>CM030366.1:12277808-13619058 GCA_017893485.1 Hemerocallis citrina | reverse complement strand
CTCACCTTCCCGCCTCTTTTCTCTCTTGCGAGAGAAGTCAACAGCTAAGGCGGACAATTTCCCCTACCGCTACCTGGCGGTACCAGCTGCAACACAGCAGCCTCCCACATGGACAGAGCATATCTGTCCCCCCTTTCTCTCCCTGGGCGGGCCCTACCAACCTCCACGTCACCGTGTGACAGTGGAGAAAGCAACACAACTATCCAATTTGTTGTTTCTTTCATCAACCGGTGGGCCCCCATCCAACATAATTCACATCACCCCTATAGGAAATTCTATAGGACGACCTTTAATTAATTTTATATATACTAATATATTATAGTCTCTTTGAAATTATGGGGTGTTACACATCCGGGCTGAAGAGACTATTTATTTCCATGGCCAAAGGGAGCCCTCATCCGGTAACAAATAAAAGAGTGCAAATGAAGTGAGATTCAAGAAGTTCCAGAAAGATGGGTCTAGCCAACGTCGCTCTCCTCCGATCCCGTGCTTCGACAAGTTCCTCCACTCAACACTGACATATCAACATTCTTTACGAAAATAAAGGGAGAGATTGTCCCCCCCCCCCCCCAACAAGTAACATGAGAAGGGATAAGACCCGATGATGCTAGCTCCACAGGGACCATGGACACAAACATGAATGAGTGTCGAACCCTTAAAGATGAAATCGAAGTTCTCATCCACCGTGGTCACCTCTCCAATTACACTCAGAAGGATAAGGTCGAGCCTCCTCGGGCTCGAGGAGCTAACAAGAGTGCAGAGGAAGATCCTGAGTCCCAAGACTCAAAACCCATGTCATTTTTCACTCCATCCACGAAGGATCATTATGCGGACAATCTAACTCCTCCCGAAAGGTGTTCTTCTAAGAGGTAAACTTAGCCCAAAACTTCCCCCTCGCCAAGAGCATGGGGGTTCCGGTAACTTTCTAGAACGAAGATCTAGAAGGCGTCTAAACACCTCATTGCGGTGCACTAGTAATCAGCCTCTGCATGGTGAACTACGAAGTGCATCACATCTTGATGGATAATGGCAGCTTGGTGAACATTTTCTTCTTTGAAGCTTTCGAAGGCCTCAAGCTCTCTAGGGACCATCTGAAACTCACTGGGTACACCCTCCATGGGTTCTCCGGGGTTTCAACCTAGATCGAAGGAATAGTCACCATCGATGTGACTACAGGTAAAGCCTCAGCAACCCGAACTGTGGCCATGGACTTCATGATTGGTAACTTGAAGGCTGCCTACAATGCCATCCTTGGCCAACCCGACCTAGCAGTTCTTCATGCTGTACCTTCGGCCTGTCACATGAAGATAAAATTTCCCATATCAGCATGGTAGGAGAGGTTAAGGGAAGCCAAGAAGTAGCTCGGGCATGTTACACAACCACAAAGAGGGGACTCAGTCCTCCCCTTTGATGTCATAGACCTCCCTCAAGAGAGGAGTCTTGACTTGACTTCAAACCCGTAGATGAACTACAGAATATCCCCTTCGCTAAAGAGAATCAGACCAAGTGTTTCTGAATAAGCCAAGCTCGCCCCTACGAAGTCGAAAAACAACTTATTAGTTGCATTAGGGAGAACCGGGGACTTGTTCGCTTGGCCCGTTACTGAAATGCTGACATCTCCAGAAGACTTGATCATGCACCTCTTAATTATGAATTCAGATATCAAATCAGTCCAACAAAAGCATCGCAAGTTCCCTCCCGACAGACAACAAGTAGTCAAGGAAACGGTAAAAAAATTCCTAGCCGCTCACCTCATCTAAGAAGTAAGCTACCCTGAGTGACTAACCAATGTAAGCATGGTTATGAAAGCTAATGGCAAGTGGAGGATTTGCATCGACTTCACCGATCTGAACAAAGCATGTCCAAAAGACCCATTTCCTCTTCCTAGCATTGATGTCTTGATCGATGCCACATCCGGGCATGAACTCCTTAGCTTCATGGATGCCTTCTCTGGATATAATCAAATCCTAATGTTTCCTTCTAACATCCCGTAGACATCCTTCATCACCGATCAAGGCCTCTACTATTATTGGGTCATTCCCTTCAGGCTAAAGAACGCAGAGGTTACTTACTAGCGGCTAGTGAGCAAAGTATTCAAGGTGCAGATTAACCAAAAGATAGAAGTCTATGTGGACGATACGCTTGTGAAAAGCCTCTAGAAGGAAGACCATGTCGCTAACCTCCAAGAAGCTCTCAACGTCCTATGAAAGCAAAACATGAGGTTGACAATGTGCGCGTTAGGGGTCTCCTCGGGGAAGTTCTTAGGATTCATGGTTAGCCAGAGAAGCCAACCCAAAGAAGATTCCGATCCATACTCGACAAGTCTCCCTCGCCAAACATCAAAGAAGTTCAGAAACTCACAGGGTTATTCGCTGCCATCGGGCGCTTCCTATCCAAGTCCAGGGAGAAGTGCCTCCCTTTCTTTAAAGCTCTTCGAGAATGAAAGGACTTTGAGTGGGGGCAAGCATAGCAAGGAGCCTTTCAACAACTCAAGGCATATCTTACCAATCCTCTACTCCAAAATAAGCTCGATTCGAAATAGGTGCTCTAGCCCTATCTAGCTACTTTAGATCAAACTTTCTATGCTGTCGTCGTAAGAGAAGAAGACATGGTCCAAAATAAGATCTACAATGTGAGCAAAGTAATTCATGACATCGAGCTTCTTTATCCTCAGATAGAGAAGATGATCTATGCTCTGAACACGACCACCCTTAAACTCCGCATTTATTTTAAGCACATTTCATCTTAGTCATCACCGAAAAACCCCTCAAGCAAGTACATCACAAACCAGAGAACTCTAAGTGACTCGTGAAGCGGTCCGTCGAGTTGAGCCAGCATGACATAAACTATTGACTAAGGGTGACTATTAAGGCCCAAGCCTTAGCTGAATTCATCATCGAGAGCACTATCTCCGATCCCCTAAAAGATGATGAGGTTCCTCTGGTCTGGAGTGTCTATGTCGTTGGTTCCTCTTGCATAGAAGGAGCGGGGCCAGTGTCATCTTGCTCAGCTTAGATAAGTTCATCCTCTAATACTCACTGTGTTTAATTTTTGTGCCTCCAACAATGAGGCAGAATATGAGGCGCTGATGGTCGGCCCCCTCTTGACTCAGAAAGCGGGGCCCCGAAAGGTCCGGGTTATTAGTGACTCCCTACTGGTAATAAATCAAATTCCAAGGAGAACATTAGCTAGTGAATCAAAATGGGCAAACAGACACCCTCTCTAAATTAGCCTCCTCTTCCTTCGAAGGACTTGACCACATCGTTCTTATTGTGCTCCTATTCAAACTGAGCATAAAAAAGAAGCATTAGAGGTCATGATCTAGCCTCCTCTTCCTTCGAAGGACTTGACCACATCATGCTTATTGTGCTCCTATTCAAACTGAGCATAAAAAATGTAGCATTAGAGCTCATGATCGTTATTCCTTAGACACCCGGGGACAATTGGATGAAAACCATTTTAGACTTCCTCGATAAGGGGATCCTCCCGGCATACCCTATAGAACCAAGGAAGGTCCGAGTAAGAGCAGAAAGGTACACACTTGTCGTGGGAGTCCTGTGCAAATGCTCTTACACTCTCATAGATGGTAGACCTTACTTGCAATGCCTCTCCCCCAAGGAAGCTAAGTATTCCCTTAGAATAGTACATGAACGAATCAGTGGTGGTCACATGGATGCAAGGTCCTTTCCACAAAAAATTCTTAGTCATGGGTACTATTGGCCCTCGCTCCTTGACGATGCCTAAAAACATGTTAGCCGATGTACCTCCTGCCAGAAATTATCCTCAATTAAGTGAGTTCCCCAAGCTGACTTTAGATCCATGTAAAGTTTGGTCCTTTTTGCCATGTTGGGAATGGACTTACTTGGGCCATTTCCCCCTTGTGACTGGATAAAGGAACTTCTCAGTGGTAGTTATCGATTACTTCACAAAGTGGATCGAAGCGGAACGAATAGCCTTCAGCACCAAATAGAAGATTCAACAATTCTTTTGGGAGAACATTGTTTTCAGATTCAGGATCCCCCGGATCTTCGTCACCAATAACGAAACCCAATTCACCGCCAAAAGGTTCCGCAAATTCTGCGCCTACTTGGGGATCAAACATCATTTATCTTGAATCTCGCACCCCCAGACCAACAACCAAATTGAGAATGCCAACATACAAATCTGATGGCCTCAAGAAGAGGCTCGACGAAGCTCCAAAAGGACTATGGGTTGGAGAGATCCCAAGTGTACCCCGGTCTTACAGAGCCACGAAGAGAATATCAATGGGAGAATCCACCTTCAACCTTATTTTCGGGTCCGAATGCCTAATCCCCATAGAGGTCAGACAACCTTCTCCTTGCCTCAACTCCATTGATGAAGAACATAACTCAAATGACTTCCAGGGCAACCTTGATATGTTGAAGAAGTCCGTGAAAAAGCCGACCTACGGAGACATGTCTATCAGTAGAAGGTTTAGACCGGCAAAACTCAAGGAGGGAGAGCTTGTCATCAAAAGCTCAAAATCTCCGACCCACGAAAGAACGAAAACCTGGAACATTGAGCATTTGAAGTAGTTCAACAAGGGTGCTTATCACCATTCGATAGAGTTTTTAGAGTTGTAATGTCATGCCCCGCTTCCAAAAAGAAGATACGGAATACGGATACGTGACTAAGTCCAGCGAATGGTTTTCACCATTCATAAGCTGTCAGGATCATTACAACAAGCACAAGTATAAACAAGAGAGATACAAGAAGAATAGTCAACCACGCATGCATAAGTGAATCAATATAGTCAACAAGTTTACTTGAAAAGAAACAAGAATGCTAAATTTAAAATAATCATGTCTGGAACAAAACATAAGTCTGGGACACAAATCCCAATACAAAATAATCCATGTAACCAAGAACAATTATTCAAGATAAGCAACAAGAAATAAATAGATATAGCAAGAGCTCCAACCAACTAGAATCTTAGATCACCTACTCCATCGGGAAGCTGATCACCATAATCTGTAATTTAACAAATTGTAGAGAAAGGAAAGAGAAACAAAATGCCCGTCAATCCAAGTTATAGGCTGCTTGTAGTGCAGACACCAAGTACAGAAGGAAACAAGTAGACAACAAATAGAGTAACAAAGCAAGTATAGTATGGAAAGGATGTAACAACAAAATAGAGGAACTAACTCAAATCAAGAACATGACAAGTAGTATGGCAAGATGAACGAGATCAAGTGGCAATGAAACAAGTGTCAAGTAAACAAGTATTATGTAAACAAGTAACAAGTAACATGTGTCAAGAATCAAGTATCATGTACAAGTAGCAAGTGTCAAGTGATTATGTTCAAGTCTTGTATCTATTCCTATCTAGGTAGCACTTCATGCATTCCAGATTTTTACCACATGGTTGCTACATTCAAACAATAACGTTTTAGATTTCATAGTGGATCATAGAGGGCAATGTACTCAGGGACAAGTATCAAGAAATCAAGTATCAAAAAATCAAGTATCAAGTATCAAGTAATCACGTGTCAAGATCCAAGTAATCAAGTATCAAGTAATCATATAGGATCTATAGATCCCCTTCCGAGTACATATTTATGTATTTTCCACTATTAGATCTTTTCCTTTAACCCCAGCTTGGTTTCTTATTATTATTATTCAATCAAGCATGGACGTGCACAAACAAGTCAAGAAACATGGAAAGACAATAAGGGACAAGTACAAGTTGGATAAAGAACACGAACGGGTGATCAACGACTCAAAATAGACTAAGACAACGAAAATTCTAGTTCTGGACAGCAAGATAGTACTGCACCAAATCTGAGATTCTCGTTGCCACAGACATGCAAATCTGTATCCGACAGAAGATCTAGAAAATAGACTCCCGGCCGAATCTAAAAAATATATATAAGTCATATGGTATTTCAAAAAAACAAGTCTGAAAACAGAATTGTATTCAGAAAATATGTTCAGTCAGAATCAGAAGTTTGTGTTCATTAACAGGAAAACGGCATAAAAACTTACTAATTAAATCCAAGAAAAATCTAGGGTATTCCCTAGTATGTTTAGTATCAGAAAATATATTTTCATAATTTTCCAACATAGATAGTAGTCAAGTAAAATCAGAAAGCAGCAAGATGTAGCAGATTTGTAAATCTAAAATCATAAACACCGTAGTACTAAAACAGCAATATCTTACAAAATATGAATCAAAATCAAGATTCGTAAAAAAGGTGATAAAATAGATATAGTAGGCTACAATTCATATTCACAAAGCTTTTGTAAATAGAAAATAGAATCAGGTTGAAATTATGTTTCTTTACTGAATAGCATGAAAATTCTGCTAGTATAGTAGTTGTTTGTAAGCGTAGAATAGTTGATTAAAGTCATCATTTAAATCCACAAAATTTAGGGGTTAATCCCAATCAGTTATAGTTGTACTTAGCAAAATATTGGATCAAAGTATAATCTTTAACATCAGTATAAAAATAAATTGCTCTCCAGAATTCACATAAAACCAAATCTGTAATTTTCTACACCTCTGTAGTAAAATAGAAATAACTTGCAACTCACAAATCGAAACTGAGATGTATCAGAAATTTTGGAAAGTAGACAGAATTCTATATAATTCATATTCACAAATAATTTTTATATACTGACCATAATAGGGTCTAAAATACTAAACAAAAACTGGGTAACAAAAACAGAAATCTTCTTCAAGCATGAAATCAACTAGTTTATATGAAACACAACCAAATCATAATAAACACGAAATATGGTATACTAGATGTCCAAGCAACATTGTATGGGGTATTTAACACGTCTACAACAAGTTATACTACTCCTAACACATCAAGCATACAAGATCATACAACACATCATAAATCACGAATAACATGCATGTATACATCAAGAGTCTATTATATCTAAGTTTTTTCATGTCGTGTGTGTGATGTGACAACTACGGGCGGATCAACACATAGAGTGAAGATTGAACAAGGGATTTTACGGGATAGATCATGAAGCTACAACACTACAGGCGGTATTTAGTACTTGTATTACACAACAAAAATAATACAAGTTACTTGCCTTATAATCGACGACGGAACAAAGCAAAGAACGAGAATAACGGAAACGGTTTTCCGGCACAAACTCAATGAACAAACGAACCACGAACCAATAACGAACACACGATCACAACGAGATCCAACACACGCACACAAAAGAGCAAGAGGGAGAGAGAGACGGCCACAACAGTGGGTTGCACGGGAGAACGGCAACGGCGGAGTTGCTGCCTTCGCTGATGCGCATCGATGGAGGGAAAAATCACATAGGGGGTGTATTGTCGGCCTGGTGCTACGGTGCTGTGGCATCACGACTGGGAGGCAGGGGAGCGTCGGTGCTGGACGGCGCTGCATGACGAGCGTCGGGCTGTTGGGGCTGTTGCTGAAATAACAAAAAGTGATGTAATAACATAAATAATCCGGTATGCATGTTCATTCATAGCATCTTTAGTACATTTTCCACCAAATCATCCTGCACGATCCATTTGTCAGCTTCTAATTAAGATTCATAACTCTTTTGTCAATGTACTAATGAACAGTCGGATAATAAACTGAACCTTCAAGTAATGTCCAAAGAAGGTACCGTATTACAATATATATATATATATATATATATATATATATATATATATATATATATATGGGTAAAAGGGATATAAGCAACTTGCTCATTTAGTAAATGAGCAATTGATTATGTGGCATGCATGTGATACATTGGACAACTAACCCTTTTAAGAATTTTCCAATCACATGTATGCCACATCATTAATTGCTTATTTACTAAATGAGCAAGTTGCTCATACCCCTTTTTCCATATATATATATATATATATATATATATATATATATATATATATATATATGGGCTTTCTTCGGTTGCAAACGGGTCTGTGTGCACAAACTCGTTGCGAACTGAGATCTGGGCCGTTGGATCAAGATCCAACGGTCCAGATCTTTTTTTTGAAATTTTTTCCCTTAACTAATCAGTGCAAACGACGGGTTAAGGCAAAAAAAATTTAAAATTTTTTTTCCCTAACCCGTCGTTTCCAAGAACGGGTTAAGGCAAAAGTTGATTTTTTTTTTCTTTCTGTATACTCCATCTTCTTCTCTCGATCTTTCCCCACTCTCTCTCTCGTTTCTTCCTGAACCCAAACCCAACTCGGCCGAAATCGAGAGCTTCTCACTCTGGCGACTCCTAAATCACTTCCCTACTCTCTCATTTTGATGATTCTCTCCCTCTCTTCCGTTCGTTGCTCCCCAACCCAGAAAACCCTAACCCTAATCCAAACCCAAACTTCTCCTCCTCCTTTACTGCCGCTTGCCGCTAGTCCTCCTCCATTCCCATTCAGATATGTGATCCCAATCTCTCCTCCAAACTTCGAAACCCATACTCACTCCAAACTTCGAACGCAAATCGAAACACTCTAGTTCGGTGACAACACCTCCATTGTAGAAATTGGCAGCTATTTGGTAAGGTAATGAATAATTCATTGGCTTCGTAGTTGTCATTGTACTGATTTTCATAATTTTTCTGTATCTTTATGCTAACTTGAATAGATTAAATTTGCCCCAAAAATTTGTAGATGTAGAACTTTGTAAGCAGTATTTTGATGAATTTTAACCAAAAATAGTTGTAGTCGTAGTTTTTGTTGATCGCTCGACGATATTGTAGATTGAGACGTATTTACAATCGTTCGATATTTGTTAAACGACATAAATGGTCCCAAAAAAATCTGAAACCTTATGGGTGGGTCGGAATCATGACACACAAGCTAATGGTACCTGTTGGAGTGAGTTTCATCTCGCGGTTTGGAAGATACGTCTGCATATCACTTTTGATCAAGTAAAACTAAAATAAAGCGGTACACAGCCGTATCTCGCAAACCGTGAGTCGAAACTCACTTCTACAAGTTGTGTTGCCTTTTGTTATGTATATTCGACCATGTTGTAAGGTGTTGGAATTTTTTGAGGTCGTTTGTATGGTTTTCTCACATTTCTCGGAGAAGAACAAATAAACTAAGTAATATTTTAGTGCGGCTAGACTAGAAAACCCTACAAACGACCTCCAAAAAATACGAAACTTTTCCAGTAGGTTGGTCTCACTTAACACAAGCCACCGCAACTTGTAGAAGTGATTGTTGACTCACGGTTCGAGAGATACGGATGTGTATCGCTTTTGATTAAAAAAAACCCAACTAAAGTGGTACACGGCCGTGTATCTCGCAAACCGTGACTCGATACTCACATCTACAAGTTGGGGTGGCTTGTGTTACGTGAATTGGACCAAGTTACACAGTTTTATAAATTCTGGATGCTGTTTATGCGATTTTCTCACGTTCCTCGAACAAGAACTCAATTACTTAATGATTTTTTAGTGTGGTTAGACTAGAAAACCATACAAATGACCTCCAAAAGATACGAAACTTTGCAAGCAGGTTGGACTCACGTAACACAAGATACCGCAACTTATAGAATTGATTTTCAACTCACTGTTCGAGAGATACGGCCGGGTACTGCTTTTGGTTTAAAAAAAACCCAAATACAGCAGTACATGGCCGTATCTCGCAAACCGAGATTCAAAACTCAATTCTACAAGTTAGGGTGGCATGTGTTACATGAATTGAACCGAGTTGTAAAGTTTTATAAAATCTAGATGCCGTTTGTGCGGTATTATCACGTTCCTCGAAAAAGAACTGAATTACTTAGGAACTTTTTTGGGCGGTTAGACTAGAAAACCTTACAAACGATCTCCAAAAAATACGAAACTTTGCTAGTAGGTTGGTCTCACGTAACACAAGCCACCCCAACTTGTAGAAGTGAGTTTCAACTTACAGTTCGAGGGATACAGTCGTGTATCGCTTTTGGTTAGAAAAAACCCAAATACAGCGGTACACGACCGTATCTCGCAAACTGTGACTCGAAATTCACTTTTACAAGTTGGGGTGGCTTGTGTTGCGTGAATTGGACCAAGTTGCAAAATTTTATAAATTCCGGAAGTTGTTTTTTATGTTTTCTCACAGTCCTCGAACAAGAACTAAATTACTTAGAAATTTTTGAGTGCGGTGAGACTAGAAAACCTTACAAACGACCTCTAAAAAATACGAAACTTTGCGAGTAGGTTGGTCTCACGTAACACAAGCCACCTCAACTTGTAGAAGTTATTTTTGACTCACGGTTCGAGAGATTCGACCGAGTACCGCTTTTGGTTAAAACAACCCAAATAAAGCGGTACACGACTGTATCTCACAAACCGTGACTCGAAACTCACTTCTACATTTTGGGGTGGCTTGTGTTACGTGAATTGGACCAAGTTGCAAGGTTTTATAAATTCTGAATGCCATTTGTGCGGTTTTCTCACGTTCCTCGAACATGAACTTAGAAATTTTTTCACACATCGTAACAGTTCGTGTTCATAATTGTTGAAATTTTTTGTTTTTTTAGGATATGAACATTGTTGAAGGAAGTGCCGTTACCGGAGGAAAAAATTTTCGTGCACAAGAATTGGGTGAATTTCTACCGCAAGTTGATGTGCACCTAAAATCGAAGATAGCTATGACGTTTCATACTTTAGATGAAGCGGAGAAATTTTATGCTACATACTGTAGATGTGTAGATTAATCTATGCGTAAGGGTGGAAATAAACACAAGGGAACTCATGTAGTAGAAAAATCATATGTATGTAATAAAGTTAGGGATTCACCAAGTAATCCTAATGAAGCTAGACGGGGAACTACTTCTAGAATGGGTTGCAAAGCTTTCGTTCATGTAAAACTAATCGAACAAAGTAATACATGGATTATTTGTTCATTTAATGAATCACACAATCACGAATTTACCGCACCCGGTAGACGTTACTTGCTGCTTCATAACTGTGTATTGTCAAAATCAGATAAAAAAGTTATTGATCAACGTACTGAAGCTAATGTCCCTATATGTAAACAAATGCTTTTCTTCGAAGGTGCAAGTGGAGGTAATGAGAAAATTGGATTCACTGAAACCGATGTTAGAAATCTAAGGAGGGACTCGATGGAAAACATGAAAGGACATGACGGGCAAATGCTAATTGAGTTCTTTGAGTCGAGAAAGGAGACCGATCCTTTATTTTTTTTATGATTACCAAGTAGACCCCGAAGGGCGATTGTACCATTGTATTTGGGTGGATGATATTGCTAGGAAGAATTATGAAGTATTTGGAGATGTAGTTTGCTTTGATGCCACCTACAACACGAACTGATACGGGATGTTATTGGTACCATTTGTTGGAGTCAACCATCATTGGCAATCAACATTCTTAGGTTGTGGATTCATTCCTAATGAGAAGGCTTCCTCGTTTGAGTGGTTTTTTGAAAAGTGGCGAGGAGTAATGCCTCATGATCCATTGGGCATCGTGACAGATGAGGATCGAGGAATAGGTGCTGCATTGAAGAAAGTTTTCATTAACGCTGAGCTTAAATATTGCATTTGACATATTTTGGATAAGTTACCGCATGAGGTGTGTATATCAAATAATATCGATGAGTTTAGGGATGCTTTGAAGAGTATCATCTATACGACAGAATATAAAACTGATTTTGGAGAGAAGTGGAAAATATTTATTGCGCAATAAAAACTTGAGAATAACAAATGGTTGAACGATGAATTTGACATTGGTGAGAAATGGGCTCCTGTCTATGCAAGAGATTCATTTTGGAGCGGCCTGTTGAGCACCCAACAGAGTGAATCTCTGCATTCATCCTTGAAGCAACATACCCATAAGAAGTACTCATTACATGAATTTACTGTCATCTTTGACCCAGTCTTAGTAAAACAAAGACACGAGGAACTTAAAGAAACTCATCGTAATCGTGAGGAGAGACCAAAATTGAAGACCGAATGGGCGATGGAGTCACAAATGGCGGAAACATACACATTGAAGATTTTCTACAAATTCCAACAAGAAGTCCAAATAAAGCTTATTATTTAATGTGAATTTCATTGCAAGTATGGATACACCGGATAGTTCATCTTTTTCTGTGACGATTTGTAAAAATTCAGAACCGGGGAGGGTGATTTCTTTTTACAAACACCGTCAAATGGCTAAATGTCCTTGTTCTATGTATGAATTCGTAGGCATTCCATGCAAACATCTTTTGGCGGTTCTTCGGTTCACTAATCACACCGCACTACCGGAGCAATATATTTGTAGACGATGAACCCGAAATCAGTTGAGAAGAAGCAGTACACCCGTTTCCAATAGTATGGGCAACAGTTTTGCCTCTCGATATTGTGAATTGAGTCAGCACTCAAGACAGTTGGTCGATCTGGGTTGTTCTTCTAAGGGAACGTACCAGTACATGCTCGCTATATGCTTAAGGGCATTGAAGGCGTTTGTAAAATTCAACCTACGATTAGCTCACACCGCGAAGGTAGTGCACAACCGGAGAGTGGTGGACATGCACATCCACTGGTGGGGGACCCTGTACAATGCACTACAAAGGGAAGGCCTAGAGGAAAGAGGTTGAAGTCCATAAAAGAATCGCAAAAAAACAAAAAGACCAAGACTTTACAGGACATGCCTTCATGTTGTATGTCACGATTCACGATATTGCCCAAAAAATATGGCTAGGAAATATATCCGAGACTAAGTATGTATTAATTTGACCCAATCAATCTTAACTTGTTGTTGTTGACCAACTCATTCTTCTCATTTATTTAGTGGATCGGTAGCATATGAAGAAGATCCAACTAGTGAAGAGAGTGATGACGATGAAGGTGAAGATTCGTGCTAAGGTAAATTTCGTACTATGTATGTCATATTAAACTTGAATACCTTTATTACTAATTTCAATTGATGAGAAGACAATTATTCATTTCTACAATTTTTTTTTGTAGGTTTGGAATGAAACTTGATCGTGCCGATGGAAGGTGTCAATCATAAAAACGTTTTAAACTTTTGATTGTATATATGCTCAAGTAAATGTATTTGAATTTATAAGTATATTTTTTGTGTATGTAATTTGAAATTAGTGTATCAAATTTGCCAAAAAAAGTGAATGATCGATGATAATGGTAATGTGATTGACATGTGATATTGTTGTAATTGGTTGAAGAAAGTATAAATATGATGAAATTTGTGAACTTTGTGTATGTGTGAATGATATAAAATCTTGATACGTGAAATTTATGAAATTAGCCAACTGTTTGAGATGGTATATATATGTTGTGGGTGTTTTTTTTTTCCCCCACTTAACCCGTTAACGGTAATAATGGGATAGGTTGAATGAAAATTTGTACAAATTTGATCTTTGGAAGATGAAGTTCTGCCAATATCTTCCAACTTAATCTGTTATTGACGGGTTAAGTATAGTTAACCCGTTATTTATATTAACTGGTTATGTTGGAATATTTTGATAGTGTATTTGCGCAAAATTCATCTTCAACAGTTTAAGTCTGCCAATATCTTCAAACTTAACACGTTATTGACAATGATGAGTTAAGCTAACTTAACCCGTCATTTACAATAACGGGGAAGAAAACTTGCACAAAATTTATCTGGACGTGTTGAAGTTCTGCCAATATCTTCCAACTTAACCCATTATTGGCAATGACGGGTTAAGCTCACTTGACCCGTCATTGCCAATAACGGGTTAAGTTTGAATATTTCCCCAGTGTACTTGTCGATGTGGATGAAAACTTGTTCGTTCGTAGATGAAGTTCTGCCAATATCTTCCTACTTAACCCAATATTGGCGATGACGGGTTAAGATCACTTAACCCGTCATTGTCAAGAACGGGTTACGTTGGAATATCGCAACAAATAACTCGAATATTTTAAAATAAAAACTCTCGAAAAAAATTTTATATAATAAACTTTCCAAACAAATTGAGAACTCTATATAATGTTTATTAATTAAAAATAAATATTTAATATCATTCTTCGTAAACATTGATTTCGGTTTAAGAGTTTAGAGTGTTAGACGGTTAGGGCAAGAGTTAGAGGGTTATTGGAAGGGTTACAGATAGTGCTGGGCTTGGAGCTCCAGTTTTTTATCAACTTCAATGCTTAAAATTAATTATTTTGTTTTAAAATGTAATTTTTTAAAAATATAAATTTTGGTATATATATATATTTCCCCATTTTTAATATTTTTAAAATTTTCTATTTAGGATTGATTTCATAATTTGTATTGCACCAATTTATTTTCTTAAGCCAATGAATTCAGAACTCCATTTTACAATATTTTTTTTAATATCATTCTTCATAAACATAGAATTCAATTTAAAAGTAAGAGTGTTAGAGGGTTAGATGCTTGAGACTAATGGAATGAGTTAGAGTAGGGTTACAGATAGATCTTCTACTCTTTTTTTATATAAACTTTATTGTTTACATTTTTCAACTATATTATTTTGTTTGATAATGTATTTATTTAATATTTTTACAAGATTTTAAAACAATTTCATAATATTTTTTATTTTCTTTTACAAAAAACTTCTTCAATTTTTGGTAAATAAAATCTCTTCATTAAAAATTATATAATCAACTATCCAAACAAATTGAAAACTCCATAGAATATTTTAAAGTAAAAAGTAAAGGTTTAACATAATTCTTCATAAACATTGAATTCGGTTTAAGAGTTATAGTATCAGAGGGTTAGGGCTAGCGTTAGAGGGTTAGAATAGGGTTAGAGATAGTGCTGGACTTGGCACTCTATCAGCTTCAATGTTTAGACTTCTAAAATTGATTCTTTTAATTTATAATGTTTTCTTTTTAAAATTATAATTTTATTTTTATATAATTTCCCCCCAATTCTTATAATTTTTTTTTGGTTCAAATTTGAAAATGAATTTTATAATTTATAATGGAACCTTTGTTTTGGGTGCAAGGCAATTTGGAAACTAGAAATAATATTTGTATATAAAATTTACAGATCATTCTTCATAAACATTGAATCAGTTTAAGAGTTAGAGTGTTAGCGGGTTAGGGCTTGGGTTAGAGAGTTATGAAGGTTATGGAAAGGGTTAGTGTAACCCCTGTTTTCGCAAATACGTATTTTTTTTGTATTTTCGGTATTTCGATTTTTGTAAATTATTTTTCCGCTTTCATTTTTTTTGTCAAAATGTATTGTTGGATATTCTATTAAAGTCTATTTTTAATCAATGATTTTATTTATAACTAGTTTCCAATGATTTTTATATTGTAATACAAACCCTATTAATGTTATTATTATTATTATTGTTGTTGTTGTTGCTGTTGTTGTTGTTGCTGTTGTTGTTGTTGCTGCTGCTGCTGCTGTTGTTGTTGTTAATTTAAAAATCTATTCCTATTGTTATTTGTAATTGTAGTTATTTCAAATAATTTCCATATTTTAGTACAAAATATATTTTGTTATATAATCCTATCTCTTATTGGTTATTTTTTTCTCCTATTGGATTTTAAACCCAAAACCCCATTCTTATTGGATCCTACCCGTAACCCGTACCTACTACCCAGTATGTAGTACCCCATATTTTTAAATATTATTTTCAAGAGAGTTATAAATAAATTAAAATGATTTTTGGAGATTTATTAAATATTTTTCTGAAGATTTATCTTTTTACACGTGCAAAACACGTGCAAATGTTTGTCGGGAAGTTCAAAAGCCAAAATTATTTTGGAGAAACTCATTATTTATTATTTGAGATTATTTGTAATTTTTCTAGATTTTTCTGATAATTATTGGACTTATTTGCAAATATTTTAAAAAGAAAGACTTTTGTGCAAAACTACCAATTGGAGTGAAAACTCTAGATTTTTGGATTTTTGGGCTGAGTATAATGCCTAGTCAACTCAGGGTTAAAAATTTTACTTTTTGTTTTGATGAATTTGATTTATTTTTACAAGTTTTGATAAAAGGGGATCTTTTTGCAAAATTGCTATTTATAGGGATGAAAATGCAAACTTACTTTTCTGGGTTTTTCAAACATTGTCGGCTGACTTATTGATGTTTTTTTTGTTTTTAAATCTCAAATAAATTGGTTTTAACTAATTTCCTAGTATTGGGATCTATTTATGTAAAGTTATATTTAAAGGGAGTATTTTTGCAAATGTGTTCAAAACCATAATTCTCTTGATTTCCGGCCTATTTAAAAGGTTAGTGCAACCTTCTTTCGCTGCACAATACAAAGGTTTTATTATTATTATTTTCTTGAAGTTTTAAAGAGGAGATCTTGGATTTCTTGCGCAGGAGGGATTTTTCATATTGCTTTATCATATTCGTTTGATCTCTCCAATAAGGTGAGTGATATAATTGTTTTGTTTTGTTCTTTGAATATTGTATGTGGTGTTTCATCTACTAGAAAGCATGGTAGGGTTTAGGTATGAATTTATATGATGGATTGAATGAATTGATGAGTTAAAATTGGATCTTCTATGAAAACCTAGATATTTATGTTTGGAATTGCATGTGGATGATTTGAGATTGATAGAGGTACTAATATAAATTATGAGTAGTCTATTTCTTTGTTGATTTGATTGGATATGGTGAATGTTATGCATAAATAGATTAAAGATGAGATTTTTGACTATTGGCGAGTTGGATGAATGCAACTTGGTCATGTTAATGTTAAATTTGTTTATGATTCATAAGTTAATAGTGGTGATTTAGTCGAGGAAGTTTTGAGGAGGACTAAGGAATTAAGAGATCATGTCTTGAGAATTGGGTTTGGGATAAATTGAATTGGATTGATGTAATACAACTAAATTGGGGATTTTGTTATTTGTGAAAGGTTTTATTTGAAATTGGATTTCTCAAATACTAAGATTAAATCTGAATATGTCGTTATTTCTAATCGATGGATTTGTGAAGTTTTCTTTGGTGCACAAACTTGCATGAACACTATTACATGAATATCCTATTTTGTTGTTTCGAAGGAATTGAGTCTTTAAGTGTTTTTGAAGATTTTGGTTATATCTCAACATATTTTGGTATTAATATGGTTTGGAACATAATACGAAGGTCTTTTGATGTATGATTGGTTCTTAAAAACTTTATTTTTGATATATGCACATATTCATGTTTCAATTTGAAGGAATTCATCAAAAAGCTATTTTTTTTTTATCAATTTAAAGTGATTTTGATTGGTTTTGTGGACTCTTATATACTCTATAAGTCGTATTTGAACATATCAAAATTATACCCTTTACAGATTTAATTTTTATAAAGTAAAACTCCGTATCGGTTAAAATGTGCGCAAACTAAAACTGTAGGAGTAACAGTCGAGCGATCACTATCGACAGTCGACCATCGCTACCTGGCTGCTGTGTTTTCTCGTTTTCTTGAAATTTCGCACGGAACAGTCCACTGGCCCATTTTTACGGTTGACTGACTCTGCTCTGTTTTGGTGCTTTCTCGAAGTTTTGGATTTTCACTCTGGACAGTAGACCGATGGCTTTTACAGTCGACTGCCATTACTTAGAATTATTTTCTTGATGTGTTGGGTTTTCGCTCTGGACAGTCGCCCGATGACTTTTTACAGTCGACTGCTACTACTTAGATTTTTATTTCTTGAAGTGCTGGTGTTTCGCTTTGGACCGTCGACCAACTCCCGTTTACAGTCGACTGTTACTGATATTTTCTTGAGTTATCCTGATGTTCTTTAAACAATTGATTCTTTAAAAGTTTTTGGATATATAACTTACTATTCTAAGTATTATCCTTTCTACTGAACATATGTTTTCGAGATATTTTATTGTTGGGTTTTGATTTTGGAATTTTATAAAAGATTTGGGTTTTGTTGATTAGAGAAGTTTCTTCATATGATCGTTTTGACGATGGATTTGTGAGTTTTGGTCTTGATGATATCTTTAGGAGTTGAGTGGGAGTCCTGTGAACCGGCAGTTGAGATTTGTTGATTTAGACCAGTTGGGTCTTGGGGTTGTTGTTGAGTATTTAAGTCTGGCAGGATACACTAACTCTATATATGGGGATTTTGTGTTTTAATAATAACCAACTTCAGGACAGGCACTAGTGGAGATATGATGGAACTTGGAAAACGTAAGTATATGCTCTTGGTTTTGTTAGTCCAACGGATGCGTTACAGGACTATTTGTTGTCCTGTCTCGAGAGGACATTTGTATGTTCCCGTGTCGAGGGTCTGCAGGCCTATTCACGGAGCATGCAGGGTGCATTCGCGTGTCGAGGGTCGGCGGGCCTATTCATGGAATGTACCTGGCGTATCTGCACATCGAGGGCCTAGCAAGCCTATTCCTGGGGTACATGGTTGGGAGGTGATTCTCAAGTTTTAGAGCTATTCTTACATGATGCTTGCGCGTCGAGGACTGTGGTGCCTATTCGCGGAGTATTTTGGATCTTGTTTCCATCACCGTAGTAGGATTTGTTGCATAACGAGGGATCTAACCCTATAAAGTGGAGAACATTAAGGGCTTGCACCAAACCTATGTAGTATAGGAATGCATAGAATCCGACAAGTATGCATTAGAGAGTCAACATATACAATTGTGCTTTCTTGACTTCGTTTCATGCATGTGTTTTCCTGTTTTTTCTACACTTGACACTTAGTCTAGTTTCACTTGATGCTTTCATGTTTGTAATGCCCTGATTTTTCATTTAATGAAAAAATTATTTTATTTTGCATGTGGTGTGCACGTGCAATATTTTGGGTTGAATTAAATCTTATAATTATTTTCATTGTGATGGGTATAAATATTTAAATTTGTGCTTTCAAATTATTTTATACAAAAGCCTTCTTTTAAATGGATGAAAAGCCCTTTCTTTTAAAAAGCCTTTTCTTTTAAAAGCCCAAAATGTAATTCATTTATTTTATTTTATAATAATTATTTTGGCCCATAAATTAAAGCTCATGAACTATTTTTATACAACTTGTCATGTAGAATACAATTTAAAGACTATTTTATTTTTAAACAAAAATTTAATGTACAACTTTTGGACCTAGTTGCATGCACGTGCATTGCACGTACACGTGCAAAATGCACTCTTCTCTAGGCCGGTTGTGGTTCTTTTGGAGGGAAATCAAATTTTGTAATGGTGATCATGGTGTGGTGGTTACTAGGTTGTGGGTAGTTAATGTAACTCCTACTTTCATCCTAGCCCTCCATCTTACAACCAACCAATTGATCCTAGCCCTCCATTCTCTTTGATTTTTAGTATAAATACCCCCCCCCCCATGGCTAGTTATTCTTGTGTAAAATTATTCTCTTCCAAATCTATAGTCTAAATTATATTTGTGTGAGTTAAAAGATTGAGTTGTGTGTGGGAGTTGTGCTTGCATTCAAGAAGGAGAGAAGGCCGGCTATCAAAAGGAAGGAGCTCTCGGTTTTTGGAGTGCTTGGAGGCTTGTGCGCGCGTGTACAAGGAAGTGAAGCATTTCGTTGCAAGGACTTTCGTCTAGGAGGCTGCTAGTAGTGTTTGTTCTCTCCAAATTAAGGTGGGTAAAATTTTCTATATTCTAATTAGGGATGCATGCTAGATTAAATTGAATGAATGAGGCATGAAAAATATTAATAAGAGTACGCTTTTAATTGGACATTGACCTATGAATTGATTGGAATGTGGGTGTGCAAATTGTATGTGATTTGAGTAGTAAAAATCTAAGTTGTATGGATTAATTATGACCATGTTTTGTTAAAGAAGGTCTCATTATCTACACCACAATTATATATACAAAGTTAGTAGATTGGCAATACTATTTCATGTGAATAAATAGATCTTTTGTGTTAATATGAGCATGAAGAAATTAAAATATAAGTTTGTATGTTGGATAAATGATTAAGGACAGAGAATTAATATGAAATTGGTTGATAAAGAGATTAGAATGCTAATTGCTAAGAAATGTCGAAAAGAGAAGAAAATGTGGTAGGGATAGTTCATATTTCGAATTAATGGTATGAAAATATGTTTTAATTGTTAAAAAAATTATTTTTTCATACTGATATGTAAATTAGACAAGAAATAATTAATCTGGAGTTGTACAGTAATTTTTATGAAAACAAAATGAAATGGGGACTAGTTGAACATCGAAACGTTTTAATAACAGAGAAAATGGTTTTAAAAAGAATTTCGAATTACTACTCGACAACCTGAGCGCGTAGCTCAATGGTCGGAGTGCGCGGCCTGTTTCTCAGAGGTCATGGGTTCGAATCCCCTCAGTTACATACTTTGCATTTTTTTGAAAAAAAAAGGATTAAAGTGTGCGGCCGAGAGTATTTATTACTCTCAGCGTCCTTTATACCGTCTAGCACCTTGGCCTAGTGGTCTGTGCCTTGGCCGTTGTTCCTGGGGTGCTGGGTTCGAATCTTGCCCTCGGCAAGATTGAAAAATCAATTTTTTTTTGGGGTTTTTAATTGTCCAAAAATTATGGAAAAAATATGACTATTCTCCTAAAAATATATGGGACTTTATAAAAATAATTTGGGAATTATTTGCATGAAATACACTATGATTTGAGAATAAAATGCGTAAATAGAACTATGGTTCTATATGTATACTTTGTGAAAAATTATACCTTGCAAAAAAAATTTGAAATGAAGGATTAGAAGAGTAATATAGTCGAGAAAGAAATTTTATTTTGTGATGGTTATGAATTATTCTCATATATGAATAGTGCGAAAAATATTAAATGCGAATATTCGTAGTGAAGTGAACTTTTGATGTGAAGTTGATAATCGATAAAGCATATGAATTTCATGTATAGTTATGGACTATTTGAACTAATTAGAAATCATGATTTGAAAAGAAATATACTTTTGAGTATGATGACTCAACATGAAAATTTATGAATTGGAAATGCTCATTTTGGAAATTATGAATTGAAAATTGAAACAAAAAGAGTAGCTAAGTCTCCCCCAGCATTTGGAAATAAATGAAATGAAAATTTGAAATGAAAGACCAAGGTTGGTCCTGTTTGAATGAATGAATAAGTTCGGTTTAGTGGAGAGGCTAACTCTAGAGCTTTGATTTTTGTTCATGATTTTGATAAGAACTAAGGATTAGTACATAGTGGAGACGTGACGAAAGTAGGAGAAAAACACGAGTATGAGGGCCATCGGATTAGCGGTGTGAGAGTGATCCACAGGCTGCCTGCTTGATGCGTCAAGACATGGCGTGGGTACTACTCCAGAATTATCGTCCCGGTGGCGACACTTGTGGGATGTTCGAGTGGCTATGGGTGGTGCCATTGTTCCATGGCGGAGGCTGAATTGTCCATAGGTTGCCTGCTCGATGCGTCGTGTCAGTGGGTGGGATTCCCCTCCAGGCTGCCTGGACATGGCCTCATAGATCATAGAACATCTAAGATACCTACCGTAGTTACAGTAGTAGATTAAGTCATGGCGAGGGATTGAACCCTACAAAGATGAAGAACGATTAAGGGCTTACCCTCGGACCTATGTAGTATGGGATGCATAGAATCCGAACAAGTGCGCATTAGTGTCATGTAATATAAATAAATGCATTAAGGACTAAGTGCACAATCACAACACGACATCAATAGGGTAGTCCCTTTAGTTTGAAATGTGACAAGTTTGTGTTTGCTAAATATGGAAAATTAAGTTATACTATTTCCGGCATAGAGAGGATGGCCGTGTATAATGATCGTCGGTTGAATAAACTGACGTACCCACAGTCTTATATGCAGGTAAATGGCTTGATACAGATTAAAGAGGAACAAATGCTTAAAGATTACTCAATGTTGTTTTACATTTATTTCATTGTTATAAATTTTACTTCCGCTGTGCAATGTAAAATGTAATATTGATGTAAACTCTGATGTAAAGTGAAAAGTTTAAATTTCCTTATAAAATTGTACTAAAGGAAGCGAAAAGATCCTGTAAACATCTCGAATTCAGTGTAGTTGGAATTCGGGGCGTTACAGAGTGGTATCAGAGCCACGCAATCCACACTTGTACAAATTTATAAGGAACGACACCCTAGAAGTGGACATTAGAGTGTGTGTCTGAGTCTAGAGATTTAAATGTAAGTGACTTACATTTGTGTTGCTCTATGACTTATGCTTCTTCCTCCCTATTTCTAAGATGGCTGACCACTTCGACCCTGTTGGAGGCGACGACTGGCATATCATTGAGGAAGAGTACCATCCTGGACAGGCAGATTCCGAGGACGAGTACTACCCAGGGCAAGCAGATTCTGACGGAGAAGAATGGCCTGAATCCCGAGAGATTACCCTACCTCCGGATTCATCTGATGACTCTTCTTCTGATGAAGAAGAAGAACTAGTTCCAAATAGTCTTGTGACTTCTCTTTAGAGGCAGGTAGAAACACTGCGAGAGAGAGTCAGATTATTGGAGGTGCAGCTGGCAAAGCGCAAGGACGACTATTCTGTTCTCAGTCATTGTATATAGGAACTCGAGAAGAGGAAGAATTTGACAGATGTGCTGAAGGATGAAGTTGATGAACTACGGGGAGAACTTCGAGAAGCGAAGAGGAACCGTAGGAGTTAGACTGTTATAGCTTCTACTATCTTTCATTCTGATGTTTCTGCGATCGTCGATGGTTGCTGTGTGAGAAGGTATCCGTTGTTTGCTGTTTTGGAGGGGTTCGCTTTTTGCCGTTTGGGTCAATGTTGTTGCTGTTGTGTACTCTTGCTGCTGTGCTTCTTTGCACGTGTGATGCATGTGCTCTTGTTGTTGCCAACTAGCCGTCCGTTTGATCTGATCTTGATCATCCCCTTGATCTTGGAATCTGAGCCATCTAATCGACCGATCGTGATCGTGATTATCATCTTCATCATCTCATCAAGATCCGTGCCGATCGTGCTCGTCGCCGGGGATCTATTCCCGTTATTCTCTTTCTCATCAGATCCGTCATCATTGCAAGGCAAGTAACTTGTATTTCTTTTTGTTCTACAATACAAGTACTAAATACCGCATGTAGTGTAGCTTTTGTTTCTAGAGTCAATTCCCATGAAATTCCTTGTTAGATCTCGTCTTTATGTGTTGATCCATCCGTAGTTGTCTCGTTACACACACGACACGATATAACTTAGAAATAATAAATTCTTGATGTATACATGCATGTTGTTCGTGATTTATGAGGTGTCATATGATCTTGTATGCTTGATGTGTTAGTAGTAGTATAACTTGTTGTAGACTTGTTAAATACCCTATACCATGTTGCTTGGACATCTATACCATATTTCGCATTTTGTTATGATTTGGGTGTGTTCCATATGAACTGGTGGATTTTATGCAAAAAGAAGATTTCTGTTTTTGCTGTTACCCCATTTTTGTTCAGTATTTTGACCTTGTTGAGGTCAGTAAATGAAAATTATTTGTGAATATGAATTATAGAGAATTTTGTCTACTTTCCAGAATTTCTGACAGATCTCAGTTTCGATTTGTGAGTTGCAAGTTATGGCTATTTTACTAAAGAGGTGTAGAAAAATTACATATTTGGTTTTATGTGAATTCTGGAGAGCAATTCATTTTTATACTGATGTTAAAGATAATATTTGATTCAAAATTTTGCTGAGTACAACTATACTTTACTGGGATTATTCTCGAATTTTTGTAAATTTAACTGATGATTTTTACAAACTATTCTATGCTCGCAAATAACTACTATACTTCTAGAATTTTTATGCTGTTCAGTAAAGAACCTTAATTTCAACCAGATTCTACTTGCTTTTGATAAAAATTTTGTGAATATGAAATTTAGCCTACGATATCTATTTTACTATCCTTTTGACGGATTTGGGTTTTGATTTATATTCTGTAATCTATTGCTGTTTTAGTGTTGCTGTGTCAAGAGTTTCATATTTACAAATTTGCTACATCTTGTTGTCTTCTGATTTTATTTGACTATACTATCCATATTGGAATATTATGAAACTTTATTTGCTGATACTAGACATAATAGGAAATACCCCAGATTTTTCTTGGATTTAATTAGCAAGTTTTATGCCGTTTTCCTATTTATGAACACAACCTTGTGATTTCTGGCTGAACACATTTTCTGGATACAATTCTGTTTTGAGTCCTGTTTTTGTGAAATACCATATGACTTATATATATTTACTGGATTCAGCCGGGAGTATATTTTCTACATTTTCTGACGAATCCAGATTTGCAAGTTCGTGGCAACAGGAATCTCAGATTTGGTGCAGTACTGTCTTGTTGTCCAGAAATAGAATTTTCGTTGTCTTAGTCTATTTTCAGTCATTCTTCACCCGTACGTGTCCTTTATTCAACTTGTACCTGTACCTTATTCATACCATGTTATTCTTGCCATGTTTTTTGCATGTATATGCCTGTTTAAGAATAATAATCAGTAACCAAGCCGGGGTTAAGGGAAAGACCTTAGTAGTGGACAGTATTTGTATGTGTACTCAGAGGGGGGCCGTGTTTCCGTTACTTGTTGCCATGATTTCATGATTACATGATTCATGCCTGTTATTACTATCTGATTATATGTTGTCATGATTCATAATTACATGATTCATGCCTGTTATTACTATCTGATTATATGTTGCCAGGATTCGTGACTACATGATTCATGTCTGTTATTACTATCTGATTATATGTTGCCATAATTTCATGACTACATGATTCATGCCTATTCCTGATACCGCGATTTCACGATTACGTGATTCGTACCTATTACCTGTTACATGATGCCTAAGTACACGACCCTATAGAAATCCACCACTAGATCTAAACGTAAATTGCATGTAAGTAGCAACCATGTTGTAAAATTTGGGATGCATGAAGTGCTACCTAGATAGAAATAAATACAAGATTTGACATAACATGACACCTATTACATGCTTACCTGTACATGCTACCAGACATCTGTTACATGTTTACCTGCTTGCATGATACCCGTTACCCATCACATGTCACATGTACCCTGTTATCACACCATATTACTTGATTCTGTTCCTGATTTCAGGTTAGTCATTCTGTTTAGCTATCACATCCTTTCCATGCTTATGCTATACTTGCTTTCGCTGTTGCTCTATATTTGTTACCTTTTCCTGTACTTGTTACCTGCACTACAAGTGACCCGTAACTTGCATTGACGGACGTTTTGTTTCTTTTTACTTTTCCTGCAATTTATTAAATTACAGACTTTGGTGATCAGCTGCCCGATGGAGTAGGTGATCAAAGATTCTAGTTACTGGAGTTCTTGCTATATTTATTTTTCTGTTATTCTTGAAAAAAATGTATTTGCTACATGGATTATTTTGTATTGGGTAGTTTGACCTAGAATTTATAACTTGTTCCAGATTTGATTTATTTGAGATTCATTTATTTTGTTTCAAGTAAATCATGTTGGTATATTGATTCATTCATGCATGCGTAGTTTGTTTATCCTTTTTTACATCTTGTTATTCCTGTAAAATGTTGTAAGATCCTGACTGCTTATGAATGGTGAAAGCCGTTCGCTAGACTTAGTTGCGTATCCGTATTCCGTATTTCTTTTGGGAAGCGGGGCGTGACAGTTAGTGTAGGATTACAGATAGGGTTCTAATTTTTTTTATATGAACTTTATTGTTTAAAATTTTCAAATATATTATTATTATTTTTTTAAATCTTTTTAATTTTTTTTTCCAAGAATTAAAACATGTAATGTGTCTTTTTTTTATGAACGCGTTAGGTAGGTGGGCATAATATCATTATTAACGAGTTAAGTGGGAATAATTTTTTAAAAAAACACTTGAATTTTTGAAAATAAATTCCTTTCATAAAAAAATATATAATAAATTTTCTAGATAGGGTTAGAGGTTTATGGCAAGGGTTAGTGTAGGGTTACAGATAGGGCTCGACTTGGAACACTAGTTTTTAATGTTTATATAATTTCCTCACAATTCTAATATTAATTTCAAAATTATTTAAGTTGATTTTATAATAATTTATTTCTCTTTGTGGTAGAAAATTTTATCTTTCGAAAATAAGTTATGTCAACATCTTCCAACTTAACCCGTTATTGGCGATGACGGGTTAAGTTCACTTAACCCGTCATCGTCAATAACATGTTAAGTAGGAAGATTTTGACAGTGTATTTTTCTTTGTGGTAGAAATTTTGATCTTTCGAAGATGAAGTTCTGCCAATATATTCCAACTTAACCCATTATTGGCGATGACCCTTCATCGTCAATAACGGGTTAAGTATGAAGATTTTGATAGTGTATTTGTCTAAGTGGATGAATATTTGGTCTGTCGAAGATGAAGTTCGGCTGATATCTTACTACTTAACCCGTTATTGGCGATGACTTAACCTGTCATCGTCAATAACGGGTTAAGTAGGGAGATATTGACAATGTATTTCTCTTTGTGGATTCTTTACAAGATGAAGTTCTGCCAATATCTTCCTACTTTACCCGTTATTGGAGATGACGGGTTAAGTGATCCTAACCCGTCATTGCCAATAACGTGTTAGGTAGGAATATTTTTCCAGTTCTAATTGTTGTATGTGGATGAAAATTCAACTTCATAAAATGAGTGGTTGTGAAATTATTTCAACTTAACCCGCTATTGTGAATAACAGGTTAAGTTGAAGTATGTTGCCAGGGTTAAGCTCACATGTTTCAGTTCGTTCACATCAATTACATTTCATCTACATTTCATTCACAACAATTCACATCAATTACATATCACACCAATTCATTCACAGATTCAAAACTAAGATCACAACAATTCATTCACAGCAATATATATAAAATCACGGACAATATCACAACAATTTAACAACAAAAACCTCAACAATTTTGACATCAATTTGACAACACGAAACTTTGCAAATATCAGAAAAATTCATTCATCTACATTTGTGGAATTATCTTAAGTAGCAATTACAACATATTCATTACAATATATTCATCTCAACTATCAATCTAAAGTAGCCTAGCTGGATCAATACATTTATCTTCATGGTTGACTTCCTTGCATGCACGGTATTTATCTACAACATTTATTAACATAGAAAAAAACTTTGTATTAGTTATTTAAGGAATAAAATCATCAACCAAATACTAAACTACTAATAACGAAGCTACTGTTAGATACTACCTTTTCCGACCATGCAGTTTGCGTTCACTTGGTGTGAATTGATCAGGCGGGTTCCTCTTCCGTTGGGGATTTCGGCGTCTACCTTGAGTCTCGGGGGATTGAGGTTCATCCGACCACTGCTCCTCCACATCTACTTCCGATGGTTCCTATTGTTGGAGTTGTTGTGGCTCGGCGATGTGAATTCCCGGCCTTGTCATGTTTTTTTGCCGAGAACCTGCCACGTTGGCTTTTAAATATGCATCAAGTTTGGGACCTTTACCCACCTCTTCAAGACTACGGCGGCACGATTTTAGAATCTCCCGCATTATTTTCTTAAAGCTCCCGCATTATTTACACAATGACTATGGATGCTCTAAAGGAAAGCATACCAGAATCTAGATGATGGAGATCCACTACTAAGGAGCGGTGGAACCTGGCTCGAATATTTATCCTATGATTGGCTAATAAGAATTATACATAAGCAAGAAAATGTTGTAATATACTAGAGAGAGAAACTAACCCCCAAATCCTCAAAGCAAACCCTAGATCTCTGAATAAAGTCTGGGGGCGGCGGCTAGGGCTCGCCGCCGCCAACCCCTCGTCCCGCCGTTGTCCCTCCCTCCACGCCCTCTCTCCCCTGTGATCCATCGACGATGTTGCCTTCCTCCCATCCCCAACGCAAGTCGCCCACAGCCATCTTCCAGAGCTGAAAGCCTCCGTCCCCTCCCCCTTCCTCCAGCTCCTCCAGCGCGCCACCTGGGATCCACCATTGCCCAGTCACGCCGACGCCTTCCCCATCGTGCGCCACATCTAGCCTTCGAGCGACGCATCCGGCCATCGTCACTAGTGCTGCCGTCGAGTGCAGCATCCGACCATCCTACCATCGTGTTGACGACCAAGCGGCGACGATGAGCTCCAGATCTGTGACGTTTTGGGGGTAAGTTGGTTGGTTGGGGTTTGGGTTAGGTTGGGGTTGGTTGGCTTTAGTAGTTGTTTGCCCGGATGTTCTTTGCGGTTGCCACCATGTCCACACTCTCGGGGCCAATCACGGTGATCTGTGGCTATGATTTGATTTTTTTCGAGGGTTGGTAGTGCGTGTGAAGATGCCGGGGTTTGCTTCTCTCTCTGTGATTAGTATTGATAAGAGAGTAAGTGAGTATGGCAGTGCCGAAGTACGAAATGGCAAGGGTTTTATTTGTGTGGGGGGTTGGTAGAGCTGTCTGAGTTGGGTGTGTCTCGGTGTGATGATTACGGTGTAGTACGGTTGTGGGGCTAGGGCTCGAAGACGGGGTCCCCCCATGAGCCGTGCTCACTCGCTACTCTTGTGCCCTATGCCTTCTACCGACGCCGTCGTCCGTCTCCTTCAATGGTGCCAGAACGGTTCCTTCGCTGCAACCACCATGTCCACGCTCTCAGGACCGATTACGGTGATTTGCAGCCATGATTTGGGTCTCCAGGGTTGGCCTAGTCGGCGAAGTAGTTGGAGTTTGTGCTGATGGTAGTGCCAAAGGTAGTGGCTGGAGCTTGTACCCTGTTCTGTTGGGGTGTTTTCTTGAGGGACGGTGGCTGCATCCGGGCTGCTTCACCTGATAACCACAGTCGACGGGGCACCACCACCACTACGCCCTCATAATGGAAGCTGACGCCCAACGCCATCGCCCTGGTGTGGCGAGAGGAGAAGGTGATACTTCATTCAGTTGGGTTTTGTTTTGGTTTTCTGATTGAGAGAGAGAGAGAGAGTGAGAGAGTGACTGAAGATGTTGCTCCTCACTACTCTATATTGGTGGTGGTCTGTATTTGTGAGAAATCACTGGAGATAGCAAGGACGTGAGAGAGGCGAAGGTATCCTCTCCACGGCTCTCTCCTTGACTGCGGTTTGTGGTGGGGGAGTATTTATAGCATGTTTGTGAGAGGATAGGAGGTGTATACTGAGTTTGGCGGTTGTCAAAACTCTACCTACGGGGTTTAGGCCCAAAGGTGTAACGCCCCGAATCCCAAATACACTGAATTCGAGATGTTCTACAGGAATCTTTTCGCTTTCTTCAGTACAATTTTACAAGGAATTTAAACTTTTCACTTTACATCAGAGTTACATCATATATTACATTTACATTTGCACAGCGGAAGTAAAATTTTACAACATTTAAATAAAGGTACAACAACATGGTAAAATCTTTATGCATCCATTCCTCTTTAACCTTTAACATGTCATTTATCCTGCATACAAAACTGTGGGTACGTCAGTTTATTCAACCGACGATAATTATACATGGCCATCCTCTCTATGCCAGAAACAGTATAACGATTCTCATTTCTTAACAGATCACAAATTTGTTCACATAACAATTAAAGTAAGGGGGAAAATCTTAATGATGTCGTGTCGTGATCGTGCACTTAATCCTTAATGCAATTAGTTAATTTACATGACACTAATGTGCACTTGTTCGGATTCTATGCATCCCATACTACATAGGTCCGAGGGCAAGCCTCTTAATCGTTTTTCATTTTTGTAGGGTTCAATCCCTCGCCATGACTTAATCTACTACTGTAATTACGGTGAGTATCCTAGATGATCTATGAGTACAGGCACGTGCACTGGACCCTGGAGGGGAACCCCACGCCATGTCTTGACTCATCAAGCATGCATTCTGTGGCAATTCAGCCTCCTCCCTGAACACGATCCTCTTGCAGTCACCAAACATCCCACAAGCGTGGCTAAAGTCCGATCATTACTGAGTTGTGCCCATGCCATGTCTTGACTCATCAAGCATGCATTCTGTGGCTCACACACCCGCACCGTAAACTCTAGTTCTCATACTTATGTTTTCTCTCACTTTCATCACATCTCCACTATGTACTAATTATTAGAATCATGAATAAAAATCAAAGCTCTAGAGTTAGCCTCTCCACTAAACCGGACTTATTCATTTCATTCTCACATGACCAACCTTGGTCTTCTTTTCAATTTCATTTCATTTCCATTGCCGGGGGAGACTTAGCTACTATTTTGTTTCAATTTCCAATTCACAACTTCCAATTTGAGCATTTCCAACTCATGAATTCATTTTTCATTGCCTCAGCATATCATGTTCTTAACTTTCATATTCATGTAATTCTCAATTCAAAACTATGATTCATTTCATGTAAATTCTCAATTCAAAACTATGATTCATTTCATGTAAATTCACACAGCAACAAATAGAGTTTATCAACATCAACCATAAGATCCACAATCTTCAAAATAAACAGAATAATGTTCTCTGATATGTCAAAACACTCTGGACAGTCGACTTAGAAAATACCAGTCGACTTGTACAGTCAATTCAAGTTCTTCATAATCACTCGGGAGAGTCGACTGCTGCACATGGCCAGTCGGCTGCTCCGCAACTTTCTATGCTCAAAATGTCATTCACGTGACAGTCGACAGTCAACAAATCAGTCGTCTGTCCCGGTCTTAACAGTTCATATCCATGTTCAGCTCAGTCGACTTGCTACTCGCATTAGGTCGACTGGACAGGTTCACATTTCAAATTAAGGAATTATCTTTCCATCAGTTCTTACATGCACATGCATCATGGTGTCAAATCACAATATACATATATTCATACTTCATAAACACGTAATTTCTTAACTGTTCAGTAACATCACAACATGGAATTTCAAATAACTAATATTGTCTTTTCTTCAAGGAAGTGTTAAACATGCGTTTACACTTGTTCGTAACTTTCTTGCAGAGATGAAATATTAATCTCAATTTATTACACTAGGAGAACACAATGGAAATATCTCATTTCATGAAATTACTGGACTATTCATAGTTTAATCAATGCATCGGTTGGCTGTTCATATCATCAGTCGATTGCACAGACTATTCTCAGTTTACTAATCATCACTAGTTCTTTTTCATCCGTTCACATCTCCTCCATCATATATAACATGGGGGAATAGGAATTTAGCAATCATACTATCACTTCTGTTTTGCATACATGTACATTATTAAATCATGAAAATATTCGCCTCGTACCAGTCGACTTGTACATGCGACCGTCGACTGTACCGACCCATTTGTTCTTATTTACAGTGTCGTTATTACACTATTAGTCCTTCACAATTATCATCATAAACATACTCAGGCAATTCTAATACGTTTGAATTTACTTCTCATAAGCATAGTAACAATCATCATAATCATGGCATATTTTCTACACTAGAAGTCCTGAGAAACACCCACCTTATTGACGAAATAACCGAAATCCAGAAAGCTCCTTAATGCAATGGACGACTCCTTGCTCCTTGCTCCTTGCTCCACACCGAAACCTTCAGAAGATGATGCCCGGCCTCCACAGAATAACACACATAACTCCCTCACAATATAGTTCTCTTACAAAATGATCTTAGTGTACAAGAACAATGGATGAGAGGGGGTATTTATACACCAATTTGGGTGAGATGGAGGGCTAGGATTTAGTAGATGGTTATAGGATCAAAGGCTAGGATGGATTAGGGAGTTGTGATAACCACCCACATCCCAAAATAACTACCCATGACTCCAAAACCACTCCTCACCCAACCGGCCAAGAAAAGGTGCTCTTGCACGTGTATGCAACATGCACGTGCATGCACAAACCACCCTACAAGAATTTGTACACCAAGTAACAAGTCTTTAAAAAAAGAAATGTTACACATAACAAGTTGTAGAAAATAAGAAAAGGAATTAAATCCATGGGCTTAAATTAATTGGGCCAAGATAAATATTTTAAAAGAAAAATATGTAAACTAACATTTGGGCTTTAGGAAAATGCTTTATAGAAAACAATATTCTTATTCATCTTGTTGAAAATAATAGCCAAAATATTACACGTGCACACTACGTGCAAAAATAAATAATTCTTCATACATTTGAAAAATCGGGGGATTACAAAAGGTGCCCCCCCCCCCCCCCCCCAAGCGAGTAGACTGAGCTCGACAGTTGTCAAAATTCGGTATGCGGGGCTTGGGCCCAAAGATGGGGTCTCCCAGCGAGGTGAAGGCAGGTATCGGCGGGTGAAAAAATTCCGCCAGACTAGTTTCAGGTGGGTGTGCATATGCCGTGGAGGCAGTGTACGAAGCTAAACTGACGTACATACAATTTTGTTGGACCGAGCACGTTTGTCGGCCCACCCTCCAAGGTTGTTGGAGAGATTTGTTGTTTGTATGGGTTATGTTGCTTCATGTATGTTCTATTTTCTGTCTGTAGGTTGTAAATGGGCTCAGTACTCTGGGTTTGTTTCTGTAATTTCTTATTAATGGAACATGGTGGCCGTATTCCACCTTTTCCTTAAAAAAAATGTTATAATATAAATATTAAACCCTCACCTATACTATAATTTTGGAGTTTTGGTCTATTGACAATGTCTTTTACATGGTATAAGAGCAACATTAAATATAGATTAGAAAAAATAGTTACCGCTGTATAGTATTCAGGTCTTAGCCCACGCAGATGACTCTCAATCACATAGACAAACGAGGACAGAGATCCTTTTAAGCCTAGAAACAAGTATCTGCCTGATCAGGAGGCTCAACAAAATTCACCAGTTGACCCTCATTTCCACTTGGAGAGGATGTTGGGGAAGTTGGTTATTTTATTAAAAGGTTTGAATGGGGTCACCTAGTTTGTGTTATAAATTGTTTGGGAGACGGTAACGGAGATGAATGACTTCTAGACTTATATTAATAGATTACAACTTTTAATTTAGAAGGTGAAGTACTTCATATATGAGTTCTGCGTTTTCACTGCAATCAAGTTATCTTCTAGCAAGAGTTTGAGCGGAGTTTTTTTTTCTGAGAGTTATTGTAACATATTTTATCATCTATTGTTAAATAAAAACTATATATTTTTTCTCCTGATTAGGTACTTCGGACATTGTTTTTTATGTGCTTATTTCTTCCTTCTTGATCGTTCAACTTAATCAGTTGTCTTACTCGTTTCGTTTTACCTGCTACACATCTCTAAATTTCCTAAGATGGCCTTTTGTAAGCAATAGGAATCATAAATTTGACCATTAGATTCCTTAAATGTGAAAGCCCTCGTCAAAATCATAAAAGCATCCCTTAAAGTAATTTGCACGTACAATGCACATTCTAATAATATTATGTTTTAAGTAAAAATTATGAAGTAGCCTGGTTTCGAACCTGAGACCTTCTTATTACTCATCCTAAATCCTTACCATATTCTTTACAAATTATCTTTAATGTCACTAATTTTTATTTTATATGAGCGACACTTTCGTAAATAATTATGTCGTAATAAATTTGACCTTAGAGGATATTATGGTAACCGACAACAGTTGTAAATTGATAGTTAATATAACTTCCACTTAAAAATGAGTGGTTGAAATTAGATGATAGGTTATCTACAAATTACTTATTATTTACAAATTATAAGACTCAAACTTTTGCATTATAGTATTAGAGATATATCCTGCAAGACTAAAGATCATCCAATGCAACTTTGAAAATCGCATTGGTTTCAACACAATTTTTAATGATTTCACCTATGGCACTACTATTCTAAAAATAATTCCGAGGACCAATTATCACCATTAAAAAAAAAAAAACAAAAAAAAAAAAAAACAAAAAAAAAACAAAAAACAAACAAAAAACAAACAAAAAACAAAAAACTTTTCCTTAATTTTGTTGTTGTTGTTGTTGTTGATAAAAATAACTTCTCCTGGTATCACGATGAACAATTTTCGAAGTATTTTCCTTCAAAATAAAAAGAAAACAATTTTAAAATTGTTTTATAACCGAATTGTTCTTGATGCGGTTTATTTTTGGGGTGTGGCTGCAACATGTATGAGTTCTTATAGTTTTGTATAGTGGAAGTTACGGTACTGGCTCTGGTCCGACCCTTGGCTGGGGGACCGGCTCGGAAATAGCAGGAGTGAGGTGGGGATCGGGTGCTCGGCTCGGATCCGGCAGCTCAGCTCGAATGAAGAGGCTCGGCTCGGTCCTGGGTACCTGCACACTGCCAAAAAACACTGGGAGAAGTCCCGGCGACAGGCCCTCCGACAATCTAGTCAGTCAATGGAAAAGCAACTGTAGCTAGAGTTCAGGGGGAGAAAGTTTGATTACCTGTAGAAGAGTAGAGGGGGTCTGGTATTTATAGGCAGGGAAAACGGGTCTGAGACCCGGTTGGGCCGGGTCAGACCCGTTTGCTCGTAGGCCTGACATGGCAGAAGCCCATATGGCTCAGGGTTGATCGGATAATCACAGAAGTACGGTTTTTGAGGGGATCCGGTGGCCCAGGTGTAACGCCCCGAATTCCAAATAAGACCAAATTCGAGATTCCACAGGATCTTTACACTTCACTTCGTACAATTTTACAAGAAAATTTAAAATTTTCATCATACATCAGAGTTCTTTACATTGTTTACACAGCGGAAGATAAAATGAATTACAACAATAAAAATAATATACAACTGCAACATCTTTAACATGTTATAAATCAACAGCATCGAAATCAACTTTAATTCTTCATGAAAAATCCAGTTCCAGCATAATAAGCTGTGGGCACGTTAGTTACTTACAATCAACTAAAAATGTTATGCACGGCCATCCTCTCTATGCCGGAAATATAACGATCTCAATACTTTAACAAACCATTAATTTGAATGCAAATAAAGTGTTAAATGTGACTACACTAAACACGTAAGTGTATGCGATGCCTTAATGCCTAATGCAGATATTTTATACTAAGATGACACTAAGGCATACTTGTTCGGATTCTATGCATCCCATACTATATAGGTCCGAGGCAAGCACCTACGTACTCTAAATTAAAGGGTTCGATCCCTCGCCATGACAACTACCAGTAATAAAGCAAGGTTTACATCATTCCACGTGTACGGATCCCAGTTCCGGAGTCCACCGCCCGACTGTTATAACAGACTCCTCATCGTGCGAACATTCCGCAAGTACCCATCTAGCCCCGGTATATGTATATATATTGGAGTACGGCAAACTATCCGCCTGACTACGCATAGTGCCGAATTTAAAATAAAAGCTCTTCTCCCACGAAGCAACCACAGTTCCGGAATCCATCGCTCGACTGGGTCTATAGTCCCGGAATCCACCGCCCGATTATATAGAGTGCCCCACTTACGTTTGCCCAAGTTTTACTACATCTTCACTTATGTGCCTAGATCTTAAGTTCAAGACATGAATAAAATTATCATTCCAAGAGTTAGTTTTACCCCCTACCGGACTTAATCACAAATACCGAGATAGCTCCATGGCCATATCTCAAAATATAACTCAATTCTTTTTATTTCAACAATGCCGGTACCCGAGGTCTCACTAGCTCTAAATCATAACCTTTCATGTACAAGAATCCATAGGTACTCATATCCTTCAATAAATATGTCTTAAACTTAAATATTCCCATCTTCAACTCATTCACAAATGATCAATGTCTTGTCTTGACACTATTCATGATTCATTTATTCATTTACAATCTTTAGAAGCCATAATTCCTTTCATGAACATAAATTAATCACTTGAAATCTTACTAGCAATTTAAGCACATAAAATGTATCTCAACCACATCAAACATTTCTTAAACCAAGTAAGAGTATAATCTTTTCAAGAGAAATCACTTCACACAACCATATTCTACTCTTATTCTAAAATAAATCTCATACTCTTTAATAATTAATTCGTAAGTCAAAACTCACTTTCTAACTCAATTTCTTATTTTTAACTTCTCAAATACACTTGAAAATTCTACAATTCTTTTTAATAAATTCTATTTTATTTCATAGAAATTCTAGTATTTTTCTTAATTTTTTATTCTTATTAGAAATCCTTTTTTAAAAAAATATTAAAACTCAAAAAAATTAAAAGTGGCCTTCGGTTTCGAACCCAAAACCAGCCAATAGCTACAGTAAGCCCCCAAGGACCTAACCGCAAACCACTAAGTCCATATGGACTCTGTGTCATAAAGCTACATCGAATTCCCCTTATACCCAATCACAGATTTTGGATTTTATTTAAATGAAACAAAATAAAATGTGTCCAACAAGTTTTGAACCCAAGATATCTTACAAGTACAGTAGTGCTCTGTGGTGCACTGGCTAACCAGTAAGTCCAAGTGTGATTTTTGATTAGGAATCACGCTATAGTAGTTTTGTTCACGACGTTGTGAAATTAGTTATTTTTCAAAAACTCGACATAAGATCGATTTAATATATATATATATATATATATATATATATATATATATATATATATATATATATATATATATATTTTGACGAACTGTACTTTTCTTATTCATACTGATTTCATTTGAAAACAATGTTCTAAACATTGAATCTATATTCAAATTATCTCCTTCTCTTAAATGAACAAAAGTTTCATTTCTTAATTTTAATCAAAAATACCATAATGTATCTCTTGCAAATAATTTAAAAAAGATTTTCTATGTATATCAATTCAATTTCACCCAAAAATTCATTTTTATCAAAAGGGAAAAATCTCAGCAAGTGATCTTTCCATTATATTTCTATATTTGTGAATTAACATGCATATATGGCCATAACTCAATGTCTTTTTTTTAATTTCTAATTAACATGTTAAAACAAAATTTTACTACTATTCATAGTGCAAACAATAGCATGGATTTGTTCTCTTACTTTTTCTTATTTTCAACCAACATCACTACAAAACGCACAGGCTTTACCGGCATTTTTTTACACATTTACCGGCGTTTATAAACGCCGCTGTAGATACCACCGGCATTTTATAAATCGCCGGTGCAAGGGTCGCTGAATCGCGCATCGCTGTAGGTTAGGAACATTCACCGGCGTTTTTTACGACCGCCGGTGTAGGTTAAAACTACACCGGCGGTCGCAAAAACGCCAGGGAATGTGTGTTTTTGTTTGGTAGTGTTGTTTTTGGCCATTACCTACACCGGCGTTCTTAAACCGCCGGTAAAGGCTGTCATTTTTTTGCTGAAAGCTACACCGGCGCTTGTAAAAACGCCGGTGCAGCTATATTTTAAAAAAAAAAAAATCTTCATCCCAACTAAATCCAGCATCTTTAACAGTAAAAGAAAATGAAAATTTCCAGTATCTAAGCATGTTTGTCTATTAATTCTTCATCCCAACTAAATCATGATGTTTCCGGCTCAAAGAGAAACCTGCACACAGGTTTGTTCAGCCCAATTCTTGTACAAATTTGGATTTTGGTATACAGCATCCTTAGATGACAGTTAACCCATTTTGGTAAAAAAAGCATGCTAAGATGACAATCAGATGGCTAATATCCAGCATCTTTAACAGTGAAAAAAAATGAAAATTTCCAGTATCTAAGCATGTTTGTCTATTAATTCTTCATCCCAACTAAATCATGATGTTTCCAGCTCAAAGAGAAACCTGCACACAGGTCTGTTCAGCCCAATTCTTGTACAGATTTGGATTTTGGTATATAGCATCCTTAGATGACAGTTAACCCATTTTGGTAAAAAATTATGCTAAGATGACAATCAGATGGCTAATATCCAGCATCTTTAACAGTAAAAGAAAATGAAAATTTTCAGTATCTAAGCATGTTTGTCTATTAATTCTTCATCCCAACTAAATCAAATCATGATGTTTCCAGCTCAAAGAGAAACCTGCACACAGGTCTGTTCAGCCCAATTCTTGTACAGATTTGGATTTTGGTATACGACATCCTTAGATGACAGTTAACCTATTTTGGTAAAAAAGCATGCTAAGATGACAATCAGATGGCTAATATCCAGCATCTTTAACAGTAAAAGAAAATGAAAATTTCCAGTATCTAAGCATGTTTGTCTATTAATTCTTCATCCCAACTAAATCATGATGTTTCCGGCTCAAAGAGAAACCTGCACACAGGTTTGTTCAGCCCAATTCTTGTACAGATTTGGATTTTGGTATACAGCATCCTTAGATGACAGTTAACCCATTTTGGTAAAAAAAGCATTCTAAGATGACAATCAGCTGGCTAATATCCAGCATCTTTAACAGTGAAAGAAAATGAAAATTTTCAGTATCTAAGCATGTTTGTCTATTAATTCTTCATCCCAACTAAATCATGATGTTTCCAGCTCAAAGAGAAACCTGCACACAGGTTTGTTCAGCCCATTTCTTGTACAGATTTGGATTTTGGTATACAGCATCCTTAGATGACAGTTAACCCATTTTGGTAAAAAAAGCATGCTAAGATGACAATCAGATGGCTAATATCCAGCATCTTTAACAGTGAAAGAAAATGAAAATTTCCAGTATCTAAGCATGTTTGTCTATTAATTCTTCATCCCAACTAAATCATGATGTTTCCAGCTCAAAGAGAAACCTGCACACAGGTCTGTTCAGCCCAATTCTTGTACAGATTTGGATTTTGGTATACAGCATCCTTAGATGACAGTTAACCCATTTTGGTAAAAAAGCATGCTAAGATGACAATCAGATGGCTAATATCCAGCATATTTAACAATAAAAGAAAATGAAAATTTCCAGTATCTAAGCATGTTTGTCTATTAATTCTTCATCCCAACTAAATCATGATGTTTCCGGCTCAAAGAGAAACCTGCACACAGGTTTGTTCAGCCCAATTCTTGTACAGATTTGGGAATTCTGAAAATTTTAGATCCAGGATGACAAATTTTGATTGGGCTTTGATTGAAGATTCTAGTCATATATTGATTCTTTGGAGACCGACTTTCTAAAGAAAATGCCATTTAGAAGTATGCGGGTACATGTTTGTTGGATCACCAAAACTCCCATTTTTATTGAAGAAAAATAAGAACAGGGCTCATATCAAGTGTAGTTTTAAGGAAGTGTCATCGTGGAAGGAAACCAAATATAGAAGCCAGAAAGAGGAATGGTAGAGAATGAGGATACACCAGGCTAACATAGCAGCATTTTCCTCATCTCTCTCTCATCCCTTCTTTCTCTTCAGCAAACGCACATAAAGAGACATCAGCAACAACAGCAAGAGCGACAAGAATAAAAATAATAATAAATTATTATGAACGAGATGTCTCTATATGGGTTTCCAGATCTCTACTCCAACTCGTCTCTTTCTAATCACAGCCCAATTAAGAACATAGACGATAGTCACTAAACAATCCAATCACAGCCGAATCAAAAATTTGTGATCCTGGATCTAAAAACTTCAGAATTCCCAAATCTGTACAAGAATTGGTCAGAACAAACCTTGTGCAGGTTTCTTTTGGAGCCAGAAACATTATTGGCAAAGTTGGGATGAAGAATTAATAGACAAACATGCTTTGATACTGGAAATTTTTATTTTCCTTTACTGTTAAAGATGCTGGATATTAGCCATCTGATTGTCATCTTAGCATGCTTTTTTACCAAAATGGGTTAACTGTCATATAAGGATGCTGTATACCAAAATCCAAATATACAATACATGAAGGCAATTTAATTTTCGTGCTACAACTATATGTGAAATGTAGCACAAGTGAAATTTTGTACTCAGGCAACTTGGCTCCAAATTGTCCCTATTAACAACCCAGCTCAGAAATTATCGCATTCTTCTCTTTCAAACCCAAATTGTTCCATGGTCATACCTAGTAATACCAATATCAAGAACCAATCTCAAGAATCTCAAGAACCAATCTCAAGTAGCAAGCTAAATTAGAGAGTTGGGAAAAATTGTAGAACCAATCTCAAGAACATACCAACTACATCATCATAGGGTTTGTGTAGAAATTTCAAAAACAAAAATTTTAAAAATAAAACGATTCAGAAATTTCAAGAACAAACCTAGGGTTTGTGTCAATTGAAGGAGCGACGGCAGGGGAGGGGGGCGACGAGGGGGGGAAAGGGCGACGGCGGGGGTGGGGGCGGCGATGGTGGAAGGGTGGTGACGATGCGAGTGAGAGAGAGAGGGTTGGGGAGGCTTGCAGCGACGACGGGAGTGAGAGAGTGGACGACGGAGGACGACGGAGCACGGGGACGACGACGGTGGGCACAGCGATGGCGGCCACGGCAAAGGCGGGAGAGCGGGAGGGAGAGGGGAAAAAAAATTGGGTTTTTTTTTTGAATGGTATAGGGTTTGGGGGAAATTTATTCCAAACCATATACCGGCGTTTGTAGTTAAATGCCGGTGAATATGGCCTTCACCGGCGTTTTATTCCCCGGCATTTTATAGAGGCCGCCGGCGTATAACCATCCAATTTGACGCCCCATTCCTGGTCTCTTCCTACCCCGACGTTTCTGGCAAAACCCCGGGAAATATACGCCGGTAAATCCATCGTGTGTTGTAGTGCATGTTGACTATAATAAAATTTATACAATTCATAAATAGCATGGATTTGTACTCTTATTATCACATCAACTTTATCTTCACTACTCATGGAATATATTAGCATGCATGTCTCATAATTTAGAAAAACACAAGATTACTCACATCGCATCAATTGATCTATATTACTAATATCATATTCTAGCTCTCATAATTTAGAAAAACACAAGATTACTCACATCGCATCAATTGATCTATATTACTAATATCATATTCTAGCATGATCAACCTAAAAATTAGAAAATAAAAAGACCACCCACCTCTTATGAAGAACTTAAAACCGAAGATGAGACACAACTCCTAGCTCCAACAAGCAAACTCGTAGCCTTCTCCTCCTAGCAAGAGCACTCCAATGCCTCCAAACGCAACAAGAACACTCTCTAACTCTCTTTCTTTTTCTCTCTTGATTTCTTTTTATTTTGGTGTGAAAAGAGAATAGAAAACAAGGGTATTTATAGGATAAAAGAAGGGCTAAAATGCAAAAATTCACCACCTAATAACTAGGGGTGCTTTCGGATAAGGATATATCTGATTCGATCCGCATCCGAATCCGATTTTTTTGCGGATACGGATATCAAAAATTCGTATCCGAGCGGATACGGATACGGATTCGGATATCCAAATCCAAAAAAATTCGGATTCGGATGCGGATACGGATATTCCTAAAAAAAGCGGATTCGGATACAGATATCTACTTAATTTAATTTTTATTTATTTAATATATATATTTAATAGTTATATGAGTAAACTTAAACCCTAATCAGCTAAATCCCGTATTCACTAGATCCAAAATCCCAAATTGACTCTTCCTCTTCTCCCCCGTCTTCCTCTTCTCTGGTTCTCCCCCGTCCCCAATTCCTAGTCCCCATCCCCAACTCCACTCCACATCGACCTCGCGTTCCCCCGTCTTCCTCTTCTCCCCCATCCCCAATTCCCAATTCCTAACCCAGTCCCCATCCCCAACTCCACATCGACCTCATCTTCACCGCCCGATCCGCACACGTGGCACTGCACACTTGGCTCATCTTGAAATCATAGTCGTCCGTCTCCATTGCGTCCGCTCTCGAGAACACAAACGGCGGGCAGGTCGAGAAATCGAAGCACGGGATCAGCAGGTCGAGAGATCAAAGCCCCGTCGCGAGCCCCGTCGCCAGTCGCCAGCACCCCGTCGCCACACCCCGTCACTAGCCACACCCCTGCCTCTTCTCCCCTTCCTCTCCTGCAGCCAGAGTCGACGGCAACAGCCTTCATCCCCGTCCTGTCGTGCCTCCCCCTAGCCGCCGTTGGAGTCGCGGTATAAATCTCTTTCTCACTCTATTTTTGAATATATTATTCACTGTATTTTGGTAGTTTTAACTTTTAAGTTGCTGCATATTCATAGGTGCAAAGTGATTAATTATATATTATATGTTAATTTTTTTTCATAGGTTCAAAATAGTGTTCATCATGTCTTCTCCTAATGAACAATTTATCACTCAACCCACTAATACCGAATCATCAAGTAACTCAAATGCTCAAATACGAAAACCACCAAGAAGTAGATCGGAGGTGTGGAAAGATTTTGTAAAATATGATGAGGATGTAAAAGAAATAGGGGATGGGAAAGAGTTAGTGACAAAACGCAAAAAAGCCGAGTGCATACAATGTCATTTCAAAACTAATGCGGATAGTAGACTTGGAACTACACACCTAAGGAACCATATAACAACATGTTCAAAGAAACCGAGAGCCGATATACGCCAAATGTTGATACGAGCATCCTCCAAGAAAGATGATGGAACTTGTAGCCTAGAAAATTTTCAATTTGACAATGAGAAAAGTCGCTATAAACTTGCACAAGTAATTATTGCTCATGAATACCCATTCAATATAGTGACACATAGAAGGTTTTTGGATTATTTGCAATCTCTTCATCCCGAACACATAGTTCCTTCTCGCAATACAATCACAGAATTGTGTATGAATGTCTATGTTGATTACAAGAAAAAGCTGTTGGACACATTTTTCTCGCATACAAGTAGGATAAGTTTCACAATGGATAAGTGGACTGCATCTTCACAACAAAAGTCATACTTGTGTGTTACTTCTCATTTCATTGATGCTAATTGGAATTTGCAACGGAGGGTTGTCGGTTTTATTAAAGTTAGAGGGGGTACGGGAATTATTATTTGTGATGTTTTTATGTCGTGCATGCTTCAATGGAATATTGATAGTAAGATTTTTACCATTACCGTTGATAATGACACGGCGAATGATGTTGCTATCTCTTTGGCAAAGGATCGTATTTTGGATACGCTTCCTTGCAAGGGTTCTTTTTTTCATGTGAGATGTGCTGCACATATTATTAATCTTGTTGTCCAAGATGGTTTGAAGCAAATCTCCGAAGCTATTCATAATGTGAGGAAAAGTATTAAAAATATTACAATGTCACCACAAGTGCAAGAAAGTTTCTATGATATTGCTAAACAACTTGGTGTGAATGGAAGACATGTTTTCCTTGATGTTTGCACAAGATGGAATTCCACTTATGATATGTTAAGTGTTGCACTGGAATATAAGCAAGTCTTTAGTAAATTTCATCTCAAAGACAACAAATACAATTCTTCCCCATCAGGAGATGAATGGAATTATATTGATACCTTGAGTAATTGCTTGAAGCATTTTAGTGATCTAACTAAGCTTATTTCCGGTTCGGATTATTGTACTGCTAATCTTCTTTTCGAGGAATTTTGTGAAGTTTTATTACTTCTAAATGAATGGGAGAGAAGTTCAGATACTACAATTGTGAGAATGGCAACTGCGATGAAGAAGAAGTTCATGAAGTATTGGTTGAATGCTAACAAGCTTTTTACCGTTGCAACTTTTCTTGACCCAAGATATAAATTAGTTGCCATTAAGTTGTATTATGAAGAGATATATGGTTTTGATGGTGCAAGGCGGTTAGAAAATATTGTAAACTTAATCAAGGAACTTCATGGTGAATATTCGCAAAATTCTCATGAGAAAAGTCGATCTATACCACAAGGAGTTGGCTCAAGCAATTCTTCATGAAGAGTTGAAAGTGTTGGTGAAAAGAGAAAGAGTAGATTTAATCAATATATTCAGAGTTGTCAAAGCTTGCCCACGAAGACGGATTTAGACATATATATGGAGGAGGGTGTTCTTATGTGGGATGATTCTACAATAGAAAATTTTGATATATTAGCTTGGTGGAGAGGGAATATCGGAAAGTTTCCTATACTTGCTAGGATTGCAAAAGATGTTTTTGCTGTTCCGGTTTCCACAGTAGCTTCTGAATCCACCTTTAGCACTAGCGGTCGTGTGATCCGTTGTCATAGAAGCCGAATGAAGATGGAAACAATTGAAGCCTTAATATTAACTCAAGATTGGCTACGAGCAGAGGATGGAGGTATTTGCAATACTCGCCCTCTTTTCGCCCTCTTTTTTGCATATATTTATTAATCAGTATCTAATTATCTCTATTGTGTGTTAATTTGTAGCATCCAAAGTAGAACTATTTTCTAATGATTTGGTCAATGAAGATGCTAGAACGGAGGATGAATATGTGACTCTTATACCAACAATTCTAGGTATGATGAGATTCAAATAATGTTACACACTTACACCACTTGGACGAATTTTTGATTATTTGCACAAATATAATTTTATTAATTTTTTTTTATTAAGGTGACGATGAGGTGGATGAATATATCTTCGAACAATTGGATGATGATTATTGATCTTTTCATTCTGGGTTGATGGAAGCCCACTTTCTTTTGAAGACTTGGTTGATCATCATATGGTTTATTTATAGATGTAATGTGAGGTGACAACATGGAGGGCCATTTGTTTGACCTTTTTTTTTGTTATTTTGGATGGATTTTGAGTTTTGAATCAAAGTAAACTACTAAAGGAAAGATTTTCTCACATTTCTTTCTCCTTGTTAATGTCTCATATAGTCATCAAAGTTTATCAACTTTTTCCTTTATAATATTATGTTAATTATTCTAGTAGTTGTGCACCTGAAGGGTTTAAATTTAGATATGGATGAATGAGCGTGTGAGTCTTCGAGAAGTGAAGGTAAGTCCTATTTATGGGGGAGTTATTTGCAGGTATTGAAAGTGAATGATACCTGTGCATGTTCTATTGGCATTAGGGTTGATTTCGGGAAGTGAATGATACCTGTGCATGTTCTATTAGCATCAGGGTTGATTCTTCCTTTAAAGAAAACCTTGGTCTGTGCAGGCCGTCTAATTGGAGGAAGAAAAGAATACACTTTCATGATTTTATGCTGAATGTCCCCATTCACTTACAGGTATATCTAATATCTCACTCCTATACTTTGTAGATTTTCATTGTTCTGCAAAAAATTGTTTGAGGTATGTATTGTTGTAACTGGTTGCAAACTGAACTTTTACCTCCGCAACTCATAAGGCTTGTTTTCTTATTAAATGATCTTTGTGTTATATTTGGTTGCAGATGCATAAAGGGGTAGCAGATCCACTTGAAGTTGTGGCAGGGGAAATATCAGATGAGTCTATTCTGTTGTGTCTAGATGAATTCATGGTATGTTAAAATACAGGGGTAGGTCATTCCCTTTTTCTTGGTTGTGTTATGTTTAAGATTCCGCTATTTCACAATTGTTTTTTGTTATTTATGTAATTTATAACATCTAGGTGAATGATGTCGCTGATGCATTGATACTAAACCGTCTATTTGGGCATCTTTTCAGCAAAGGAGTTGTATGTACTGTGTTTTTCTACTCTTGCTTCACACATTCTACACCCACAAATTCAAGTAAGCTAATACTCTCTGATTTACTGTTTTTGATTTCATAGGTTTTGGTCTCCACTTCAAACCGTGCACCAGATAACCTCTATGTAGGTGGCTTGCAGAGGGATCTTTTCTTACCCTTTATTGCAACATTAAAGGTACTAAATTATTTATTTTTTTGTCTTCTTTGTTATCCCTTTCACATGTTTTGATCTTTCTACTAAATAGTGGACCTTTAATGCAGGAAAGATGCGTCGTCCATGAAATTGGTTCTTCCATAGACTACCGAAAAATGACTTCGGTGATTATTTTTAAATCACTGCTGTGCATTACTAATTTATCACATTTAGCTTGTAGTAGTAACTGACACTTAAGTTTTTTTGGGATATATGCATCAATTATTTTCTCTCATGTTCTATACCCTAACAAGGTTACTTGTACAACAAATTTAAGTGTGTCTAACTGAGTTAATTTAAATTTGCTTAAATGTCTGTGCTTCTCTTTAATACTTATAAGGTTTTCATTAAATTTTGCTTTCCAGCTTAGGGCAGTTACATATGGAATCATTTTGGAATATCTCGTACATCATGTAGTAGTATAAATTGTTGCGTGATTGAGTCTATAATTTGCTATTTTGGTTCAGGCTGAGCAAGGTTTCTATTTCATTGGGCATGAGTATTCTGGACTTCTTAAACAAAAGTTCCATCAGTTAATTGGGCAAGAGACTCCAGTTCCGCAAGTTGTTCAATGATTGTAACAGTTGAGGCATTGAGCCAAATTTATATACAAGTACAAATTCTGCTATTTTTTTAAGAATGAAGAAATAATTTATACATTGTCATTGTTAACTTTTCTCCATTACTGCAGTTCTTCCCAAGTGCTATCTTTTTCAATGACGCCACATCATCCTGGTAAAGAGAAGTTAAAGAGTCAGTTTCAAACCAATGCAACATAGACAAGTAAGTGCGTATTATATTCATTTTTTTATAAAAGTTGTATATATTTGAAATAAATTTTCATTCTCCTTTTTTGTTCTGTTGATTTCTATTTTGTTATTAGATATGAAAATCGATATTCACAGTTCAGTGATATACATGTATAAGTACTAATTAAGAAAAATAAATAGCAAAAACTTTATATTTGTTATCCGAATTCGTATCCGTTATCCTGTAGATCGTATCCGATTCGCATCCGTATCCGAAAATTGCGGATACGGATATGATTTTTATTTTCTGAATCATATCTGTATCCGTATCCGAATCCGTCTTTGGATTGCGGATACGGATGTTGGTATAGCCAATATCCGATCCGTATCCGATCTGAAAGCATCCGTACTAATAACTACCCACTTAATTGTCCACTCACCATTTTGTCTCCCCACTACTCCACCTCCTCAAATCTCCTAACTCCTAGCCTCTCACATTTCCTAACCGGTCCCCCCTCTCTCTCCCCCTCTCCACACATGCACACACACACATACAAAAATAAATACAATTCCTATAGTTTTAGTATGTGTATAAAAAGTTGGTACGTGTCATGTGTGAGTCCATGCACAATAAAAAATAGATTTAATTAATGAGTTTGTCTTGTGGGCTTATTTTTAATCAATTTAATTAGTTAATCTAGTGGGCTTGCCTTTTAATTAATTAATTAATCTAATGGGATAGAATCTATTCTAGGTCCATGGGTTTAATAAAATGCTAAATAAAAAGACTCATGAATGCTAAAATATAAATGAGAGTAAGAAAAATAAAGATGGACAAATTAACACGTTCATGCACGAGCACACACTTCCTCCAATTAAATATTTAAATTAAAACACATGTATATAATATATAAGATGCATATAAAATTAGTTTAATTTAAAAATATAAACTTTCCATGCACAAGTAAAATAAATATATACACACTCTAAAATTTATTTTGAAAATGAACACGCCCAAAATATGCGCACTGAAAGCACGTGCTTTACATGTACAAAAATTATTTTAATAAAAATGGAGAAAAATGAACTTCTGTTTGTAAAAGTGGATTTGAATACATAAAATAGATAATTGAAACCCAGAAAATATCACCTGTAACGGTGGAAAATATGAAATCGGTATGTGCATTGAAAACACGTAAAAAGCACGTAAAAATACCAAGATTGAAATATTATATTGAGTTGACTCAATTAGGATAAAATTAATACGGAAAATGCATAAATAGTCGGAAAACAAAATAAGTAGTGAAACACGTTACAAAATACACGTGTGTAACACACGAAGGCAAAATGTCATTTCCAATTTTGCGGGGTGTTACACTCTCCCCCCCCCCTTAGAATAGTTCCGTCCCCAAAACTTGCTAGGGTAAAGGTTGAATTTTGTATACACCAAAGAAAATATCTTATTGTCTATAGAAAACTGTAAACATCCAGAAAATAAATATACTATAAAAATAAGCAATGAGGAAAAAACAAAGCAAACTCTATATATAAGAGAACTATGAGTATCAAAATTTTATAAGAATGGAACAATAAAACTAGAAAAATAGCATAAGAAAATAAATGTGACAAAAGATAGGATAGATTGAAAGAAATTTTTACACAAAATAATATTAGATGAACCATTAGTTAAAAGAAAAAATCAATTAAGTCATTAATTTATGAAATGGTTCGGAAAACAATATGGAAAAGAAAACATAGTCAATAGATAATTTATAAATAGATTTAGAAATCAAAATTTATCAATATAATAAGCGGTAGAAAATTGCAAACTGAATTGGTACTGTATGACCAAAATTGAATAAGCAATTCAAAAGAAAACTATTGGATAACAGTCTGAAAAATAAATGAGAATGAATTTCAGTTAAAAGTATAGACAACATAAAACGATTTTGTATACCAATTAATATCATAAAATAATTTGTAAGGCAAATATGATAATTATACATACAATTTGAAAAGATATAGAAGGCATACATCGAAATAGTTTCAAATTTTCAAGTAGAGCAAGAAAAACCAACATTCAAAATTTATCTACGTATATAGGCGTAACAATTTATAGAGTGAGACAACCAATATTATGACATGAAAATTATAAATAGTTTGTTGGGGTAAAACAAGACATCATAGTAGTAAAAGTAATAACATATTATTGAAATAGTGCTAAAACTAATCATATAGAAACAACTTACGAATTGAAGAAAAAGTATCAATATCAGTTTTATTTTTGTTAGGTGAGTAGACACCAAAATCTAAGATAAGTTAGTAGCAAAATAAAATACGATAAAGCGGTATGAAAAAGATTCGAAATGCTAAGAAGAGGATTGTTGATATTAAGTAGTAATACACAAGTAGGATAGAAATCAGTTTAAATAATGTAATGCTAGGTTGTAAAATAGTATAAGCTAGTACAAAAATAGAATAGTGGTATGTAAATATTATAGGAAACAAAGTAGGAGTTATCAAAGTAGAAGATCTCCTTCTGGTGTAGGTTCGCCTCGTTGGTATCCAACTGCAGACTTGGGTATACGATCCCAAATTGTAGAATTGCCTCTACGACATCTGATTGGAGTTTGCCTTCTGGACATTCGGTTGCAGATTTTGCCTCCCCGATGTCCAGTTGCAGTTTGCCTCCATTGACGTCTAGTTGCAAATTTGCCCTCTCGATATCAGGTTGCACCATATGGGAGATGAAAAGATGTAATCTTCCATGTACTCTTGGATATTGGGAGGTTTAAAAAAATATAGTATTATATTTGAAATCAATGATATAAAAGTGGATGGAAAAGTTGAAAATGAAGTAGGAAATTACAACGATAAAATATTAAAATAGATATATAGGCTTTAAATATAGGATATACAAAATTTGTAGTAATGAAAATGATTTATAATATTAAGACGAAAATAGTGTAAAGCATATGCATGAAATGAAAACACAAATGAAAACAATAATTATGTAGTATATGCATTATATTAAAGAAGCATAAAACTACAAAATTAATGACTAGCGATTAATAGTAAAAGTGAATATAATAAAATAAATTAGCAAATAATATGTAATAACAATAATATCGAATGTAGACAATAAAACAAAATGGAAAGTTATATTCATATGAGTAGAAAATTTCAATCTTGTTAGAAATATATTGAAATATATAGGATAATATAAGATAATGAAAAATATAGTATCACAAAATCAAATCATATGAAATGAATGCACATAAGAAAATTCATAAGTAAAATTCAAAGTATAATAGAAATAATCAATGAAGAAAATAATAGTTACAATAATACGAAAAGTAATAACAAATAAAAATTGATAAACATAAAGTGACACAAAAACACGGAGGACAAATCTTTAAGATTGAAAGACAGATAAAACAAATTCAAAAGATTAAGACTGAGGAAGATAGACAAAATAATAGATATTCAAGGGATTTAATAGTATTGAAAAATATTGAATGTTGAAAAATACTATGATAAAAATTCACGAAAAATAATTTGAAAGGGAAGTGTGTCTACGTGTAAGATATCATGAATAACGGTTCAACCAACCACGCTTCCACTGCGCCACTCTGATACCCAGGAAAAATGCGCTCGCATACAATCTCACATCAATGTGTACGAGGAGAGCATCATGAATGAAGGTTCAATAACCACTTCATTCACGACTCCAGCCATCCAAAAGGAAAAGGGAAGAGAAAACATCAGCCTATAGAGCAACACAAATGTAAAGCACTTACATATAAATCTCCATTGACAGAACCCACACTTCTAATGTCCACTCTACGGTATCGTTACTTATAAATTCGTACTACTTATGAAGCGTGGATTTGATACCATCTGTAACGCCCCGAATTCCAAATAAGACCGAATTCGAGATTCCACAGGATCTTTACACTTCACTTCGTACAATTTTATAAGGAAATTTAAATATTTCATCATACATTAGAGTTCTTTACATTGTTTACACAGAGGAAGATAAAATGAATTACAACAATGAAAATAATATACAACTGCAATATCTTTAACATGTAATAAATCAACAGCATCGAAAACAACTGTACTTTTTCATGAAAAATCTAGTTCCTGCATAATAAGCTGTGGGCACGTCAGTTTCTTATAACTGACAAAAAATGTTATACACGGCCATGCTCTCTATGCCAGAAATATAACGATCTCAATACTTTAACAAACCACATATTTGAATGCAAATAAAGTGTTAAATGTGACTTCACTAAACATGTAAGTGTATGCGATGCCTTAATGACTAATGCAAATATTTTATACTAAGATTACACTAATGCATACTTGTTCGGATTCTATGTATCCCATACTACATAGGTCCGAGGGCAAGCACCTACGTACTCTAAATTAAAGGGTTCGGACCCTCGCCATGACAACTACCCAGTAATAAAGCATGGTTCAGATCATTCTACGATTATGGATCCCAGTCCTGGAGTCCACCGCCCGACTGTTATAATAGATTCCTTATCGTGCAAATATCCCGCAAGAGTCCCTCTAGCCCCGGTATACGTATATACATTGGAGTACGGCAAACTATCCGCCCGACTACGCATAGTGCCAAATTTAAAATAAAAGCTCGTCTCCCACGAAGCAACCACAGTCCCGGAATCCACCGCCCGACTGGGTCTATAATCCCGGAATCCACCGCCCGACTTATAGAGTGCCCCACTTATGTTTGCCCAAGTTTTACTACATCTTCACTTATGTGCCTAGATCTTAAGTTCAAGACATGAATAAAATTATCATTCCTAAAGTTAGTTTTACCCCCTACCAGACTTAATCACAAATACCGAGATAGCTCCGTGGCCATATCTCAAAATATAACTCAATTCTTTTTATTTCAACAATGCCGGTACCCAAGGTCTCACTAACTCTAAATCACAACGTTTCATGTACAAGAATCCATAGGTACTCATACCCTTCAATAAACATGTCTTAAACTTAAATATTCCCATCTTCAACTCATTCACAAATGATCAATGTCTTGTCTTGACACTATTCATGATTCACTTATTCATTTACAATCTTTAGAAGCCATAATTCCTTTCATGAACATAAATTAATCACTTGAAATCTTACTAGCAATTTAAGCTCATAAAATGTTTCTCAACCACATTAAACATTTCTTAAACCAAGTAAGAGTATAATCTTTTCAAGAGAAATCACTTCACACAACCATATTCTACTCTTCTTCTAAAATAAATCTCATATTTTTTAATAATTAATTCGTAGGTCAAAACTCACATTCTAACTCAATTTCTCCTTTTTAACTTCTCAAATATACTTGAAAAATTCTACAACTCCTTTTAATAAATTCTATTTCATTTTATAGAAGTTCTAGTATTTTTCTCAATTTTTTATCCTCATTAGAAATCATTTATTAAAAAAAATATTAAAACAAAAAAAAATCAAAAGTGGCCGTCGGTTTCAAACCCAAGACAAGCCAATAGCTACAGTATGCGCCCAAGGATCCAATCGCAAACCACTACGTCCATATGGACTCTGTGTCATAAAGGTACAACGAATTCCCCTTATAACCAATTACCGATTTCAGATTTTATTTAAATGAAACAAAATAAAATGTGTCCAACAATTTTTGAACCCAAGATCTCTTACAAGTACAGTAGTGCTCTGTGGTGCACTGGCTAACCAGTAAGTCTAAGTGTGATTTCTGATTAGGAATCACGCTACTGTAGTTTAGTTCACAACGTTCTGAAATTAGTTATTTTTCACAAACTCGAAATAAGTTCGATCTAATTTTATTTATTTATTTTTATTTTTATTTTTTTATGAACTGTACTTTTCTTATTCATACTGATTTCATTTGAAAACAGTGATTCACAAATTTTCAAACTTGTGTTCTAAACATTTTATCTATGTTCAAATTATCTCCTTCTCTTGAATGAACAAAAGTTTCATTTCTTCATTTTAATCAAAAATAACATAATGTATCTCTTGCAAATAATTTTAAAAATGATTCTATGTATATCAATTCAATTTCACCCAAAAATTCATTTTTATCAAAAGGGAAAAATCTCACCAAGTGATCTTTCCATTATATTTCTACATTTGTGAATTAACATGCATATATGGCCATAACTCATTGTCTCTTTTTCTTATTTCTAATTAACATGTTAAAAGAAAATTTTACTACTATTCATAGTACAAACAATAGCATGGATTTGTTCTCTTACTTTTTCTTATTTTCAACCAACATGTTGACTATAATAAAATTTCTACAATTCATAAATAGCATGGATTTGTACTCTTATTATCACATCAACTTTATCTTTATTACTCATGTAATATATTAGCATGCATGTCTCATAATTTAGATAAACACAAGATTACTCACGTCACATTAATTGGTCTATATTACTAATATCATATTCTAGCATGTTCAACCTAAAAATTAGAAAATAAAGAGAACACCCACCTCTTATGAAGAACGTGAAATCAAAGATGAGACACAACTCCTAGCTCCAACAAGCAAACTCCTAGCCTTCTCCTCCTAGCAAGAACACTCCAATGCCTCCAAATGCAACAAGAACACTCTCTAACTCTCTTTCTTTTTCTCTCTTGATTTCTTTTTATTTTGCTGTGAAAAGAGAAGAGAAAACAAGGGTATTTATAGGATAAAAGAAGGGATAAAATACAAAAACTCACCACCTAATAACTACCCACTTAATTGTCCGCTTACCTTTGTGTCTCCCCACTACTCCACCTCCTCAAATCTCCTAACTTCCGGCCTCTCACATTTCCTAACCTGTCCCCACTAAATACAATTCCTATAGTTTTAGTATGTGTATAAAAAGTTGGTACATGTCATGTGTGAGTCCATGCACAACAAAAAATAGATTTAATTAATGGGCTTGTCTTGTGGGCTTGCTTTTAATCAATTTAATTAGTTAATCTAGTGGGCTTGCCTTATAATTAATTCATTAATCTAGTGGGCTAGAATCTATTCTAGGTCCATGAGTTTAATAAAATGCTAAATAAAAAGACTCATGAATGCTAAAATATAAATGAGAGTAAGAAAAATAAAGATGGACAAATTAACACGTTCATGCACGAGCACACACTTCCTCCAATTAAATATTTAAATTAAAACACATGTATATAATATATAAGATGCATATAAAATTAGTTTAATTTAAAAATATAAATTTTCCATGCACAAATAAAATAAATATATACACACTCCAAAATTTATTTTGAAAACGAACACGCCCAAAATACGTGCACTGAAAATACGTGCTTTACACGTACAAAAATTATTTTAAACAAAATGGAGAAAAATGAACTTCTGTTTATAAAATGGATTTGAACACATAAAATAGATAATTGAAACCCAGAAAATATCACCTGTAACGGTGGAAAATACGAAATCGGTACGTGCATTGAAAACACGTAAAGAGCACGTAAAAATACCAAGATTGAAATATTATATTGAGTTGACTCAATTAGAATTAAATCGATACGGGAAATCCATAAATAGTCAGAAAACAAATTACGTAGTGAAACACGTTACAAAATACACGTGCGTAACACACGAGGTTAAAATTGTCATTTTAAATTTTGCTGGGTGTTACACCACGAGGGACCACGTCATCTGTACCATATCAGAAGCCCCCACTCCTGGAGGGCTGGGTAAGCCAGCCGTGGAGGAGTGGTTTTGCCTTTAGAGGGAGAGCGAAATGGGGAGTATGGAGAATGTGGTCTATAACTACCTGGAGCGGCCAACAGGGTAGGATGAAGAGGATCCCCTAGAGGAGAAGAGGTGCTGAATAATGAGCATCGAGGGTCGGCGACTGAGTCGGTGGTCGACGTCGAGCTCCTTTCAATGTGGAGGCCAAGGTCTATCCCGAGCTCGTGGTCGAGCACCGAGCCCCTGAATGAAAAAGTCGGTGGTGGATCGGCGTAGATGCCGAGCGTCGAGCCTCGAGGCTTGTGGGGAATGCCCTTGGGCGGCTCGGCATCAAGACCGAGAGTCGAGGCTAGTTGTGAGAACCCAGAGATGGTTCGTGGTCACCTCTGAGCTCTGAGCCTCTTTTGCTTATGAGAGTCCCTCAGGGGCTCGAGATCATGACCGAGCTCCGAGCCCCCTTCGCTTGTGAAAGATAGGGGGTGGCTCGAAGTTATGACCGAGCTCCAAGCCCCATCTGCTTGTGAAAGTCTCGTGGGGGCTCGAGATCACGACCGAGCTCTGAGCCCCCTTCGCTTGTCAAAGCTAGGGGTGGCTCGAGGTCATGACCGAGCTCCGAGCCCCCTCTGCTTGTGAAAGTTCTGTAGGGGCTCGAGGTCATGACCGAGCTCCGAGCCCCTTTTGCTTGTGAAAGCTGTCGGGTGGCTCGAGGTCACCACCGAGCGTCGAGCCATCCTATTTGTTGGAAAAGCTATGGGAGGTGCCGAGAGCCAAAGGTAGGGGTCACGAGCCAAGCGCCGAGCGTCAAGTGACGAGCTCATATATGATCGGATACCGGGGCTTGTTGCCGATCGTCGAGCGGCGAGGGCCGAACCTTCATGGGCTCGGGTGCCGATGCTCCCATGTTGGATGCCGAGTTCAGAAGCTCGTCTGTGGTAGCCAAGCGTGGTTCGGAATTACTACTGACCACCGAGCCTCAGAGCTTGTTGAAAAAGCCATGCGGTGGCTCGAGGTCACAACCGAGCTCCGAGCCCCAAAACTTGTTGGAAAAGATTTGGCATGGCTCGAGGTTATAACCAAGCTCCGAGTCCCAAAACTTGTTGGGAAAACTTTGGTGTGGCTCGGATACACTACCGAGCGCCGAGCATTCTCATTGCCTGTGAGAAGCTAGGTGATGGCTCGAGATTATAACAGAGCTTCGAACCCCAAGATTTGTTGGAGAAGCTTTGGTATGGCTCGAGGTTACAACCGAGCGTCGAGCCCAAGAACTTGTTGGAAAAGTTCTAGTATGTCTCGAGGTTACAACCGAGCGACGAGCCCCAAAACATGTTGGAAAAGTTCTGGTATGGCTCGAGGTCACAACCAAGCTCCGAGCCCTAAAACTTGTTGGAAAAGCTTTGGTATGGCTCGAGGTTACAACTGAGCTCTGAGCATCCTCATTGCCTGTGGGAAGCTAGGTGATGGCTCGAGATTATAACCGAGCTCTGAGCCCCAAGACTTGTTGGAAAAGTTCTGGTATGTCTCTAGGTTACAACCGAGCTCCGAGCCCCAAAACGTGTTGGAAAAGCTCTGGTATGGTTCGAGGTTACAACCGAGCGATGAGCCCCAAAACTTGTTGGAAAAGTTCTGGTATGGCTCAAGGTTACAACCGAGCTCCGAGCCCTAAAACTTGTTGGAAAAGCTTTGGTGTGGCTCAGATTCACTACCGAGCGCCGAGCATCCTCATTGCTTTTGGGAAGCTAGGCGATGGCTCTAGATTATAACCGAGCTCCGAGCCCCCAGACTTGTTAGAAAAGTTCTGGTATGGCTCGAGGTTACAACCGAGCGTCGAGCCTCCAGACTTGTTGGAAAAGTTCTGGTATGGTTCGAGGTTACAACCAAGCGACGAGCCCCAAAACTTGTTAGAAAAGTTCTGGTAGCGGCGGTCCGAGCGGTGGCCCAGGCGGAGTATGACGAGCTGCACCGAGCTCCGAGCCCTAAAACTTATTGGAAAAGCTTTGGTGTGGCTCAGATTCACTACCGAGCGTTGAGCATCCTCATTGCCTGTGGGAAGCTAGGCGATGGCTTGAGATTATAACCGAGCTCCGAGCCCCCAGACTTGTTAGAAAAGCTCTTGTATGGCTCGAGGTTACAACCGAGCGTCGAGCCCCCAGACTTGTTGGAAAAGTTCTGGTATGGTTCGAGGTTACAACCAAGCGACGAGCCCCAAAACTTGTTAGAAAAGTTCTGGTAGCAGCGGTCCAAGCGGTGGCCCGGGCGGAGTATGACGAGCTGCAGATGTCTTCTGCGGACGAGCTGATCCAGGCCCAAGATGACGCCTACGACCGAGCAAAAGAGCACTTTCTGCATCTATACCCGGAGGCCAAGATCGACCACCTCCACTATGGGTGGGCCCCTCCCGCACTTCCACTGACCCCCGGGGGTGAGGAAGACGAGGCTCCGAAGGACCCTCACCTGGAGAAGGAGGTAGGGGGTGCCCCAGGTGTTGAAGAGGTGCCAAAGTAGTGTAGGATTTTTACTTTCTTTTTTATTTGTATTTGCCTTCTGCGGACTGGCCACCGCTTTTTGTAACACAATTTTTAAATTTAAGAAAACAAATTTTTGGCCGACCCTCTGTGAATTGTAGTTTTTAGCAAACTTTATTAGTGAATCGTTGCTTCTCCCCTGTTTTCGCTAGATGAACGAGACTGCCGGGACCGACCTCAGTTCGGCCGAGGTCCGACGACTTCGAAATAAGCTAGAGTCCAAGGAGAGTGTGCTGATTTGCTATCGTGAGAAGGATCGTGATCGAGAAGCCGCGGTAGACTATTCTATGAACAAGTCTAAGGAGCTCAGCTTAGAGGCGGCTCAGCTGAAGAAGGCCCTAGCCGACCGCGATTGGGGTAGTGCTAAGATGAACTGGGCTGTATCTGATGCCTCCACCAGGTGTCGGTCCTCCGAATCCATTCTTCGGGAGGTCATTGTTAAGAAGGAATTGGAGATTCAGAGATTGAAGGTGCTGCTAGGCGCCGGGCGACCTCGACTCGGTCATTCGGGACAAGGAGGCCCTTCTGTCTTAGGCTCCTCGCCGACCCTATACCTGGAGATGGTGAGGCCCACTGACGAACAGAGCTCGGTTGCATGGACGTCGACATTGGCTACGCCCAAGATGGGGGATGAGATCGCTGTAGGGCACAGCCGTTCCGCAGGACTCGAGGTGGCTCTTGTGAGTTTGGAGGGTCCGGCGAGGGACCCTTAGGTAATGGTAGAGAAAGAGTGTTGTGGCGTTATTTAACTGTACCGTAGCCTTTGAAGGCATTTATGAATAAGATTTGATTTGTCCGACCCTTTTTTACTTGGAAAAATTAGGATGTTGACTGCCCTTCGAACCCGACTCTGAACCCCCGGCTTTGCTCGGGAGCTGAGCCATTTCATCTGCCGATAGCATTTAATAGGGGACGTTTCACCTTCCGATAACACTTAATGGGGGATGTTTCATCTTCCGTCGTTTGGACTCCCCAATGTCATAAATGCGCCTTCCTGGAGGGCTATATAACTCTTACTCCTTCACTAGTAGTTCATCAGAAATCGCCTCACACCACCGTGAGTTCCCATCACTGGTGACTCTCTTGCCACCTTCTGACAATTCGGGGTAGCGGCTCCGAAAGCTGTTTACCCCGAGTTGCCAGCGGGTGAGAGGTTGGTCGGTACCGGAGGCGGGGCTCGGGGAGCTTGCTGAAGGCGAGCGCCCCTAATGAAACTTTTGGCTGAGATTCTCGGATTGATGGCGCCCCTGTCACCCTCTGACAATTCGGGGTAGCTGTTATGAGAGCTGTTTACCCCGAGTTGCCAGTGGGTGAAAAGTGGGTCAACCGATGGTACGGGGCTCGGGGCATTTGCCGAAGGTGAGCGCCCTAAATTTTAATGAAAATTTTTGGGTAAAGGGGAGTGCTAAAATCCTGGCCGAAGGTCTGAGACTTGTGTTTTGACGCAAAATCCCTCGGATGCTTGAAGGGTCGAGCCCCGCTAACTTGGAAGGGTTGTCGGGTTGTGGCTCGGAGGCACTACCGAGCGCGAAGCCTTGATAGCTTGAGAAAGCTAGGGCGTGGCTCGAGGTCAGTACCAAGGATCGAGCCATATTAACTTGGAAAGGTTGTCGAGTTGTGGCTCGGAAGCACTGCCGAGCGCGAAGCCCTGTTAGCTTGAGAAAGCTAGGGCGTGGCTCGAGGTCAGTACCGAGGGTCGAGCCATATTAACTTGGAAAGGTTGTCGGGTTGTGGTTCGGAGGCACTGCCGAACGCGAAGTCCTGTTAGCTTAAGAAAGCTAGGGCGTGGCTCGAGGTGATTACCGATGGTCGAGCTTCCTTAACTTGGAAAGGTTGTCGGGTTGTTGCTCAGAGGCACTGCCGAGCGCGAAGCCCTGTTAACTTGAGAAAGCTAGGGCATGGCTCGAGGTCAGTACCAAAGGTCGAGCCTTTTTAACTTGTAAAGGTTGTCGGGTTGTGGCTCGGAGGCACTGCTGAGCGCGAAGCCCTGTTAGCTTGAGAAAGCTAAGGCGTGGCTCGAGGTCAATACCGAGGGTCGAGCCCCCTTAACTTGGAAAGGTTGTCGGTTTGTGGCTCGGAGGCACTGCCGAGCGCGAAGCCTTGTTAGCTTGAGAAAGCTAGGGCATGGCTCGATGTCAGTACTGAGGGTCGAGCCCCCCTTAACATTGAAAGGTTGTCGGGTTGTGGCTCGGAGGCACTGCCGAGTGCGAAGTTCTGGCGTGGCTTGAGGTCAGTACCGAGGGTCGAGCCCCCTTAACTTGGAAAGGTTGTCGGGTTGTGACTCGGAGGCACTGCCGAGCGTGAAGCCCTGTTAGCTTGAGAAAGCTAGGGCGTGGCTCGAGGTCAATACCGAGGCTCGAGCCCCTTTAACTGGCGAGCGAACGGCTTCCCATGTGGCACCCGACAATTCCTTCATGGAGCTCCTTGAGAGCGTACTTGGCCTCGTCAGGGGATAGGCAGTGGAGGTACGGTCTTCCGTCCGTCGTTGTGTACGAGCGTTCGAAGAGGGTTCCAATCGTCTGAATTTTCGGATGGGAGTGTTCCAATCGTCCAACCGAGCTTCGTCGCTTATACAGAGAGTTTCGGGGAGGTCGATACTCAGCTTCAGGAGGACTTCAATCAGCACCGTGCGGTCGAGGCCTTCAAAGGACGAGGAGGCGAGCTTTGACAGGGCATCTGCCTAGGCATTCTGCTCTCTTAGGATCTGCAGTACTGCGGAACTGTAACCTCTGTTTTTCCAAAAAAAAATATTTTTGTGTATTTTCTGTATTTCAAATTTGTGCAAATTATTTTTTTCGGTTTTCAAATTCTTTTATTAAAATGTATTTTTGGATTTTCTATTAAAATCTGATTTTGATCAATGACCTTGTTTGTAAATATTTTCTATGATTATTATACTGAAATACAATTTTTATTTTTGTTATTATTACTCTTATTATTATTATTACTGTTATTATTGTTATTATTATTATTAATTTTGGCTGGTTATTGAAAATCCATTTCTATGTGCTAATTGTATTTTTGTATATATTTTAAATAAATTCTATTTTTGTAATGCGAATTACAATTTTATTATAAACAATCTTTTTATTTGTTATTTTATTTTCTTATTGAATTTTTAAAACCCTAATGGATTTTAACCCATTGTTCCATAAACCCATTATTAATACCCCTACCGTTATCCTAAGACCCATTTAACTCTAAACTACCCAATACCCATTTTTTAAACCCCTACCCTGTTCATTTAACCCTTTAACCCATTAAACCCATTACCAATTATCTAATACCCTTTCACCTAAACCCATTGATACCCTTTACCTCAACCCGTTAACACACCCGATTCCCTATATCTTTCTTTCCCTGTCTACTATGCCGCCATCATCTCCACATAACCCTATCTCTCCTATATTTAAACCCATGCAGTCTTTTTGCCTGTTCACGTTCCCCTTGCCGCCTCTTCCTCTTTTCCACTGCACCCCGTCTCCCTCTGCCCCCCTGCTCCGCCCTACTCCCACTCTTATCTCCCCGACCTCTTCCCTGGTTCCCTTTCCCGTCGCGACGCCTGCAGCGCCGTTCGACTTCCTCTACTTTTCCTCCAGGCGTCCCCTGCAGCGCCTCAACGCCAGCAGCAGACCCTCCTGGGTGCGCCCGCAACCACCCTCTCATCTCCTCCTCCCGTCCTTTTCTCCGGTGTGCGCCGCATCTCTAGCACCACGCACCACTGCCGCCGACCTCCTAAATCTCCCTGTCGTCCTCCTATCTATCCCCGAGCATCGCTGGCAATGCTTTCCCTGGGCAATGCCGACTGCAGCCGCGACTGCAGCGATCCGCCGCTGTCCCCGGCCCCTCTTTTTGTCTCTCTCTTCGCGCGACTGAAGACCGGCGTAGCAAGCGCCACTGCTTTCCCATCCGCTGTCTCTCCCTCTCTTGGAGTGCATGTCAGTCTTATTAAGTCCGTGCGTTCATTTGAGAGTTGTTCGGGTTGTTTTTGTGTTTTGGTGCTCGTGAGTTTTGGTGTGTTCGTGTTCCCGTCCGTGGTTCGTTCGTGTCCGGGAATCCGTTCCCGTTATTCTTGCTTGGAGTCATTTTCGTCGTCGATTAAGGCAAGTAACTTGTACTCAATTCCTTTGTATGATACAAGTTATAAATTGCGCTTGTAGTGTAGTTGGGTTCTAGAAACAACTCGTGTGTGATGTATCTTTGATGGGTATTGTCTCTATAGTTCTATTTGACCATAGTTGCCTCACGACACAAATTTGACATGAAACAACTTAGGATTTGACCGTTCTTGATGTGATCATATATGTGGGTTAATTATGAAAAATCATGTGTTTGTTTGGATCCATGTGATATACTTGTTGTGGACATACCATATACCCTATTTCATGATGTTTGGACACTTAGTAGACTCTATAACATGTTTGGTTGTGTTTGGAACGAGTTTCATATGTTGTATGTTGATTTGTTGTTAAGAGAAAAATCTGTATTTTGTCAGTGATCAATTTTGATTGTTATTTTAGACCAAATTATGGTCAGTATCTTAACTTCAGTATTACATATGATTTTTTAGAGAAATCCGTCTTCTTTCCAAAATTTCTGACCTTGATCGATTTCGTTTTTGTATGTGTGAGATATGATTGTTTTACTACAGAGGTGTATTATATTTTCAGATTTTGTTTCTTGATGATTTTGATGACTAAACTATTTTGATATTAATGCTAAACATATTATTTTGATCTGAAATTTTGGACAGTATTTCTATACTTGATTAGAGATTACCCAGAATTTTGGTGGATTTATTTGATAAGATTTACATACTGTTTCATGTGTTTGAATAAAAACTATACTTGCTGGATTTTGCTTGCTGTTTTGTAAAAAAGTATATTTTCACCCTATTCCTGTATGAAAAATATTTATGAAATATGAAAGTTATCTTATTTTGTCTATTTTCTTCTCCCCTTGGCAGATTTGGATTTCGTTTCACGGTTTGTGAGATATTACAGTTTTCGTATAGCAGTGTTGGAAATTCCAGATTTTCCGAACTATCATTTCTTGCTGTTTCCTGATTTTTGTTGGCTAAAATAATCTTACTGAAAAATTATAAAACTTTATATTCTATTACTAGACATATAGGGGAATACCCCAGATTTTTCCTGGATTTATTTAAGGTGTTTTGATTCTGTTTTCCTGACTGAGAATTTGATTTACTGATTTCTGGCTCAACAAGTTTTCTGAATTCAAATCAGTTTTGAGTTATGTTGTTGTGAAATACTATATGACTTATTTATATTATCTGGATTCGGTTGGGAGTCTATTTTCTATATCTTTTGACGGATTTAGATTTTCATATTTGTAGCAACGGAAATCTCAGTTTTAGTGCAGTACTATCTTGCTGTCCCGAATTAGAAATTTGGTTGTTTTATCCTTTTATGAGTTATCTTGCACCCATAAATATTTATCTTGCAACTTGAACTTGTTACTTAATCATACCATGATATAATTGCCCTGTTCGTGACACATACATGCTTGTTTGACACTAATAATAAATAACTAAGCCGGTGTTTAAGGGAAAGATCGAATAGTGGATAATTCAGAAACGTGTACTCAGAAGGTGGCCCATGTTTTCCATTACTTGTTGCCATGTTTCATGACTACATGATTCATGCTTGATACTACTTGTTGCCATATTTCATGACTACACAATTCATACTTGATACTACTTGTTACCATGTTTCATGACTACATGATTCATGCTTGATACTACTTGTTGTCATGTTTCATGACTACATGATTCATGCTTGATACTACTTGTTGCCATGTTTCATGACTACATAATTCATACTTGATACTAGTTGTTGCCATGTTTCATGACTACATGATTCATGCTTGATACTACTTGTTGCCATGTTTCATGATTACATGATTCATGCTTGATATTACTTGCCGCCATGTTTCATGATTACATGATTCATGCTTGATATTACTTGTTGCCACATGTTCACGATTACGTGACTCGTGCTTGATACTAATTTTTGCCATGTGTTCACGATTACGTGACTCTTGCATGATACTACTTGTTGCCACGTGTTCACGATTACGTGACTCGTGCTTGATACTATTTGCTACCACGTGTTCACGATTACGTGACTCGTGCTTGACACTTGTTTACTTGATACTTGTCCCTGAGTACACTGCCCTCTATGGTCCACTATGAAATCTAAAGCGAAATTGTTTGTTGTAGCAACCATGTAAGGTGGGCTGCATGAAGTGTTACCTAGATAGTAATAACTACAAGACTTGATACATGACACGTGAACATGATACTTGAACCTGACTACCTGATACTTGTTCACTTGATACTTGACACTTGATTACTTGTACATGATACATAATACCTGATACTTGTACTTGACTACTTGACACTTGTTTACTTGTTACTTGATTACATGATACTTGATTCGTGATACTTGATACTTGTTTACATGATACTTGTTCACTTGACACTTGATACATGCCACTTGTACTTGTTCACCTTACCATGCTAGTTGTTAAATTTTGTTATCATGCATATTCCATATTATTAGTTAGTTTTTCCATGTACTTATATCCTGCATTACAAGCGGCCCGTAACTTGCAATTGACGGGTACTTGTTTTCTCTTTTCCTCTTCCCTGCAATTGTTAAATTACAGATTTTGGAGAACAAGTTCCAGATCGTATCGGTGACATGAGTTATTAGTGTTGGATCTTGTTATTATTATTTCTTGTAGCTTGATTTTGAACAATTGTATCTTGTACTTGGATTTATTTTGTATTTAGGCAGTATGACCCAGGATTTTTGAATTATTCAGATCTGGATTACTTGAGATTAATACATTTTGATTTCAAGTATTCTTGGTTGTATTTTAGTTCATATGTGCATGTTGGTTGATTCTTTTGCTTCCGACTCTGATTATTCTTGTGAAATGTTGTAAAGATTCTTGAACAGCTTATGGATGATGAAAATTATTCGCTGGACTTTTATTGTGTATCTGTATTCCGTATTCTTTTTGGGAAGCAGGGCATGACAGGAATAGTCGAAGGATGTTAAGAGCCGCCGGACTACTGCCAAGTACCGAACCATCCGATCATCACGAGCCTCGTACTCCCCGGTGATCTGATTGACCACGAGCTGAGAGTCACTATAGGCCCTGATCTGCCTTGCGCCTGCCTGGTGCGCTAGGGTAAGTCCCACGATCATTGCCTCATACTCCGCCTCGTTGTTAGAGGCCGAAATGTTGAGGCGGAGAGAATATTAGAGAAGGAAGTTATCGGGACCTCGCAAGATGATGCCTGCACCACTTCCAGCTTTGTAAGAGGAGCCGTCGATGTAAACTTCCCACGTCGGGTCGGCCTCCTGACCGTTGGGTTGCTCGGAGATGGTGCACTCTGTGATGAATTTGGCGAGGGCCTACCCCTTAATGACTGTTCTTGGCTGGTAGCTGATGTCGTATTGACTTAGCTCGATCGACCATTTAACCAATCGGGTGGAGCTCTCTAGCTTGTGGAACACGGCCTTGAGGGGCTGGTCCGTGAGGACCTGGATTGAGTGCGCCTGAAAATATGGACGGAGCTTTCGAGCGGCGATGACCAGGGCATATGCTACCTTCTCTATCCTTGCATATCGGGTATCGGTCGAGAGCAAGATTTTGCTCACATAGTATAACAGCTTCTGAACTCCGTCATCTTCCCATACGAGAACGGGACTCAGAGCGCTTTCTGAGGCTGAAAGGTAAAACCAGAGGGGTTCACCCGGCTCAGGTTTTCTCAGAAGTGGGGGATTGGCGAGGTATTCCTTTAGTTGGTCAAATGCCTCCTGGGTGCCCCATTCGAAGCCTCCAGTTCCACACAGTGTCTTGAAGAAGGGGAGGGACTTCTCTCCAGACTTGGAGAGGAAGCGGCCGATGGCCGCCAGTCTCCCTGTAAGCCACTGCACCTCCATGATGTTTCTAGGAGGGGCCATGTCTATTATGGCCTGGATCTTCTGGGGGTTTGCCTCGATGCCGTGCTGGCTGACGACGAACCCGAGAAATTTGCCCGTAGAGACGCCAAATGCACATTTAGAGGGATTGAGCCTCATGTTGTGGGTCCGAAGGATGCCAAAGGCTTCTTCGAGGTCAGCGACGTGATCCTGTCCCCGTTCGCTTTTGACGAGCATGTCGTCGATGTACACCTCCATGTTACGACCGATCTGATCTTTGAAGACTCGGTTGACGACCCTATGATAGGTAGCTCCGGCGTTCTTCAGCCCGAAGGGCATAACCCAGTAGCAGTAGAGATTCTGGTCGGTGACGAAGGCTGTCTTGGCGATATCCGGGGGAACATTCAGATTTGATTGTAGCCTGAGAAGGCGTTCATGAAAGTCAGGAGTTCGTGACCCGACGTTGCTTCGATCAGAGCATCGATGCTGGGGAGGAGAAAAGGATCTTTGGGGTACGCCTTATTCAGATCTGTAAAGTCTATTCTGATCCTCTAACTCCCGCTGGCCTTCCTTACAATCACAACGTTCGCCAGCCACTCGGGGTAGCTGACCTATTGAACAACCGGGCAGACAAAAGTTTTTCCACCTCCGCCTTGACCGCTTGCTGCCTCTCCAGGGCGAACTTACACCGCTTCTTGACGATCGGCTTTGAGCCCGGGGTCATGCTCAATCTGTGCATGATCAGGTCTTCAAATATCCTGGGCATGTCGGATGATTTCCAAGCGAAGAGGTCGATGTTGCAGCGGATACAATCGATTAGGTCTGACTTTTGGTTGGGGGCGAGGGTGTGGCTCACGCGGAATTGCTTCGACTCGTCTTCTGCCTTGAACGATACTTCTTCCAATTCGTTTGCCGGTTCGGACTCGGGTTGGCTCCTCTCAGGCTAAAGTTCGACGACGTCGAGGGGGAACACACCACCCCCAACTACCATCATATAGCACGATCGTGCAGCCTCTTGGTTCCCCCAGACGACACCAACCCCTTGTTTGGTGGGGAACTTCAGTTTTAGGTGGTAAGCCGTGGGGACAACTTGGAAGGAGCAGAGACCGGGTCGACCGAGGATAGCATTGTACGCCGCTTTGACGTTGACTACCATAAATTCCATCGACTCGGTCCGTCTGAGGGGGGTCGTGCTGGCAGTTACATCTAGAGTTACGATCCCTTCTATCTGTACTGGGACACCGGAGAACCCCTAGAAGGTGTACCCGGCTGGTGTGAGCATGTCTCGGGGGAGCTTGATATTCTCGAATGCCTCAAAGAAGAGGATGTTCACCGAGGTCCCATTGTCTGCGAGGATCCGGCGGACTTCGAAGTTCACCATGTCGAGGCTAATGACGAGTAGACGTTGGTCTCATTTCTTATTGATGGTCGGTCGAGGGGGTAGTCGGACGAGGTCCTTATCCTCGATCTCTAGAAGGATGGCTGACACATTTTGTGTCAGTGGCGTATTCCTCCCGAAGCAAGGGACCGGAGGGATCCTCTTCACCCCGGTCCCGTCTTTCGGAACCTTCTTGGCGGGTTCGGCCTCGTTGGCCTTGCGCTTCCCCTTCCCAGTGACCTTTTTGGTGCCTTCGGGGTTTAGGGCCTCCTCTGCCTGAATGTACTTCTCGACTCGGTTGAGTAGCTCGGGGAAGTCTAGGGGAGGCTTCTTGGCCAAGGAAGCTTTCAACTGTCCGTGTCGGACATTGTGTCGGAACGCCGCCGAGGTGACCCCGGCATCTAGGGAGGAGACAGACCTTGCCTCGGCGGTGAATCTCCGGACAAACTCACGGAGTGACTCTCCTTCCTTCTATCGGAGGTCCATTAATGATGCGCTCGACTTCTCAGCCTTTCTGCTGGTTACGAAGTGGGCCAGAAAGTTGGCCTCCATCTGGTCGAACGAGAAGATCGAACCGGGGACGAGCTTAGAGAACTATTCTCGGGCAGGCCCCGAAGGGTGTCCCGGAAGGCGCGACACAGGAGGGGATCCGAAGCGCTGTGAATTATCATGAAGGTCTTGAACCCCTCCATGTTAGGATCACCCTCTCTGTCATAGGTCTCGAATTGGGGAGGCCGAAAATTCCGAGAAATCTCAGCTTCCAAGATAAGAGTAGAGAAAGGCAGTCGGGTCGGCCTATGACCTTGAGCTGGCATTGGACCACCCTCGCCGAAATGGGCGAGGCAGTTCTCCATTTATTGCAGGCATCAGAGGATGAAGACTTCCTGGTCTGGTGGGCGAGTGGAGCCATGAGAATCGCTGCCTCTGGCACCCGACCGTGAGTAAGAGCGGTGGATGACTGGAGCTTGCTCGGCCGGGTCGCGCTGGAGTGGCCACCTCCGGGCTATTCGACTGTGCTCTAGATCCTGCTCCCAGGACGGCTGCTTGGGATGGTTTTGGGACTGAGTTGGAAGCGGCCCCTCCCCGGGACAAATCTCGATGACGCGGCATAAGTCGGTTGCGACGGAGCGAGAAGCGCCCCGTCCGGCTCTGGCTACGTCGTCGACCCATGGATGGTTAGATCCCTGAGCATCGGTGTGGCTGTTCTGGGGAGGAGCATCTGGATGACGTCCAGAGGTCACGGCTCTTCTGACCTTGGGTGCCATGTCGGAGCTCGGATTCTGGGATGACGTCCCTGGCTGGGATCGGACTGAAGTCAGAACTGATGTTCCCACAGATGGCGCCAACCTGATGTGGTTTGTTTTGGGGGTGTGGCTACAACAGGTGTGAGTTCTTGTAGTTTGTATAGTGAAAGTTACGGTACTAGCTTTGGTCCGACCCTCAGCTGGGGGACCGGCTCAAGAATAGCAGGAGTGAGGTGGGGACCAGGTGCTCGGCTCGGGTCCAGTAGCTCGGCTCGGATGAAGAGGCCCGGCTTGGTCCTGGGTACCTGCACACTACCTAGAAACACTGGGAGAAGTTTCAGCGACAAGCCATCCGACGATCTAGTCAGTCACTGGAAAAGCAACTCTAGCTAGGGTTCAGGGGGAGAAAGTTTGATTACCTGCAGAAGAGTGGAGGGGGTCTGGTATTTATAGGCAGGGGAAATGGGTCTGAGACCATGTTGGGCCGGGTTAGACCCGTTTGCTCGTGGGCCTGACGTGGCAGAAGCCCATATGGCTCAGGGTTGATCTGATGATCACAGAAGTGCGGTTTTTGAAGAGATCCGTTGGCCCATGAGGGGCCACGTCATCTGTGCCATAAAAACAGGTCTAAAACCCATGATCCTTGAGCTCAAGAATTAGAAAATGATTGGGTAATAGTTCCATTTTCCCCCTGGGGGTATATGCATTTTTCACCTGAAATATTACTTTTTCTTGATGATCAAGAAAACCAGGATGTATCAGTTTCCCCCTCAATTATTGAACAAAGAAACAAAACTTGAACGTAATTTGGAGTTGTTTGAAAGAATTATTAATGTGATCGATGTGTTATATATAAATAAATCAAAATGAAGAGTTTCTATTAAAAGCAATTAGAGGACTAGATCCAAATCCAATTATGAACAAACCTTTTAATAAATTAGGGATGATATCAGACGCGATTGAGTTTGGTGGGACAGTGATGCTTGAGCTGACCTAGAGTAAGGCTAAAGTAGACAAAATGTCGGTTATATGTGTCACGCCCCACTTCTCAAAAATACGGAATACGAGCGCATGAGATTGTCCCAGCGAATGACTAACGTCACCCATAAGCTGTTTTTCCGATTAACTCAACAATATAACTAATACAAAACAATTGCGCAGGCAATAATAGTAATCTCATGAACAATAATATTTGGAATGAAGCAATATATTTATCCAAATACAATAATAATCCAACCTCTGGAAACAAATAGCAATATTCGGGTCATAAGCCCAATACAATAATATCCAATCCAAAATAATAACAAGTCTCAATACGTTAAGTTTATTAAAGCAACAAGCAATTAGAAAGCAATAGTCTTCAGAATATTTGTTTTCCAATTCCAGCAGACAATTCTCCTTCATTACCTGTATACGCTGCATCTAAAAGGAGGAGAAAAATTGTCCTTAGAGCAAGTCATGGACAGCAAGTAGAGAAAGCAGGGAACAATGAAATAACGGTATAACAATGAATCAAGGGATCAATAGGAATCAATAACATGGGACAATAATCATGATAATCGATGAAATGGCTACAAACAATGATACAATATCCGGTAACGGTAATTAATGATCAATAACGGTAACACTTAGCTAATATTCGATATCAATAGGAACAATGAGGAACAATATGCTGTGTCGATGTTGTGTCAATCTTTATGTCTATTAATTATTTTAATCCTAAGTAATGCATGTACTACTGCATCCCATACAACAGGTTCGATGCATACAATCAATTTCGTTTAGACTCAAGTGGTAAATTCTATAGTTCATGTACAGGGTATGATGACGATAATAATATAACACGGGCCATGTGTAATTTCTTACACGATGACGGTAACAATAATAACACGGGCCATCATCCGAGTACAGTCCCCATATCATCAACAACTCTAGTCAATCCCTTAAACCCCGGCTTGTTAATTATTTATCAATGCAACAATACAACAAACAATTGGAGACATGAGATGAAAAATAGTATCAATAGGGGAACAATAGGTTGGTAACATGAAATAGGACAATTAGAATGATGACAATAACTCATTAGGATCATGCAATGTGGCATACATACATTAATTCATGCAATACAATGATATAGGAATAATTAATTCAAGAAAATCTGAAAAGTATAATTCTGGAAATAAAAACACAGCTGTAGTAAAATGGACATAACTTTTGCTACAAAACTCGAAATTCAGAAATTGAGGATGTTTTGGAAACTATAAAGAATAGACTACAACTTGTTCAGAAAGTAATTCAATTTAAGATCGTTTACTGGTTCAAAAATAACAGACAAATTTCAGGCAGCAAGCAAGATACAGGTTTTAGGGTATTTTTCCATGAAAATAAATTAATTAGTCATGATGGGTATCGATTCTTTAGTCAATAAATTATGTAACTAGCATGATGAGTGTCAAAACATAATAAATAAAATTTGAACACATACATATACAAATTTATCATCAATTCACCAATCGATCAAACAACATACAACCTATCAATTGTCTTTACAATAATTTATTTGTGTGACGATTATATGAACAACCCTATTGTCAATTCTATAAGCACTCATGAAAGATCCAAACTTTAGAGTCAAAAGTGGCACGATTTCAAGAATATTGTGGTTAGCTCGTGTAAACCCTCAATAGACCCAACGTAGAGATGAACAAAGGATAATATGATAACAAAGAGAACTACTTGCAAGAGTTTCAACAAAACTTGAATTTGATACAATTAACAATTCAAGAAGACAGTAACTTGCCTTATAAATGGTGAAAACGAATATCAAGAATATCGAGATAAGGATCCCGAAGCAACGAACCCACGAACACACAATATTGCACGTGCAATAGAAGATCCAAGCAATACAACAATACAAAGGGCGACAACAGCCAATAGCAACATCCATTCAAAGAGACAGCAATGGCAACGACCAAGGCCGGCGGCGGCACTGGCTAAGGGCAGCGACAGGGTCGACGCGACGGCGTGGCGATGGTGCCATCGCGGTGGCGGCACGACGGAACAGGGAGGAGGAGGATCGGGATTTGGGTTCTGGCATTGTGTCACTGTTGTCGAACGAAGCAGAGGATGAGACAGGGGGTGCCGGGGTGCTGGCTGGCGGCGCTAGGAGAGTGGCGCCGGGTCGCGACGACGAGGAGGAGGTCGCCGGAAGATGGGTGGTTGCCGGAGAAGACGAACGGAGAAGAGGGGGTGTTTTGGCGGGAAAAACCAAGCGGGAGAGAGAACAGAGAGGAGAGAGAGAGAGAGAAAGGAGAGAGAGTAGACGGCTAGGGTTTCGAATTGTGTGCAATTTAGGGTTTGCACTAGGGTTGTATTTATAGGGTACAATTAGGGTACTGGGTTGGTAATTTAGGGTCCAATAATAGCAAATATGGGTCAAGAACAAATGAAATTGGGTTTTAGGGTTCAATAAGAGATATATTCAAATCAATAGGGTTCAAATGAAACTACCCCCAATTAAATAAAAGAATAATAGGATAAACAAGAATAACCCGATCAAAAGAACGAAGAATTTAATGAGCAAGTCTTAACTAAAATAATAATCAAGAAATAAAAATAGGGTTTTTAAAATATTCACACACACACACACACACACACACACACACACACACACACACATATATATATACACACACACATTGAATCAAATAGTGAAATGCATATAAATTGAACATGCTCGGATCTAAATTAAAATAATAACAATAATAATGCTGATAATAATGATAAAAATAATAATACCAATAACAATAATAATAACAACAATAATAACAAATATTAACACTAATAGTAATAAGAATAACAATAATAATAACAATAAGAATAATAATAATGATATGCATCAAACTAGGATTTGGGTTTAACAATTTATTAAAATCCAAAAATTAATAATATAAATAGTCGATCATTTATGGGATAGAAAACCACTATTCGAAATAAATATAGATTTCGATTAGAATAGATTTTAATAGAAGATCCAAATCGAATCTAACACAAAATAAATTTACAAAAATTCAAATTATAGAAAATACGCAGAAAATACTAATTATCGGGAATGGGGGTTACAATCCAACCCACCTTACAACAAAATTTCGTTCTCGAAAATTGTTCAGGCGGTACATGGAACAAAGCAAAGGCAAAATGGGAAATACAAAACAGAGAATAACGAGAATGAAACAAAGTGGTGGCAACACCAGAACAAGAAGGGACATGGATATGAATGAACTTATCTAGAATGATGGTAATGCAAATGAATGAATAAGGGAGCAAACAATGAAAAGAAAGTGAAGCAACAAGAGAATCCTGGGACCTGTGGGTTATGGGCCCACTACACTTCTAGTGCGTTACTCTGATAGTGAAGCTCAAAGCTATAGATATGTCGTTATAAACCACATGAGGCAAATCGACGAACCAGGCAAGAATAAGAGAAAGGATAGCACCAGAATCAAAAGAATATGGGCATGAAAAGAATTAAATCATACCCAATAAGGAATCAAGGAATGGAAAAGGGACAAAAGACAACAAGAAATGAAGGAACTGAATGTGAAGGGATCAAAGAGGAATCAATTATTCATGTGATTCCTGTATTGCACATACTGTTGAGTCAATCCGATAGAACCCAAATCTGGTTAATATATCAATCAAATCAAAACTTTCTTTCGTTAGTCACGTTTGACTGATATATTATCCAAATTCGGGCTCTGACACCACTAAAAACCTTGTCACGCTCCACTTCCCAAAAATACGGAATACGAGCGCATGACATTGGCCCAGCGGATGACTAACGTCACCCATAAGCTGTTTATTCGATTAACTCAACAATATAAGCAATACAGAACAATTGTGCAGATAATAATAGTAATTCATGAACAATAATACTTGGAATGAAGCAATATAAATATCCAAATACAATAATAATCCAACGTCTGGAAATAAATAGCAATATTCGGGTCATAAGCCCAATACAATAAATATCCAATCCAAAATAATAACAAGTCTCAATACGTTATGTTTATTAAAGCAATAGTCTTCAGAATATTTTTTCTCCAATTCCAGCAGACAATTCTCCTTCATTACCTGTATACACTTCATCTAAAAAGAGAAGAAAAATTGTCCTTAGAGCAAGTCATGGACATCAAGTAGAGAAAGCAGGGAACAATGGAGTAACGGTATAATAATGAATCATGGGATCAATAGGAATCAATAACATGGGTCAATAATCATGATAATCGATAAAATGGCTATAAACAATGATGCAATATCCGGTAACGGTAATCAATGATCAATAACGGTAACACTTATCCAATATTCGATGTCAATAGGAATAATGAGGAACAATATGCAGTGTTGATGTTGTGTCAATCTTTATGTTTATTAATCATTTTAATCCTAACTAATGCATGTACTACTGCATCCCATACTACAGGTTCGATGCATACAATCAATTTCGTTTAGACTCAAGTGGTAGATTCTATAGTTCATGTACTGAGTATGATGCCGATAACAATATAACACGGACCATGTGTAATTTCTTACACGATGACGATAACAATAATAATACGGGTCATGTGTAATTTCTTACACGATGACGATAACAATAATAACACGGACCATCATCCGAGTACAGTCCCCATATCATCAACTACTCTAGTCAATCCCTTAAACCCCGGCTTGTTAATTATTTATCGATGCAACAATACAACATGCAATTGGAGACATGAGATGAAAAATAGTATCAAAATGGGAACAATAGGTTGGTAACATGAAATATGACAATTAGAATGATGACAATAACTCATTAGGATCATGCAATGCGACATACATACATTAATTCATGCAATACAATATATAGGAAGAATTAATTCAAGAAAATCTGAAAAGTATAATTCTGGAAATAAAAATACAGTTGTAGTAAAATGGGCATAACTTTTGCTACAAAACTCGGAATTCAAAAATTCAGGATGTTCTGGAAACTAGAAAGAATAGCCTATAACTCTTGTTCTGAAAGTAATTCAATTTAAGATCGTTTACTGGTTCAAAACAACAGACAAATTTCACGCAGCAAACAAGATACAGGTTTTAGGGTTTTTTCCATGAAAATAAATTAATTAAACATGATGGGTATCGATTTTTTAGTCAATAAGTTATGTAACTAGCATGATGAGCGTTAAAACATGATAAATAAAATTAGAACACATACATATACAAATTTAACATCAATCAATCATCAATCGATCAAACAACATACAACCTATCAATTGTCTCTACAATAATTTATTTGTGTGACGATTATATGAACAACCCTATTGTCAATTCTATATGTACTCATGAAAGATCCAAACTTTAGAGTCAAAGGTGGCACGTTGTCAAGAATATTGGGGTTAGCTTGTGTAAACCCTCAATAGACCCAACGAAGAGATGAACAAAGGATAATATGATAAAATAGAGATCTACTTGCAAGAGTTTCAACAAAACTAGAATTTGATACAATTAACAATTCAAGAGGACAGTGACTTACCTTATAAATGCTGAAAACCAATACCAAGAATAACAGGATAAAGATCCCGAAGCAACGAACCTACAAACACACAATATTGCACGTGCAATATACGTGCAATAAAATATCCAAGCAACACAACAATACAAAGAGAGACAGCAGCCAATAGCAGCATCCACTCAAAGAGACAACAACGGCAGCGACCAGGGCCAGCGATGGCACTGGCTGAGGGCGGCGACAGGTTCGACGCGATGGTGTAGCGACGGTGGCATCGCGGTGGCGGCACGACAGAACAGGGTGGACGAGGATCGGGATTTGGGTTATGGCGCTCTGTTGCTGTTGTTAAATGAAGCAGAGGATGAGACGGGCGTGCCGGGGTGCTGGCTGGTGGCGCTAGGAGAGCAGCACCGGGTCTCGATGACGAAGAGGAGGTCGCTAGAAGATGGGGGTCGCCGGAGAAGACGAATGGAGAAAAGGGGGTGTTTTGGCAGGAAGAACCAACTGGGAGAGAGAACAGAGAGGAGAGAGAGAGGAGAGAGAGTAGACAGCTAGGGTTTCAATTTGCATGCAATTTAGGGTTTGCACTAGGGTTGTATTTATAAGGTACAATTAGGGTACTGGGTTGGTGATTTAGGGTCCAATAATAGCGGATTTGGGTTAAGAACAAATGAAATTGGGTTTTAGGGTTCAACAAGAGATAGATCCAAATCAATAGGGTTCAAATGAAACTACCCACAATTAAATAAAAGAACAATAGGATAAACAAGAATAACCCGATCAAAAGAACGAAGAATTTAATGAGCAAGTCTTAACTAAAATAATAATCAAGAAAGAAAAATAGGGTTTTTAAAATATTCATATATATATATATATATATATATATATATATATATATATGTATATGGGCTATCTTCCATTGCAAATGCAAATGTCGTGCGAACTCGTGCACACCACTTAACCCGTCATTGGGAATGACGGGTTAAGGCAAAACACATAACCCGTCATTGGTGATGACAGGTTATGTGTTTTGCCTTAACCCGTCATTGGGGATGACGGGTTAAGTGGTTCGCACGTTCGCAACTGCTACAGTAGCGTTTGCAACTGAAGAAGCCTATATATATATATATATATATATATATATATATATATATATACATTGATTCAAATAGTGAAATGCATATAAATTGAGCATGCTCAGACTTAAAAGAAAATAATAATAGTAATAATAATGCTGATAATAATGATAAAAATAATAATACCAATAACAATAATATTAACAACAATAATAACAAATATTAACACTAATAGTAAGAAGAATAACAATAAGAATAATAATAATGATATGCATCAAACTAGGATTTGGGTTTAGCCATTTATTAAAATCCGAAAATTAATAATATAAATAGTCGATCAATTATGGGATAGAAAATCACTATTCGAAATAAATATAGATTTCGATTAGAAATATTTTAATAGAAGATCCAAATCGAATCTAACACAAAATAAATTTACAAAAATTCAAATTATAGAAAATACACGGAAAATACTAATTATCGGGAATGGGAGAAGACGAACGGAGAAGAGAGGGGTGTTTTGGAGGGAAAAACCAACCGGGAGAGAGAACAAGAGAGGAGAGAGAGAGAGAGGAGAGATAGTAGACAGCTAGGGTTTTGAATTGTGTGCAATTTAGGGTTTGCACTAGGGTTGTATTTATAGGGTACAATTAGGGTACTGGGTTGTTGATTTAGGGTCCAATAATAGCGGATTTGGGTCAAGAACAAATGAAATTGGGTTTTATGGTTCAATAAGAGATAGATCCAAATCAATAGGCTTCAAATCAAACTTCCCATAATTAAATAAAAGAACAATAGGATCAACAAGAATAGCCCGATCAAAAGAACGAAGAATTTCATGAGCAAGTCTTACATAAAATAATAATCAAGAAAGAAAAATAGGGTTTTTAAAATATTCATATATATATATATATATATATATATATATATATATATATATTGAATCAAACAGTGAAATGCATATAAATTGAGCATGCTCGGGCTTAAAACAAAATAATAATAATAATAATAATAATGCTGGTAATAATGATAAAAATAATAATACCAATAACAATAATAATAACAACAATAATAACAAATATTAACACTAATAATAATAAGAATAACAATAATAATGACAATAATAATAATAATAATAATAATAATAATAATAATATGCATCAAAATAGGATTTAGGTTTAACAATTTATTAAAATCTCAAAATTAATAATATAAATAGTTGATCAATTAAGGATAGAAAACCACTATTCGAAATAAATATAGATTTCGATTAGAAAGGATTTTAATAGAAGATCCAAATCGAATCTAACACAAAATAAATGTACAAAAATTCAAATTATAGAAAATACGCGGAAAATACTAATTATCGGGAATGGGGGTTACAATATTCATAACTTTCAAAAATATAAGAGTGCGTGAGTGTGATAGAAAATTTGTTATATCTTATAGGTAAGGCTAAATGTCGCTAAGCCCTACCCAGTTATTATCAGTTTGTCGATATACTCTATCTAATTGTTTTTTTTATAAGGATCCGTTTGTTTCGGGTTTTAAACACAGTTTTCAGTTTTTAAAATCAAAACATAGGGTAGTTTTGTTTGGATACAAATTTTTGCAAAACTCATTTTAAAATTTCACACTCAAAATCTATGTTTAAAATGGGTTTGTTGAAAACAGAAAAACCATTTTTTCAGAGACAAGTTTTTTTCATTTCCCAATCCCAACCAACATACTGTATATATATATATATATATATATACATATATATATATATATATATATATACATATATATATATATATATATACATATATATATATATATATATACATATATATATATATATATATAGGCAAATGCTCGGTTGAAAATGGATCTGTTTTCAACCGGGTTGGAAAACGCCATTCTCAGCCCTCCGATCGCTCATGATCTTGATGAGCGGATCAGATTTGCTCTGCTCTGATCGGTTTGGTTTCTTAGTGTTTTAGCAGAGGGGTATTTTTGGTAATTCATGCCAAAAAACGCTTCGGTTTTTTGGCGTGAAGTTTTTTTTGTCGAAAAAATCACTTAGGTCGTTGTTGAAAACAACGGCCTAGGTTGTTTTTTTTATAAAAAAAAATCAACCTTGGCCATTGTTGGAAACAACCGTCAAGGTATGTACAAGTATTTTTCCAAACACTTGTACATACCCAGATCTCCCTCACTTTGTCTTCGTCACAAACTCTCTCTATCTCTTTCTCTTGAGCTCCCGAAACCCATCCCCAAACCCTAGTTCTCTCTCCAAACTCCTTTTCTCGATCTCTTTGCCTTCTCGATCTCCCCCTCTTGTCGAAACCACTCTATCTCTCTCTCCCTCTCCTGAATACCCCCAAACCCTAACCTAACCCGATATCCCAAATCACCTGAACCCTAGCACAAATTCTCCAACGCCCTAGCCTCTACAACTTGTTCGTCTACAACAGCGGCTTTTCACATCTTCGCAAACTCTATCTCTCTCTCTTTGGACTATGTATTTACTTAATCACAATTTACTATAATGAACTATGTTAATTTATTTATTTTTTCTTCAATTTTTGAGTTTGATTTTTTTGTGTTATGCGTAGTAATCTATAATTTAGAGAGTATACAATTAGCTCCGATCATGTTTGTTGTATATATTTTGCTGACATTTTTTTAGATGTAGTGTTAGTTGTAGTTGTACAATATAGGAAAAGCAAACAAACAAGATCCAAAAATTTCCAAATTTGAAGAGTAGGTCGGACTCACCCCGTAGAAGGTAACGGAACTTGTAGAGGTGATTTCCGTACCACGGTTTGCAAGATACGCCCGTTTATCACTTTTATTCAATAAAATGGATATAAAGCGATACACGGTCGTATCTTTCAAACCGAAAGTCGGAACTCACCTCTGCAAGTTCCGTTGGCTTGTGTTTGGTGTGCCAGACTTAACGGCCAAATTTTGAAATTTTTGCATCTCGTTTGTGTTGTTTTGACGTGTATATGAAAAAACTTCAAACTACCTCGGAACTTTTTTAGTACGTTCTCAATAGAAAAATACTTAAACGAAGTTCAAAAAATACGAAACTGTGCGAGTAGGTTGGGCTAACCATTTACAACCCAACACAACTTGTATTTGCGAGTTCCGACCCACGGTTTGCGAGATATGTCAATGTATCGCTTTCCGCTCTTTTTTCAAGAGTGAAAGTGATACACGGCCGTATCTTTCAAACCGTGGGTCGGAACTCACTTCTACAAGTTGTGTTGGCTTGTGTTTGGTGTGCCAGACTTGACGGCCAAATTTTGGAATTTTAGCATCTCGTTTGTATTGTTTTGACGCGTATATGAAAAAAATTCAATATACCTCGGAACTTTTTTAGTATGGTCTCAATAGAAAAATGCTTAAACGATGTCCAAAAAATACGAAACTGTGCTAGTAGGTTGGGCTAACCATTCACAACCCAACGCAACTTGTATTTGCGAGTTCCGACCCACGGTTTGCGAGATACGTCAATGTATCGCTTTTCGCTCTTTTTTCAACAGTGAAAGCGATATACGGCCGTATCTTTCATACTGTGGGTTGGAGCTCGCTTCTATAAGTTGCGTTGGCTTGTGTTTGGTGTGCCAGACTTGATAGCCAAAATTTCAAATTTTTGCATCTCGTTTGTATTGTTTTGACGCGTATATGCGAACTTTTGAAAATTTTGCATCTCGTTGGCATGTGTTTGCTTTTTTTTTTTGTGAACAATTTGTTTTGTATATGCAAACTTTCTTACAGAAATGGTTAGAACGAGGAAAACCGGAAGGACATCTGTTAGTGCTCGGGAGGAACATTCCACAGAAGTAAGAGAACTATTAATTTGTATTGTGCATTTTGTATTTAGTGATATTGTTTATACACTAATAATAATTGTGTTTTATATTCGTGTAGGTTGGTGCATCCTCTTTGATGGCACCACGTCGTGGTCCAGTACCAATATATGCCGGTGAACTGATCTTGCAAGACCGCCACAGATCCGCGGCACTGTGGGGTGGGACGACGCGGATGTGTAATTTCCGCACCCATGAGACAATGCCGGTGCACCCACGTATTGTCGAGTACCTAGTTCCGGACGGTTTCTACGGAATCAGCATGATGGGTCAGGTTAAACTCAACCGAGCACTTCTTTCAGCACTCGTGGAGCGATAGAGGCCAGAGTCGCACACCTTCCATCTACCGGTTGGAGAGGTAACGGTGACGCTACAGGATATAGCGATGATCTCCGATCTCCCAATAGATGGGTTGGCCGTGATGGGTAATATAAACATTGATAAAATAGAGCTGTGTAATCAAATCCTCGATACAAAGTTTGATGAGGAGGCTACAGAATATAAGGATATTTTTGTCGGACAATCAATCTGACTATCTTAGTTGAAGGGACATTTTGAAGGGACGTTGACCGATGCATCGCCCGACCACTATGTACAGTCCTACACCAGAGGGTACATTCTAACGGCGCTCGGAGGGGTTCTCTTTGTCTAACTCATCCGGGGATATGGTGCACCTCATGTATCTATGATTGCTCGCCGACCTAGGCTTAGCTGGCCGGTACAGCTGGGGAAGTTGCGCGTTGGCAACACTATACAAGTTGTTGTGTTCTGTAGTGCTAGATAGGACCGAGATGACCGGTCCGATGGTTTTGTTACAGATTTGGTTATCGGAGTGACTGCACTTGGGTCATCCCCGAATTAGGAGACCGGCGGACGGTTGGATGGCCGAACCACCAAATCCTCATTAGTTAGCACCCTTAGGGGTATACTAGGTAGGTAGTCGGAGTTACAAAGACAACCTAAAAGGTGTACTAACATACTACAGAGACGAGCTCGACCTACTACGAGAAGAGTTTGTGATTTGGGTGCCGTATACACCCGAGCGGGTTGGAAGACTACCACCGATCGTAGTGACCGGGTCGCAATTGTGGATGACGATGGCTCCACTCATCAACTTTGGTTTAGTGGAGCATCCGCGGCCGGAGAGAGTCCTTCGGTAGTTCGGTCTTCAACAAGATAGTCCCCCAAGCTGCGCAAAGCTATACAACCATGAGTTACATGCCGTGAGGAGTACCGGTCATATGCCTACTCATGATTGGGCAGATTTCCATCGTGTTCACGTTGTAGAATGGAACGAGCGACGATTTGAACTTGTAATTGTTAATGTTTTAGAGTACGATGGCAAGCTGCAAGGAAAGCACATGCAATGGTTCAGATCAAATACACGTTTGTACATCTCTCCCGATACAGAACTATCTGCTGGTGTTCAACGAGTAAATGAGGAGAGGGAGATTTAACCACCACCCGCCTATTCTAGTTCACAACCCATGTTCCAACCGAAGGCCTCAGCTATACGTACATTGGTGAGTATAATGTTCAAATTTTGTTGAATGTTCGTTATATCTAAAGTTATTAAATTGTTTACTTTTCCGAATGTGTTTAATTATATATTTTTGGTTTTTCGTTTTAGATTGATAATACGATGGATATGGAAAAAGAATGCGCGGAGGTAATCAAAAGTAATGCTGGGACGCCTATGAAGAAGTTCCCTCAAAAGATGCTCTCTTCATGTCGTACCAATTTGGATGTTTTAAGAGAGGCTGAACGTTTGGATAGAGCATTAAGCTCAATAGAGGGCGACGTAAGAGCATGAGGGGTAGGTCAGCTCCAGTGCTAGGGCAACAATGGGAACAACAACTCACAGAACAACAAGCTACATCTTCACCTCCACCTCAAGAAGAAGAACAACAAGATGAGAATGAAGAAAGGGTTGTTGGAGACGTACAATAGGAGGGAGAAGAAGAAGAAATTCCTGAGGCATCATCCCCGCTTCGGTGACGAAATCCTGCTCGGAAGAGGTGAGCACCACAACCATACACGCACGGTTCTTAGCTAATACCCGATACAATTTTTTTGTTGTAGTATTTTATTCAAATTTTGTTTTTTTTCCTGTTGAAACTTATTATGTGATAATTGTTGTTCGCAAGTTTAAGTGTTGTTGATGTTGTTGTTATTACTTGGTAATAGTCAATTATGTTGGTGATTTTAGTGGCCGTACGTAGAAATTTATTTGGAGAGTGTAGGTGATGGGAAAGTGTGCATTTTGGGGGTGATTCAATTGTAGCAGCTGTAGCTGCTGTTCGAGTCGTAGATATTTTTTTTTAAAACCTAGGCCATAGTTGAAGACAACGGCCTAGGTTGTTTGTTGAAATTTGTTTTCATCAATAACTCTCTGTGTATTGGAGCATGAAGACAGAGAGCAAGACCCTTATTTTTTTTAACAACGGCCTAGATTGTAGGCCAAAAATTAAAGTTTTTGGGGTGCTCTCTAACTTGGACAAGTTAAAAAGAGCAACAAGTCAGAGAGCAACACCCTATTTTTTTTTATACCTAGGCCTTGGTAATAGGACAAAAGTTGAAGTTCTTGGGGTGCTCTCTGACTTGGACAAGTTAAAAAGAGCAACAAGTCAGAGAGCAACACCCTATTTTTACTATATCTAACCACGGCCTAGGTAATAGGCCAAAAGTTGAAGTTTTTGGGGTGCTCTCTGACGTGGACAAGTTAAAAAGATCAACAAGTCAGAGAACAACACTTTTTATACCTTAGGCCAACGACCTAGGTAATAATCCAAAAGTTGAAGTTTTTGGGGTCCTCTCTGACTTGGACAAGTTAAAAAGAGCAACACCCTATTTTTTTTTATACCTTTGGCCGTTGTCCCTAACAACGGCGTAGGTTATGGGCAAAAAAATTAATTTTTAGGGGTGCTCTCTGACTTGGCCAGGTTGAATAGAGCAACAAGTCAGAGAGGAACACCCCTTTTTTATACCTTAGATCGGTTATAGGAAAAATTTTGAAGTATTTGGGGTGCTCTCTGACTTGGCTAAGTGAAAAAGAGCAACAAGTCAGAGAGCAACACCCCTTTTATTTATAGCCTAGGCCCGACATCGGCCTAGGCTATAGCTAAAAGTATGAAGTTTTTGAGTTGTTCTCTGACTTGACCAACTTGAAAAGAGCAAAATGTCAAGAACACCCCCAACAACGGCCTAGGTTTGAAGTTTTATGCTTTTTACAACTTTCTCTTCACTCTTTACGAACAGTCTCTATGGAACTTTATACCAAAGATAGATGATCTATGCTTGTATATCGTATATATATATTTTTTATTTCCATTTTTATCCACCTAACTAACCAATATAAAATCATGATGGTTAGATGTTTACAAAAAATACCAGAAAATAAAACATGATCTTTTCATTTGTAAAAAATAATTTCTTACATATATTCTTACCCCTACTATGTAAATTCTTCTGCATAGCGTACACCTAAAACTTGTTGCTCGTGAGTGTAGGGTTTCAACCCAAGTAGTAACTTCTAGGTTTTTTAAGGATAGGGTTAGGGTTAGGATTATATTTTTTACAACTGTCTCTCCACTCTTTACGAACATTGTCTCCTGAACTCTACAAAATAGACATTCATATGCTTTTACATCGTTTATAATTTTTATTAATTTCCATTTATAGCCACCTAACTAACCAATATAAAATCGTTAAGGTTAAATGTAAAAATTAGAAAAAATAAAATATGATATTTTCAATTGTAAAAATAATAAAATATGATATTTAGGGTAGGGTTAGGGTATGCTAGGGTTATGGTAGTGTTAAGGGTTAGTGTAGGGTTAGGAGAGTAGGGTTATTGGTTAGGGTTAGGGTTAGTGGTTATAATGCTCTTTGTGGCCAATATATACAAAATATGTGACAAGTACAAAGAGCAGTATTACAAGGATCATGTGAATGAGAATGGAATGGAGTTTTATCAATTCATGGATTCTATAAGTTGCACCACATATAGATCCCCATATGTAGAACCCAATAAGTGAAAAGATTCAGTGCGCTTTAGAGCGGTCCGTCAATAGATCGAATATGGAAAAACCCTAAAGTACATAACTTGCTTACTATTACATTTGTTATTACAAAGTGGGCATCACATGTAGATCCCCACATATATAACCCAATAAGGGAAAAGACCAAGGAAATAGCTATATATTAACTTCACATTGGAGGTTTATCACTTCATATAGCATCCTTGGTCCTTACTCTTTTTCTCTTCATAGTTTTCCCTTCACTCGGATAGATTTTGCTAAGTCTATGTCGAGGAATGGAATGTTCATTTTGTTTAGGATAACTTTGCCTACTATTATTGGAGACTCTACAAAGTGGGCACCACATGTAGAAACCCACATGTAGAACAAATCCAATATGGAAAAAACCTAAAGTACATAACTTGCTTACTATTATATTTGTTATTACAAAGTGGGCACCACATGTAGATCCCCATATGTATAACCCAATAAGGGAAGAGATTCAGTGCGCTGTAGAGCGGACAGTCATCAGATCCAACATGGGAAAAACCTAAAGTCCATAACTTGCCTACTATTACATTTGTTATTACAAAGTGGGCACCACATGTATATCCCCACATGTATAACCCAATAAGGATAAAGATTCAGTGCGCTATAGAATGGAGAGTCATCAGATCCAACATGGAAAAAACCTAAAGTTCCTAACATGCCTTCTATTACATTTCACTCTACAAAGTGGGCACCACATGTAGATCCCCACATATATAACCCAATAAGGGAAAAGATTCAGTGCGCTGTACTACCTCCAACTACAAATATTAACCTAATTAATTAACCAACCATAACCCTATTCATAACCATACACTCAACCTTAACCCTACCATAACCCTACCACAATCGTACTTATGAGTAGGGTAAGGGTAGGGCTAGGATTAATAAGCCGTTTTTGGAAAATTCAGATGGGTTTGAAAATTGTAATGTCTTTATAACCACTAACCCTAACACTAACACTAACCCTAACCCTAACCCTATCCCATAACCCTGCACTCCTAACCCTACAATAACCCTTAACCCTACTCTAACCCTAGCTTACCCTAACCCTACCCCTAACCCCTATTAACACTAACCCTAGCCCTAACCGTAACCCTACAATAACCCTTACTACTTGGGTTGAAACCCTACACTTAATAGTAACCGGATAGATGTACGCATTGCAGAAGAATTTACATATTAGGGGTAAGAATATATTTAAGAAATTGTTTTTTACAAATGAAAAGATCAAATTTTATTTTTTGGAATTATTTTTAAACATATAACCTTTATCATTTTATATTGGTTAGATAGCTGGAAAAAATTGGAAAGTAATAAAAAAATATAAACGATATACAAGCATAAATCATCTGTCTTTGGTATATAGTTCCAGAGACACTGTTCGTAAAGAGTTAAGAGAAAGTTGTAAAAAGCAAAAAACAACAACTTTTAGCCTATAACCTAGGCCGTTGTTGTAGACAACGGTCTAAGGTATAAAAAAATAGGGGTGTTGCTCTCGGACTTGTTGCTCTTTTTAAATTGGCCAAGTTAGAGAGCACCCCCAAAAACTTCAACTTTTGGCTTATTTATAAAAAAATAGGGGTGTTGCTCTCTGACTTGTTGCTTTTTTTAACTTGACCAAGTCAGAGAGCACCCCAAAAACTTCAATTTTTGGCCTACAACCTAGGCCTAAGGTATAAAAAAATAGGGGTGTTGTTCTCTGGCTTGTTGCTCTTTTTAACTTGGCCAAGTCAGAGAGCACCCCAAAAACTTCAACTTTTGGCCTATTACCTAGGCCGTTGTCGGCCTTAGGTATAAAAAAATAGAGGTGTTGCTTTTGGACTTTTTGCTCTTTCAAAATTGGCCAAGTCAGAGAGCACCCAAAAAACTTCAACTTTTGCCCTATTACCTAGGCCGTTGTTGGTAGGTATAAAAAAATAGGGGTGTTGCTCTCTGACTTGTTGCTCTTTTTAACTTAGCTAAGTCAAAGAGCTCCCCAAAAACTTCAACTTTTGGCCTACAACCTAGGTCGTTGTTGGAGACAACGGCCTAAGGTATAAAAAAATAGGGGTGTTGCTCTCTGACTTGTTGCTCTTTTTAACTTGGCCAAGTCAGAGAGTACCCCAAAAACTTCAACTTTTGGCCTATAACCTAGACAACGGCCTAAGGTATAAAAAAATTTGCTCCTTCCCAATAGGCCAATATAGAAAGCTACTGATCCAAAGAATAATTTTACACATAGAACTTAGGCCGTTGTCTTCAACAACGGCCTAAGTAAAAGAAAAAAAAATAACTACACTTTCACACTACAGATACAATATCCCAATTACACTTTTACACTGTAGGTAAATTATATACAACGCCATCAACTACAATCTCCCAACAATAACAACAACAACAATATTAACAATCCCCACAAACCAATAACACTTGAGTCTTAAGAATATTTACAGTTAACAACACTTGCATCAATATGTAATATACTGAAACATTACATTAAAAAAATTCCAATTCACAATGGATCATCATATCTCTCGTCAGAACTCTCTTCATCGAATGGAATCACTTCTTGCGGATTGTTTGGCCTTCAGTCAAAGATAAGTTTTAGTTAGTGAGAAACTCATTTACCAAAAATGAAGTATAATAAATTTAAAAGAGGGACAAACAAAGAAAGTACGAGTCTTACCCCGCAAATAATGTTGGACAATTTCTTGAATCATGATTCATTTGCACAATGCCGCATCTTCGGCATCGTCTCGATTTTTTTATGCGGAGTTGCTCTCTTATCGACCTCAATCTTTTGGCACGAGGCCTTCCCTTTGTCGTGCAATGCTGTGGGTCACTTACGCATGTAGGTATGTGTCTACTGCCTTCATTATGAAGTTGTGCACTACCATGCGGTTGTGAACTACCTCCCGGTTCTACACTGTCATGTGGTTGTGAGGCCTGTTTTGGTTGTTCACCCAATCCGGGTTGTAGCTGAGAGGCACCGTCAATGATCTTCTGCAAATTCTCCAACGTGTATTTGTAACTTTCATTAAAGGAACAACCGAGATCGACAATCTGTTTTGCATGGTAGCTCAACTCACAATATCGAGAAACAAAATTCTCGATATTGGGTCCGGTTGGAACAGATGTATAACTTCTTCTCATCACATCCCAGGTCCATCTTCTTTTAATGTATACATCCGGAAGGAAAGTGCGATAGCTGAACCGAAGAGCGGCTAAAATATGCCTGCAAGGAATGCCAACGAAGTCGAAGAAGTGACATGCACATGTAATAATTTTGTTGATTTTGCATAATTGAAGAAGGCGAGCAGGTTCTGATTCTCCACAGAGTATCACATGGAAGGATGAACTATCCGGTGTCTCAAGATTGCCAACGTAACTCACATTGTACATGAAGCTTTTTGTAACTTCATCTTGGAATTTGTAAAAAAAGTTTAAAGTGTATGTTTTCGCCATTTGTGCCTCCAAAGCCCATTCGCTCTTCAACTTCGGTCTCTTCTCATGGTTACGATGATTTTCTTTCAGTTCATCGTGTCTTTACCTTCCCATAAAACGGTCAAAGATGACGGCAAATTCATGCAAGGAATATTTCTTTTCTGTATGATGCTTCAAGGCAGAATGCGCTGACTCAACCCGTTGGCTACTCAACATGCCAGCCCAAAAAGAATGTTTAGCGTAGACAGGGGTCCAACTTTCACGGATATCAAATAGATCGTTCGACCATTTGTTACTCTCTAATCCGTATTGCGAAATCAAAAAATTCCATTTTCCTACAAAGTCATGTACATATTTAGAATTGTAGATGACATTCTTCAAAAATTCCCTAAACTTGTCGACATCGTTCGACATACGCACCTCCTGCGGTAACTTATCCAAAATGTGCCAAATACAAAAACGATGCTGAGTCTAGGGGAAAACTTTCTTAACAGCGGCGGCGATCCCACGGTCTTGATCAGTGACGATACCGGATGGAGCACGATTCATAACCCCTACCACTTTTCAAAGAACCATTCATACGAAGAGGCTGTTTCATTTGGAATGAACCCGCCTCCTTAGAAAGTCGATTGCCAATGTTGATTCACTCCAAAAATAGGAACAAATAACATTCCATACCGGTTCGTATTGTACGTGGCATCAAAGCAAAGTACATTGCCAAATTCTTGATAATTCATCCTTGAAATACCATCAACCCACATACAATGTGACAACCGTCTTTCGGGATCTACTTGAATGTCATAAAAAATGAAGGATTCGTCTGTTTCCTAGATTCAAAAAAATCAATTAACATTGTAGAATCTTGTCCTTTCAATGCTTCTTGCGAATCTCTAAGTAAATTTCTAATATCTTTTTCGGTGAATCCTACTTGATTGTGACCACCACTAGCACTTTCGAAGAAGAGCATTTGTCAACATGTTTGGATATTAGCTTGGTTGAATTGCTCTATTATCCTTTTATCCATATTTGACACGGAATGGTTTCGGGGCAAAAGATGCCTTCTACCAGGTGAGGTGAATTCGTGATTGTGTTCTTCGTGAAATGAATACACCACCCACGTATTACTTGCTTCGTTCATTTTTACACGAACGCATGCCTTGCAACCCGTTCTACAGGTTGTTCCCCGTCTACTATCACTATGTTGACTCGGCGACGACCCGACTTTATTACAAAGATATGACTTATATACTTCCACTCCTCCCTTTAACTTATTTCTACCCTTACGCATTGCAAAACCCCCACAACGAGTATATGAAGAATAAAAATTTTCGACCACAACTAAAGTGGGAAACGTCATACCTAACATTGGTTTTAGATGTTCTTCGAACAACGACATGGAATCAATGATTGGTTCTCCTTGCACAAAATTATCGCCGGCAGCAAAACTCTCCGTATCGTTGTTCATTTGGGGTAAAAATATATTATTGGTAAATTAATACACACATCATATATAAAACAGCTTGTTAACAAACGATTGTGATACATATACACACGAAACAAAAAAAGTGACTAAACATCAAAAACGACGTCAAAAAAAATGAAACTCTGTGATTGGGTCCGGCTTGCCGCACACAAGGTAATGGAACTTGTACAAGCGAGTTCCGATCCACAGTTTGCAAGATATGGCCGTGTCTCGCTCACTTTCACTCTTGGAAATAAGGGAAATGCGATACACGGACGCATATAGCAAACAGTGGGCGACAACTCACAACTTCAAGTTGCTATGACTTGTGAGTGGCGAGACCGACCTACTCGCAAAATTACGGATTTTTGAAGTGGGTTCTCTATTGAAAACTCCCTCGAAACATAACAAAATTCATAAGAAAACCGCACAATCGACCGAAAAAAAAACTTTGTGATTGGATCGGGCTCCCCGCACACAAGGCAACGCAACTTGTTCAAGCGAGTTCCGACCAACGGTTTGCAAGATACGGCTGTGTTTCGCATTCATTCATGAAAAATGCCAACAATGCGATACATTGACGTAGGCCCCAAACCAGGGGTCCAAACTCTCAACTACAAGTATCGTTTGGTAGCGACAGAAATCAAACATTAATTGAGGTTGTTGTTTGATATACGGTACAAATCTGCACAAATGAGATCAAAAAATTCCAAAACTTTGGGAGTAGGACGGACGCAAAACACATGAGCCAACAAAATTTGTAGAGGTGAGTTTCGACTCACGGTTTGCAATATACACCAATGTATCGCTTTCACTCACGGGAAATACTCAAAAGCGATGCACAGCCGTATACTTCAAACCGTGAATCCAAACACATTTCTACAAGTTGCGTTGGCTTGTCCGTGGAAAGCTCGACGTACTCGCAAAGTTGCATAATTTTTTTCTCTTTGTGTGCTATTACTAACATCGAACGACCAACAACAACTAATACTACATCCACATCCACAATAAAACTAGAATTACCTACTCTATAAATACCTACGCATAATATAGAAATTGTACACTCAAACATTGGAGAAAAAATTCCAATCAATTAACCTAGTTAGATCTACTGAAGTAGGAACAAATTAATACCTTTCACAATGAGGGTGTTCGGAAAGGAGATAGAGGAGGCTCTTGCGCGCTGCTGTAGGAAGAGGAGTAGGGTTTGGCTAATTTCATTAGGATTAGGGTTTTAGGGTTGGGGAGATTTCGTATGGGTTAGGGTTTTTTTGTAATTGGGATCTTCAAAGGAAGAGGGCAAGACTGTGAGAATAGGGAGAGATTCAGTGAGAAGCAACGAGCAAGAGAGAGCTAGGGTTTTCAGATCGATAGAGAAAGAGCTAGGGTTTGGCGAAATGGGTTTCTCGAACTCCACTAGCGAGAGAGAGAGAGTTGTGAGGGAGATGGCGATCTGAGTATATACAAGTGTTTGGAAAAACACTTGTACATACTTAGGCCGTTGTTCCCAACAACGACCTAGATTGAAATTTTTGTTATAAAAAAAACAACCTAGGCCGTTGTTCCAAACAATGGCCTAAGTACAATTTTCTTCAAAAAAAAACTTCAAATAACTTAAGCCGTTGTTCCCAACAACGGCCTAAGTATAGGTAACTGGAAAAAAAAACTTCACGCCAAAATAACGGTAAGGGTGAAAAAAAATTTGGCATGAATTTCCAAAATTTCCCCTCCGCTTTTAGAACCGTTAGTGGGAGACTTTAACTGGTTTTGATCTGATCCGCTCATCAAGATCATGAGCGATCGGAGGGCTGAGATGGGTGTTTTCCAACCCGTTGAAAACGGATCCATTTTCAACTGAGCATTTGCCATATATATATATATATATATATATATATATATATATATATATATATATATATATATATATATCTGTGTGTGTGTGTGTGCGTGTGCGTAATTATTTTATATTATTTATATTATTATATATTAATATATATTAGTATGTATGTATCAATATGCATACAGTATGTATGTATCTGAGTATATATAATGTATATACATACATACAAATCCATAAATACTGCATATACAATAGTATACAATATATAATTTTTATGTATATAGATGTGTGTGTGTGTGTGTGTGTGTGTGTGTTTATTATAATAAATTATTTTATATTATTATATAATATTATATATCAGTTTGTATGTAACAATATGTATACAGTTTGTGTGTATCAGAGTATATATACTGTATATGCATATTACAAACCCATACATACTGCATATATAATAGTATACAATATAGAGTTTTTATGTGTATATATATGTTTATTATAATAAATTATTTTATATTATTCTATATTATTATATATCAGTATGTATGTATGTATCAATATGTATGTATGTATATGTATACAGTATGTATGTATCAGAGTATATATACTGTATATACATACATACAAACCCATACATACTACATATATAATAGTATACAATATAAAGTTTTTATGTATGTACATATATAGATAAATATGGAATACACTCAGTGTGCACTCGGACTTCGGGCCTTCGTATCGACGATCCGAACAGTTCACATTGATCTACACGTCTAAATTACTGTAAATATGTAAAATCAAGTCATTTGGAATTCATTTACCCATCCATCATGTCATTATAAAAAAACGATATTTAGTCATACTGTCACACCTTGCTTTCCAAAAATACGGAATACGAGTACATGACAATAGCCCAGCGAATGACTAACGTCACCCATATGCTGTTTATCCGATTAACTCAACAATATTTTCAATACAGAATATTTGCGCAGGCAATAATAATAATCTCATGAACAATAATACTTGGAATGAAGCAATAAAAATATCCAAATAATAATCCAACGTCTGGAACAAAATAAAATCCGAGACATAAGCCCAATACAATAATAAATCTCAAACACAATAGCAATGAGTCTCAATACAATAAGTTCAAGAAATAACATTTTATTAAGCAATAGTTTTTCAAAAAGTTTGTTCTCCAATCCCTGCTGGAAATTCTCCATCATTACCTGTATACACTTCATCTAAAAAGAAAAGAAAAATTGTCCTTAGTGCAATTCATGGACAGCAAGTAGAAAAAACAAGGAACAATGAAATAACGATGTAACAATGAATCAATGGATCAATAGGAAACAAAAACATGGGACAATAAAAATAATCGATATCATGATAATCGGTACAATGCCTATAAACAATGATGCAATATTCGGTAACGGTAATCAATGATCAATAACGGTAACACTTAGCCAATATTCGATATCAATAGGAACCATGATGAACAATATGCAGTGTCGGTAATGTGTCATTCCTTATGTCTATTAATCATTTTTAATCTTATCTAATGCACGTACTACTGTGTCCCATCTGTTCCATACCACAGGTTTGATGCATACAATCAATTTCGTTTAGAGTATAGTGGTAGACTCTATTGTTCGTGTACTGGGTATGATGACGATAACAATATAACACGGACCAAGGTGCAATTTCTTACACAATGACGATAACCATAATAACACGGGCCAAGGTGCAATTTCTTACACAATGACGATAACGATAATAACACGGGCTATCATCCGAGTACAGTCCCTATATCATCAACTACTATAGTTAATCCCTTAAACTCCGGCTTGTTAATTAATTATCAATGCAACAATACAATATGCAATTTGGGACAAGAGGTGAACCATAGTATCAATAGGGGAACAATAGGATGATAACATGAAATAGGACAATTAGAATGCTGACAATAACTCATTAGGATCATGCAACGCAACATACATACATCAATTCATGCAATATTATGATATAGGAATAATTAATTCATTAAAATCTGAAATATAAAATTCTGGATAGCAAGAGCAGTATGTACAATGCAGTTTTTGGCTGTTTCATAAATCAAAAAGTGAATCCGTCAAGAGTTCTAGAAACTAGACTTCCACACGGTTCCAACGCATATTTAAAGTTCAAAAATCTGACGACAGTAGCTTGGTCAAACACATGGTTCTTTACAGATTTTAGGTTCAGGAAGAATTTCGACATTACGTTATTTTAAATTTTAGAAACAACAAAAACTCAATATTAAATTCAGTAAAATTATTTTCTGGACTCCTAAACATGTTAAGCAACAATCTGGAAATATTCAGATTTAAATTTTATCATTTGATCAGCATTTTTACTATTTAAGTGTGAAAGATACAAGAATCTGAAAATCTGAAAGTAAAAACACAGCTGTAGTAAAACGGACATAACTTTTGCTACAAAACTCGGAACTCAAAAATTCAAGATGTTCTGGAAACTAAAAAGATAAGGCTACAATTCATATTCAGAAAGTATTTCATTTTAAGATCGTTTACCGGTTCAAAAATAGTAGTTAACATTCAGATCAGTAAGCAATATACAAGATTTGTGTAGTTTTTCTTGAAAATAAATTAATTAGACTATATGGGTATCGATTCTCTAGTCAATAAATTGTGTAATCAACATGATAGGTGTCAAAACATGATAAATAAAACTAGAAACTAGAACACGAACATACATCAATTTATCATCAATCAATCATCAATCGATCAAATAACATACAACGTATCAATTATCTCTACAATAATTTATTTGTGTGACGATTATATGAACAATCCTATTATCAATTCTATATGCACTCATGAAAGATTCAAACTTTCAAGTCAAAAGTAGCACGATGTCAAGAATATTGGGGTTAGCTCATGTAAACCTTCAATAGACACAACGAAGAGATGAACAATGGATAATACGATAACAAAGAGATCTACTTGCAAGAGTTTCAACAAAGTTTGAATTTGATACAATTAACAATTCAAGTGGACGGTGACTTGCCTGTTACACGATGAAAACGAATACCAAGAATAACGGGATAAGAATCCCGAAGCAACGAACTCACGAACTAGCACAAACCACCAATAGCACGTGCGATATACGTGCAATAACCGAAAGGAACCAACAACACAGCACACAAAGAGACTGCAGCAACAATAGAGGGAGAGAGCGTCGACCAGGGGCGGCAGTGCTGGTGACTACAGGGGTGGCGACGCAAGGCAGGGTGGCGGCGCACTGGTGGTTCTGGTCGGCGATTGGATAGAGGGGGGAAGGGGCTATCGGTTTTTGGTTTCTGTCGCTGTTGTTGACCGAAGCAGAGGAGGAGACAGGGGGTTTCAGGGTTCTGGCTAGTAGCGCTAGGAGAGCGGCACCAGGTCTTGGTGACGGGAAGGAGATCGCCGGAAGGTGGGGGGGTCTAGATGTTTTGGCGGGAAAACCCAACCGGGAGAGAGAGAACGGAAGGAGAGAAAAAGTAGGAGAGAGAGTAGACGGCTAGGGTTTTGATTTGTGTGCAATTTAGGGATTGCATTAGAGTTGTATTTATGTGGTACAATTAGGGTACTGGGTTTGCGAATTAGGGCCCAATAGCGAATTTGGGTCAAGAACAAAAGAAATTGGGTTTAGGGTTCAACTAAGAGATGGATCAAAATCAATAGGGTTCAAATTTAAAAAAAAATACCACAATTAAATAAGAGATAATAGGATCAACAAGAATGGCTCAATCAAAAAGAACGGAGATTCATGAACAATTCTTAATTAAAATAATAATCAAGAAAGAAAATAGGGTTTTTGTTCACTTGCAAATAAAACATTACAAAAGGGAAAAAATTGAAAATTACAAAAACGGTAGTTACACATACAATTTTGTAACACTTCAATGCATAGGCAAATAAATTTCAAATGATTTGATTTTACATATTTAGACAAATTTAGATGTGTAGATCAATGGGAACAGTTCAGATTGTCGATACGATTGCCCGAAGGCCGAGTGCACACCATGGTTAGTGCACAACGAAAGGAGACTATATATATATATATATATATATATATATATATAGTTTACCAAACACATTTTATACTTTAATTTTGCAAAAGCTACTTTATGAAAACGGTTTACTAAACAATACTCTGTTTTCGAAAATCAGAAAAAATAACTTTATAAATTTTTTTCAGAAAACTAACTTCAAAATGATTTCATAACAACGAACCAAACGCTAAACATGATCCTCTTAATATCCATTTTACCCTTATAAAATTCAGTAGAGTATATATATATATATATATATATATATATATATATATATATATATATATAAGAAGTGATCCAATGAGAAAAAATTTTAGGTGAGAAAATGATAAATATTCTTAGAGACCGTTAGATCTAAGTACTCCTTAATCAATGGTTAGAACTAAAACACAAATAACCCTTTCTTTTTTATAGTCTGGGTTCAACTGAATCTCTTCAACAACAAAAAACCATGGGTTTAATTCTTCTCTCCCTCTCCCAAAATCAAAAAAGGTTTTCCTCTTCCAAAAGTCGGTGCTCTCCATCCCCAGAATCATGGGGGGGTTTTTTCTCTCCATCTCCCAAATCAAATCATTTTATTATTCTCTCTCTCTCTCCCAAAATGTGATCTGATTTGGGAGGTGGAGAAAAAATCCATGATTTTTGGTATGGAAAGCACTTACTTTTGGGAGAGGAAAGCCTATTGATTTTGGGAGAGATAGACGAATTAAACCCATGATTTTTTGTTGTTAAAGAGATTAAATTGAACATGACTATAAAAAAATCGATTATTTGTGTTTTAATTATAACCATTGATTAAGGAGTACTTAGATCTAACAGTCTCTAAGATTGTTTCTCATTTTCTCACCTAAAAATGTTTCTCTTTGGATCACTTATATATATATATATATGTATATATATATGGAGATCGTCGATTGCAAAAGCTCTATAGCAATCAAACGCATGAAATCACCGAAGTCGTTGTTTCAAACAATGACCTGGGTATATATATATATATATATATATATATAGAGAGAGAGAGAGAGAGAGAGAGTCTTCTTCCATTATGCACTAGGCCTCCCTGTGCACTCGTGTGCACTCGGCCTTCCAGTCTTTGTATTGATGATCCGAACCATTCACATTGATCTACACATATAAATTAGTCTAAATATGTAAAATTAAATCATTTGAAATTCATTTACCCATCCATCATGTGACTATAAAAAACATCGATTTTCAGCCGTGCAATTTTGTAACACTTCAATGGATGCACAAATGAAATTGAAATGATTTGATTTTAGATATTTAGACTAATTTAGATGTGTAGATCAATGTGAATGGTTAGGATCATCAATACGAAGGCGTGAATGCTGAGTGCACATGAGTGCACACGGAGGCCTAGTGCACAACGGAAGTGGACTCTATATATAAAAAAAAATTAAAAAATTGTATTTCAAAATTAGTTGGTTATTAAAAAATATTCTCTCTCTCTCTTCACCGTATTTTTTGAAAATTATACAAATTATACATTAAAGTCACTCTAATACATAATTTACCAATAGGGAGTCTTTTAGGGAAAATAAACAATTAAATCACTCAAAAGACTAATTTATAAAGTGACAAATTATGATCATCCACAACAACTTTGGAATTATAGTAGGGTCATTGAAAAAAAGGAAGAAGATAGAATTATCTATAGAATGGTAAAAACTAGACAGGGTCTAGAGAAATTTACCTTAATGGTAATGAGAAGATTCTGCTTAATCTAACTCATAAGAATTATATAATCACCACCTCACATTTATTTATATACTAAGGACAACTCACATGCAAATATCTAAAGAAATGAATTGGCAGATGTTGTAGGTAAAAATTGCAACAAACCAGGGCCGCACGATACCAACACAAATTTTGAAGCTTTTACAACACAAATTTTACAATAGCTACAAGCCTGCATGAACAACATTGGCCGCTTCCAGACCCATCAACTCAACCAGACCTACAATTAGGGCTAATTTACAGCCCAATATGAGGAGTTCCAGTTAATTAAAAACTGTTAACCAAATCCTCTATTTCCTATAAACACAATTATCAACTAATTATATCCCGTAACCATGGGAATCAACAATTAAATCCAAAAGATTCATTTTTAAGTATAACTTTTGGAACTAACTAACATGCTACAAATACACTTCACTTCATTCATAGTTAGGTAATAGCTATTTTTTGCCACTAAAACTCTTCTAATATTATGAGTTACTGACTTGAGCGTCAGATGGTCTATCGCCAGGGCCAACCCTGGTGGTCAGACTTTGTGCAAGTTCACTAATGAAATCTTAGCTGTGCGGTCTAATCTAGACCCAAACGCTTTCAACGGTCTATATTCAAATAAGGAGACTTTAGACAACACAATTAAGATATGATTGACGGTCCAGATTGTAAGTTTCCTATTAAAAAAAAACTCATCCTCTGATCACTCCCACACCAGATAAAAGCAACAACAAAGTGGACCCGTTTGTGGGAAACTACCAATATACTTCCGATTAAATCCACTGGTGAAAAACAACTTTTTCCAGCCATGGCCCCTAAGGGATGGAAGACGACGACCGCTAGTTATTAAGTCGGCCCTCATTTTCCACTTCCTCCTCCTCTTCCTGGGTAGCCTCGAGCCCATCGTCGCAGGCCCTCCACCCGTCATCGTAGACCCATCAAGGTTACATCGGCGGGCTCCCAAATACGTCGCTCTGAACACCGCTCTAAATATCGCCCCGAACCTCACTTGATTGAGGACTGAATCTCTTTCCACACAGCTACCTCTCCTACGATGCCTGCGATGATGTCCAAGGTGGCTCCCTACTCCAACCAGATCTCTGTGATGTCATCAACAACCAACTGCAAGGGAAAGACCTCTGCGACCACTTAGATGAAAAGTGTGCTCGGGATAAGGTCCCCCGCTCAGAACACCAAGAGAGTAGAAGCAGTGCTTCCCCTCACTAACTGCGGTCTAGATGGTCACCGTCACCTCTGGGGCGAAGGAGCCAAAGAAGCCTGACTCCTATCAGCCGATGTATTTCCCAAGGAAAATAGGGAAGAAGGGAATTCGTCACTAGTGCTGAATTTTGAAACTTCCAAGATCAAATCCACAAAGCACTCAGGATCGTCCCGAACAGAGATCGTCCAGCCAACAAGCGGCATCCTAGAGCAACGCATGAACAAGAGTTTCACGGGTCGACCCGATCTGAGGGACGTGATGACCCATCCTTCAGTGCCTCCGAAAGATGGATGTCTGCCTCGGTAGGTCAACCAAGAGGAGGGTCATCAAGTTAGAAGCTTTCACACCAGCTGACCTCCTTTCTCTAGGTCAATCCTGGAAGCCTACGTCCAAGAGACCTTCAAGCCGCCACATTTCGAGTTCTACAACGGTGAATCCAACCTGACTAATAACATCGAGAATTTTAAAACACATGATAATCTATCAAGCATCAGAAGGGGTCAGCAAGGGAATGGTACTCCCGTCTCTCTCCATGGTCTATCTTCTCCTTCAATCAACTTGAGGAGCTCTTCCTCACATACTTTGTCATCAGCTAGAAGACTGAGAAGACAAGTGCGTCCCTACTTGAGTTGAACAAAGGGGATGCAAATCTTTCAAAGATTTTGTTCTGCTACACAGCCGATCCCGACCCATCCCCTCCATTGACTCGGCGGTAGCAGTTGCAGCCTTCATCCACAACATTTGCAATGAAAACCTTAATGCCTTTCTCTCTAAGAAGCCCCCTTGGGACTTCTCCGAGCTCTTGCAAAAGAGCGAGAAGTACATCCAGATTAAAGCGGCTCTTTTCCCTCAGAAGTCCCAGGAGGATGATTCCACCCAATATCACCTGCATCTGGTTTCTCACTTCGACAAGTTCACTCACCTCAATGCCAACATATATATAGTATTCATGGAAATTGAAGGAAACGGGCTACTCCGACCTCCTCCTAAGATGAACCCGGCCAAAAGAAACATAAGGGACCAGAAATGATGGGTCCACCGGGACTACGGTCATGACACATAAGAGTGCTGGGAATTCAAAAAAAGGATCGAAGCTCTCATTTGTGGCAATTACCTTTCATGGTACACCAAAATGGAAAATGTCGAGTGTCACGCCCCGCTTCCTAAAAAGAGAATACGGAATACGGATACGTGACTAAGCCCAGCAAATGATTTTCATCATCCATAAGTTGTTCGGAATTTTCACAATATTTCACAAGAATAATCAGAGTCGGAAGCAAAAGAATCAACCAAGCATGCACATATGAACCAAAATACCAACAAGAATACTTGAAACCAAAATATTATAATCTCAAATAATCCAGATCTGAACAAGTCAATATCCTGGGTCACATTGCCCAAATAAAAATAATCCAAGTATCAAATACAATTGTTCAAAACAAGCAATAAGAAATAATAATAGTAAAATCCAGCACTAATATCTCATATCACCAACACCATCTGGTACCTGTTCTCCAAAATCTGCAATTTAATAATTGCAGGAATAGGAAAAAGAAAACAAACTCTCGTCAATGCAAGTTACGGGCCGCTTGTAGTGCAGGATACAAGTACATGGGAAAAGATAAACAAATAACATGGAATAGGCATGGTAACAAAATATAACAACTAGCATGGCAAGATAAACAAGTGCAAGTAGCATGTATCAAGTGTCAAGTGCAACAAGTATCTTGTAAACAAATAACAAGTATCCAGTATCATGTAAACATGTAGCAAGTGTCATGTATCAAGTATCATATATCATGTAATCAAGTATCAAGTAGGCATGTATCATGTTCAAGTGTCATCTATCAAGTCTTGTAGTTATTACTATCTAGGTAGCACTTCATGCATCCCGGTTTTTACTACATGGTTGCTACATCAAACAGTTTCGCTTTATATTTCATAGTGGATCATAGAAGGCAGTGTACTCAGGGACAAGTATCAAGTAATCGGGCTCCAAGCTCCAAGTATCATGTATCATGTATCACGTGTCAAGTTGTGCAAGTGGCAAGTAATCACGTGTCTTGCGTGCAAGTGTCAAGTAATCATATGTCAAGTATCATGTATCAAGTCATCACGTAGGATCTGTGGATCCCCTTCTGAGTACACATTTCTGAATTATAAACTATTAGATCCTTCCCTTAAACCCCGGCTTGGTTATTTATTATTATTATCAAACAAGCATATGCGTGTACAAAACATGGAAAGAATAACATGGTATGATCAAGTTCAGGTTACAAGATAAGCATGTACAAGTGAAAGATAACACACAAAAGGATAAAACAACAAGATTTCTAGTCCAGGACAGCAAGACAGTGCTGCACTAAAACTGGAATTCCCGTTGCTAAAAAAATACAAATCTGAATCCATTGAAAGTTCTAGAAAATAGACTCCCGGCCGAATCCAGCAAACATATATAAGTCATATAGTTTTTCACAAAATCATAACTCAAAACTGAATTGAAACCAGAAAATATGTTCAGCCAGTAATCAGAAGATTATATTCAAGAACAGAAAAACAGCATGAAAACTCGTTAAATAAATCCACGAAAAATCTGGGGTATTCCCCTATATATGTAGTAACAGAAAATCAAGTTTCATAATTTTTCAATATAAATAGAGTAGTCAAGTAAAATCAGAAAACATCAAAATGCAGTAGTTTTGTAAATCTTAAATCACAAACTCTGCAGTACAAAGACAGCAATATCTCACAAACCATAAATCGAAATCCAAATCTGCTAAAAGGATAATAAAATAGATACAGTAGGCTAACTTTCATATTCAGGAAGATTTTACAAACAGCAAGCAGAATTATGTCAAAAATCAGGTTCTTTACTGAACAGTATGAAAAATCTACTAGTATAGTAATTGATTAAAAACATAAAATGGTTTGTAAAACTCATCAAATAATTCCACAAAAATTCAAGGTAAATCCCAATCAGGTCTAGTTATACTGTGAAAAATATTGGATCAAAATAATACTTTTAACAGCATGATAAAAATAGATTACTCCACAAAATTCATAGAAAACAAAATCTGGAAACCTTTCGACACCACTGTAGTAAAATAGTCATAACTCGCAAACCGTAAATCGAAACTGAGATACGTCAAAAGGGTTAGAAAATAGACAAAATTCTCTACAAATCATGTTCACAAGGTATTTCCAAATACTAACCTTAATAGGGTCTAAAATACTGATCAAAACTGAAAACCGGCAAAACAAAAAATGTCTCTCATGTACAATATCCACTAGTTCGCTTAGAACTCATCCAAAACACAAACAAACATGATATAGAGTATACTAGATGTCCAAGCACCATGGTATAGGGTATTTCACAAGTCCAAAACATGTCTACCACGAATAACACGAATGAGTACATGATAACACATGAACAACACACATATATGCAACAAGATGTGGTCAATCCTAGGTTATATCATGTCATGTATGTCGTGAGGCAACTATTATCAATTCATCACTATAGAGACAATATCAACAAGGGGATTCAGACACAAATTGTCACTAGAACCCAACTACACTACAGGCGGAATTTAGTACTTATATTACACAAAGAAAAAGAATACAAATTACTTGTCTTAACCGATGACAAAAATGACTCCAAGCAAGAATAATGGGAACAGATTCTCGGGACCGTCTCAAGCCAGCCGAGTACACCCTCCATTGGTTCTACGGCGTCCTAGCCCAAATCAAAGGAATAATCACCCTTGATGTAACATCGAGTAAAACCCCAACCGTCCAAACCGACGCCATGGACTTCATGTTCATCAACCTGAAAGCGGCTAACATGGTCATCTCGGCCATCCCGACCTAGCAGTTGTTCATACCATAGCCTCGGCCTTCCATTTGAAAATAAAGTTCCAGCTGGGGTAAGAGAAGCCAAGGGGAATAAAGAAATGGCTCGGAGGTGCTACAAGAATACAATGGGGCGCTCAGTCCTCCCACTTGAAGCATTAGAGCTCGCGTGTAACACCTCGGATTTTTAAAATGCCGAAAATATTCGTTTTTATATTTTGTAAGGGTGAGAATTATTTTTAAGTGATATCTTATTTTATTTATTTTCCATATTGATATTGGTATGAATATTTGTGGTAGATTGGTATTTTTGTTATATTAGAGTTAAGAGTTGAGATTTTATGTGAGGAAATATAGTTTATTTTATTTTATCATTATGGGGGATTATTATAAGATAATTTTAATGTGTTTTGTATTGTTTGTATTATTATAGAAAAGTGTTGGGGTTTATTTGTAATATATTGGATTTGGAGGGCTTATAGGTAATTATACCTTACTATTATTCTTTATATATATTATATTTTACAATAACCCCCTTCCCCATTTTAATTCCTTCATTCTTTTTCCTTCTTCTCCCTTCCCGTTCACTCCACCCCGACCGAAACCCGAAGGTAGCGATCGAAACCCACCCCGGCCTCCCTCCGTTCCTTCTTCTCCATTCACCTCAGCCGAAAGAAACCCAACACCCCATTTTCCTCTTCCTCCTTCCCTTCCTGGGTTCAATCCCGACCGAACAAACCCACTTTCGGTCCTCCCTCTCTCCACCCAAATCCGCTCCATCTCTCCATGATTTTCAAATTAATTTGGAGGGATGGCTAATTGGAGGGTGCTCTAGCTTGTGGTAGCATCGATTTTCGGAGAGGACTTCGGAAAGGTATATCCCTTTTTATTTTATTGTATAAAATTAGGTTGGGTTCATTTCTATGGAGTAGGATTATTATGGTAGAGAGATTTAGAGGTGTTGGAAGTGGAAGATTTGAGGAATTAGTGGATTGTTAGAGAAATTACAAGTTGTTAGTAATTTAGGGTTTTGGGTTTGTAAAACATAGATATATATGTATAAGAATTATCTCTGTATGGTGGTAAAAATTTTAGTGAGCCATTAGAATAAAATGGGGAGTGATGATTTTGGCATAAACTCGAATAATAGGGTTTATGAAATCGGGTAGGAAACTCGATCCTAATAGTTGTAGAAAATGCATATGAGGGTGTAGAATATTATGAAAGTAGTAATATGAATTTAGGATGATTTTTATAGGCTTAAGCTCAATTAAATTGAGTGAAATAGACTATAGGTGAAAAGTGCACGCCGGGTGTTCGATGAAATGTCCGAGCGAGATTTAGGTGAGGATTTGATGGGTTCGGAGGTGTAGTTGAGTCTCATTATTATTATTAACCCTAATATGTAAGATAAGGAAAAAGAGGATTAAAGAAATTAGAAAATATGAATTTTTCTTATTAGAAAGCCTCCGATCAATAAGGGAATGTTTGTATTGGGACCCAAATTCGAAATCCGTCGATGTAGCTCGGCTACTTAGGTCATTTGTAATGTGTGGGTGAAGACGGATTCGAGTTTGGAGGTTCGTAGGCCGAGTTTTGAGTTTTAAGCTAATCAGTCCTATAATTTCCTATTTATGTGGAAAAAGTCGAACTTCGACTGGCTACAGGACGGACGTGGGACATCGTTTGCTCGATCCGTCAGGTGAGTATGTTGTATTTATAAATATTTTATATTGTGGCCGAATTCCGTGGCTTTGTGATGTATTTCGTAGAAGTTATATTAAAAACTGATTTTGAATGAAAATACGGATTTTTAAGGGTCCGAAACTGAGTTTTTGAGATATTTGAGGAAATTAACTATTTTAAGTATACAAGACCTATATTATGAGTTAATGTGACGTGTTGAAGTATAAAATCATAAACGTGTTGAAATTAACTATTTTAAGTATACAAGACCTATATTATGAGTTAATGTGACGTGTTGAAATATATTAAATCGTTTATGCATATTTTTATCCCGTGCATGTTTTGTGCATGTTTTTGGGGTATATAGGCCGATATAGGCAATTGGGTATATGCGGAGCCTGGTGTATGGGCTAGCATGCTATGGATGGATGTTATAAGATATAATTAGACGAAATTAGTGATTGTGATCATGTTTTGAAAATCCGTGTAATTATAGTGCCCGTTTTGTGCATGTTTTGGGGCATATAAGCCCTTATAGGTGATTTTACTTATATGAAACATGATGTATGAGCTAGTATGCTATAATTGGATATTATGAGATTTAATTAGAGGAAATAAATGATTTTGGCCCCTTTTCTTGGAAACCCGCATGGGTGGTGTATGTTTGTGTATATATATATATCATGATATTGACTTGGGATGTGATAATTGATGAAATTAGTAAGTGGGTATATGGTTACATTATAATTATGTTCGAAGTGAATTAATGGGTAATAATGGATATTATAATGTGATGAAGTATACATTTTGATACTTTTACGATATGGAATAACATAATGTAGTTCTTTTATTACTATTATAATCTTGGCGCATTAATAATATGCATTGATATGATATGATGGTTTTATATGTTGAATGACAGAATGTATGCATAATGTGGTATAATGATGTGATGATTAATATTGTGGACACTGGATATGCATTAAATGGTAAGATAAAAGATAAGATGGTATGTGTTAATAAAATGTGTTATTGATTCTTGTGATTAAAGTCAAGGATGTGGCTATTGTTTAATTAAAAGCTGTGATGCTTTATGTTGAATTAGTAAAATGGAAAGATGAAATGATTAATGCTAATAACAGATGGTTTTGTTGACCAGTACCTACAGCAATCCTGGGGGTTTGGGCTAGACCTCCTAATACCCAAGGACCGGCTTGGGGTAAGTGGACCCAAACTATGTTTGGGGTAAGTGGATTTTATCGCCCAAGCTATCGGCTTGAGGCCCGGTTTTCCCTCGATGACAGCTGTCGCGAGGAAGTACCCAGTTTATCTGGAGTAAGTGGTTTTTCCCTCCTGGCTTCGGTTGGGAGGAAGTACCCAGTTTATCTGGGGTTAGTGGTTTTTCCCTCGATGACAGCCGTCGCGAGGAAGTACCCAGGTTACCTGGGGTCAGTGGCTTTTTCCCTCTTGGCTTCGGCCGGGAGGAAGTACCCAAGTTCTACTTGGGGTTAGTGGTTCCCTCGCTAGTTCGGCTAGGAGGAAGACGTAGCCTCGGACGAGTAAGACTCTGTGTGTGCATCGGGCCACGTGTTTACTGGGCTGTCGGCTTTCAGTATGTTGGGATACTGTGGCTCACTGGTCGACAAACTAATAAAATAACTTTGTGTTAATAAAAAAGTGAGAGTAAAGAAAGTGGATAGTGAAATGTGAATTGTGTGTGCAAAAAGAAAGTGGATAGTGAAATGTGAATTGTGTATGGGAAAGAAAGTTGTTGTGAATGAAGTAATTATGAAAGTGAACGTGTTATGAGTTAGTGTATAAAAAGAAATGATAAATGCAGCATGTGATTAATTTAAGATGAAAATAATAAAAGAGATGTGTTATCATGAATAATATGAAGTAATTGTATTACGTATGGGATCATTAAAGTAAATACAGATCGATATGAGTTGTACCTTGGAATTGTGTCAAGGAACTACCTGCCCGCAATTTCTGTGGAAATTATGGGAACTACCTGCCTTGGCATAATTTGCAGGGTGAATGGATATAATAGTGGTAATGATTGATAGAAATGAGAATTAAAGTGAAGTGAAGATGATAAGTGATTGAAGTGAAATAAATAACCAAGCTATCGGCTTGAGACGTGATGTGATATTACCCAAACTGTGTGTTTGAGGTGCAGTGATTATTACCCAAGCTATCGGCTATGGGGTGTGATATGTTGTGGCCCCAAATTGTGTTTGGTGATTAAGTGAAAATGAGAATAAGAAATATAATCCTTATAAGAATGAGAATTACTAAGTGGAGTAATGAGATGTGAATGAGTTATAAAACATGGTTTTGATGTAACCAGTATAAGTATTCTATTAATAATGTGTTAATGATGTGATGAAATGTGAGAGCATTGCAATAAGCATTAAGATGTTATATTTGCGTTATGAGACTTGAATGAATGTGGCATTATGAGAATAGAAGCATATAGGTAAGAAGTGATACTTGTTGTATTTTAATAAAATAAATACACGTATTATGAGACTGGTTATGAAAATGGTTATTAAGAGAGTATGTTGTATTATGAGTTGTATTCCCATAAAGGGTTATTATTGAAAGGAGTAATAACATCATGTAGTTATATTCATATAATGCTATTATGACGATACTTGTGGAAGAATGAATATTTTGGTTAGAGAAGATAAATTGAAAAGTAATGGATTGTATGTGTATTCGTATTATGTGGATGTAAAATAAGAATATATATATATACGAGGTTGAGGTGAAGTATATTATGAAATGTGGGAAGTTATGGATAATTAAACAGTTGAATGCAGGATTGGCAAAGTATTTGATATATCGTCGTATCGATGATGTTGTTGTGTTCAGGATTCGGGTAGCATTATCTTAACTTGGTATTTGTAAGTTTAAATTATTTTCTTTATACTATTTTAATTTTTTATTAGATTAATAACTATACTCACACCAGAAATGGCTAACCCCTTAGTGTTTGGGGGGTTAGGGGAGTCTGAGGACTACCCGAGAACCCCCACTATTACAGGTTCGCATCAGTGCAGAGATGAGGCGTGGACTGGTAGGATGAAGTTTGTTTTAAAATTTTGTACTAATTAGTATGTGAATAGTTAAATCTATGATCTAAATTGTATTATGGGTATATAAGCATGTATATGACGATGATGAGTATAGTGTGAGGTGGTGTGGTATGTTTATGACCCGTACCCATCTCGTTGTGGAGTACCGGGCTCTGTGGTAGGTTTTACAAGGATTTTTCCAAAATTTTACTTCGTTTTTCAAAGAAATTTATAGTTTTAATTGATATTTGATAATCCGTTATGAGTTTGGCCCCCAGAGCATTATATTATATTGCCTGTGTGTATCTGCTCATTTTGGCCTGGGGAGTCCATGAAAATATTATGTGGATTGTGAGCTACGGAATTTTGAGCAGAGTTCCGTAAGCTTTTTGTGTTTCGGGACAAAATTTACAGGGGAGACTCTGTCAAAATTTTTCCTGAAATATAACTTAGTTTATGATCAAAGGGATATAGAAATTGAAAGAATTCAATTTGGAGACTTAGTTTTCAAAAAAAAAAAATTGGGGTGTTACATCGCGCAAGGGAACAGTCAAGTTGTTTTATAGCTACTTGATGAACTCGAGGATATCCCCCTCTCCCGTGAAGACCTTCCCGAGGGATTCCCCCCCCCCCCCCCACCCCACACACACACACCACCAAGTCCTTACAAGCTCTTCAAAGGCGTCCGCCTAGGAGCTTACCAGCTTGAGGACCTAGGGGGCAACGAGGTATCAAGAGAGCATTTAAGGAAGTTCAACGAGGGTGCTTAATGTATCCATTAGACTCTAGCTTTCCAATAAGGTCGGCACTTGTAACAGCAATCACATGTAATAAGGGCTAGTCAACAAGATAGTTACAAGACACTTAGATTTTTCATGAGGTATCAAGAAAGAATTTTAGGCTAGCCACCTAGGTAGCCATTTAGATTTTTCATTAAAACTTAGCAGTTTCTTTCACAAAATTATTTTCCTACTCCCCGAATGCCGAGCAATGAGTTAGTTGCTCAACTCCTCTTCCGAGCTACACCAGCAACTCATCGTCTCTCTACGATGAGTTTGGTGCTCAACTCTTCCTCCGAGCTACACCTCCAATTCATTAGCCCAAGCAATGAGTTAGGTGCTCAACACCTCTTCCAAGCTGAACCAACCACTCATCAACTCCAAGCAACGAGTTAAGTGCTCAGCCCCTCTTCTAAGCTGTACCAATAACTCATTAACTCTCAAAGGTGGCTTTAGAGTCTAGCTAGAGCTACTCCCATAACTCATTAACTCTCAAAGGTGATCTCGAAGTCCAGCTAGAGCTGCTCCCATAACTCATTAAACTCCAAAGGCAAGTTTAGAGTCCAACTAGAGCTGCTCCCAAAACTCGCTAACTCTAAAATATCAATGTTCGAAACTAAGCTCATCCCTAGAGCTACTCCCTAAACTCTCCTTCTGAACATCTCTTCCCTAGAGCCTAACGATCTGCTTCCTCTTGCTCGCCTCTCAAGCGGTCTTTTCGTTCCACAACAGATTCGGAGCTCAGCTCATTCCTAGAGCTGCTACATAAACTCACCTTCCAAGCGGCTCTTCTTTAGAGCATGGCGAAGTTCTTCCTCTCTCACACCTATTAAGCGACCTTCTACTTCCACAACTAGTTTGGAGCTCGTTTTATCTCAAGAACTGTTCCTTAAGCTTTCCTTCCGAATGGCTTTTCCATAGAGCATGACGATCTTCTTCTTTTTCGGTTGCCTCCCTCACGGCCTTCTTCTCCCACAGCGAGTTAGGAGCTCGGACCATCCTTAGAGTTGCTCCCTAAACTCACCTTTTGAACGACTTGCCCCTAGAGCCTGGTGATCTTCTTATTCTCACTTGCCTCCCGAGTAGACTTCTCCCTCCACATCGAGTTCGGTGCTCAGCTTATCCCTAAAGCTGCTCCCTAAACACACTTGCCGAAGGGCTCCTCTCTAGAGAATTGCGATCTTCTTCATCTCACTCGCCTCCTAGGTGGCCTCTCCAGCCACCGCTTCTCCTCTGACCTGATCCCTTCCCCTCGATCAATTTTTTGGTTTGGTATGAAAGACAACACAAGTGCACAAAAGAAGACCTTTGTTTCATAACAACACTCTATTACAAATCTTGAAAGCTAAGTGCATCAATGCTCTTCGGTGCCAGGGAGCTCCTTTCATTAGCACCGAGTGGTATAGCTCCTAGGTAGCGAAACTCCTCTTCTTAGCTACTCCGTAGCGAAGGGCCTATTCTTAGCTCATCCAAGGCGAAGCTCCTCTTCTTGGCTCCTCCATGGAGAATTTCTTCTTCCCAGCCCCTTGGACTCATCAAGCCGAGGAGGACTCGATCCCACCCGATCAACATTTTTACCAATTTTCAACCGTTGGATCACCTCAAATCTTGTACCGATCAATCAAGACTGTCGGATTTGCTCCAAAACCCATGCTATCAACTTTGGCACTAAAAAAAGATAAGATAAAAAGGAGGTGGCGTCAACAACAATGAGAAAAAAAAAGCGCTGATGTCAGCCAGAGGCTGCCACCCGAGCGGTAGCATAAGAAAAACTATCATCTGATTAGTCCCACAACTGATGTGGAAAACTACATATTGACTTTTGATTAGATCCACCGGTGAAAAACTACTTTTTCCAGCCATGGCCCCCAGAGGAAGGAAGACAACAGGTGCTAGTCGTTAAGTCAGCCCTCCTTTTCCAATTCCCCCTCCTCCTTTTAGGCAGTCTCCAAGCCCATCATCACTGGCCCTCTGTCTGTCATCGTAACCTCCCCTAGAAAGGCTACATTGGTGGGCTCCCAACGATGTCACTTTGAACACCGCTCTGAACCTTGCCCCAAACTTCACCTTATTGAGGACCGGTTCTCTGTCCACACAGCCTCCTTTCCCATGATGCTCGCGATGATGCCCAAGGCAAGCTCTCTTAGTGTGCTACCAGATCTCTGTGATGTCATCTACAACCAATAGTAAAGGAAAGACCTTTGCACTGCTTAGATGAAAAGCATGCCCGGGATAAGGTCCCCCGCACAGAACACCAAGGGAGTAGAAGAGTCATTCTTCTCACCAACTGTGGTCTAGATGGTTGACTTTACCTTGGTGGTGAAGGAGCCAAAGAAGCCCGACTCCTATCAGCCAATGTTTTCCCAAAAAAATAAGGAAGAAGGGTGTTCATCACTAGAGCTGAATTTCAAAACTTCCAAGATCAAATATGCGAAGCATTCAAGATCATCCCCAACATGGATCATCAAGCCAGCAAGCAATATCCTAGAGCATTGCATGAACAAGAGTTTCACGAGTCAACCCGATCCGAGGGACGTGATGACACATCCTTCGTTGCCTCCAAGAGATGGAGGACTGCCTCGCAACGATCAACCAAGAGGAGGGTCGTCAAGGTAGAAGTTCTACACCAGTTAACCTCCTTTCTCCAGGTCAATCCTGGAATCCCACATCCAAGAGACCGTCAAGACCGCTCCTACCCCAATTGTTCATGCCGTTGCTTTGGTCTTTCATATGAAAATAAGTTTCCTCACGCCAGCTGGGGTAGGAGAAGCCAAGGAGAGTCAAGAAATGGTTCGGAGGTGCTACAAGATTATAATGGGGGGCTCAGTCCTCCTACTTGAAGCATTAGAGCTCGTGCAAGGGTACAGTCAAGTCGTTTCATAGCCACTTGAAAAACTCGAGGATATCCCCCTCTCCAGTGAAGACCTGCTCGAGTGCTTAACCCCCCCCCCCCCCCCCACCTAGTCCGTCTCCAAAGACTCCCGCCAAGAAGCTTACCGACTTGATGACCTAGGTGGCGAGGAGGTATTAGAGAGAATTTAAGGAAGTTCAACAAGGGTGCTTAACGCCATCCACTAGACTCTAGGTTTCCAATAAGGCCGAAACTTGTAACGGCCATCACATGTAATAAAGGCTAGCCACTTAGATTTTTCATGACGTATCAAGAGAGAATTTAAGAAAGTTTAATGAGGGTTCTTAATGCCATCCACTAGACTCTAGATTTTCAATAAGGTCGACACTTGTAATAAAGGCTAGCCCCCAAGGTAGAAATTTAGATTTTTCAATATAACAGAATTTTCTTTCGCAAAATTATTGTACTACTCTCTGAAATCCGAACAATGAGTTAGGTGCTCAACTGCTCTTTCGAGCTACACCAACAACTCATCACATCTCTACAATGAGTTTGGTGCTCAGCTCATATTCTAAGCTGCGCAGCACACTCATCAACTTCAAGTAATGAATCAGGTGCTCAACTCCTTGTCTGACCAATGCCTCCAATTTATTAACCCAAGCATTGAGTTAGGTGCTCAACACCTCCTCCAAGATGCACCAACAACACAACAACTTCAAGTAATGAGCTAAATGCTCAGCCCCTCTTCCAAGTTGTACCAACAACTCATTAACACTCAAAGGTGGGTTTAGAGTCCAGCTAGAGCTGCTCCCACAGCTCATTACAACAAGCGATGGTGCAGCGCCCCAAATCCCGATTCAGGAAATCTGAGACACTACTCCAGGAGTCGAACTTCAAATAGTCACAATCACAGAGAAATATAGGAAAATTTAAAACTTTTATTCCATATAATTTTTACAATTACGAGTGTTACATGTCCAAATAAAAATTACAAGATTTACAAATTTTACAATAACACTTGAATATGTCACTTGGATGCTTGGACCAACTCGAGCTCTGCTGTACCTGTGAATCGGCTCCGGATACCTACAAGGTGGGGAACGTCAGTACTTCGACTGATGCAAAGCTGATAATAACAGCGATCTCCAAACTAGCAATCACAACCATAATTTATGTAAAAGAGAAAAAGTGATGTGAAATAGGGTTTAATGGATTCGGGTTATAGTGTTGTAGTATGTCATGATCTAATAACTAAATGCATCAATCACATGCCTTATTCTAATGCACGCAAGACTTTGGAAACGCATGCATCCCATACTACATACGCCCCTAAATCTAACCATCTTTCTCCACTTTTAGGGATTCGAACCCTCGCCATGCATCCTACTCTTTTACTCAACCTGTTCCCAATAGATATCCGTGTTTGAGGAGGTTGCAGTCATTCGGTTTAGTCCGGTACTGGAGTCCTTAAAGTGGTGGTCGCGTTTGCCACTTAGTACCCGTGCACGGACCTCACTCAAAAAGCCGTGAAAAACCTTCCGGTAGAAAACCATGTACCCATGACGTCAAGATAATATATATAAAAAAATACCCACGTGCATAGGAACATGACGGCCTCGAGGGTAAAATCCCCCTATCGACAGAAGTCTCTCTTCCCGATCCTTACCCCGGCTCTTTGGGAATCAACAGATCGAGATACGAGATCCGTGAACTCAAAATCTGAGAACCAAATCTGTATCCCTACGACAGGAAAATTACAATACCCGACTATGGTCTGCTAGTACTGATGTAATGTTCATACACCTAATACATCACTCTAATCATTCAGGTAAATAAAGGGTTTCTTTCAATTCTGCCTATCGACTCGTTGCCCCGGCAACACAATGTTCCGCTCGCCACTTCCCCTAGCTTGGAATTCATCCTTCACCACGACTCCTGTTCATCCTTAATCGGCATGAATTCAATTCGACGGTACCAATCAACCGTCCAATGCCTCAGCGGAAGTTCTAATCTTAGAGTCGATAAACGTAGGGTATCACCTACCCTTGTGACTAACTCGAGTCACAATATCCTCAACAGGATTCAAACACCAACAAGACCAGTAATAAACTCCAATCATCCCTAATAACCAGTTATTAACTCTTATTTACAAGAAGGGAAAGGTCCTTCCAACACTTAGTCAAAAATCATGCCGAATCCAAACTATGGTGTTTCTGCTTGAAACTTAAAAAGGTCATAACTCCCACAATACAACTCAAATTTGGGTGTTCTACCCTATTCTGGAAAAGAACCTAGGCTAAAACTCTCTAGTTGATTATCACCTCAGATTCAATCATCTAGTTGCTCAAAATAGCCTCACAAACCTCAGCCTGTGTACTTTCTGTACACTGACTGCACCTTACCGATAGTATAAAACTCTACCCGCTCATCGGAATGATACAAATCCAAATTCTATGGAAAGATGTAAATATCCTCTACACCTTTCTAGTTGATCACCAATCCAAATTGTTTCATTTGATCACCCTAAATCATTCATCTTTCTTAGGTATACAGATACACACATAATGCACTACAAAAACAGAGCCTATAGCTCAAAATCTGGGTTCTATTCCAACTTGCAAAAATCATATCCTTCACTCTACTTACAGGAATTTCTTTACGTAAGGCTTTTTGGAAAGCTCAGGATGTCTACAACAACTCCTTAAATTCTGCTCATACAGAACCATAAAGGTACCATCTTATGAGAGTGTCAATACTGAGTAAGTTATGCACAGTACTCACTTAAATATTCGTAATAAATCACATGCATAACCAATGGTCATCAAATTTACATTTTCAGAAACTAGACATCATCATGTATAACATGCATAAAAGATCACATCCAGATTCCAAGTATTCAAAGAGTTCTACCTGTTACAATAATGTATAAAAGTTTTATTATTCTTCAGTCACTATCTTGAATACTCTTACTTAATTAATTTTGAACATGCATCAAATTCTCGTCCAAATAATTTCAATATTTTTCTGTAGGGTCTAGATTCATGCATGATATTATTTCAAAAATTTCAGAAGTAGATCATGTATCAATTAATTCTAAGAATTCTCACAAGTTCTGGTTCTACAATAGACAGAACCAGTCTCTGTCTTACGACCTAGTCATCAATAATGAATTTATTAAAATATCAAATAATATCAGAAAACTCCAAAATAAATCATGTTGCTTCTGGACATACATAAGATTATTCTGTAAAAGTTTCATGATCAAATTCCATTTATTTTGCTTTCTGAAAATTCAGGCATATAGCATGCAAATCATGTTTTTCTGTTTCGGTTTCAGATTCTAAATAAACTACTTCCAATCAATCATCCTCATGCTACTATTACACATTTCATGCAATAATTCAAACAAGAGAAACAAGAAAAAGTTTAGAGAACTCCCCACCCTTGAGTATAGTTTGAGAAGAAGAGAATAGCTTGACCTTCCTCCTTTGATTCCTCCTCCAAAGCTCTTGATTTTTCCTCTTTTTCTTGCCTTCTTTCACTCTCTCCTTCTCTCTTTTTTTTTTGAAAATTTCAGAACTGAATGAGAGTGAAAGGGAGGGGTTTAATAATGAAATGAGAGGAGTGAGGGGTGCAAGGGGGGTTGGCCGGCCTAGGGGGTAGGGGGGAGGTAAGGTGGCATGGTGGTTTCTCCAAAACAAGCTTCTCTAGCTCATGGTTTTGGGGATATTTTGCATGGCTGAAATTTTTATCATTTGATCAAGATGAGATGAGTGATGAGAGGTGAGATTTGAGTGCATGCAAAAAATATTCATTGTAGTACCATACAATTAAATATTTGCATATGTATCACACTCAAAACTAGTGTATATACTAGTGTCGGTTCTCTCATTACACCTCCACCATGAACTCAACCATCCACAGGAACAATCCAGCAAATTAATCGCACTTCAGCATTCATATATATAATCAAGCAACACTACTATATATATATATATATATATATATATGCACAAAAGTATTATTTATCCGAGGTATTACAGATGGTCCCACATTTCATTAACTCTCAAAGGTGGGCTCAAAGTCCAACTAGAGCTATCCAACAACTCATTAAACTCCAAAGGAAAGTTTAGAGTCCAACTAGAGCTGCCCTCAAAACTCACTAACTCTAAAACATCAAAGTTTCCAGCTCATCTCATCCCTAGAGTTACTCCCTAGACTCGCCTTCTGAACTTCTATTCCCTGGAGCCTTACGATCTTATTTCTCTCGCTCGTCTCTCGAGCGGTCTTCTCCTTCCATAGCGGATTCGAATCTCGACTCATTCCTAGAGTTGCTCCCTAAACTCACCTTCCGAACTGCTCTTCCTAAGAGCATGTCGATTTTCTTCCTCTCACTCGCCCCCTAAGCGGATGTAACCCCTGTTTTTCGTTTTCGTATTTTTGATGTATTTCTTTTCTTCTTTCTTGAGTATTTGTACACTCTTTGTATTTTGGACCGTATATTGGATTTTTGTTCAATATATATTTTTTTCATTTCATTATTTTGTCTCCTTTCTATTTGAGTTCTTGGTTCGTTGTCCGTCTTTTGTTCGTTCCTTTTGTTCGAGCCATTATTTCTGATTTCCTATATTAATTATTTATTTTATTATTTATTTATTTATTTTATTTATTGTCATGGCCAATTCTTTGATTCCTTAAACCATTTGTGAACCAAGATCTATTCTATAATCCTATTCACTGTGCACCCAAATCATATAACCGTCAGCATTTTCTTAAGCCTACTCTATTTCACCATTAACCGTTAATTACCCAATATTATATGCTCTGTTCCATACCGATTAATTACCTACCCATTACTTTCCTAATATTAATCCCCCAGCCTATGCTATTTCCCCCCTCATTCTTGCCTTGTTTAATCACCTACCGAAACCCAAGTTGCCCCTACCCAATATCCTTTGCCTGTGCCGCTCCATGCTACCAAACCCTAGCCCCCTCATGCATATATTAACCACCTTCCATCCTCTCCATGCTGTGTACCCCTACCTAGCCGCCACCAAAGAATTTCCTTCTCTCCCGCGTGCAGCTCTTCAACTCCTGAACCCCCCCTGCACTTCGACCTCCACAGCACCATCCTCCCTTGCACCGCGGCTCTCGTCCCTCATCTTTGCCTCCCCCGTCTCTCGTCTCATGCGAGTGTAGTCGTGGTGTGGGTAGTTTTGTGTTCTCGTTGGATCGTGATTATACTTGTGGTGGTTCGTAGAGTTAGCCGTTCTTGGGTTGTGTTCGTGGGTTGTATTCGTTGCTTGTGGATCATGATTCTCGTTCATTGGTATTCGTTGTTCGTGGCCCGGGAATCCGTTCCCATTATTCTTATTCTTGATTTTTCGTCGGTTTTGTCTACAGTTAAGGTAAGTAACTTGTACTCAAATTTCTTTGTATGATACAAGTCAAAAATACCGCTTGTAGTATAGTTGGGTTCTAGAGAAAATTGTGTGTGAAACTCCTTGTTGATATTGTCTCTATAGTGTTTTGACCATAGTTACCTCACGACACATATGATATGAATTAACTTAGGTTTTGCCCGTTCCTGATTTGATCATATATGTGGGATTTTTGTGAGAATTTGGGTATTTGTTGAGATCCATGTGATAGACTTGCTTTAGATATGTTAATTACCCTATTTCATGATGTTTGGACACTTGGTAGACTCGATTTCATGTTTGGTTGTGTTTGGATCAAGTTTTGTTGAATCTATGTTAATTTTTGTTTTTGAGGAAATTCTGTAGTTTGCCGATATTCTGTCTTGATCAGTAATTTAGACCATTAAGGCCGGAATCTTAATTTCAGTACAAAACATGCGTTTTAGAAGAATTCGTCTTCTTTCCAACCCCTCTAACCTTGCTCGATTTCATTTTCTTATGTGTGAGATTTGACTGTTTTACTATAGAGGTGTAGATCTTCTTCAGATTTCGTTTCTTGGTTATTTTGATGACTAAATCATTTTGATACTTGTGCTACACATATTATTTTGATCTAGAACTTTGGTCAATTCTCCTATACTTATTTAGGGATTACCAAGAATTTTGGTGGATTTTATTGATAAATTTTATATGCCGTTTCATACTTGTTTATAAAGACTGCTTGCTGTATTTTGCTCGCTGTTCTGTAAAGATTTGTATTCTCACCCAGATTCCTTTTACTGTATGTAAAATGTTCGTAAAATATCAAAGTTATAAAATTTTGTCTATATTCATCTCCCTTTGGCGGATTTGGATTTCGTTTCACGATTTGCGAGATATTACAGTTTTTGTATAGCAGTGTTGAGAATTCCATATTTGCCAAACTATCATTTCTTGGTGTTTTCTGTTTTTTATTGACTAAACTAATTTTACTGGAAAATTTTGAGACTTTACATTTTGATACTAGACAGATAGTGGAATACTCTAGATTTTTAATGGATTTATTTATTGAGTTTTGATGCTGTTTTCATGACTGAGAATTGGTTTTACTGATTTCTGGCAAAACCTAATTTCTGAATTCAAATCAGTTTTGAGTTATGCTTTTGTGAAATACTATATGACTTATTTATACTCTATGAATTCGGTTGGGAGTCAATTTTCTAGACGTTTCGACGGATTCAGATTTGCATTTTTGTAACACTGGGAATTTCAGTTTTACTACAGTATGGTCTTGCTGTCCTGAACATGAGATTTGGTTATTTTATTCTTTTGCGAGTTATCTTGCACTTGTGCGTGTTTACCTTACAACTTGAACTTGTTACTTGATCACACCATGATATACTTGCTTGTTTCGTGACACATACATGCTTATTTGACATTACTAATAAAATAACCAAGCTAGGGTTTTAAAGGGACAGATCTAGTAGTGGATAATTCAGAAACATATACTCGGAAGAGAATCTATTGATTCTATGTGATACTTGAGACTTGGCTTGATACTTGAGATTTGGCTTGATACTTGATTACTTGAGGCTTGATATTTCACTACTTAAGGCTTGATACTTGATTACTTGAGGCTTGATATTTCACTACTTAAGGCTTGATACTTGATACTTGATTCTTGAGGCTTGTCCCTAAGTACACTGCCCTTTATGGTCCACTATGAAATCTAAACGAAACTGCATTGACTGTAACAACCATGTGATAAAAGGATGGCACATGAAGTGTTACCTAGATAGTATAATACAAGATATTTGATACATGCTTACTTGATACTTGATTACATGATACATGAGACTTGATGCGTGAACATGATACTTGACACTTGTACTTGACTACTTGACACTCGTCACTCGTTACTTTATTTCGTGCTACTTGATACATGACACTTGATACTTATTTACCTGACACTTGTTCACTTGACACTTGATACATGCTACTTGTACTTGTTTACCTTACCATGCTAGTCGTTATACTTGATATCATGCTTATACCATGTTGTTAGTTTTCTCCATGTACTTGTATCCTGCATTTCAAGCGGCCCGTAACTTGCAATTGACGGGTACTTGTTTTTTCTTTTCCTCTTTCCTGCAATTGTTGAATTATAGATTTTGGAGAACAGTTTCCAGATGGTATTGGTGACATGAAGTATTAGGGCTGGATCTTGTTATTGTTATTTTTGTAGTAGTTTGAATAATATGTATTTTGATGCTTGGATTTATATTTGTATTTGGACAATATGACCCAGGATTTTGTTGACTTATTCAGATCATGACTATTTGAGATTAATATTTGGTTTCATGTTTTCTTGTTGGTATTTTGATTCATATGTGTATGTTGGTTGATACTTTTGCTTCCGACTCTGATTATTTTGTGAGATGTTGTAAAGATTCTTGAACAGCTTATGGATGATGAAAATCATTCGCTGGGCTTTTGTCGCGTATCCGTATTCCGTATTCTCTTTTGGGAAGCGGGGCGTGACGGAATTTTTAGTGGTATCCGAGCCCATGTTTGGCTAATATATTAGTTGCCTAATATATTAGACAAGCTTGGCTCGAACTGGGATCAGCTCAACATTTCACAAACCATGCATGCGTAAATGAATTATTATCAACATTGATCTGGATGCTAACTGTTTTTGATTTTGTGCAGACTATGGCTCGTAGAGGTCCTTCTCGTGTCCCGAGTGATCAGCCTGAGCTTGAGGCTATCACCGCTGTGCTTGAGCACTTGATTAATCAGCAGCAGAACCATAGTGATTTGGTGATGGCTACTTTGGAAGCTGCTTGAGTTCCTCCGCCCATTACGCCTAGGCAGGATGTTCTTCCTCCCCATTCGGGAACAGTCACGGACTTTATGAGGCTGCATCCCGACAGATTTTCAGGCACTGAGACGCCTTTGGAGGCTGAACAGTGGTTGATTAGGACAGAGCAACTGCTTTTGGCAGCCAGAGTGGCAGATGCAGATTGTGTGGGTGTGGTGACCATCCAGTTGGTGTACTTGGCTCATATCTGGTGGAGGTCCGAGTCCGAAAGGCTCGAAAGATCGATCACTTGGGCCACTTTCACTAGGAGCTTCTAGGAGAATTTCTTTCCTAGTAGCACCCGAGTGGAGATGGAGCAACAATTCTTGGCCCTGAAACAGGTTGGTCGTTATTTTTAGTAATAGAATTTTGTTACATATTGTCCAAGCAATGTTGTAACATGAGACTTTCTTGAAACAGGACTCCAGGTCTGTGGACGAGTACGCTTCTGAATTTACGAGACTTAGTCCCTTCGCAGCCGTTCTTGTGGCGAACGAAGAGGATAGGGCTCGTAGATTTACTTTGGGGTTTGAGTGCGAGATCAGGGTGCAGCTTGTCTCTCTTCGCTTGCGCACTTATGCAGAAGCTGTTGAGGCAGCTCGTGCTCAGGAGCAGGCTCGTGGTGGATTGGCTCCTTCCCAGCGGACTATTTTGCACTCAGTTGCTAGGCCTTCTGGTGGGCCTGTTCGGAGGCCTGTCCCAGCCTATCCGGTCAGAGTAGCTCCTTACTCTTCTGCGTTTCCTCAGCGGGCGAGTTTTTGCGACTTTTGCCATCTTGCAGGGCATGAGCACAAGGATTGCCGGCGTGCCAATCGCCGCTGCTTTGGTTGTGGTGCTTCTGATCATATGGCGCGGGATTGCCCACGACAGCAGCAGATGGCTCTTCCAGCCAGGGGTCCCTTTCAGCAGGTTGCCCCAGCTCGTGGTCCAGTTAGACCACCTCTTCTTCCGCAGCACCAGATTGTCGGTCAGAGGACCGCTGCTCCCAGGAGAGGTCAGGCTTTCAACCTGACAGCTGCTGATGCTGAGTCAGCTGAGGGTATGGTTGCAGGTATCTTTGGTTTTATTGTTTTGTTGTTTTGTTGTTTCTCTTTGTTTCTTCATTTCCTTTGTTTTATTTCTTTCTATTTGTCCTTTCTGCATGTTGTTTTCCTCACCCCTGTTCAACTATTTTTTTTCCTTGTCTTTTTCGCTTTCTGTTTTAGGTGTTGTTCTTGTGTGCTCTTTCCCTGCTCATGTTCTTTTTGATTCCGGAGCAACCCATTCTTTTGTCTCCTCTCGATTTGTCGCTCGCCATCAGTTGGAGTGCAGCAACATGTCTGAGGCTTGGAACATTATCATAGGTGATGGAGTCATCATTTGTTCCTGGGAGTGCAGGCAGTGTCCCGTAATTATTAGTAGCACAGATTTCAAAGGCAATCTGATTGTGATTAGGAATTCAAGATTCGACGTTATTCTGGGAATGGATTTGTTGGGTGAAACCCATGCCATTATTGATTGCCATGCCAAGAAAGTTGTGTTCCGGATTCCAGATCACGTAGAGTTTGAGTTCCATGCCGGGGATTCTTCCCTTGGCCGAGCTGCAGTTGATCGGGAAGTTTGTGCGATAGAGTTACATTCAGACTGTGAGGCTGCGCCTCTAGTAGTTCGGAATTTCTTGGATGTTTTTCCAGAGTTGCCTGGCTTACCCCCTGATAGGAATGTGGAGTTCGGTATTAAAGTTCAGCTGGGTATGGCGCCTATATCGAAGAGTCCCTACAGGATGGCACCTGTTGGGTTAGCTGAGCTTAAGGTGCAGATTCAGGAGTTGCTTGATTTGGGTTTCATCAGACCCAGTGTTTCACCTTGGGGTGCTCTAGTCCTTTTTTTCCAACAAGAAGGATGGTAGTCGTCGACTGTGTGTGGATTATCGGGAACTAAACAGTGTTACTGTGAAGAACCGGTATCTGTTGCTCAGGATCAATGATTTGTTGGATCAGTTGAGTGGGGCTGCTATTTTCTCGAAGTTGGATCTTCGTTCTGGGTATCATCAAGTCAAAGTGAAGGCGACTGATGTGCAGAAGACTGCTTTCAGGACCATATATGGCCACTATGAGTATCTTGTGATGCCGTTCGGGGTTACGAATGTGCCGCTGTATTCATGAGTCTTATGAACCAGATCTTTTTTTAGTTCTTGGATCATTTTGTGATGGTCTTCATTGATGATATTTTGGTGTATTCTCGGAATCAGAAAGATCATGCTGAGCATCTTAGGGTGGTTCTGCAGACTTTGAGAGAGAATCAGCTCTATGGGAAACTTAGCAAGTGCGAGTTTTGGCTCGATAGGGTTTCATTCTTGGGGCAAATTATTTCATGTGATGGTATTTCTGTGGATCCTGCCAAGCTTGAGACTGTGAAGGATTAGCTTATTCCCAAGTCAGTTTCTGAAGTCAGGAGTTTTCTTGGTTTAGGTGGATATTATCGGAAGTTCGTCCAAGACTTTTCGAAGATAGCAGGACCGTTGACTAAGTTGACTAGGAAGGATCAGAAGTTCTATTGGTCTGATGTATGGTGTGGCTTTTGTTGAATTGAAGAACAGAAGATTGACGTCAGCACCTATGTTGACTATTACCGATGGTTCAGGCAGATTTGTAATTCACTGTGATGCTTAGGGTAAGGGTCTTAGAACAATTTTGATGTAGAAGGGCCGAGTCGTTGCGTATGCATCGAGACAGTTGAGGCCGCATGAGAAGAACTATCCGACTCACGACTTGGAGTTAGCGGCAGTGATTTATGCTTTGAAGTTGTGGAGACATTCTTTACTTGGAGACCGAGTGGAGATCTTTACAGGCCACAAAATTCTCAAGTACGTCTTCACCCAGAAGGAGTTAAACATGAGGAAAAGGCGTTGGTTGGAGCTTATGGCCGATTATGACATCAGTTTGCAATACCATCCTGGTAAAGTAAACTTGGTTCCTGATGCATTGAGCAGGAGACCGACAGTTATGTTCTTGACTCAACAGAGGGATCTGATTGAGCAGATGAGGAGGTTGGAGTTGGATGTTGTGTTGCCGAGTTCTGGTCGGAGTTGTTTGGCGCTCCAGCTGTAGTCGTCTCTTGTTAATCAGATTAAGGAGGCGCAGGCTGGTGATGCGCAGTTGCAGGGTTTTCAAGCTGAGGTTGAGTCGGGGTCCAGAACGGACATGGTTATTCATGCTGATGGATCGCTTCGTTTTGGGTCCAGGTTATGTGCCCGAAAGGTGAAGTTCATCAGAGGTTGCTTGAGAAAGCCCATCAGTGATCCTATTCTATCCATCCCCGACAGTACTAGGATGTATCAGGATTTGAAGCTTCATTTTTGGTTGCATGGTCTAAGAGGGCTGTGGCTCGGTTGTTTCTCAGTGCTTGGTCTGCCAGCAGGTTAAGGCAGAGCATCAGCGGACCGCTGGACTTCTTCAACCGCTTCCTATTTCAGAGTGGAAGTGGGAACATATCACTATGGACTTTGTGACCGCTTTGCCAAGGAGTCCTAAGGGTCATAATGCCATTTGGGTGATTATTGACCATTTGACGAAGAGTACTCACTTCATTCCTTTTCGTGTCGGGCAGTCTACTGAGAGCCTAGCTGAGAGGTATATGCAAGAGATTATCAGACTTCATGGGGTTCCAATCAGTATTGTATCCGATAGGGATATGAGATTCAGATCTCAGTTCTAGGAGAGTCTTCAGAACAGTTTAGGGAGTAAATTTAAGTACAGTATAGCTTTTCATCCCCAGACTGATGGACAATCAGAGCAGACTATTTAGATTCTTGAGGACATGTTGAGGTCCTGTATGCTTCAGTTTGGTGGGTCTTGGGAGGACCATTTGCATCTCGTAGAGTTCTCGTACAATAACAGCTTTCAAGCCAGTATTAAAGCTGCTCCGTTCGAGGCACTCTATGGGCGAAAGTGCAGATCGCCAGTGTGCTGGGATGACATTGGTGAGCGGAAGTTATTGGGTCCAGAGTTGATCATTAAGACAGTTGATGCTGTGGTTCAAATCAGGAAGCACTTGCAGGAAGCACAGGATCGGTAGAGGAGGTGGGCTGATGTCCATCAGAGGGATTTGGAGTTTGGTGTTGGTGACCATGTTTTCCTAAAGGTATCGCCGTGGCACGGTGTCATTCAGTTCGGTGGTGGGGGCAAGCTTAGCCCTAGGTTTATTGGACCGTTTGAGATTTTGGAGCGAGTAGGCAAGATAGCCTATCGTCTTACTTTGCCGCCAGCGTTATCAGGAGTGCACGATGTTTTCCATGTCTCACAACTCAGGAGATATATTCGAGATGAAAGCCACGTGATCGACTATTTTGAGTTGACCGTTCTGCTGGATTTGACTTGTGAGATTCCGCCAGTTGCTATTGTGGATCGGCGGGAGAAAGTGCTTAAGAATAAGGTCATCAAGTTGGTTCGGGTTGCTTGGAATCCTCACTTGCCCGGTCAGTCGACTTGGGAGCTGGAGGAGGAGATTCAGCAGAAGTTTCCTCATTTGTTTGGGTAGTTTTGTTTTGTTCTTTTGGTTGTTTTGGGGTTACCCTATATATCTTCTTGTTTGAATTTCGAGGACGAAATTCTTCTTGTTAGGTGGGTAGGATTGTAACCCCTGTTTTTCATTTTTGTATTTATGATGTATTTCTTTTTGTCTTTCTTGAGTAATTGTACTCTCTTTGTATTTTGGACCGTATATTGGATTTTTGTTCAATATATTTTTTTTTCATTTCATTATTTTGTCTCCTTTCTATTTGAGTTCTTGATTCGTTGTCAGTCTTTTGTTCGTTCCTTTTGTTCGGGCCATTATTTCTGATTTCCTATATTAATTATTTATTTTATTATTTATTTCTTTTGTTTATTTATTGTCATGGCCTATTCCTTGATTCCTTAAACCATTTGTGAACCAAGACATATTCTATAATCCTATTCATTGTGCACCCAAATCTTATAACCATCAGCATTTTCTTAAGCCTACTTTATTTCACCATTAACCGTTAATTACCCAATATTATATGCTCTGTTCCATACATATTAATTACCTACCCATTACTTTCCTAATATTAATCCCCCAGCCTATGCTATTTCCCCCCTCATTCTTGCCTTGTTTAATCACCTACCGAAACCCAAGTTGCACCCCAACCCGTGCATGCAAGCCCACCCGATATCCTTTGCCTGTGCCGCCACATGCTACCAAACCCTAGCCACCTCATGCATATATTAACCACCTTCCATCCTCTCCATGCTGTGTACCCCTACCTAGCCGCCACCAAAGAATTTCCCTCTCTCCCGCCTCCAGCTCTTCAACTCCCGAACCCCACCTTGCACTCCGACCTCCAATGCACCATCCTCCCTTGCACCGCGGCTTTCGTCCCTCATCTTTGCCTCCCCTGTCTCTTGTCTCGTGCGAGTGTAGTCGTAGTGTGGGTAGTTTCGTGTTCTCATTGGATCGTGATTGTACTTGTGGTGGTTTGTAGAGTTTGCCGTTCTTGAGTTTGTTCGCCGTCGTTTGTGAGTTCATGGGTTGTGTTCATTGCTCGTGGATCGTGATTCTCGTTCAGTGGTATTCGTTGTTCGTGGCCTGGAAATCCGTTCCCGTTATTCTTATTCTTGATTTTCTGTCGGTTTCGTCTTCGGTTAAGGCAAGTAACTTGTACTCAAATTCCTTTGTATGATACAAGTCAAAAATACCGCTTGTGGTATAGTTGGGTTCTAGAGACAATTGTGTGTGAAATCCCTTGTTGATATTGCCTCTATAGTATTTTGACCATAGTTGCCTAATGACACATATGACATGAATTAACTTAGGTTTTGCCCGTTCTTGATTTGATCATGTATGTGGGATTTTGGTGAGAATTTGGGAATTTATTGAGATCCATGTGATAGACTTGCTTTGGATATGTTAATTACCCTATTTCATGATTTTTGGACACTTGGCGGACTCGATTTCATGTTTGGTTGTGTTTTGATTAAGTTTCGTTGAATCTATGTTGATTTTTGTTTTTGAGGAAATTTTGTAGTTTGCCGATATTTTGTCTTGATAAGTAATTTAGACCATATTAAGGCAAGAATCTTAATTTCAGTATAAAATATGAGTTTTAGAGGAATTCGTCTTCTTTCCAACCCCTCTGACCTTGCTCGATTTCGTTTTCTTATGTGTGAGATATGACTGTTTTACTATAGAGGTGTAGATCTTTTTCAGATTTTGTTTCTTGGTGATTTTGATGACTAAATCATTTTGATACTTGTGCTACACATATTATTTTGATCTAGAACTTTGGTCAGTTTTTCTATACTTATTTAGGGATTACCAAGAATTTTGGTGGATTTTATTGATAAGTTTTATATGCCGTTTCATGCTTGTTTATAAAGACTGCTTGCTATATTTTGCTCGCTGTTCTGTAAAGATTTGTATTCTCACCCTGATTCCTTTTACAGTATGAAAAATGTTTGTGAAATATGAAAGTTAGAATATTTTTTCTATTTTCATCTCCCTTTGGCGAATTTGGGTTTTGTTTATCAGTTTGCAAGATATTACAGTTTTCGTATATCAGTGTTGAGAATTCCAGATTTGCCAAACTATCGTTTCTTGGTGTTTTCTGATTTTTATTGGCTAAACTAATTTTACTAGAAAATTTTGAGACTTTATATTTTGATACTAGACAGATAGGGGAATTCCCCAGATTTTTCGTGGATTTATTTATTGAGTTTTGATGCTATTTTCCTGACTGAGAATTGGTTTTACTGATTTCTGACTGAACCTAATTTCTGAATTCAAATCAGTTTTGAGTTATGTTTTTGTGAAATACTATATGACTTATTTATACTCGCTGGATTCAGTTGGGAGTCTATTTTCTATACATTTCGACGGATTCAGATTGGAATTTTTGTAACACTAGAAATTTCAGTTTTACTACAGTATGGTCTTGCCGTCCTGAACTTGAGATTTGGTTATTTTATTCTTTTGCGAGTTATCTTGCACTTGTGCGTGTTTACCTTGCAACTTGAACTTGTTACTTGATCACACCATGATATACTTGCTTGTTTCGTGACACATACATGCTTGTTTGACATTAATAATAAAATAACCAAGCCGGAGTTTTAAAGGGACAGATCTAGTAGTGGATAATTCAGAAACGTGTACTCGGAAGAGAATCTATTGATTCTATGTGATACTTGAGACTTGGCTTGATACTTGAGGCTTGGCTTGATACTTGAGATTTTGCTTGATACTTGATTACTTGAGGCTTGATATTTCACTACTTGAGGCTTGATATTTCACTACTTAAGGCTTGATGCTTGATACTTGATTCTTGAGGCTTGTCCCTAAGTACACTGCCCTTTATGGTCCACTATGAAATCTAAAATGAAACTGCATTGACTGTAACAACCATGTGATAAAAGAATGGCACATGAAGTGTTACCTAGATAGTAATAATACAAGATATTTGATACATGCTTACTTGATACTTGATTACATGATACATGAGACTTGATGCTTGAACATGATACTTGACACATGTACTTGACTACTTGACACTCGTCACTCGTTACTTTATTTTGTGCTACTTGATACATGACACTTGATACTTATTTACCTGACACTTGTTCACTTGACACTTGATACATGCTACCTGTACTTATTTACCTTACCATGCTAGTCGTTATACTTGATATCATGCTTATACCATGTTGTTAGTTAGTTTTTCCCATGTACTTGTATCCTGCATTTCAAGCGGCCCGTAACTTGCAATTGACAGGTACTTATTTTCTCTTTTCCTCTTCCCTGCAATTGTTTAATTGCAGATTTTAAAGAACAGGTTCCAGACGGTATTGGTGACATGAAGTATTAGTGCTGGATCTTGTTATTCTTATTTTTGTAGTAGTTTGAACAATATTGTATTTTGATACTTGGATTTATATTTGTATTTGGGAAATGTGGCCCAGGATTTTGATGACTTATTCAGATCATGACTATTTGAGAGTAATATATTTGGTTTCAAGTATTCTTGTTGGTATTTTGGTTCATATGTGCATGTTGGTTGATACTTTTGCTTCCGACTCTAATTATTTTGTGAGATGTTGTAAAGATTCTTGAATAGCTTATAAATGATAAAAATCATTCGCTGGGCTTTTTTCGCGTATCCATATTCCGTATTCTCTTTTGGGAAGCGGAGCGTGATAGCGGACTTCTCCTTCCACAGCTAGTTTGGTGCTTGGCTCATCCCGAGAGATGTTCCGTATTCTCGCCTTCCGAACGGCTCTTCCCGAGAGCATGGTGATCTTCATCTTTATCGGTTGCCTCCCACATTGATTTAGGAGTACAGCTAATCCCAAGAATGAATTTTCCCTAGAGTTGCTCCAAAATTCGAGTTATCCACTTTGGCACTAAAAAAGGGAAAAAAGGTAGGTGGCATTAACAACGAGGAGGAGAAGAAAGAGAAAAAGAAAAAAAAAGTCGCTGACGTTAGCCAGAGGCTGCCACCTGAACGACAACATAAAAGAAAGAAAGAAAGAAAGGGAATGAAAAATAAGAAGAAAAAACGACTAACGTCAGCGTCGCCGAGCAGCTCAAGAGAAATTTCCCATTTTGGGAAGTCCGATTGCTTTGAAACCTGTGCTCCTTGATCTCCTCACCATATCTCCCCAGAATTCCTGTCAGGTACGATTTATGACTTTAAAATTCATTTGAATAATTATCAATTCGAATAAATTAATTAATAATTCTAAAAAATATTTATAATTTATAGAAAAATTTTAAAATTTAGAAAAAAACATATTTATCAATTTAGTAAAGTTAATTAAAAATCCCAATTTTAATTATAAAATTCTAAAACTTTATTAAGAAGTCGTAAAAATAATTTAAAATGGGAAAAAATCAAGGAAAAAACTGGAAAAATCCAGAAAAGTGTGGAACATCTAGAAAATTCCAGGAATACTGTTAGTGCCCTCAGAAGCTCCGACCAAGGTTCTTAGCAACCCCGGTTGTCCCTATGAATTACGCAAGCTCTCCTGACTATGCAGAACAGGGCGAACTACTGCTTGAAGGTTGAGAAATCCACCATGTAGGCATGGGGGGCTAATGATGTGGGTAAAAGTTGAAATAAATCAGGTCCGCATGATTCCAACATGAATCTTGAAACTTAAGATCATAACGATAATATTTCAGCAACTACAAGCCTACATGAACAACAAGGGCCCTTTCCAGGCATATTAACTCAACCAGGCCTATAATTATGGCTAATTTACAACCCATCAAGATCAGTTCTAGCTAATTAAAAGTTGTTAACCAAATCAGCTATCTTAAAAAGAGCTATCAACTAACTCTATCTCGATTATTTTTCTCCCGGATTAGGTTCACCGAAAGGGGAAAACATTGTGTGCTTGTATGTTTTGTTTGGTCTACATGGCTTGGTTGTTCGTTGTGATCAGCTGGCCTTTCTCTATATCCTTTTGAACCTTTTTTTGGTTTTCGGGTATGCTAAAAAGTGGTTCAGAGCAAAGGTTGCACGAGTTCCTTAGTGAAAATAACATATCATGTTTTTCCGAAGATCAAGCAGTTCGATGGTAAGATCAACTTTAATCACTGGAAGGTAGACATGTACGACATCTTGGTTCGACATGGCTTCCATCTTCCCCGAGAAGGAGATAAAGGGAAGTCATCCGACATAAATCATGAGAAGTGGGATGAGATTTGTTTAAAAGCCTTGAGTTAAATCCAGCTATCATTGACGAATAATGTCAAGTGTGATTTCCTAAAGGAGAAATGTGTTGCGAGTCTGTGGGCGAGACTTAAAACTAACTATTTGGAATTGTTGTTACTGGATCAAATGTACTGGAAAAAAAAATTATTTCATTTTTCAATGAAGGAAGGTTCCACTCTTCACGATCATATATTGGAATTCAATAAGGTGTTTTCCAAATTGAAGGCAATAAATGCAGATGATCTAAGCAAAGAGGATAAAGCTTTCAGCTTGATGTATTCACTGCAAGATTCATATGAACATTTGATGACCACCATGCTACAGAGAAAATCTGACAAGAAGAAGGTTTTGGTGGCCGGTGTGATCAAGAACTTTAAGGAGGATGAACTTAGGAAGGAAACTCATAAATCAGAGTCTGCTTCTATGGGTTGCATGAAAGTGGATGGAACTTTAGTTGAAAAGGTAGTGCACATAAGGGTGGGATCTGTTGTCACCTTTTAAGAGGAATTGGGTATTACAAGATGAATTGTCGCAAGTTGTTGAATCAGAAGTTTTTCAACACAGTCAGTGCTGCTGAATCAGGTGATAACTAAGATGATATTCTTGTTTCAAGTTCTAAAGATGTGGATTCTGGTTAGTTCTTGATTCGGGTAGTTCTTCTCATATTTTCTTCGAGAGGAAGATATTTTATACTTACAAGTCTACAACAGGTTTCTGTGTGAGGACGAAGACTAGTGAGATTTGTGACGTACTAGGTGAGGGAGCAGTTGAGTTGGAGATGCAAGATGGGAAGGGGTTCACGTTGGAGAAGGTCATGCATGTTCCTTTAATGCAACATAAACTAATATTCGTGGGAACTCTAGAAGCACGAGAATGCAGGTACATAGCTCGAGGTCAAGTTTTATCAGTTTAGGCAGGTCGTCATAAGGTGATGAGGGGAAGGACATGTGTTTCGCACAACCTCAGCAAGTTTTGTGGGAACGAGAAATCTTGTGCTAGTGTTTCTAAGCCCAGTGTTTCAAAAGCATCGAGTTCGCCACTACTGAAATAACCGCAGCGAGATCACGATGTTTGAATATTGTTGAAAGGTGGGGGATGCCTTGGGGTAGGTGGAGTTCGTGCGGAGGGTGGCACCTCCGTGTTGATGTATACTGGAGTATGCCCTTGGGGAGCATACGATTGGAGAAATAACAGGTGGATGTAAAATCTGACTAGCAGAAGAAGCCACTGAATCATGTTGTTTGCAAGAGGAGAAAGTGACAACAGATCCCAATTCCTCTTGTATAAAGGCAGTTAAATCACACAGGTATGGAAGCATGTGTATACAATCCAAGGTGGAGATTGTTTGGTGTATGTCTTGCATACTAGGTTTGATGTGAAGAGAACCAAGCGAAGCGAGAAGATGTTCAAAGATAAGGTGGCGGCAGAGATGCAAGCTGCAGTTTGGGTGTCAGGAAGGTGACAGTCGATTGCTCCAAAAAGAAGTCGAATGCAGCCAGCCACTGCTGCTCTCGGCTACAAGAGCAGTCGACAACTCTTGGGTGCAGTCGACCTCAAGCAGCGGCAACAGATATTGAGTGGGGTCCTTGGTGGAGGTGTTTGAGGTCAACTTGTGTTCCAAGTTAGATTGTACGGCTCATATAGTCTGGCTTTCTCTTCAGGGTATATCGGACGGTGTTGAATCAAGAATACAACCTAGGGTTTCTCTAGATCTCTATATAACAATCTAATGGCCACCATAAAGAGGTGTGCTAGTACTTCATTTGAGAGGATTTTCAATTTTAAATAACAAAATATCTTCTAATGAGGCTTCAGAAATATGTAAGTTCTTGGTGAGGGTATTGTAACTCTTATATCTTCTCCAGTTGAATAAATCTTGGTCTTTTCTCCTCCGAATTAGGTTCACCGAACCAGGACAAAAGTGTGTGCTTGTGTGTTTGGTTTGGTCTACGTTGCTTGGTTGTTTGTTGTGATCGGTTGTCGCCTCTTGCTATTACACCCTCTCTTTATAAACTCCTACTCATCATCCTCATCAGATTTGAGTGCAAACATCTAATATGGGTAAAAATAGAATCAAATCGGTACCGTTCAAAATAGGCACGCATTCTAAAGCTCTTAGGGGTAAAATGGTAAATTTTAGCAGATACAGACTCGTAAGAGGAAGTTGGGCCACTCTCAGGCCCACCAACTCGACCCAGCCTACAATATTGGGCTGCCAAAGCAGTCCAATATGAAGGAGTCAAGGTTCATCCAAAGGAGTTAGTTTAAATTCTCTATCTCTATAGAGTAACTACTTCTATCTTTCCATCATAAGAGAGGTTTAAAAGATTTATCTCTTTATCAAGAGATAGTCCTAACTCGATCACTTTAAATGGGAGAGAATAACAACCCTTATCACAAGTCACAACCCTGGGAAGTATAGATAAATCCAATATCTTGAAACTGGGCCCCCAGCGACTATAAACACCTCTTGACCTCTTCGGAAATAAGGTAATCACAAATTCGGCTAACAAAACTCTTCATATATTAAGAGTTTAATGACTTGGACATCGAAGGAACTGTTGCCGGGGCCAACCCTGGTGCTTCAGACTATTTTTCAGGTCAATCAGAGCGATCAAAACCACCCCTAACAACCAGATTTCAGAGTCAAGAATAGTTTACGGTGTTTTTCTGGTCTTTTATTGTTTTCCATAAAAAGAATTCACGATATCTATTTGCTCCCATCGAATATTAGCAATAACAGGATAATGTCGTGTGTGGGAAAGAGAAAAGATCTCCGACTAAACTTCATCGGTAAATAACTGATTTTTCCGGTCATGCTACCAAAGGGGAAAGGGGAGGTGGCGACTATCATGCCAACTCTCTTCCTCCACCTGCTCCTTATACGAAGGACTCCCTTCTTACTACTCAGCATGATCAACTTCCTCAACTGGATTAGCCTCTGCAACCAGATGTTACGCCCCGCTTCCCAAAAATAAGGAATACGGGTACGTAACATTGGCCCAGCGAATAATTTTCATCATCCATAAGCTGTTCAAGAAATCTTTACAACATATCACAATATAATCAGAGTCAGAAGCCAGAAAAGTCAACCACATGCACATATGAACCAAATACCAACAAGAATACTTGAAATAAAAATATATTAATCTCAAATAGTCATGATCTGAATAACACAAATAATCTTAGGTCACATTGCCCAAATACAAGAATAAATCCAAGTCTCAAAAATACAATTATTGTCCAAAGCAAGAAAACAAGAAATAATGATAACAAAATTCCAGCATCTAGAACATCATCTCGCCAACACCTTCAGGAACCTGTCCTCCAAAATCTGCAATAGTAAATTTGCAGGAAAAGGGGAAAAGAAGAAAACAAGTACCCGTCAATTGCAAGTCGCGGGTCACAAATAGAGTAGGATACCAGCACATGGAATGGAAAAACTAACTAGCACCTGGTATAAGTATGATGTCAACCTAGACAAACTAGCAGGGTAAAAATGTCAAGTGTACACGGTATAAATCAAATGTCAAGTAAACAAGTATCATATAAACATGCATCAAGTGTCAAGTGTCGTGTAATCAGACATCAAGTATCATGTTTCATGAAATTTAAGTCTCATGTATCAAGTCTCATATTTCATGTAGTCAAGTATCAAGCAAGCAGGTATCGTGTCAAATATCATGTTCAAGTATTAAGTTCAAGTCTTGTGTGGTTACTATCTAGGTAGCACGACATGCAACCCACCCTACATGGTTGCTACAGCACAACAGTTTCGTTTTAGATTTTATAGGGGATCATGCAGGGCAGTGTACTCAGGTACAAGCTCCAAGTATCATGTAAACAAGCTCCAAACCAAAACAAGCTCCAAAACCCAAAACAAGCTCCAGTGTCATGTGTGCACGTGTCATGTAAATCGTGTCAAGCTTCAAGTGTAAACAAGCTCCAAACCAAACCAGGTTCTTCCGAGTACACATTTCTGCACTATCCACTACTAGATCTGTCCCATAAACTCCGGCTTGATTACTTATGTTATTATTATCCAACGGACATGAACGTGTGCAAAATAGTGTCAAATATACATGGTATGATCAGGTCTAGTTTCAGATTAACAAATCAGCATGCAATGATGATGTACATTCACATATATGAGCAAAATAGTCTAGGTTCATAATCAGGACAGCAAGACCAAGCAGTACTAAAACAGTGATTCAAAGAGCTACAGACATGCAAATTAGAATCCGCCAAAGGATCTGGAAACTAAACATCCACACGCATCCAACGAGCATAATAAAGTCATATACTAGTTCACAACATCTCAACTCAAAACTGAATTGAACACAGATTTCATGTTCAGCCAGAAAACAGGGGAACAACTTCAAAAGCATAAAAACAGCATGAGAATACATCAAATAATTCCACGAAAAATCTGGGGTAATCCCCTATAGTTATATACTCAAAATAACAAGTTTTATAATATTCCAGTAAGTATAGATCATCCATAAAAAATAAGAAGAACACGAAAACATGGTTTGACGAATCTGGAATTTCTCAACACTGCTGTACGAAAACAAGGATATCTCGCAATTAGTGAATCGAAATCCAATTCCGCCAAAACGAAGTGAAAATAGATAGATTTTTCCAACTTTCATATCTCACAAATAATTTTCATAAAGCATAAGGAATTAGGGTGAAAACTGGGTTCTATACTGAACAGCACGCATATTACAGCACAAGGTAAATTTAGAAAAGAACATGAAACACTACATAAAACTTATCTTTAAAATACAATAAAAATATAGGTAGTCCCTAGTATCATATAGAAACACTGAGTCAAATATTATACCAAGATATTATGTATAGCCTAGTTCTTGAAAATAAATTGTTAACAAAATTTATACAAAACAGAATTTGGAAACTACCGACACGTCTGTACCAAAACCATCATAACTCAGTCATACGAACTCCAAATCAAGTAAAACCAGTGGGGTTTGAAAATAGACACAATTATCTACAATTCATTTTTAATTTTAAAGTCCAAATTCGGACTATAGCATGGGTGAAAACAGCAAACCAAACAGAACAAACTGCACATACAGATTTCACACCTCTAGATAAAAACATCATAACTTACACAATTTTGATCCAAACTTAACCAAACTTGAAACACTGCCTTCCAATCATCCAAAAATCATGTTTTAGGGATTCTAACATGTTCAAACCTATTGTTTCTCACATGGGAAATCAATCAAACACATAGCATGCAATTTATCACATATACGAACAAAATCAAGTTTTGGGTAAACCTAGGTTATCATCCTATCAAGTTTCATGTCCTAAGTCATCTATGGCCAAATTTATCACGATAGAGACAAACCCATCAAGAAAAATATAATTTTTGGTTGTCTCTAGACCCAACTACTCTAGGTGTGAACTTTTTTGACTTGTATCAACCTAATAAATTTTTGTACAGGTTACTTGCCTTAATTTGGAGATGAAGAACGATGCAAATCAAAAGTGGAAGCAATTTCCACGAACGAAAATCTACGGACTCACGAACGATCCACACGCGCACTCAAGCACGCGCAATAAAAATCCAAGGGAGAGAGAGCGTGACGGTGGATGAAGAGGAAGCAGGAGAGAGAAGCACGGATTAAGAGCAAAGGTTTGGAAAAAATAAAATACATGCTTGTAGAAATATATATATAGATATGTATATATATAAGGATTTAAAAGGATGGGAGATGCACAACCTGTCAACCTGGTGGCGGTTACAAAGAATAAAAAATTAAAAAAAAATAATATAGGTCGGGTAGGTCATGCACAGGGTAGTATTAGGAATGTATTGGTGGGATTTAAATTAGGAAAGGTAATAATAGGTAGTAGGATTAAATTGGGGGGGGGGGGGGGGGGGGGGGGGGAGGGATTTTGGAGTATCCTGATTAGGATTAATAGGTTGGTATAGGTAGGCTAAGACCATCTCCAACGCTGCTCGCTATTCTTTTAATGATAGCCAAAATAGCGATTACATCCCCCAAATCCTCTCCAACGGACTCGCTATCTCCTTCGCTACTCTGGCAAAAAAAATTTCGCTCGCGATCCGCTCGCCAAATCTGGCGAGCGGGATCCGCTCGCCATCGAAGCCTTCCACCGACCCCTTCATCTCCCGCGTTACCACTTCCCACCGCTCCATCGAAGCCCTCAACGAAGCCCTCATCGAAGCAGCTATGTGGCAGCGAAGCCCTCATCGAAGCCCTCATCGAAGCCCTCATCGAAGCCCTCATCGTCCCTGTCGAACGCCCTCATCGAAGCAGCTCTGTGGCGTCGAAGCCCTCATCGAAGCCGAAGCCCTATCGTCGTCGAAGCTGGGATGTGCTGTTCTACTTCTTCAGCTTCTTGAAATGAATCAGGTTCTTGCTGCTGGTCTTCAGATTTGTTCAATTTGTTCAATTTGTTCCACGCTCTTCAGATTTTAGGTTTTTTGTTTTTTTGATTAGATAGTGTATTGGGTTTTGTATTAGTGTATATAGGATTGAAGATGAATCTTGAGAGTTGGGGTAGTATGTTGAGTTTGTGATGCTCTTGTGTGCATCTTCAATGGGGAGAGGTAGAGTTAATTTTTTTGATTGTGTATGTGTTTGTACAAGATAGGAATGCTATGGGTCTGTTTGTGAAAATTTCAAAGTGATTTCCAACAATTCAATTTCTGGAAGTGAAGTACTGGATATGGAAGAAGTAAGGCAATCTGATTTTGATGTTTAAGAGGTCATCCTGCATAGCAAAAACTCAGTAATGAAAATTGATGAATCACTACTACGAGAAGATTATAAGACAAATCCTAAAGTTTTTTATGAGAAACATAGTATAGTTGCAATCAGTATTAGTGGAGAAGAAGCTAAATAGTTGCAATCAGTATTAGTTGCATATCAGTATTAGTGAAATTATCATGTACGCTTATGGGTTTCAAAGAATGATATAAAGCTTTTATCTCTAATGTTGAAGGGTGCAAAGTCAGTAATTATAGGAATATCAACTGGTAGTAAGAATTTATACATGGAAACGATTAGATTAGCTCAGAGAATTGGGTTCAATTTTGATCCTGGTGGAAGCAACTCGTCCAATTGAATTCATATTACTATGGATGACAATAACAAGGATAATCTGCCAATTGTTTGCATGTGATCATCTCCAATGTGATAATCTGCCGATTGTTTGTCTTTAAATTCTATATGTCGAAGTTATAAAAGAGGTGTCTTTAATAATTTAGTCAATCATTTGATAGTTGTTACTCATTTAAGAGCATTCCCTTCATTTTTTATTTCAAGTGTGGAAGAAGAATGGCTTACTAGTACTGCCAAATTTGTGTATCAAGTTAAAGAGAACACCAGATATCCTTTTTGTAGTTTGCCTTCTCAAATCCTCATATTCAAGGAAATTGATATTGAACAGCAGTTGCTTGATACAGTTGTTTAATTGAAACACAGTTTAATTCATGAGGATCTTGATTGAGAAGCTCTTAGAACAACCATTGCCATAAAAAATCAATTAACAATCCAATGGTAGATTAGGATAATTTTGATTAAGTTTAAATTTGACTAGGATTTGAAGTTGGTTTTTTTTTTTATAACAGCAAGTTAGAAGTGCAAGAAATATTAGTATCCTGTAAGGCTTAAAGTTAATCCAATTAAAAAATGCTTTCATTCTTCTGAGACTTGTATGAGATGTTTAGTTTGGATATGGAAAGCATTTGAGTGCTTCTTCGTTAGGTGCCAATATCTTGTTCTCTTTGCTTTTTTGACTCTTTTTTGTAACCCTCCAATTCCAATTTCTTTCTGAATTTCTACTTTGACCCTCCATCATTAGATAGTTCACTGTCTTTGACAAAATCTGATACTTTGTTGCTTCAGCTTACCTAGTACTTCATTATGAATGTTAACTCTACTGGAGTAGTACTCATATATAATATATCATTATCTTCATGGTTGTCACTGGCAACCACAGGTGGAGTCCTTAATTTGGTTTATAACTCAAAGATGTTCCAATCAGACTATTTGGTGTGACATATTTGCAGTACCCATGCATCTTCCTGTTGCCTCCTTAACCATTATAGTCTGGTTCTTGACATTGACCTCAAAAAGGTTGGTAATGAACTAATGTACTCTCTATTTCTAGAACCTGGAACTTTTCTTTTATCATTGTCATCTCCCCAAACATCAACAGGAATGTGGTTTATACCCAATCTGGTAGTATAATTATCATAACTAAGTTTATAAATCTCTCCCCTTCTATTTTCTTTGTTGTCTGCAGATTTTGGAGCTTGCATTGCTGATTATAACTATTCAATCTTTTCATTTGGGGATTCTGATGAAGGTACATTAGTCTTCTGCATTCATCCAGAAGTTTTTCCAATACAACTTCTGCTACAGGTTGCTGAAAATTTCTTGTGTTGGCTCAATATTTGTAGGTTCGATCAATGGTCTATATGTTGGATGTCAAAATCATGTTACTCTAAGAACCTTGGGTTGAATTGCAGATGTCTGGGACTTATCTGTTTCAATTGCTTGTGGATATGGATATACAAATTTCAGATGATAACATAAAGAGTTAATCTTTATGAAAGAATTCATGCTCTAGATACTTTTTCTTATTGCAACTATTTATTAGGTAAATAAAAATTAAAACATTTATGGCTAGCCAAAATAGATAGCATGGTTGGAGTGTGAGCTTTTTTCGCTAGCCAAATTATCCATTTGTTATCTATTTAGGGTAGTGTTATGTAAAGGAATGGTAGGATTTTATATTAGGAAGGTAGTTAGATTTTATAAATGGGTTTAAGAAAAATCTAATAAGAAAAAGTGGGTATATAAATTTAATAAAATAACAATTAAAAATATTGTCCTTAATAAATGTAATTTGCATTACAAAATATAACTTATATAATTAGTAGATAAAATGGATTTTTAATAACTAGTCAAAAATAACAATAATAATAATAAGAGTAATAAAAACAACATAAGAATTATATTCAATATAAAATAGTAGAAACTAGTTACGACAAAATTATTGATCGAAAACAGATTTTTAAAATAAAAGACCCAAAAAAATACATTTGACAAAAGGATTTGAAAACTGGAAAAATAATTTGCGAAAATTTTTAAAATACAGAAAATACACAAAAATACATTTTTGGGAAAACGGGGGTTACACCAGATCAACCACTTCATCAGCCGAAGCAACCCTCTCATCAACCTACTCAGCATCCCTCCAAAGGGATTGGCAGCTGAGGGATACCGACGAAGTCTTCTCGAACAACACTTTGTTCAGCGAATGGTTGAAAATAGGGGTTATGTTCATACCTCAACCCGTTCTATGGTGCCCTCTGTGGTGCCCTAACCGCAGCAAGGCCTCTTCCCGATCATCATCACCCGACTGATCATATCGAGAGTTTTAAAACTCTCATAATGATCCACTAGGCCTCGGTTGTACTCATCTCCAAGATGCTCCCCGCCACACTGAAATGGCCAACAAGGGAGTGGTACTCCCGCTTCTCTCCACGCTCCATCTTCTTATTCGACCAATTGGAGGAGCTCTTCCTCACCCATTTCGTGAGCCATAGCTGAATCGAGAAGACATGCGCCTCTTTACTGGGCCTAAAGGAAAGGGAAGGGGAATGACTCGGAGACTTTGTCCAGTGCTTCACAGTCGAGTCCTGGTTTATCGCCTCCTTCGATTCAGCAATAGTAGAGGCCGCATTCGGACACAATGTCAATCGCGTCGACCTGAAGGTGTCCCTTGCCAAGAAGCCTCCTAGGGACTTCTCGAAACTTTTGCTTGGGAGAGAGAAGTATATCTGAGCTGATAAGGCTCTCCTTTTTAAAGGCCAAAAGAACACCTCCTTCAGGAACAAATGGAAGAGTGAGAACGAAGAAAGATCCAAGAAGTTCGAGAAAGACGACAATGGTCAGCGCCTCCTTCCGCCTCCTCATTTGAAGAAGTTCACCTCTCTTAATGCCACCATATCAGAAGTCCTCATGGAGGTGGACAAGGAAGGGCTACTCTGCCTCCATCTCATAATTTGTAATTATTTCTTATTGTAAATCGCAGCAAATTAGGGTTGTACAATTCCAGCACAGATCCTAAAGCTTCTACATGCATATTAGTCATAACGGGCTTCTTTAACAAGTCAGGACCTTCTTCAGGCTCATCTATAAGACATGGACAACTTTCAAGCCCATTAAAAGCAACTAGGCCCACTAGGAGAGACACCCAGTCCATGAGAGCTGTAAGTCAAACTTCTTATCACTAGACAAGTGAGTTAACTCTTAAGTCGGAGAATCAACAAGAATTAAATGATTCATATTAATCTAATGGATTCATATCAATGTTCTAAACTGTTTCTCAGGCTTATAAATACCCTCTTCCCTCATCAGTCAGAAGGTAATTGACTTTTTCTCTCTCAATCTCTCTTTCTCTCCCGGGTTCTGACTTGAGCGTCGGAAGGTCTATCGCCGGGGAGACCCTCGGTTTTTCAGGCTTTTTGCAGGTCCATCGGCCATGTCAGCAATCGTCAGATTCAGACCAGGTTGTTCTATCAGCGATCCAGATCCAATCTTGGGAGCTCTAACTAATTTATGCGGCGAATTTTAAAGGTTATATCTTTAGTAGATTCCTTCAAATATAAACTCACTATCTATTTGCTCTCACACCAAAATAAGCAGCAACAAATTTGCACCGTCTGTGGGAAACTACACAGGTCTACATTAAATATCAGACTTACCGTCATGCCACCTAGACTAAGAGAGAGTGCAGCTGGTTCAAGCCGTCAAACCAAATATCTTCGTCAACCAGCTCTCCAGTGGAGGACCCCGTTCCTCTTCATCAGCTAGATCAGCCCCAATAGCCTAATAAAGCTCCTGTCAACGAAGAGGCGCCGAGGGCTCCCGACAAAGCCGTCATGAACATCGCCCTCTACACAATCATTTCTCGGTCCATAATGCTTCCAACAACTCGATGCGATTGTGAGGTCCTCAGAGGTCAAGAGATCTCTATCAAATCATCAATGCTAAACAATAGGGGACCAATCTTAGGATTCATTTGGATGAGAGGCATGCACAGACCGAGACCTCCCACTCATAATGTCAAGTGAACCAGAGAAGCAACTCTCTCCAAAGGTAGAAATCAAGATACTCCTCCTCTTACAAGGGGCGCACTACAGAAAGAAGCCCGATTCGTGAGAGTCAAAAGTATCTTAAGAGAAACAAAGAGCAAGAATCCCCAGTCACAATGGCTGAATTGGAAAACATCAAGCATCACATCTTCTAAGCTATCTGAGGTACTCATGATTAGTGTCGACGCTCATGGAGCCGCCACTCTACTCCATCAAGAGAAGAAGAATCCACGGACTCAACTAGATCCAAGGGGAAGGATGACCAAGTCCTTTTCTGCATCCGAGAAGTAGAAGATTGCCTGGAATAGATAAAGAATAAATAGAACCGCTTTTGCAGGGCCTACCGCCCCAGTCGACCTCTATTCAGCAAATCCATCCTTGATGCACCCATTTCGAAGAACTTCAAAGCTCCTGAATTTGAGTCATACGATGGTGAATCAAACCTGGCTGACCATATTGAGAGTTTTAAAATACTCATGATGGTCTACAATGCCAATGATGCGCTTATGTGACGAACATTCCCCGCAACATTGAATGGATTAGCAATGGAATGGTACTCCGCCTCACTGCAAAGTCAATATTCTCCTTCGACCAGCTCGAGGAGCTTTTCATAATGCACTTCATTACTTGCCGCAAAGCTAAAAATATAAGTGCTTGTCTATTGGAATTAAAGCAAAGAGACAGAGAGCTGCTGAATGACTTTGTCAGTGCTTCATAATCGAAGCAAGGTCCATCTCATCCTTAGATTCGTCAATGGCTGCTGCTGCATTTTGCCACAACATCACTCACAAAGACTTGAAAGCCTCCCTCGCAGAGAAGCCTCCTAAAGATTTCATCGAGCTCCTGAAAAGGACTAACAAGTATATCAGAGTCGAGGAAGCTCTTTATCCTCAAGGCAACAACGATTCACCTTCCAGGAACAAACAGACTAATGAAAGCGAGGAAGGACCCAAGAAGTTTCAGAAAGACGGCATAGCTCAACGCTGTCCTTCTCCAGCACCGCGCTTCGATAAGTTCACTCCTTTCAACTCAAGCATATCAACCATTCTCATGGAATTTGAGAAGGACGGAATAATCTGCCATCCCCCCAAGATGTCCACAGTTAGCAAGAAAAGAGACAGGGACATGTGGTACGTGTTTCACAGAGATCATGAACCCACCACTAAAAACTACCGAGTCCTCAAAGAAGAACTTGAAGGCCTAATTCGCATGGGTTATCTCTCTCAATTTTTCCAACAAAACAACAACACCGAAACACTTCTGGCACGGGGGGCTAATAAGCATCGAAAGAGGCCCTCCGAATCGCGAGACTTAGAACATATGGCCATTCTCCACTCCATTCACGAAGGTCCAATGAGGGGATATTCCAACTCCTCCTACAAAGCCTCCAGTAGGGAAGTCAACTCTGTAAATGACATTCTTCCTGCCAAAAGCACCGGGGCTCCGATACCTTTCTCCGACAAGGACTTAGAAGGTGTCGGAACACCTCATTGCGATGCACTGGTTATAAAACTTTGCATGGTGTTGGAACACCAAATTACGACAAATCCTGGTGAACAACGGAAACTCAGTAAACATCATTTTCATGAACACTTTCAATGACGTGAAGCTTTCCCGGGACCGGCTCAAGCTAATCAGCTACACACTCCACGGATACTTGGGTGTCCCCGTTCAAATAGAAGGAATCGTCACACTTGATGTTACAATAGGAAAAGCCTCTGTTATTCGAACGGAAGCACTGGACTTTATTGGAGTAGATGTCAAAGCAGTATACAACGCAATATTCGGCCATTCAAGCCTGACAGCCTTTCATGTAGTTGCTTCTGCCTACTACATGAGGATGAAAGTCCCAACAACAGCAGACATAGACCAAGTTTTAGGAAGCCAACAGGCAACACAAGCATGCTACACCACCACAATGGGGGCTCGGTTCTCCCCTGGACGTCATAGAGGTCATCACAGTAACTCCAAGACCATAAACAAGTTTGAAGTCACTGCCCTAGCCAATCCTGCAAAGAACTTCCAAACCCGCCAAGTCATCTCCCACCAGGTCCAAATTTGTCCTCATCAGAATACAATTACAAACCTGAATCCCTCGTTCGAAGCCACTTCACTTATTCAACGAAATGAACTAGTACTGCCAAAACACATTGCCGAACTTGAAGATCCCTTATTCTCTCTACAAAACATGGGGAACCTCACTCCAAAAGAGGCAAGTATAGACAATGTCAACCAAGTTGTTCGCCTAGTGGCTTATCAACTTGAAAACCTGGAGGGCAAGGAGACATCAACAGGGACTTGGAAAGATGAACACCTCATGAACTTCAACAAAGGCGCTTAAAGCCTGCCTCCTCTATATAGTTCCATATTTTCTAATTAAAGACTACTTTTCTTATTGGTCACTGCACGTAATAAAGATCAGCCACTAGAGCAGCCAATTAGTTTTATTTTTCTATAAAAGTTAGTATTAATTTTTTTGGAATTATTGAACAACTCTACGGATGCATACAATGAGTTAAATACCAAGCTTACTCCTAAAAATGACACCAAAAACTCATTCGAAGCTCCTTATAAGACGAGTTTGGAGTCCATACCCGTGACTCGGAGTTACTCTAGCAATTTCCAACAAAGCAAGTTTAATCTGCTCCTGCAACTCGTTAACACCTCAATGACAGGTTTGGAGTCCATACCTGATGTGAATATTTGCAAGTGTACAAAATTGTAACAAGTAGTATAGTTAAGTGAAAAGAGTGTCGAACCCACAAGGACTAATTATTTTATTGAGTACCGATATTACTAGATGAACTACTATTTGGAAAATTGAAATTAAATAAAGAAAACAACTAAATTAAATTAATCTAAAAATCTAACTAAATTAATTAAGGGGGAGCGGAATCTGAAATTTTGTAATTTGTTGATGGCAAAATTAATTCTAGGGCTTTCGACTTCACCTAGTTAATCCTATACAATTTATAATTCCATATGAATAAAAAGATTATTTTTCCAAGTTGTAGACCAAAATCTCCGAATTAATCAATGCTTTCTCTCGAACAACACCAAAAATATCTCCAACTAACAGTTTGTCATAGTTCATGCAAAAATTTAATTAATTGAAGACTCATTAGGTTCTGTGGATTTCTTAACGGTCACATCAATCGTGGTAAATCATCTCTAATTTCGCTCAATCAATGGTGGTTAATTTTATAGTTCTAAATCACAAATTATCTCTCGGTCTCTCCATGATCCAATAAATCATACAAAAGTTGGCCAAACAATTGTAAGCATTAAACACAAAAATCAAACACACAACTATGGAAAAATAGAGAGATAATACGGAATTAAAATTGTGTTATCAAAACTAGACTACATCGAAACCCTAAAAAAATAAAATTTAGTTCATAATGAAATTACAACTAACAAATATTGTCTTGGATTGCATAATAAAAATTAAACAAATAAGAAAAAAGAAGGACAGAGAGAACTGCACGCACAGGAGTCGCTGTCGTCTTCTTCTGGGTTTCGTCCTGTAGTGCGCCAGGTCAGCACCCTGCTGACATCATGCCCCAGACACACCCTGTCTCTTCCCACACTACGTCGCACTGTCGTTGTCGTTCTGCTGCCTCGGGACTCGAGTCGCCAGACAGGCCCACACGCCACCTACCTGTTTGAATTTCCTTCACGTCCTTCCTGTTGATGACGTCACGTCTCACAGACCCCACCTTCAGAGCTCTCTACTGTTTATATATGTATATATTTCTTAGTAGAGAAGTCAGCCATCGCTCTCCCTCTCTCGTTCAGCGCTCCCTTTTTCTTCTTGTCATCTCTTCTATTTATAGGCACGAGAAGAGTGATTTAGGGTTTATTTTTTCAGAAAACCCCATATTCTTCATTTTTTTTGTTTCTTCTCTTTCTTTTTTTCATCAAACACGTGCTGTACACACAAAATAAAATCAGAAATTAGGATTTAAAACTAAAAATAAAATTAATTAGTTTAAAATTAGTTAAACTAACTAAAAATTATATTAGCTCATTTAAACCCTTTTAAAAATGTTTATTGCACTTTCAGCTCAATTTGCAAATAAAATTTATATTTTGCTTTTTACAATGCCAAATTGTAGAATTTTAAAATTCAACAAAACAATAAAAATTAATAAATCAATCTGCTTGTTTTGTTTGTTGATTTTTTACCGAAAATCTTCACATTTTGCATCAAAAATCTTCTTTCTTCAAAAATAATTAATTACTTGAAATCTTATAGAAATAAGACGAATTATAAACAAGATAGGCTAATACAAGCAATTTTAATGGCGAAATGAATACAAATATTTGTTTAAAAAATAGACACATCAAATACCCCCAAATTTAAGATTTTGCTTGTCCTCGAGCAAAAAGTAAAACCATGAATAAAGGAATAATAATTAATAATAAGCTTAACTCATCACACTAAGAGATCTTATCATGCAAGCTTCAAAATTTTAATTAAAAATATAAACAATAACAGATAAAGTAAAATCAAGCATACTCACTTTCTCTAGTGCAATTATTTATTCATAATTTCAAACCAGATCGTATTTGTCATGCAATTAATGTAATTATCGTATGTAACAACTCCATCTGTGATTACCCCTTCTCACTACTATAAACCGAGTAGCAAACTAGAGTTTTTTTTTGTCTCTTCTCTAAGTTGTCACTTGCCTTTTTACGCGAATACAAAACATTTTTGATGAATTCACCCCGGTTACTTAACAAGACACAAACTTAGAATGTTTTGCATACTCATATTTCAAGTTGCCGTTTGACGTAAAAGTAAACATTTGTGATGAATACCCGTAGTTATTAAGCAACTCAAAACATTGGAGTAGATAGACTTTATTCATTTAATTTTATTTTTTTTCTTCTTTTCATTATTACTCTATTTACTTAAACTTTGTTTAGGACTAGATCAAAGGGGATAATCACAAGAAAAAGCATCACATTTTTCTTTTAAGTATAATCACATGACTGTCATAATTGTGTGAGAAATTTTGAAATTCAATAATCCTAAAGTAAATAAGTATGTTTAATCTTACTTTATAAGCAATTGTCAATCCTAAAAAATCATTTCAATGTTTTACCACAATAAATAACTCAAAAATGTAATAGTAAGCCTAATTGAAATTCCTTTTGTTTTGTTTTTCTTTCAAATATATATAAAATAATAAAAAATAAATAAATAAATTTTTAACCCTTCCCCCAAACTTGAATATCACATTGTTCTCAAAGGGAAAGGAAAAAGAAAAACAAAAAGAATGTAAAACGTTTAGAATTTCTCCCCTGATTCGTCAAAAAATTCTGCACGCGCGACGTTCAATGTTTCAGCGATATCTGGAACTGTAGGTGTCCAAATGGGCTGATTTTTCTTTTGCTGGAAAGCTAAGACAATTTTCTACAATTTCCCTTTGAAGCACTTTTCCAGATTCAGACTCCATCCTGCTAAAAAACAGCCATCAATGTAGGTGTAGAAAAACAGCTCCGCCTGGCGACTTTCAAACTTATGCAATCCTACAAAATAAAATCAAAATTTAAAATTAAAATAAACTAAAAGATAAATCAAATCTAAATGCAATAAAAGAAAATATGGATTGCCTCCCAAGAAGCGCTAAGTTTTAAGTCTTCAGCCAGACATGGTGGCTGATATGGTCATGTAACGCCAAGATCCAGCAACATACGAGCCTCTTTTCCAATAATTCTCTTCATATGTAGATTAGATTGGTTCTGTGCATCCTTCAAGCTTGATGGTAGCGGCTCGAATTTCAGTCGTTTCTTCCTTGAAGATGGAGTCTTTAATATCCCCACCTCCTTGAATGTCAGCTGAGAAAATGGATGAATAGATGGTGCAGCATCCAAATACATAACATATTTCAAATTCTTTTCTTTCTCATATTCAAGACTTGCTGAATTTGTTGGACATAATTTTATAGGTAACTTTTCAATTTCAGCACTATGTCCCTCACCCACAATTAAATCAGTTTTACTTACTTGAAAAGATGACTGTTCTTCAGTAGAGAACTTTAATGATTTAAAAACATCAAAAGTTACTTGTTCATGCTGCATATGTTCCTCCACAATTGGTTCGTACTCTTCTTCCTTTGCAACCGCATTTTGTTTGTCATTTTCTTCTTGTGGTTGCTCAATTGTCCTCCCGCTTCCTAGTGTTATTGCTTTGGCATGCTCCGTGGGGTTGGTCACGGTGTTGGGGGGTAAGTTTCCTACTGTTATTTCTGTAAGAATATTTAAAATTTGACCAATTTGAACCTCAAGATTGTGAATTGAAGCTGAAGTTGAATTTGCAACATTTTGGATTGCCAAATCTGTCATGTATTGCTCTGTCTTCTGCATGTATTGCATAAACATATCTTCAAGTGTCGGCTTTTTTTCTTGTTGTGAAAAAATTTTGAGGTGGTCAATGCTCCTTGATTGTTGTTCCAAGAAAAATTGGGGGTGTTTCTCCATTCTTGATGATACGTGTTCGAATAAGCATTGTTTTGATGTTGGAAATTAGACACGTAATTTGCTTGATTGAAATTTGATTGAGCAAAACGGTTCCCCACTTGGCCATCTGCACTTGAGTGATTTCCTGCACAAAGATCACAAATCATATTAGTTTGAATAGAATTAACATTCATATTACCTAATTGTTTTGATAAAATATCAATTTGTGCAGTTAAAGCAGTAATAGGATCAAGTTCAAAAACTCCAACCACTTTTCTTGGCATTGTTCTCTCTGAAGACCACTAATAATTATTTGATGCCATCTCCTCTAAAAGTTCATAGGCTGCTTCATGAGTTTTGCTCATAAGTGCACCTCCAGCTACTGCATCAACCATATATCGATTTGTAACTCCAAACCCATTATAGAATATTTGAATTTGCAGCCATTTCGAAAGTTCATGATGAGGACACTTTCTTAATAACTCTTTGTACCTCTCCCATGCATCATACAAAGACTCAGTCTCAAATTGAATGAATGTGGTAATGCCATTTCTTAGCTTTGTTGTCTTTGCCGGCGGAAAATACTTAGCCAGAATTTTTTGTGCAAGTCCCTCTCAAGTAGTAATTCTACCGGGTGATAGAAAATTTAGCCAAGCCTTCGCCTTATGTCATAGTCAAAAAGGAAAGAGTCTCAATCTAATTGCATTATCTGATACTCTGTTGTGCTTGAAAGTGTCACAAATTTCTAGAAAGTTTGCAATGTGAACATAAGGATCCTCGTGCGATAGTCCCTAAAATTAAACAGTCTGTTGAATCATCAGAATAATTACTGGTTTAATTTCAAAGTTGTTTGCTTCAATTGCAGGCCTCTTTATGCTTGATTTTGCTCCATAAATTGAGGGCATAGCATAATCTCTCAAAGCCCTGTTTTCCTCATTATTTGCCATAGTAATGTACTTGTATAGCCTGAAATATAAGTATTAAAAAAATAGAAAAACTAAAACAGAAAAAATAAATGAAAATAAAAGTAAGTCAAATGAAAATAAAGAGGTAAAATAATAATAAAATAAAAAAATTTCCAAACTAGTAATAATCTAGCAATTTTCAATATAAATAAAAGAATAACTAGTCCCCGGTAGCGGCGCCAAAAAACTTGATGTGAATATTTGCAAGTGTACAAAATCGCAACAAGTAGTATAGTTAAGTGAAAAGAGTGTCGAACCCACAAGGACTAATTATTTTATTGAGTACCGATATTACTAGATGAACTACTATTTGGAAAATTGAAATTAAATAAAGAAAACAACTAAATTAAATTAATCTAAAAATCTAACTAAATTTATTAAGGGGGAGCGGAATCTGAAATTTTGTAATTTGTTAATGGCAAAATTAATTTTAGGGCTTTTGACTTCACCTAGTTAATCCCACACAATTTATAATTCCATATGAATAAAAAGATTATTTTTCCAAGTTGTAGACCAAAATCTCCGAATTATTCAATGCTTTCTCTCGAATAACACCAAAAATATCCCCAACTAACAGTTTGTCATAGTTCATGCACAAATTTAATTAATTGAAGACTCATTAAGTTCTGTGGATTTCTTAACGGTCACATCAATCGCGGTAAATCAATGGTGGTTAATTTTATAGTTCTAAATCACAAATTATCTCTCTGTCTCTCCATAATCCAATAAATTATACAAAAGTTGGCCAAACAATTGTAAGCATTAAACACAAAAATCAAACACACAACTATGGAAAAATAGAAAGATAATACAGAATTAAAATTGTGTTATAAAAACTAGACTATATCGAAACCCTATAAAAATAAAATTTTGTTCATAATGAAATTACAACTAATAAATATTGTCTTGAATTGCATAATAAAAATTAGACAAATAGGAGAAAAGAAGGACACAGAGAACTGCACGCACAGGAGTCGCTGTCGTCTTCTTCTGGGTTTCATCCTGTAGTGCGCCAGGTCAACACCTTACTGACGTCATGCCCCAGACACACCGTGTCTCTTCCCACTCCACGTCGCGCTGTTGTTGTCATTCGCTGCCTCGGGACTCGAGTCGCCAGACAGGCCCACACGCCACCTACCTGTTTGAATTTCCTTCACGTCCTTCCTGTTGATGACGTCACGTCTCACAGACCCCACCTTCAGATCTCTCTACTGTTTATATATGTATATATTTCTTAGTGGAGAATTCTGCCGTCACTCCCCCTCTCTCGTTCAGCGCTCCCTTTCTCTTCTTGTCTTCTCTTCTATTTATAGGCACGGGACGAGTGATTTAGGGTTTATTTTTGCAGAAAACCTTCTATTCTTCATTTTTTTGTTTCTTCTCTTTCTTTTTTTTCTTCAAACACGTACTGCACACACAAAATAAAATCAGAAATTAGGATTTAAGAATAAAAATAAAATTAAATAGTTTAAAATTAATTAAACTAACTAAAAATTATATTAGCTCATTTAAACCCTTTTTAAAATGTTTATTGCACTTTCAGCTCAATTTACAAATAAAATTTGTATTTTGCTTTTTACAAGGCCAAATTGCAAAATTTTAAAATTCAACAAAACAATAAAAATTAATAGATCAATCTACTTGTTTTGTTTGTTGATTTTTTATCGAAAATCTTCAAATTTTGCATAAAAAATCTTATTTCTTCAAAAATAATTAATTACTTGAAATCTTATGGAAATAAGACGAATTATAAACAAGATAGGCGAATACAAGCAATTTTAATGGGTAAATGAGTACAACTATTTGTATAAAAATAGACACATCAATACCCATGGCTCGGAGTTACTCTAGCAATTGCAACAAAGCGACTTTAGAGTTTAACCCCCCATTCGATCTGCTCCTGCAACCTGTTAAATCCCTAAACTAACAAGTTCGGAATCCATACCCATGGCTCGGAGTTGCTTTAGCCACCTGCAACCATGTACGTTCAGTGCTCAACTCGCCATTCGATTTGTTCCTGAAACTAGTTAAATTTTATTAAAAACATATTAGAGGTACAAAATCGTGGATACAGTTACTCCAACAAACTTACAAAAAACAAAAATTCGAAGTTCAACTAGCCACTCAACGTGACTCTCACAATTTATTGGAGGACCCATATAGAAAGTTCGGAGTCTTAACTCTTCCCTAGAGTTGCTCACACAACTAGCTAAGTACAAAACGATAAGTCTGGAGTCCAACTCTCCCAAGGAGTAGCTCCTACGACTAGCCAACCCCCAAGATGAAAAATCATAGGACAAGCCACCGACATATAAAGATATTTTCTATTTCACAAACAACAAGTCTCGTTACAACCGCAGAATTACAATGAGTCTACGTCTCATGCTTGAACATCGCCACAAAAGTCCTGCAAGAACTACTCAACTGTAACACCCCGCAAAATTGAGTTATGACTAATTTGCCCACGGATGTTACGCACATATATTTTGTGCTATTACTAGTAATATTCATAAAGTATTTTTATATAAATATCATACGTATTTTATATTCAAATTATTTATATATTTTCCGTTCTTTCAAAATTCATTTTTATCTTATTTTGATCCAGCTCAAATATAAATTCTAATCTTTTATCTTTTTACATGCTTTCAATACACGTGCCGATTACGTAAATTTTACCGTTACGCGAAATATCCGTAACATTATCAAAATGAATATTTTTCGTATGTTATATTTCGATTATTTATAAATATTTCCCCGCTAATCAAATCTATTTCGTATTTGAATATGTGTTTTTTTACGTGCAAAACACGTGTTTGCAGTGCACATGTTGGTTCCTAAAATTTTCTTGAGTCATGAATATTTTTCTTCTCATTTTTGTAGTCACAATTGTGTGATTTATTTTTAATTGAAATCCATTAGGCCAAAATCTATTTTGTAGCCCACTAAAATTAATTTAAAACCCATGATTGATTTTGTGTGCACTAAAGTGTACATTTAAAATATAGTTAGTTTGGTACACATGCCATGTGTAACATACACATCTAACCTAATAAAAAATTAATAATAAATTTGTATGAAGAGTGCGCACACACATTGACTACACGTGCACGTGTTTCTTACCATGGTTGAGAATGAGGGAGAGTGGTGTGACTTAGTAGGAAGTGGAGAGTTATTTTAGGAAGTGGGAAACTATTTTGACCACCCAATTTTTCTATAAATAGTCCCTACTTTTGTCATGAAAAACACAACTCAAAACAAAAACAAAAGAGAGAAAGAGAGAGAAGAGATTGCAGGTTGTGCAAGGAAGAGGTCGGCCATTTTTTGAGGAAGTTTGATGTTTTGGAGCATTATTTTCTAGGAGTTCTACTACTATGAATTCTACAATTGAGGTGGGGGTTTCTCCAACTTTCTAATATAGTTTTATTAGTAGAATGTTAGATATGTGTGAATTATTAGATGCATGATAACTTATATATATTGAAAATTCATGTTTAGATTATTTGTTGTTGATTGAATGTGTGAAATTATGATAAGTTTGATTTGGGGGCATTTTCATAATGTTCTGTTTTGAGTTATAGTTGTACTTCAAAAAATCATATCTATTAAACTATATGGAATCTACAGCTAAAAATTTTATCGGAGCATCTCATATATGTCAAGAATATCTCCGTAAAATTTCATAATATTTGGATGTCTTTTACTATTTTAATAAAATCCAAACTTAGGAATGGTTGGGAGTTGGCTAGTTGCTAAAAATTTGTACATTTTGGATTTTGACCATTTCAAAATCTTAGATGCTGTATTTTGATAAATGTCACAACTAAGAAGTTGAAGTAGACTCGTTAACCTTTGTTTAGAGTCTAAGAAATCAATTTTTCATGAAGTAAAGAATTTATAGTGAATTTTACAAGATCGAACAGTGGTAGTGCTTTAACATTTCGACCCTACTGTAGAATTCGAAGAATTCATGATTATAGACACAATATTTTGGAGAAACTTATAACTAGAAAGTTATAGTAGACTGGAATACCTTTAGTTTTATCTAAAGAATATAAAGTTTCATGACGTATGTAATTTTCTATGATTTTTACAAGTAGCATAAGCTGCAGTTTTCGGATTTTGAATCTACTGTTGTGCAAATGAATTTAGACGAAGTAATTGAGGATGAATTTAGATGAACTTAATTACAAAGTTGTAGTAGACTCATTTATGTTACCTATGAAACAAAGAAATCTATTTTTGGAGTATTACTAAAATTTATATGATTTTTATAATATCATTGGGTTGATGTTTTTTATCTAGTTGTCCTAAAACTTTTACAACGTATAAAATTGGATTTAAAATTGGGATGTTAGTAAGATATACCTTATGAGGAATTAAGAGATAATTAAATGATGAAGTTGAAATGTTAAACATGTGATGTTTATATGTGTTTTAACTCATCAAGTGCTATTGAATGTTGCTTCATGATTGATAAATAAGAGAATACATAAAAGAAGTTAAAAGATGTTTAATGAATGGAAATTTTTTTAAGAGGTTAGATCTAACCTATGTGATCTCTTATTGAGATGGTTGTTCATTCTAGAGTGAGCGAGACCCAGAATACCAGCAGTTGTGATAAATGAAATTTGAGAAGTAACCAGTGTGGGTTAACTTTCTCTTTGAGAAGTGGCCAGTGTGTGCTAATATTCTCAGTGTTTTGTTTTAAGTATGGTAGGGTTAGCTAGCTCTAGGTTGTGATGATTATAATTAAACCTAAGAACAAGCACTAGGTGGAGATATGATGAAGTATGGGCAAACATGAGTATGAGGGCCTTATTTAATTCGCGGTGGGAGATTATCTTCAGAATTATCGGGGTGTGAGGCATGATGTTCAAAATCACTCGCGGTGGGAGATATTTCTTCAGAATTATAGGGATCAAAATTCGGGGTGGGAGATTATCTTCAGAATTATCGGGGCGTGAGTCGTGATGTCCAAAATCGCTCGTGGTGGGAGATACTTTTTCAGAATTATCGGGATCGAGGCAATGCTCGTGGAATTTTTGTATGATGAGGTACCATATCACTTGCAGTGTGGGTTTCGTCTCTAAAATTATCGGGTTGTGAGGCGTGAAGTCCGAAAACCACTCGCGGTAGGAGAACGACTCATGAATTATCGGGGTCATGACTCACAGTGTGGGTTTCGTCTCCAGAATTATCGGGTTATGACTCGCAATGGTAGAGTGATTCTCAAAAATTATCAGGACAGTACTAGATACTCAAAAGATATCTAAGCCTTACATTAGTCACCGTAGTAGATTTCATAACGATGGATTGAACCCTTTAATGAAGAGCACAATAAGGGCTTTCCCTCGGACCTATATAGTATGGGATGCATAGAATCCGAACAAGTATGCATTAGTATCATCGTAGTGTAAATATCTGCATTGGGCAATGTCATATCATACACTGACACGACTAGGATAGTCACTTTTTTAGTTTGCATTCAAGTTTGTGTTTGCCAAACTAGAAGAACCGTTGTATTATAGCATTGCGTCATTTGTATGCAACTGACGTGCCCACAGTTTCCTAGTTGCAAGTTTGGGTTTTGCATGGACTTGAAGTCACTATGATGAGTTGTCACAAGATTAAAGGATTGTATATTTTATTGTATTCATTTAATTCTGTTGTACTATTGTAAAGAACATTATTGTAAATAAAGAGTTTTAAATTCTTTGTAAATTTGTACGAATTTGAAGTAAAAGATCATGTTTGTGCTACGAATTACATGTGTTTGAAATTCGGGGCATTACAGGTTGGTATCAGAGCCGACTTCAATAAGTAGTACAAAATTATAATTAAAACAGATTAGGGTGGACAATAGAAATGTGGGTGTCAGTTTGGAGTCATGAATGATGTAGTTATTGAACTTGCATTCATGATACTCTCTTCGTATACATTAATGTGAGATTGTATGCGAGTATGTTTTCCCTTGATATCACCAGTGGTATAGTTGGTTTGAACCTACATTAATGATACCTTATACATAGACTAAACTTTTCTCTTTTATTTCCTTCATGGATTTTTCTCATAGTACTTTTAATCTTTAACATTTAACATTTTACAAATAAATATTTTCTTATACTATTAATTCACTTCATTTACAACCCTTTGTCTTAATCTTTTAAGTTTGACTTACTCATTTTATTTCTTGATGTTTAATCCTCCTTCATTTTATGCGCTTTTACGTTACTTATTTATTTTTGCTATTACTTTTACGTATTCTATTAAGTTTTGAATTACTATCTATTAAATTATTAAGACTATTATTTTTCTTTGTTATTCTTTCTATTAGATTTTGATTTTTGATTTTTGTATGTTTATATTCACTTTACAAATACTTTGATTTCACGATAATATATTTTCCCGTAATTTTATGTTTTCTTATTTATTTCAGTATATTTTAACATGATTGTAATATTTTTACTAATATAAATGCAATATACCTCTACACAATAAGATTCCATTTTATTACTATTTTTTATACTTATTATTTTCTACCTTTTGTCATATTTACTTTACACTGTTAATAGCTACTTATTAATTTTGTCGCTTTATACTTCTCTAACATACTATGTACACTCACTATTTATATCTTCTACATTCTTGGTTACTACATATACTTTCCACTGGTTTCTATATATATCATGTATTTCAATATACTTACTATACATATCATTTTACACTTATATAACTATTTATGTTTATCCTAATTTACCAAACTACATAATTATTGTTCTCATTCTCATTTGCATTTTAAGCTCATGCGTAAATTTTTCTATTTTAATGTTATAAATCCCTTTACTACTACTAATTTTATATATTCGATATTTAAAATCTATACTTCTATTTTAATATTTCATCGTTGTGGTGCAACTTGATGTCGATAGGAAAAATCTGCAACTAGACATCAATGGAGGCAAACTGCAACTAGATGTCAGGGAGGAAAAGTCTGCAACCAAATGTCCAGAAGGCAAACTGCAACCGGATGTTGTGGAAGCAAATATGCAACTTGATGTCAAGGAGGCAAGCCTGCACTTGGACACCAACGAGGCGAACCAACAACAAAAGAGATTTTCTACTTTAACCCCCCCCCCCCCCCCCCCAACACTTTTATTTCTATATATATTTACTTACCACTATTCAATTTTTATACTAGTTTATACCATTTTATAATGTTTTTCAACTTAGCTTATAATACTTCAACTTTATTATTTATAATACAAATATTCTTATATATACATTTAATTAATTACCTTATTATTTATATTTACTTCTACATCTATCATATATGTGTTACTATTATTTTATTTATTTTTCAATTAATATTACTTGTTACTATTAGTTATTTTATTACTTCGTATTTTTACACAATTCCATGTTTATATTTTATTGCTAACCTATCTTTGATATGTTTGCTACTCATATAATATGATTTTTATTATTTATACATTTGTTTACTATCTACATTATATTCTATCCCAATTAACATTATGTTTCAATTATATATTGCGACTTTTACTAAAACATTATTTTGTTTCTCCAATTGCTTATAACATTCGTATTATACTATTGTTTGTTTCATCATATATTTTTACGCCTATGTACGTGTACAATTTTGTATGTTGGCTTTGTTGCTATTCTTGACAACTTATAGATATTTTAATAAATACTAATCACTATTCTATTTATTTAATTTTGAATCGTATATATAGTTATTATATTTACCTTACATTTTTTTTTTGTCGTGATATTAATTTGATATGCATAATTCTATCTATCTTATATTGTTTATACATTTAGCTAAAATTTAGCACACATACATTTTCAGACTTTTCATAAGACAGTATTCTCTTAAATTTCTACCTTCTTTTATCTATTATCATATATTCTTAGTTTACGATTTTAATCATTCATTTTTTCCATTTCCTTTTAGTTAATTTCTCGTTCCTTAACATTTTCAAAATTTTATTAGCCAGTGCTAACTATTTTCCAATTATTATGCTCTTCCAATTATTTATTGGTTTGCTTGGTATTTTTATACTTTCCCTTATTTCGTTTTTACTATTTATTTGTTTATAAAAGAAAGTATCATTTTAATCTCAGTAAAACTTTGAGTTACTTAATGATTATTTATGTTCTTAGTCTATTTTTTTAAAAAAATAATTTGTACTGAATTATAATTTGTCTATACTATTTCAATGCTTTTATTCTATGCACTTTAGGGATGGCAACCAGACCGAGTTGATCCACAACCTACCTATGACCCGCCCACTCTAACCCGACCGGCAATTAATCGGTTCGGGTCCGGGTCAAACCCGCGGTCGATCCGGGTCGATAAATTTGTAAATCCAACCCGCTCGACCCGACCCGCGACTCCGTTGATCAAGTCAAACCCGCCCGCCGACCTGCGAGTCGACCCGCAGGTTTAGATCCATTAAATTTTTGGATTTCACCCATGGGTTTGACCCATTTGGAATTTTTTAAATATTTTTTTGCTGTTTTTTTTTAAAGTTTTTTTTTGCTACAAATAAATGTATATATGTATATATATACTGCAAATACATATGCATATATATGTATATATAGATGTGCTCTAAAATATTTTAAATTTTAAAAAAAATGAGTTTGAACATCAAAATCAATTGATTACTACCCACTACACAATTAGACAAACCCCACCCTAGCTATTTATAGCCGACTCCACCTCCTTACTACTCTCATCTCACCAATTTGGGACTAAAAGTTTTTAAAGTTTAAAATCCTATTGCATTTAGTCCCACATTGGTGAAATGAGAGAAGTGAGGAGGTGGAGTTGGCTATAAATAGCAAGGGTGAGGTGGGCTAATCGAGTAATAGGTAGTGGGCAATTAAATTTTTTGTTGACACTTCACACTCATTTGACTCATGAATTTAACTCAAAATTTTTTTGTTTAAATTTTTTATAGTAAAAAAAAATGAACTAATGAATTTCGCGGGCAAACCCGTGACCCGGCCCGGCCCAATATTGGTTGAACCCGTACAAGTTCGCGGGTCGACCCGGGTCGAGTTTTTCTCTTCCCAGCCCGGCCCGGTTAATACCACAACCCGAACCGAGCCCCCCCCCCCCCCCCCCCCCCCCCCGTAACACAGGCCAACCCGAATGGGTTGGGCCCGGCCCGGCCCAGCCCAGTCAACCCGAATGGCATCCCTAGTGCACTTGCATTTCTCTTCCTTCTTACTTATTTTTATACTTCTATTTTTGTTTACCCCTTTCGTACTACTTCCTATTACATTATTTTGTTTACTGTACTTGTTTGTCAAACATTTTTTTCTATGATTTCCTTACTTCTTGCTAATTATTTTGTTTCACCATTTCTTTCACAATTGATGACTTAATTTATATTTTCCTTTACTATAATATCTAATACGTACATTATCAAATATTATATTTGTATGAAAATTTCTTTCAATCTATACTATCTTTTATGGTCACGTTTCTTTTTCTGTTATTTTTCTAGTTTTTCTCGTTTCGTTCTTATTAATTTTGATACTCATAGTTTTCTTAAATAAGTTTACTTTGCTTTCCACATTACATACTACATTTTTATTTTCTTGATGTGTTAGTTGTAATCTCTTGTGGTAGACTGGTTAAACACCCATACCATGTTGGTTTAGACATCTATGATACCATGTTTTGTATTTTGTTATAATTGGATTTGTTGCACATGAACTATTTGATTTAATACATGAGAAAATTTTCTGTTTTTACTTGTTGGCTCATTTTCTTTCAGTATTTTAGACCCTATTGAGATCAGTAAATAAATTTAATTTGTGAATATAAATCGTAGACCTCGCTGTCTATTTTACAGAATTTTCAACAGATCTCAGTTTCGGTTTGTGAGTTATGAGTTATTACTGTTTTTCTATAGATGTGTTAGAAATTCCAGATTCAGTTTTATGTGAATTCTGTAGAGTTATTTATTTTAATAATGATGTTAAAGATAATATTTGGATCTGATATTTTGCTGGCTATGACTAGACTTGACTGGGATTAACCCTAATATTTTGTGGATTTATTTGATAACATCTGTAAACTATTCTATGCTTGTGAACAAAGTACTATATCTCCAGTTTTGCATGTTGTTCAGTAAATAACCATGTTTTTTACATGATTCTAATTGCTATTGGTAAAAACTTTGTAAACATAAAATTTAGCATATTGTATCTATTTTATCACCATTTTGATGGATATGGATTTCGAGCTATACTTTGTAATATATCGCTGTTTTAGTACTGCTGTGTCAAGAATTTCAGATTCACAATTTGCTGTATCCTACTGTTTCCCGAATTTATTTGACTATACTATCCATGTTGGAATATTATGAAATTATGTTTGCAGGTACTAGACATACTGGGAAATACTCCATATTTTTTAGATTTAATCAGTAAGTTTTTATGCCATTTTCATGTTTGTGAATACATCCTTATGATTTCTGGCTGAACATGTTTTCTGTATAAGATCCTATTTTGAGCCCTGTTTTCTGTTATTATTATGTGACTTGTATATATGTGCTGAATTCGGCTGAGAGTCTATTTTCTATATTTTCTTATGGATCCAGATTTGCATGTCCGTGGCAACGGGAAACCCAGATTTGGTGCAGTACTGTCTTGCTGTCCAGAACTAAAATTTTCATTGTCTTAGTCTATTTTGAGTCATTCGTCATCCGTTCGTGTCCTTTATTCAACTTGTACTTGTCCCTCGTTTTCTTTCCATGTTTCTTGACTTTTTTGTGCACGTCCATGCTTGCTTGAATAATAATAACAAGAAACTAAGCCGGGGTTAAAGGGAAAGATCTATTAGTGGAAAATACAGAATCGTGTACTCGGAAGGGGATCTATAGATCTTACGTGATACTTGATATATGATAGTTGACACGTGATTACTTGACACTTGTACACTTGACACCTGATACTTGAGACGTGATACATGATACATGATGACTTGATACTTTTCCGTGAGTGCACTGCCCTCTATGATCCACTATGAAATCTAAAACGTAACTTGTTTGAATGTATAAACCATGTGGTAAAAATTTGGAACGGATAAATTGCTACCTTGATAGGACTAGATACAAGACCTGAGAACAACATGATCACTTGACACTTGCTACTTGTTTTATGATACATGATTACTTGACACTTGTTACTCGCTACTCGTTTACATGCTACTTGACACTTGTTATATGCCACTTGCACCCTATTATCTTGCCATGCTGCTTGTTCTGTTCTTGACTTAGCGTTAGTTGCTTTATTTTGCTGTTACATCCTTTCCATGCTATACTTACTTCCGATGTTACTCTATCCTTGTCCATTTGTTTTTCATGTACTTGTTGCCTGCAATACAAGTGGCCCGTAACTTGCATTGACGCGTGTTTGTTTTCTCTTTCCTTTTCCTGCAATTTGTCACTTGCAGACTTTGGTGATCAGCTGCCCGACGGAGTAGGTGATCAAAGATTCTAGTTGGCTGGAGTTCTTGCTACATTTATTTATTCTTGTTGCTTATCTTGAATAATTGTAACTTGTTACATAAATTATTTTGTATGGGGCATTTTTGTCCCAGACTTGTGTTCTGTTCCAGACTTGATTATTTGAAATTTACTATTCCTGTTTCTTGTTTCAAGTAATCCTGTTGACTGTATTAATTCAGTTATGCATGCGTGGTTAACTATTTCTCTTGTATATCTCTTTTTTATTCTTGTATATGTTGTAAAGATCCTGATAGCTTATGAATGGTGAAAGTCATTCGCTGGACTTATGTCGCGTACTCGTATTCTGTATTTCTTTTCAGGAAGCGGGGCGTGACAGGGTTTTTAGTGGTATCAGAGCCCAGGTTTGGCTAATGTATTAGTTTGACTAATATGTTAGACAAGTTTGGCTTGATCAAGGATTAGCTCAATAGTATACAGACCATGCAATAACATGAATGAATTATTATCAATATTGAACTGGATACTAGTCTTTTTCCGTTCATTTTGACCCATACTTATTCAATCCCTTGATTCCTTGTTTTCTTCTGTCTCTTTTAGTCGTTCTCATTTGTTGATTCTTCATTGGGTATAATTTCATTCTTTTCATACCCATATCTTTCTGATTTTGGTGCCATCTATTCTTTTTATTTTCTGCTTGGTCCGTCAGTCAGCATCGCTAGTTATATTTCGACATGTCAGCAGCTTGGATCATCACCAGGAGAGGAAGTGTCATCGTTTGCTCCAAGGTGTGCATGCGGAGTCCCAGGATCTCAGGAATTGTTCGGAATTTGAAGTTGTCAAGGAGTTCGAACTTCATGCTAGAGGGATGTGATTTGAACGTGTCGAGGACACGGTGAGCCACGAAGCAAATTGCTGGAGCTAATGGATGCTATTGTTAGAGTTTTCCCGATCAGAGTGGCGCAGCGGAAGCATGGTGGGCCTATAACCCACAGGTCCCAGGTTTCTCTTATTGCTTCTCCTTCCCTATACTGTTTGCTTCCGTTCATTCCTTGTGTTCATCCTCATCCATTGGCTCATTGTTTGATTCAATTCTTCCCTATCCATTCTCTTTTTTATTCCAATTCTACCTACTCCCTATCTTGCTCTGTAATCTTGTGTTGATTCTTTCCTTTCGATACTGTTTATTTTCTTTCATGCATTCCATTTGACCTCATTGTTATCCACTTCCTTCTTTTTCTGTTATTGCCACTACCTTGTTTCTTCCCCTTTAATTCTCTGTTTATTATCCCAAGTTTGCTTTTGCCCTGTCCTATGTACCGCCTAAGCAAATTTCGAGGAAAAATTTTGTTGTAAGGTGGGTTGGATTGTAACCCCTGTTCTCGTATATATGTATTTTACCATGTATTTTCTGTATTTAAAACTTTTAGAACTTTCTTCTCGCTTTTAATTTCTTTTTCCAACAATTACATTTTCAATTGATCGAATTTTAACAAAATATTATTCTGGTTTCTAAGAAATTTTCAATCTCATTTTATTATTCAAAAATTATATTTATTTCGAATAATGGTGTATTTTATATTTCCTAATTGGTCCACTATTTACATTTTAGGCCAAACCCATTATATTATTGCTATTTGGATTTTAATGATTTTGTTAAACTCAAATCCTATCTTGATATTTATATTTTTATTATTACTGTTATTATTACTATCGTTTTTCTTATTATTACTATTCTCATTAGCATTATTGTTATTATTATTTTTATAATTGTTTTTGTCACTATTATTATTAGTACTATTATTATTACTGTTATTATTATCATTGTGTTTATGATAATTGTTATTATTGCTATTATTATTATTAATTTTGGTTGTTTATTAAATACCCAATTCTATGTGTTAATTGTATTTGTAGTCATTTCAAAATAAATTCTATATGGCAATGAAAATTACATTTCATTAAAAATCATATTTTTATTGGTTATTTTATTTTTCTATTGGATTGAAACCCAATAAAGAATGGTATACCTCTTATTGGATTTTTAAACCCAAATACCCAACAACCCGTTCTTAACCCTAATTCTAAACCCCTATATAAACCCATTGTTAACCCTAATCCTTCATTAAAAACCTAATTACCTATCCTAATCCCGCCGCCTAATTACCCTAGCACTGTTCTTCATCCCCTACCTCGCTCCCTCTTCTGTTTCTCCGCAACCCACCGTCCACCATCCCATCACCTCCAGTCCACCTTCGCCCCTCGTCGAACCACCCTCATCATCGTCACCTGCACCTCGAGCTCCACTCAGCCACCGCCTTCATCCCCTATTGCAGACCCCCATCGCCTCCAACCTTTGAAACCACTGCAATTGGCGCACACCTTCCTCATCCTCTGATCTCACCTCGCCATCCCCTCGTGCGACCCCGTTGTCCTCGACTGCACTCCACTTGAGCCCGAGCCACCTCGACAGCAACCACCTCCATGCCATCCCGGTCGTCAGTAACACTCCCTCCCCTGTTTTGCTTACTAACAGAGCTGCTGCCTCTATCAGTCATCCACCCCGGTGCTCCTCGCCGTCATCCTCGCCCAACGCAGTCACTGTCAAGCCGCGCCCCTGCGCTCCTGTCCTCGTCCATCCCGTTGATAGCAAGCAGCCGAAGCCCCTGTGCCGTTACTGTTTGGTCGAGAGTTGATCTATATGAATGTGGGTCATCCGATCTCCTCTTGATCATCATGATCCATGATGATCATCATCTTTGAATCCCGGCCATCAATCGTCTTGGTGATCTTGAACATCACATCGTGATCATCACCATCCAGCCCTAGATCAGAGCCATCCGATCTGATTTGATCTAATCTTGATCATCGCTCTTGGATCTCAGCTGTCGATTCCCTTGATTTTGATTATCATCTTCATGATCATCTGCTGGATCTGGACCATCCGATCACACTTGATCTCGATCTTTGATCTTGATCTTTGATTTTGATCCTTGACCTCGGCCCTTGATCGTCTCGATCGTTTCGTTCATTTTCTACTTGGTAAGTTAAAATTTTGATCCACTTGGTAAGTTAAAAATTTGATCGTTTCGTTCGTTTCGTTCATTTTCTATTTTACTCCTAATTCTTATATATTCTTTATTCGATCTCAGCCGTCCGATCTTCATTTGATCATCTTGATCATGATCATCATCAAGAACCATTGTGATGTGTTCATGCCCAGGAATCTATTCTCATTATTCTCTTTTTCTTGTCAGATTTGTTGTCGATTTCAAGGCACGTAACTTGTATTAAATTTTTGTTGAATATACAAGTACTAAATACCGCCTGTAGAGCCACTTTAGATTCTAGATTCATCCTAATGAAAATTCTTGTTAGATCTTGTCTCTATTTGTTGATCCATCCGTAGTCGTCTTTGTTACACACAAGACATGAAAATAGTTTAGAAGTAATCTAGAATACTTGATGCAAGTATGTATGTTGTTCGTGATTCATTGTGTGTTACCCTTGTTGCATGCTTGATGTGTTAGTTGTAATCTCTTGTTGTAGGCTGGTTAAACACCCATACTATGTTGTTTTGGACATCTATGATACCATGTTTTGTATTTTGTTAAATTTGGATTTGTTGCACATGAACTATTTGATTTAATGCATGAGAAAGATTTCTATTTTTGTTGTTGGCTTGTTTTGTATCAGTATTTTAAACCCTGTTGAGGTCAGTAAATCAATTTAATTTGTGAATATAAATCGTAGACCTCGCTGTCTATTTTCCATAATTTTCGACAGATCTCCGTTACGATTTGTTAGTTATGAGTTATTACTGTTTTGCTACAGATGTGTTAGAAATTCCAGCTTCGGTTTTATGTGAATTTTGTAGAGTTATTTATTTTAATACTGATGTTAAAGATAAGATTTGGATCTGATATTTTGCTGGCTATGACTAGACTTGACTGGGATTAACCCCAAATTTTGGTGGATTTATTTGATTACATCTATAAACTATTCTATGCTTGTGAACAAAGTACTATATCTCCAGTTTTGCATGATGTTCAGTAAATAACCATGTTTTCGACCTGATTCTAGTTGCTTTTGGTAAAAACTTTGTAAACATGAAATGTAGCCTACTGTATCTATTTTATCACCCTTTCAACGGATTTAGATTTCGAGCTATACTTTGTAATCTATCGCTGTTTGGTACTGCTGTGTCAAGAATTTCAGATTCACAATTTGTTGTATCTTGTTGTTTCCAGAGTTTATTTGACTATACTATCCCTGTTAGAATATTATAAAATTATATTTGATGGTAATAGAAATACTGGGAAATACTCCAGATTTTTCTTGGATTTAATCAGTAAGTTTTTATGCCATTTTTATGTTTGTGAATACATCCTTGTGATTTCTGGCTACACATATTTTCTATATATGATTCTATTTTGAGCCCTGTTTCAGTTATTATTATGTGACTTGTATATATGTGTTGGATTCGTCTGAGAGTCTATTTTCTATATTTTCTGATGGATCCAGATTTGCATGTCCGTGGCAACGGGAAACCCAGATTTGGTGCAGTACTGTCTTGCTGTCCAGAACTAGAATTTTCGTTGTCTTAGTCTATTTTGAGTCATTCGTCATCCGTTCGTGTCCTTTATTCAACTTGTACTTGTCCCTTGTTGTCTTGTCACGTTTCTTGAGTCACTTGCAGACTTTGGTGACCAGCTGCCCGATGGAGTAGGTAATCAAAGATTCTAGTTGGCTGGAGTTCTTGCTACATTTATTTATTCTTGTTGCTTATCCTGAATAATTGTAACTTGTTACATGGATTATTTTGTATTGGGCATTTTTGTCCCAGACTTGTGTTCTATTGCAGACATGATTATTTGAAATTTTGTATTCTTGTTTCTTGTTTCATAATCTTTTTGACTATATTAATTTAGTTATGCATGCGTGGTTGACTATTTCTCTTGTATATCTCTTGTTTATTCATGTATATGTTGTAAAGATCCTGACAGCTTATGAATGGTGAAAGTCATTCGCTGAACTTATGTCGCGCACTTGTATTCCGTATTCCTTTTTGGAAAGCATGGCGTGACATGTATAGATTGAACATTCATGTTTAGATTATTTGTTGTTGATTGAATGTGTGAAATTATGATATGTTTGATTTGGGGGCATTTTCATAAGGTTCTGTTTTAAGTTCTAGTTGTACTTCAAAAAATTATATCTATCAAACTAAATTGAATCGAGAGCTAAAATTTTTATCGAAACATCTCATATATGTCAAGAATATCTCCTTAAAATTTCATAATGTTTGGATGTCGTTTACTATTTTAATAAATTCCAAACATAGAAGTGGTTTTGCAGTTGGCTAGTTGCTGGAAATTTGTACATATTTCGTATTTTGATCTTTCAGAATCTTAGATGCAGTATTTTGAGAAATTTCAGAATTAAGAAGTTGAAGTAGACTCGTTAAACTTTCTTTAGATTCTAAGAAATCAGTTGAAATGCCCTGGATAAAATAATACTTTTATATATATAAATATCTATATATATTGTATTATTAATTATTTTGCTTGATTTATGTAAATATGTATATATGAATGGTTATGTTCATAATTGTGCATATGAATGAGAGAATTGATACTAAAACATATACTAGTATATATGTATGATACATGTGCAAGTATTTATTTATATAATACTACATCATTTTTATTTTGCCATGCACTCTAATCCAACCACCCATCATACCTCCATCTTGATTAATGGCGAAAATTGAGCCATGGGAAAAATATATCCAAAAGAAACCATTGGCTTGAACCACACCCCCCCCCCCCCCTCGTCCCATCTATGCCGGCCACCCCTCTAGCACACACCCCTCTCTTCATCTCTTCTTTTACGCACTCTCACTCACTTTCACTTCAAATTTTTTTTGAAAATCCCCAAGTTAAAAAGAGAAGGATGAGAGTTAGAGAAAGAGGAAGAGAAGGTGATCAAGGGAGGAGTTCTTGGAGGAGGGCAAGAGGAAGAAGGCCAAGATTAACCATTCCAAGCTTCATTGAAGGGTGGGGAGTTCTCTAAACTCTATAATCTTGTTTCTTGTTTGATTCTTGAATGAAATTAGTAGTGGTAGTAATGGATTTGATTGGTAGAGATAGGTTGTTCAAAAACCTGGACTTGAAAACAGAAAACACAATTGCATGCGTGTATTCTCGAATTTCCAGAAGGCAACGTAGTTAGAATCTGACCTTGGAACTTTTACAGCATAAACTTATACATGTTTGGAGACGACACGATTTATTTCAGATTTTTCTGATTTTAATTAGTATTTTTTTTAAAAATGACTTTTGTTGACTGCGTCGTAAGGCAGAGACAGGTTCTGCCATTTACCAAACCTGAGATTAAAATAATTTTGTGAATTTTTTGGAGTATGGTCTTAAGGGAAATTTTTTACCATAGAATCCTGTGTGTATCTAAAACATTTTTAAAATGTTTGAAAATGTTTGGCTAACATTTGATGTGTCTTCAAAAGAAATTTGTACTGAGTATTATAACATGAACTGGAAAATGGAGAACGTTTTTGTTCAGGGTTTGAACATGCATAGCTCTCTGAGTATTTAGTACCTGTATTATAACCCTGAATGGAAGTTGAGCATGATTGTGTCTAGTTTCAAAATATAAAACTTTCTTAACTATTGGACATGTGTATGATTTAATATGGAATTTTAAGTAAACTATGTGATGTATGTGGTTTGAAATGGTATATGGTCGAACTATAGCCCTGTGAAATTAGAATCTGAGAAAGTGTATAACTGGAAGGTTATAGTAGACATTATAAGCTTTCCAACAATTATTGTATCAAGAAATTCCCGCAAGTACAGTAAGAGTTATGATTTTTATAAGATGAGACAGAGACTAGTTTATAAGCTATAGGCTCTGTTTTGTTAAGCACCCTATATATGTTTCTGTACACCTGAGAAGTATAAGTGTTTTTATAGTATCAAATTAAATAATTTGGAAATATGACCAACTAGAATGTTGTAGAAGACATGTCCAGCTTTCCATAGAATTCAGATTTGTGTCATTCTGATGAGTGAGTGGGTTTTTATGCTATCGGTAAGGTGCAGCCATTGTATAGGGAGTACACAGGCTGATGATTGTAAGGCTTTTAGAGTAACTAGATGGATGAATTTGATGCAGTGGTCAACTAGAGATTTGTAGCCTAGACTCTTAGCTTTCCAAAATGGGCAAGAACACCCAAATCCGACTCATATTTTGAGAGTTATTACCCTTCTAATTTCTGGACAGAATCAACGTAGTATTGAAATTTTAATTGTTGACTAAGTATTTGAGAGTACAATTTTCCCTCTAGTGATTAAGGGTTAATAATCCCACTATTGGAGATAATTGGTGATATTACTTGTCTTAATGTTGTTAAACTCCTGTTAAGGACGAATGTGACTTGAGTTAGTTATTGGGGTGGAGTGATACCTACGACTATCGACCCTAGGAAAATTGGAAACTTCCGCCTAGACGTTAGATGTCGGGTTGGTGCCGCCAAATCATGCCAATTGAGGGTGAACGCGGACCGTGGAGATAGACTAAATCCAAGATAGGCGAAGTGGTGAGCAGGAAAATGCGTCGCCGGAGGCCACGGGGCGGTAGGCGAATGTGAGGGTTGGAGTAACCGTATATCACCTTACCTAATTTAATAATTAAAACAAACCTACAACTTCCACTAGTACTAGCAGACCATAGTCGGGTGTTGTACTTTTCCTATCGTAGGGATATGGATTGTGTTCTTAGGTATTGAGATCACGAGTCTCGTATCTCGATCTGTTAATTCCTGAAGATCCGAGCTAAAGAACGGGAGAGAAACTCCTGTCGGATAGGAGGATTTGACCCTCGAGGCCGTCATGTGTGGACACGAACGGACCATGGGGTTGTTGTCTCGTGGATCTTGACGTCATGTGTGCATGGGTTTGTACCTGTAAGTTTGTTGCAGCTTTTTGAGTGAGGTCCGAGCACCGGGCACTATGTGGCAAATGCGATCACCACTAGAGTGATTGCAGGTTTGGGCGGGACCGAATAACTGCAACCTCCTCAAACACGGTAAATCTATTAGGAACAAGGATGCATGGCAAGGATTCGAAACCCTAATATTGGAGACAGACGGCTAGATTTGGGGTGTGGGATGCATGCGTTTCCTAAAGTCTTGCTTGCATTAGAATAAGGCATGTGACTGGTGCATTTAATTGCTAGATCATGACATACAACAACACACTATAACCTGAATCCATTAATTCCTTGTTTCACACCACTTTTCTCTTTTGCATAAATTATGATTGTGGTTGCCAGTTTGGAGATCGTTGCTATTATCAGCATTGCGTCAGTATATGTACCGACGTTCCCCACCTTTTAAGTATCAGGAGCCGATCCACAGGTACAAGAGAGCTCGAGTTAGTCCAAGCATTCAAGCGACAATATTCAAGTGTTATTTGTAAATTTGTAAATCTTGTAAAATTCTATTGGACATTGTAACACTTGTAATTGTAACTATGACATTGAATAAAAGTTTTAATTTTTCTGTATTCTTCTGTGATTGTGACTATTTGAAGTTCGAATCCTGGATTGTGTCTCAAATTTCCGGTATAAGGATTTGGGGTGCTACATCAAATTTTCATGAAGAATAGAATTTATAGTGAATTTTACAAGATCGAACAGTGGCAGTACTTTAACATTTCAACCGTACTCTAGATTTCGAAGAATTCAGGGTTATAGGCACAATATTTTGGAGAAACTTATAACTACAAAGTTATGTTAGATTTATATACCTTTAATATGATCTAAAGAACACAAAGTTTCATAAAGTATGTAATTTTCTATATTTTTACAAGTAGAATGAGCTGCAGTTTTCGAATTTTGAACCTACTGTTTTGCAAATGAATTTAGACGAAGTAATTGTGGATGAATTTAGATGATCTTAATATTACATAGTCCGTTTTAGGGATTGGCGACTAGTAGACTCATTTGTGTTTCCTATAGAAACTAAGAAATCTATTTTTTGAGTAGTGTTGAAATTTATATGATTTTTATAATATCATTGGGTTGATGTCTTTTATCAAGTTGTTCTAAAATTTTTACAACATATAAAATTAGATTTAAAATTGGGATGTTAGTAAGATATACCTTATAAGGAATTAAGAGATAATTAAATGATGAAATTGAAATATTAAACATGTGATGTTTATAAGGGTTTTAACTCATCAAGTGTTATTGAATGTTGCTTCATGATTGATAAATAAAAGAATGGATAAAAGAAGTTAAAAGATGTTTAATGAAAGAATTTCTTTTGAAGAGGTTAAATATAACCTATGTGATCTCTTTTTGAAATGGTTATTCGTTCTAGTGTGAGAGGGACCCAAAATACCAGCAGTTGTGATTAATGGAGTTTCAGAAGTAACCAGTGTGGGTTAACTTTCTGTTTGAGAAGTAACCAGTGTGGGTTAAATTTTTGTTTGAGAAGTAACCAGTGTGGGCTAACATTCACAGTGTTTTGTTTTAAGTCCGGTAGGATAATCTAGCTCCAGGTTGTGATGATTATAATTAAACCTAAGGACAAGTACTAGGGACAGATGTGATTAAGTATGGGCAAACATGAGTGTGAGGACCTTATTTGATTCGTGGTGGGAGATTATCTTCAGAATTATCGGGGTGTGAGGCATGATATCCAAAATCACTCGCGGTGGGAGATATTTCTTCAGAATTATCGGGATCAAGATTCGCTGTGGGATATTATCTTTAGAATTATCGGGGCGTGAGGCGTGATGTCCAAAATCGCTTGTAGTGGGAGATACTTCTTCAAAATTATCGGGATCGAGCCGACGCTCGTGGGATATTTGTGTGGTGAGGTACCATATAACTCGCGGTGTGGGTTTCGTCTCCAGAATTATCGAGGTGTAAGGCATGACGTCCGAAAAACACTTGCGGTAGGAGAACAACTCAAGAATTATCGGGGTCATGGCTCGTGGTGTGGGTTTCGTCTACAGAATTATCGGGGTTACGACTTGCAATGGGAGAGCGATTCTCAAGAGTTATCGGGGTGGTACTAGATAATCACAGGATATCTAAACCTGATATTAGTCACCGTAGTAGATTTCATAATGATGGATTGAACCCTATAATAAGGAGTACGATAAGGGCTTGCCCTCGGACCTATGTGGTATGGGATGCATGGAATCCAAACACGTATGCATTAGTGTTTCGTAATGTAAATATCTGCATCAGGTATTAAGTCATATCATACACTGACACAATTAGGATAGTTACTTATTCTGTTTGCATTCAAGTTTGTGTTTACTAAATTAGAAGAATCGTTGTATTATAGCATTGCGTTAGTTGTATGCAACTGACGTGCCCACAATTTCCTAGTTGCAGGATTGGGCTTGGCATGGACTTGAAGTCATTATGATGAGTTGTCACAAGAATGAAGGATTTTGATTATTGTAGATATATATTGTATTCATTTAATTTTGTTGTACTATTGTAAAGAACATTGTTGTAAATAAAATGTGTTTGTGCTACGAATTATACAAATTTGAAGTAAAAGATCTTGTTTGTTCTACGAATTACATGTGTTTGGAATACGGGGCGTTACATCAACAAGCTGTCCTACAAGTCATCCTTCCGGCTACACAATAGAGGTATTTTCTGCCTAAGAGACACAACCCTCCTCACAAGCTTTCATCCAACTAATGGCTCCTCAGGGCTGCCTAAATCATGACGATAAAATTCAAGACAAGCCCACCTCAGGCAGGCAAACTCCAAGTCATTCACACCACCTTCAACTAAGGAAGCACCAATTTCATCTCACGCGACGTGCCGCACAAACAGACAAGTCCTAACTCCGTCAAGCGCTGCATTCTGCGGAGGAATGCAAGCTCAACGTCTCGAAGACCTCATCCGGTGTACGAGACTACTGGTCACCAAAGAGAAGAATGAAATTACTTCAATGCTGAACAATCACAAAGGACTTCACTTCAATAACAAGAAGACTCAAAACACCCACCACTCATTCGCTCCACAAAATGAGTTCGGCGATCCACGCTCCACTTAAGTTCCTCTGGCAAATTACTCATTAACTCCATACAACGATTCCGGCTCCCCGCTCTCCGCTTTCCGCACTCCGTTCGAGCCGCGCCAAAACCTGGTTGACACCAAACAACGAGTTTGATGCCCCGCTCTCCGGTTGAGCTCCGCCAACAACTCGTTGACTCCAAAAAATGAGTTTGACGCCTTGCCTACCACTCGAGCTCCATCGAAAACTCGTTGGCTCCAAACAACGAGTTCAATACGCCAATCACCGCTCGAACACTATCAACAACTCATTAACTCCATACAACGAGTCCAACATGTAACACCCCAAAATCCAAACACCGGTAATTCGTAGTAAATACAGGATCTTTTATTTCAACTTCGGACAAATACAAGGAATTTAAAACTTTTTTTTACAGTATGTTCTTTACAACAACACATCGGAATTAAATGAATACAATACAATCTAAAATAATGAAAATTCTTCAATCTTGTAACAACTCATCATAGTGACTTCAAGTTTATGCCAAGTCCAATCCTGCAACTAGAAAACTGTGGGCACGACAGTTGCATACAAATGACGCATTGCTATAATACAGCGATTCTTCTACTTTAGCAAACACAAACTTGAATGCAAATAGAAAAATTGACTACCCTAGTAGTGTCAGTTTATGATATGACTTAATGCCTAATGCAGATATTCGCACTTTCGATGCACCAATGTACACGTGTTCGAATTCTATGTGTAATGCCCCGAATTCCAAAATACGGTAATTCGTAGCACAACAAGATCTTTACTTCATTTCGTACAATTTTATAAGGAATTTTGAAACTTTATTACATCAAGTTCTTTTACAGCAACGCAGCGGAAAATTAAATGAATTACAACATGATATGAATGTACAATTAAACATCAGCAACTTAAAACAGAAAGTAATTTTTAGCACCAAACATCTTTATATCTCCTTGCAAATCCAATGTCTGCATTGAATATCGTGGGCACGTCAGTTACATACAACTGACGCAATACTATACACGGCCATCCTCGCTATGCCATAATATAGAGACTCACTTATTTTAACAATCACAAACTTGAATGTAAACAAAGTGATAAAAGTGTCTAACCTAAACATGTCAGTTTATGTAATGCCTTAATACCTAATGCAGATGTTTACGCTAAGATGACACTAATGCATACTTGTTCGGATTCTATCCTCTTGTATTATTACTATCTAGGTAGCACTTCATGTGCCTCAGTTTTTTATCACATGGTTGCTACATTCAAATAGTTTCATTTAGGCCTAGTGGTGGGTTTCTATAGGACCGTGTACTCAGGCATCAAAAAACAGGTAACAGGCACGATTGCGTAGTCATGAAATTGTGGCAACATGAACAGACATGAATCATATAGTCATGAAACATGGCAATATGTAGAAACATGCATGAATCATGTAATCATGAAACATGACAATATATAATAATAACAGGCATGAATCGTCACGAATCATGGCAACATATAATCAGATAGTAATAACAGGCATGAATCATATAATCATGAAATATGGCAACATATAATAACAGGAATGAATCATGTAATCATGAAACATGGCAGTAGGTAATGGGAAACACGGGCCCCCTTCTGAGTACACATGCCTATATTGGCCACTACTAAGGTCTTTTCCTTAATCCTGGCTTGATTACTTGTTAATATTATTAAACATGCATGTACGTGTCACAAAACAGATCAAGAATAACATGGCATGATCAATTAACAGGTGCACGATGAATAATAAACATGTTCAGGTGAAAGATAACTCATAAGAGGATATAACAACGAAAACTCTAGTTCAGGACAGTAAGACAGTACTGCACCAAATCTGGAATTCCCGTTGCTACAAATATGCAAATCTGAATTCGTCAAAGAATATGTAAAATAGACTCCCGGCCGAATTCAGAGAATATATATAAGTCATATAGTGTTTCACAAGAACATGAGTCAAAACTAAATTGAAACCAGAAAACGTGTTCAGCCAGAAATCAGTATTTTGTATTCAAAGTCAGGAAAATAGCATGAAAACTCATTAATTAAATCCACAAAAAATCTGGGGTATTCCCTTTTATGTATAGTAACAAAAAATCAAGTTTCCTAATTTTCTAACAAAAATAAAGTTGTCAACTAAAATCAGAAAATAGCAAGACACGACAGTTTTGTAAATCTGGAATCGCAAACACTGCAGTACGAAAATAACAATATCTCACAACCCACAGATCGAAATCCAAATCTGCCAAAAGGGTGATAAAATAGACACAGTAGGCTAACTTTCATATTCAGAAATATTTTACAAACAGCAAGTAGAATTAGGTCAAAAATAAGCTTCTTTACTGAACAACAAGAAAATTCTGCTTGTATAGTAGTTGTTCGAAAACATAGAGCGGTTTGTAAAACTCATCAAATAAATCCAAAAAAATTCAGGGTTTAACCCAATCAGGTCTAGTTGTATTTTACAATATATTGGATCAAAATAATACTTCTAACATCATGATAAAAATTGATTACTCTTCAGAATTCATAGAAAACAAAATCTAGAAATCTTTTTATACCTCTGTAGTAAAATAGACATAACTCACAAACCATAAAACAAAACTGAGATATGTCAGAAGGGTTAGAAAATAGATAGAATTCTCTACAAATCATGTAAACAAAATATTTTCAAATACTGACCTTAGTAGGTTCTAAAATACTGATCAAAACGGGAAAACCGGCCAAACTGAAATAATAAGATTAACTAGTTCACATAAAACTCATCCAAATAATAACCAAACATGAAATATAGTGTACTAGATATCCAAACAGTATGGTATAGGGTATATCACAAGTCCATAACAAGTCTACCACGAATAACACGAACGACCACAAGATATCATATAAACAACACGCATGTATACAACAAGAAGTGGTCAACCCTAGGTTATTTCATGTCATGTATGTCGTGAGGCAACTATGGTCGAATCAACACAATAGAGACAAAATCAACAAGGGAATTCACACACGAATTGTCTCTAGAACCCAACTACACTACAGGCGGTATTTAGTACTTGTATTAAACAAAGAAAGAATACAAGTTACTTACCTGGAAGACGACGACGGGAATGGAGCAAAGGGCAAGAATAACGGGAACGGATCCCGGGCACGAACGAATCACGAATGAGATCACGAACACAAAGAACAATCGATCACGAACACGATCGGACAGATCGGCACAGATCTTGATGATGATCAAGATAAAGATGATCGAACGGCTAGATCCAAGAGCTGACGATGATCACTATCAATCAGATCTTCCTGATGATGAAGATGATGATGAAGATCAAGATCGATCGATCGAACGGCTGCGATCAAAGGAAATTGATGATCATCATGATCGTGATGATCAAGAGGGGATCGAACGGCTGAGGTTCAAGGCCATGATCAAGATGATCAAGATGAAATGATGATGAAGAAGATCCGATGGTCCACACCAGGGTGATCATCAACATGATGGATGATGATCAAGAGGAGATCGACGATCGGATGGCCACCAACACACTCAATCAACACCTTGATCAACAGCACACATGCAATAGGATTCGGCTCAGACAGTGGCAGGGACAGCGACACTGCACAGCATCGAGAAAGGTGGTGACTACGGCGCGACGGTCGGGGTCACAGCAATGGTAGTGTCGGCGGCCAGGGGGAGCAGCACAGCGCAGGGAAGCTGCGTTGCGAGGCTGTCGAGAGGAGGCAGGGGTGCCTACAGTCGACGAAGGGAGGAGCACAGGGAAGCGCAACTGGTGGCGCGTCGCTGCTGGCTGTGGTCGCGACAGCGCAGGGGAGAGGGCGAAGCACAGGGGCGATGGGATGAGCAGGAGGACGGAAGACAGGGTTGAAGAGTTGGGTTTCGAAAAGTTTCAGAAGAGGGAGACAGTGGGAGGTCGGGAAAGGGGTTTCGGGTTTTGGGTCTTAACGGGTCTAGGTAGTTAGGGTGTTAGGGTTATAGGGTTTTAATAATGGGTATGGGAATAGTTAAATGGGTATGGGTGTTTAGTGTTAAACGGGTATATGGGTAATGGGTAGAGTTAGGTGAATGGGTAGGAGCTTAATGGGTTTGGGTATAGATGGGTATTGGGTTAATTGAATAGGAATAGGGTTTAGGGTATTAAAAACCAATAAGAGATATACAATAACCAATAAAAAATATAATTAATAATAATTGTAATTTGCATTACAAAATAGAATTTATTTAAAATACTACAAATATAGTTAGTAAATAAAAGTGGATTTTTAATAACCAGTCAAAAATAACAGTAATAACAATAATACTAATAAGAACAATAATAATAAGACAATGATAAAAATAATAATAGTAATAATAATAACAGAAATAATAATAATAAGAGTAATAATAACAAAAAAATATGAATTGTGTTACAATATAAAAATCATAGAAATAGTTACAAATAAAATTATTGATCGAAAACAGATTTTTAATGGAGATCCAATAATACAATTTGACAAAAGAATTTGCAAAACCGAAAAAATAATTTGCGAAAATTTTAAATATAGAAAATACACAAAAATACGTTTTTGGGAAAACAGGGGTTACACCAAACAACGAGTTCAACGCTCCGCTCTTCGCTTAAGCTCCATCAATAAGTCGTTAGCTCCATACAAGAAGATTGATGTGAATTTTTGTAAGTGTACAAAATCGTAACAAGTAGTATAGTTAAGTGAAAAGAGTGTCGAACCCACAAGGACTAATTATTTTATTGAGTACAGAAATTTCTAGATGAATCACTATTTGGAAGATCAAAATTAATAAAGAAGACAACTAAATTAAATTAATCTGAAAATCTAACTAAATTAATTAAAGAGTGCGGATTCTGAAATTTTTGTAATTTGTTAATGGCAAAATCAATTCTTGGGCTTTTGATTTCACCTAGTTTATCAAACACAATTTATAACTCCATGTGAATAAAAAGATTATTTTTCCAAGTTGTAGACCAAAATTCCCAAATTATTCAATATTCTCTCTCAAGCAATATCAAAATTATTCTCAACTAATCATTTGTCATAGTTCATGCACAAATTACCAATTCAAAATTCATTAAGATCTGTGGATTTCCTAACGGTCACATTAACAGCAGTTCGCTCTTGTAACGGTGTTTAATTTTTATTAATCACAAATTACCAGTTCGGTTTCTTCATGATTTAATAGATCATACAAACGTCTGTCAACCAATTGTACGTATTAAGAATAAAAATCAAACAGACAACCATGGAAAAATAGAAAAATAATATGGAACTAAAATTGTGTTATCAAAACTAGGCTATATCAAAGCCCTAAAAAAATAAATTTAATTTATAAAAAAATTATTGCAACTAACAAATACTGTCTTGGATTGCATTATAAAAAGTTAGAGAAAGAAAATAGATACAAAAGGGACTATTTTTGTAAAAGAAATTGCAAACCAAATGCCCCGAAATCAGCGCCCCAGACAGTTCTTCTCAATCTGTTTCCTCGCCTTAAAAATTGTGTCGCAACAACTGATCGGACCCCTCTCTCTCCTCTACTGGAGTCACCCGAACCCAGACCCACCTTCTCTCTGTTTTGCTGGCGTCTGAACTCAGCACTGACATGGCGTCTCGGAACTCGTGCCCGCAGCACACAGTCAGCGCCTCTGCTTCCATTCTCTCTCCTAAGCCTCGTCACGCTACTAATGCTGCTTTCGCTGGGTCTCGCCGCCACATCACATAGCTTTTTCTGCTTTCGTTTCGCGTCCCGTCAAAAACCCAAGCACCCACGCTCACCATTCTGACTTCGTCTTTTTATTTTTTATTTTTTATCATGATAAGAGATCACTCGTCGCTCTCTCCCTTCGTTCAACATCATCTTTGTAGCTTCTCCTTGAGTTGTTATAGAACACGTAAGAAAGATTTAGGATTTATTTTTGCAGAAACAACCCTCTTCTTCATTTATTTGTATCCTTATGTAAATTGCTCTTTATTTCTTGCTCCTTTTTCTTTTCTTTCTTTTTCTTCAAACACGTGCTTCACACACAAAATAAAATCAAAAATTAGGATTTAAATATAAAAATAAAAATAAAATTAATTAGTTTAAAATTAATTAAACAAACTAAAAATCATATTAGCTCATTTAAACCCTTTTAAAAATGTTTATTGCACTTTCAGCTCAATTGGCAAATTAAAATTTATATTTTATTTTTCTCATGGCCAAATTGTAAAATTTAAATTCAACAAATCAATAAAAATAAATCATTATGTTTGTTTTGTTTGTTGATTTTTACCAAAAATCTTCACTTTTTGCATCAAAAATCTTATTCCTTCAAAAATAATTAATTAACTAAAATCTATGGAAATAAGATAAATTATAAACAACATAAACGAAAACAAGCAATTTTTATGGGTAAATGAGTACAAATATTTATATATAAATAGGACACATCAGAGATCAACTCCTTGCTTACCGCTCGAGCTTCATCAATAACTTGTTAACTCCGTACAATCAGTTCAATGTATATCAACAACTCATTGACTAAAAACAATGAGTTCAATGCTCCGCTCTTCGCTCATGCTTTGTCAGCAGTTCATTCACTCCAAACAACAAGTTATACACCTCGCTCATCACTCGAGCTCAATCAACAACACATTGCCTCCAAACAATGAGTTCAGAGCCCCGCTCTTCACTCGAATCCTTCCAACAACCCCTTATTGGCATGTAATAGACTTGGTGTCCAACGTCGGCCTAGAATTGTCTCAACAAACTTGTTGGGCATAAACAGTATATTATAGAAGAGTCTCTCCAAACTTGTTGGGACCAAACAACAAAGCTTTACATCAACTCTGTCCTAGAGTTGCCTCTACTCACTTGTCGAACGCAAATGGCAGGTTCAACATCAACTCCATCTCAGAGTTGCCTCTCCAAACTTGCTGGGCACAAACAATAAGCTCTACGTCTGACTCTATCTCATAGTCGCCTCTCCAAACTTGCTGGGCGCAAACAATAAGTTCAAACATTCAATTTCACCTCATAGTTGCCTTTACAAACTTATTGGGCACAAAAAGCAAGTTCAACGTTCAACTCCATCCTAGAGTTGTCTCTCCAAACTTGCCGAGATCAAACGGAAAGCTCTGCGTTCAATTTTATCTAAGAGTTGTCTCTGCAAACTTGTTGGGTGCAAACGACAGGTTCAACATCAAATCCTTCTGAGAGTTGTCTCTACAAACTTGTTGGGCACAAACAGCATGCTCTACATCCAACTCCATCTCAGATTTGCCTCTACATAACATGTCGGGCGCAAATGGTGGGTTCGGCATCAAATTCATCTGAAAGTTATCTCTACAAACTTGCTGGGTGCATACAGCAAGTACGAAAGTCGAACTCCGTCACAGAGTTTTCTCTACAAAACTTATTGGGCGCAAACAGCAGGTTCAACATCAACTCCATCTGAGAGTTGCCTCCACAAGCTTGTTGGGCACAAACAGCAAGCTCAACGACCAACTATGTCTCAGAGCTATCCAACAAACTTGTTGGGCGTCAACAGTAAGCTCTATGACCAACTCTATGTCACAATTGTGCCTATAAACTTGTTGGGATCAAACAGTGCGCTCTACGTCCAGTCCATCCCTGAGTAGCATCAACAAACTTTCTAGGATCAAACAGCAAATCCGCATTCCGACTGCCTTCTAAAGCTTTTTCCTACAGCAGTTCTTCTGGGTTAGCTACATACACAAGATCCAATGCTCAAACCACACAGCTCCAGACCAACGAAGTGCTCGTACAGAAATGAAACGCTCGATCGACAAATCAAGCAAAAAACACAATGCTTGGTCGACGAAAGAGCGGTTCAATGTAACGAGCGATGAGACATTTGATAAACAAAACAAGTGAATAACATAGCGCTTGCTCGATGAAAGAGCGGTTCAACGAAATGAGCGATGACACGTTTGATCGAAAAAACAACCGAACAACACAATGCTAAATCGACGAAAGAGCATTTCAACGAAACGAGCGACGAGACATTTGATCAAAAAAATGAGCGATGACGAGACGTTTGTTCGACAAAAGAGAAATTCGATAAGGTAGACCACTCAACAAATACTTATTGGGTGAAAACTTGAGAAATCTTCAACCCAAACTCAACAAAATGAGTTGACAAGCACAAAGAATAAGAAGTTGCACAAACCCTAATAACTTCATCTCCAAGCGGTCAAATCTTCCAGAACCAGTTCAACATCATATATAGTTAGAGCATTCCACTCTCAATCTTGGGTCTATTGTGCAATTCCCTTCAACCAAAACTGAGCACCACTTCTCCAAACTGTAAGAGAAATTTTTTGAAAACCTAACTAACAAGCTCCAAGCTCTGAAGCCTTGAACAAGGCACGAATTCGCCGAAGAAGACACAAGTCGCAACGAAGCTCTGAACTCATCAACCGAACAGTTCGGTAAAGAAGCTTGCCGAGCTCATTCATCACTCGAAGCAAGCCTCGTCGAGCACCAAGACTAGTTCGCCGAGCTCCAACATCCAACCGCCGGGCCCCCCTGTTCGTCGGTCGCCAACTCCAACGAGCTCCAAAACTGCCGAACTCCAAAGTCACCGAGCTCCCACTTTGCCAAACTCCCTTGTATGTCGAGCTCCATCATCAAAAGTTGTCGAGCTTCGAGCTCCTAAGTCACCGAAGCCCTAAAATCCAAAAAAAAATGGAGCTCAAAAAAAATGTCGGCCGAACTAGGGGCTTCTCCAAGTCCACTACAGCCATTAGATCCCTCAGAGAATCGAGCAAGCAAAATATGGACGAAGGGGATCAAGCCACGTCGCCCCCTTTCTTCCTAACCACTCTACTTTCTTCTCAGCTGCACGATTCCTCGGAAATGCAAGCTCCATCTTAATAGAGCTCCAGATTGCACCATGCCACTGATCACCATTACAACGGCTTCATCACATTCGTCCAATCCACTTAGTGGGCAAGCCAAGTGGTGATCAACGCTGCAAATTGCTCCAAAAATTGCTTCAGGCTGATAAATCAATAAACAAATTCACATAATTCAATTAAAATTCAAAAATTCAATTAAAATTTCCAAAAAATAATTATCAAATTCGGAAAATAAATTAAAATTTTTGAAAAATAATTAGAAGTTGAAATGATAAATTAAAAAATTGAAAAAAAAATTAAAATTGGGGAAAAATTAATAAAATTCCAAAAAATTATGGAATATTCCAGAAAAAATTAGAAAAGTCTAGGAAAATATTCACAATCTCTAGAAGTTTCTGATCAGTTCCAAGTATCTTCGATCATCCCCGAAAGCTAAGATGTACTCTAGAATTCTAAAATAAGCCGAACTACTTCCTGAAAGCCAAGAAAATTGTCTTCCAAGAGTGGGGGCTTATGAAAATGGTAAAAATCGCAACAAATCAGGATCGTATGATTCCAACATAGATCCTAAATCTTCTATAGGCAGATTATCATAACGGTCCTCTTTAACATGTCTGGGCCTTCTTCATGCTCATCTACAAGACATTGGCCACTTTCAAGCCTATTAAAAGGGACAAGGCCCACTAGGAGAGACACTCAGTCCGTGACGGTTGTAAGTCAAATCTTTTATCCCTACACAAGAGAGTTTTATCTCTTAAGGAGGAGAATCAACAGGAGATAAGGGATTCAAATTAATCTAATGGATTCATATCAATCTCTTGAACTGTTTCTCAGGCCTATAAATATCCTCCCCCCTCCTCAGTCAGAAGGTAATTAATTTTTTCTTTCTCAATCTCTCTTTCGCTCTCTGGTTCTGACTTGAGCGTCAAAGAGTCTATCACCGACGCCACCCCTGGTATTTAGATCACCGTGTTCAATCAACGATCCAGATCTAATTTCGGGAGCTCTAACTACTTTTGGCGGCGATGATCAACGACTACATCTTTAGTAGTTTCCTTCAAATATAAACTTACTATCTATCTGCTCCCACACCAAAATAAGCAGCAACAAGTCCTAAGGTTCTTTGTACTGAATTTTCTTTCATTTCTTTGTCATCAACTGGTCTTAATTTTCTGATCTTATTTATCTCTTCTTCTATTAATACATTCCACCATTTTGCTACTACTCCTATAAAGGTTGCTTCTATAAATTCATCGAATTTATTTTTTGAGAGGTTTTGCCTAAATCAAAATATTAAGGATACTTTTACCCATTCTTCTATTGTTCTATCTATATCTTTTACACAGTCTAGATCTAGCCATTCTTCATTTCTGGCTATTCCTTTTGCGTATTGTTCACTGGTTTATATTTTTGGGTTTCTTCTTCTTTTTCTTTTTCTTTTTCTTTTTCTGACTTACTCATTTATCTAATTTGCCATTTCTATGGTATGTGACTAGGATAAGTTCTTTTATTAGATGGTGGTCCTAAGTATTCGTACATATTAGTCAGATTTTCTTTAGGATTTGTTATAGTCTATTTTTTTTTCTTGATCCATTTTTATTTGTTCATTTGTTATTTCTAGATTCCTTAAGGCTTCTTCAATTTCCTATGAATTGGGATTTACCATTAAATTTTCTATTTATAAAATATTTATATTAAGTTTTGTTATAGCATCTAACTCCTTCATACATTTTTCTGTTATACCTAATTCTTCCTATGTGTCATCTGTTATATACCTACTTAGTTCTTTTATGTTCTTACTTATGATTTTTAAGATTTCGGGTCATTATAATCTAATTCTTGAATGTTTATCATATACATTTCTAAATCTACTTTTCTAATTGAATTGAATTTGTATATTGTTGGTTTTTCTTGTGGAATATTATCCATTGTAATATCAGCTTAATTCTTGTTTTTATAGTGTAACGTCATGTACACTAGTATGTGTTGGTAATATCAACTTGCTACTTTGTTTCTATAATATAATACCTTGTATGCTATTATTATTTTTATTTCTTTAGGTAACTTTTCAGCTACTTGTTATTACTAAATATTCTGTTATTTCCTTATCTTCTGTTAATCTTTTATCAGCGTGTCTTATTTTAAATTTTGCAAGGTTTTTTAATCTTAGTATCTTAATTAATTATGAAGTATCCAGTTTTTATAATGTTTGAGGGATATTATATTTAACAATTTCTGAAATAGGGTTACATAAGAAATTTGTTTTTAGGTTTTTATAATAAACTGGGTCAGTTGGGTGAATATTTTTGAAAAAAATGTTAGACAATCACTCTCTAGGAGGCGGGCCTAGACCCTACCCGAGCCAAGTCTTATAGGCCTCCTTAACGGCCGGGCCAAAGTCCTCTTGTCACGCCCCACTTCCCAAAAAGAAAATACGGAATACGGATACGTGACTAAGCTCAGCAAATGATTTTCATCATCCATAAGCTATTAAGAATCTTTACAACAGCTCACAGAAATAATCAGAGTCGGAAGCAAGAGAAATCAACCAAGTATGCAAAATCGAATCAAATATAGCAACAGAAATTTATTTGAAACCAAAATATAATAATCTCAAATAAATCAAGTCTGAATAAGTCAATATCCTGGGTCACATTTCCCAAATACAAAATAAATCCATGTATCAAATACAATTGTTCAAATAAGCAACAGAAATAATAATAAAGACTCCAGCACTAATATCTCATATCACCAACTCCATCAGGCAGCTGATCATCTTGGTCTGTAATTAATAAATTGCAAGAAAAAGGAAAAGTGAAAACAAACTCCCGTCATTGCAAGTTACGGGCCGCTTGTAATGCAGGATACAAGTACATGGAATAAATAACAAATATAAAATAACAATAGAACAAATATGGCATGGTAATAGGCATATCAACAGAATATAATATCTAACATGAATCAGGAAAACAATTCAGATAGCATGGTATACTAACAGGTATAAGTAACATGTGTCAAGTGTCAACAGTATATAGATAGATATATAGATAGCAGTGTCAGGTAATAGTATCAGATAGCAGTCAGATAGTAACAGATAACAGTGTCAGATAATAGTCAGATGATAATAGGTAACAGATAACAGTTAACAGATGTCATGTTCTTACAGTCTTGTGTTTATTACTAACTAGGTAGCACTTCATGTATCCATCTTTTTACTACATGGTTTCTACATTCAAACAGTTTCATTTTATATTTTGTAGGGGATCATATAGGGCCGTGTACTCAGGTATCAGTAATCAGACAGTCAGAACCTATCGGTCCTCCTCCGAGTACACCTTCCTATAGGAAAGTGTGTAGTCAGGTAATCAGTAACAGTAATAAAACAGTCAGAACCTATTGGTCCTCCTCCGAGTACACCTTCCTATAGGGAAGTGTGCAGTCAGGTAATCAGTAATAGTAATCAGACAGTCAGAACATATTGGTCTTCCTCCGAGTACACCTCTCTATAGGGAATTGTGCAGTCAGGTAATCAGTAACAGTATCATATCATATAACAGATGCTCAGTATGGGAAACACGGGCCCCTTCCAAGTTCACATTTCTATAATTTCTCACTACTAGATCTTTCCCTTAAATCCCGACTTGGTCATTTATTATTATTATTAGGCAGGCATGTATGTGTCATAAACAAAGTAAGAATAACATGTTATAAGCAGGTAACTGGTTCAGGGTGAAAGATAAACATGTACAGATGATAGACAGTTCAAAAAGGAATAGAACAACGCAAATGCTAGTTCAGGACAGCAAGACAGTACTGTACTAAAATAGGGATTCCCGTTGCTACAAAAATACAAATCTGGATCCGTCAAAGAATCTAGAAAATAGACTTCCGTCCGAATCCAGCAAACATATATAATTCATATGGTATTTCACAAAAATAAGTCTCAAAACAGGTTTGAATCCAGAAAATGTGTTCAGTCAGAAATCAGTATTTTGTATTCACAGTCGAGAAAACAGCATGAAAACTCATTAATTAAATCCAAGAAAAATCTGGGGTATTTCCCTATATGTGTAGCATTAGAATATAAAGTTTCATAGTTTTCCAACATAAATAGTTTATTCAAAAAAATTAGAAAATATCAAGATGCAGTAGTTTTGTAAATCTGAAATTGTAAACACTGCAGTACGAAAACAGCAATATCTCACAATCTCACAGACCATAAATCGAAATCCAAATCCTCCAAAAGGGTAATAAAATAGATATAGTAGGCTAACTTTTATATTCATAAATATTTTACAAACAAGTAGAATTAGGTCAAAAATTAGGTTATTCACAGAACAGCAAGAAAAATCTGCTAATATAGTAATTATTTGGAAACATAGAACGGTTTGTAAAACTCATCAAATAAATTCATAAAAATTCAGGGTTAATCTCAATCAGGACTAATTGTACTGTGCAAATTATTGGATCAAAATAATACTTTTAAAATCATAATAAAAATAGATTACTCTTCAGAATTCATAGAAAACAAAATCTGGAGTTTTTTATACACCTCAGTAGTAAAATAAGCATAACTCACAACTTAGAATTCGAAACTGAGATCCGTCAAAAAGGTTAGAAAGTAGACAGAATCCTCTACAATTCATGTTCACAAAATATTTTCAAATACTGACCTTAATAGGGTCTAAAATACTGAACAACATCAGCGTAACTGAAAATACAGATTTGTTCTTCTTACTCAAATCAACATAAACCACGCGAAATTTATCCAAATCAACCCAAACATGAAATATAGTGTACTAGATGTCCAAACAACATGGAATAGGGTATTTTTCAAGTATTTGACAAGTATATCATGAATAACACATCAAGCACATGATATCACAAAATAGCATGAACATATACATCAAAAGTGGTCAATCCTAGGTTCTATCATATCATATGTGTCGTGAGGCAACTATGGTCAAATCATCACAATAGAGACAATATCAACAAGGGGATTCATACACAAATTGTCTCTAGAACCCAACTACACTACAGGTGATATTTATTACTTGTATTACATAAAGAAAAGAATACAAGTTACTTGCCTGAAAGACGACGATGGAAACGAAGGAAAGCGAGAATAATGGGAATGGATTCCCGGGCACGAACTCAACGAACACAACGAACGGATAACAAGCAAGATCACGAACATAAGGAACAACCGATCGCGGACAAGATCGGACGGATCTCAATGATCAAGAGGACGATCAAGATGAAGATCAAGCGAATGGCTAGATCAAGATTGATGATGATCAAGATCGATCGACGATCGGATGGCCAAGATCACCCCGATGGTGATGATCAAGATGATCAAGATCAGATGCCTAGGATGAACTCCCGATCATGCAAAATAGCAAGGCAATGGGTGCACTGGCTTGGCTCCTACGGCAGGGACAGTGGACGGCAGATGGTGGAAGGCAAGCCAAGAGGGGCATCATGACTGGCGTCACGACAAGAGGAGCACAGGGCGAGGGGTTGGCTAGCGCGCTGTCTGACTACGTCGGGCTATCGCGAGCAGGGCGCTGGCTATGGGATCACGCTGGCTGGCGGCGGTAGGAAGGCCAGCGTAGGGAAGCGTTGCACTGGGCTGGGGCTGTCGGTGCTGTGGGGCCGACTGTTGACTGGGGAAGAGGAGACGGCAGATGGAGGGTCGACTGAGGGAAGCGTCGGGGAGAGAGATGCGGCATAGAGGACAGGACGGGAGAGAGCAGTAGCAGATGAGGGTGGGTTGAGGGGGTGAACGGCTGGGGCGAGGAGCGGGGGAGACGGGAGGTAGACGAAGGGGGGCGGCTGCATGGGGAGATGAACAGGTGCGGGGGGGCTATATATCAGAGTAGGTTTAGGGTTGGGTGTGCACAGGTAATAAGGTAAACTGGTTAGGTGGTTTTCTGGTAGGGTATTCAATGGGTAGGGTTATTGGAGTGTTATAAATAGGGTATGGGTAATATAGGGTTTAGGTGTAGAATCGGGAGTGGATTTAGTTATAATGGGTTTGGGTTAAAATGGGTTTAAAGCAAAAGATCCAGTAAGAATATAAATAGAGTTTTGCGAAAATAAAACAACCAATAAAAATATATAATTAGGATTTAGATTTAAAAGTAATAATTAAATCAATTATAACAAATAGTAATACAATAGTACAACAATAATAGGATTTGAATTACGATATAAACCCATTGAAAAATAGTCTCAATTAAAATTATTGATTAAAAATAGATTTTTAATAGAAGATCCAAGAATACATTTTGATAAATGAATTTGAAAGCGAAAAATAAATAATTTGCAAAAATTTGAAATACAGAAAATACACAGAAAATACGTATTTGGGGAAACAGGGGTTACACCTATTGTTTGTAAATTAATGAAGCCTGTATTCGGCCCTTAGCCCGAGCTTTTATCCCGACCATAAATCGGTGCCTAAGCTCGTGTGAAAAGCCTGGGCCTAAGCTCAAGTAAAAAAAGCCTGGGCCTAAGCCCAAATGGAAATTGTATGATTATTTTTATTTAATTAAATAACTAACTATTTTTTACCTCCTTTTATTAAAGGATTTGAAAATTAGTTGTTTCAGAATTAGAGTATTTTTTTATTAGATGAGAAAAGAGGAGTTGTGGTGTGTGAAAAACATAAGGATATGAAGGGGTATTTATAGTTTTCTTTTTGGGTTATGCTTAAAATTCAAAATGTAATTTGTTGTAATTAAATGTATTTAAATGTAATTAATAGAAAAACCAACAAAATGCACAAAACTTTTTGGAAAATTGCATTTATGCATGCTACTTATATAATTTCCAACGAGTTTATTGAACTTAGTGTCATTGGAAGAGGAGAAAGCTCCATATGTTTGAATTTTGAAGCCTTTCCAAGAGTACAACCATGCATCTTCATGGGAGTTTTGAAGCATCTTCCCAAGTGGAAAAAGCCCGGACTTATGGTCGGGCCTATGGGTGGGCTAAAGCCAGGGTTTTGAGCCGGGCCTATGGCAGGCTAAAGCCCAGGCTTTTGAGACGGCACGGACGTCAAAATGATGATCCAAGCCCAGCCCTTACGTACAAAGGGCTAGGCCGGGCGTTTTAGATGGCCAGATCAATGGGCTTGGTCTTTCGAGCGTTTTTTACATCCCTAGCTGATAATGAACAATTAAAATATGAAATTGACAGTCTTCCACCTTCTTGCTTACATATAAAACATAATTTATTTTTGGTCACACAATTCCTTATTTGTATCCACATTGTTAGCTATTGGCTAAGCATCATGAACATTTCCTTGTGCTGTTTAGAAGTAATTTCCAATCTTTCGTCGTAATTTTGGAAACTATTCAACGCTTTATGAAATAAGGCCCTGAAAACCAGCATCATTTGATTGTACGGCCGGCACACATACCAGGTGGCGTTCAATGATTCATGGAGGTTTAAGTGGTGAGTTCAGTTATAGTAAAATTAGTTTTCTAGTTATGTATGTATACTAGATTTGCCGACACGTCTTCGGAACGATACAACATTTGAAAGTCTTGTAAACAGTAAAACAATAATTATGTAGCTCAACTTTAAATAGTAAAACAATAATTAGTCCCCTACAAAAAAGAAGTCAAACCCCGGCGTTTTTTTTGCTCATTCCCGGCATTTATAAACGCTAGGGTTGTTCCCCCCGACACTTCGAAAAGCACCGCCGCAAGCGCCGTTCTTTCCCCCGCCGGGTTTGCGGAACACTTTCCCCGGCGTTTTCAAACGCCGGGGTATATACTGGCGTTTCCAAAGCGCCGGGGTATGCTGATTTTATTTTTTAAATTTTTTTCCTTTAAAAGACCTATCCCGGCGTTTTACGCCGGGGTAGGTATATATATATATATATATATATATATATATATAGGGAAAGGATCCGTTGCACACTACTTTGGTGCTCACCGCGTGAACACTATGCCTTCGGGCGTTCATATCGAAAATCCGAACCGTTCACATTGATCTACACATCTAAATTAGTCTAAATATGTAAAATCAAATCATTTGAAATTCATTTGCCCATTCATTGAAGTGTTACAAAATTGTATGGCTGAAATTCATTGTTTTTATAGTCACATGATGGATGGGCAAATGAATTTCAAATGATTTGATTTTACATATTTAGACTAATTTAGATGTGTAGATCAATGTGAACGGTTCGGATTTTCGATATGAACGCCCGAAGGCGTAGTGTTCACGCGGTGAGCACCAAAGTAGTGTGCAACGGATCCTTTCCCTATATATATATATATATATATATATATATATAGGGTTTGGTTCGGGTGAGAACCAACCCTGGGGTGAGAACCTAAGGGCCTCTCCCAACCACTCATCAAATCATTTTGTAGGGCTGAGATTATGCAAGTACATAATAAGGTAATAGATCATACTGTACAGAATTTTTTTTTGTGTGACGGTTAAGACAAATTTGGTCAAACTGGAGAGAGAAATAATTTATTCCCGTAAAATATGGGAGAAGATTTTGTATCCCAAATTAATAGCAACTGCAGAATCATTCACCAATTCGTTCCTTACAGTTACTGTTTATTACAGTTGCTATTTATAATTATTACAGTTGCTGTTTAAGTGGACAGGTATTGCTGTATAATTATTTCAGTTGCTATTTATAATTATTACAGTTGCTATTTATAATTATTTTTTTTTTTTTTTTTTGATTATACTGGGTCTCCATCCTCCTCTACGGGTCAGACTAATCCCAGTCCTCGTGACAAGGCTCCCGACCTTTGGTCGGGTTGATGCACCAGCGTTGCTGGCCATGACGGTCACTGGCCACTCAGAGGTATTTAATCCCCATCTATGGGAACCATAGGGTTCGAACCTGGGATCTTGGAGGAGCACACTCCAAGTCCCATCGCTCTTACCACTAGGCCACTTGTTGTGGTTGCTATTTATAATTATTACAGTTGTTGTTCATCCTGATGAAGATTGTGGTTCGGCTGAAAATAAAATAAAAAAGGCAATATATGTTGCGTATATAAAAAAAGGCAATAAAATAAAAAAGGCAATATATAATTATTACAGTTGCTGTTCATTCCTTTTATTTCGCGGTCAACAACGCTTAATTAAAGGGATTCTCATCTTAATGCAAATATTAATTAATCTTATTGTTTAATTGAAAAAAATCTTGACCGTTAAGATTAAGCAGATGAGTGGCTGGGATAGACCCTTAAGATCTCACCCCAGGACATGGTTCTCACCCGAACCTAATTCTATATATATATATATATATATATATATATATATATATATATATATATATATATATATATATTATTTTTTTTAATGGTCCATTTTATCAAATCAAATACCTGGAATTCAAATCAGAATCATTTTCCAGAATTCATTCTAATATTTTTCACAAATCTATTAATCAAACATAATAAACAATATATAAATACATCACAACACAAATTCATTCCAATAATCAAGCATAATAACATAAATTATGTACAGTACAACAACATTACAAGCTTTTGAGTTCAAGTTTCCTGGTAGAGTAATTTACAACATAAACTTGTAAACTTGTTAGTGATTAAACAATCAAACTTCCAAACTTGTTGGTGATTAAATTGGAGATTTGGGATCTAGGCAAAGACTGCAAAATCTCAAGGGCAGCTTTAATCTTGGAAGAATAGGAGGACCAGTTATATTCAGACTTCTTGTGTTTGACTTCCATTCCAACATCAGAACAGCTACTAGAATAATTAACACCACCCAGTTCATCAGACAAAGTGTTTTTTTAGTGTTTGCCTAGAAAACACTGAAGCGGAACTAAGATGGACCTTGCAGTCAGGTGAAGGGCAGACATTTTCCTCTGTTGTAAGATGCTGACAAATGCACTGGTTACAATAAACATGTCCACAGATTGTAACAACAGCATCTTCAGGAGGGTCCTTCAGAGATCATGAAACAAGCATCAAATACATCAGTTCAATGGGAATATATAAGCAAGACCAAGGTTGCGTTGAAGGAACCTTTTTCTTTTTTTTGTGTAGATCAGTTTGGCAGCATGTGCTTTCAGAGACAAGTAGATCAGTTTCTTTTTCTTTTTTTTTTCTTTTTTTTTGTGTACATAAAACAATTAGATGAAATCAGGAAGAAGAATGGACTAATTACATGTTTGGCAGCATGTGCTTTCAGGCCATCAATCACAGGCCATCAATCCACCTATAGCCAACACCATCACTGAACTGCTCCTTTTGCCTATAGAGAATATGCTGCAGTACACAGAACCAAAATCATTAATAGAAAATCACTGTGTTAAGTGTATATCTTGCTTGTATTAATCCTGCACATAGCACTGTTTTATTAGACTAATTATAGTTTACCTTCGGAAGGTAGGAATTCTCCTCATCATTAAAAGCCTTCCTCAATACCCACTTCTCAATCCGACCAAGATCAGGTTGGATCTAAGCAAATAAAAAAATAATAAGCATCTGAGTTTATTTCATGATCCACAACTTTACCTGTACCTGATACACATTATTCTTTTGTTTATTAGTCATACCATTTTCCATTCAGGATCAATGCTCATAGCGACATTGATAAATTCTTTGTCTAAGAATGGCACACGAGCTTCCAATCCCCATACCGAGGTGGCTTTATTTGCTCTCTGGCAATCATACTGGTGTAGGGTTTTGATCTGAACATAGACATGAAAACAAGTAAGATATCTGATTATATGCATACTATAATTTTAGTATAGTAGGTGTTGTGAGTACTTTGTGACATGTTTCGCGATGGAACTCCTCTTTGTTAGGTGCCTTGTGCAAGTATAAATACTTCGCCAGATATTACCATCTTCACTCCCAACGACTTGATCTTGCGTGACATGAGGAACATTAGAGTGCTCGCCCTAATAGTCGTCACATCATAAGTCTCCACATGGTAAATCACATCCTCTATGGCATCAATCCCATCCTATCACATCACACCAAGGAATGTTATGAGCTTATTTTAATGATGATTGAGTTGTTAATAGGTAAATAAGGGAAGTCTGAGATATCAAACATCACACGAGAAATTGCAGCTCAGTGGGGACGAGTTAATTGTAGTCCATGATATATGTAATTTACATGCAACATTTAGAATGACTGAAGATAGAAATCATATGTTTCCACAGTTTCTAATATGGAAAGTGAGTAATAGGTAGTTCATTTCATTATTTCTTAGTAATCAAAGATGGTCAGGATTTTCCCTTTATTACTTAAACAGGACAAAACCAACTTAAAAAAGAAATTAATAAGTTAATATATCATTAAATGTGTTTTACAACATATAGAAAATATCATGCTCCTTTAAGACTGAAAAAATAGGAATTCTACCCCAAGTGTAACAGTAGTCAAATATATACATGCACGATACCTACATATTAATTATCAAGTATAAACTGACCAATCAATTACCAACAAGTTGCAGGCAACAGTAAATTTGAACCTGCCAATGGTCTGTTGGACTTGGCAGCAACATTTGGCACTCTTTATGTTACTTCACACATCCTTAGCACAATCACAAACTGCACAAGAAATATGAGACCACTAAGTTCTGAAACCAATAGAACTTTCTTCATTTTTGACTGTTTGAAGAACATAACATGCCTCATTTTGAACAATAATGCTACATTCGGTGGCAATTAATTTTATACCAATAAAAAATCAAAGGTAGACAAACCTCAAGTGCATTCTGGACTCATGTTGCATCATCAAATTCAATGAAAGCATACTAGAAACCAGTATACTGCACATCACATGAATGCAAGGTTAGGGAGGTTGTTGCATTTCTTTGAGATTATTAAGAATAGTTAAAATAAAGAAGTTATCCATCGATGAGACATTGCAACTTCTAATAGTAAGACCTTCAGCTTTTATTTACCAAAGTTGGCACCGACGATCAACATCAGGGACCGGCAAGATGGATGATGGATTAGCTCAGACTGACCTGACCAATTTTTTTTTTTAAAACAATTAATTATTAGTTCAGTTTTTAAAAAATACTAAAATATTACATTTATAACATAAAATATTTAAATATTATTTTTATTTTAAAAAAACACCCTATACCAAAAATCTGATCTACCAATGATTCTATAGTGTTTGTTTGACCGATACCGATCTTGATACCAGAATTTGTTGGCCGATGCCAATCCCAATAGTAATATGGACCAAATAAAGTCTATACATATACTTCTTGTAGGTTTCGTTTATTTTGATTTAGCTGACGCTGAAGTTATAATTTAGGATTGAAGAAGCTAACAGTCTTAAAGCAATTTAAAGACGTGCAGTTCTATCTCATATCATTCATTGAACAAGTATAGGGAACTCTTCACTCCACTGGCCTAATTTTTTCCAGTACTGAGTATTTGAGGCTTTAGAAGATAGATGACTCATTATGGCCGACGTGTAGGCAAGGCAATTGCTACATATTTGTCCTCAACAAGTAAAAGAAACTAAAATTTGTCCTTATATTCTTTTTGCTAATTCAATAAACCATGTGATCAGACAGGGGCATACATGGACCTTCATTACTGCTCAAAAACTAATTTGACCTAATATAATTTTGCTATCAGGACTTGGTTTATATTACTACTGAAGTTGACTTGCAAGCATGCTCACCATAACAAACTACATATTGAGGTGTACAAGTTACAACTCATAGACTTCTAACATCAATTCTTTATCTATTATACAATATAAGAATACAAACAAGCGAGTTCTCCGAAAAGATGCTTTAGGTAACTCAGATTCTTTTCTCAAATTTTACTTTCAAGTAAATCATTATTTTGGGAATCATTCTACTCATATCCAGTAACATAAATTTCTGGCCCCACCGCTTATGAGATCTTCAAACGGACAACATTTTACAAATATCTTTTCAAAAGAAGAAGTTAAAAAACACTTAAAATTTTGTCAAATAGTTCGCTTCCATCAATAAATTCCAGAACAATGTATATTTTTGTTTTGCTCGCCATGACCTAAAAATTGAGATGGTATTCTGGTTAGAAGATTCAAGTCATAGTCCATGAGAACTACTAGAATAGATGCACATGATTTTTAGTCCAGAAAAGCTGAAGTTAAAGTCCGCAGGTACAGATCTCGATCTTATGCAAACTGATAATACTGAAGAATCAGATACCAAATGATAGTGCACATAAAATTAAAATATACCTCGTGAAATAGTAAGGAGGAAACCATGTCTCCTTCATCTATGGAGCTTGCATTTACTAGAAAAATTTTGCAAAAAATCTTTAGTTTCCAATTTTATATGGAAATGGCAGGTTCTATGGTTTCCTACCTTCCCTCTCAACTTTTTTCCAAGAAAACAAGCAAAAAATTCACATATAACCTAATTAACTAACAATTTCATGACCATAACTCAAACTCGAACCAAATCAACCATACTCACACCAAAGATAACAAAATTAGGGTTAACTCAATAATCAAGAACAGAGAGTAAGGCATTACGTGAGAGGAAGTAGGAGATGGCGAAGATGCAGATGGCCCACAACAAAGTGCGAACCTTGGCCTCGTCGATCAGATCTTGCAAGCTCACCATCGCCCTCATCACTGAATCTGATCGAATTGGGGATTTATGAAAACTCTAGAAATTGAGAAATGGCGGCTACGAGAGCGAGAGCGAACGACGACGGCAGCTGCGAGAGTGAATGGCGGAGGCGGCTGATGCGAGAGGGTTTCGGCGATCTTGAGGGCGACGGGGGTTTCGAGGAAGAGAGAATTGATGGCGACGATGGAAAGAGGGAAAGAACTCAGGCCAGTGGAGTAGGAAATTTTGAGATTGAAGAGGAGATTTTCCTTCTTCTAGAAACTTATTAAAGAAAGAAAGAGAGGAGATTTTCCTTCTTCTGGAAAATTTTGGGGTTTCTGGGCGCGAAGAGAGAAACAGAGAGAGGGAAATGGGAAATTTTGGGGATGGAGAAACTTATTAATGATGTTGAAGTCCCCGAGCGTTTCGAAACGCCGGGTATCCCACTAACTCCGGCATTTTTTATAAATGCCGGGGTATGTTTAAACACTTTTGGCTCTTTACCCAAACGCCGGGCTAGTTTTGCCGGGGTTTCCCATCTTTTCTGTAGTGGTTGTAAATAAAAGGACATGTTTCCATTAGTATATGTTGAAAAATAATTATAAATGGGAGTATAAAATCCAACTTCTTAGAACTTTAAGTGTGGAAAATAATGAAATTTAACTATTGATGAGATATTTGCTATTTTTAATGTAACATGAGCAATAAAAAAATGCATAAAAAATCAGAAAATTTACAAACCTGAAATCTGAAAATATAAATTTCTGAGTAAATAGAGAGAGAATGAGAGAGAGAGAGAAATAAATAAATAAATAAATAAATAAATAAAGGAGTTGTTTTGGAGGGATTTGAATTTGAGTTTTAGGGGAGAACTTTTGGGCGGAAAAATATGTTCTGTGAGGTTAGATCTGGACCATTGATTTCAACCCTATTGAATGAGAGCCACTTGATAGCTTTCTTTGTGTTTTATTATACAGATAACGCGTGCACTACACATGTTAAGTGGCAGTGCACGATTAAAAAGTTGATATTCGTGTCTCTTTATTTCTATGGGCGTGTTAAAAAAGCATCTCAATGTCAGAGCAGTTTAGAACACCCTCATTGTAATTCATCTTTTTTTTTATAGTTAAGATATTTAGTTTTCTTGCACTTTAATTCGTCCCCTTCTTTCCTGTTATCACATTGACGATGATGATGGGACAGGGAAGAGGCACAACAGAGCGAATCCGGATCTAGGTCTAGATTGGGCTCAATGCAGGGTCGGCCTTGGCCCAGGGCAAGCTGGGAGACCGCCCATGACCCAATTCAGAAGAGGGGGCCCAAAATTTTGTTAAGTATAAGGGTTTGTAAGTAGACAAAAAATTTAATTAATATTTGAACCAGAAGTCTAAAGGTTTCCTCTTTTAATTAATAAAATTTCAAGTTCCAACTAACCTATTCCAGACTTCCATTATATACTGTAATATCCTGAACAGTTATTAATAATATATTTTTATTATTATTATTATTTGATTATTTAATTATTTAATTATTTTATTTTATTTTTCAGAATTGAAATATTTTTGGTGGATTTTACTTAGTTTAATTATTAATCATCATCTGTATGGATACTAGTCCATATGTATATGCGTTATATCATTTTGGTACTGGAATCTTCCGAGCCGATAATAAAAATTATTTTTATTATTATTTTCAGAATTAATTTATTTTTATACTAATTGAGCGGTTTAGCAAACGAAAATTTTCGGTATATATATTAATGTATACGTATGCGTATTGTACCGATTTCATACGTTTGTACAAATTGTGTAGTATGTGTTTGGATAAAAATATCTTATTTTTGTCATGATTAATCAAAAATGGATGGCTAGGATTTGTTTGGAGTCTTAAACCTAGGGTTTAGGATTAATGGAAATACATAAGAGTATTAATAGGTGTATTCTACTAGAACCCTCTTCCACCTCTCTCCTCCACCTCACCCCTCCACCTCACCCTCCACCTCATTCTAGCCTTGGCCGGCCACCCCTTACCCCAAGGGGGTTTTTGCAAAACCCCTTGGTGCATTTGCACTCTTCCCCTCCCATTCCTCATATAACACCCCCCCCCCCCCCCTCTCATCTCTTGCCTCATTTGCCAAAAGGAAAAATAGAGAGGAAAAGAAAGAGAGAATAAAACCCTAACTTGAGAGTTCTTCACTTGTATGTTTTTTCTTTAAGAGCTAGGAGGAAGGAGAAGGTTCTTGGCTAGTCCTTCCTACAAAGAATCAAAGGTGGGGGTTTCACTATTTTCTTATTTTGTATTGTTTTTGTCTTTTGTTTGTTATATGCGGTTGTTGTATGTTCAAATAATAACTTGGACTAAATCTTAAGTATAACCATGGTTGTATGGATCAAAATGATCCCATGAGAAAGATGGATGGTAGAACTCAACCAAAACAACATAAATGTTTAATCTTTAAGCTTTGTTATGGTTATTTTTGCTAAACTAACAACTTGGACTGATTGGTTTGGGCATATGAGTAGTGTGAGTCAAGTTTGATCACATGAAAAGTTGTGAAGAGTAGAACTCACTAAAAACCCATAAAGATGGAATCTTTAGCTTAGTATGTTTATTGTTGTTATTATTGTTATTTTGCTAAACACAAGACTAAAAACTTGGACTAAACTATAATTATATAAAGATTGGTGTAGTAAAAATACTTACATACCCATTTTAGAGTTGTAGAACTCAACAAGCAATTAAAAGATAAGTCTTTTGTTGTATGTTGCTCTCTACTTTGTTAAATATCAATCTTTACTAACCCTAGTTCATAAAAAGTGGACCTTGTTATTTGTAGGAACTAGTAGATTAAAGAAAAGTAGGTTTTGTAATATGTAGATTCAAAAATATTAGATTTTTGTAATATTTAAGACTTGTAATTCTTAAGAAAGTAGTCTTTGTAATATTTGAGTTGTTGTAGTAAACTCAAAAAGAACCCATGCTTGAGATGTATGTTAGAACCATGCTTGAGTTGTTGTAGTAAACTCAAAAAGAACTCATGCTTGAGTTGTAGTAAAGAATCATGCTTGAGTTGTATGTTACAACCCATGCTTGAGTTGTATATGCTAAAAGAACTCATGCTTGAGTTGTAGTGTTCTAGAAAAGAACCCATCATGCTTGAGTTGTATATGCTAAAAGAACCCATGCTTGAGTATGTGTAGTTGTTCTAGATTCAAAAGAACCCATGCTTGAGTTTGTGTAGTTAATCTAGATTAAAAAGAACCTATGCATGCTTAAGTTGTATGTTGTAATGGTCTTAGTTATATTTCTAAAAAGGAACCCATGAATTCAGCTATCATGCTAATCTAGTTAAACTATTGAAATGAACCCATGTTCCATATTTGTTCTAGTTTGACTTTTAAGAAGAAACCCATGAAACTAGCTCCATGATAGTTCTAGCTCAAATTGACGAGGAACCCATGCATTTAGGTTCTAGGTGTATCTAGCTCAACTTTGAGAAAGAACCCATGAACCTAGTTGCATGTTGTCCTAGTTCAAATTTGGGAAAGAGAACCCATGAATTCTAGTTTCATGTGGTTCTAATTAAATTTGACCATATCATGTGAACGTTCTTCATCTTCAATGTATGGGTGATAATGGTTGGGAAAGTCACTATTATTGTTAACTTGATAAAAACTCATCCAGGGTCTCATAGTTACTCTAGGGGTCATCGACCATCGAAGACTCGTATCTTACCACCTTGGAAACTATGGATAAATCACACCTCGTGCGCCGACGGATCTTAACCGGTGTGGGTTGATCGCGGGCCGAGAATGTTGACGATATCCGAGTTAGGGGTAGTGATGAGTGAGGGATATCCCGTCACTGGTGTCTTGGATCGATAGGCTGTGAGTTGGACCATGATAAACTTAAGTAAGTCTAAGTTGGAAAACCCCATAAGATTGTTTAGGCTTAGTGACATCATTAGGGTAGTAACCTATAAAGATCATTACTTAACCATTTTGCCAAAAGAGAGGAGTTGGTATTAGGGGTGATACCCTATGACCCAACTCGTCCTATAGGCCGACACTAGGTGGTGGTATTGGGTTGTACCTTCCCGTCAAAGGAATACATACGGTGCCTTCTCACGAGTTGGGAGCACGGGTTGCGTATCTCACACTGTTAATTCTTGAAGTACCATGATAAGAACGGGAGGTTCTCCTTTCGGAACTAGAGGATGGACCCCGGAATTCCGTCATGTTCTATGCCGGGGAAGCGAATGGGCCTTAGACCATGGTCTATGAGTTATGAGCACCACAGGGTAGGCTTCGCTCTATCTTGTGCTGCGGATACCCTGCGTTCGTCTGGCTTTTGAGTGAGGTCCGGTGCGCCGGATAGTAGTGGCAAACATAGACACCATGAGCGTACTGTATTGGTGGGACTTAACCACGTTTGCAACCTCCTCAGTCACGTTGAATCTGTCAGGAACAGGTTGTGTACAAAAGTAGAATTCATAACACGAGTTCAAATCCCTAAATATGGAGAATGGCGTGATATGCACGTATGTAGTTATAGGATGGATACGACTCCAGATTCTCGCTTGCATTAGAATAAGTGCATCCTAGCTTTAGTTGACATTGCATTAGATTATAATTCATAGCACTCACGAACACTTAAACTATACCGACACATTTATTTACCATGCTTAGTATATGTTTGTTTTTGAGATTCGCTGCAAGTCATCAGCCTTTAAGCATCAGTATATGTACTGACATCCCCACTCAAATAGGTTGTGGATACAGGATCACCAACACGGGAGAACTCTAGTCAAGGCATGGCTTCCAAGTGAAGAGCTCGACGTTTATTGTTTCATTCTTGTATACTCTGATGTAATATATTGAAACAATGGAAACACTCGGCATGTAATATTTGTATTAAGTAAAAAGTTTTAAATTTTCCTATTTTTCTATGTATTGTGGCTAATTGAATGTAAAGGTCCTGGCTCATGTCTCAAATTCTCCATATAGGAAGTTTGGGGCGTTACATGTACACTGTACAGTACGTCAGTACTCTTTCTCTCTCCCCCTTCTGGCTTCACTTCATCTTCTTCAAAAATTTTGTTTTGTTTGATCGTTCATCTTCTTCAATCTTCAATTCCCACTGTAAGTAAGAATATTTGTTTATTTGAATGTGACTAAAAGCTTTTGAGCAAATGCTGCAAATTTGATCCAGTGTTCCATATGCTAATTGTTATATATAAACCATCTAAGTATTGTCATTTGTCAATTGTGTTTTGTGTTGAATCTGTTGATGCTTGAGTTTTGACATTTGTGATGGGAAAGAGATGCATGCACATATTGATATTGTTTCTGTAGAATTTCCTATCTTCTTGGACTGAAATGAGACATCTATACATAAAAAATCATATACTGAGTCAAAGATATATTAGTCTGCAATGATTTCAATGGAAAAATTGATCATAATTTTAGTTTGTCAACCTGCAATCAACATCATATGACTAGTTAGTCTGTTAACTGTTAAGTGATCATATTTTTAGTTTCTTTGTTTCTCCACATGTTAAAGACATCCAATTATAACTATATTAAGAAAATTTTAGTCAAATGGGGGAGAATTCATCAAATTAATTGAAGTTGTAGACTTGTAGTATGCAATATAGCCCTGATTAAAAGATGGCTTACCTGCACTCATTTCTTAAACTGGAGTCCAAATGTTCAGTCCCTTTCAATATGAAATCTTTCAAAGTGATGAGGACGAGGTTGTGAATGAGAAAAAATTAGATTCATTTGATAAATGAAATTTAGGAATTGAGATCGAATTACATGTTTGAGTTTCATACATAAGTAAATAAATAAATAATGACTAATTTGATCAATATTATGGTATTTCTGGTTACATTTTTCTGAGATTACAAGTTGGTCTTCAGTAAACTCATGTTAAGAGATTTGGAGAATAATAATACTAGGATTGTGGAAAATACAATGACGGGATTAACTTCTCTCTAACCTTTTCCTTTTTTAAAAAAAAAATTCAGTTTCTTCTCTGCATACTTAACATTCTCTTCTACTTAGTTGTTATCACTCTTATTCTAGCTTACCTTGGTGGGATCACTATATGATCTATCCAAGTATTATGAGTAGTTATAAATTTTGGATTTGTCTTGAATGACAATTCCAACTCAAAAATCTAGAGAGTAGAGGGCAAAGCAGGCGTCTCAATAGTACTAATTTCTACAAGTTGTCTGATACTTCTTCTTCTTCTTCTCTGTTTTTATTTTTATTTTTATTTTATTTTGAGCAAAACTTCTTCCTCTGTTTTTTTTCAGTTTACTCATCTTAGTATTATATTTGCTGCAGGAATTCTGCTAGGTTTGATGAGAATGTTGCTTCCCGAATGGAGTTTAGTGCCAATATAGGACTCATTTTGGCAGAGAGCAGGTGCATCATTGAGAGTGCTAAGTGCATACAAGGTCATTTGTTTAGTAGTTATTTAATTTAGGACTTTTAGATTCTTCTATCAACAGAAGAACTTCACTAAAGTTATGGGCTCAGACAATTTCTAGCATAGACAGAGAATGCAAATATCTGAAAGGACAGCAGTTATTTAATTTAGGACTTTGTGTATTGGTTTTATATTTACCTGCTATTATATCATATTATATATATATATATATATATATATATATAATAAATTACAAAGAAAGCTATCAAGTGGCTCACAATCAATCCCCCTTAAAATTAAAGGCCTAGATCAAACCTCACAAAACATATTTTCCCTCCAAAATTTCAAACTCCCAAAATCAAATTCCCCCCCCCCCCCCCCCCAAAACTAAAAAACTTTATTACTTTATTACTATCTCTCTCTTATCTCTTCACTTTTTCATATTTCTCTCTTTCTCTCTCTTTCTCTCTCTCTTTCCCATTCTTTCTATATTTACTTAGAGATTTAGATTTTCAGAATTTTAATGTTTTTTTTGCACATATTATATTGAAATTAGTAAATATCTCTTCAACTCCACATTTAAAGTTCTAAGAAATAAGATTTTATACCCCTATTTATAATTATTTTTCAACATATACTAATGGAAACATGGACTTTTATTTATAACTAATTATTGTCATACTATTCAAACTTGAGCTACATAATTGTTGTTTTACTGTTTACAGGCTTTTCGTGTTTTGTATCATTCCGAAAACGTGCCGTAGGCACGTGCCCACGGGCAAATCTAGTGTATATATATATATATATATAATAGAAGAACTTCATTAAAGTTATGGGCTGATACAATTTCTAGCATAGACAGAGAATGCAAATATCTAAAAAGACAGTAGTTATTTAATTTAAGACTTTGTGTATTGGTTTTATATTTACCTGCTATTATATATTATATATATATATATATATATATATATATATATATATATATATATATATATATATATATATATATAAATACAAGCGTATCTATAAAGGGCACAATTTTATTTTTCGCCCAGAGCCTCAAATATGTCAGGACCGACCCTGGCTCAATGGACCAGCTGTTAAGGGGAACCGCCTTTCAAGGGGTGGATTCCCCCAAGTCTGTCAGTGTTGAGGATAGGGTTTAGCTTGTTGAGGTCTGCTCGGGCACCTTCACAACATCAATGGCTGCTCATATGAATGAGATGGGTGTGATATAATGCAGTAGATGCAGATTCAGATTGGGCAAAACAAAGGAGGAGTGCATTCCCCTTTTACAAATATGTCAAGGAGAGAAGGGAGTGCACCACACTTGCTCGAGGTTGGAATCGCAGTTGTAGCTGCAGTGAACGGAAAAGACCGTGGTAAGGAAAGAAGGTTTTTACAGTTGTGGGGACCACTCTAGAGATGAAGAGGATGACGAGAGTTATAATCCCACCTTCCCTAGAAATACAAAGTTTGAGATCCCAGTTTCTGAAGATCCGTAGGGATGATGTGACAAATTAAGACTGCGTTTGGGTTGTTGTTTTGAAAATTTATTTTAAACATAGTTTTTGAAACAAATTTATTAATTTATTTTTTGGTAAACTGTATATATATATATATATATATATATATATATATATATATATATATATATATATATATAATAAAACACAAAGAAAGCTATCAAGTGGCTCTCCTTCAATCTCCCCAAAATCAAAGACTCAAATCTAACCTCACAAAACACATTTCCCCCCCAAAGTTCTCCCCCAAAACTCAAATTCAAATCCCCCTATCCAAAACAACTCCTTTATTTGTTTAATTATTTCTCTCTCTCTCTCTCTTCTATTCAAAAAATTAAGAAAATAAAAAATTTTAAGTATTTTTTTAAATTGGAAAATTAAAAACTAAAAAATTTAAAAATTTAAAATTTTTTAAAATAATTCAAAAAAGTCAAAACAAAAATAAAAAATCTTATAAATAATTTTTAAAAAATTGTAAAACATATATTTTAAAACATTTAAAAATTTACAAATTTTAAAAAATTTAAAATTTATAAAACTTTTAAATTTTTTGAAATTTTAGAAATTTTGAAAATTTTGAAAATTGAAATAAAATTTTAAATTTTAAAAATTTTAAAAATTAAAAATTTTGAAATTTCGAATCTTTGAAAAATTTTAATTTTGAAATTTTGAAAATCTCAAAGCAAATCCAAATCCAAATCTAATGTTGAACCCCAATCAAGAGGTCGTCGCCGATATCTGATCCGCTGCTAGTTCTGAATCGGTGACTCCCCTCCACCAAATCGAGCGCGAATATCAAGCAACTCCGCATCTGCAAATCCCCTCCACCGAATCGAGAGCCTCTATATGCGATGCGACGACTAATTTCATCTCATTAACTGAATTCTCATTCTAATTTTTAATTTTTTGTGTGCAGGAGATTACTTAGTTTTTTGCTGACTCAAATTTTGTGTGTGCATGGGATTTAAGTTTAGAGAGGTATGATTGTTTTTTTTTTGCTTAAAAAATTTTAATTTGGTGATTTATTTGACGAGTTTTTTATTGGTTTCGATTTAAGGTGTACGCAAGTGAGAGATGGATTATTTGGTGACCTTAATTTGGGCTTCCAAACCCTAGCAGGACAAATAAGTTGACTAGCAACCTAAAATAACTTGGAAAATATGCAACATTAATTTCTTTACTACAAGAGAGAATACTATCGTAAGGTGTTCCCTTCACTGGTTATTAGAAACCATGGATAACATAACATATAAGAACTTTTAGTGTATGTTTGGATATATAGGATTGGGATGACTGGAGTTTACCAGTGAAGGGTGCAAACTCTCCACTCAAGAAAGACAGCTAAAGTAAATTTTTTATTTATCCATTTTGATTTTTTTTTGTAAAGGTGCAAAGAGGAGACAAAGTGGAGATAAAAGAAATAATTAGCTCGGATTAGAGTTTTGAGAACTTCATGTATTTCATTTTGGTTGAAATAATAACAAGAGGTATTTCAATTGCAAACTAAGTCTCAGACAAACAAATGTTTACATTATTGGTATTGTAGATACCTTCACACATGCACTTGCGTTACCATTGTACTTAGACATGCTCATAGTGGTTATGAGATTAGAGTAAGTTCTATAAAAGCTATATGATAATGTCCTTGCATAACTATTACAAGCATCTAAAAGTGATGCGGAAGTTAAAAAAACCTTTGTTTCTTACAAACTATATGCATTCCCGGTAAGTTCAAGCTAATGATCAAGAAGGCGATGGTTGAGGTTAAAGGTAGATATACTACTTTCTCATATAATATGTTTGCAACTTCAATTAATTTGCTGGACCTCCAAAACTATTTTATATAACCAAATCAGGTGCATCGTTCCGAAGACGTGCCGTAGGCACGTGTCAACGGGCAAACCTAATATATATATATATATAATCTGTATTTACGTATATATGTATATACATAAATACTCTATACTGTATAATATTATATATAATGTATTTATGGTTTTGGTTGTATGTATATACAGTATATATACTCTGATACATACATGTTGTATACATATACTTACATACATATTGATACATACATACTGATATATAATAATATAAAATAATTTATTATAATTATTGCCACTGGATTCGGTGTGGGGGCAATCAAATGAATTTGTGGAGTCGCGAGAACTTGAATGGGCCAAATCTGACCTCTTATGCTGCTGCAAGGTTGGCTCCTTGGTGCTGCCGCTGACCTGCACGAAGTACGAAACACCGGGATGGATCCCGGTGACGCACCATCCTACGCTCTTGTCAATACTCAGAAAAAGAATATCAAAAGAACATTAGGTAGGCAAAGAGTGATCACCTTGTAACGGTAGGATGTAGGGGGTATTTAAAGTCGCCGTGGGGATCTGCTTTGGGATAAGAACGAATCCCTACTTTCCGGTGTGACTGGATAGAAGTGGTTAAAACCACCTCCAGTGGATAAAGACAAACTAGGATTCCCTCATATCCTGTTGAACTGGTACTTAACGGGTTGTGACCCATTCTCCGTTTGAACAGATCCGTTCACGGGTTATTGGGCCCAAAAGAGGAGATCCGGTTCCCATTTCGGACCCGTCCGTAGGTAAAATTACTGTTTTTCCCCTGTGAATTTTAAAGAATCGTGCCCAATTTGAACGGTTCCGATTTAATCCCATTTTTAGCCATATCACGAGCCCCTCACTCCCAAAGACTGTGTGCTATAGCCCTTGGAGAGTAGTTTTGTTGTTTCAATGGCATATAGGACTTTATCGGAGTTCTTAAAGGGGGTTCGAATCTTGTTTAAGGGGTAACGGTGCTTTCCTGTGTTGGTAGCACGCCCAAGTTTGCTCTTAGGGTTTTCTAGATTTTTGGTGATTTTTCTCGATTTTCACATTATTTTTCGACTCATTTATTCAATTTTGCAAAGAAATGATTTGTTTTTCGGGAGCATTAATTAATTATTCTAACTAATAATTATTTATCCAGGGGCTCAAAAAAAATTTCCCAGATATATAATTATTTTTTAGAATTTTTAATTATTTTTCCTGAATTTTTAATCATTTTTTGTAATTTTTAAATAAATAATCCGAATTAATAAATAAATAAAAGAATTAATCACCTCATTTATGATGTGGCATGATTTGAGGCGTCCATCAGTCATCGGCGTGAAAATCTGAACGATCAGACGGCAGATCTGTTCTTGGCGACGTGGCGGAATCTGGGACATTGATCAGGTCGTGGCGTGAGACCTGGGGTGATCTGACGGCACTCGTGGCTCAGCAGTATTTTCTCAGTATGAGTAGCTCTGTGCCTCGATCGCTCGGATTGGGGTTCCGAGCGACGTGGCACAATCTAGGCCGTCCATCTGCCATCAGTGCGAATATCTGAACGATCAGACAGTAGACCAGTGCTTAGCGACGTGGCTGAATCTAGGACATTGATCAGGTTGTGATGCAAATTTTGAGATGATCTGACGGCTCGTGTGGCTCTGAAGTGTTTCCTCCATGATATGGCTAAAATTGGGGTTAAATCGGAACCGTTCAAATTGGGCACGAATCTTAAAGTTACAAGGGCAAGATGGTAATTTCACTTATAGACAGGTCCGAATCGGGAACTGGGTCTCTCCTCTTGGACCCGCTAACCCGTGAACGGATTTGTTCAAACGGAGAATGGGTCACAACCCGTTAAGTACCAGTTCAACAGGATATGAGGGAATCCTAGTTTGTCCTTATCCACTGGAGGTGGTCTTAACCACTTCTATCTAGTCACACCGGAAAGTAGGGATTCGTTCTTATCCCAAAGCAGATCCCCACGGCGACTATAAATACCCCCTACCTCCTACCGTTACAAGTGATCACTCTTTGTCTACCTAAGCTCTTTCCCCTTTCTTTACTGAGTATTGACAAGAGCGTCGAGGGTTCGTCGTCGGGATCCATCCCGGTGTTTCAAACGTTTATGCAGGTCCGCGGGAGCACCAAAGAGTCAACTTGTCAACAAGGGAAGAAGTCAGGTTCATCCCGTTCGAGTTCCTACGAATCCACAAATTCTATCTATTACCCCCACACCAGATTCAGCGGCAACAAATTGGTGCCGTTTGTGGGAAGCACTCGAATAGCAATCCAACCTTCCTCCTTCAACCAAAGCTACTCCTAGCAATGCCTCCCAAGAGGAAGTCCGCAAACTTCAACCGAAGTACTACCTCCACTATTTCTCCTCCTCCTCCTCCGCCGGAGGATCTCCCTCCACCTTTCCAGACGACCCTGCAGCTCGAACATCCTCAATCCATTCAGCAGGCCCTAGGGCCCCAAGCCACTGTTAGGGAGCCCTCTCGGCGAAGTCGCCAGAAGCATCCTCTCCACCAAGTTTGGGTCTCTATCCACAACGCTTCCACAGATTCCATGGCCTCCCATAGCCCTCCAATGCCAAAGGATCTGTGGGACGTGCTCAATAATCGGTAGAACGAGCCCGAGCCGGATCTTCGGATCCGCTTGGATGAGAGGCGGACCCGTGATGCGAACCCCCGCCAAGAGCACCAGAGGGGCCGGTCACTCCACCGGACAGACCGCAGGGTGTCCAACTCTCCCAGAGGGTAGAGAGAGTCGCCCCAACATCGCTAAAGAAGAAGCCGCTCCCCGGCTGGCTGCCCTGCTCATCGAGCCCCACGAGAACAGGAGGCCCCCGTCACGATGGTGGAATTCTAACAATTCCAGAAGGTGGTCCTCCGGGCGCTCAATGCCGCCCCCATCAACGCCCAGCGAGCTCCCAGTCCCCAGCCGGCTCCCAATCATCGCCGCCCCTCTCCTCGCCATCATCGCCGCTCCCGCAGTCCTAGGCTGTCTCTGAGCCATCGCCGCCCTTCTCCTGATCATCGTCGCCTCTCTCGAAGTCCAAGACCCGTTTCGAGTCACCCCCGTCGTTCTATCAGTCCACAACTTACTCAAAGCTACCGCTGTAGCCCCAGCCCTCTTCGACACGAAGACGAGTCTCGGGGTTCAGCAAGGTAGGACCGAAGGGAGGACTCGGTCTACCGCCGTCTCCACGAGATGGAGAGGCGCCTCGGCCAGCTGGACAGAGACGAAGAGCAGCGGGTGAGGAACCTCCGCTCGAGCAGGCCCCCATTCTCCCGCACCATCATGGAAGCCCCTGTCCCGGGCAACTTCAAGCATCCGCACTTCGAGACTTATACCGGGGAGTCGGACCCCGCAGATGACATTGAGAGTTTCAAAACTCTCATGATGATCCATCATGCATCCGATGCCCTCCTCTGCAAGACCTTCCCGGCCACACTCAAGGGGCCAGCTTGGGAGTGGTATTCTCGTCTTGCACCGGCATCTATCTTCTCCTTCGACCAGTTTGAAGGCCTCTTCCTCACGCATTTCGTGAGCAGTCCACGGTCCGAGAAGACGAGCACCTTACTGCTCTTCCTCAGCCAGAAGAAGGGCGATAGGCTAAAGGAATATGTTAAGCGGTTCACCGCAGAAGCCAGGTCCATCACCTCCCTAGATCAGTCGGTAGCTTCGGCTACCTTCCAATCCAATGTCATCAATCTCGACCTCAGGGCTTCCCTGGCCAAAAAGCCTCCTCGGAACTTCTCCGATCTCCTCCTTAGGAGCGAGAAGTACATCCGAACTGAAGAGGCTCTCCATCGCCTCACTCTGGAGAGGTCGTCTTCCGGGAACAAACAGAAGACTGCGGAGGAAGAAGGAGCTAAGAAGCTCCAAAAGAATAACGGAGGTCAGTAGTGCCCTCTCCCCCGCTTCGAAAAGTTCACTCCGCTCAATGCGAGCGTCTCCACCATCCTAATGGAGATTGGGAACAAAGGTCTCCTGCCGCTGCCTCCGAAGATGAACACCCCCGGGAAGAAGAGAAACCGGGACAAGTGGTACCGCTTCCACCGGGACCACGGACATGACATTGATGATTGTCGGGCCCTGAAGGACGAGATCGAGGCCCTTATCTAGAGGGGGCAGCTCGCTCGGTTTGTAAGAAGGGACAGAGACGATCCACCTCCATCGCCCAGTGGGGCTAACAGGCGAACAGAGCAGCGCGTGGAGACTCCGAAGGCCGAAGCAAAAACTACCACAAATAGTGAAATTGTGAGGAAGTAGCCTAACAATTTGATCTAGTTGCACAACCACAAATATTGAAATTGTGAATGAACTTTTAAAATCACAGATGACAAATTTGAAATTTTTACTGAACTATTAGATTTCATTTAATTTCCACCTCATCTAAATTCCCTATATTTCACGCTATTTTCTAATGATTTCCTTTTTAGCATATTATATATCACTCATACCAAATCAGTCAAAATTTACAATGTTTCATTTTGGTTCAAAGGAAAACACCCATTATTAACCTCATTATTTCAATACGATATCAAAAAAATCTCATGCATAAAATGATATTAAATTATATAGAAACATAGGAAAAACAAGCACACCTTCATGCACCATCTTGCCCCACATGTCGTCGTAACGACCAATAGGCTGGCCATCACCCATAAGACCGAAGTACATTGCAGGGCTAATAAGGTCCCTTCGGAAGGCCAGATTCATCCCACACATGGGAAACAAGGGGAATTAACTTTCGAATCACAGATCCTTACCGAAGGCCAGATTCTTCTTCTTATTCTTCTTCTTCTTTTGTTGCTCGCAAAAAAAAACACAAAGGGAATTAACTTTCGAATTTTGTAGGGGTGGCAACTGGGCCGGGTCAACCGGCGACCCACCCGCGACCCGGCCCACGAACCCAGCCCGCATAAGGATTTCACGGGTTCGGGTCGAACCCGGTGAATAGGACCGGGTCGACCCGGGTCGCCTTTTTCCCGAATTGGATTCGCGAAACCCGGCCCACGAACCCGGTCAACCCGCGAATTGGACCCGCCAACCCGCGGGTCGACCCGCGAATTTCGACCCACCGACCCGTGACGGGTCGACCGTTCGACCCGCGGGTCGAACGGGTCGAAACCCGCGGTTCGAGGCCGGGCTGACCGTTGGGCCTTGGGGCCGTTGGGCGTTGGCTGGCAGCCAACGGCTCTTAGAGCCGTCGCTGCTGCCGTTAGTAGCTTTTTTTTTTGTTTTTTTTTTTTTGTTTTTTCCCAATTCTAAGCCTATAAATAGCCCCCAAAAATCTCCAAAAAAATTACACCTCCCTCTCTTACTCTCTCTACTATTATACATCAAAAAAAAAAAAAATTTGAACAATTGTAGTAATCATCAAACAAGTGTACAAGGAGGCGTATACACGATCAAATTTCGGTCGTATCGGAGAACAAAATTCAACGTCTTCAACTCTCTCCAACCATCGACTCAAATCTACTTCAACTCTTCAATTGCGAAATCGGCAAAGCCCTCCTCCATCTTTTCTATTATATTCTAATTTTCACGGTTTTATTTTATACGCGTATTCCACGGTGAACGGTATCAAAATATCTCTATCTCTCTTCTCTTGTTATTATTTTTTTTGCGTTGTAGTTAAAATTATTGTTCGTTTTTTGAACTTCTCTATCTCAACCCTCTTGTTTTTTAGTTTTTTTTTGTATAATTCACCGCTCATACATTGTAGATTTTTTTTTACATACCACATTACTACACTATGTCGAGATCACGCGGTAGCGGTCGTAGTGGACAAGATTCTTCCTCATCTTCACGTAGGCCACCAATTGTCCCAATTATTGAGCCCGTCCAAGATTACATTGATCCTACTATGGAACAATGGGGTACACACGATGATGTTGGACATGAACAATTAGAAGAAGAAGAAGAACAACAAACCGAAACCACACAACCCCGTAGTAGTAGGAAAAGTAGAGGAGAAACTAGCGATTGGCACAAGTTTTATGAGTATATTCCGGACGAAAATACTCCGGGTGTAGGTGTGAAAGCGTGTAAATCATGTGGTAAACAATACAAATTCAAGAGGGGTGACGGAACCGGTACACTTAGTAGGCACATCCAAAATAATCATAAAGAACTTCTTGATCAAATACAAGGCCAACAAAGAATAAACCCTAGGACCGGTCAAGTAGATAGCCACCCTTATGATCCCGAACTTGTTCGTCGGGAAATGGCCCGATTAGTAATTAAGGAAGAGTTACCATTTACCTATCCCGAGAGTAGGAACTTGGAAAATTTTAATCAAACGGCCTTAAACCCTTATTTTAAAAGAATTCCGAGAAATACTTGCAAATCGGATTGTTTTAAAGTGTACATGGAAATGAAGGACGCGTTGATTGCAATTTTATGGAGTTTAACTTGTAGGGTTAGTTTAACTTCGGATTGTTGGACGGGTGTCAACAATATTCCAACGATGGGAATAACCTGTCATTGGATCGACAATGATTGGATTCTTAATAAAAGAATCATATCACTTGCGTCGTTGCCGTATCCCCATAGTGGCGCTGAAATAGCAAACCGTATTTTAGAAATTTGTGATGTTTTTCATATTCGCGATAAAATTATGGCTATTAGTTTTGATAATGCATCTAACAACAATGTAGCAATTAATACTTTAAAAAGAATATTAAACCCTCCATCTGACAATATTTTTCGTGTTAGGTGTGCATGTCATATTATAAATTTATGTGTTCAAGATGCATTAGGTATAGCTGATCCATATATACTTAAAATTAGAAATTGTGTACATTTCATTGCATTAAAACCAAGCGTTCTACAAGAATGGAAAGCTTGGTGTAGAGCTAGACATGTTCCTTTTAGAAAATTTCCAAAGGATGTTAGACACCGATGGAATTCAACTTTTGATTTACTAAATGTTGTCACCGAATATAAAGCAGTCGTAAATGATTTTTGTATCGCACAAAATATGCCTAATTTTGAAATGACTCCCACCGATTGGTTTTTTACTGAATCTTTGTTGAAATTTTTAGAACCTTTTAAAACCGCAACTTTAAAATTTTCAAAAACATATGAATCTACTTCTAGTAGCATTTTTATTGAATTAGTTAGCATGATGCAAACATTTAACAAAATGTTAAATGATACCCATATTAGTGACATTGTAAAACCTGCATTTACAAAATTTTTGAAGTATTATTTTCCTCCTCCTATGTTGATTTGTGTTGCTACTGTTATGGATCCTCGTATCAAATTAGAAGGTACGAAGAATTTGATAGAAATATTTTTTGGATATTTAGAGAACATTGTAGAATTAACAATTGATTGCGCTAGTTTTTTAGTTCAATTTGAATCTACGTTAAATAACTTGTATGATTATTATGATAGACGTTTTGCTTCTAGTAATACAACTTCTGTAGTTAGTTCTTCTTCTGGTAGTTCTAAAGGTAAAAGTAGAATTGGTGATAGAACATTTAGTTTACTTGAAAAAATTCAATCTAAAAAACCTAGGACTAATCAACCAAATGAATTAAATTGGTATAACCAACAAGATGCTAAGCCTTTTACTTCTGCACTAGATATTTTACAGTGGTGGAAAGAACATGAACACACTTTTAGTATTCTATCAATTATGGCTAAAGATTTACTAACTCCTCCTGTCTCTACAGTTGCTTCTGAGAGTGCATTTTCTACAAGTGGCAGGGTTCTATCAGATTACAGGAATCGGATGAAGCCCGAGACGTTAGAGATGCTCGTATGCACAGAAGACTGGCTGAAGGCTGAAGATAGGACGCAAGGGAAAGCACTATCGAGTTCCACAAGTGGGAGCAACTCGCCTGAAGAACAACAACAACAACAACAACAACAATAGCTTTTCTTGTTATGTTAAATTAGAAAAATTGTAGTCAATTAAAATTGTACATAAGAAATATGTTATTGTATAAAACTTATTTGTGAATTGAATTCTTCATTTCTTTATAAATTGTTCAAATTGTACAACTTAAATTCATATGAATAAAATTTTAAAATTTGTTGTCAATTTCACTCTTTCAATCTTATTATTATTATTACGATTTTTTTTGTTTATTAGTATTATTACTTACTGAGTATTATAATTAAACATCATTTGGGATATTTGATTCAATTTTAAGAATTGTAGTATTATTACTTATTAGTATTATTACTGAATTACATACTTAGTATTATAATTAAACATCATTTGGGGATATTTGAAGAATTGTAGTATTATTACTTATTAGTAGTATTACACTATTACTTACTTAGTATTATAATTTTTAAAAAAATGTAATATTCATCAAACAAAAAATATGGTTGTTTGTATAATTGTATACATCATTTGTAAAATTATTATTATTATTAGTTCGATTTAAGCTACCAAAAAAAAAAATAAAAAATTATATATATATATTATTAAACGGGCCAACCCGCGGGTCGACCCGGCCCAACCCGGGTTGAGCCCTAATGGGTTCACGGGTTGGGCGGGCCACCCAAATCAGAAGCTGACCCAGCCCGGCCCGGCCCGCATAGCACCCCAACTCGGCCCGGCCCGCCCACTCGACCGTGCCAACCCGCGCGGGTTGGGCCCGGCCCGGCCCGTTCGACCCGTTCGCCACCCCTAGAATTTTGCATTGTTTTGTATGAATTAAAACCTACTAATTCATGGAAACATAATTGAAATGTTATAGGTTCAGAACACACTTGTTTTAAGGAAGCAACATGAGAAGTTCATCAAATGCAATTTTGTGATAAGCATTAGGCAGGAAAATCAGAAAATGCAGCAATTTACACAAAAGTTCAAGCTTCAGTCACTAGCGCTGCATATTAATGCCATGCCAACTAGTCTAGCTGCATAAATAATTAAGCATTAACCATGCCAACCAGTTCAAATACCATTGCAGTACCATTGATCTAGTTTAAATCTTTGCTCACTGTTAGTATATACATATAGGGGAATAAATAATCAAGGGACTCCATAGTATCAAGGTTCATTAAGTGAGTGAATGTCTTTTTTACCCCCGGACTCATAAGTGAGAGCGGGAGAAAGGAGTCACACGAGATCAAAATTGGGGGGCTTGTGTCGAGTGCTTGGATTGAGTGCGCAAAATAGAGTGCGCAACTGAAGAGCACCCAATTTATATAGGGAAATTCGGAATAAATATAGGGGAACTCTTCATATATAAACAGAGAGCATAATTAATAGAGACCAAAGATTAAAGCGGTATCAATGTTCATTAAGTAATTGTCATCACTGCCTACTGTCACACACATTTGTAAAAAATGATTGTCATCATTGCCTACACCCACACACACTAAAGCTTTTGACCAAATTCATAAATAGATGCCAAAGTATCAAATACTTCCCTCTACGATGATTTGTGTCCACACTATTCACCAATAACTTCAATATTTGATCTTCAATTCAACCATTATCTGCAAAGTCATTAATCATGCTCATGTAGTGATGTTTGAACAAATGAATGCTGAATAGTGTAAGTAAATGAATAAATGCATGATAACATACCTCAATCTATATCATCATATGATAAGTACCTCAACCTAAATATTTCAAAGTCAAGTCGCCCTGTAGAAGTTATTATAAGCTATAACTACTTAAAATGAACGTACTTCACAACATTTTACTACAACAATTCACAGGCTACTAGGGAAGAATGGGACACAGATAATATATATGACTTATCAGAAATGCTTAGTTGCCCTCCCCGCGATCGTCCAAGTGCAAATAAAGGAAAATTTCAAGAACCAATATGTTCATCTACTTGCTGCAGCTATCACATGCCAAATAATGTAGACTATGTTCATCTACTTGCAAACAAAAAAAATGTCGACTATGTATACTATGTTCATCTACATGCTATCACATGCCAATATGTTCATCTACTTGCAAACCAAAGCTAAACTATCAAATGATAAAAAATAACCAGATAGTAAAGTAATGAATTGAGTTGAAAACACCTACAATCAGCAAAGTAAATTCTAGGGACGTCGGGGATGAGGAATGAGTAAGCAATAGTGAGAGGGGGGCGTCGGGGATTGGGACGTCGGGAGCTCGAAGATGAGACAACCACGGTGAGGCGATATGGGGGATATTTTGAGGGCGGGATAATTGAGAGGAGCGTCGGGGTGGAGTAGTAAGAGATTAGAAGAAACACAAATTGAATTAATGGCGATGATTTGGAAGTACAGATCTTCGGATTTGGAACTAGGGTTAGGGTTTTGCCATTTTAGGGGATTTCGAGCGTGGCTCAATTAAGAGGAGCATCAGGGTCGAATAGTAAGAGATTAGCGGAGGAGAGGAGCGGGATGAAGGAGAGAAGCAGGAAGCGTCGGGGTTTCGGTTTGGAGCTAGGGTTTTTGGGTGCAATTTGGGGAGAGGAGCGGGATGAGGGAGAGAAGAGAGCAGCGATTTGGGGAGAGGATCGAAAAGTCAACTTTACCCTTATTGTAAAAGGGCAAGAGAGGGGGACGAAATAAGAGCCACACGATCTTCATCAAGAATGTGATGGAGATCGAACGGTGGAGGAACAGTGCACATGAGGAGTGCGCAAATTGGAGTGCAAAACTGAAGTTATATATATATATATATATATATATATATATATATATATATATATATATATATATATATATATATATATATATATATATATATATATATATATATAAGGAATTAAGATGGTATGTATGTGGGCTTGGGTTTCGGGATAGCTCGGCTACACATTAGTTAAATATTTAACTAATGTGATCAACTCAGGCCTCTGATCTGATCTGAGCCACTACGTCGACTATCTTTGTGATCAACTCAAGCCCCAAAAGTTTTCTCTCATCGATGTCATACCAACATACTGGCGATCTACACTTCCCACCATAGACCACCTCGTGTGGAGCCAGAGCTGCCTTGAGACTCACCTGATAACTGTTATTGTACGAGAACTCCACCAAGTGTAAATGATCTTCCCAAGAGCCTCCAAACTAAAGAACACAAGACCTCAACATGTCCTCCAGTGTCTGAATCGTCCTTTCAGACTGCCAGTTTGTCAATGGGTGAAACGCAGTGCTGTATCTCAACTTACTCCCCAAACTCCTCTGACGACTCTCCCAAAACTAGGATCTGAATCTCGTATCTCTGTCCGATACGATGCTGACAGGAATATCATGCAGTCTCACAACTTCCTGTATGTACTTCTCTGTCAGACTCTCTGTGGACTGACCCACTATGAAAGGGATGAAATGGGCACTCTTCGTCAACCGGTCTAGAATTACCCAAATGGCATTGTGACCTTTGGGACATCTTGACAATGATGTCATGAAATCCATAGTAATGTTGAAACACCCCAAATTCCAAATAAGATTGAATTCGAGTTCCACAGGATCTTTTCACTTCAATTCGTATAATTTTACAAGGAAATTAAAACTTCATTTTACATTAGAGTTACATTTACATTAATACTTATACAGCGGAAGCAATTTTACAACAATGAATGAAATAGAACAACACTTGAATAATCTTTAAGCATCAATTCCTCCTTAGTCTTTTTTCATGTACTTTACCCTGCATAGAAACTGTGGGCACGTCAGTTCATTCAACTGACAAAATATTATACACGGCCATCCTCTCTATGTCGAAACAGTATAACGATTCTCAATACTTAACAAACCACAAACTTGTTCACAAACAAAGCTAAGGGAACTATCGTATTGATGTCGTGTTGTGAATGTGCACTTAGTCCTTAATGCAATTATTTATGTTATATGACACTAATGCGCACTTGTTCAGAGTCTATGCAGCCCATACTACATAGGTCCAAGGGCAAGCCCTTAACCGTTCTTCATCTTGTTGGGTTCAATCCCTCGCCATGACTTAATCTACTACTATAACTACAGTAAGTATTCTAGATGTTCTATGAGTTACGAGCTCACGCCTAGGCGCCCTGGAGAGAATCCCAATGCACTGACACATGACTCATCATACAGGCATCCTGTGGTAATTCACTTCCTACCATAGACATGACACCACCCGCAATTACCAAATACCCCACGAGCGTCGCCACTGGGATGGTACTCTGGAGCAGTATCCACGTCCTACTCATAACGCATCATGGGACATCCTGTGAATACTCTCACGCCGCCAATCCAATGGCCCTCATACTCATGTTTTTCTCTTACTTTCATCACATCTTCACTATGTATCTAGTCCTTAATTTAATTGAACCATGCACAAAATCAATCTCTTAGGGTTAGCTCTCCTACTATACCAGTCTTATTCATTCATTTCACATGACCCAAATCTTGGTCTTTTCATTTCAAATATTATCTCAACATTTCTTTCATTGTCGGTATGAGGCTTAGCTACACCCTAGTTCTTAATTTCAACTCATAATTACAACATCGAGTTTTTCATACTCATAAAGTCTTTTTCATGATTAACAATAATTTTCATTTCATGTTCATAGCATTTGTATATTCATATTCTCTCATAATTCATCAAGTCATTTAATTTCAATTTCATGTACAATATCATGCATAAACAAATAAATTCAACTTGTCATATTCAATAGTTTATTCTTTCCACAAATTCTCTTAATCTTATTTCAATCAATACTGATTTTACAATTTACAATTTCAATTAATTTCACACTTCGCACTTTCAAAATTTCTCATTACTAATTCTCATTTTAAAATTCCTTTAAACAACCCATTTATTTTTTTTCTTTATCTAAAAGACAATTTAATTAAAACAAGTCCTTTCTTGTAATAGCCTCAAATTCTCAATTATACTACACCAAAAGTTATAAAAATTATCCTCAATTTTAATTTATTTTTAAAACTCAAAATATTATTAATTTCTCCAAAAAAACCAACTTTTTAAACCAAAACCCACATCCGGATTCGAACCCACGAACAACGGCCACATGAGCACCCCCCAAGACCACCGTGCCAAAGCTACAGAGGCGATATGGAATGGATTTTTATCCATGTGTATTAACTCTCGGTATACGCGATTTTTAACAAAAATAAAAAGTAAAGGCTACTACTCAGTATCGAATCCGAGACCAGAGCCAAACCCCCACGCTACAGTAAGCGTCAACCGCACCCAATAACCAGTTGGTCTTAGCGACCAGATTGTTTCAAAATGAGTTTGGTCGTTTATAACCCAGTTCTCTGTTCATTTCTAAATTTCATAATTCTCAAAACGTTTTTAGTTTTTTTTCTTCTCTTTTTGAATCAAAACTCTCCAGATTTTAATCTATATGAAATTGCAGTAAACCAGTATTTTTATAATCATTATTTGCTTATAAAACATGCATTTATGATCTTATTTTATGTTCTATGTCAATAATTTCGACATTGAGAACAAATCACATTTGTACACGATTTACAATCTAGATTTCTATGAAAATACTTTATTTTTTTTTCTCTCACTTATTAACAATCTACAATATTTTAGAACACAAATTTCCATCTTTTCTACAATAGTGTTACTCTAATTTAAGAAATCAACATTTTCATGATGCATTTAATCACAATTTGTCTCATAAACATAAATTTCTCCATAAAGCCTAATTCACAAACACGTAGCATGATAACATGAAAGATTCTAGCACTTTAGTTCACAATTCATCAACTAGAAATCATTTTATTAATCATTCTCTAAATTACCATTTCCTCTCTAATTAAGCACACATGGGTCCAATTTTGCTTAGTTCTTTCTTAGTAATTTTATCAAATCATTTCTAGCATGGTATCTAGATTTATAAGTAAGAGAAACACCCACCTATTGAAGAAAATAAAATGAAAGCTCCTAGAATCTCCTAAAATGCAAGAAAGTGGCAATCTCCTCCTAGATTGTGTTGCCAAAACGTCTCCTCCTCCCACCTTTGATCCTTTGATGTTGGTCGGCCACTACTTGAGGGAACGCACACACACAAGCACACTCTAATCTTTTACTCACTAATACTTCCCAATCTTTTGCTCACTTAGTCTTTTCTTCTCTTAATAAATTGTTTATTGTACTAATGAGAAGAAAACTAGGGGTATTGATATACTTTTAGGATGAGAATAGATGGTTAGGATTTAATCAAGGAGTTAGATATCAAGGATCTAGATGAAATGGGAAGTTGTAGTAACTTCCATGATATCGTAACCACCCCTCAACTTAACTCCACTCTCCCTCTCTTCTCTAGCCATAATCCGGCCTACCCCCTAGGGTGTGCAATGCACACACTAGTGCATGCACGTGCCCCAACTAGTGTCCCCCATTAATGAGTTGTACATTATTAATTTATTTATTGTCTACTAATTGTGTCTACACTACAATTTATGATAATTAAAAGGATAATTAATTTGTGGGCTTCAAAATAGTGGGCTTTTAGACTCATGGGTCAAAATAAAATATTTAATTAATTAGGTTGGGCTTAAATTAGAAAAACAAGCTTAGGTTTTTAAAACAGACTTCTAGAAAATAAAGAGAAAGAGAGAAAACAATCGTTTGTTCATATTATAAAAGATAATTTTATAAGAAAACATATATACAAAAATTTGTACGTGCACAACACGTAAAATCAACAATTTCTCATTTAATAAAAATTCAGGGTATTACAGATGTTCTCGCATTTTCACTACGGGATTGGAAGAGACTGAAGGAGTCCAGCGGTCCTCTGATGCTCCGCTTTCACTTGCTGACAAATCAAATACTGAGACATAAATCTTGCCACTGCTCACTTCATACTTGTAACATCCCGCAAAATAAAATAATTTATTTTGCATTATTAAATAATATTAAATTGGTAAAGTTGACTAGTTTGACTATTTCCTTGAAATTGCAATTTCGCATGTGCAACACACGTGCAAAGTTAGAAAATTTTGAATTCTTCAAATTTTATGGTCAATGGTTTATTTTCCTCATTTATTTATGATATTTTAATTTTTCAGATTTATTTAAATTAATTTGACTATTTTATGAATTTGTCAATTTTACACGTGCAAATCTCCACTTTTAAATTTCTGAATAAATTCTCATATTTATAATTAAGTATATCCTAAATTTTTGAAATTTTTCTGAATAAAGAAACTGTTTTTATAAATACTTCGAAAGAGAAGGACTTTTATGTAAAAAGCCGATTGTATCTCAAACAAATAATGAAAATTTGTTTTTTCTGCTTTTTAGGCTGGCCAAGATCAGTATTAACGATTAGGTTTATTAAAATTTATTTAGAGTTGATTTGGTAAAGATTTAAAAAAATATGATATTTTTGCAAATATGAAATTTAAGTTGGACCTTGTGCAAATATTTTTCTTGGAAACTGTTGCTGCTAATTTTGGTGCGGGAGCAAACAGATATATTTATGGATTCTTTTTTGAAACAATAAAGCAAACATGTTGACTTTTTTCTGGATTTTTTGTGATTTTTCCAGATTTTTTTGAATTTTTTCCAATTTTCATTATTTTTTGATTTTTTTTCCAATTTTCGAATTTAAATAATTAATTATCGAAAATTTAAATTAAATATTCTAATTTAATAATTATTATTTTAAGAATTTTAAAATTATTTTTCGAATTAATAATTATTTTTAGAATGTTTTAATTCATTTTTTGATTTTTAATTATTTTTCAAATTTTTTAAATAATTAATTCAATTAAATAAATAAATAAATAAATTAAATTACCTGTACACTTGCCGCAATCCTGTGCGTTGATCACGATCAGAGGGCACACATCACAAAGCGGGGTGTTTTTCTCTCATTCCACACTCGGAACACACTTTGCTCGGAGCCTTGCCGCCGACCTACTCAACTTGGATCGCTGCCACGTGGCGGTCATTTTTTTTCCCGCCTTCATCTTCACCTTCGACTTCTTCGTCCATGTGCTTTCTCCTCGACCACACTTTGACTCCCCCCCTTCACCTGTCTCTGAGGGCGACGTTGGAGCCCGAAGGGAAGTACTCGGCACTGGGGCTTGTCGACGAGAGCTGGAGCTCGTGAGGCCGAGCTTCGGCGAGGGGAGCTCAGTGAGGATGGAGAGCTCGGAGTTGGGCGGTGCTTCGTCAAGGAAGCTCGAAACGAAGGAGAGCTCGTCGAGGAGATGGAGAAGGTCAGAGAGGGAGCTCGTCGTCGGAGGTTGACGAGGTGAGGAGCTCGATAAGGAGTGAGCTCGACAGTGGGTTCTGTTGCAACTTGAGTTCGGCGACGATGGAGGTCTTTATGGGAGCTCGACGAAGGTGGGGTTTGAGCTCGACGACTCGTTGGAGGTGGAAATCTTTATTGGAGCTCGACGGTGGTGGTCCCGAGCTCGACGGAGGGGATGGTCATGGAGTTCGGAGCTCATCGAGGTGGAGCTTAGAGACAATGAAATTCGGCGTTGGGTGATGACGAAGGTGAGGTTTGACAGTGGAGACGAGAGGAGGGAGCTCGAGCTCGGAGTAGTGCTTGGCGGCGGAGGCTCTGAGCTCGGCGAGTCGGGGTCAAAGTTCAGAGTTGGGTTGGAGGTGAGCTCGACGTTGAAGGAGGAGATTGGGGTTTTTTGGCGGGAAATACTCTTTCGCAGGAGGAAGAAGAGAGAGTGAGTTGCGGGTGTGGGTTTCTAACGGGTTCAAAGGCGACCCGTTAACCCATCAATTTTTTTTTGGATTTGTAGCCGTTGATCTTGATTGAGAACGAACCGCGCGGAGACGTTTTTCTCCGTTTTCATGCTCGGAGCCGCATTTGCTTGGATTTGGCTCTGAGCGACGTGGCTGAATCTGAGCCGTTAGATCTTGCTCGAGCACGTTTTTTGAAGCAACATTTTCCCCATTTGCACGCTCGGAGCCACGTTTGCTCGGATTTGACTCCGAGGGACGTGGCTCAATTTGAGCCATTGGATCTTGATCGAGCGTGCTTTGAGGAGAAATTTTTTTCTTATTTTTTGTTCAGTGTAGATGTGTTGTAACCCACTTTCCTGGTGCTACAGAGGTTGGATCGGGACGTATGACCCATCGTTTTGAAGCTGACACGAAGATCTACAATTTCTCTTTAGAAGTCAGTTGAAGAATTATCCTTCTTCGTGGTCAAAATAGTCCCGCAACATCGTTGTCTTCATGAAGTTGATAAGTGATTTGGTCTTCGAAATCTTCGAAGAGGAGCTCCACACCTATGGGCTAAGAAGATGAGCTAGGAAGATCATTGCAAGACCCATGGGAAGATTCGTTCTTGGATGTAAGTGCGAGGAGCAACTCTAGGAGAGAGTTTTGAGCTCCACACTCTCTTGGAAGAAGGCCACTCAGGAGGCGAGCAGAGTGAAGAGCTTCATCGGGCTCTAGGAGAGAGCCGTTCGGGAGGCAAGTTTAAGGAACAACTCTAGGGAAGAGTTGTGCTTCGAACTCGTTGAGAAGAAGGCCGCTCGGGAGGCGATCGGAGCGAAGAGCTTCACCGGACTCTGGGGGAGAGCCGTTCGAGAGACGAGTTTGAGGAGCAACTCTAGGGGAGAGTTGAGCTCCGAACTCGTTGAGAAGAAGGTCGCTCGGGAGGCGAGCGGAGTGAAGAGCTTCATCTGACTCTAGGAGCGAGCTGTTCGGGAGACGAGTTTGAGGAGCAACTCTAGGTGGGAGTTAAGCTCCGAACTCGATGAGAATAAGTTCACTCGGGAGGCGAGCGGAGCGAAGAGCTTCACCGGACTCTGGGAGAGAGCCGTTTGGGAGACGAGTTTGAGGAGCAACTCTAGGGGACAGTTGAGCTCCGAACTCGTTGAGAAGAAGGTCCGCTCTAGAGGCGAGCTGAGAAAAGAGCTTCACCAGGCTCTAAGAGAGAGCCATTCGGGAGAAAGTTTGAGGAGTAACTCTAAAGGAGAGTTTTGCTCTGAACTCGTTGAGAAGAAGGCTGCCTGGGAGGCGAGCGAAGCGAAGAGCTTCACCGGACTCTGGGAGAGAGCCGTTCGGGAGACGAGTTTGAGGAGCAAATCTAGGGGGGAGTTGAGCTCCGAACTCGTTGAGAAAAAGGCCGCTCGGGAGGCGAGCAGAGCAAAGAGCTTCACCGGATTTTAGGAGAGAGCAGTTCGGGAGACGAGTTTGAAGAGCAACTCTAGGGGAGAGTTGAGCTTCGAACTCGTTGAGAAGAAGGTCCGCTCTCGGGGCGAGCTGAGCGAAGATCTTCACCAGCCTCTAGGAGAGAGCCATACGGGAGACAAGCTTGAGTAGCAACTCTAGGGGAGAGTTGTGCTCCGAATCTTGTTGTTTAAGAGAGTTTCAACAGTTGTGGGAGCAATTTCGACTGGTGAGATACTTTGTACTCGCTCGTTCGCAAGTAGCTAAAGCGGCATCGAACCAAGTGTTGGACTCCGAACTTATTGTTTGAAGGGGTTAACGAGTTGTAGGAGCAATTCCGAATGGTGAGCTACTTTGCACTTGTTCGTTTGCAAGCGGCTAAAGCAGTGTCGAACCAAGTGTTGGACTCCAAACTCGTCTTGTGAGCTTAGTAAGTTGTAGGAGCGGCCTTGTAGTACAAGCTGGGCTCAGAACTTACCATTTAACGGGTCGTAGATATGACCAAGAGAGATAGAAATGAGGCAAATGCAATAATTTTTAATAGAAAAAAGCTAAGTTTTATTGAAACAAACTAAGTGGCCGCTTCAACGGGGCGAGCCATCATTACATGCTTTTTGGCCGTGTTACAAGCATCGGCCTTATTGAAAACTGAAATCCTACTTCTTCGATAGGGTGAAGGCCTCTTGGGAGGATTTTGGTTCTTCCCCCATTGGACCCCCATGGATAAGGTGGAGGACGGTCCCAGGTTCGGAGTCTTAAAACTCGGTGGGCCTCTATTTCGCTTGTAGGCCCCTCGAGGTGGAAGATCGACCCCGTCCTTTTGGACGAACTTGGCCAGGTGTTCCCGCTGTATGAGTTCTTCGATCTCCTCTTTAAGAGCTTGACAATCATCCGTATCGTGGCCGTGGTCCCTGTTAAAGCGGCACCACTTATCCCTGTTCCTTATCTTGCCAGGGGTATTCATTCTAGGGGGAGCGCGAGGTAGTCCTTCCTTGTCCACCTCCATAAGAACTGCTAATATACTAGCATTGAGGGGGGTGAACTTCTCAAAATGAGGAGCTGGGCGGCGCTGACCATTGTCGTCCCTCTAGAATTTCTGGGACCCTTCTTTGCTCGTGTTCTTCTGTTTGTTCCCGGAAGATGATTCCTCAAGAGTGGGGGGGGGGGGGGTTGAGAGCTTCTTCCACTCGGATGTACTTCTCACTCCTAAGCAGGAGTTCTGAGAAGTCCTGAGGAGGCTTCTTGGCAAGGGACGCCTTGAGGTCGGCGTTAGTGACGTTGTGTCTGAATGCCACAGAGGCTATTGATTGGTTGAGGGAGGCAATAGACTGGGCTTTGGCAGTGAAGCACTGAACATAATCTCTTAGGCATTCACCCTTTCTTTGACTGAGGGTCACCAAAGATGCACTTGCTTTCTCAGCCCGGCAACTGCCTACGAAGTGGGTGAGGAAGAGCTCCTCAAACTGTTCGAATAAGAAGATGGAGGTGGGGTTAGATGGGAGTACCACTCTCGCACTGGTTCCCTCAATGTTGCTGGGAAGGCCTTGTAGAGGACCGCATTCGAGGCTTGATGAATCATCATGAGAGTTTTAAAACTCTCGATATGATCGGCCGGGTCCGACTCCCCATTGTAGGATTCGAAGCGAGGCAGCCTAAAGGCTTCGGGGACCGGAGCTTTCGTGATGGCCCTCGAGAAGAGAGGTCTGCTGGGGCAGAACCTATTGGTCCATTATTCTTCTTCGGGATTTATCTTGTTGACGTGCCTCTCGATCTCGTGGAGACGGCGGCGGACCGAGTCATCTCTTCGGTCCGATCTAGTCGACCATCGAGACTCTCCTTCGTGAGTGAAGGAATGATGAGGGTTAGGGGCACGCTGATCCTGACTCGTGGCGATATTAAGAGCTCGCATGATATCTTGTTTGAAGTTTTAGAGCTCGACTCGAGTGACTGGTGCCGCACCAGCTCAGCGATCCCTAGGTGTGGCTCGGCTTACTGGAGTATGACTTCTCTGCCGATGATGTGGAGGGGACTCTCTTCGCCTTCTCGGGGGAGGGAATCTTCTGGTCCTCGGTCTGCGGGGGGTCCGGACTCTCGAGACCCCTTGGTGCTCAGGTTGATGGACTCCCTTAAGGGCTCACCATCCATTCAAGCGAGTTCGAAGGTCAACCCCTGCTGGAGGTTAACAATTACTTGACGGAGATCCTGCTCGGGAGGGCTTTGAGAAGCCATTGAGTCCATTGAAGGATTGTGGACCGAGACATGGTCATGAAGAGGATGTTGCTTTGAACGACTGCGACGAGAGCCCCCTTGGGCAGCCCCTCGAGACCTTGGAGGGGCTTGTTGAGGAGGAGGCTATTGAGGAACAACATCTTGTACTAGAGGAGGAGGAGGAAGAGGGGTGTCTCTTCGGCTGGAGGCCGCTGCCTTCCCCTTCTTTTTCGGATGCATGGCTTGAAACTACTTTTGCTGATGAAGTACGGTTGGATTGATTTTTCGTTTTCCACAGACGGCGCCAATCTGTTGTTGCTAATTTTGGTGTGGGAGAAAACAGATGAATTTGTGGATTCTTTTTGGAAACAATAAAGCAAACCTGTTCACCTTTACCGACGTTTGATTGGTTTCTTGCCGCTACCGTTGACCTGCAAAAAAGTTCGATATACCGGGATGGATCCCGGTGACGAACCCTTCGATACTCTTGTCAGTAATCAGGAAGATTATGAAAGAGCTTTATGTGAAAAAAGATTGATTACCTTGTTATAATGGGGGGAGAAGGGTATTTATAGTCGCCTTAGGTGGATCCGTTTCGAGATAAGAATTTATCTCTACTTCCCAGTGTTTTTAGTTAAGATGTAGAGTTTAAATTGTTTCATAGAGATAACCATGAATTTGAATTACTCTTTAAATATTCTGGGCTGGTTTGTAATGGGCTGCTACCCATACCCAATAGGACAGATCCATTTATGGGTTATTGGGCTTTGAAGAAAGACCCAATTTCCATTTCAGACCCGTTTGTAGGTGAAATTACTGTTTTACCCCTGAGAGCTTTAAAATTTATGCCCGATTTGAACGGTCCCGATTTAATCCTATTTTTAGCCATATCAGAAACTAAAAGTTAGAAATTTTATTTGGAAATACTAATATTTATTAGTAGGCATTATTTATGAATTTTCTGGATTTTTTTGGATATTTTATGACATATTTGCAAATATTACAAAGAGAGGGACTTTTGTGCAAAATTACCACTTGGGGGTACAAATTCGAATTTTCTTTAATTTCTGGGCTATGCTTGATGGCTGGATAACTCAGTAGTAAAGGGTATTGGTTTTATTTTAATTTATTTAATTATTAAACTACTTTATTAAAGAAAGGTTTATATATGTAAAGTAATAATTTGTTAAGGGATGTTTCCATATAACTTGTAAAACCCTAAAAACCCAGATTTCGGCCTATTAAAGAGCCACTACAGCCGCCGCCCTCCTCTTCAAAAACAAAATATTTTTTTACTATTGGTTTACTTAGAGTTTCGAAGCAAGGATCTTGGATTTCTTGCAAAAGGAATGACTTTTCTTATTCTCTTTGTTATTTCGGTTGATTCTTCAATAAGGTGAGTAACATATGTTTGATTTCTTGCTATTGTATGCATGTTGTATGTGTTGATTTGTCTATTAGAAAGCATTTTAGGGGATTGTATGATGATGGATGAATAAAGATTGAATCTTTTCATGAAAACTATGCTATTGATGATTAAAACCCTATATAGATGACTTGAGATTGTTAAGAACCTAATATAAATCATGGGTAGGTTGCTTTCTTTCATATACTTACTGATTTGATTGAGTATAATGATTTATATGATGTTGATGCATAAAAGTGAATAAAGTTGGGTTCTTTACTGTATATGTATATACATGATCTGTTCTTGATGTTTGGGTAAATAAAACTTGACTAATACATGGGGTAATCGTTTGTACACTAATGTAATTAGTTGGGGTATGTGCATAACAAGTTGTAAGAGAGTTTTGAATCAAAAAGATCAATTCTTGAAGGGTTTAATTTGGTTTTATTTCGGGTCTGACTTGTATGCAGACTGAAACTTGATTTCTTGTGTTTTATGAAGTTTTCGAATGGGATCTTGAGTTGTTTTGATACTGAGATTGATTTGAACAATATACTACTTATATACAATGATTCTCTTGATGTTTTAACTAATGTATACACACCCACAATTATATACATATATATACACACTTTCATATATACCATATTTTGAAGAAGTTGTCGAAAATTGATGTTTTGTGAAATTTCGATTAAATCTTGATTGTATTAATTCTGAAGTTAAATTGAACATTATGTAACGCCCCGATTTCCATACACTGGGAAACCGTGATATAAGCTAGAATCTTTCCTTCAATTAGCCACAATACATAGAGAAACATGAATATTTAAAACTTTTTATTCAACACAAATGTATTACAAGTCTGAATGTCATAAAACTGCAATACATTACATCAGTGTTACAATAATACCTTTACAATTCTAAGTGTTACAACTTTCAACAAATTACATCAGAGCACAATGAATAAAAGACAGCACTTGGTACTTCACTTGGATGCTTCCCGACAATTAAATAAATTACAATAATTGTTACAAATGAAACAATAGTAACCTAAATAATTTACAGCGGAAATAAAATTGACTCTTGCTTCTGTTGCCTTGAGTCCTCCTGAATCCTGTACCTGTACTTCTGCAATCTAGTATCTATTGAAATGGGGATGTCAGTACATATACTGACGCTTTAAGACTGATGACTAGCAGCGATTCTCTACTTAAGCAAACAAATTGATAAAAAGAGAAACGTGTATATATAATTGATGTGTCAGTGTATGCTATGACTTAGAATCTAATACAGGATTAACTAACGCAATTATGCACTTATTCTAATGCAAGCAAGACTCTGGAACAGTGTGCAGCCCATACTACATATGCCCCATATCAAGCCGTTTCTTCATATATAGGGATTTGAACCCGCGCCATGAATTCTACTCTTGTACACAACTTGTTTCTGAAGATACGACATGACTGATGAGGTTGCTCTGAAATGGTCTAATCCCGCCATCTGCAGTCAGATCATGGTGTCTATGTTTACCACTACTACCCAGTGTACCAGACCTCACTCAGATATCTAACGAATCCTTTGGGATTTCCGCAGTCGCAGGTTAGCTCAAAGCATCCCCTATGCCCCCTAGCCAGACCATAGTCTATAGCTTCTCGCCCTTAGATATAAGACAAGATGGAGTTTCGGGGGTCCATCCCCCTAGCTCCGACAGGAATCGCTCCCGCTTATTAAGGCACTTCAGAAATTAACAAACGAGATACGGATCCCGTGCTCCCAACTCGTGAGAAGGCACAGACCGTATCCTTTTGACAAGAAGGGTACAACCAATAACACCGCCTAGTGTCGGCCTATAGGACAGGTCGGATCATAAGGTATCACCCTTAACACCAATTCTTTCCCTTTGAAAATGATAATAAGTAAAGGTTAAGTAGTAATAGCCATAAGTTACTACCCTAACAATGTCATAAACCCAAACAATCTGACTGGGTTTTCAATAAGAACTTTCTTAAGATTATCTGTAACCCTTGTTTCCATTAGTACGTATTTTTTTTAAAAGTATTTTTTTCTGTATTTAAATCATCAGTATCTTATAACTATTCTTTCTTTATTGATTTTATTATTTAAACTATTATTCTGAAACCCAATTGTTTATTCTAAGCCCAGATTCGTATTTGATTTTAATAAATTAATCTGAGCCCAAAATTTAGCCCAATACCCTAATTGTTTTATTTAACATTTTGAAACCCAACCCAGCCAATAATACTATTATTATTTTATTTTATCTTAAGCCCATTTATTAAAGCCTATTGGACCTCCTTAACCCATTATTAAAGCCCAAACCCAGTACCTATATTTGTACAGATTTATCCTACACTTACCCATACACAATTCCCTCTCATATCCCCCACTTTTCTGTCCCGTACTCCAACTCCCCACCTTTCAATTCCCGTCCCTGCACAATCCCCCATGCTCCTCGTAACTGCCCCCACTCTCTCTCACCCCATTACTTCATTTATTCTATTTTATATTAAAACCAACCACACCCGTATACACATTCTTCATTCTCTCTCCCAATCTCTCCCTCTCTGTTTCTCAACCAAGAATAGAGGAACTCGAACCCATCCCCCTTCTTCTTCCTCCTCACCCCCGACCTCAAAGCTTCGACCCCACCATCACCTTCAAGCTCGCCAGCCACTGCCTTCGCCTCAACCCCGTCACAGCTCCCGCTCGACCTCCCTCCGAGCCACAGTCGATCCTCCCACAGTCGACCTCTCCTCTTGTCCTTACATCAACGCCGCTCGGAGCTCCATCATTGACGAGCTCTTCCTCCGCTCGAACTCCTCTATCAACGCCCTCGCCCTTCCGCTTCCTCCACCGCAGAGCACCCACCTCTTCCTCCGCTCGAACTCCTCTATCAACGCCCTCGCCCTTCCGCTTCCTCCACCGCAGAGCACCCACGCCTACTCCCCATCGCACCGCTCGTCTTCGCCCATCGAGGCCCCCTCATTGTCAGTCATCCCTGAGACCCGCCGTCGCTCCGCCGTCCAGTCGTCGCTCGCCGCTCGACCTCCTCCTCTTCAAAGTCACCACCCGCCGCTGCTCTCCCCGCTCCTCCGGTCGACCATTCCGCCTTCTTCCCTCCTTTCGCCACCACAGTCGAGCGCCTCATCGTTGCCGTTCACCTCCCTCCTGTCGCTGCTCCTCTCCGTCGCCATCTAGTCATCGTCGCTGTGCCACCTTGGTCGCCAGCCTCAAGCATGACCCACACACCTCATCGTTGTTCCCCATTCTCCTGCTCTCTTTCTCTCTCTCTCTCTCTCTGTCTCACTGTGAAGAAGGAGAACGGAATTGAGGCATTGTGGTGTTCTGGATTGGATTGTATTTGTTGTATTGGGGATTATTGCTACTGTTTGGTGTTATTGTATTGGTGTTTGGTGTTTGTGTGGGTTCTGATTGTTGTTGTAGAGGTTGGGTTATTTGAAGTTGGTGTTTTGGAGAGCAGAAGGGACCCACTCGATGTAAGGTGTTTTGTGAAGTAGGGGATTTGACTTTTTCTGATTGGTGTGCTGGTTTATGTGGAGTTGGTGTGTTACTGTCTTGGAGTTGTTGAAGGGATTGTTTTGCTTTAGTGGAGTTGCTGTATACTATTTTGGGAGTTTACTATTTTGGCGTGGCTGCCACATATCTTGCACGTGTTCTGCTGTCCGGGATTCTGATCCAGTTATTCTTGTCTTCAATTTCATCGTCGTCAACTAACAGGCAAGTATCTCTTGTACAAATTCGTTTGTTCTAGTACAAGTTCCTTTGCAAAATACCGCAAGTATATTCCTTGACTCTATTCGTATTTTACATAATCTATTGATCCCGTATTAGTACATGATCACGAATACTTTGTTACCATATGCATTGCATGAACACGATACACACATTTATACTCTTATAATTATACATGATGTTGTGCATGAATTGCTTGTTACTAGGTTGCATGTTGTTACAATATCTTTTATTCTTGATTAAGTTTTGTACATGCCATTAGTCGCACCAACATATTTTATCAACCTGAGATATGTTTTCCCGCATTGCATAAGCCTTGACACTCGATCTTGTCATGTTACCCGTCCTTGTTGTTGCATGTAGTTATTGTTCATGTTTGGTTGTAATAAAAAGATAACAAGCCGGGGTATAAGGGAACAGATTTAGTAGTGGGCAATATAGAATAGCGTACTCGGACGGGAGCTCATGGTTCCTCCATGCAAGTTGCAAGTTACAAGTTACAATTTGCAAGTTTGCTAAATTACAGGTTTACATGTTTCACGCTACATGTTACACTATGTTCCACATTACACGTATCTTGATACAAGATATACTTGACATAACATGATTTTCCGAGTACGTGACCTATAGAATCCACCACTAGTCTAAGCGTTCACTTGATTGCGAGTAGCAACCATGTGGTATGGGACGCATGAAGTGCTACCTAGTTAGGTTACTAAAAGACATGACATTAACAAGTACACTTGCATGATCCAATTACATGTTACATGTTCATGATGACTTGCTTACTTGTTTACATGTTACGCGTTCATGTTGACTCGTTGCTTGGTTACTCGTTTACATGTTACATGTTCCTATTGGTTTATTTACTCGTCACATGCATGCCACTTGTTCCATGATGTCTTGTTCATGATTCTGTTTGCATGTTGTATTTCTCCTATTATATAATTCTTGATTCCTTGCTCTTTCCCTGCTTTTATTTAGTTTTGTATATTGCCCCGTTAGCTTGTACCACTTGCGGCCCGTGACTTGCATTAATAGGTACCTCTTTGTTTCTTCCTTTGTAATAATATACCTGCAGGACCAGATGGAGAATTACCCGAAGGTGTTGCTGAGCAACGATTTTAGTCTTGTTTATTTTCATGCTACTTTAGTTCTTGTTTTATTCATGTACTCTTTGTTGTAATCCGGGCGTGTTGACCCGTAACTACTTTATATTTTCCAGTTGTGGGTTATGTCACGTATTATGTCATGTACTCTTGCTATCCTATTGTGATTTTAAATGCTTGCGTGGTTGATATTGTTATCTTGTTGTTGAGTGATGTATTCGCATCATTTGCTGGGCCTCAGTTACGTGCCTGTGTTTCTGTAATCTGGAAAGCGGGGCGTGACATTATCCCGATCCAACTCATGGCCTATCGATCCAAGACACCGGTGACGGGATCTCTCTCACTCATCACTACCCCTAACTCGGATCTCGTCAACATTCTCGGCCCGCGATCAACCCACATCAGTTAAGATCCGTCGGTGCACGAGGTGGGATTATCCATAGTTTCCAGGATGGTAAGATGTGAGTCTTGATGGTCGATGACCCCTAGGGTAACTATAAGACCCTAGACGAGCTTTTATCGAGCTAACAATACTAGTGACTTTCCCAACCATTATTACCCATATATTGAAGATGAAGCATGTTCACATCATATGGTCCAATTTCAATTAGAACCACATATAACTAGAATTCATGGGTTTTTTCCCCCAAATTTGAACTAGGACAACATGCGACTAGGTTCGTGAGTTCTTTCTCAAGATTGAGCTAGAACCACCTATGTCACGCCCCGCTTCCCAAAATACAGGAATACGAGCATATAACGTAGGCCCAGCGAATGATTATACATCATCCATAAGCTGTACCAGTCTAACTCAACAATATACAAGAGAAACAACCACGCAGGCAAAGAATATAATCACATAAACAAAGAATAAACTCAAAGATAATCATGAAATAAATTCACCAATAATAATCCAACATCTGGGATAAACAAAATTTGGGTCATAAAGCCCAAGAATACAAAGTATGATAAAAATAAATACAATAAGCTAAGCAAATAACAAGAGACAGCTAAGAGGTCTAATAGTCCAGCTCCGATCTCCAGAGAGTTTGCTCACCAAGTTCTTCTGGTATTGCTCCTTCGGTACCTGTCAATACTTGATCTAAAAAGAAAGAAAAGAGTGCCCTTAGAGCAAGTCGTGGGCAGCAAGTAGAGAAAAACAGAGGATAAAGGAAAGCATGAATATCAAAGAAAAGGAACAGGTTCAAAGTCAAAGAACAAAACAAAGACAGGCAGGAATATCAAAGGGTTACAATAATCACACATGGAATGCGTGATGTCAAGTCAAGTTCAATACAGGATCAAATATGCAGGTTATTAGTCATTTTATTAGCCTATCTAGTGCACGTACTACTGCGTCCCATTCCATAGGTTCGGCACAAACACATAGTGAATGTTTTAGACTGATGGTGAATTCATGGATCGTGTACTCGGCGTCGATAACGATAGTTTTAAAATTAATAATTAACAATAATTTGCAATCAAAACTTTTTCTTCTAATCAATACTTCTCCTCCTTAAAATACAATATTTCTCCTCCTTCCAATACAATCTAATGATAAAGTCTTGCCGAGTACATTTTCCGATCGTTCACTACTAAGTCCTACCCATAATACCCCGACTTGTTATTAAGTCATTTTCATCTTATGTGAGCATGAAAGAAGGTGTCAATGTTTTATAATACTAGGTGTGTCTAATTCTATGCGTTACAGACAAATCATGAAGCAAACATGTCATTTACACAAAATTCCATAATCAGGACAACATGACCCTGCAGTACTAAAACATGGATTGCAGCCACTACAAAATAACAAACCTGAATCCGTCAGAAGGCCTAGAAAGTAAACTTTCATATGGTTCCAGCGAATATAATTATGGCATATAAAAGATACAGGAACTAGGGCGAAAACTCTATTCTATTCAGGTTTTATGTTTAGGTAGCATGCAGTAGGTTGTGTTCAACTAATTATTTCAGGTCAGAGAACTCATTAATAAAATCTATAAAAATTCAGGGAAGTACCTATACATGTCTAGGTCTAGCTTAATTTATTTCAGATTTTTCTTTTACTGTTAACAGGGTCAAATAAAATATAGAACAGTAGGATATGCATGCAATTGTGAATCTGGAATTTCAAACATGGTTGTACTAAAATGTTGATATCTAGCAAATGACACATCGGAACTTAGATCCGTCAAAAGGGTGTTAAACTAGACATCAGAGGCTAAAAATTCATGTTTTTAAAGGAAATTAAAATTATGACATTATCATGGGTGAAAACTTAATTCAAAGTGAACAACTAACAATTCAGAAAATTGTCTTAACATGAATAGGCATTAATTAAATCATACATCATATATTTCATGCAAATTGGCAATCAAAGTGATCATAGGCGTTAACATGCAAATTTCTGAGGTTTAAGATACAATTATCACAGGCATGGTATCAATTCATCGATCAACTTCAATCTAGCACATACAATTTAACATGTCCAACTTATCATGTAGTCCTATGCATGAATCTAGTTATTTAAATGTGCATATGCATGAAACAATGGGAACTATGTTTTAGAACAAAGAGATAACACGATGTTAAGAGTATGTCGGGTTAGCTCGTGTAAACCCTCGATAAACTTAACGGAATTGTCAAAGCAGTATCATAACGAAATGGACAGGATCTACTTGCAGGAGATCAAATAAACTTGAACAGAATAAAATACTAGTTCAAGAAAAGACTTGCCTGTTAATTTTGCAGATTCAAATAATAAGAATAACGGGATCAGAATTCTGGGCGAAAATCCCAAAGACACGTGCAAAATACGTGAAAAGAAACCCAAGCAAACACAACAGCAACAGAGCTCTCGGAGAACTCCAAACCCGATCTGGACCGAACAGCAAACAGCGATCTCCGGATCCGCTGTGCGCCAAACACCAAACAGCGAGCTTGTCCAATCGGTCAGTGTCTTCAACCACGGAAAGGAGAGAGAGAGAGAACGGCTGCGACTGTGGTGGGGCGGAGTGACATCGGCACCACGGTCGGGAAGCGATGACGGCGGCGATGGCTTCGACGAAGAGCTCTGTTTTCGGTCGAAAACAGGGGAAGACGTCGCGACGATGGCTAGGGGAATCAGCGGAGGTTGCGGGGGTGGATGGAGGGGGAAAGGTTGACGAGGGGACCACGGTGGCGACGAGGAGGGGAAGCTACGAGGTGGATGGGTAAATGGTTTCGGCAAAGGATGGGTGCAGCAAAGCAATGACGGCTCGTCAATGGGGGAGCGACGAAGACGGGGAGAAGGTGATGAGGCGGTCGAGGTGACGAGGTGAGGGGATGCAGGCGAGGGCGAGGACAAGGAGGATGACGGGAGAGAGACGAAGACGGGAGGGCGCTAGGGCGATTGGGTAACAGGAAGAGAGAGCTGGAGATGGAGAGGGAGGTGGATGAACAGGAGAGAGTAGGGGGTTGAACAGGGAGAAAGGGTTAGGCGGCCAGGGTTAATATTTGGGTTATGGTTAAGGGATTAATGAGAAGGTTAGTTTATATAGGGAAAAAGAGATATATTGGGTATTGGGTATTTGGGTATAGATCCAATAGAATAAAATACATTGTATATAATACAATTGATGAATACAAATCCGAATATAAGGAATAAGATATGTGATAAAAGTATAATTTGTGCTACATAAATTATTTGAGACAACTATAAACACAATTATCAAATAAGAAGGGATTGATTTGTTCTAATAATAAATAATCATAATAAATAATCATACTAACAATAAGAATAGTAAAATAATAATACTAATAAGAACAATTAATAATAGTAATTACAATGAGAATAAAAACCCTAACCGTAACAATAGGAATTATCAGAGTAGTGTTATATGTATAAAAATAGGAATTTGTTGAAATAGTCAAATTAGTAATAATCATTCTTGATTTGAGTTAAAATGTAAATAGTTGTTCAGGTAGAAATAGAGACAGAGTTTATTCAAAATAATTATAACTATTGTTTACAAAATGTTTTAACTAAGAACTCAAAACGAATTTAACAATAACAATTTTATAAATCTCAAAATACAGAAAAATACTCAGAAAATATGTATTTGCGGAAATAGGGATTACCACCTAGAACCTAAATGCATGGGTTCCTCGCCAATTTGAGCTAGAACTATCATGGAGCTTGTTTCATGGGTTTCTTCTTAACAATCGAACTGGAACAACTTTGGAACTTGGGTTCATTTCAATAGTTCAATTGGATTAGCATGCAAGCTAAACTCATGGGTTCCTTTTAGAATTTAATAAAAACCACTACAACATATAACTTAAACATGCATGGATTCTTTTGAATCTAAAACCACCATACAACTCAAACATGGATTCTTTTAAATCTAGAACAACTACACATCTCAAGCATGGGTTCTTTACTAGAACAACTACAATAACTCAAGCATGAGTTCTTTACTAGAATAACTACAATAACTCAAGCATGGGTTCTTTACAAGAACAACTATAATAACTCAAGCATGGGTTCTTCACTAGAACTACTACAACTCAAGCATGGGTTCTTTACTAGAACAACTCAAGCATGGTTTCTTACTACAACAACTCACAACAACTTAAGCATGGTTCTTTACTACGAGTAGCAACTCAAACATGATGGGTTCTTTACTAGCAACTCAAGCATGGTTCTTTACTACAACTACTACAACAACTTAAGCATGGGTTCTTTATGAATCTAGAATAACTACACATCTCAAGCATGGGTTCTTTACTAGAACAACTTAAGCATGGTTTCTTTACTACATCTCAAGCATGATGGGTTCCTTTACTACAACAACTTAAGCATGGTTTCTTTTACTACATCTCAAGCATGATGGGTTTCTTTACTGCAACAACTTAAGCATGGTTTCTTTACTACATCTCAAGCATGGGTTTCTTACTGCAACAACTCAAGCATGAGTTCTTTACTACAACAACCTACAACAACTTAAGCATGGTTTCTTTACTAGAATAACTACAACAACTTAAGCATGAGTTCTTTACTAGAATAATTAGCAACTCAAGCATGAATTTCTTACTATAACAACTCAAGCATGGGTTACTTACTACAATCAACTCAAGCATGAATTCTTTACTACAAAAACCTGCAACAACTTAAGCATGGTTTTTTTTACTAGAATAACTACAACAACTTAAGCATAGTATACAACTTAGGCATGGGTTTCTTACTACAACAACTCAAGCATGGGATACAACATAAGCATGGGTTTCTTTACTACATCTCAAGCAAGATGAGTTTCTTTACTACAACAACTTAAGCATGGTTTCTTTACTACATAATTAGCAACTCTAGCATGGGGTTCTACATATAACTCAAGCATGGATTACTTTAATACAATAACCTACAACAACTTGGCATGGGTTTCTTTACTAAAACAACTACAACTACTCAAGCATGGGTTCTTTACTACAACTCAAGTATGAATTCTTTACTACAACAACCTACAACAACTTAAGCATGATTCTCTACTACAACTCAAGCATGATAGTAACATCATAAAGCTACTAAGGACTTATCTAGATATTACATAAACTACCCCTTTTATGAATTACAAGTCCTACTTATTACAAAAATCTAATTTTATCAAATCTACAAGTTCCTACATATTACAAAACTTACTTTTATTGAATCTACAAATCCTACATATTACAAAACCTACTTTTGTTTAATCTACAAATACTACATAATACAAAACCTACCTTTCTTCCACCTACAAGTTCCTACATACAATAAGAAAAGAAGTAATCATTTCCATCATAAAATCAAAATTGACATGCTACAAAAAGACTGATCTTTCATCATTATAGAAGAAAAATGGAAGCTTAATCTTTCATGAACTAGATTTACCAAGGACTTGATTTTGAACAAAAGACTTATCTTTTGTTAGTTTGTTGAGTTCTACAACCCTAGAATGGGTATGGAAGTATTTTCTAGTACACTAATCTTTATATGCTCATAGTTTAGGTCCAAGATATAGTTTTGTGTTAACAAAATCCATTATAACCACAATAACCATACAAGGTCTTAAAGATTCGATCTTTATGTTATTTATTTAAGTTCCACCATCCATCTTTTTCATGGGATTATTTTGATCCCTACAACTACTTTATGCTTAAGAATTAGTCCAAGTTATTTTTAGAACACACACACAACAAAAGAGGACAAGAATCAACACAAATAAAATAGAGAAATCCCACCTTGATTTTCAACCATTCTTATGCACAAATCTTAGTCCAAGTAGTTCAAAATATTCATAATGACAACAATAACCAAAGCAAGGTTCAAGATTCCATCTTTATGTGATTTTGTTGAGTTCTACCATTTCATCTTTCTCATGGAATCATTTTGATCCCTACAATCATGTTTATGCTTAAGATTTAGTCCAAGTGGTTATAGAACATACACATACAACAAAATACACAACCACACATCATAAAGATGAGTTCTTTTTAACCTACAACAAATCCACATCATAAGATGGGTTCTTTTTAACCTACAACAAACCCACATCATAAGATGGGTTCTTTTTCACATATAACTATTAGTTAACCCCAAAGATGGGTTCTTTTCTACATACAAAAATAAAAGGAAAACAATTATCGTCGATTTGGGGTGATGCTGCTTTTTTCGGTGGGGAGCAAAAGATAATGAGTTCTTGTATTGAAGTGGAAAGTCTGAATCATAGCCGTCGATTTGGTATTGATGTGAGATTATTATTTGATTGGATTTATGAATCTGATAGTGGTTGTGCTGGTTGCTGGACACCGAAAATCTGCAAAGACAACCTAAAACACCGAGATAGATTCCGACAACAGACCCTTCGACGATCAAGTCAGTAACCAGATGTGAAAAACTAGGTTTAGTGGGAAAAAGATGATTACCTGATAACGGAGGAGGTAGAGCTGTATTTGTGGGCAAGGAAGAGGCAATTATTAGGAAGATTCCATAACTCACTTGGAAGATTCCTCAAATCGAGGGATATACTCAGTTATTATCTTCCTAATTTTGGGGTATTTGATTATCAGTCATGGTAGACTGGTCAATGTCATGCCCTGCTTCATACGGAAACATGGGCACGCAACTGAGACCCAGCGAATGGTATAAGTATACCAACTCATACCATCCATAAGCTGTATAATACCAGTAAACTCAACAGTACAATAATAATAATCCCATGAACAATAACAGCATGAATAACCAATATCTGAGTACAAGAACTTACAATATACTCAAGAATATGCACATAGTAAACAGTTCTCCAAGTTCCTTCAGTATCCCATCGTTGTACCTGTATAACATTAACTCAAAAGAAAAACAAAGGGAACCCGTTAGAGCAAGCTATGGGCTACAAGTAGTGGCCAGCGATTAAACAATAAAAGGACGATGTGACAGGAATACGAAACTAGAATGATATTAGGGTCAATAAACAACAGACGATAACATTGACCAAAGGAGCTGGCGTCGGTAAACAATAGTCGATAATGCAATAATCGGTAGACAATAAACAATAATACAATGATCGATAAACAATATTCAATAATCAATGATCGATAATCAATATTCAATAATCAATGATCGATAAACAATATTCAATAATCCATGATTGATAATCAATATTCAATAATCATTGGTTGGTACTCAATATTCAATAATCAATGATTGGTAATCAATATTCAATAATCAATGATCGATGAACGATAAACAATGATCAAAATGAAAGTGTCTATGCTCAGTATTATTCTTATGTCTATCAGTCTTTTATTAATCTATCTAATGTACGCAATCGTACGTCCCATGCCCTGCTTCATACGGAAACATGGGCACGCAACTGAGACCCAGCGAATGGTATAAGTATACCAACTCATACCATCCATAAGCTGTATAATACCAGTAAACTCAACAGTACAATAATAATAATCCCATGAACAATAACAACATGAATAACCAATATCTGAGTACAAGAACTTACAATATACTCAAGAATATGCACACAGTAAACAGTTCTCCAAGTTCCTTCAGTATCCCATCGTTGTACCTGTATAACATTAACTCAAAAGAAAAATAAAGGGAACCCGTTAGAGCAAGCTATGGGCTACAAGTAGTGGCCAGCGATTAAACAATAAAAGGATGATGTGACAGGAATACGAAACTAGAATGATATTAGGGTCAATAAACAACAGACGATAACATTGACCAAAGGAGCTGGCGTCGGTAAACAATAGTCGATAATGCAATAATCGGTAGACAATAAACAATAATACAATGATCGATAAACAATATTCAATAATCAATGATCGATAATCAATATTCAATAATCGATGATCGATAAACAATATTCAATAATCCATGATTGATAATCAATATTCAATAATCATTGGTTGGTACTCAATATTCAATAATCAATGATTGGTAATCAATATTCAATAATCAATGATCGATGAACAATAAACAATGATCAAAATGAAAGTGTCTATGCTCAGTATTATTCTTATGTCTATCAGTCTTTTATTAATCTATCTAATGTATGCAATCCTACGTCCCATACCACAGGTTCGGGTGCATACAATCAAGTGAACGTTTCGACCATAGTGGTGAATCTTACAGGTTCGTGTACTCGGCAACAGTTTATAGTAATCAATAACAGTACAGTACACGATAGTTGGTATACTGTAGTCAGTAATCCGCAATCAATAGATAAAACAGTAATCAATATCAGTAATCAGTATGAGAAATATGGGCCCCTCCCCCGAGTATAGTCTCCTATAATATCCACTACTAAGTCGTTCCCTTATCACCCCGGCTTGTCATTATTTTATTACAATGAATCATGCATATGTAATCAATAGGACAGTTTCAAGAAACGGTATCAAGGAGGTATCAGTGACTGTACAATGAATGGTATGCTGTGTAATTCATTAGATGCAAATTTTAAACATATGTATATATAAAAGCATGAAATACAATTATGGACAGCAATACATTACTGTACAAAAACTAACTTTTCCGCTACTACGGAAAAGAGAATCAGGTTCCGTCAGAAATTATACAAACTAGACTCTCTGACGGTCCCAATGCCTATTCACATGATGCATTTTGACTTCAGTAACTTTGTCTACTAGCTAGTTCTTTACCTGTCTACTGTTCAGGCAGCAACTCGGTATCAAGTTATTATATGTATAATTTGACTGAAAACTTAATTAAAATTCTTACAAAAATTATAATTGAGTTACTGACGTTGCTTACTATCATTCTTTTAAATTTGGGATTTTAATTCTTATATTAACCTACTGTTTCGATCAGTCGAACATGGTATGGCAACTATAAAGCAATAATCTGAAACTACGACAATACCATTGGTAGAAACTGCATATTTTACAATCTATAAGGCAGATTGATGATCCACCAGATATTCTAGAAACTAGATACAGTGTGCTATAATTTTTATTTAATAAGTTCTGGATAATAACATCAGTAATTAGGTCGAATTCTCACTCCAAGTTGGAGCAAACAGTAGGTTGGAAACATACATGTTGATTTTAATGATTTTCCTTTACAAGTGTATAGTTTTACAGTTAAAATTGAATATACAATTACATCTAGAAATCAGCATGGTGTCTAATATTAACATGACGAATATTAGCACTTTTAACGATACTAAACTACGAATATAACCACATGATCAAATGCAAGCACAATTCATTCAAATCCTTCTTTCTTTTTTAGTTTTGTGCTTCTAGTTTGTGTTTGTGTATCATATTCATATACGAACGGTTTCTCATGTTTTTCTATGATATTCGAGTTGATGAAAATTGAATGAACGATGAACGATGTATAGATTCGAATTCAAACGATACATGATGGCAACGAGTAGAGTTATTAACAACTGGATGAACTATTTGCAGAATTCAACAAAGTACTTGTACGAGAGTAAAGAGGGTGTACAAGGTACACTTGCACAAGAATAAAAGATTGTACAAGTGATACTTGCCTTAATGTTGTAGACGACGAGACAAAGAAGCAAAGAGTGGCGACGACGATCAACGCAGCAACGATAGTGAACTGTGAGTAAGAGTGACGCAGTAACACAGTAAGAAATGGCAGCAACAGCGAGCACAGGCGATGAAGTCTAGGGGTGAAGGAGTAGGGGCAGCAATATGGCGAGCTTCGTTGTCTGCGACCGTCGAGTTGGCTGCGATGTGGGCGGGTGAGTGAGGAAGGTTAAAGGTGGCAGTCGGGGAGGTCGATGTTGCAGTGGAGGGAGGAGGTCATGGTGGTTGTAGAGGAGTAGTAAGGGGGTGACTCAGTTGAGGAGGAGTTGTTGGTCGGGGTACAGGCGTGCGGCGGTCGCTAGCGAGGAGGGGGAGAGGCAGGGTGGCGTTCGACAATGGGGAACGGCAGCGAGCAGCAGAGCTTTCGACGGTGAGGTGCTGATCGAGGGAAGGAGCGGCACTCGATGAGGAGGTAGAGACTGCGGGTGTTGCAGTGATCAGCTGTGGAGTGCAGCCGGTGGAGGCAAGGTAGTAGTCAGCGACTGGGGTGCTTCGGGATGTTGTGGCGGTGAATGCGATAGCACTCGGGGTTGTCGACGGTGCGAGGTGAGGACGCAATGGAGATGAGAGTGGCGGAGGGCGCACACGGAGGGGCTGAGAAGAGGGCAGTGGCAAGCGGTCGGGAATGGAGTGAAGGAGGAGCAGTGGGGGCTGGTGTAGCGATGGCGAGGGGCTGCAGGGTAGAGCACGACAACGGTAGGGGATGGTGCAACGAGGTGGCTGCAATCGAGGCAAGAGCGACGACGGAATTGACGGTGCTACAGTCGGTGGAGGAGGAAATTAGCGGTCGGGGGAGTTGCGGTGTGGCGAAGGAGGTCGTCGATGGTTTGTGGTGTTTTCGAGGAGGGAGGAAGGCGATGGTGTGTGGTGGTAGTTGGTTACGGTGGTTGTGGTGGCGAAGGTAGGGAATAGGCGTCGGGGTCGTGAGCAGGGAGGAGAAGGAAGAAGGAAGGAGGCGGGTGATAAACAGGGGAGGAAGAAGAAGAAGTAAGGGGGGATTAATATATTAAATAATGGATTAATATTGTAATGGGGTAATTAGGAGGGGGTTATAGGTTTTATTTAGTAGTGGTTGAATGGCAAATAAGTTGTGATTTGATCGTGGGGTTAAAGAAATAGTAGGATTTGAGCAGTTATGAAGATGAAGGGTGACTGTTGGCTGTTATGTTTGTTTTGGTTTTGATTGGGTTGGGCTTCACAACAAAATAAGGGATTAAATAATTATAGGATGGGATAGGATGAATGAAAAATTACAATTACAAATAGGATGGGCTCAGCTAAATAAATTACAGAATGGACTGGGCTTGGATTTCTTTTACAAATAATAATAATAATAATAATAATAATAATAATAATAAGCTTGGGTTGAACTGGGTTGAAGAACTTGGGCTTTGATTGTTAACTAAAATAATAATAATAATAATAATAATAATAATAATAATAATAATAATAATAATAATAATAATAATAATAATATAGATTAAAATTTCGGGTTCTAACAATATAATTGAATGTCCAAAAGAAGGAATCGAATTCAGAAAAATAGTATGATTTATTTAGAAAATTAGAATACAAGAATATGAGAAAAAAATACAAATCCGTATAATTGGAAACGGAGGTTACAGTCAATCTCCCCCAGTTGGGCTGCAAGCCATTCCCTTTGCAGTGGGAGGTATATGGTATCCTCTGCATTCATACCTTAGCTGTATTCAGGCATGAGAAAAGGGATCCAATAGAAAACATGGATGCCTGCTATTTGGTGTCAACATATCTAAAACCATACTCCTACAGTTCCTTCCTCCTGCGTGGGGATTGACTGTCGCGGCTCCGCTGGTGATCCAAACGGGCCCTCCTGTTCCAGGAGCGGTTGAGCTCAATGTGGTGACGAAGGTCCTCCCCCTGCTGCCGGTTATTAATGATGTTTCGGAGGTCCGATTCTGTTGGGTGCTCGGCCCTCCGACCGGCTAAGCGAGAGGCTCTAGGGGCAGGACCCTGCCGACGTTCAACGCGTGGTTGTTGTGACCCTTGAGATACCGCCCTACTGAGGGATGGATGCACTAGAGGAGGAGGCAGCGGGGGGTCCACTTAATGACTCACTGCCATCACCCTCTTCGCTTTCAGTGCCATGACCGAAGGAGGCTTCGGACCGTGGTGCTGATTGGAAGGTTGGATCTGCTCTGTTCCCACAGATGGTGCCAATCTAATGTAGTTTCTTTTGTGTGGAGCAACATATAATGAGTTCTTTTATTGAATTGGAATGATTGGACCACAGCCGTTGATCTGGTATTCATGTGAGGCTAGTATTTGATTGGATTGTGAATCTAGTGGTGGCTGCGCTGGTTGCTAGCCGCCGAAAACTTGCAAGGAAAGCCTGAAACACCAGGATGGGTCCCGACGACAAACATTCCGATGATTAAGTCAGTAACCAGAAGTTAAAAACTAGTAGGCAAAATGTTGATTACCTGAGGTAGGGATGTATTTATAATCAAGGAAGGGGGCAGTTATTAAGAAGATTCCATAACTGATTTGGAAGATCCCCTAAATCGAGGGATATAATCAGTTAGTATCTTCCTAATTTTGGGGGATTTGATTGCCAGTAATTGGCCTACAAGTCATTCCCTCTTGTGGGCTGATCTGAGGTAGTGGGCCTGCCGGCGGCCTGTGTGCTGATTATAGGCTTGTAGCTGCAGTGAAATTACTGTTTTGCCCTTAGGAGCCTCGAGAGTCGTGCAAGAATTATATGATTCTGATTAACTGGATTTTTTACCCATATCATAAGCCCCCCACCTCTAGAGGTTGGGTGTAACTGCCTTCGAGGAGTAGTTCTAATTATTCGAGATTCGAAGGAGAAGAAGGCAGTAATCGTCTTTTAGAGCTTCAAAGTAATTTTCCCGACTTTTTCATTAATTTTCCAAAATTCTAAGTATTTCTTTGAATTTTCAATTAATTTCCTGGAATTAATAATTATTTATTAGATTTTTAATTAAACTTTCTAAATTAATAATTATTTTTTGGAATTTTTAAATTATTTTTTTGAATTTATAATTATTTTTTTTGGGAATTTAACCAAAAAATTGGACAAGAGCGAATTTTGAAAAGATCATGCGGTCAGTATTACATGTCGTTCGTGGCTTGCTCAAAAGTCAATGCCGAGCATCGACCTTCTAGGACCTCTGCGCGGTGAGGGATGAGGCAGCGAGAACCAGAGTTCTTCACATAGGGGCTACGAAGTCCACGCCGAGCACCGAACTTGTGGTCCTCGGTGTGTCGAAGGATGAGGCAATGAGGTTGAAAGTTCTTCGCATGAGGCTCGAAGTTCATGTCAAGGGACTAGACGAAATTTGAGATTTTTTTGCGAGTGGCTCAAAGTCCATGCTGAGGGACTAGGCCAAGAGAAATTTAGTGAGTTTTTCTTGCGTGGCTCGAAGTCCATGGTGGCCTATAAAATCTTGAGAGTTTTGCTTGGGGCTCGAAGTCCATACCGAGGACGATGTCAAGCGAAACTTAGTGAATATTTTGTGTGTGGCTCGAAGTCCATATCGAGGGATGAGGCCAAACGAAACTTAGTGAGTTTTTCGCGCGTGACTTGAAGTCCATATCGATGGACAACATCGAGCGAAACTTAGTAAGTTTTTTTCCGTGTGGCTCGAAGTTCATGCCGAGGGACGAGGCCAAGTGAAGTTTAGTGTATTTTTCTTGTATGGCTCGTAGTGTATGCCGATGGACAAAGCCAAGCAGAATTTAGTGAGTTTTTCGTGCGTGACTCGAAGTTCATGCCGAGGGATGAGGCCGAGCATAACTTAGTGTATTTTTCGCCTGTGGCTCAAAGTCCATGCCGAGGGACGAGGTCGAGAGAAACTTAGTTAGTTTTTCGTATGAGGCTCAAAGTCCATGCCAAGGGATGAGGCCAAGCAAAATTTAGTGAGTTTTTTGCTCGTGGCTCGAAGTTCATGCCGAGGGTCAAGGCCGAGCGAAGCTTAGTGAGTTTTTTGCGTATGGCTCGAAGTCCATGCCGATGGACAAGGCTAGGCGAGGTTTAGTATGTTTTTCGAGTGTAGTTTGAAGTCCATGTTGAGGGACGAGGCCAAGCGAAGTTTAGCGATGTTTTTGTGAGTCTTTGCCGAAGAAGAAAGACTTGGGAATACTTCCTTCCCTTTGAGTTGCAGAAGCACATGTGTAGCACGTGTGCTGGCTTATATCATCATTGTGGAAAACAAAGAGTTTTTCTCTTTGCAGCCATTGGATGAAGGGTCAGGATCCTTCCACATCACCATTGTGGATATTAAGGAGTCTCTCACCGGCTTATATATCTCCCATCACTTTCTCATTTCTCCATTTACTTTCTCTCTCTAGAACTCTTTCAGACATCCGACATACTTTCCTTTCACCTTCTCTCTCTAAAATCTAGGTAAAATATTTTTTAATTATGTCAAGGGTTCAGTCTTGTGCCTCCGCCTCCACCTCTGGCTGCGACGACTGTACCTCTTCGTCCACCTCCTGGTCTACCCCGGTGGAGAATGTGGAGGATGTCTCATCCGAGTCTTCTTTCTACGAGGAGGCAGTGGAAGTGGAGGAAGTGGTGAGGGTGAAATCTCAGAGGCATTCGAAGTCCGATCACACGAAGAAGAAGAGGAAGGGGAGGAGGAAGTGGAAAGGGGCTTCAAGGAGGTTCCCTCGAATGAAGAGGGTCCCGCTGCTCACGTGGCCTCTCCTTCACCTCCATGCACCCCTCAACCGCCGAGGAGAAATGGGAAGTTCGTTAACTCGATGTTCCCTAAGCTCGAACTGATACAGTATATGCCAGAGGGTGGCTTCGAGACTCCATACCACAAGAATCTCGTATCTATAAGGATATATCTGGACGATCTCCTAGACTTGATCAAATTTGGAATACATCCATCCCCACCTAGCCGACAGAAAATTGAGGCAGACAGAGCGGTGATCACATTGGTGAAGACCGACCTCCTTTTGATTTGGTCTTGCTATTTCTTTCCCTGACAGTTCAAACTGATGATCTCGAATTTCGGACTCAGACCAACAGACAATCTGGCTCCATAGTTTTGTATGTTCCCATTGGATGTCTTCGTTTTGGGGCTCCGACTACCTATGCATCCCATTGTCACAGAGGGTTTGAATTGGGCTAGGGTGAGTCCGATGCAGTATGGGCCGAACTCGTGGAAACAACTCGTTAGTTTCATAATCCTCTGCGACGAGAAGGGGGTGCCGTTGAGGCTAAAATACTTCTGGGCGTGTATGGGCCTTAACACCACCAGGATGTTCGGGGGTCATTTTTTCTCACCTCGGCCAGGGAGGCATGTTGTATACCAACACCTGGATCCAATTAAGGTGTTTCGTATCCGAAGTCCTGAGCCTTGGAACATCCGTACAAGGTGTTCGTTCTACATCCTGAAGCACAAATCCCTTACACCTAGGGGCTTCACTGCGAAAGAAAAGGATGACCTAGAGATGATCTTCATCGGGGGGGTGCATGAGATGGTTGAAGGTGACTGAGAGGCACTTTGTAGGAGTGGACTGAGCCCTGTCAACCCTTGTATGTCTTTTGTTTCCTTTTTGAATTCAACTTTTTTTCTTCGCTTTAACAACTCACTCTTTTTTGTCGCACCGATGCTCGACGAAAAGGAGATTTATGCGAGGTAGGTAGCCTTGGCCAAGAAGAAGGCCGTGGATTAGCAAAAGCAGAATATGAGGCCCTCACCATATGCTTCTGAGCGATCTTCGGAGGGAGGTCCAAGAAGTCGAGGGCTCTGTCAATCCCCAGCTCCCCCAACTCGGTGAAGGTGGCTCCAAGCTCGGAAGCCCACAATGTAGCCGAGTTCGCAAAGGTCGAGCTTCCTCCCATTCTTCCCGAGGCTATGACCGTCCTCAGGAAGGGGAGCATGCAGCCTTGGAGCCTCGACTGGGTTGTGACGGTGGCATACTCGATCCTGGAGGTTCTGGTGACTATGGAGGTTATGGACAACCTCGCTAAGCCTCGCAATAGGGAATGTCTTGCAAGTGAGATGTTTGAATCGAGCTACCTGAAGTGGGCTCAGGCTGATATGATGCTAAGAATCCATCCCCCGATGATTTCATTACTTCTTTTGAAAAGAAGTTTGTATTTTTCTTTTAAGTATTTGTCCTTTGTTTCAAAGGCGACTCTGTAGGGGTAGAGATAAGGAGGCAATACAACCATGATCTCAAGCTCGCCGATCAGAGGGCGAAGCCGGTCGAGAGGGAGTATATGGACCTCAAGTTGAGGTTCGATGACTTGGAGAAGAGCAAGAAGGTGCTTAAGGATGAGCTGACCTCCACAGTTGTCGACCAGGCCAAGCTGGAGATGGAGAAAGTCCGTTGGGAGGCAAGGGAGAAGGAGTTGGTCGTCGGTCGGGAAAAAGGCCATCGATAGGGTCATCGTTGCCCAGGATCATGGGTATGAGCGGGCTATTACGTACGTTGAGCAGAAGTACCCCGACCTCATCCTCGAGGGATACTCCTACTCTATGACGTTCGAACCCCCCCCCCCCCCCCCCCCCCCGAATCCACCAGAGATTCCCTTGGATTGTGAGGATGACACCCAGTCTCCTGATGCTGGGGTTGACCCAGCTGAGTTCCATGCTGACTAAGATTGCCACAACTGAGGCCGAAGAGGTGTCTCAGTCTCTGCAGTAGGAAATTAGATTTCTTCTTTGCTTTCTGTATTCAGCAACTGCAGATTGGCCATCGCTTTTTGTATGAAACTTGATGGAATTGAATGAAAGTTTTTTTGGGCCAAACTTCCAACCGGAACTTTTCGTTTGTGTTTTTTCGTAGCATTTAGAATTAGTTAAATCTCCACTGCTTGAAGTACTGTGGAATTTCCCTTTCTTGCTCGATTATCAGATGTGCTTCTGTCGATCCCACCCTCGTGATGCCGAGCTTGAATACCTTAGGAATAAATTACAGATAGGGGAATCATGTCTGGTCCGTCACCGTAAGGAGTCGAAGGACAGGGAGGTAGCGTTATCGTACCATATTCGATGGTCACACCAAGTGAACTTGGAACTCGCTCGTTTGAAACAGGCGGTGGTCGACAGGGACTTGAGGCTAGCTAGAACCCAAGTAACTCTCCCTGGTGGGTCGTCTCGATACCCCCTCCCCGGAGGGTGCTATCCGTTCGGCGGACTCTTTCCTTCGAGCAATGGTGTGTCACTCCCCGATTCCCAAAAAGAATACGGAATACGGTACGTGACTAAGCCCGGCGGATAGTTTTCACCATCCATAAGCTGTATGGATCTGTTTGGCTCATCATAATAGTAAATAAGGCAACATACTCAACCAGGCATGCAAAAATAATCATAACTCAACCGTATTTATTGCATCAATAATAAATTTCCCAACAAATACTAGATCCGATAATCCTGGGACAACAAGCCCAAATACAAGTCTCCATAAAATTCATGAAATAAAATAGTTCATCAAAACATTTAAACAAATCATTCCAATTGCGCAGCTCAAATCTTTTTCTCGCCAACTCCAGTAGGCAATTGATCAGCAAAACCTTCTCATATGGCAATTACAAGAAAAATAGGAAAAACAGAAAAACATAACGCTCGTTAGACGCAAGTTCCGGGCCGCAAGCAATATAAGTAGGAAAATGAAGGGAAACCTAACTAAATTAATCAGGTAATACTTTTATGGAGAAGACAACAATTTTAACAGTCTTCAAATGGAAGTAATAGTATAGTGATAACAGTAAGAGTGTAACAGTAACAGTGTGTCAACAGTAACAGTGTGTCAACAGTATTAGTAAACCAACAGTAACAGTAACCAACAGTAACAGTAACAGTAATAGTAACAGTTACAGGATGAGACAGTTAAAACAGTTATTCTTATGTCTAATGTTCATTACTATCCAAGTAGCACTTCATGCGCCCCAGATTTTACCACATGGTTGCTACATCAAACAGTTTCGCTTCAAGATTTTGTAATGGAACTTTTATAGGACAGTATATTCAGACAAACAGTAACAGTAACATCAACATCAACATCAAACAATGTCATGGATCATGCCATCATGCATCCAGAGATAAACAGTAGGTACCACAGTAAAAAGTGGGGAAAACGAGTTCCCTTCTGAATATGCAGATCTATATTGTCCACTAATTGATCTTTTCCCTTGAAAACCCAGGCTTGATTTCTTTTCATTATTAACAATAGGTGTGAACGAAATACAACAGGCTAAAGACATGGCATGAAAAAAGGATAAGTCTAAGATGAAATAGGAACACAAACGGTTGATAAAATAACTCATAATAGTCAAAACAACAAAATTTTCTGTTCTGAACAGCAAGACACGACTGTACCAAATCTGAGATTTCCGTTGCTATAGAATAGCAAATCTAGATTTGTCAGAAAATCCAGAAACTGGACTCTCTGCCGATTCCATCACATATCAGCCACAGAAACAATGTTGAAAACTGCGTTTCCTACAGAAACCGTGTTCAGCCAGAAAATGCAAATTCTTGTTTATAGGCATGAATAGAGTTTAAATTCATCATAGTTAAATCTGAAATTTTTTTTGAAGATTCCCTAACATATCAAGTCTCAAAATAGAAAATATCATGAATTTATATTACAGATAGTATAGTCAACAAAATTGGGAAAATAGAGTAATGCAACAAAATCTCAATTCTGAAAGTTCAGACACAGCAGTACCAAAATAGAGACAATTCGTAAATTATAATTCGAAATCCAGATCCGTCAAAAGGATGATAAAATAGAAAAATAAGGCTATGGTTCATATTCACAAAGCTTTCATAAAAAACAAATAGAATCAGGTTGAAAATATAGTTCTATACTAAACAACATGCAGCTTGAAAACATATCGATTGGTTCCATAAGCATAATGAGATACAAAAGTCATTAATTAATTCTACAAAAATTATGAATTGATCCCATTCATGTATAAACCTACTCAGCAAAATATGGATTTCAAATTCTATTTTTAGTATCAGTTTTAATTTAAAATATCTTACAGAATACAAATTGTTCAGAATCTGGAATATACGATATGGCTGCAGTAAAAAATTAATAACTCATGCATAAAAATTGGAATTCAGATCCGTCGAAAGTTCTGAAAACTAGAAAACAAAGGCTACAAATCATGTTCACAAACTTATTTATTTTACTGATGTTAACAGGGTCGAAATTACTGTACAAAATAGGGCAGCCGCAAAACAAAAGTTCTTTTTGGCCTTTTATCAAACAATTTAACTGCAAATGGTCCAATCTAAGATGTCATACGCAAAATAGAATATGTGGGTTACTCAAATCAGCATAGTATATGAATCAAATAGTCCATAATGTGATAATGCATCCAACAATATCTATGCAACATTCATCTACAACATACGGTGTGTCACAAACAACATACAGTCAAGATGTTCACTAATCTAATTGTTTTCATGCAACGGGTGTCAACTATTGTAACTACTCATGATCAAGAGGTGATGTCAATGGTTAACCTAACAAAATAGGATCATCATGAAAGTACAAATATTTTCATACTAGATTTCTTACGATATTTAACATGTATGACAAAAAGAACACGTACAAGCTACTTGCCTGTGACAAAGACGACGGAAACGAAGAATAGAATAACGGGAATGGATCCCAAACAGAGAACACAACGAATGAGAGATGAGAATCACACCACCAAAATACGTGCACGAGACGTATGTGCACACACACCAAGAGACAGCATCAACAACAGCAAGATCGGCGGCAGCAATAGGGAGGGCGGCGACAGCACCAGAGGGGAACGTCGACAGCGTAGTCGTCGACACAAGGGGACGACGGCAAGGAAGACGACTGGCTGCGCGACTGTGCTGCTCAAACAAGATGAAGGTAGCAACGAGGCTCGGCCTGAGGTCTGGTCTGTAGTGCTGGGCTCGAACGGGGACAGGGACAACGGCACGGGGAGAAAGAAAAGGACAGGGTGGATGATGGGTGGTTGGCGCCGGAGATCAACGATGAGGATAGCGACGAGGGAAGAGGGATCGGGAGTAGGTCGGGGGTAGGAAAAGAGAGGGTGACGGAGGGTTTAGTAATTAGGGTTAGGGTTCAACTAGGGTGTTTATATAGAGACAATATGTGTTTGGGCGAACTGGGTAGTATCCAATAGGAAGAAAAGAATCCAATGAGGGACAATTAGGCCCTGAAATAGGTTTAAACAATATAAGAGATCAAAGACAAATTGTAGATAAAAAAAATGAGAATACTAGGCTGAATCAAACAGAGAATGAATCACAAGAAGAACAACACACAATACAAAAGGAAGGGAATAAATAATACAACCAAAAATAAAATAAAATAAATCCAAGATTTTATTAAATAAATTTTTAAAAAAATACAATAATGAGCAATAGGGGTTACAAATCCTACCCACTTAACAAGAAAAATTTCGTCCTCGAAATTCAACCAGAAGTACATATGATAACCCCAAAAAGAAAACAAATTACAATAGCAAAATCAAAAACAGCAAAACAAGCTACACAAACAAATGATGAAACCTGCGCTGGATATCCTCCTCCAGCTCCCAAGTCGACTCACCTGGCGAGTGACGATTCCAAGAAACACAAACCAGCTTGATCACCATGTTCTTCAAAACCTTCTCCCGCCTGTCCACAATAGCAACTAGCAGAATTTTACAAGACAAATTCGGCCTTACAGATAACTCCGAGTAGTCAATCACATCGCTCTCATCACGAATATACTTTCTCAGTTGCGAGACATGGAAGACGTCATGCACTCCAAATAAAGCTGCGGGCAATGCAAGACTATAGGCCACCTTGCCTACTCGTTCCACGATGTCAAATAGTCCGATGAACCTGGGGCTCAAGTTGCCTCTGCCACCAAAATGAATGACACCTCGCCACGGCGATACCTTCAGGAAAACTTTGTCTCCCACCTCAAACTCCAAGGCTTTACGATGAACTCCAGCGCATCGCTTCTCTCTGTCTTGTGCGGCTTGAAGTTGCTTCCTGATCTGACTCACAACATCCACCATCTTGGTGATCAACTCCGGGCCCAACATTTCCTCTCGCCAATGTCATCCCACCACACTGGTGACCGACACTTACGACCAAAGAGTGCCTCGAAAGGAGCAGCTTTAAGACTGGTCTGAAAGCTGCTGTTGTACGAGAACTCTATGAGATGCAAGTGGTCCTCCCAAGAACCTCCAAATTGCAGCACACAGGACCTCAACATGTCCTCTAGAGTCTGGATGGTCCAATCTGACTGCCCATCTCTCTGAGGGTGAAAAGCTGTGCTGTATTTCAACTTACTCCCCAGACTACTCTGAAGACTCTCCCAAAACTGCAACCTGAACCTCGTATCCCTGCCGGATACAATACTAATTGGAACCCCATGAAGTCTGACAATCTCTTGCATGTACTTCTTAGCTAGGCTCTCAATAAACTGTCCAACTCTGAAGGGAACGAAGTGAGCTCTCTTCGTCAACCTTTCCACAATCACCCAAATGGCATTGTGATCCTTAGGACTCCTCGGTAAAGCAGTCACAAAATCCATGGTGATATGCTCCCACTTCCACTCCGGAATAGGAAGAGGCTGAAGAAATCTGGCGGTCCTCTGATGCTCTGCCTTCACCTGCTGGCAGATCAAGCACTACGACACAAATCTGGCCACGGCCCTCTTCATACCATGCCCAAAAAAATGAAGCTTTAAGTCCCGATACATCTTCGTACCACTAGGATGAATAGAGTACAACGATTGGTGGGCTTCCTCAAGCAACTTCTGACGAACCTCACCCTTTGGAACACACAATCTGGACCCAAAACAAAGAGATCCATCTGAGTGAATGACCATATCGGTCCTCGTACCTGCTTAAACTTCGGCTATGAACCGTTGCAATTGCTCATCACCTGTCTAGGCCTCCTTAATCTTCTCAACAAGAGACGAGTGCAACTGAAGCATCATGCAACATCGAACAGAACCTAGCAAGATCACATCCAAATCCAACCACCTCATCTACTCAACAAGCTCTCTCTGCTGAGTTAGGAACATGGAGATTGGTCTCTTACTCAAATCATCTGGCACCAAGTTCACACTACCAGGATGGTATTGCAAACTGATGTCATAGTCAGCCATCAACTCCAACCATCACCTCTGCCTCATGTTCAGCTCCTTCTGAGTGAACACATACTTGAGACTTTTGTGGTCAGTAAAGATCTCCACTCGGTCTCCAAGCAGATAATGCCTCTATAATTTCAAAGCAAAGATCACCGCAGCTAGTTCCAAATCATGGGTAGGGTAATTCTTCTCATGCGGCCTCAACTTTCTGGACACATAAGTAACAACTCGACCTTTCTGTATCAACACTGCACCTAGGCCTTTGCCAGAAGCGTTACAGTGAACCACAAAACCACCCGTACCATCCGAAATAGTCAACACAGGTGCTGACGTTAACCGGCTCTTCAACTCAGCAAAAGCTCAACTACAAGCTCCATCCCAAACAAACTTCTGATCTTTCCCAGTCAGCTTAGTCAACAGACCAGCAATCTTCAAAAAGTCTTGGATGAATTTCCGATAATACCCGGCCAAACCAAGGAAACTTCTCCCTTCCGAAACTGACTTAGGAACAAGTCAATCCTTGACCGCAGAAATCTTGGACGGATCGACAGAGATACCATTGCCTGAGATGAGGTGCCCCAAAAAGGTAACTCGGACAGGCCAAAACTCACACTTGCTGAGTTTCCCATAGAGTTGATTCTCCCTCAAGGTCTGCAAAACCAACCTCAGATGATCAGCATGATCCATTCGATTCCGAGAAATACACCAGAATGTCGTCTATGAAGACCACCATGAATCTATCCAGAAATGGAGAGAAAACTCTATTCATCAGACTTATGAACACTGCTGGCGCATTCATGACTCCGAAAGGCATCAGAAGGAACTCAAAGTGCCTGTATCTAGTCCTAAACGCAGTCTTCTACACATCAGCTGCCTTCACCTTCACTGGATGATAACTAGAGCGAAGATCCAACTTCGAAAAGATAGTAGCTCCACCCATCTGATGAAACAAATCATCAATCCTGGTTAGCGGATACCGATTCTTCACTGTAACACAGTTCAGCTTACGGTAATCCATGCACAGACGATGACTCCCGTCCTTCTTGCTGACAAACAAGATAGGAGTGCCCCATGGGGATACACTGGGACTGATGAAACCCAAATCCAGGAATCCTTGGACCTTCACCTTCAACTCTGCTAGCTCAACTGGTGCCATCCAGTAAGAACTCTTTGATATCAGTGCAGTACCAGGCTGAACATCAATACCGAATTCCACAGCCCTATCTGGGGGAAGTCCAGGCAACTCCTTGGGAAACACATTCAGGAAATCCCGCACTACAGGAGGCGCAGCCTCACAGCCTGAATGCAACTCCATTGCACAACCAGCATCGACAATAACTTCCTGACCATGCCCAAGGGGTAATTCCCCAGCATGGAACTTAAAATCCTCATGGCTTGGCATCCTGAAAGCAACCTTCTTCGCTAGACAATCGATGATAGCATGGGACTCCCCTAGCCAAACCCTGCTGAGAATCACATAAAACCCTGAACTGCTAATCACAATCAGAACTGCTCTGAAATTAGCACTTCCAATCACCACAGTACTCTGCTTGCACTCTCGGGAACAAACGAAAATACCGCCACCTTTGGTGATATGCCAAGCAACCGGTAACTCACTGCACACCAACTGATGCTAATCCACAAAGCAGGAGGAGACAAAGGGACGTGTTGCCCCGGATTAAAAAAGAACACGAGTAGGAACAAAATGAACAAGAATAACACCTGCAATGACTTCTTCCACGATCTGAGCTTCCTCCGCAGTCAAGTTGAAAGCCTGGCCTCTCCCTGGAGCAGCGGTCCTCTGACCGACGATCTGACGTTGCGGGGGAAGAGGCGGTCTGACCTGACTACGAACTAGCACGACAGCAGCCTGGTCGTGCCTCCTCCGAGGACAATCTCGAACCAAGTGGTCGGTAGCACCACAACCGAGACAACGACGGTTGGCCTTCCAGCAATCCTTGCGCAAATGACCAGGGGCCTGTCAAAAGTCGCAAACAACATCCTTCCATGGAGGAGCAGGATGGTAGCGAGCTGTCTTCACGGTAAGGACCAGAGCTGGCCTCCTGATCGGACCTATAGTAGGTCTGGCAGCAACAGTAGCGGGGTAATGCACAACCTGCTGAGAAGGGATCTCACGAGCACGAGTCTGCTCTGTCGCTCGAGCTGCCTCCAAGGCATTCACATAGGTACGGAGACAATGGGTGGCCAAGTGCACCTGAATACCCTGATCAAGACCCAAAAGGAACCTCCGAGCACGATCCTCCTTATTCGCCACCAAGGTGGTAGCGAAGCACCTAAGCCTGGTGAACTTCGTGGCGTACTCATCCACGGATCTAGAGCCCTGTTCCAAGAAAACATGGTGTTACCATACTACATACATAATATGCAACCGAATCTCAAAACATGGCACTAATAATTCAACCATACAACCAACCAACCAACCAACCAACCTGCTTCAGGGCAAGAAATTGGTGCTCCATCTCTACCCGGGTGGTGCGAGAGAAGAATTTCTCCAGAAAGCTTTGAGCGAAAGTGGTCAAAGTAATAGGCCGCTCTAGCCTCTCAAAATTTTCCCTCCACCGGATGTGGGCCAAATTCACTAACTGGACGCATACCACATCCAAATAGTCGGCATCGGCGACCCTAGCTGCCTGTAGCAGACTCTCCATCCAGATCAGCCACTGCTCAGCCTCAAGTGTCATCTTAGTACCAACAAACTTATCAGGGTGCAACCACATGAAATTCGCAACATTACCTGGACGAGGGCGCAAAGCTACAGTGGTATGCACAACGGGGGTAGGAACAACATTCTGGTTAGTAGCTTCCAAAGCGGCCTTAACCAGTTTGCTGTGCTCCTATTGCATCTGAGCAATCTGCTGGAGCACCTGAGTTACAGGAGCCAACTCAGGATGGCCTTCTTGTGAAGCCGAACCATTCCTTCGAGCCATAGTCTGCACAAAATCCAAAACAATTAGCATTCAGATCCAGTTGATTAATAATTATTTGTGCAATGCATGACCTATCAGGAGTCAAGTAAATCCGATCGAGTCAAGCCTGCCTAATGTATTAGCCAAACTAACACATTAGCCAAACCTGGAGCTCTGATACCACTAAAAATCTTGTCACGCTCTGCTTCCAAAAAAGTATACGGAATACGGTACATGACTAAGCCCAACGGATAGTTTTCACCATCCATAAGCTGTACGGATCTGCTTGGTTCATCATAACAGTAAATAAAGCAACATACTCAACCAGGCATGCAAAAATAATCATAACTCAATAGTATTTACTGCATCAATAATAAATATCCCAATAAATACTAGATCCAAAACAAACAATAATCCTGGGACAACAAGCCCAAATACAAGTCTCAATACAATTCATGAAAAAAAAATAGTTCATCAAAACATTTAAACAAATCATTCCAATTGCGCAGCTCAAAACTTTTGCTGACCAACTCCATTAGGCAATTGACCAGCAAAACCTGCTCATATGGCAATTACAGGAAAAATAGGGAAAATAGGAAAACATAACACCCGTTAGATGCAAGTTCCGGGCAGCAAGCAATACAAGTAGGAAAATGAAGGGAAACCTAACTAAATTAACCAGGTAATATTAATATGGAGAAGACAACAATTTTAACAGTCTACAAATGGGAGTAAAAATATAGTGATAACAGTAAGAGTGTAACAGTAACAGTGTGTCAACAGTAACAGTGTGTCAACAGTAACAGTAAACAAACAGTAACAGTAAACCAATATTAACAGTAAAAGGATAAGACAGTGAAAATAGTTATTCTTATGTCTAATGTTCATTACTATCTAGGTAGTACTTCATGCGTCCCAGATTTTACCACATGGTTGCTACATCAAACAGTTTCGCTTTAAGATTTTGTAGTCGAACTTTTATAGGGCAGTACATTCAGACAAACAGTAACAGTAACATCAACATCAACATCAACATCAAGTAGTGTCATGGATCATGCCCTCATGCATCCATAGATAAATAGTAGGCACCACAGTAAACAGTGGGGAAAACAAGTTCCCTTATGAATATGCATTTCTATATTGTCCACTACTCGATCTTTCCCTTAATAACCGCGGCGTGATTTCATTCCATTATTAACAACCAGTGTGAATGAAATAAAATAGGCTAAAGACATGGCATGAACAAAGGATAAGTATAAGATGAAATAGGAACACAAACGGTTGATAAAATAACTCATAATAGTCAAAACAACGAAACTTTCAATTTTGGACAGCAAGACACTACTGTACCAAATGTGAGATTTTCATTGCTATAGAATTGCAAATCCAGATCCGTCAGAAAATATAGAAACTAGACTCTCTGCCGATTCCATTACATATATATAAGTCAAATATCAGCCACAGAAACTGTGTTGAAAATAGCGTTTAATACAGAAAAGGCAAAATCTTGTTTATAGGCATGAAAAGAGTTTAAAATCATCCTAATTAAATCTGAGAAAAATATGGAAGATTCTCTAATATATCTAGTCTCAAAATATTAAATATCATGAATTTATATTATAGATAGTATAGTCAACAAAATTGGAAAAACAGAGTAATGCAACAAAATCTCAATTCTGAAAGTTCAGACACAGCTGTACAAAAATAGAGATAATTTGTAAAATACAATTCGAAATCCAGATCCTTCAAAAGAATGATAAAATAGACAAATCATGCTATAGTTCATATTCATAAAGTTTTCATAAAAAACGAATAGAATTAGGTTGAAAATATAGTTCTATACTGAACAGCATGCAGCTTGAAAACATATCGATTGGTTTCATAATCATGAAATGAGATACAAAAGTCATTAATTAATTCTACAAAAATTAGGGATTGATCCCAGTCATGTATGAACATACTAAGAAAAATATCAGTTTACAAAAATTCTGTTTTAAAATAAAATATCTTACAGAATACAAATTGTTCAGAATCTGCAATACGATATGACTGCAGTAAAACAACAATAAATCATGCATCAAAAATCAGAATTCAGATCCGTCAAAAGTTCTGAAAACTAGAAAACAAAGGCTAAAAATCATGTTCACAAACTTATTTATTTTACTGATGTTAACAGGGTCGAAATTACTGTATAAAATATGACAACAGCAAAACAAAAGTTCTTTTCGGCATTTTATCAAACAACTTGACTACAAACGGTCCAATCTAAGATGTCATACGCAACATGGAATATATGGTTTACTCAAATCAACATGGCATGTGAATCAAATTGTCCATAATGAGATAATGCATCCAACGACATCTATGCATCAGTCATCTACAACATACGGTGTGTCACAAACAACATACAATCAAGATGTCCACTAATCTAATTGTTTTCATGCAACGGGTGTCAAATATTGTAACTACTTATGATCCAGAGGTGATTTCAATGGTTAACCTAACAAAATAGGATCATCATGAAAGTATAAATATTTTCATACTAGATTACTTACGGTATTTAACTTGTATGACAAAAAGAATTCATACAAGCTACTTGCATGTGATGAAGACGACGGAAACGAAGAATAGAATAACGGGACCGGATCACGAACAGCGAACACAACGAATGAGAGATGAGAATCACACCACCGAAACACGTGCACGAGACGTATGTGGATACACACCAAAAGAAAGCAACAACAACAGCAAGATCAGCAGCAGCAACAGGGATGGCGGCGACAGCACCAGAGGGGAACGTCGACGGCGTAATCGTCGACACAAGGGGACGATGGAAAGGAAGACGACTGGTGGCGCGGCTGTGCTGCTCGAAGAAGACGACGGCAGCAACGAGGCTCGGCCTGGGGTCTGGTCTGTGGCATAGTATACAATAGGAAGAAAAGAATCTAATAAGAGACAATTAGGCCATGAAATAGGTTTAAACAATAGACGGGATCAAAGAAAAATTGTAGATCAAATAAATGAGAATATTAGGCTAAATAAAACAGAGAATGAATCACAAGGAGAACAACACACAATACAAAAGGAAGGGAAAAAATAATACAATCAAAAATAAAATAAAATAAATCCAGGATTTTATTTTATAAATTTGAAAAATACAATAATGAGCAATGTCGATTAAAGGTGGAGTTCGGGGTGGTGGGGTCGCGAGCCACTTCTCTTTCTAGGGTTGGTCATCTGTCCAAGGTTCGTCTCCAATTGTTTGGTTAGAGCCGACGAACCCGGGAGATGCTAAGATAGGAGTGGCTGGGCTGTCTAACATGGCCTGCTCTCGAGTAGAGCTCGATCAACCGATTGAGGTGCATACCAGATCTGTTGGTCTCGAGTTGGTTAGCGTGAGCCCAAGGGGGTCCGCTCCCCACGAGGAGGTTCCATAGGCGACCCCTACGACTTGCTATATCTTGTTGTATCTTGTTTTAATTCTTCGGCCGTACCGAATGTAATAGTATGTATTTGCCCCTCGGTTTTCCGAGCATGGAACTAGTTGAGAAAAAATAAAGACCTTTTTATTTTCAATCTTGTGCCAATGGGACTTCTTGAATTCTATGGTTGGCCGAGCATATTTGTCCGGTCTTTGACTGAAGTCAGTGCGTGTCGAGCCTCTAGACTTGAGGATTTTGTCTTTGATATTTAACAGGTTTGTAGGAGAAATTTCGAATGGTGAGACTCATTTTTGCAAGGAGCGACGGGTACCTCGATCCATGGTTTGGAATCTGAAGTCATTTTTATGACTTTGGACTGGATGTGAGTCCGGTTTCAAGCGGCGGGCTCACTCCTAACTCGATGATTGACAAGTTGCAGGGAAGCTATGATCGTGTTTCGGATGCTAATCAAGCCGTTAATAAATTTTCGTGCGTAGCTCGAAGTCCATGCCGAGGAAGTGTTGACGGAACTGTCATCATCAACGAGGATGCAACAATCGTCATGGTTTGCCAAACCGAGACTAATCACCAAGGCATCGCAGTGTGAACGAGTTCACCTCTCGGATGAATGCCCTCCGGGAGAAAATAGAGTTTCCCCCCAATCCTCGGGACGCTTATTGGGCCCTCGTAGTGGGGGTGAGACCCTCTAGTCTTTCCTAGTAAACTTGGACAAGTATCAACTCCTGCATAGGGCTTCGATCTTGTTTCTCAGGCCCGACAATTGTCGATCTTATGACCGTGGTCTTGTTGGAAATGACACCAAAATCTCTTACCTCTCTTCTTTCCGGGGGTTTTCATCCGAGGGGAGTGTCAGATCAACCCTCCACTTCCATGAGTATTGTGGAGACACTTGCAATGACCGGGGTAAAGTTTGCAAACTGAGGCATCAGAGCAGGATGCCTTTGACCTGAGGCATCTTTTCGGGACTTCTTGGGGTCATCTGCATCATTTCTTTGTCCCTTTGGAAGGGATTCCTTATGTCCCTCGGGATTTAGGGCCTCCTCAGCTCGGATATACATTTTTCTACAGAGGAGAAGATCAGAAAAATCTGAAGGAGGCTTCTTGGCTATGGAGGTCTTTAGGAGGTCGTGTAGGATGTTGTGCCTAAAGACAGCTACCCCGACACCGAAGTCAAGGGAATGGATAGACCTGGCCTCCGATGTGAACCTTTGGATTAAGTCCTAGAGTGAACCTTCTGCTTCAAATATAACAGGGAGGCGCTTGTTTTTTTAACCTTGCAGCTGGCCACGAAGTGGGTGAGGAATCCCTTCTCGAGCTTGTCGAGAGAGTAGGAGTCAGGGGCAAGTTGGAACGTTCTACAAAGGAGGGCATCAGAGGCACTGTGAATCATCCAGAAAGTTTTAAAACGCTCAATGTGATCAGTTGGGTTGGACTTGTCGTCGTAGGTTTCCAATGCCGGGGGTTTGAAGATTCTCGGAATTAGGGCAGGAAGAATGGAAGTGGAGAAGGGGGTCAGATTGGGCGGTACCCCCTGTTCGACTGTCTCTCGTCCTCTCTTATTCAGGTAAGTCAATCCTCATCTCCTGAAGATGCTTAAGGACCGCGTCCTCATGTCCCTCGAATCGGTGGATCCATAGGACTCTCATTATCACTTGGACCGAAGTGTGGATTGTCCGACTGGCAGTCGTTCCTCGGTGCACCTTGGAGTGCTTGTAGGACCTTGTTCCTAAAGTCTTGGAACTCAGGTCTGGTTACTAAGACTCATTCTTCCTGGTCAGACTTTGGGGGGCGATTGACGGGGGACAGGCTCCGCTCCTGAAATGCTCTGCTCCTGTAACACTCCAGAATATTGAGTTATGAAAAGTTTGCTCCAGCCTGTGTTATGCTCGTATATTTTGTACCATTGCGTATAATATCTTATATAATACCCTGAATTTTCTGGTAATTGTTGATAATTCTATATTATGAATTTTCGGGTTTATTTGCAAATATCAATAAATTTTGGGGTTTGGATCTAAATGGAAATTTGGTATTGGTAGGGGCTAAGTATAAAATGTTTGACATGAGATAGTTATAGACATGTTATAGGAAGAGGTGGTTAAATGATGTAGGAAGAGACGCTTCAATGATGTAGGAAGATGTGATATGATGAAAGAAAAAAATGAAAGAAGACAAGAAGGAGAAATTTTATGAATTATCTTGTAATTTCTAATTCCTAAGCTATGCTTTGTGAGTGTTTGTATATAAAAGCCAAGAATATCTCCCCTCATTCTCAGCAATTTCCACTTTTCTCTTCCACATAAACTGAAGGTCTTTGAAGAGGTTAAGGCAGAGAACTAACTAAGGAGGGTCAAGAAGCTATATGTGGGTAAAAATTTTGTTACTCTGATTTCAATTATATTGTAGGGTATATGCATGTTAGAGAGGCTATATATGTTGTACTGGATGAGTATTAATAGTTAGATTGATTGAATCATATGTGAATTGTTGTCAATTAACTATGTGAAATTACAGTAGTAGAAGGAATTAGAAATTGATGAAGTAATAGGTTGACTTGGAATCATTGTAAAGTTTTTCTCCTGAATTTCTGGTTTACTCCCAAAAATCATTTCTTTCTAACTAAATGTAATTTTAAGCTGAAATATTTATACATGCATCTCGTATATGTATATAACATCTCCACAGAATTTCATAAGGTTTAGATATCATTTGGTATTTAAAGAAATCCAAATTGAGGACTGTTTTGACAATTTTACCTTGATTTTGGAAATTTGTACACTTTTTGGTTTCGGACCATTTTAACCTCTTATATGTAGTATTTTGAGAAAACTCAAAACTGAGATTTTGAAGTAGATTCATTAATATTTTTTTTAAGTCTAAGAACTTAAACTTTTACGGAGTATGATATTTTTGGTGATTTTTATAAGTATCTAGAGTTACAATTTTCTGAAAACCTAAACCTACTATTTTGTAAGTGAATTTAGACAAATAAATAGTGGTTAAATTGAGATGTTCTTAACAATAATGTTGTAGTAGACTCAATCAGCTTTCATATGAAACTAAGAATTTCAATTTTCTGATAAGTACTGTGATTTATATGGTTTTTGCAAGGCTACTATGTTGCTGTCCAAAGACAAAGTTGAATATTCAAACGGTGGTATCTATATATGGTACTATGGATACGCCCGATAAATCCATGTGTGTGGGTTAGGAGTAGGCCGGTAAGGTCCATGAACCCGAGAGAATGACTTGGCCAAATCAAAGGGAATGATTGTGACATAGGTGAGGCACGAGTCCAATAGAGTTTGTGTGAAATGTTTGTCCGGAATATGGATCGTTAAGTCTAGATTATATTTTGCTTCACTTAGTGAACAACTTGCATTAGAATAAGATATGACTGAAACAATGACAGACATGGCTGGTAAAGAGTTGAGGCTCCAAGGAATGTTCGGGACCGAGAATACACCCAGTAAATCCACGAGTTTGGGCTAGGGGTAAACCGGTAAGGTCCGTAGTTATGGGATATCGATTCACTGGGGTTCGCGGCTGAGGATATACCCGGAAAATCTATCTGTATCGGCTAGGGGTAGGTCGTGAAGGTCCATGAAATGACTAATAAAGAGCTGTGGCTCATAGGAATTTTCATGACTAAGGATACGCCCGGTAAATCTGCATGTGTGGGATATGGGGTAGGCCGATGAGGTCCACTATTCTGGGAGTTCTTCTTACACGTGATTACGTGTTGGAGTACTAGTCATTGGGTTTAGGTATGCATAGCAAGGGATTGATTCCTATATTGAGAAGAAAATGCTTAATAGACTGTTATTGGGAACTATGTTGTATGGGCGACCAAGTGTTTCAAACAAACATGCAGTAGAATAGTACATCCAACAGATGCATATAGATGTTATGAAGTACTATCTTGTTGCACAACTATTAATGATATAAAAATATTGACATTTTCATGTTATGACTGTTTCATTTAGAATTGTCATTACTTATTAAATCACCTTTAATACAATTAAATAGAAATTCAATAAAGTTGTTGGGATTTATATACTTGGCCTCACAGGCTGACGATCCCACAGATTGTGGTTTTGAGGGTACGTTTTTTTGAGAAGATAGCGAACAAGTGTAGCATCCTGAGGGCCTATCATGATATAACCTCATGTGACTTGGACGTATAGTAAAATTTTTTGTATTTCCCTGCATTATATTATGTTCATGTACTCAATTGAAGTTAAAGATTCTGGATGTGTCACAGATTTCCAGTGTATGAAATTCGGGGTGCTGCAGAGTGGTATCAGAGCCAACTTCAAATAGCAGTACTAAACATAGTATGGGAAATGGGCCTTGAATGACACTGCAGTTGATGAAAGGATTAGACAAATAGAGTCAGTGTTCGAGGTACTGGAAACATCATAGGCTAGCAAAGTAAAGTCGGCTACTGTCCAACTAGAGAATGATACAGGGGAATGGTGGTAGTCAGTGAAAAGGACTCCTAGTAATGCGCCAGTGAATTGGGAGGAGTTTGGAAGAGTACAAGGTTCGTTACTTCCCTTGGACATTCGGGAGAAGAAAGCAATGGAGTTCATGTACCTATAGCAAGGAGGCATGACAATCAGGGAGTACGAGACTAAGTTCACTTAACTCTCAAGGTATGCACCTGAACTGGAAGTAAATGAAGTCAAGAAGGCTAGAAAATTCGAGCAGGGTCTGAGACTAGGGTTGCGGTCTCGTATGATACCCTTCAGAATTCAAAGGTTCGACAAGTCAGTGTGATGGTCTATAACTATTGAATCAGACATAGATTAATACCAAGTGGTGAAGCACAAGAGGGACAACTGGAATAAAGGCAAGAGGCCTGCAACATCAAACCACTACAGAGGGCAGTCCCCAGCACAGAAGGTCATGTTGACTGGGGCAAATAGTGTTGTGATCACCGAAATGCCGGGAAGTTGTTTCTTTTGTGGGGAGATCAGACACTACAAGACAGAGTACCTGAAGAAAGGCAAGAAAGTGACTTGCTACAACTGTGGCAATGAATGCCACATCAGCTGCCCCCAATATCAGGAGGGAGGGCAGAACCAAAGGTCTACAAATCAGGGGAAAATGCCATACAACCAGGGGCGATTCTTTGCACTGACAGAGGAAGACACAGAAAACTCAGATGTTGTTATCATCAGTATGAAACAACTTGATTAAGAAGAATAGTAAATGATTACGTTATTTAATAAGGCTTTTTGTAAGAGAATAATGTTGTGAATTAAACATTGTAATCCTTGATGTATCAGGACAGCTTATAATCAATGGAATAAGGGCCAATGTTTTATTTGATATTGGATCATTTCACACTTTTGTGTCTCCTAAGTTTGCAAATAGGTTAAGTGTTGAACCTAAGATCTTCCCCAACAGTGTATTGGCAGTGGCCACACCCTCAGGAGGCACACTGACTACCGAAAGATATTACACTGAGTGTGATATCGAAATTGGAAAAAGGATTTTGGGTATAGCTATTATTGAACCTGCCGATCTAGGAGTTGATGTAATCGTTGGGATAGATTTGATAGCAATCTATAATGTTACTATTGAGTGTAAAGATAATAAGGCGGTAGTGAAAGAAACAGGAGGACCTATAGTGGTATTCAAAGGAAAGAAGAGGTACAAAGGACTAGTAGCAGCTCTACCCAAGAGCAAGATTCCCGAAGAAGTCAAGAAAATTGCATTGGTTCGAAACTTTTCTACCGTATTTTCGGATGACCCACCTAGAATGGAAACTCATCGGGACATAGAGTTCTGTATTGTTATACAACCAGGAAGTGCTCCCGTATCCCAAATGTCATACAAGATGGCACCCGTAGAGTAAGATGAGGTCAAGAAGCAAATTAAAGAGTTATTACACAAAGGATTCATCAGACCCAGTATTTCACCATGTGGAGCACCAGTGTTGGTAATGAAGAAGAAGGATGGGTCAATGAGGATGTGCATTGATTACCACGAGTTGAACAATCTTACGGTACAAAACAAGGATATGATACCTTGGATCAACGACTTGTTTGATTGACTTCAGGGATCGGTAGTATTCTCCAAGATCGATCTCTAGTCGGGCTATCATCAGGTTTGGGTCAAGGTGGAAGATATACAGAAGACGGCATTCAAATCTCGACATGGACACTGTGAATTCTTGGTCATGCTACCCGGAGTGACTAATGCACCAGCAATCTTTATGGACATGATGAACCGAATCCTGCTGTCGTATATTGACTCATTTTTCATGGTATTCATCGACGATATTCTTGTGTAGTCAAAGACGGAAGAGGATCATGTCAAACATTTAGCGGAAGTGATGAAGAAGCGCAAAACTATCCATGTGCGAATTCTAGAAGACTGAAGTTGCATTTCTGGGTCATGTTCGTTCTAAGAAGGGTGTAGCCACTGATCCGCAGAAGTTTAAAGCCGTGAAATAAAATCCAAATCAGTAAAAAATCTAGCTATTATCAATATCAATAAAAGCATAATTAGTCATCGGCAACGGCGCCAAAAACTTGATGAATTAATTTGCAAGCGCAAAAAATTGTAATAAGTAGTATAGAATAAATGAAAAGAGTGTCGAACTCACAATGACTAATTATTTTATTGGGTATCGAAATTCACCAGATTAACTACTATTTGGAGAATCAAAATTTTGATAATAATAGCAAATAAATTAAACTAAACTAAATAATAAACTAAACTAATTTAAAAAAACGAAATCTAAAATTTTAGGGTTTATTAATAGCCAAACTAACTCTATGGCTTTCGGTTTCATCTAGGTAATCCCACAGAATTCATAATTTTATAAAACTAAAAACTCTACATTTTCATGTTGTAGACCAAAATCCCCTAATTATTCAATGTCTTCTCTCGAATAACACCAAACATCCCTAACTAATAATTCGTCATATCTCTATGCAAATTTAATTATTTGAAGATTCATTAAGTTCTATGAATTTCTCTCCCATTAATTGAGGTAAATTATCTTTAATTTCGCTCAATCAGTGGTGTTTAATTCTATAATTCTAAATCATAGGTAACCTTTCGGCATCCCCCATGATTCAATAAATCAAACAGTAGTTGGCCAGACAATTGTACGCATTAAGAACAAATATTAAACAGACAACCATGGATAAGTAGAAGAATAAACTAACATGAAATTCAAATTATGTTTTCAAAACTAGGCTACGTCGAAGCCCTAGAAAAATAAAATTAGATCACGACAAATTTGCAACTAAAAAACATCTTATTAGATTGCATGATAATAAAAATATATAAGAGAGAAGTATGAACTCATTTGCATAATAATAAAAATATAGAAGAGAGAAGAAATAACTCGTTTTGTTGTTGTTGCTTGAATTTTATACTAATTAGTTAGAACCCAAGATTAGGAATAATTAGTTAAGTAGTTAATTAGTTAAAACCCAAGATTAAAATTAATCTTTGAATATTATAATCATTATCCAACTAATCCTTATCCAAACCACTTCAATTCGTATTGTTTCGCCTGTTAAATTTTTTTTATTACACAGTTTTATTCCACCCCTAATTGACCATATTATTTTCTATTGGTTCTTCAATGGGCCAATTTGTAAAAACGTGCATTTGGGAGCTCGAATTTTTCAGAAATCTTCACATATAATCAATTTGAATTTTGAAATCTTTTTCTTTGTTTTCTTCCATGATTTTACCAAAATGCCCATCTTTTGCACTTATTCATCTCATTCCTTAAAAAACAAACAAATAAATAAAATTAAGTTGAAAGAATATAAAATTTAAAGAAATAAACGAAAACTTGCAACTTTACATAAAAAGAGTAATTAAAATTATGTAAAAATTACACTCATCAAATACCCCCAAACATATGATTTTGCTTGTTCTTGAGCAAAAAGGAAAACCATAAATTAAAGGATAACGTTCATAATTAGTCTTAAATCATCACACTAAATTTTTTTTATCATGCAAGCATCAAATCTTTAACTTAATACATAAACAATCGCAAATAAAAGAAAACTAAGCATACTCACTTTCTCCGGTTCAATTATGCATACATAATTCCAAATCCAATCATATTTGTCATGCAATTAACACAACTGAATCATGTAACAACTAAATCTACGATTACCCCTTCTCACTACTATAAATCGAGTAACAAACTAAAGTTTTTTTCTCTCTCTAAGTTGTCACTTGTTCTTTGATGCGAATGCAAACATTTGGGATGGATTCACCTGGTTACTCAACATGTCACACACTTATAGTGCTTTTGCATCCTCATATTTCAAGTTGTCGTTTGATGTAAAAGTAAACATTGGTGATGAATACCCCTAGTTACTAAGCAACTCAAAACATTGGAGTAGATGAAACTTTATTTATTCAATTATTTAATCATTATTAATATATTTACTTAAATCATGTTTAGGACTAGATAAAAGGGGATAATCACAAGAAAAACATCACACTCCTTTTTTATGTATAATCACATGACTCTCACAATCTTGTAAAGAATTGTGAACTTCAATAATCCTAAAAGAACAAGTATGCTTAATCTTGCTTTATAAGATATTTCCTATCCCAAATTAAAAAAATGCAATGTTTTAGCACAATAAAGAACCAAAAAGTGTAATGGTAATCCTAATTTAAGTCATTTTTTTAATATATAAAAATTTTAACCCCTATTTTTAAATATATAAAAATTTGAACTCATTCCCCAAAACTTAACTATAACATTGTCCTCAATGGAAGAAGAAATGGAAATAAGAAAAAAGTGAGAAAAGTCCATAATTGCTCCCCTAATTCATGTTGAAATTCTGGATGAGTGACTTGATTGTTTTGGAGATATCTGGAGTTGTAAATGTCTAAATTCGTTGATTCTTTTTTGCATTTGAAATCTAAGACAATTTTCTTCGATCGGTATTTGATACATTTTTCCAGATTCGAACTCCATCCTGTCCAACATCAGCCATCAAACTAGGTCTAGAGAACAACTCCGCTAGGAAACCTCCAAACTTATGCGATCCTGAAAAATAGAACAAAAAATAAAATTTAAGTAACAAAAGAAAAACAATTCTAAAGAAAGGGAAAAAAAATCATGGGTTGCCTCCCAAAAAGCGCTAAGTTTTAAGTCTTCAGCCCGACGTGCTAACTGAAATGGTTAGATGATGCCAACATCTAACAACATAAGAACATATTTTCTAACAACTTCCTTTATGTGTGGATTACGTTTTCTCTGTGCATCCCGCAAAGTAGAAGACAATAGTTTAAGCTCGAGTTTGAGTCCTAAATTCTGGGTGTATACATGGGTAACAACTTTACTAATCTGATTTCAATTATATTGTATGGTGTATGCATGTTAGAGAAGGTATATCTGTTGTATTGGGTGACTATTCATGCTTAGAATGTTTGAATCATGTGTGGATTGTTTTCAATTTTTTGAAATTAAGGAGTAGAAGGAATTAGAAATTGACGAAGTAAAGGGGTTGACTTGGAATCATTGTAGTTTCTGTCCTAAATTTTGGGTTTCCTCCCAAAAATCATTCCTCTTTTAATAAATGGAATTTTTAGCTGAATTTTTTATAAGTGTATCTCGTATATGTCTATAACATCTCCACAAAATTTCATGAGGTTTAGATATCGCTTTTTATTTTAAAAAAAACTCAACTTAGGATCTTAGGATTGGTTTGACAGTTTTTCCTTTATTGTGGAAATTTGTACACCTTCTGGTTTCTGACCATTTTAACATCTTATATGCAGTATTTGGGGAAACTCAAAACTGATATTTTGAAGTGATTCATTTATATTTCTTTCAAGTCTAAGATTTTCATCGAGTATGATATTTTTGGTGATTTTTATAAGTATCAATAGTTGCAATTTTCTGGAAACATGAACCTACTTTTTTGCATATGGATTTAGACAAAATAATTGTGGTTAAATTGATATATTCTTAATTACAATGTTGTAGTAGACACATTAAAGTTTCAATTGAAACTAAAAAATCCATTTTCTAATTAGTATGGGAATTTATATGGTTTTTCCAAGACTACTATGTTGCTGTCCGAAGACAGAGTTGAATATTCAAACGGTGGATTCTATATATGGAACTGATGATACACCTGGTAAATCCACGTGTGTGGGATAGGGGTAGACCAGAAAGTTCCATGTATCCGAGAGAATGACTTTGTCAAATCCAAAGGAGTTATTGTAACTTAGGCGAGGCCCAAGTCTGGTAAAGTTAGAGACTCTGAAGGAGGAGTGGAATATGGTTGGTGCAACCAAGATTCTAGTTTGTGTGAAATATATGTCCAGAATGTGGATTGTTCACTCTAGTTTATATTTTGCATCACCTAATTAAAACTTGCATTATAAGAAGATATGACTGAAACAATGACAAGGCTAGTAAAAAGCTGAAGCTCCTAGGAATGTTCGGGACCAAGGATACATTTGGTAAATCCACGTGTGTAAGCTAGGGGTAAGCCAGTAAGGTCTGTCATTACGGAAGATCTATTTGCTACGGTTTGCGGTTGATGATACACCTGAGAAATTCATGTGTGTGGGTTAGGGACTGAGAAGGTCCATGAAATAGCCGGTAAAGAGCTCTGTCTTCTATGAATGTTCATTACCGAGGTTACGCCCAATATATCCGCATGTGTGGGTTAGTGGTAGGCCGGTAAGGTCCAATATCCTGAGTGTTCGACTTACGCGTGATTACGCATTGGAGTACTAGTCATTGAGTGTAGGTATGCATAGCAAGAGATTAGACCCTATATTGAGAAGAGAATGCTTAGTAGTTTATAATTGGGATCTATGTTGTATGGGTGGCATAGCATTTCCAAACGAGCATGCATTAGAATAGTACATCCAACATGTGCAAATAGAACTTATGAAGTAGTATCGGGTTGGACAACCATTAATGACATAAAATTTTTGATATTTTCATGTTATGACTGTTCCATTTGGAATTGACATTACTTATAAACTCACCTTTAATATAATTGAATAGGAATTCAATAAAGTTGTTGGGATCTTTACAATTAGCCTCATGAGCTGACGATCCCACAGATTGGCTGCATTGTGTGGTGGGGCCGGCTCGCTCCACCACACAGGACCATTCTAAGCTGACGATCTCACAGAAAAAATCTGGTCGAATAGACAATTTCGAGTAGTCATTAACATGACTGTCATCCCTGACATAACTCCTGAGTTGGGAGACATGGAAGACATCATGCACTTTAGATGGAGCCGGTGGCAATGCGAGTCTATAAGCAACCTTACCTACTCGCTCCACCACATCAAACAGACAAATGAATCTAGGGCTTAGTTTGCCCCCACTTCTAAACCGAATAACACCTCTCCATGGTGATACATTGAGGAACACATGATCACCCACTTCAAATTCCAACGGCCTCCAATAGTGTAAGGAATTGAAAAACTCTCTGGATCTTTCAGTTTAGAAGGCAACTTATTTTGTAAAATTACACTACTCTCTTCGAATAGCATCACCATTTCATGCTTCTCTAACTTCTTCTTGTTTGATAAAATATCCTTAAACAATTTAGTATAATTAGGCATATGTTCTAAAACTTCATTAACAATCATATTAGTATGCAATTTCTTAAAAGTACTTAAAAATTTAGAGAATTGAGTATTGAGATAATTCTTTTTAAGTTTTTGCTGAAAAGGAATCGGTGAATCATAAGGTGAATTAGGATAAGTTTCAGAATTGAACTCCTTGGAAATTTTGGGGTTTGAAGCTCTTTTAATATCATTAGAGTTCCTAACATGTTTGTTGGGCACCTTCTGCGTTTGTTCCTACCAAACAGGCTCGAACTCATCTTGCTTTTCGGCCACATTTTATTCGGCAGTTTGTGCTTGTGGCTGCTCAAATATTTTCTCACTTCCTAGTGTTGTTGTTTTGACATGCTCTTTAGAATTGATCGTGGTGTTACTGTGTAAGGTTCCTGCTGTCCTCTCTGTAAAAATATTTGAAACCTGACCAATCTGAGCATCAAGGTTGCTAATTGAAGCCGTGTTATTTTGGATCGTCAAATCTGTATTTTTCTTGTTTTGCATGAACATCTCCTTAAGTTTCAGCTTCTTATCTTGATGTGGAAAATTTTGAGGTGGTCTAATTGCCTCTTGATTATCGTTCCAAGAAAAATTGGGGTGGTTTCTCCATCCTGCATTAATATGATTGTTAATGCTTGTTCGGAATTTGGTTGTGAAAAAGAATTTCCCAGTTGACAATAAATACTTGAGTGAATTCCTACACAATGATCACAAATAATATTTGTTTGAATAACATTAACAATCATATTACCTAGTTGTTTAGATAAAGTAGCAATTTGTGCCCTCAATGTGGTAATAGGATCAATCTAAAAAACTCCAGCCATTTTTCTTGGCATTGCTCTCTCCGAAGACCATTGATAACTATTAGATATCACTTATAGGCCACATCATGAGTTTTGTGCATAAGAGCTCCTCTAGCTGCTGCATCTACCATAGACCGATTTGTAATTTCCAAACCATAACAGAATGTTTGTACTTGTAGCCATTTTAGAAGTTCATAAAGAGAACACCTTCTCAATATATCTTTATACCTCTTTCATGCATCATACAAGGACTCAATCTCTAATTGAGTGAATGTGGTAATGTCATTCCTTAACTTTGTTGTCTTTGCAAGAGGAAAATACTTAGCAATAAAATTTTGTGCTAATCCCTCCCAAGTAGTGATGACACCTGGTGGTAAAGAATTTAGCCAAGCCTTCACCTTATCTTTGAGTGAAAAGGAAAGTGTCTCAAACGGATAGCACCGTTGGACACTCCATTGTGCTTGAAAGTGTCGCAAATCTCTAAAAAAATTGCAATGTGAATACTTGGATCCTCATGCGATAGTCCCCCAAATTGAACAGTTTGTTGAATCATTTGAATGATTGCCGGTTTAATCTCAAAATTGTTAGCTTCTATAGTCAGCATCTTTATACTTGATGTTACTCCATTAAGCGAGGGCATACCATAGTCTCTCAAAGCCTTATAGTCTTTTCCATTACCCTTGTTTGCCATTATGATACACCTCTAGATCCTGAAATATAGATATTAAATAACATAAAAACTAATTAAACTTATCTTTCTGAACAAAATAAAATCCAAATTAGTAAAAATCTACCTATTATCAATATCAATAATAGAACAATTGTCCCCGACAACAACACCAAAAACTTGATGGAATAATTTGCAAGCGCACAAAATTGCAACAAGTAGTATTGATTAAATGAAAAGAGTGTCGAACCCATAAAGACTAATTTTTTTAGAGTATCGAAATTCACCAGATTCACTACTATTTGGAGAACCGAAATTTTGATAAAAATACCAAATAAATTAAATTAAACTAAATAATAAACTAAACTAATAAAAAAGAACGAAATCTGAAATTTTATGGTTTATTAATAGCAAAAATAACTCTAGGGCTTTCGGTTTCACCTAGCTAATCCCACACAATTCCTAATTTTATGAAACTAAAAACTCTACCTTTTCACGTTGTAGACCAAAATACCATAATTATTCAATGTCTTCTCTCGAGTAACACAAAACATATCCCTAACGAATAATTCTTCATCTCTTTATGCAAATTTAATTATTTGAAGATTCACTATGTTCTATGGATTTCTTTATAGTCACATTAATCGACGTAAATTATCTCTAATTTCACTCACTCAATGGGGTTTAATTCTATAATTCTAAATCACAGGTCACCTCTCGGCATCCCCCATGATTCAATAAATCAAACAATAGTTGGCCAGACATTTGTACTCTTTAAGAATAAAAGTTAAACACACAATCGTTGAAATGTAGAAGACTAAAATTACATGAAATTCAAATTGTGTTTTCAAAACTATGCTACATTGAAGGCCTAGAAAAATTAAATTAGTTCGCAATAAATTTGCAACTAAAAAATATCTTATTGGATTGCATAATAATTAAAAAGTAGAACAGAGAAGAAAAAACTCGTTTTGTTGTTGTTGCTTCAAGCCGCAAATCAAGTCTCGAACTTCTCCTCCAAAAAATAATTTCTCATCAACAACCTCTTCCTTTTCGGCCGCAAAAACCAAGTCAGAGCCTCGGCTATTTTTTTCTCCTCCCTGTCTCGAGTCGCCTCTGCTTGGTTTTTTATATAGGGAGAAACATGATTTTAAATAGGATTAGGATTAAATAGATAATTAGTTAGAACCCAAGATTAAAATTAATCTTTTAAATTTTATACTAATTATCCAACTAATCCCTGTCCAAACCACTTCAATCCATACTATTTCTCTTTTTTAATTTTTTTATTACACAATTGCATTCCACCTCGTCATTGAACATATTATTTTCTTTTTTTTTCAATGGGCTAATTTGTAAAAATGCGAATTTGAGTGCTCAAATTTTCCAGCGTTCTTCACATATAATCAATTTGATTTTCAAATTTTTATCCTTGTTTTCTTCCTCGATTTTACTAAAATGCCAATCTTTTGTCCATCTCATTCTCTAAAAACAAAAAAAAAAATAAAAATAAGTTAAAAGAATATAAAATTGAAAGAAATAAACGAAAACTTGTAACATTATATGTAAAAAGAGTAATAAAAATTATGTAAAAATTACACTCAACAGTTTATCCAAGGATATGCACAGATAACAATACCGTTAAGAGGACTGACTAAAAAGAATGTGAGTCTCATTTGAACCAAAAACTCTTAGGAAAGTTTTCAGGAGTTGAAGGAGAAGCTGACAATAACACCAGTACTGGTACTACCTGTAACGACCTGGATTTTCATATGAATATATGTATGATTTGTTAAGCACTAAAATGCTATAGTTATTTATTTATTTTTCTCTTTTGAAGCTTTTAGTATGGAATTAACTCCTAAGCTTCAACTAGACCCGATTGAACCCGAGTTGACCATAGTTTAACTTAACACATATATGGTACCAAGGCATGTAACAAAAAAACAAAAAAAAAAGACTTTTGCACATGCACAAGCCAAATCTGGCCAAGTTTTGAGAGGGAAAAGGAGGGAAAAGAGAACTAGGGTTAGGGTTTTTTGAACTCAATTTGACTCATGATGAGTTTATCTCCACTCCTACACTCCACCTCCATTCTCACCCAGTGCATCCCTCTCACTTTCTTCCTCCCCCCTCTCTCAAAAATCCATCCACATTCATTCCCCATCCTCTATTAAAACACCCTCATCTCATCCTAGCTCCATTTCTCATCTTTCCCTACAATTAAGCCATCTTCTACACCTCTAAAGCTTACTCTCTACACCCTAGCTACTGATTTGGAAGGAAAAGAACCAAGGAGAAGAAAAGAGAAGGCCAAAGCAAGGAGGAGAAGCAAGGAGCTCTAGAGGAGTCAAGAAGGAGGACCAACAAGCAAGGAGCTAGGAGGAGACCAAGCTACTAGCAAAGGTGGGTGTTTCTAACCTTATGGTTATTTTTATGGTTGAATGATGTTGTGATGACTGAAAAAATGACATGCATGCCCTAAGAATGAACTTGAACAACTCGTTTTGTGCTAAGTATTCCAAACCACAAAATCTTGTTAAAAGACTGAATTTTGGGTGTCAGTCCGTAGCTCATTGCTTTGAAATTTTTAGAGGATGATCATATAGGTTTCGTATACTTTCAGTAATTTTTACGGGTTTTTGAGATTTATCCTGCTATTAAAATAAATTGCGAACTTACTTGCTGGTCAAAACAGAAAGAAGCAGTTTTTATTGTTACTGTTATGGAAATAATGACTTGTATCTCACTGCATGCTTATGGGATTGATCTAAAATTTTAGTATGTCATTTTTGGATGTATCTAAGACCTATGTTTCAAATTTCATGAGAATTGGACCACTGTAGTTATGTCAATAAAATCATGCAAACTGAACTAGAGATTTTAGTAAACAGAACTGCGGTTGTTACTGCACTATTTTTGGAGGATATTCAAAGGGACATAATTGGAAATCTACTTGGTGGAATCACCTGATTTTTTAGAGTGTTCTAACATCATGTGCCAGGAACTAGGTTCTAAAATTTCATGATGATCTGATACCAAATGATATTTTAAATAGATTTTATCCCATGACTGTGTTGATCTGATCTTTTGTTCGGGAAGTTTGTATACTTGTTAAAGATGGACCCGTAAGAGTGTCTAAATGACCTTATATGAAGAGCCTTACAACTAGGAACTTTTAGTAGACACATAGAACTTTCTGGAATGACCAATAAATCCTGATTTGGACAAGTATTCGATTTTATATGATTTTTGGAAGTGATGACAGAAACACAGTGAAACATAGAGCTCACTGGTTTGCACCATGTTCATAGAAATGGGTTTGAACTTGTACTTCACTAGCTTAGAGTTGTTGTTTGAGGTCAAGAAACATGTCATAGATGTGAGTATGAGTTAGGACTTGAGTGATCTAATGTTTCTTGCTAAGAGTAGCCCATAGTTGATTGTAGACCACAATATAGAAAACATTATTCAATGTTTGAAGTGAAAATTGTATTGGATGTTGGGGTATTATTGTAGACCACTTTGGGATGAGATTCATGCCCATTATGTGCTTTTACTTGCTGTCTACTTTGAGTAGAAGCATGGGGAGCGACCGATCACGATTCCTCAAGGGAACGGGACCGGGAATAACTCCGTTTTGGCATGAACGCCAAGTGTGTGCTTGCTGTTTGGAAACTTAAATTGTTGTTTTTAGGACTCTTAGAACCCATTTTTGGGTATTGGTGGGTTAGGACTTACTCCTAGTGTAATGTACCTTGTTGGGATACATTGGTTAAGTTGAAACCCTTAGATTTAGTCTTGTTGACAAATCTAGATGGGTAGAATGTACATCGAATGCGTTGGAGGAGATGACTCGTGTATCGACGTACTCACCATGCATGGATGGATTCCATGGTTTGTGTTTGGAGCTACCACTTGTCGAGGACCGTGGAGCATTATGTTTAGTGGGAGCTACTTGTTGGTCGGGCCAAGGTTGTGATCGAACTCCAAGCGTAGATGACGGTTGCGGCGATCGATGGAGTCGGTTCGTCGTTGGTTCGTGCCAAGTGTGGGCCGAGACGGGTTAACTCTTGGGCCAGACTAGAGGGCTAGTTGAGTCCTAGTGTGAAATGGGTTGAGACCTATTTTGATAAAGGTGACTAACTAGGGAGTCTACCAATGGAATTGAACTAGTTGATCATGGCGAGCAAGTTGATTATCGAGTTAAGGATTTGGAAATAGTAGATAGATCGCCTAACTAAAAGAATTAGAGTTGGATGGAGTGATGGTTGGAGTAGTCGGTTGATAAAACAAATCTTCATTTCAACCTTAACCTTTAATCATAGAGTGGGGTAGCCTTGATACTTTGTAAGACTAGATGGAGTCTTGTTTGAATGTAAGGACAGGCACTAGCGAGGGTGTTCGCCTGTCAGGGGGATGCATGGTGTCATCGCCCCCGACCGATTCCTGGGTTCGTTTAATGCGGACAGGGACCCCAAGCTGCCCTGGGAGCGGTGACACTCTGTTGGGGGCTCCGCTGCCTCGGCAGAAATGCCTTTATGATCCGTAACAACCTTTGAGGAGGTTTGCAGTGTTGACGTCGTCTCGACTGCAAGTTCTATTCTAGTGTAAGGACGAGTGTAGCGGATTTGAGGAAACCATATATCCATCAGGTCCTTTGTCGATCAATGTGGGCAGACAGATTAGACGATGTCCCGGAGAGCTAGACTCTATCGGGAGTTGCTCTAATCACTCGGTGATGGAGCCCTTGTGCCCATATATCGGTTTTTGGTGAGGTCCGGGGAGACGTAGGTACAGCAACATATCAGGTAAGCCGATTTAATTACAGTCACGCAGGGTAAGCCTGCGACTGAGATCCCGGGCATAGTGGATAAAACTAAGAGGATTGGACACCACTATTGACAGCAGTGACTGAAGTCACACCAGGGGCCTGCAGCCTCACCATCACTGGAATTAGAAACAGGAGAGTGCACAAGGTTAGGATGCATAGCGGGGGATCGAGCCCCATTAAATTGAAGAACGTTGTTTGGTTGGGTGCATGTAGTATGGGATGCATATCTTTCAACCAAGAGTGCATTAGCTTTAGGAGTATTGTGTGCATAGTGTGTGCATTAGTTTAGGCCACGGCATACACCGACACTTATTTGACATCACCTTTTTCTGTGTATTAAATATTATTTGTGATTGTTGAGGTTGGAATCGTTATATTATGGCGTAGAGAGGATAGCCGAATATAGTATTTTTCGTTAGTTGTAATCAACTAACATACCCACAGTTATCAGTGCAGGATCGCCGACATGGGATCGCGGGAATGCTCCAGCAGGGGAAAGCATCCAAGTGAAAGTTACTGTACATTCTTGTTGTAATCATTGGACATTGTAATAATAATTTGATGTAATAAAGTTTTGAATTTCCTGTGATTTTTGCTGTGTTGTGACCCATTTGAAGAAAGATCCTAGATAGTGTCACGAGTTCCTAAGTTAGGAATTCAGGGCACTACAGAAATGGTATCAGAGCTTATTTCCCATTGTAGCCTAACACAATAGGAAATTAGAATTGGATGCTCCAGCCAAAGTCAGGGTTAGTTTTGATAGTGGGATGGTCATAAATCATATTGTTGCACTTTTGCAACTTACGTTTATGAATTTTTCCAATGTCTGACCTAACCCCACTGCGATTATTCTTTTACTAACTTTTATGATTCAACTGAACGTCGAGGAGGCAAATCTGCCGCCTGATGTCCAGGAGGCAAGCATGCAGCCGAGCGTCGATAAAGAAGAGCGAGTGCCTCTGCCATCTTGATGTCCAGAGGCAAGCATGCAGCCGCCCTCTCCCCCACTTCGAAAAGTTCACTCCGCTCAATGCGAGTGCCTCTGCCATCTTGATGGAAATTGGGAACGAGTGTATTCTACCGCTGCCTCCAAAGATGAACACCCCCGGGAAGAAGAGAAACCGGGATAAGTGGTGCCGCTTCCGCAGGGACCACGAGCACGACACAGACGACTGTCGGACCCTGAAGGACAAAATCAAGGCCCTCATTCAGAGAGGGCAGCTCGTTAGGTTCGTAAGGAGGGACAGGGCTGATCCACCTCCACCCCCATGGGGACTAACAGGCAAACAGAATAGCATGCGGAGACCCCAGATGTCGAGCAGAGGCCGTCTTGCACCTTATACACGGAGGCCCAATGGGGGGAGATTCCAACTCCTCCCAAAAATCCTTCGTTCGGGAAGTGAACTTCGTGCAGAGACATCCTCCTCCAAAGGGTCTTGGGGTCCCTGTCACGTTCTCCGATAGAGACTTGGAAGGCATCCGCACCCCCCACTGCGACGCACATGTTATTAACCTCCGAATGGCCAACTTCGATTTGCACCGGATCTTGGTGGACAACGGCAGTTCGGTTAACATCCTCTTCTTGGAGGCATTCAAGGGCCTTCAGCTATCAAGTGACTAGCTCAAGCTAGCTGGCTACACTCTTCATGGATTCACCAGGGTGCCAATAACGATCGAGAGAGTTATAACCCTCGACATCACCGCTAGCAAAACCCCGGTCAACCGCATGGAGCCGATGGACATCATGGTGGTGGATGTGAAAGCCGCCTATAATGTTATCCTGGGTCGACCAGGTTTGGCCGCACTTCAGGCCATCCCTTCTACTTATCACATGAAGATGAAATTCCCCACTCCAGCAGGGGTGGGAGAAGTGAGAGGGAGTCAGGAGGTGGATCACAAGTGTTATATGACCTCAATGGGAGGCCCGATCCTCTCCCTAGAAGCCTTCAAACTCCCATCGGAAAGTAGCCAAACCATCTCCGAACCGATGAACGAGCTGAAGGAAGTGGCCTTCTCAGAAGAAGACGCCACCAAGACATTCCGGATCAGGAAGGCACTTCCCTCTCCATCAAGACAGACATCTCCCAATGCATAAGGGAGAACCGCGATCTCTTCGCCTGGACTGCGGCGAACATGCCTGGGATCTCAAAGGAGCTTTTGATGCACCACCGCAGCATTGCCCATAAGTCAAGCTCGTCCAGCAGAAGCGATGCAAGTTCGCTCCCGAGCACCAACAAGCGATCAAGGAGGAGGTCGAGAAGCTCCTGAATGCCTGATTCATCCAGAAGGTGAACTACCCCGAATGACTATCCAATGTTGTGATGGTTAAGAAAGCCAACGAGAGCTGGAGGATATGCATCGATTTTACCGACCTCAGCAAGGCATGTCCGAAGGATCCATTCCCCCTTCCGAGCATCGATGCTCTGATCGATGCATCCGGCCACGAGCTCCTCAGCTTCATGGATGCCTTCTCGGGGTACAACCAGATCCGGATGTTCCCTCCCGACATCCCGAAGACCTCGTTGGTGACTGATTAGGGCCTGTATTGCTACCGAGTCATGCCGTTCGGCTTGAAGAACGCAGGAGCTACATACCAGCGCTTAGCAAATAGGGTCTTCCGAGACCAGATTGACCGGAACATGGAAGTTTATGTAGACGACATGTTGGTCAAGAGCATCCAAGGGTAGGAGCATGTCCTCGACCTCCAGGAAGCCTTCGGGGTGCTGAGGAGGCACAACATGAGGTTGAATCCGAGCAAGTATGTGTTCGGGGTCTCATCTGGCAAGTTCGTAGGGTTCATGGTTAGCCAGAGGGGCATAGAGGCCAACCCTGAAAAGATCCAGGCCATACTCAAAATGGCTCCCCCTCCAGTGTTAAAGATGTACAAAGGCTCACCGGGTGCCTTGCGGCAATTGGGCGTTTCCTCTCTAAGTCTGGGGAGAAGTGCCTCCCGTTCTTCAAGGCCCACAGGGGGGCTAAAGGCTTTGAATGGGGGCAACAACAACAAGAGTCCTTCAACCAACTCAAGGAGTATTTAGCTAGCCCCCCACTCTTGAGCAAGCCAAGGCCCGGGGAGGTCCTCTACCTATACCTCACCGCTTCGGAGCAGACCTTCAGCGCAGTCCTGGTAAGAGAAGAGGATAGGGCGCATAGGCCCATCTACTAAGGTCCTCCGGGACGCTGAACTTCGTTACCCGAAGCTAGAGAAGATGGCTCTTGCCTTGGTTATGGCGGCCTGAAAGCTCCGCTCCTACTTTTAATCTCATTCGGTGGTCGTTCTTACCGACCAGTCGCTGAAGCAAGTTCTCCATAAGCCCGAGACATTAGGATGATTGATGAAATGGTCCATAGAGCTGAGCCAGCATGACATTAGCTACCAACCAAGAACCGTTATCAAGTCCCAAGCCCTAGCAGAATTCATTGTGGAGAGCACTATCCCTGACCCCTGCGGGTCGGCTGCCGAATCCCTGGTCTGGACTGTTTATGTTGATGGATCCTTCTGTACCGACGGAAGTGGGGCCGGTGTCATCTTGACCGGCCCAGATGCTTTCGTCCTGCAATACTCCCTCCGCCTAAACTTCCCTGCATCGAACAATGAGGCCAAGTACAAGGCCCTCATAGCGGGACTCTGCATGGACCGCAAAGCAGGGGCCAAGTGTATCCAGGTCTTTAGTGATTTGCAGTTTGTCATGAATCAGGTGTCCGGGGAGTAAGAGATGAGCATATGGCCAAGTACTTGGCCAAGGCAAAGGGACTACTGGCCTTATTTGAAGATGCTCAACTCCAGCGGGTTCCCCGAGAGGAAAATGTGCAGGCCGACGCCCTCTCAAGGCTCGCCTCCTCCTCCCTCCAGGGTTTGAAGCGAACCGTATTGATAGAGGTACTTCTGAGATCGAGTATTGAGGAAGACAACTTAGAGCCAATGGAGACTATGCCCCTCACACTTGGGGAAAATTGGATGAAGCCCTTACTCGAGTACCTTAGAGACGGAGTTCTTCCAGAAGATCTAAAAGAGGAGAGGAGGATCAGGACCAGGGCCAAGTGGTACACACTTCTTGATGGAGTCATGTACAAACGCTCCTACACTCAGATTGACGGCCGACCCTACCTGAGGTGTCTCTCCCCTGAGGAAGCGCTCTATGCCCTGAAGGAGGCCCATGACGGTATGTATGGCGCGCACTTGAAAGCGAGATCCCTCGCCCATAAACTCTTAAATTACGGCTACTTCTGGCCCACACTACTTAGTGACTCCGAAGAGTACGTTCTCCAGTGCGACTCCTGCTAGAGATTCTCTCCAATCCGTTGCCTACCACAAGCCCAACTCTCCTCATTGGCAAGTCCAATCTCTTTTGCAATGTGGGGGATGGACTTGCTCAGACCGTTCCCTCCAGTGCTGGGCCAGCTGAAGTTCCTGTTCGGGGCGAAAAACTACTTTTCCAAGTGGATCGAGGTCGAATCCCATGAACGGTTACCGAGCACAAGGTCCAGAAGTTCTTTGGGAAGAACATTGTTTGCCGGTTCAGTGTACCTCGTATCCTCGTAACCGACAATGGGACTCAATTCGCAGGAGCAACCTTTCGCAACTTCTGCACCGACCTCGGCATCCAGCAGCGGTTCTCCACGATATCCCACCCTCAATCCAATGACCAAGCGGAGAATGTTAATCGAAAAATACTCTCCGGCCTGAAGATGAGGCTCGATAAATCTACCAAGGGGTTGTGGGTCGAACAGCTTCCCAATGTGCTTTGGAACTATCGCACCACCAAGAGAAATCCGATAGGGGAGTCCCCCTTCAATCTCACATACAGTTCTGAAGCCATCATCCCCTAGAAGTGGGCCTGCATTCACCCCTACTGATAGCCTACAGTGAAGAACGGAATGCGAACCAGCTTCGCAACAGTCTGGACCTTATCGATGAGATCCGTGAGAGAGCTTCCATCAGATAGGAGACGTACTGACGTAGGATCACTCAGTCCTACAACAAGAAGGTCCGGCCAGCTAATCTTAAAAGTGGTGACCTAGTTCTTCAGAAGCCGTGGATCTCCATTCTGAGCAAAAATGGCAAGCTAGAACCCAATTGGGAAGGTCTGTATAGGGTATCCAGAATTATTCGCCCATGCATGTATCAACTCGAAGACCCGGGGGGCAGGAGAATACCAAGGACATGGAACATGGAGCACTTGATGAAGTACCAAGAGGGTGTCTAAACACCGCTCCAAGCAACTTTCCCAAGAGTGCACCATAAAAACATGTCAAAGTTTTTTTTTATTTTCCTTATCAAAGTGTAAGGGCGTATCGCAACTTAGATGCGGCTGCCTAATTGCTTTCAATAAAAGCAATCTATCTCTGCAAGTTCTCTATTTTGAGCATTCTAATTGTATTACTTTGGCGCTTACAAAAAAAATACATTAAACGACACGCTCGGAGTCCAACACTTGGTTCGATTCCGCTTCAACTACTTGTTTTTAAGTGAGGACGAAGTGGTTCACCATTCAGAATTGCTCCCACAGCTGTTGATATTCTTTGAATGACACGCTTGGAGTTCAACACTTGGTTCGATTCTGCTTGAACTACTTACTCTTAAGCGAGTACAAAGTGGTTCACCATTTGAAATTTCTCCCACAGCTGTTGATATTCTCTAAACGACGGTTCGGAGTTCAACACTTGGTTCGATTCTGCTTTAACTACTCGCTTATAAGCGAGTACGAAGTGTTTTGCCATTCGGAATTGCTCCTGCAACTGTTGAAACTAGCTTTAACAGCAAATTCAGAGCATAACTATCCCTTAGAGTTCCTTCTCAAACCCACCTCCAAGAATGGGTCTTCCCAAGAGTCATACAAATCTCAACTCAACCGTCCACCAGACAATGCCTGTCGTTCGCCGCATTTGCCATGTTTGCCAGCAAGCGCCGAACAGACGTGTTTCCGAACGAAAAATGGGCAAAGTGTGGTGACCAGTCAATGCCGCCAGTGCCACATGTCGGTCTCCAGTTGTTCGCCACGTTCGATGCCTCGTTTGACACGTTTGCCGCTGGTCGTCGAACAGACGTGATTCCGAACGTAAAATAGACAAAACACTGTTGAGAAGTCAACGGCTTAAGAGCCACGTGTCGCCCGCCTATCGCTCGCCTATCGTTCGCCGCAAAGAATGAACTCTCTCAAAACTCAGTCAAATTGCTTCTTTATTTCATCAAAGTTATAAGATAAAAGTCACACTAGACCAAAATCCACAGCAAGAGGCTACAAGACTACAAGGCATCGAGAGGCCACCCTAACCCCTTCTAGGGAGCGGGATGCTCCTATTGAGTGACACATGGGGACGGCAAATGCCATGCGGCTGGCGACCCCTCTCCACAGACATCCCCAGGCCAATGAGTCGAGTGGCATCATCAGCACCCACTCTAACTGTGGCCCCAACGGATGCTCCGCTCGACGAACCGGCCACACCACTCTGTGCATCCCCAGGATGTCTCAGTATAGGGGGCGAGCGATGGAGCGACTTTCCCTGAGCATACTCATCCCGAGGGCATGAGGTGCTCCTAACGTTGCTTCCTTCGGAAAATCATTGCAAATGAGTGTTCTCTGCCTCCAGCTCTACGACTCGCTCTTTAAGCGTATCATCGGTGACTCTTATCTTCAACCGAGGTAGTCGAGCTGAAATGGCTCCACGAGACACATCATAAATTATTCTCCGAAGATGAGCCGCCTCCATACTTTTCTCGAGAACCACATTCTTGAGTTCTTCCCTCACAGATTTTGCTTCGAACAGGGAGTGCCGAAGGAATTTGAACCCCAAACCTTGGTTGACAGCCATCAACGGGCACGCATCCTCACCTTTTAGTGCCACTTCATCAATTCTCTCTTCTAACCGCTTCATCTCTTTGTCACGGCGGGCCAAGATCAGCTTCAGATGGTTCAACTCCAACTCCACTTTATAAAGCCTCTCTCAATTTCAAACGAATCCTAACTTATAGACACCTAGCTCGGAGCGAAAACGGGACGCCTCGCTATCCTGGAGGGGAACAAAAGAGATATAAATATCTTAGAAGCAGATTATACCTAAAACTACAAGATAGTTTTACGCTAAGTAAGGGACACAAAGGTTCAAACATCAAAGCAACATTCATTACTTAGTAGAGGTACAAGAGCGGTGGCCAGTCCGCTATTAGGCATCACTACAATCAAATCTACTACTAGAAACAAAAGAAAAGCTACTAGAAACAAGATAAAAGCTACTAAGGGAATCAGGGGTACACCTTAGTGGGTCCAAGCTCGCGACCACTCCCCTCAGCTTCCTTTAGAAAGCTCACTAAAGCCGTTGCAGGGTCCCCCACAACGAGTCCCTATTCGTCGCCCCCTCCTCATTAACCTCTTCCCCCTCCTCAAGATCCGCCGCAGTGTTTCTTCTCGCCTCGTTGGCAAACAGGTAGCAGCCTGTGCGATCGAACCCTGGAACTCTATCGCTGATGTCTTTCAAGGCCGTGTCATAGGCCTTCCTCATGTTGTTCTCTAGAAAGCCAATGGCCTTCTTCTCTGTGGCAGCCTCCGCCTCATGAATAGCCTCGCACACAGCCCTATCCCGCACTAGGGCCACCTTCTCTATCTCAACCGCTCTCTCCCGAGCGGCCTCAGCCTTCTCCAAAGCGGTGCTTTCCTGTGTCTTCACCAACACCGCCTCTAACAGGGTTATCTGGGCGGCCTGAGATTCTGCCAGCAAAGCAGCCGCTTTGGACTCTTTCTTTGATCGCGACTGCTCGACCTTTTCCCTGTCGAGGGCTGCCTTCAATTCCTTCTCTTGCTCAGCCATTTGCCTCGACAAGTGGCTGAAGTGGTAGACCGCCTGCAAGAAAGGATTTAAGGGTGAGAATAACAAAGTTGACAATCTTGCAAAAGAAAAACAAGAATTCACTTACCGTCATCTGTGCCTTGGCGATCTCCAGAGCAGAGTTGCCCACAGTCCCATGCTCCATGGAAGCCTTGTCTTTGGGGGTGGCCAAATGATGAACAACATCCACAGAGCTCGTCGAATCCCCTAAGAAGTCGTCAGCAGCCGCGGTGAGAGGGGAGCCTCGAGTGCAAGTGTCGCGGAGAGGGGGAGACTACTCGCCAGGGAGCCATGGGCAATGCAGCCGCGGACTCCAAGTCCACAACGGATGTGGCGCCATGACCGTGCGCTTCCTTTTCTTCTCATCGACTCATCTAGAGCTCAGTGACGAATGCTTGCTCATGATGGCATCGAAGTCCATGCTCGGATCTCCTACAAACAAAAGAAATCGAATGTTAAAAATCTCAACTCTTACAAGCTAGGAGATAGAGATAAAACACAAGAAAAATGCGTACTAGGGTTCATTAGGCTTAGCCCCTCCCCCCCCCCAAAGATACTCTTCTCTGAGATCTCTTTCCAACTCAACATGGGCCGATCCAAGAGAATCCCCACCAACCTGTCTTCTTCCGGACTATGAGATGGTTCTTCTTTCGCCCTCCTCGGCACATCGTCCCTCCAAACGGTCGGGATATCCCACGGCACCCTACTTCGAATCAAAAAGTATTTGTACCTCCAAGATTTCACAGAGTCAGGGTTGTCAACTAGTGCGATGCCCTTACGAGCGTTGAGATAGAACTGATACTCTGTCCTCATCTTTCGGTGAGTCTTGTAAAACCTACGGAGCACAGGTGAGGCTCGATCCTAGCAGCCTGGCAGTGAAGTACGAATCCCGTTACGTGTCTCCACATGTTCGGCATTAATTGGATTGGGCCCACGCCAAACCACCACAGCACTTCCCTCACGAACGGGTGTAGGGGAAGTCGGAGACCCTTATTCAAAGCATTATAGGGAAACACGCATACATCAGGAAGGAAAGAAGAACAAGGCCTCACGCCAGGACCAGGGAGGAGCAGCTCGAACTCCTCAGGGATCATGAAACACGTTCTGATAGTACGAAGGTCCTCCTCGCTATGCACAGAGACAATTTCGTTTGCCTCAGTACGATCTCATGGTTCGTTCTCTTCGTAGTGCCGCGCCATGCCATGCTCGACGCGCGCTAGCTCTTCGATGATGTACTGCCAAATCCCCCCCCCCCCAAGTGAGATACAGCTATGGAGTGCCTCCCGAACTCGTTCATCCTTCTCTCTCTCCACGATCGTCTCTACCACGGGCGACGGCTCGACCAAAAAACCCTTCCCCTTGTCAACCCTAGGAGTTGCTGTCGGAGGAGTCGCTTCGACACGGTCTGAGGGTGAGGTCTCTTCGCTAGACAAACCTTAGACATCTCTTTAAAACAAAAAAAAATTACCTCTAAAGTGACGTGTACGGTCGAAAAGATCACCAGAGATTGGAAAAGCACACCGGAATCTCACTCTAGAGTGGGAGTGAATTTTTACTCAGATTGTGAAAATGAAAGAGTGGAGGAAAATGAGAGGGGGTGAAGATTTATAGTTGCCCTTAGTGGGCCTAGGCCGGAAGCTCAAGAGGCCTTTTGAGAAACCCCAAAAGGCGCGAAGCCTTAACGGTTAGGAATAACATAAGGCGACAGTCAAATCACCAAGAAGTCAAACCGTCAGGAAGTCCAACCGTCCAAGACTTCAAACCTTCCCTGGTTTCTGGTTGTCGAACATACATGTTTTCGATCGAAAAATGAGCAAAATTTGTTAACAAGTCAACGCTGCCAGTGCCACGTGTCGTCCTTGTTCGTTAGACATGTTCAATGCCTCATTCGACACGTTCGACACTGGTCGTCGAACAGATGTGATTCCGATCGAAAAATGATCAAATTTCGTTGACCAGTCAACATTGCCAGTGGCACGAGTCGTTCTCCAGTCGTTTGCCACGTTCGATGGAACGTCCGACACATTCGCCGCTGGTCGTCGAACAGAGGTGTTTCCGAACAAAAAAGGAAACAAATGCGTTGACCGGTCAACGCTGTCAGTGCCACGTGTCGCCCCCTAGTCGTTCGACACATTCGCCACTGGTCATCGAACAGAAGTGTTTCTGAACAAAAAAAGGAGACAAACGCATTGACTAGTCAATGCAGCCAGCACCATGTGTCGTACCCTAGCCGTTCGATACGTTCGCCGCTGGTCGTCGAACAGAAGTATTTCCGAATGAAAAAGGAGACAAACGCGTTGACCAGTCAATGCAGCCAGTGCCACGTGTCGTCCCCTAGTCGTTCGACATGTTCGATGCCTCGTTCGACACGTTCGCCGCTGGTCGTCAAACAGAAGTATTTCCGAACAAAAAAGGAGACAAATTCGTTGACCGATCAACGGCCCCCGTGCCACATGTCGGTCACCTGTTGTTCTCCACATTTGACACGTTCGCCATGTTCGACGTCACATTCGACACATTCGCCACGTTCGATGTCACGTTCGACACGTTCGCCATGTTCGAGGTTACGTTCGACACGTTCGCCACGTTCGACATCACTTTCGACACGTTCACCACATTCGACGTCACGTTCGGCACGTTCGCCGCCGCATGTCGACAAACGTGGTCCCGAACAAAAAAGGGGGAACTGGAAGCCCACGTATGCCGTCAGATCACCTCAAAATTTGCGTTACAATTTGATCAACGCCCCAGATTCAGCCATGTTGCCAAGCGCTGATCTATCGTCGGATCATTTAGATATTCACATCGATGGCTGATGGATGCCCCAGCTCATGCCACATCATAAATACGGTGATTTAATCTTTTTTTATTTATTAATTCGAATTATTTATATAAAAATTGTAAAAAAATAATTAAAAATTCAGGAAAATTAATTCAAATTTCTAAAAAATAATTATAAATTAGGGAAAATATTTTTGAGCCCCTAGGTAAATAATTATTGGTTAGGATAATTAATTGGTGCCCTCAAAAAATAAATCATCACTTTACAAAATTGATTAAACAATTCGAAAATTAATAAAAAATTCAGGAAAAATTACCAAGAGTCCAGAAGAGCCTAAGAACAATCTTGGGTGTGTCGCCAGCTCAAAAAAACATTGTTACTCCTTAAACAAAGATTCGAACACCCTTTAAGAACTTCGAAAAATTCCCGTACGCTCTTGAAATGACAAAACTACTCCCCAAAGGCTGTGGCTAATAGCTTTGAGAGTGGGGGGCTCGTGATATGGCTAAAAATGGGATTTAATCGGGACCATTCAGATCAAGCACTAACCTTAAAGTTTATAGGGGTAAAACGGTAATTTCACCTACAGACGGTCCGAAATGGGAAATGTGCTTCTCTTCAGAAGCCCAATAACCCATAAACGGGCCCATTCGGCTGGGTACGGGTCCCAACCCATTAAGGACCAGTTCAGTAGGATATGAAGAAATCCTGGCTCGTCCTTATCCGCTGGAGGTGGTTTTAACCACTTCTATCCATTCACACCGGGGAGGAGGGATTCGTTTTTAACCCGAAACAGATCCCCACGATGACTATAAATACCCCCTACCTCCTACCGTTACAAGGTAATCACTCTTTGCCTATCCAAAGCTTCTTTTGATATTCTTTTTCTGAGTATTGACAAGAGCATCGGAGGGTGCGTCGCCGGGATTCATCCCGGTGTTTCGTACTTTGTGCAGGTCAACGGCAGCACCAAGGAACCATCCTAACAGTAGTGGAAGAGGTCAAATTTGACCCATTCGAGTTCTCGTGAATCCATAAATTCATCTGATTTCCCCCACACCGAATTCAGCAGCAACAACACCGATCACAAGAGCTTGAAGTATATTTACTAGCAGAAAGATCTGAGTCTAAGGCAGAGACAGTGGTTAAAAGTACTTAAAGACATTCACCCTGAAATCAAGCACCACCCTGGGAAGGCGAATGTGGTAGTAGATGCCCTTAGTCGGAAGAGTGGTTTGTCTAGTTTAATCACAACACAGAAAGAACTGGTGGAAGATTTGGAACAAGCAGAAATTGAGGTTATAGTGCAAAATCTGTGAGCAACATTAGCGCAATTGAGACTTCAACCTACTTTGAGAGATTAGATCATTGAAGGTCAGAAGTTTTCAGGAAAGCTATCAGAATTTCATGTGAAGGACGAAGTACTCTGGTTAGGAAAGAGTTTGTGTGTGCCCGAAGGAAAAAACCAGAAGGAAAGTATTTTACATGAAGCACATACCACTTTACAGTCGATACACCTAGGGAGTACCACAATGTATAAAGATATCAAACAACATTTTTGATGGTCGGGCATCAAGAGAGATATAGAAGATTTTGTAGTTAAATGTATCACATGTCAAAATGTCAAAATTTCAAAGCAAAAAAATAGATGCTCGATGGATTACTACAGCCACTGCCTATTCTAGCATGGAAATGAGGTAATATTAGCACAGATTTCATCACAGGACTGCCCAAGAGTTCACGAGGGAATGACACCATATGAGTGATAGTGGACAAATTGACCAAGTCTACACATTTTCTACCGATGAAGATTACCTAGTCGAGGGAAATATTGGTAGAATTGTATATTGAAGAGATCATCAGACTGCACGAAGTGCCAGTAACTATCATATCAGACCACAATCCACGTTTCTTTTTTAGATTCTGGAAGGTTCTGCGCACGGTGCGAGGTTAGGACAGATTTCAGCATGACCTTCCATTCGCAGACCTATGATCAGACGGAAAGATTAAACTGAACTTTAGAAGACATGCTTCGGATGTGTATACTGGACATTGGAGGATCGTGGGAAAAATATCTACCTCTAGTAGAGTTTTCTTACAACAACAGTTATCAAGCAAGTATCGAGATGGCACCATTCGAGTCGTTAAAAGGCATGAGATGCAAAATGCCAGTGTATTGGTATGAAGAGGGTGAGCAGAAAATATATGGACCAGAGATAGTCCAACAGACAAGTGAGATGATTGACTTGATCCGTCGGAGAATTGAAAGAGCCCTGATTCAGTAGAAGAACCTAGAATTTGAAGTTGGAGACTTTGTATTTGTGAAAGGTTCACCAACTAGAGGAGTAATTCGTTTCGAAAAAGGAAGAAAATTGGCAGCGAGCTATATTGGACCATATCATACTCTAAGGAAGATAAGGTAGACTGCTTACCAACTGCAATTACCTGCGAAATAGGCACAGAATCACGAATTCTTGGATGTATCTATGTTGAAGAGGTATGTACCAGACTCTACACACATACTGCCAGAGACCCCAGTGGACCTTCAAGTGAGTTTTACTTACAAAGATAACCCAATGCAGATTGTAGACACGAAAAAGAAGGCTTTGAGGACCAAAACAATTCGATTGGTTAAAGTTCTCTGGAGGAATCACCAGGTGGAGGAAGCCACTTACGAGTAGAATGATAAAATGAAGGAGAATTATCCTGAACTTTTTGCTTAAGGTGGTGTGTTCAAGATACAAACTTGTACCCAAGTAAGTTTTGATGACAGAACTTTTCTAAGGGGGGAGGAATGTAACACCCGTAAAATTGAGTTATGACAATTTTTCTTTAATAAGTGTTATGCACATGTATTTTGTAACATTGCGTATAATGTCTTATATAATACCCTAAATTTTCTGGTAATTGTTGAGAATTAAATATTATGACTTTTCGGGTTTATTTGTAAATATCAATAAATTTTGGGGTTTAGATCTGAATGAACATTTGAAATTGATAGGGCTAAAGTGTAAAATATTTGACATGGGATAGTTATAGGCTGGTTGTAGGAAAAGGTGGTTAAATGATGTAGGAATGGGTGATTAAATGATGAAAGAAAAGAATGAAAGAAGATAAACAAGAGAATGTACATGAATTATCTTGTAATTTCTAATTCATAGGCTAAGCTTGTCAGTGTTTGTATATAAAAGCCAAGAATTCCTCTCCACATTCTCAGCCATTTTCATTTTTCTCTTCCAACTAAACTAAAGGTCTTTGAAGATATTAAGGCAGAGAACTAACAAAGGAGGCTGAAGAAGCTAGAGATGAGTAAAAACTTTACTACTCCGATTTCAATTATATTGTAGGGTGTATGTATGTTAGAGAAGCTATATATATTGTATTGGATGAGTATTAATACTGAGACTAATTGAATCATGTGTGAATTATTTTCAATTAACAGTGTGAATGACTAAAACAATGACGGATATGGCCGGTAATAAGCTGAGGCTCCAAGGAATGTTTGGGATCGAGGATACGCCTAGTAAATCTACATGTGTGTGCTAGTGGTAGGCCGGTAAGGACCATGAAATGGACGGTAAAGAGTTGCAGCTCGTGGGAATGTTCCTGACCGAGGATACGCTCAGTAAATCCGCATGTGTGGGCTAGGGTAGGCCGGTGAGGTCCAATTTCCCGAGAATTCGACTTACATGTGATTGCGCGTTGGAATACTAGTCATTGGGTTTAGGTATGCATTGCAAGGGAATGATCCTTATATTGACAAGAAAATGTTTAGTAGTTTGTAATTGAGAACTATGTTGTATTGGTGGCATAGCGTTCCAAACAAGCATGCAATAGAATAGTACATCCAACAGGTGCATATAGAGCTTATGAAGTTATATCTTGTTGGACAATCATTAATGATATAAAAATATTTACATTTCCATGGTATGGCTATTTTATTTAGAATTGTCATTACTTATTAACTCACTTTTAATATAATTGAACATGAATTCAATATAGTTTTTGGGACTTTCACAGTCAGCCTCACAAGCTGACAATCCCACAGACTGTGGTTTTGAGGGTAAGTTTTCCTAAAGAGATAGCTACAAGTGTAGCATCCTGAGGGCCTGTCACGATATTACTCCATGTGACTGGGACATGTGGTAAGATTCTCTGTATTTCCCTAAATTATATTATGTACTAAATTGAAGTAAAAGATTCTAAATGTGTTACGAATTTTCAATGTATGAAATTCAGGGTGCTATAGAGTGCTATCAAAGCCGACTTCAATTACTAGTACAAAACATAGTATGGAAAATGAGCCTTGGATGACACTAGATGCGTTTGTTTTAGTTTGGGAGTAGGTCGAATTATGAAACTTTGCGAGTAGGTCGCGTTTACCACACTCAAGCTAACACAACTTGTAGAAGTAAGTTTTGACTCACGGTTTGCAAGATACAACCATGTATCACTTGCACCTCGATATTTTCTGATACAGGTTTAAAACCACCCTTCAAGGAAGTCTATAGCTCACCCGACACTTAAGTTGTTGATATTATAAAAGGTGAGCGAAATCACAGAAAACCGCACAAATGACAACATAAATTATGAAACTTTGTGAGTAGGTCGAATTTATTACACACAAGCTAACACAACTGATAGAAGTGAGTTTCGACTCACAGTTTACAAGATATGGCCATGTATCACTTGCACCTCAGTATTTTCCGATACGAGTTATAAATCACGGTCCAATGCGTTCTATAGCTCACCCGACACTTTAAATTTGTGCAATTTTATGATAGCATACATAGTGTAGCAAAATATTTAGATTCCAAGCTTAATTGATAAGTGTTTGAATTAATGTTAAGGTTCTGATATTATAAAGAGCGAGCGAAAATATAGAAAACTGCACAAATAATAATAAAAAAATTACAAAACTTTACAAGTAGGTTGGACTCACCACACAAAAGCTAACACAACTTGTAGAAGTGATTTTCGACGCAAGGTTTGCAAGATACGGCTATGTATCACTTGCACCACGGTACTTTTCGATACAGGTTATAAATCACGCTTCAATGCAGTTTATGGATGTTAACGTTCCATTATGAAGTTTATTATATGTTGTCATTTCCATTATGAAGTTCTAATGCCATTGTGTGTAAATTAGCTTCATGTATTTAACATTCTTAAGTTTTCAATGTTGATTGACAAAAGAACATAAACTTGATTATAAAAATGCATGTGTTTGTTCTTATATCTATGATTGATAGTTGGTTTTACCAATGTATATGTTGACTATTTTTTTTTTTTTTTTTTTTTTTTTGCCTTACACAGCCAAGCGATAGAGTACCTACATGATCCAGCCAGGTCAATCAAGAGGGAGCAAACGAATGTAATCCTATCAACAACGACATTGCTAGACATACACTATAGGTGGGACTGTTGGTTGTATTGTTTATTAACTTGAACTGTTTTGGATTTTGTACTTTAAACTTGTGTTTATTATTTGAGACTAAAGAACTATGTGAAAAACTTTGTATGTATGTATGTTGATGAAATTATTTTTATTTTGAATTTCTTTATTTTATGATTTTTGTGAATATGGTTTATGAATTATATCGTATTCAACATTATTATGAATTCTATACAGATTTTTGTTGTTGTATTAAATAATATATCAGTTTTTTAATATTCAAAAAAAAAAATTTCTAGAACTCTTTTAATAATATATAGATATCTCGGCGTTTTCAAACACTAGGATAGAGAAATGTCAAAAATAAATAAAAATATAAACTATCCATCCCTGGCAGTTTAAAGTGCCGACATAGAGAAATGTCGAAAAATAAAAAAGAATTAATAAAATTTAAACAATCCTACCGGGGCATTTTTGAGCGTCGGTATAGGGGTCCCCCCCCCCCCCCCAAAAAAAAAAAAAAACAAAACAAAACAAGAAACAAAAAACAACAAAAAAACAAAAAAACAAAAAAAAACTATTTTCCCATCATTTTGAAATACCGGGATTGCCCCACTTCTACCTCGACGCTTTATAAACGCAAGGATTTCCCCATTCCATCCCCAGTGGGGGCAAACACGACACTTGCGAAGAATGTTTTCAAAATGCTGTGGTGGATCAATTCGGTCATTTAAAAACACCGGTGATGGCCTAAATAAGCAATGGAAATTGCCCCACCGTTTTTAGTGCAAGTGCATGCACAAGTACATATATGCATGTACATACATACATACATACATATATACATATATGGTAGAAATATCTCTACTAAAAACATTCAGTTCCAATGTTATAGAAAGGAAATGTTCATTTCCTTTCTATAACATTATATAAATCTAAAATAAATTATATTCATATATGGATATTGTCTATTATGTTGTGGTTTTTTAGTTAATTCCGACCGTTTGCTCTTAAAATATTGATCCAGACTCAAAAACTGGTCGAACTGGTCGAGTTCAGATTTACACCGGTAGATAGTTAAGGCATTTAAACCATGCATAAAGAAAAAGGTTCGGGCATATTTATTCTTCAAAACTTCCCAACCTGGCTCATGGGCACCCCTATATTTATGCGCAAGATCAAGATCCAACACTAAGCCTCACCAACTCATTGCTCTCCCTTTCTTTCATGTGGCCGCGATACCTAAGCAATAAATGGTAGTTAGTGGGGTTTTAGATAGGGATTCTTTCGGATCGGATATGGATCGGATATTGACTATACCAACATCTATATCCGCATTCCAAAGACGGATTCGGATACGGATATGGATACGGATATGACTCGGGAAAAAAAATCATATCTGTATCCGTAAATTTTGGATACAGATGCGAATCAGATACGGTCTGTCGGATAACAGATATGAATTCGGATATCAAACATATAGTTTTTGCTATATTTTTTTTCCCTTAACCAGTTCTTAGATATGTATATCATTGAATTACGAGTATGAATTTTCATATCTAATCTTTCCTTAGTTACTATGATTAATCTTTTGACATAAACTAGTTTCCATATATACTATCTGATACTATAGATTGCAAACTTATATTTACTTATATTTTAAATCACCATAATCTAGAATTGTGCAGTCTCATCATGCTCCTTCCATTGTCAATAAAAAATTAGTTTATCACAGACAAATAGCATTATTACCGGTTTCTCGGACTCGTTTTTTTTCACAACAACCTTCATTCTTATAATTATCACTCGGAAACATGTATTTTAGTATTGATAAAGTATGGAGCATTTTTTTCATTCTTACAATTATCACTAGGAAATGTGTATTTTAGTATTGATAAAGTATGGAGCATTTTTTTCATTCTTACAATTATCACTAAGAAACTTTCATTCTTTCTGATGATTCTCTCTAGTTACAGTAAAGTTAATATGGTAACTATAAAAAATAACCTACAATTGGAAGTAAGTATGACGGGTTAAACCACATTAAAAAAATTGACCTGGATAGAAACGCTTCTCTAGTTATAATAGTAATAAAAAAATAATTAAAATTAAAGGGATGGTAGACCTTCGAATCTGCTTCAGTAACCAGGTAGCCATCATAGGGACTTGCACGAGTAGTGGCTACAACAGAGGCAAGGCAAGCTTGCAGTTCAAGTGGGTACCCATGCGATTGCAGTGCTTCATTTGGAAACACGAGCATGACCAACAGGGCAGAAGTATTTACCAGTAAGAGATTGAATATTCACTATGCACTCGTTATCGTAACCCATATTGATCAGGCTACGTCCGTCTCAGATCCAACTACCTTCAAAGAGAAAAACCCTTAATCAATAATTACTTTGAACCTTTCCCTAAATCAATACAATTACAAAATTTAAAATATACAAGCAACTGAACAAAGATGGAATAAACAAAAGAATATTCACCAACTTAAGCAACAAATAAACCGATCAGTTAAACTGAATAATAACCACAATGAAATAGCAAAAATTGATCCAAAACAATTACCAACATTGAATTAAAAGATCATCCACTACAATAATTATTTACTTAACTACGCATTTCAGATAACAACCATTTAAAAAATCTATCACAATTAAGCAACTTAAATGCTCAACCAAGAAATCACTCAAATTAAGCGCGCAAAGCTGCGAACGAACTGACTGAGCAGCAATTAAAATTCAACCAAACAAGAACTAATGCTAATAATAATTTGCATCACAACGATAAAATCAATCATTTTCAACAATAATTTACATAATTAAACAATTTAACAGCATAAAAGTACAAATTTTTTAATAACTAAACAATTAATTCAACTAAACATCAGATCAAGCAACAAACCGACCAAACCAACACCGCTACGGTTTTTAACATCCAAATTCCTGATCCACATCAGTTTTCGAAACAGATCTTAAAATGGGGAAGGAGATGCGATGCGTATGTACCTCGGTGAATTCTAGGGTTTTACCTAAAGATATGGCCCCAAAACCCTAGATCCGGCCTGATCTAGATTTTTTATGAGGACGACGGCGACGGTGACAGCGATCATAACTGAGGTTGAAGCTAGGGTTTTCACTTGGTCGTTTTGTGGTGGCCTCTTGATTTTTAGGGTTTGAGGGTTTGGAATCGAGAAATGGGAAATTTGGGAGATGAGAGGCTGGAGATTAGGAGATGACTGTGAGGAGGGTAAAGGAGGAGCTAAATTTGGGGGGATTTGTTATCAAGTTTGGGGTAGGAATGAGAGAGAAAGAGAGAGAGATGAGATTTTCTTTTGGATATATATGATATATACATATCATATTTTTTTGCGGATATCCGTATCCGAATCCGCTTTTTTATTGGATATCCATATCCTTATCCATATCCAAAGTTTTTTGAATTTGGATATCTGAATATGTATCGTATCCGCCCGGATAAGGATTTTTCATATTCGTATCCGCAAAAATTTCAGATTCGGATACAGACCGGATCAGATATATCCTTATCCGAGAGCATCCCTAGTTTTAGATAGCAACAACAAGAATACAAAATAGTTCATTGATAACTGGAAGTGGAAAGAGTTCGTTTCTCCAAATCTAGATATGTTTTTTGTTTAACGAACATCGTTTCATTTACTAATTTTATCAATTTTTCCATTCCATTTGATTAGGGTCTCAAACCACTCAGATATGTTGGCTTTTGAGCCTTCAACATAGATCTAATAATAATTTTAGAATCTTTCTACTAGATCTTTTCGAAATCAATTTGATATGACCAATATTCATGTGTACCTTAAACCTTGATCATAATTGTTAAAGAATCCACACTTGTTTTTGCTATTTTGTCAAATTGGCAAAATGAGAAATGGCCAAATGAGTGTTTCGCTGTATTCTTCATTTGCTAGAATTCGAGATTACAATTAAAAAAGATGATCGGGCGAAACATGATTTGGCGTCTGATGAATTTTTATTTTTTTACTTTATTTAAATGTGAGACGGAACACTCATTTTAAAAAAAAAATTCCTCATTGGCCGGTACATATTGTACCGTCCAAGATGGATTTTTTTTGTTAAAATGAGTGGGACGGAATGTTATGTTGTTCCTTCCCTAGGTTTAAGCTTTTTTTTTCGATTTTTAAGCTTTGGACGAGAGATGTTGTCTCGTCCTAGCTTACTTTTGTCTGAAATTAGGTGCGTAATTGGCTGGAAGACAAATGGTCAAGTTGTCTCCACTTATTAATAAGATGAAATTCCGTCTCCTCATTATAAATCCAAGCGACAAGGCCCTCTGAGATTATACCATATCAAATATCTCACAACTTAAACTAATTCTTTCTCTTCTGACCTTATCAAACCGAGAGCCATTTTTCTTCTCTTCTTGTTATACCGATCATGTCATCTATAATCAAGCGATTCCTAGGCAGAGTAAAATCAAGGTGCCACATTGGGTCTGAACAAACCAATACAAGAAGCGAAGTAGAAGCGGAGAATACTGCTGTGAATTATAGTGATCCATCTGAGTGGAAAAGAGTTGTTGAAAATCGCCATCACATACATCAGTGTATTATCGAGCATCCTATTGGGAGATTTGTTACATTTAGGGGAAATTGGAAAAGGTTTGATGAAGGCTTATAAAAAATTGTGCACTGTCCCACTAATTAATCACTTGATCGAGCAGGCGGGGTGGCACTGTTTTCTAACTATTGATACCGAGATGTTGTCAATGTGGCTGGTCGAGACATTGGTTGAGAGATGGTGAGACACGACACACTTTTCATCTTTCATGCGGCGAGTCGGGATTCACAATGTTAGATTGGGCAATGCTAATGGGATTATCTATCAGAGTTGGTGATGCACCTCCTTGTAACGATGAGGAGTATACATTCGAAGTTGTGCAGAATCGGTTCTTTGATGAGATTACGGAAGATGATTGGAAGTCTCACAGCGTACGTTGCTCGTTCTTCAAGAAATATTTTGTTAGCAGCTGGATCGAAGCAGCTAAGGTGGATGTCATGATTGCAATTAAAGTAGCACGAGCATTCTTTATGTACTTCATCGGAGAGTTTCTTTTGCCTAATGCTGTTTCAGTAGTCAAATGTGGTTGGTTTGCTGCATTTGAAGATCTTATTACAGTGGGCACATATGATTGGGGAAGTCTCGCATTGGCACTGCTGTATTTCTTCTACGATAGTTGTAGCATACTGAAATTGAAATCTTTTAATGGGTCATGGCAAGGACTTGAGGTAATATTTGAACATAATTGTTATATTAATTTTGTTAATATTTTAATATAATCGTCATATTAAAAAGTTCATTGGAGACTAATTCATTATTTATTAATTATAGTGATGAGTAGCTCCTCCATTATAAATGTAATGTGGCTAATTGTTTACTATGGCTAGTGATTTTTTTCTTGAAATGACGTGACATCATGAATGGCATATGTTTTAGTGGTAGTGAAAGGGAAACCATATCACGTCAAATCTTTTGTTAAAGTAAATTGATGTGATATCAACTTGTTGGTTAGTGTTTAAGTGAGAATCAAACACTAACTTTATGTTGGTCATTTAAGATAGGGTTTGCTCTAGGGATGGTATCCGGTTCGGTTCAGCCCGCAACCCGCCCGTGACCTACCCAATTCGACTCGACCCGCCTTGTCCTGGTTCGGGTTCGGGTCAGACCCGTTCTCCCAACCGAGTCAACCCGGGTCGGAAAAATCCCAACATCAACCCGCTCAACCTGGCCCGTCAACCCGCAAACCCGTTCAAACCCACCCGAACCCAACTCGTGACTCGCGGGCTTGTGGATTCGACCCATTTGAATTTTTTTAATTTTTTTAATATTTTTTTGTGTGCCAAATATATGTATATATATTTCACACCCCGCTTCCCAAAAAGGAATACGGAATACGAATACGTGACTAAGTCCAGCGAATAATTTTCAGCATCCATAAGCTGTCAGGAATCTTTACAACATCTCATAGAAAATAATCAGAGTCGGAAGCAAGAAAAGTCAACCAAGCATGCATATATGAATCAAAATACCAACAGGATTTACTTGAAACCAAAATATTATAATCTCAAATAAATCAAATCTGGATAAGTCAATATTCTGGGTCACATTGCCCAATACAAATAATCCAAGTAGCAAAATACAATTGTTCAAAATAAGCAACAATAAATAATAATAGCAAAACTCCAGCAGCTTGTATCTCATGTCACCAACTCTATCTGGCAACTGGTCTCCAAAATCTGCAATTTAATAAAGTGCAGGAAGCGGAAAAAGAAAACAAACTCCCGTCAATGCAAGTTACGGACCGCTTGTAGTGCAGACACAAGTACATGGGAAAGAATAAATTACATAGCATGGAATAAACATGATAATGAAATAGAACTAGCATGAATCATGAACAGAATCAAGTAATGTAATGTGCTAACAGGGTACAGGTAACATGTATCAAGTTTCATGCAAGCAGGTAAACATGTAAACATGAAATCAAGCATACAGGTAAACAGGTGTCAAGTATCGTGTATAGGTATCATGTAACAGGTATCATGTAACAGGTATCATATATGTCAAGTCTTGTATTATTACTATCTAGGTAGCACTTCTGCGGCACAGGTTTTTTTCACATGGTTGCTACATTCAAACAAGTTGCGTTTAGGCCTAGTGGTGGGTTTCTATAGGGGCGTGTACTCAGGCGTCAAGTCAAGTAACAAGCAACAGGTAAACAGGCACGAATCATGTAGTGAAATCGTGGTAACAGAAATAGGCATGAATCATGTAGTCATGAAACATGGCAACAGATAATAATACAATCCCTATAATAGGCATGAATCATGTAATTGTGAGTTCATGGCAGAATATAATAATAACAGGTATGAATCATGTAATCGTGAGTTTATGGAAGAATATAATAATAATAGGCATGAATCATGTAATCGTGAGTTCATGGTAGAATATAATATTAACAGGCATGAATCATGTAATCATGAAACATGACAATAGATAATGGGATCACGGGCCCCCTTCTGAGTACACATACCTATATTGTCGACTACTAAGGTCTTTTCCTTAACTCCGGCTTGATTATTTGTTATTATTTTAAATAGGCATGTACGTGTCACAAAACAGAGCAAGAATAACATGGCATGAATAAGTAATAGGTTCAGGTTGAAAGATAAATATGTATAGGTGATAAACAACACATAACAGGATAAGACAACGAAAACTCTAGTTCAGGACAACAAGACAGTACTGCACTAAATTTGGAATTTCCGTTGCTACAAAAATGCAAACTTGGATCCGTCAAAGAATCTGAAAAATAGAATCTCGGCTGAATCCAGCAAATATATGTATGTCTTATAGTGTTTCACAAAAATAGGTCTCAAAACAAATTTGAATCCAGAAAATGTGTTCAGTCATAAATTAGAAGTTTGTATTCAAGAACAGGAAAACAGCATGAAAACTTGTTAATTAAATCCACGAAAAATCTGGGGTATTCCCTAGTATGTTTAGTAACAGAATATAAAGTTTCATAATTTTTCAATATAAATAGTTTAGTCAACAAAAATCAGAAAACATCAAGATGCAGTGATTTGGTATATCTGGAATTATAAATACTACAGTACGAAAATAGCAATATATCACAAACCATAAATCGAAATCCAAATCCGTCTAACGAGTGATAAAATAGATACAGTAGGCTAACTTTCATATTCACAAAGATTTTACAAACAGCAAGTAGAATCAGGTCGAAAATCAAGTTCTTTACTAAACAGTATGAAAATTCTGAATGTACAGTAATTGTTTGGAAGCATAGAACGGTTTATAAAACTCATCAAATAAATTCAAAAAAATTCAGGGTTAATCCCAATCAATTCTAGTTGTACTGTGCAAAATATTGGATCAAAATAATACTTTTAACATCATGATAAAAATAGATTACTCTTCAGAATTCATAGAAAACGAAGTATGGAAATCTCTCTACACCACTGCAGTAAAATAGACATAACTCACAACTCGTAAAACGAAACTGAGATTTGTCAGAAGGGTTGGAATATAGACAGAATTTTCTACAGTTCATGTTTACAAATATTTTTCATATACTGACCTTAATAGGGTCTAAAATACTGATCAGAAGCAAGGTTACTGAAAATATAGAATTATTTTTCGAACATAAAATCATATAGTTCATGTAAAACTCATCCAAATCAACCCAAACATGAAATATTGTGTAATAGATGTCCAAACAACATGGTATAGGGTATTTCACAAGTCCACAACAAGTATACCATGAATAACACAAACGAGCACATGATATTATATGAACAACGTGCATATATACAACAAGAAGTGGTCAACCCTAGATTATTTCATGTCATGTATGTCGTGAGGCAACTATGGTCGAATCATCGCAATAGAGACAATATATAACAGAGGATTCATAGACGAATTGTCTCTAGAACCCAACTACAGTACATACGGTATTTCGTACTTGTATTACACAAAGAAAAGAATACAAGTTACTTGCCTTATAACCGACGACAAAAACGGTGCAAAGCAAGAATAACGGGAACGGATTCCCGAGGCACGAACACAAACACGAACAAGATGAACAACCGATTGCGGAAAAGATGAAGACGATCGAGATCACGAACACAATTAGACGGCTGAGATCAAGAGATCAAGATCAAGATGATCGGATCAGATCGGACTACTAGACCTACCTGATGATGATGATCAAGATCGATCGATCGAACGGCTGCGATCAAAGGACGTTGATAATCATCATGATCGTGATGATCAAGAGGAGATCGGATGGCCAGGAATTGATTAATCAATCAAGGGGACATGATGATCATGATGATCATGGCGATCGATGGCTCACATCACACTTGATCAAAACCAACCAAACAACACACCCATCAATGGTGCACTAGCTTGGCGATAACCGGCAGTGGGTGGCGACGCTCAGGCGAGGCTGACGGCGGACGAGGGCTGCCGGCGGGGACTGGCGGTGGAGAGGCTGCCGGCAATGAAGCGACGGTAGGTCGTTGCAGGGGCTGTTGCCTGGCTTCAAGGGCTCTGTCATCTGGCTTCCGCTCAGGAGGAGCATAGGCTGGCGGTTGTGGTCGTCTGGTCGCGATGGAGGCAGGGAATCAAGACGATGCGGTGGTGGCGATGCTCTGTGCTGCGCTCGAACGAGACGACAACAACAACGAGGGGAAGCCTCGGCTTGGGGTGCTGCGACGTCGGAGAGGGGAAGGAGGAGGTTGGTTGTCGATGGAGAGAGAGAGGAAAGATGGAGATCAGGAGGGAGATGAAAAGGCGGCGGTTGAGGGTTTTAATGCAGGGGATGGGAGTAAGGATAAATATATATATATATATATATATATATATATATATAGGTAAATAGAGTTTAGGGTTAGGTTCTAACGGGTGGGTTAACGGCTATTGGTAAACGGGTTTGGGTATTAGGTTAGTTAATATGGTATTAGGCTTAATGGGTTCAAGACAAAATCTAATAGGATAAAAATGGGTTTTGGGTCTTAGGAAAATACAATAACCAATAAAAATATATAATTAGGATTTTATAGAAATACTAATAATAATAATAATAACAATAATAATAATAACAATAATAATAATAATAGTATTAAAAATAATAGTAATTATAATAATACTTAAAACAACAACAACAATAATAATAATAGCAGAACAATAATAATAACAAGAATAATAGGGTTTGTATTATAATATAAGAATAATAACAATAAATACAACTAATGAAAAGAACGGATTTTAACAGGAGATACAAAATATTTTTGAAATAAAATGAATTTAAGAAAACGAAAATTTTTATAAAGGACTCAAACCCAAATAATATACAGAAAAAGAAAATACTCCCAAAATACATAAAACGGAAAATAGGGGTTACAGTATATGTATACATATATTGAAAAATATATGTATATATATAGGCATATATGCATATAGATATACTCTAAAATTTATCAAAAATTTAGAAAAATGAGTGTGGACATCAAAATTAATTGATTACTACCCACTACTCAATTAGACAACCCCCACCCTAGCTATTTATAGCCAACTCCACATCCTCACATCTCTCATCTCACCAATATGGGACTAAAAAATTTCAAAGTTTAAAATCCAAATATATTTAGTCCCACATTGGCGAGATGAGAGAAGTGAGAAGATAGAGTTGGTTATAAATAGCTAGGGTGTGGTGGGCTAATTGAGTAGTGGGATATAAATAGCTAGTGAGCAATTAATTTTGTTGTTCACAACCATTTAATATAAAATGTACAAATTATTATTTTTTGAAGTTAAAAACAAAATTTAAATAGCCGGGCCAACCCGCGACCCGACCCAACCCGACCCGAGTTGGACCCAAATGGGTTCACGGGTTGGGCGGGTCGACATTTTGCAAATTCAACCCGGCTCGACCCGACCTGGTTAACATTCGGACCCGACCCGAACCCGCCCTACTCGGGTTCCAACCCGGATGGATTCGACCTGACCCGGCCCAGTCAACCCGTTTGCCAACCCTAGTTTGGTCTGAGAATCATTCACACTACCATCACTCCGATTTAATCTCACACGTCTTCATCTTCAACCCACAACATCTCTAATTAATGGATGGAAATTTTTTCTTCATCTTCTACCTTAAACTCATCAGACAAATAATCCGAGCACCAGGATGATGTAGCAAGAATTATTAATAATTGTATGTAGTTATTGGCCATGGGGGTTCAATATAGCCAACATGTTGATCACGGATGATATATTCGGCGTGAAAGAAAAGAAGGTCATAGACGTATGTGGAGGGATTGTTTTTCAGATAATCCCATATACGGCAATAATATATTCCGTCGTAGATTCCGCATGAGTCGAGTTTTATTCAATCGGATAATAGAAGCAACCGTTGGTTACGATCGTTACTTTCAACATCGACGAAATGCAACAGGAACTATGAGCTTATCTCCATATCAGAAAATAACTAATGCAATACGATATTTAGCACATGGATCTTCAGCAGATACAGTTGACGAATATGTCAGAATCGGAGAAACTACATTATTGAAAATGGTACGTCAATTTTGTATTGCAATTGTGAACATATTTGGGCCTCAATGCACAAGAAAACCAAATGCACATGATGTTCATAGACTTCTCGAAGAAAATAAATCTTGGAGCTTTCCTGGTTGTTGGGTAGTGTGGATTGCATGCATTGGGCATGAAAAATTTGTCCTGCAGCTTGGCATGGCCAGTATACAGGTTATGCTCGGGAACACACAATTATTCTCGAAGTGGTGGCTTCTTATGATCTATGGTTTTGACATTCATTCTTTGTAATGCCGAGATGCAATATTGATTTGAATGTACTGAACTGATCCACCTTATTTAATGAAATTCTTGATGGTTGTGCACCACCAGCTAATTTTTTTTATCAACAATCATAATTACTGTAACACCTCGCAAAATAGTATATAACAATTTTGCTTTGTAATCTGTGCATGTTTAAGAATTGCACGTGATTATGTATTTTTCTAATAATTATTAGTTTCAATTGAGAAATTTCAGATATACTGACCATTCTGAACCCGATAAGATAGAATCGGGATATCTTCTCAATTAAATTATGGATTATCCCGATTGTTTTAACGAAACAATCTTTGGGGAAAATAATAATTTTTATAAAATATATTTTTATTCAACAAATAAATATTTTATTTGTTAGTGTGTGTGTGTATATATATATATATATATATATATATATATATATATATATATATATATATTTGTTGGATCGTATATGAATACGATCTATAATTATTTGAATATGAATACCTTTATACATATTCGATAATTTTTATAGTTGAAAATATTTTTCTAATTATATTCTTGAGTTGTTTTAAATTGTTATGTTTTTATTTAAAAGCTTAGGGGTTTTGCTTGACTTGGGGCTCCTTAACCTAGGGTTACTTGACCTAGGGTTATGTAACCCTAGCAATCTTGATCTTCTTGGATTATCTTGAAGAGATCTAATAGCCAAGAATTGCCATGAAGATTTCTTCATGAAGCAACCAAGAGAACTCTTGAACATTCTAGGTTTTGTGTGTTGGATCATATCTAGCCCTCCATTTCTCCACTCACCCATCCTCTCATCCCCCCACCCCCCTCCTCCCCACCCGCACCCGCACCCGCACTCTCTTCCATTTCATTTTTGCTCCAACTCCAAACTCCATTCCTTCTTTCTTTCTATTCCTTGTTCTACTTGCATAGCTTCAACAAAAAAAAAAAAAAAAAAAAGGGAGAAAAAGAAAAAGAGAAAGTGAAGTAAAAGAAATAGAGCGAGAGAATATGTAAGCCTTCATCATTTACATTTGTTTTTGTACGATTTTGTTCAAGAAAGAAGCAAGCTAAGGAGGAGGAGGAGGAACCACTTGAGGCTAGAAAGCTTGTCCCATTCAATTAACAACCAAAGGGTGGGCGTTCTTCTAACTTCAACTTTTTTTGTTATGATGTTGTGTGTAGGATTGTTAATAGAGGCTTGATACCATGCTTGTGTGATTGAGAAATTATGGAAACATATGGCTGTATGTTAGTATAATTCATAATATATCTATAAATGCATATGTGGTGTATGGTATGTGAAGTTAGAGAAATTCTAACTTACAAATGACTTAGAATCTTGACCCAACATTTTCATGGCATGTTTTTCTATGATTATAGATAATACTCAAATTTTTTCATAATTTTCTGGGTTTATTTAGTACTGCAAATTAAATTTTGTTTCTAAAACAGTGAGTAGTAGAAAAGTTTAGCTTTTAGCTATAACTTGTTTGAATTCAAAAATTCATAACTTGAAATTGGTAAGGTATCTTGAGCTAAAAATTTTACTGGAGGTAATTGGTTATGTTAAAAACAATCATTTCATATTTCATATTTTTCTGAATATATTTAATATATTTAAAAATTATCTTGGTCGACTGGGTTCAGAACCGAATCTGGCTCTGTTTCTGTGAAGAGCTGTAGTTTCAATAAATTATAACTTTCTTTCGGTAAAGAATCTTATGATAAAATTTTAGATGTAGCATCTACTATGTGTCTATATCATGTTACTAAAATTTTTGAATTTCTAGACAAAATTTGAGGGGTTTTTAAATTAGTTTGTGCAAGAGGTTTTGACACACTGTCTGAAAATAGAAAAGATTTTCTACTGGACTCAAAATCTAAAACTCCTTGCGTATTTTGAATCTTCATGCATTTTTTGATATGTTGAACTTGTGTATGTCTAGTTATTTTATCCCAAATTTTATAAATTAATATTAGAGTTGTGTATGAATTGATACTAATTTTTGAATAGACTATGTTCAGATACAGTGCAGATTTAGTAGGTCTGTGCACTTGAGCTTTTTTGGAACTGTGAGTTTAGAATATGAAGAAATGATCAACTAGAGACTTGTGGTAGAGAGTCTTAGCTTTCCAAAACATTTGGAATCTTGCCATTTCAATTTGTAGATTCAAATGTATGATTTTTCTAAGTTCTTGACAGAACCAGTCCAAGTAGAAGACTTTGTTTTTTTGTAAAGTAAGTTAAATTTTCCTGTGCACACCGGATGAAATAGGGGTTTTATAATGCTTTAAATGGATGAATTTGAGGATGTGATCAACTAGAGAGATGTAGTAGACACTCATAGCTTTCCATAAAACCTAGGATCATGTGATTCCGTTAAGTGAGCGAGTTGTTATGACATTGGCAAGAAGCAACAGCTGTGAGTTCAGAATTAGCATGTCTGAGAATTTATGATTTTCTATCCCTATGTGGTTAGAATATGAGAAATTGATTAACTAGAGAATTGAATTAGACACTCTTAGCTTTCCAAAGAGTATTAATTCCTAAAATTCCAGTTTGTGGATTAGAAGTTATGAATTTTTCTAGTAACTGAACAGATTTAATCTCCGCAGTAGTTGTATATTTGGACAAATAAGTCAATTTGTTCTACACCTAGGTCTTGGACTTATGTGTTAGTAGCATTTATATGTTGAAATACTTGATTCTATCAGATTTTGAGTTTGTCTAATTGTGTTTGATAGTTTGCTTTGATTTGAGTTGTTTGGGGGATCGTCTAGGGTAAGGTATTACCCTACGACTAACAACCCTTAGGCTAGAATTGAAATTCTTCTGCCTCGAAAACTGGATAGTCATCCCACGTATGCCGACGAATTGTTACCCAAGGGGTAATTGATCGTGGGCCAGGATACTGGATGCGATTTGAATCCAAGGTGGTGGCGAATGATGGAGATCAGGTCATCGGTATTTGGGTAAGTATACCAGGTCAGATCCAATACTGACCTAGGTATTATTGAAATTAATTATGATTTATATTTTTTCTCCTGAGTCTGTCAATGGTCGGGTGGTGGTGTTTGTGTATGTTTACCTTTATTCACGAGTTTAAGGCATCCCTTGGGCGACGATGTACTGTTCGCCGAGGGTCACGGGCCGGGGATATAGGTCGAGGACTTATGGAGGTGTTGGCAATCGATGAAGGTCAATTAGCTGTGATTAGTTACTATTTTGACATACCAGTCAGGCTCAATCATTTGTTAAAATACTGTTCATATTTTGAAAATACAGCATTTTTCGGTAACACTGTTAACTGATTATTTTCCTTTGCTGCTTGAGGAACGAGTTGGTGTAAGGGGTGATACCCTATAATCCAATTTTTTTTAAGGGCCAGAACTAGGCGGTGATAACTAGGGCTGTCCCTTCCTGTCAAAGGGATATGGGTTGTGAATTCTCATTAGTCGAGAACATGGGAGTCGTATCTCGCTTTGTTAATTCCTAAGGTTCTTTGATAAGAACGAGATGTTCCCTTGTTCTATGTTGGTGGACACGAACGGGCCATAGGTGGGGTTCCCTATGAGTCTTCAGCGCCACATGGTACGAGGTACCTTGTAGTTCGTCATGGCTTGTGAGTGAGGTCTGGTACGCCGGTTATTAGTGGTAAACGGGGACACCTCAAAATTTTGTAACCTCCTCAATCTTGTTGTACTTATCGGGAACAGGAAGTGTACAATAGTAGAATGCATTGCATGGCGAGGGTTCGAAACCCTGAATTGGAGAAGACGATTTGATTTGGAGCGTATGTAGTGTAATGCCCTGATTTTTCATTTAATGAAAAATTATTTATTTTGCACGTAGTGTGCACGTGCAATATTTTGGTTGAATTAAATGTTATGATTATTTTCATCATGATGAGTATGGATATTTAAATATGTGCCTTTAATTATTTTTCTATAAAGCCTTCTTTCAATTAGACAAAAACCTTTTTCCTAAAGCCCAAAAATTTAGTTTATTTATTTTATTTTTAATAATTATTTGGCCCAAAATCTAAAGCCCACGAACTATTTTTTATACAACTTGTCATGTAGAATACAATTTAAAGACTATTTTATTTTTATACAAAAATTTAATGTACAATTTTTGGACCTAGTTGCATGCACGTGCACTACACGTACACGTGCAATATGCATTCCTATGATGGCCGGTTGTGATATTTTTGGAGGGAAACCAAAATTTGAGTGGGATCATGGTGTGGTGGTTACTTGGTTGTGGGTAGTTAATGCAACTCCTACTTTCATCTTAGCCCTCCATCTTATAACCACTTAATTGATCCTAGCCATCCATTCTCCTTGATTTTGATTATAAATACCCCCCTCCATGGCTAGTTATTCTTATGCTTATTACTTCCTACAAACCTATAGTCTAAATTATATGATCTAGTAGTGATTGTGTGAGTTAAAAGATTGAGAGTATGTGGGGTTTTTGCTTGCAACAAGGAGAGGAGGCCGGCTACCACTAGAAGGAGGAGCTTGGTTTACTTGGGTGTGCTTGGAAGGCTTGTGTGCACGTGTTCAAAGAGGAATATTTTCGTTGCAAGGACATTTGTCTAGGGATTGCTAGTGAATTTTTCTCTCCATACAAGGTGGGTAAATTTTCTATATTTCTAAATAGGGATATATGCTAGATTGGAATGGAAAAATGATGCATGAAAAAGGCTAATAAGAGTACACATTTTAATTGGAAAATTGAGCTATAAATTGAATGGAATGTGGTTGTGCAATTGTATGTGATTTGATTAGTAAAAATCTAATTTTTATGTGAATTAATTATGGCCATGGATTGTTGAAGAAAATTTCATTATCTACATCAAAAACTACGTATACAAAAGTTAGTAGATTGTTAATGCTATTTCATGTGTTAAATAGATCTTTTGTGCTAATGTGGGAATGGATAAATTCAAATATAGATTTGTATGTTGGGTAAAAAATTAGAAACAGAGAATTAAGGTGAAATTTTGTTAATAAAGAGATTAGAATGTTAATTGCTAAGAAATGTCAAAAAAAAAGGTAAAATATGGTAGTTACAATGTAGAATTCGAATTAATTGTATGAAAATATGTTTTAATTGCTACAAAAATTATTTTGTTCATATTGGTATATAAATTATGTGAAAAATAATCAATCAGGAATTTTACAGTAATTTTTATAAAAAAAAAAAACAAAGTGAAAGGAGGTCTAGTTGAACATCGAAATGTTTTGATAACAGAGAAGATTGATTTAAGTGAACTTAGAATTATACTATAGACAACCCGAGCGCATAGCTCAAGTGGTTGGGTCGGTTTTAATGGCTACAGTGGTCTGAGATCGCTGGTTCGAATCCTTGTGGAACCATACTTGAAAAAAAAAAAAAATAACATAAGCAGCGGCCGAAAGCATTTAAGGCTCTCAACGCCTCTTATACCGCCAGTAGCCTTCGGCCTAGTGGTCTGTGCTTTGGGTTGGGTTCTCTGTGGTGCTGGGTTCGAATCTTGCCCTCGGCAAGTTGGGAAAAAATATATTTTTTGTGTTTTTAGTGATCGAAAAATTATGAGAAAAATATGGTTATTCTTCTAAAAATATATGGGACTTATTAAAAATAATTTGGGAATGATTTACATAAAGTAAGATATAATTTGTGACTAAATGAGTAAATAGAACTATAGTCTACATTGATATTCTTTGTGAAATTGTATCGTGCAAAAATGATTTGAAATGAAGGATTAGAAAATTAATGTGGCAAGAAGAAATTATATTGTGTGATGTGATGCAAATTATTCTCATTTGAGAATAGTGTGAAAAATGTGAATTGTGAATATTCCTTAGTGATGTGAATTTCAAAGTGAAATTGATAATTGATAAAGCATATGAATTCCATGTATAGTTATGGACTATTTGAACGAATTAGAAATCATGATTGGAAAAGAGAAATACTTTTGAGTATGACAAATCAACAAATGAATGTATGAGTTGGAAATGCTCGTTTTGGAAATTGTGAATTGAAAATTGAAACAAAAGGAGTAGCTAAGTCTCCCCCGGCATTTTGGAAATAAATGAAATGAAAATTGAAAAGAAAGACCAAGGTTGGTCATGTTTGAATGAATGAATAAGTCCGGTTTAGTGGAGAGGCTAACTCTAGAGCTTTGATTTTTGTTCATGATTTTGATAAGAACTAAGGATTAGTACATAGTGGAGACGTGATGAAAGTAGGAGAAAAACACGAGTATGAGGGCCATCGGATTAGCGGTGTGAGAGTGATCCACAGGCTGCCTGCTTGATGCGTCAAGACATGGCGTGGGCACTACTCCAGAATTATCGTCCCGGTGGCGACGCTTGTGGGGATGTTTGAGTGGCTATGGGTGGTTCCATTGTTCCATGGCGGAGGCTGAATTGTCCATAGGTTGCCTGCTCGATGCGTCGTGTCAGTGCGTAGGATTCCCCTCCAGGCTGCCTGGACATGGGCTCATAGATCATAGAATATCTAAGATACCTACCGTAATTACAGTAGTAGATTAAGTCATAACGAGGGATTGAACCCTACAAAGATGAAGAACGATTAAGGGCTTGCCCTCGGACCTATGTAGTATGGGATGCATAGAATCCGAACAAGTGCGCATTTGTGTCATCTAACATAATTAACTGCATTAAGGATTAAGTGCACATTCACAACACGACATCAATAGGGTAGTCCCTTTAGTTTGATATGTGACAAGTTTGTGTTTGCTAAATATGGAAAATAAGTTATACTATTTTCGGCATAGAGAGGATGGCCGTGTATAATGATCGTCGGTTGAATAAACTGACGTACCCACAGTCTTATATGCAGGTAAATGGCTTGATAAAGATTAAAGAGGAACAAATGCTTAAAGATTACTCAATGTTGTTGTATATTTGTTTTCATTGTTGTAAAATTTTACTTCCGCTGTGCAATGTAAAGTGTAATATTGATGTAAACTCTGATGTAAAGAGAAAAGTTTAAATTTCCTTGTAAAATTGTACTAAAGGGAGCGGAAAAGATCCTGTAGAACATCTCGAATTCAGTGTATTTGGGATTCGGGGCGTTACATGTAGTATGGGATGCATGCTTGTTCAAAGTCTTATTGACATTAGACTAAGTGCATCTGTTTTCTGTACATTGTACTGTAGACTTTAGTTCATGGCATACACAGACACTAGAAAATTAGGATGCACGTTTCCTTTTTCATCAAGACTAGTTGTGATTGTACAAGTTTGGAGATCGCTTCTATTATCAGCAATGCGTCATTATACGTATTAACGTGCCCACTCAATTAGGTGCTGGAAGCCAGATTGCGAATACAAGAAGACTCAAGGCCAGCAGAGTATCCAAGTGGAATAACCAGTGGACATTCTCACAAATAAAGCAGTTGCAGAAGAATCAGAGTAGAGTAGCAGAAGACTCGAGCCACGTAGCACATCTCAGTGAAGTAGATTGACTACTCAGTGGAGTTCCAGTGGAAGATCAGTTGACTACTGCTCCGAAAGGCAGGCGATAGTGGTTACTTATGAGAATTTGTATTACTTTAATGTAATTTGTATTCCTTATTAAAGAACAAGATAATGATTGTAATTAATGATGTAATAATTTTATTTGGCAATAAAAAGTTTTAAATTTTCCATACTATTACTGTGTTGAGATGCATTCGAAGGAAAAAGTTCTGGTTTGTGTCACAGATTTCCGGTAGTGGGTTCTGGGGCACTGTAGAAGTGGTATCAGAGCTGACTTCAAATTGTAATCTGTACAGTAGAAAAATAAAACTTAAAATGCCAGTTAGAGGCAGGTTTATGTTTGGACAATTTAAGTAATCAATATATATCTGTGATTCCTCTCTAACCGGAACTAAACCTGCGTATGTTTTGCAGGATGGTGTTCAAAGATATCTTCATCAATGATGTGTTAGTAGAAGAAGATGAACCAATACCTACAAAGGGACTGATGACAGTGGAGAAAGAAATGAGGGAAGAGCTACAGCAGGCCGAAAATGAAGAGAACTCACCCCCCACCATCACCAAGCCCAACCGCGGAGCAGCAAATGACAACCATCATGTTCTAAGAATGAGAAAGCTGAAAGAGCGCAAGGACAAGGCGATCCGCCAGGCCAAGCAGCAGATCAACACTTACCAAACAGAGATTGCACGACTAAAGAAAGAACGGGAGCAGCTTCAATCCGAAATGACACACTTTCAGAATCGTTGGTGGGGACTCCAGAAAAACACCAAGCCAAGAACTGCTGGGAAGACCACCAAAGAGAGCTGGGAAAATTACCAAACATTCTAAGGGAAAACACCCCAAGGAGGCAATTACAAATAAGAGTTGTTACGAATGGAGGAAAGTCGGATACTTTAAGTCAACCTGCCCAACAATTATAGCCAAGAATTGTTACAACTGTGGAAAATTCGGGCACTTCAAGTCAACATGCCCACAAAAATACAAGATGGATGCTCGAGGAGCAAGTAGCAGGATATCAGTAACTGGGTGTTAATATTATGTGAACCGACTATGGTTTGGAATATTTTGGAAGTCGAAGTAAGATGTAATCTACCTTGTATTATGAATGTTCAACTTAGCTATGAATGATATTATGTTTTGGGGAACTTTCGATGTACTACTTCGTGAATGATTGATTTTTCTCATAATTATGGTGCAACTTGATGTTAGAAAGGCTACTTTGCAACCGAATATCCAAAAGACAACCTGCAGCCAGATGTCGAGGAGAAGGTCTGTAACATGATGCTAATATAGCGAGTCTGCAACCAAACAACAAATGAAGGCGAGCTGCAGCACTGGAGCTGAGGAAGAACAATAAAGGGCAACCAAGACTTAACATTGAGACTAGAATTTGCGATATACCGAGGGAAAGCACTGGTGAAAGATAGCAAAAACCAGACGCCATCGCCAGAAATGAATCATGCCTAGACTCAAGGAAGTATTCGTCAACGACCAACACAATTCTTTTCCAGAAGCAGCAGAGCTCTCCAGGATCAGCTTATGATCAAGCAACCGCCAGCAGCACGCCAAGGAGGAAACCTCGCCAAGACAGAGCATGACCACGTCAACCTTCAGCAAAAATTCGTGACTTCACCCTTTTCTAAGGAGGGAGTGGTCACCAACTAGCAGGAGTTGCAATCTAGGTGTAGATCGGTATTACTGACAGATAAAGAGCGAAGCAAAATGGAACTAATATTGCGTTCTAATGTTACAGGTACCAAAAAATTCTCACAGATTAAGGTCAGAAACCGAAGACTATGTGACTATTATCTACCCCAGAGCAAGAGCAGAAGAGTATCGGTATCAAATTCATGGTTAATCTATCCAGAAAACTGAAAAGCAACAATTCTACTTGATCGAAGACCAGTTTGTCGAGGGTGTCACTCGAGAAACTGGAGATAGTTCAGGGATATATCTCCTAAACCATTGGTAATTGTGATTTTTTTTCCTTTCCATTAGCGTCGTTCTGAGGACAGAACGATTCTAAGGAGGGAGTAATGTAACACCTTATAAAATAGAATATAACTATTTTGTATTGTAGTCCATGCATGTTTAAGAATTGCACGTGATTATGTATTTTTCTAATAATTATTAGTTTTAATTGAGAAATTTCAGATATACTGACCATTCTGAACTCGATAAGATAGAATCGGGATATCTTCTCAATTAAATTATGGATTATCCTGATTGTTTTGACGAAACAATCTTTGGGGGAAATAATAACTTTTATAAAATATATTTTTATTCAAAAAAGAAATATTTTATATGTTAGTGTATATATATATATATATATATATATATATATATATATAGAGAGAGAGAGAGAGAGAGAGAGAGAGAGAGAGAGAGAGAAATCTTCGGTTGCACACTACTTTGGTGAGCACTCCGTGAGCACTCACGAAATAGAGCACCTATGACAAATCCGAACCGCTCATATTGTTCTATATACCTTAGATAGCCTAACAATAAAAAATCAAGTAATTTGAAGTTCATTTGCCCATGATTTACATCATTACAAAATTGTATGGCTGAAAATTCTAACAGCATGATGGATGGGCAAATGAACTTCAAATTACTTGATTTTTTATTGTTAGGCTATCTAAGGTATATAGAACAATATGTGCGGTTTGGATTTGTTATAGGTGCTCTATTTCATGAGTGCTCACGGAGTGCTCACCAAAAGTAGTGTGCAACCGAAGGGGACTATATATATATATATATATATATATATATATATATATATATTTGTGGGATCGTATTGGATCGTATATGAAATGCGATCTATAATTATTTGAATATGAATACGTTTATACGTATTCAATAATTTTTATAATTGAAAATATTTTGCTAAATATATTCTTGAATTGTTTTAAATGGTTATGTTTTTGTTTAAAGGGTTAGGGTTTTTTCTTGACCTAGGGTTCCTTAACCTAGGGTTATGTAACCCTAGCAATCTTGTTCATCTTGGATTATCTTGAAGAGATCTAATGTCCAAGAATTGCCATGAAGATTTCTTCATGAAGCAACCAAGAGAACTCATGAACATTCTAGGTTTTGTGTGTTGACTCAAATCTGGTCCTCCATTTCTCCACTCACCCATCCTCTCATCCCCCCCCCCCCCCCCCCACTCTCATCCATTTCATTTTTGCTTCAACTCCAAAGTCCATTCCTTCTTTCTTTTCATTCCATCTTCTTCTTGCATAGCTTCAAAAAAAAGGAGAAAAAGAAAGAGAGAGTGAAGTAAAAGAAAGAGAGAGAGAGTATGTAAGCCTTCACCATTTACATTTGTTTTTGTAAGATTTTGTTCAAGAAGGAAGCAAGCTAAGGAGGAGGAGGAGGAACCACTTGAGGCTAGAAACCTTGTCTCATTCAATCAACAACCAAAGGGTGAGCATTCTTCTAACTTCAATTTTATTTTTGTTATGATGTTGTCTGTAGGATTGTTAATAGTGGCTTGATACCATGCTAGTGTGATTGAGAAATTATGGAAACATATGTTTGTATGTTAGTATAATTGATAATAGATCTATAAATGCATATGTGGTGTATGGCATGTGAAGTTAAAGAAATTATAACTTGCAAATGGCTTAGAATCATGACCCAAAATTTTTATGGCATGTTCTTCTATGAGTATAGAGCATACTCTAATTTTTTTCATAATTTTCTGGGTTTATTTAGTAGAGCAAGTTAAAGTTTGTTTCCAAAACAGTGAGTAGTAGAAAAGTGCAGTTTTTAGCTATAACTTGTTTGGATTCAAAAATTCATAACTTGGAATTGGTAAGGTATCTTGAGCTAAAGGTTTTACTGGAGATACTTGGATATGTTAAAAACAATCGTTTAAAATTTTATATTTTTCTGAATTTATTTGATATATTTAAAAATTGTCTTGGTCTACTGGGTTAAGAACCAAAAACTGGCTCTGTTTCTGTGAAGAGGTGTAGTTTTAATAAATCATAACTTTCTTTCGGTAAAGAATCTTGTGACAAAATTTTTGATCTAGCATCTACTATGAGTCTATATCTTGTTAATAAAGTTTTAGAAATTTTAGACAAAATTTGATGGGATTTTAAAATTAGTTTGTGAAAGAGGTTTTGGCTCACTATCTAAAAATAGAAAAGATTTTCTACTAAATTCAAAAAGCAATAATTCCTTGCATATTTTGAATCTTTATGCAATTTTTGGGTATGTTTTTTTGGGTATGTTGAACTTGTGTATGTCTAGTTAATGAATCCCAAATTTTATAAATATTGGAGTTGTGTATGAATTGATATTTATTTTTGAATAAACTATGTTCAGATTCAGTGTAGATTTATTAGGTCTGTGCACTTAAGCCTTTCTGGAACTGTGAGTTTAGAATCTGAAGAAATGATCAACTCGAGACTTGTAGTAGAGAGTCTTAGCTTTCCAGAACATTTAGAATCATGCAATTTCAGTTTGTAGATTGAAAGATGTAATTTTTCTAATATCTAGACAGAACCAGTCCAAGTAGAAGACTCTGTTTTTTGTAAAGTAAGTTAAATTTTTCTGTGCACACCTTGATTAAATAGGAGTTTTATAGTGCTTTAAATGGATGAATTTGAGGATGTGATCAACTATAGAGTAGTAGTAGACACTCATAGCTTGCATAAAACCCAAGATCATGTGATTTCGATAAGTGAGCGAGTTGTTATGACATTGGCAAGAAGCAGCAGTTGTGAGTTCAGAATTAGCATGTCTGAAAATTTGTGATTTTCTATCCATGTGTGGTTAGAATATGAGGAATTGATAAAAGTAGACACTCTTAGCTTTCCAAAGAGTATTAATTCATGAAATTCCAGTTTGTGGATTAGAAGTTATGAATTTTTCTAGTAACTAGACAGATTCAATCTTAGTAGTAGTTGTATATTTTGATAAAAAGGCCATTTTGTTCTACACCTAGACTTATGTGTTAGTAGCATTTATATGTTAAAATACTTGATTCTATCAGGTTTTGAGTTTTATTAAATGTGTGTGATGGTTTGCTTTGATTTGAGTTGTTTAGGGGATCGTCTAGGGTAAGGTATTACCCTACGACTAACAACCCTTAGGCTAGAATTGAATTTCTTCCGCCTCAGAACTGGATAGTCATCCCTCGTGCGCCGACGAATTCTTACCCAAGGGGTAATTGATCGCGGGCCAGGATACTGGATGCGATCCGAGTCAGAGGTGGTGGCAAACGATGGAGATCAGGTTGCCGGTGTTCTGGTAAGTATTCCTGGTCAGATCCATTATTGTCCTAGGTATTACTGAAATTAATTATGATTTGTATTTTGATGCCCTGAGTCTTTCAATGGTTGGGTGTTGGTGTTTGTGTTTGTGTATGTTTACCTTTATTCAATGGTTTAAGGCATCCCTTGGGCACCGGTGTACTGCTCGCTGAGGGTCACAGGCCAGCAATCGATGAATGTCGATTCACTGTGATTAGTTACTATTTTGACAGACCGGTCGGCTCAATCGTTTGTTAAAACACTGTGCATATTTTAAATATACAACATTTTTTGGTAACATTGTTAATTAATTATTTTCCTTTGCCGCTTGAGGAACGAGTTTGTGTTAGGGGTGATACCCTATAATCCGATTTGTTCTAAGGGCCAGCACTAGGCGGTGATAACCAGAGTTGTCCCTTTCTATGAAAGGGATACGGGATGAGACTTTTCATTAGTCAAGAACACGGAGTCGTATCTCGCTCTGTTAATTCCTGAGATACATTGATAAGAACGGGATGTTCCCTTGTTCTATGTTGGTGGACAGAAATGGGCCATAGGTGGGGTTCCCTATGAGCCTTCAGTGCCACTTGGTACGAGGTACCTTGTAGTTCGTCATGGCTTTTGAGTGAGGTCCGGTACGCCGGTTATTAGTGGTAAATAGGGACACCCCCAAAATTTTGTAACCTCCTCAATCATGTTGTACTTATCAGGAACAAGAAGTGTGCAATAGTAGAATGCATTGCATGGCGAGGGTTCAAAACTCTGAACTGGAGAAGACGGCTTGATTTGGAGCGTATGTAGTATGAGATGCATGCGTGTTCAAAGTCTTGCTGACATTGGACTAAGTGCATCTGTTTTCTGTACATTGTACTGTAGACTTTAGGTCATGGCATACATAGATAATAGAAAATTAGGATGCACATTTTCTTTTTCAGCAAGAATGATTGTGATTGTACAAGTTTGGAGAACGCTACTATTATCGGCAATGCATCAGTATACGTACTGACATGTCCACTAAATTAGGTGCTGGAAGCTGGATTGCGAATACAGGAAGACTCAAGGCCAGCAGAGTATCCAAGTGGAATAACTAGTGGACATTATTACAAATAAAGTAGTTGTGGAAGAATCAGGGTAGCGTAGCAGAAGACTTGAGCCAAGTAGCACATCTCAGGAAAGCAGATTGACCACTCAGTGGAGTTCCAGTGGAAGATCAGTTGACTACCACTCCGAAGGGTAGGCGATAGTGGTTACTTTAGGAGAATTTGTAATACTTTAATGTATTTTATATTCCTTGTTCAAGAACAAGATAATGATTGTAATTGATGATGTAATAATTTTATTTGGCAATAAAAAGTTTTAAATTTTCCATACTATTACTATGTTGAGATGCATTCGAATGAAAAGATTCTGGTTTGTGTCACGAGTTTCCAGTAGTGGGATCTGGAGCGCTACAATTACAACATGGGGTACTATTTAGCAGATGGTATGTACCCTCCGTTGACTACTATAGTCTAAACATACACTGCTTCGGACACTCAAAAGGAAAAAAAAATTTCTCAAATGCAAGAAGGTGTCAAAAAAGATGTTGAACGTGCATTCTGCATCTTAGATGCAAGATTTGCGATAGTAAAAGTGTAACATCTGTTTTTTGTTTGTAACCCTTAAATATTTGATTTATATTATTTTTATTTATGATTTTGAGTATATTTTCTTATATTAATTGGTTTTATTTTATTTTATAATGATTAAATTGGAATTCGGGGTTAAACGGGAAAATTTTGAAATATAGGAGTTTTGTGGTGAGTTTTCTCGGAGTAGATAATTCCGAGTTAACCCGATATTTTTCCTATGTACTTGTGCATAATAGAGGGTTGGATAATTGATAATTTGAAGGAAGTTCAAAATTTTGGAGTTCGGGGTTGAAAATAACCCTTAATATGAGCATTTTATGTGAAATTGGGCCTTAGCCCATAACCATAACCCCTTCACTATTTAAAATCCACATATTTACAAGTATGCCACTCTCATTTCTTTCTCCCCTTCCCTGTTCTTTCCTAGCCGAAATCCCACTAAGACTGAAACCCAAACCCCCCATGTCATTCAACCCTCCCTCCACTTCAAGCTTTGAATTTTCTTGGGATTTTGGTAGATTTTACGTGCTCTTCCACGTGGCATTATTGATTTGCATAGAGAACTTCGCTAGGTATACCAAATTGTATCTTTGTTTATGGAACTGTATGCTTTTCATTTCTTTTAATAAAATCTTAGTAGGATGATGTTTAGGGTATGTGTAACATGCTTAGGGTGAAAGATTTCAATTTTAATGGTAATAATATGAAAATTTTATAAAACTTAGGGTTTGAGTTTAGGAAGGGAAAAGTGATTTGCATCTGTAATATGATAATAATTATTTTGGACTATGTGGGATGTTATGGGATTATTTAGAAGCATTTTTGATAAATTTTAATAATTATTTGACAATTATAAGGAATTTTCCGGATCGGGAAATTTAAAAAATTAGAGTTTATTGTTATAAAAATATGAAAATTGTGGGAAAATATGTACAAATAATAGACATTATTTCTGAGATGTGTATGCAAATTAATTTTGGGATATAGAAGTTTATTTGGGGTATTTTGCCCTTAAAATATAAAATATCGATTAGAACTCCTCCGATCGAGGGGTAAAATTTGGACTTCAGTATAGAATTGGAGATCGGTTTTGCCTTGGCATGCTTACGCAGGTTATTTATGACATATGAGTAGCTCCAATGTGAATTCGGGTGTAAATATTGTGTGTTTTGAGTTAATGGCTTATGAGTTCGATAATTTCCTAATAGGTGTGAAAAGTGAAGTTTGATTAATGACTGGGCGAGCGAGGAGCGTATTCCGGTCGGTTCGTCAGGTGAGTATGATTATACTAAGTATTCATTTTGTTGTGGAAAACTTTGAGACTTATTTTATGTGATTTGTAATAGTTATGATCAGATAAAGAAATAACAGAAAATACAGAATTTTAATAAGTTGAATTTGTGCTATATGGTGAATTTGCATGATTTTGAATATTTTGTGTTATTAATGATATATTGGGTATATATATGATAATATGAAGTAGTTGGGGTTTGATATATGTATGATATGCGAGTGATATATAAATATGATATTATGATGCGTTAACTGATACGGTGTATATATGATAAGTGGGTGATGAAGGAGAATTGATTTGACAAAAGATGAAATTAATGATTTGGTATATGTATGATATGCAGATGTTTAAGGTGAAATTAATGTATGATAAATTGATGTAATAATAACGTGGTTTATACAGAATATGTGATAATGTGACAAGATAAATAATATGGAGCATTTATGATATGTAATAATATGATGTGATAATTTTATAAGTTAAATAACATGGTGTATGCATATATGTGATATAATGAGAAGATAAATAATATGGTGAAGACCAAATATGTAATGATATGTTGAGATAAAAGATGAGATGATATATGATAATAAAATGAGGAAAAAGATGAGATGAAAATGATTATAAAAGTTAAATGATTATGTTGACCAGTACCTGCAGAAATCCTGGGGGTTTGGGCTAGACTTCCTAATACCCGAGGACCAGCTTAGGGTGCGATGATTATTACCTAAACTTTTGGGGTGCGGTGAATATTACTGTAACCCCCGTTCCCGTAAATACGTATTTCCCGAATATTTTCTGTATTTCGATTATTATTTATTAAATTCATTTTGGATGTTCTATTAAAATCTTTTCTAAACGAAAATTATGTTATTTCGAATAACGGTGTATTTTAACTCACTTTCCATTTTATAATTGATCGCCTATATATATTCCTGTTTGGATTATTTTAATATAAAGTTGAGAAGCCAAATTCTTGTTTTGTTGTATAATGTTATTATTACTACTATTTATATTATTATTGCTATTGTTATTATTACTATTATTATTATTGAATTATTTTTATAAATGTGTTGAATCCAATTCTGTCATGTATTATCATTATTATAAGTATTGTTAACATTTTTATTATTATTATTATTATTATTATTATTATTATTATTATTATTATTATTATTATTATTATTATTATTATTATTATTATTATTATTATTATTATTATTATTATTATTATTATTATTATTATTATTATTATTATTATTATTATTATTATTATTATTATTATTATTATTATTATTATTATTATTATTATTATTATTATTATTATTATTATTATTATTATTATTATTATTATTATTATTATTATTATTATTATTATTATTATTATTATTATTATTATTATTATTATTATTATTATTATTATTATTATTATTATTATTATTATTATTATTATTATTATTATTATTATTATTATTATTATTATTATTATTATTATTATTATTATTATTATTATTATTATTATTATTATTATTATTATTATTATTATTATTATTATTATTATTATTATTATTATTATTATTATTATTATTATTATTATTATTATTATTATTATTATTATTATTATTATTATTATTATTATTATTATTATTATTATTATTATTATTATTATTATTATTATTATTATTATTATTATTATTATTATTATTATTATTATTATTATTATTATTATTATTATTATTATTATTATTATTATTATTATTATTATTATTATTATTATTATTATTATTATTATTATTATTATTATTATTATTATTATTATTATTATTATTATTATTATTATTATTATTATTATTATTATTATTATTATTATTATTATTATTATTATTATTATTATTATTATTATTATTATTATTATTATTATTATTATTATTATTATTATTATTATTATTATTATTATTATTATTATTATTATTATTATTATTATTATTATTATTATTATTATTATTATTATTATTATTATTATTATTATTATTATTATTATTATTATTATTATTATTATTATTATTATTATTATTATTATTATTATTATTATTATTATTATTATTATTATTATTATTATTATTATTATTATTATTATTATTATTATTATTATTATTATTATTATTATTATTATTATTATTATTATTATTATTATTATTATTATTATTATTATTATTATTATTATTATTATTATTATTATTATTATTATTATTATTATTATTATTATTATTATTATTATTATTATTTTCTTATTATTTTGTAAAGCCCAAATTTTTTATATTCCTTTTGCATTATTTATTTATATATGACCTAAACCCAACCCAAGCCCATATCCTATTGGATTCTAACCCAAACTCGTTCACTCAAACCCAATAACCCAATTCTCCCCTATTCTGTTTTGACCAAATCAACCCACATCTCCCCGTATCCCTCATTCCTCTCTCACGTTCCCCCACTATCTTAACTATCCCCATTATAATATATTTATTATATACTCTCTCTATCTTCTATCACAACCAACAAATCCCAAGACTTGAACCCCATCACTGTTCATCTCCCCAAACCCCCGCTACTGTTAACCCCCTCCTCTCCTACTATTCACCTTCCATTTCCCTATTCCTCATCCTCTATCCTCCTCCTCACTTCCAACCTACAACCCATCATCCCTGTCTCCATCTGCCACCTCGACTGCACTGCTCGAGCCGCCTTCAACCCCTGCTCACCCTCGCCTCTGCCATCTCGGCCTCCTCGTCTTCTCCACCAGCGTCACCATTGCCGATGATCAGCCCACTATCTCATCTCCGTGCTCCACTCTGCTGCTCATCACCTCGCCACCTCGAGCCTACCGCTCACGTCGCCATTGCAACATCCCCCCATCATCCTCCCGCCTATGCTTCATCTGTGCCTCTCCGTCCCGTCGTTGAGCTACCTTTGACGCTGCAGCCCGCCATGGCCCTCCTTTTTCCTCTGTTTTCTCCCCGAAAACAGAGCACCCTTTGCTCCATTCAACCGAAGCCTCGTCAACCATTCTCCCTGTCGTCGACCGCAGCACTGCTCTGCCAGCCGATCGCAATCCCTGCACTCACTGCTGCACCCCGCAGCCACCATTGCAATCGAGCACCATTACAGTCGAGCTTCGTCGACTTCCCCTACTCCGCTCGCCTCCTGCTCGAGCGCCTCCATCCTCCTCCTCATCATTCTGCCACCTTGAGCCCCACGACTACACCACCGAGCCACCTTACCGCCGCCATCAAGGCCGTTGTCGAAGCCAGCAACCCCGATCATTGAGTCCCCTATTGGTGATCGCACAGTGAGCTTCACTTTGGATCTAGACCGCCCAATTCCCTTGTGATCATGATCATCACCATCACCTTGATCTCCTCTTGATTGAGATCAGATCCGATAGATCAGATCAAGACCGTTCGATCGACCGATCGTGGTCGTGATTATCAATTTCATCATCATCAGATCTGAGCCTTCGTTCACCCTTGATCTTGATCGTTGAATCTCAGCCATTCGATCTACATTTGATCATCTTGATCTTGATCATCATCGAGATCATTGTCGATCTGTCCGACCATTGTTTGATCATCATCAAGATCCATGCACAATCGTGATCATCTCATCAAGATTCGGTTGGTTCGCGATCGTCGCCGTGTGCCGGGATCCCGTTCCCGTTATTCTTTTCTCTTCAGAATCGCCTCCACCAAGGCAAGTAGCTTGTATATTATTTTTGTTCTTATACAAGTACAAATATCGTATGTAGTCTTGACCTCATTTTTGTGTTCATCCTCATGACAGTTCCTTGATAAATCTTGATGTCATTCATTTGAACCATTCGTAGTCATGATCAATCATAATATGTTGTCGCACACACACACACTACATGAAAATAAATTAGATCTAGATAGATTTCTTGATGCATATATCCTTTTTCGTGATCTATTGTATGTTGTGGATTTTGTTACTTGATTGATGTGCTAGATGTGTTATCTTGTTGTGGACTTATTAATAACCATGTTATGATTGATTTAAATGTTCAATATATCATGTTTTACAACGTACTCTAATTTGGATCTATCGTAGATGAGTTGGTTGATTAAATGCATGAAAGAAATTTTCTTTTTTGCTGCTGCCCTAATTTGGTACAGTAATTTAGACCCTGTTAAAGTCAGTAAAATAAATTATTTTGTGAATGATTCGTAGGACTCGATGTCTGTTGTTAGAACATCCGACGGATCTCAATTTTGATTTTTGATGTGTGAGTTATCGTTGTTTTACTACAGCTGTGTCGTAATTTCCATATTCTGATTTAAAAGGTCGCTGCATGGTTTGTCATTTTAAAACTGATGTTAAAAGTAAAATTTGGATTTAGTATTTTCCTAGGTATGTCTAGATATGACTAGGATCAACCCAGAATTTTTGTGGAATTGATTAAAGATTTTTATAACTTATTTCATGCTTGTGAAATCAATCATATAATTTCCAAACTGCATGTTGTTCAGTAAAGAACTCTATTTTCAACCTGATTCCTGTCACTTTCGATTAAATATTTGTGAATATGAAATGTAGCCTAGTGTGTCTTTTTTACAACCCTTTTTACGGATTTGAATTCCGAGTTGTATTTTGTGATTTATCACTGTTTTAGTATTGCTGTGTCTAAAATTTCAGATTCATAAATTTGCTGCATCATTCTGTTTTCCCAATTTAAATTGACTATGCTATTTATAATGGAATTTCATGAAATTTAATATGCTGAGACTAGAAATAATAAGGAATGTAACCCATGTTTTTCGTTTTTCGTATTTTTGATGTATTTTTTCTTACTTCTTGAATATTTGTACTCTCTTGTATTTTTCTGGACCGTATATTGGAGTTGTTTTCAATATATATTCATTTTTGGCTCAATCTTGATCTTTTGTGATTTATTTTCGGTTCCTTGATTTGTTCTTGATCATTGTTGTTATTTTCGCTCTTCATTCGCATCTCGCTCTCTTTATTTGTATCTTTGGGTGCTCATGGTGATTTGGTTGCTCATCCTATTCCGAATCCTATTGTTTGATCTCTTATTGATTACCAATTCCAAATTAAATCCACAATCCTATTTGAAATCCTATACACTTTGATCCTAATTAAATCCTAAACCTACTACTACTCCTAATCTACCCACAACCCATTAACCCAATACCCATCACATACTAAACCGTAAACTCAAACCCTATATAAAATCAACTCATCAAAACCCTAACCCTAATACTACCTGAATCCCGGCCCCTCCTTTCTCTCCTTGCTGGTTGCGCCGCCCCGATCAGCCAACCCCCGACACCCCACAAACATCCTGATGCCACCTGCACCTAGCTGACCCCCCTGCCCTTGCTCACACCTGACCGTCCAAACACCCCAACCCTAGCCGCAACACCTCGAGCACCTGGTCCCCATCCCTCGTCTCTCTCCCTTGCTGGTCGTCGCCGTCGCCGACCAGTGGTGGAGCGCCAGCCAGCCGCAAGTTAGCCGACGCCTCCTCTAGATCTCTCTCTAGCTTGTGAGCTTTGCTCGTGTTGGAGTTTGCACAAGTATTGCTTAGATTCATGGTTTGTGGATTTTCGTTTGTGGGTTTTGTTCATTATCGGGATCCGCTCCCGTTATTTTTGGATTTCATCGTTTTCATCTTCGGTTAAGGCAAGTAACTTGTACTCAAATTCCTTTGTACTAGTATTATACACGTGCTTTGCACGTGGGAAATTTTTTTTTTGAGGGGGAATGAAAAGGGGAAAAAAATTACGTGATTTGCACGTGGGGGAATTTTTTTTTGGTGGGGGGAATGAAAAGGGCAAAAAAAAAATTACCAACACGTGCGTTGCACGGGTTGGGTTAAGGACTAAGGCCTTCTCCCTTTACAGTAGTAGAGATGATACAAGTCAAAAATACCACTTATAGTGTAGTTGGCTTCTAGAGACAACTCGTGTGTGTGTTATTTTGATGGGTTTTGTCTCTATAGTGCTATTTGACTATACTTGCCTCACGACACAAAATCGACATGAAAACAACTAGGCTTGACCGTTCTTGATCTATTCATATATGTGAGATAATTAGGTGAAATTATGTATTTGATGAGATCCTGTGATATGATGGTTGTGAATATGTTATATACTCTATTTCATGATGTTTAGACACTTAGTAGACCCTATGCCATGTTTGATTGTGATTGGATCGAGTTTCGTGTGGTTTATGTTGTTTTGTTTTCAAGAGAAAATCTATATTTGTCGATGATCAATTTTGATTTGTATTTTAAACCTTATTAAGGTCAGAATTCTTAATTTTTTTATTAGACATGAATTGTAGAGAAATCTGTCTTCTTTTCAAACTCTCTATCCTTGATCGATTTCGTTTTCATATGAGTGAGTTATGGCTATTTTTCTACAGAGGTGTATTCTATTTCCAAATTTCGTTCTTGATGATTTTGATGATTAAACTATTTTGATACCAGTCCTAAATAGATTATTTTGATCGAACCTTTGCACAGTATTTCTATATCTATCTAGGGATTACCCAGAATTTTGGTGGATTTTATTGATGAGTTTTATACTCCGTTTCATGTTTGTTTATGAAAGCTATACTTGCTGTATTTTGCTCGCTGTTCTGTAAAAAATCGTATTTTCACCCTATTTACTTTTACTGTATTGAAAATCTTTGTGAAATATGAAAGTTATTTTATTTTGTCTATTTTCATCTTCCTTTGAGGGATTTGGATTTCGTTTCACGGTTTGCGAGATATTATAGTTTTCGTACAGCAGTGTTGTGAATTCTAGATTTGCCAAACTATCGTTTCTTGATATTTTCTGATTTTTGTTGACTGAACTAACTTTATTGGAATATTATGAAACTTTATATTCTGATACTAGACATATAGGGCATTACCCCAGATTTTTCCTGGATTTATTTGAGGAGTTTTAATGCTATTTTTCTGACTTTGAATACGATTTACTGATTTTTGGCTGAATGTGTTTTCTGCATTCAAATCAGTTTTGAGTTATGATTTTGTGAAATACTATATGACTTATATATAAACTCTGGATTCGTGTGGAAGTATATTTGTCAGATTCTTTGACAGATTCAGATTTGGATTTCTATAGTAACGGGAATCACTCTTTTAGTACTATACTGTCATGCTGTCCTGAATATGAACATACACTGTTTTGCTCGTTTATGTGACCGTATATCATCTATGCATATTTATTTATTTTCCTGAACCTAATACTGATTGTACCATGTTAGTTTTACACTATTTCATGCACTATCATGTCTTTTGATAACCATAATAAAAGTAATCAAGTCGGGGTTTCTTAAGGGAAGATCTAGTAGTGGAAAATATGGAAAGATGTACTTGGAAGCGAACTAATGGTCCATATTGTTACTGTTACTGTTACTGTTACTTTTACTACTACTGTTACTGTTATTTTTACTGCTATTGTTACTGTTACTGATACCTGAGTACACTACTCCATTATGGTCCACTATAAAATCTAAAAGTGAAACTGTTTGTTGTAGCAACTATGTTTTATATTTTGGGGCGCATGAAGTGCTACCTAGCTAGTAATACACACAAGACTGTAAGATCATAAGACTGACACTGTTATACTGATACTGTTAGACTGATACTGTTAAACTGATACTGCTGGACTGATACTGTATACTGTTACACTGATATACTGAGCTTACTGTTACTGGACATTGTTAGTTGCCATATGACACTATACTTGATACATTCATTTGTATTGTTAGTATACCATGCTAATTGACTTTGTTTTACTGATTCATGCTAATTATTACTATTGATACATTATTCCATACTATTTGTTTACCTTTCCCATGTACTTGTATCCTTCATTATAAGTGGCCCGTAACTTGCATTGAAGGGTACTTGTTTTCTCTTTCCTTCTCCTGCAATTATTAATTGCAGATCTGGATGGTTAGCTGCCCGACGGCATTGGCGAAATGAGATATTAGTGCTGGATTTCTTTCTTATTAGTATTGCTATTATTGTTGCTTTGAATAATGTATTTTGAGTACTTGGATGATTACTTTGTATTTTGGGCGATGTGACCTAGGATTTTGTCTTGTCCAGATTTTGATTTATTTAAGATTAATAAATTTTGTTTCAAGTAAATTCTGTTGGTTTATTAATTCAATTTTGCATGTGTGGTTGACTCTTTTGCTTCCGATTCTGATTATTTTGTGAGATGTTATAAAGATTCCTGAACAGGTTTTGGATGATGCAAATCATTCGCTGGGTTGAGTCTCGTATCCATATTCCATATTCTTTTTGGGAAGCAGGGCATGACAAGGCTTTTAGTGGTATCAGAGCCCAGGTTTGGCTAATGTATTAGTTGCCTAATATATTAGACAAGCTTGGCTCGAACTGGGATCGGCTCAATATTTCACCAACCATGCATGCATAAATAAATTATTATCAACTTTGATTCTGGATGCTAATTGTTCGATTTTTTTGCAGTTATGGCTCGTGGGAATTCTTCCCAGCCCAATCTGATTGAGGCTGTCATTGCTGTGCTTGAGCGGCTGATCAATCAGCAGCAAAACCATAGTGATCTAGTGATGGCTGCTCTTGAAACTGCCCGGGTTTTGCCTCCCGTTGTGCCTGTGCAGAAAAATCTTCCGCCTCATCTAGGAACAGTTACCGATTTTATGAGGTTGCATCCCGACCTTTTTTCCGACACTGAGACGCCTTTGGAGGCTGAACAGTGGTTGATCCGGACCGAGCGCTTGCTCTTGGCGGCACGTGTTGCCGAGGCTGATAGGGTGGACGTTGTTTCCATCCAGCTGGTGGATTTGGCTCATATTTGGTGGATGGCCGAGTCCGAGCGACTTGGGTGGCCTATTGCTTAGACTACTTTCACTCAGGGATTTTTGGAGAAGTTCTTCCCCAATAGTACTCAAGTTGAGATGGAACAGCAATTCCTAACCCTAAAACAGGTTAAGTCATTATTATATTTTTGAATCTTGTTACATAATTGTGCAAACAATGTTGTAACATGGACTTCTTGAAATAGAGTTCCAGGTCAGTGAATGAGTACGCAGCTGAGTTTACTAGACTTAGCCGCTTCGCTGCCGTCCTTGTGGCTACCGCAGAGGATAGGGCTCGTAGATTCACAAATGGTTTTGAGCAGGATATCAAGAGGCATCTTGTCTCTCTCCGTCTGCGTACTTATGCTGAAGCTCTTGAGGCAGCTCGAGCTCAAGAGCTGGCTCGTGGTAGTTTGGTTCCTTCTCTGCTGACTGTTCCTCATTCTGCTGCTAGGCCTTCTGGTGTTCCTATTCGGAGGCCTGTCCCAACCCATCCGGTCAGGACAGCCCCGCATCCTTCTGTTCGTTTCCAGAAGGGTCGTTTTTGCGACTTCTGTCAGATGTCTGGGCATGAGCGTAAGAATTATTGGCTTGTCAACCGCCGGTGCTTTAGGTGTGGCGCCGCTAATCGTTCAGCACGTGATTGTCCGCAGCAGCAGCAGGTGGCTCTTCCAGCCAGGGTTCCTGTTCAGCAAGCAGGCCCAGCTCGTGGTCCGGTTAGGCCTCCGCTTCCACCTCAGCGTTAGATTGTCGGTCAGAGGACCATTGTTCCGAGGAGAGGTCAGGCTTTCAACTTGACTGCTGCAGATGTTGAAACAGCTGAACAAGTTGTGGCAGGTATCTTTTTGCTTTTTGTTTTGTTGTTGTTGTTTTGCTTTCTCTTTGTTTCTTTCTTTTGGTCTTGTTTTGCTTTCTTTCCGTTATCTTTCTGCATTGTTGTTTCCCTTACCCTTGATTGTCTGCTTTTTCTTTCTCCTTGTCTTTTGCTCTCTTAGGTGTCGTCCTTGTTTGCTCTTTTTCCGCTCATGTTCTCATTGATTCTCGGGCAACCCATTCTTTTGTCTCCTCACGATTTGTCGCTCGCCATCAGTTGGAGTGTAGCAACATGTCTGAGGCTTAGAACATTTTGACAGGTGGTGGTGTTGTCATTTGTTCCCGTGAGTGCAGGCAATGTTTCGTTGTTATTAGGGATGCAGATTTCAAAGCCAACCTGATTATTATTGGGAATTCAGGATTCGACGTTATGTGGGTATGGTTTGGTTGGGTTTAGCCCATGCCATTATTGATTTCCATGCCAAGAAAGTTGTTTTCAGAATTCCAGATCGAGCAGAATTTGAGTTCCATGTTGAGGTATTTTTCTTTGGTCGAACAAAGACTGCAGTTGTACAGGTGGATTGTGCACTGGAATTGCACTCAGGCTGTGAGACTGTGCCTCTAGTAGTTCGGGATTTCTTGGATGTTTTTCCAGATGAGTTTCCTGGCTTAACCCCTGATAGGGAAGTGGAGTTCGGTATTGATGTTCAGCCCGGTACGGCACCGATATCGAAGAGTCCCTACAGGATGGCACCAGTTGAGCTAGCAGAGCTTAAGATGCAGATTCTGGAGCTTCTTGATTTGGGTTTCATCAGACCAAGTGTTTCGCCTTGGGGTGCTCCGATCCTTTTTGTCAACAAGAAGGATGGTAGTCTTCGACTGTGTGTGGATTATCGGAAACTAAACAGTGTTACTGTGAAGAACCGGTATCCTTTGCCTAGGATCGATGATTTGTTCGACCAGTTGAGTGGGGCTGCTATTTTTTCAAAGTTGGGTCTTCGTTCTGGGTATCACCAAGTCAAGGTGAAGGCTGCTGATATACAGAAGACTGCATTCAGGACTAGATACAGACACTATGAGTATCTTGTGATGTCGTTCGGGGTCACTAATGCGCCAACTGTATTCAGGAGTCTTATGAACCGGGACTTCTCTCAGTTCTTGGATTGATTTGTGGTGGTCTTCATTGATGACATTCTAGTATATTCTCGGAATCGGGAAGATCATGTCGAGCATCTTAGAGTGGTTCTGCAGACTTTGAGAGAGAATCAACTCTATGGGAAACTCAGCAAGTACGAGTTTTGGCTCGACAAGGTTTCTTTCTTGGGGCACATTATTTCTGGAAATGGTGTTTCTGTGGATCCAGCCAAGGTTGAAGCTTTGAAGGATTGGCCTGTTCCTAAGTCAATTTTCGAAGTTTGGAGTTTTCTTGGTCTTGCGGGCTATTATCGGAAATTCTTTCAAGACTTTTTGAAGATTATAGGGCCGTTAACTAAGTTGACTGGGAAGGATCAGAAGTTTTGTTGGTCTGGTGAGTGCAATGAGGCTTTTGTTGAATTGAAGAACAGATTGATGTCAGCGCCTGTGTTGACTATTTCAGATGGTTCAGATGAATTTGTAATTCACTGTAATGCTTCTGGTAAGGGTCATGGAGTAGTTCTTATGCAGAAGGGCCGTGTCGTTGCGTATGTATCGAGGCAGTTGAGGCCGCATGAAAAGAACTATCCTGCTCATGACTTGGAGTTAGCAGCAGTGATCTATACTTTGAAGCTGTGGAGACATTATTTACTTGAAGACCGCGTGGAGATCTTTACAGACCACAAAAATCTCAAGTACGTTTTCACCCAGAAGGAATTAAACATGAGGCAAAGGCAATGGTTGGAGCTTATGGCCGATTATGATATCAGTTTGCAATACCATCCTGGTAAAGTAAAATTGGTGCCAGATGCTTTGCACAGGAGACCGGCAGTTATGTTTCTTACTCAGTAGAGTGATCTCATTAAGCAGATGAGGAGGTTGGATTCGGAGGTTTTGTTTCCGAGTTCTAGTCGGAATTGTCTTTCGCTCTAGCTTCAGTCTTCTCTTGTTGATCAGATCAAAGAGGCTCAGGCTGGTGATGCGCAGTTGGAAGGATTTCGAGCTAAGGCTGAGTCTGGGTCCAGAACGGACATAGTTATTCATGCCGATGGTTCGCTTCATTTTGGTTCCCGTTTGTGTGTCCCTAAGGGTGAAGTTCTTCAAGGTTGCTTGAGGAAGCTCATCAGTTCTCGTATTCAATCCATCCTAGCGGTACTAAGATGTATTGAGATTTGAATCTTCATTTCTGGTGGCATGGTATGAAAAGGGTTGTAGCTCGGTTTGTTGCTCAATGTTTGATCTGTCAGCAGGTTAAGGCAAAGCATCAGAGAACCGCTGGATTTCTTCAATCGCTTCCTATTCCGGAGTGGAAGTGGGAGCATATCACCATGGATTTTGTGACTGCTTTGCCGAGGAGTCCTAAGGTCACAATGTTGTTTGGGTGATTGTCGACCGTTTAACGAAGAGTGCTCACTTCATTCCTTTTCGTGTCGATCAGTCTACTGAGAGCCTAGCAAAGAAGTACATGCAAGAGATTATCAGACTTCATGGGGTTCCAGTCAATATTGTATTCGACAGAGATACGAGATTCAGATCTCAGTTTTGGGAGCGTCTTCAGGCTAGTTTGGGGAGTAAGTTGAAGTTCAGTACAGCTTTCATCCCCAGACTGATGGACAGTCAGAGCAGACTATTCAGATTCTAGAGGACATGTTGCGATCCTGTATGTTGCAGTTCGGTGGATCATGGGAGGACGATTTGCATCTCGTAGAGTTCTCATACACTAATAGCTTTCAGTCTAGTCTTAAAGCTGCACCGTTCGAGGCACTTTATGGACGTAAATGCAGATCACTAGTGTGCCGGGATGACATTGGTGACAGGCAGTTGTTGGGTCTGGAGTTGATCACCAGGACAGTTGATGCTGTGACTCAGATCAGAAAGCATCTTCAGGCAGCTCAGGATAGGAAAAGACGGTGGGTTGATATCCATCGGAGGGCTTTGCAGTTTGTTGTTGGTGACCATGTTTTCCTCAAGGTATCATCGTGGCGCAGTGTCATTCGGTTCGGTGGTGGGGGCAAGCTTAGCCCTAGGTTTATTGGACTGTTTGAGATTTTGGAACAAGTAGGCAGTGTGGCCTATCGTCTTGATTTGCCGCCGCATTATCAGGAGTGCACGATGTTTTCCATGTCTCACAACTCAGGAGATATATCCGGGCTGAGAGTCACGTGATCGACTACTCTGAGTTGACCGTGCGGCCGGATTTGACTTGTGAGATCCCGCCAGTTGCTATTGTGGATCGGCGGGAGAAAGTGCTTAAGAACAAGGTCATCAAGTTGGTTCGTGTTGCTTGGAATCCTCACTTGTCTAGGGAGTCGACTTGGGAGCTGGAGGAGGAGATTCTGCAGAACTTTCCTCATTTGTTTGTGTAGTGGTTGTTTTGTTTTGTTCTGCATTGTTTTCTTTTCTTTTGGGGTTATCCTATGTATCTTCTTTTTGAATTTCGAGGACGAAATTCTTTTTGTTAGGTGGGTAGGATTGTAACCCCTTTTTTTCGTTTTTTGTATTTTTGATGTATTTTTTCTTCCTTCTTGAATATTTGTACTCTCATGTATTTTTCTGGACCGTATATTGGAGTAGTTTTCAATATATATTCATTTTTGGCTCAATCTTGATCTTTTGTGATTTATTTTCGGTTCCTTGATTTGTTCTTGATCATTGTTGTTATTTTCTCTCTTCATTCGTATCTTGCTCTCTTTATTTGTATCTTTGGGTGCTCATGGTGATTTGGTTGCTCATCCTATTTCCAATCCTATTGTTTGATCCCTAATTGATTACCAATGCCAAATAAAATCCACAATCCTATTTGAAATCCTATACACTTTGATCCTAATCAAAACTTATTAGACTAAACCTACTACTACTCCTAATCTACCCACAACCCATTAACCCAATACCCATCTCATACTAAACCCTAAACTCAAACCCTATATAAACTCATCTCATCAAAACCCTAACCCTAATACTACCCTAATCCCGACCCCTCCTTTCTCTCCTTGCTGGTTGCGCTGCCCCGATCAGCCAACCCCCGACACCCCCTAAACATCCCGATGCCACCTGCACCTAGCTGACCCCTTTTTGGCCTGCCCTTGCTCACACCCGACTGACCAAGCACCCCAACCCTAGCCGCAACACCTCGAGCACTCGGTCCCCATCCCTTATCTCTCTCCCTTTCCGTCCGTCACCGTCGCTGACCAGCGATGGAGCGCCAGCCAGCCGCAAGTTAGCCGACGCCCCCGCTTGATCTCTCTCTCGCTTGTGAATTTTGCTCGTGTTGGAGTTTGGACGAGTATTGCATAGATTCGTGGTTCATGGATTTTCGTTCTTGGGTTTTGTTCGTTGTCGGGATCCACTCCCGTTATTCTTGGATTTCATCGTTTTCGTCTTCCGTTAAGGCAAGTAACTTGTACTCAACTTCCTTTGTATGATACAAGTCAAAAATACTGCTTATAGTGGAGTTGGCTTCTAGAGACAACTCATGTATGTGTTATTTTGATGGGTTTTGTCTCTATAGTGCTATTTGACCATAGTTACCTCACGACACAAAATCGACATGAAAACAACTAGGCTTGACCGTTCTTGATCTATTCATATATGTGAGATAATTAGGTGAAATTATGTGTTTGATAAGATCCATGTGATATGATGGTTATGAATATGTTATATACTCTATTTCATGATGTTTGGACACTTGGTAGACCCTATACCATGTTTGATTGTGATTGGAACGAGTTTCGTGTGGTTTATGTTGGTTTTGTTTTCAAGAGAAAATCTATATTTGTCGATGATCAGTTTTGATTTGTATTTTAGACCTTATTAAGGTTAGAATTCTTAATTTTTGTATTATACATGAATTATAGAGAAATTTGTCTTCTTTCCAAAATCTCTGACCTTGATCGATTTCATTTTTATATGAGTGAGTTATGGCTATTTTACTACAGATGTGTAATCTATTTCCAGATTTCGTTCTTGATGATTTTGATGATTAAACTATTTTGATACCAGTCCTAAATATATTATTTTGATCTGAACCTTTGTACAGTATTTCTATATCTATCTAGGGATTACCCAGAATTTTGGTAGATTTTATTGATGAGTTTTATACTCCGTTTCATGCTTGTTTATGAAAGCTCTACTTGCTGTATTTTGCTCGTTGTTCTGTGAAGAATCGTATTTTCACCCTATTTACTTTTACTGTATGGAAAGTCTTTGTGAAATAGAGTAGAATCGAACATGGAAAAGATTAGTTGACAACAGTCAAAAGATGGAGTTAGTTTATTTTGTCTATTTTCATCTCCTATTGACGGATTTGGATTTCGTTCCACGGATTGCAAGATATTACAGTTTTCGTACAGCAGTGTTGGGAATTCCAGATTTGCCAAATGATCGTTTCTTGATGTTTTATGATTTATGTTGACTGGACTAATTTTACTGGAATATTATGAAACTTTATATTCTGATACTAGACATATAGGGGATTCCCCCAGATTTATCCTGGATTTATTTGAGGAGTTTTAATGCTATTTATCTGACTTTGAAAACGATTTACTAATTTTTGGCTGAACGTGTTTTCTGGATTCAAATCAGTTTTGAGTTATGATTTTGTGAAATACTATATGGCTTATATATAATCGCTGGATTTGTGTGGAAGTTTATTTTCCAGATTCTTTGACGGATTCAGATTTGGATTTCTTTAGTAACGGGAATCACTGTTTTAGTACTGTATTGTCATACTGTCCTGAATATGAACATACACTGTTTTGCTCGTTTATGTGACCGTATATCATCTATGCATGTTTATTTGTTTCCCTGAACCAAATACTGATTGTACCATGTTAGTTTGACACTATTTCATGCACTATCATGTCTATTGATAACCTTAATAAAAGTAATCAAGCCGGGGTTTCTTAAGGGAAGATCTAGTAGTGGAAAATATCGAAACGTGTACTTGGAAGGGAACTAGTGTTCCATACTGTTACTGTTACTGTTACTGTTACTATTATTTTTACTGCTACTATTACTGTTACTGATACCTGAGTACACTGCCCCATTATGGTCCACTATGAAATCTAAAAACGAAACTGTTTGTTGTAGCAACCATGTGTTATATTTTGGGGTGCATGAAGTGCTACCAAGCTAGTAATACACACAAGACTGATACTGTTAGACTGATACTGTTAAACTGATACTGTTGGACTGATACTGTTATACTGTTACACTGATATACTATGCTTACTGTTACTAGACACTATTAGTTGTCATATGACACTATACTTGACACATTCATTTGTATTGTTAGTATACCACGCTAGTTGACTTTGTTTTACTGATTCATGCTAGTTATCACTGTTGATGCATTATTCCATGCTATTTGTTTACCTTTCCCATGTACTTGTATCCTACAATATAAGTGGCACGTAACTTGCATTGACGGGTACTTGTTTTCTCTTTCCTTCTCCTGCAATTATTAATTGCAGGTTAGGATGGTCAGTTGCCAACAGCATTGGAAAATTGAGATATTAATGCTGGATTTCTTGCTTATTAGTATTGTTATTATTGTTGCTTTGAATAATGTATTTTGAGTACTTGGATGATTACTTTTTATTTTGGGCGATGTGACCCAGGATTTTATCTTGTCCAGGTTCTGATTTATTTGAGATTAATATATTTTGTTTTAAGTAAATTCTGTTGATTTATTAATTCAATTTTGCATGTGTGTGGTTGACTCTTTTGCTTCCGACTTTGATTATTTTGTGGGATGTTGTAAAGATTCCTGAACAGCTTATAGATGATGCAAATCATTCATTGGGTTGAGTCGCGTATCCGTATTCCATATTCTTTTTGGGAAGCGGGGCATGACAGGGAACCTTCCAGAATTTTTCTAGGTTTAATTGTTGTGTTTTTGGACCTCTTTCATGCTTATAATCAAAACATTACTTTTCTGACTGAACATGAATTTTCTGTAAGACGCTGTTTTGAATCCTATTGCTGTAGTTGTTATATGACTTGTGTATATGCGCTGGATTCGGCAGAGAGTCTAGTTTCTAAAATCTCTGACGGGTCTAGATTTTTATTCCTGTACAACGGGAATCTCAGTTTTTGTGCAACAACATCCTGCTGTCCAGAACTGGAATTCTTGTTGTTTTTATTATCTATAACCTGTTTTGACACTTGAATATGTACTTCCACCTAGCCCGAACTTGTCGTATGTTTCCCGTCATGTTTACTCGCCTGTTTGTGTACTTTCATGCCTGTGTGGATAACTATAATAAATAACAAGCCGAGGTTTAAGGGAAAGACCATAGTACTGGACAATATAGGTAAGTGTACTCGTAAGAGGGCCCGTGTTTCCCATTACTTGATGCCATGATTTCATGATTACATGATTCATGCCTGTTACTCGTATATGATTATATGATGCCATGTTTTCATGACTACATGATTCAGCATGTTCTTGATTACCTGATGCCACGATTTCACAATTACGTGATTCGTGCATGTTCTGTTACATGATGCCTGAGTACATGGCCCTATAGAAATTCACCACTAGATCTAAACGTAACTTGCATGTATGTAGCAACCATGTGGTAAATAAATGAGACGCATGAAGTGCTACCTAGATAGGATTAAATACAAGACTTAAGAATCACATGATCACCTGCACGTTCCTGTTACTTGTACATGCTACCTGACACCCATTACATGTTTACCTACTTGCATGCTACACGATACCTGTTATATCTACTTGTTCACTTGTTACCTGATCCTGCTACTTGACTCGATTTACTTGCTTGCTAGTTTCATTGAACTTTATTACTTGTTGCATTCCTGTCATGACATGCTGTATACTCTTGATTCCAAATCTTTGTTTCATACCTTCTTGCACTTGTTCCCATACCTGTTGCTTGCACTACTTGCGGCCCGTAACTTGATCTAACGGGTACTCCATTTGTCTTTCTTTGAGTTATTGTGTATAGGTACAAACGATGGGTTATTGAGAGCAATCGTCAAACTGTTACTACACTGCATATTCTCTAGCTATTTTGTAAGTTCTTGTATTTTAGATACTGGTTATTGCATTACATTTCTGTTTATGTGATTACTATTGTACTGTTGAGTTACCTGGTATTGTACAGCTTATGGATGATATGAGTTGGCGTATTTATATCATTCGTTGGGCCTCAATTATGTGCATGTGTTCCCGTGGAATGGAAAGCGGCGCGTGAAAATTACCCAAGTTCTACTTCGGGTGAGGTGTATTCCCTCGTTGGCATAGGCTGGGAGGAAGACATAGCCACGGATGTGGAAGACCCTTGGTGGGCTGAGGTCCACGTGTTTACTGGGCTATCGGCTTTCAGTATTTAGGATACTGTGGCTCACTGATTGACATATTAATAAAATGGGTAAATGTGAAATGAGAATGAAAAAGTAAAGAAAGCATCTGATGTGAAATAAAAATGAGAAAGTAAAGGAAGTAGTTGATGTGAAATGACATGAGAAAGTAAGGCAAGTGTATGATTTGAAATGAATATGAAAAGTAAAAAAAATGTGTATACGAATGAAGATGAGAATTAAAGAAAATGTGTTATGAGGATGTAAATGAATATGAAAAGTGTTGCCGCTGAATCTGGTGTGGGGGTAATAGAAAGAATTTGTAAATTCGTAGGAACTCAAATGGGCTGAATCTGACTTCTTCCTTGTTGACAAGTTGACTCCTTGGTGCTCTCGCGGACTTGCACAAGCGTTCGAAACACGGGATGGATCCCGGCGACAAACCCTCCGATGCTCTTGTCAGTACTCAGTAAAGAAAGGGAAAATAGCTTAGGTAGACAAAGAGTGATCACCTTGTAACGACAAGAGGTAGGGGACATTTATAGTCACCGTAGGGATCTGCTTCGGGATAAGAACGAATCCATACTTCCCGGTGTGACTGGATAGGAGTGGTTGAAACCACCTCCAGTAGATAAGGACGAGGCAGGATTTCCTCATATCCTGTTGACCTGGTCCTTAGCAGGTTGTGACCCGCTCTCAGTTGAACGGGTCCGTTCATGGGTTAGCGGGTCCAAGAGGAGAGATCTGGTTTCCAATTCGGACCCGTCTGTAGGTGAAATTACCATCTTGCCCCTGTAACTTTAAGATTCGTGCCCAATTTGAACGGTTCTGATTTAACCCTATTTTTAGCCATATCACGAGCCCCCCACTCCTAAAGACTGTGTGTTACAGCCTTTGGGGAGTAGTTTTGTTGTTTTAATGACATATAGGGCTTTATCGGAGTTCTCAAAGGGTGTTCGAATCTCGTTTGAGGGGTGATGGTGCTTTTCTGAGCTAATAACGTACCCAAGTGTGCTCTTAGGCTGTTCTAGATTTTTGGTGATTTTTTCCGATTTTTTAATTATTTTTTCGAATCATTTACTCAATTTTGCAAAGCGGTGATTTATATTCCGGGAGCACTTATTAATTATCCAAACCAATAATTATTTACCCTGGGGCTCAAAAATGTTTCCCCAAATTTATAATTATATTTTAGAATTTTTAATTAATTTTTCTGAATTTTTAATCATTTTTTCGCAATTTTTAAATAAATAATTCGAATTTAATAAATAAAAGATAAGTTTAATCAACCTATTTACGATGTGGCGCGATCTGAGGCATCCATCAGTGGTCGGCTTGAAATTCTGAACGATCAGACGGTAAGGCGGTGCTGAGCGACGTGGGCGAATCTGGAGCCTTGATCAGGTCATGATGCGAGTTTTGAGATGATCGAACGGCTCGTGTGACTCGTCAGCATTTTCTCCATATGAGTAGCTCGGTGTGCCAGTCACTCGAATTGGGATTCCGAGCGACGTGGCGCAATCTGGGGCATCCATCTGGCATCGGCATGAATATCTAGACAATCCAACGGTGGATCTGTATTCGACCACGTGGCTAAATCAGGGACACTCATCAGGTTGTGGCACAAACCTTAAGATGATAAGACGGCTTTCATGGTTCGGCAGCATTTTCTCCGTATGAGCAGCTCGGTGTGCCAGTCGCTCGAATTGGGATTCTGAGTGACGTGGCGCAATCTGGGGCGTCCATCTGGCATCGGAACGAATATCTTGACGATCCGATGGTGGATCTGTATTTGGCCAAGTGGCTGAATCAGAGATGCTCATCAGGTTGTGGTACGAATTTTAAGATGATCAGACGGCTCTCATGGTTCGACATCATTTTCTCCGTATGAGCAACTCGATGTGCCAGTCGCTTGGATTGGGATTTCGAGCGATGTGGCGCAATCTGGGGCATCCATCTGGCAACGGTACGAATATCTTGACGATCCGACGGTGGATCTGTATTTGGCCACGTGGCTGAATCAAGGGCGCTCATCAGGTTGTGGCACGAATTTTGAGATGATCAGACGGTTCTTATGGTTCGACAACATTTTCTCCGTATGAGCAGCTTGGTGTCACAGTTGCTCGGATTTTGACTCCGAGCGACGTGGGAGAATCTGGGCCATCTGATGAAGATCAGGTGCGAATCTCGAGACAAGAGGCATGGATCTCGAGAGGAACGTGATTTCAATTGACGTGGCGAGATCTGAGCCGTCTGATTAAGATCAGGCACGAATCACAAGGAGAAAGTTATTTTTCTTCAATACGCATCTCGGTGTCATAGTTACTCGGATTTGGGTTCCAAGCGACATGGCACAATCTGGACCGTCTGATGAAGATCAGGCGCAAATCTCGAGGCAAGAGGCGTGGATCTCAAGAGGAACGTGATTTCTGTCGACACGACGAGATCTGAGCCGTCTGATTGAGATCAGGCGCGAATTTTTTTACGAGGAGAAGTCGTTTTTCTCCAATTCGCATCTCGGTGTCACAGTCGCTCGGATTTGGGTTCTGAGCGACGTGGCACATTCTGGGCCGTTTGATGAAGATCAGGCGTGAATCTCGAGGAGAAAGTCATTTTTCTCCAATACGCAGCTTGGTGTCGCAGTTGCTCGGATTTAGGTTCCGAGCGACGTGGCACAATCTGGGTCGTCCGATGAAGATCTGGCCCGAATCTTAATGCAAGAGGCATGGATCTCGAGGATTTTGGCGTTTAGGCTTCTGGTGGGCCACTGTGGGGGCCCAAAGCATTTGAAAGCCTACCCGAATCTTCCTTAGAGCTGTAAGTTTTCACCGCCTCCCCATCTCTTCATTTCATACCTTTCACTTTTACTCTTCACTTTCACTCAAGTGATTTTTTTGGTCTCGAGCGGCACTGCTAGCGTTTGTGGCCAGGCGATAATCTTTCTGGTGAGCTATTCTGACCGTAGACGTCACTTCAAGGTAAATTATCTTAACTATATCTAGAGATGTCTAGAGTGTCGTCCGGGAATGAGACCTCCACCTCGGACCAAGAGAACGACCGACCCTTAGTGGTCCCCTCGGGCAAGGGGAAGGAAGTGGCGAGGTCGGCCATCATCAAGATGATAGTGGAGAACGCGAGGGGGGCTGGTGCACTGAGTCGGCTACCGTCGACATTGTCGAACCTTGGAATGGTTAGGAGCTACTCCGGAGACATTCTGTCGAAGGTGGTGCAAGGGAGGTCTACCGCCTACGAGGAGAACCGTCCGAGGGACCCTTCCGAGGTAGATGAGATCCCCTCGGTTCTGACCGAGGCGGATCTTCATCGTATTAGGAAGGGTTTCCGGATCCCGAAGGAGTACACCTTGCTCCTCCCCGATCCGGGTTTTCGAGCATGCACGGGGACATCGCCAGACACATGCGTCTTCCCGTACGATGCACTCAACTTCGGCCTTCGGCTACCCCTTCCACTGTTCGTAGTCGAAGTGCTACAATGGTATGACTTGAGCCCGGTGCAATTCATGGCGAACATGTGGCGGCACATCATCGCCTTCATCCTCCAAAGTCAGGCGTTGGGCGTCCAACCTCAGCTCGTCATACTTTGCAGCCTCTACCAGATCTGCCGTATGAGCAAGATGGAGTATCGGTACTACCTGTCTCCGAGGAGGGGGGTCAAGCTGATAGAGAACCCGGACTCCATCAAGTATTGGAAAGAGAAGTATTTCTTGATCCGAGATCCCGAGCCATGGAGCTTTCCGACGGGGTGGAAGGAGGATGTTTCGAAGTGGGCGAAGGCCGAACCGGTGCTGACTAAGGAAGAAGAGGGGGTCGTGTCGAAGATCCTCGGTCTTCCGACCCTTGGTTGGAAAGATATCACCGAGGAGGAGGTCCTTTCCGATCGACCCTAGTACGCTCCGTCTATTTTTGCTTCTTTTTTTTCTATTGCTAACTCATTCTCTGGTTTTTCTTCTTCATAAGCCCCCGGCATGGACTTCAAGGCTCTGATGGCGAAGAGGAGTGCGGCAGCAGCGAAGGCGCCAGACAACAAGAAAAGAAAGAGGATGACGACAGGACCTCCTTCCGACCGAGCAACTCAGACACCCTCGGCTCCTACGGCCATCGTTGACTTGGTCAGCGACTCCCCCTCCGCTCCCCAAGTCACACTCCCCTCAGCTGCGGCCCCCGAGTCTTCGAGCAAGGCGTTCTCGGTCGGAGCTGCACTGGCACATGAAGTGCCGCCCCTTACGGCCGAAGCAGAGGCCATCCTCACCGAGGAGCATAAGAAGCTCTTCGTCCCGGACTGGAGAGTGATGAAGCTTGATGGCTTTTTTAGTGACGCGCCGATGAGCATGCAGGCCGTGCGCCACTTGCCGACCCCGAAGGATCGCGCAGCGCTGAAGGCTGGCACGGTGGGCGACGATGCGTTGGAGATCGCTCGGGCCATGATGTCGGTAAGTGTTCTCGCTCTGCCCTTCTGAATTTCAGAGTACCTGGTTGTTGATTCTCACGTTCTTTGCCTTCGGTTTTCAGATCACCTGCCACTTCAGCCACATGCTCGAATATTTCACCGAGCAGGAGAAGGAGCTGAAGGAGACGAGCGACAAAGACTGGGCCAAGGCAGTGAAGCTGCCACGCAACGGCTTTCGGCATCCCGAGCTGCCGAGATCGGCATCCTAGAGGCAGCTCTGGCCAAGGCGCTCGAGCGCACAGCGGCCGATGTGGCAAGGGCCAAAGAATTGGAGAAGGGGAAGCCTCGTGCTGAGGATGAGCGGGAGAAGGCCTTGAAGGCGTCGGAGGAGGCACTGAAGGAGCGGGAGGCTATGGTGGACGAAGCGAAGAAGGCCATCCAAGACGAGGAGGAGGCCCACATGATGACCAACATGGAGGAGGCATATGCTCGGGCCCTCAAGCATGTCGCGGCTCGTCTCCCCGACTTCGAAAGCTCGAGGTATCACCTCTACGACCCAGTAGAAAGCGAGGAGTTCATTCCCTTACCAAGGTCGAGCCCAAAGGAGGGGGTGAAAAAGCCGAAGGAGGCGAAAAGGAGGTGGCGAGTTTTAAAACTAAGTTTTTCTTGTTTTTTAGTCGTTGGGTACGAGTCATGTAAACTTAGTAGGTCCGTGCTTTGGCTTTTTTCAGATCGTCGAAGCGCAACAACTCGCTGAAGTGCCTCGAGTGGCCGAAGTGGCTCGTCTCAAGGCTGGTCTAAGGGCGACGTGGTTGGGGCTTTCTAGGAACCAAGAGCGACTTCGCAAAGTGGAGTGTGAGCTGAATCATCTGAGATTGACCTTAGTTCGCCGAGACATAAAGAGGAGACAATTAGAAGAGAGGATTAATGAGACGACCCCCGAAGGCGATGAGATGGGCTCGTCAGCGGCTGCCAACCTCGGCTTAAGACTTAGGTGCCTTCGTCACTCTCTGTCTAAGGTGACAGCGGAGAGGGACGAACTGAAGAAGGTAACTCTTGATAAGAGAATGGAGGTTGCTCATCTTCGGCAGACAATCATCGACGGCTCTCGCAATGCAGGCTCGGTGCGACTGCCGCGTTTGAAGATAGTTGTGAGGGCGACTCGCTTAAAGAGCGAAATGTTGAGCTTGAGGCGGAGATCGCTCGTCTTCGACCGCAATCTGATGGAAGCATTGTCAGAACTACCTCTTGCACTCGGGAGGAGTATAATAGGGGGATGACGTTCCGCGAGCTCGCGCTTCGCTTGCCCCCTATACATCGCGACCCTAGAGATGCGCAAAGTGGGGTGGCAGCTTTGTCGAGCGAAGCATCTGTTAGGGCCACCGTTAGATCGGGTGCGGACGATGCTTCTTGGCTCACCGGCCTAGGGACGTCCGTCGAAGTAGGGCGTCGGCAGCACAGCATTCGTCACCCACGTGTGTCTCTTAACCGAAGTATCCCCGCCCCTAGGTGGGGCTGAAGTAGCTTTCTATAATATTGTAATCTTGGTTTCACAAATTTTGTATCTCGATGTAAAGATGAGTCGTTGGTCTGTAATTAGACTTGTATCTCAAACTTTAATGAAGTAATACTTGTTTTCTAAACTTGTGTGTTTTGCTATTACCAATAGTTGTAGGAGCAATTCCGAATGGTGAGCCGCTTCGTATTCGCTTAGAAGTAAGCAGTTGAATCAGAGTCGAACCAAGTGTTGGACTCCAAGCGAGTCATTTAGAAATTACCAACAGCTGTAAGAGCAATTCCGATTGGTGATCCGCTTCGTACTCGCTTAGAAGCAAGTAGTTGAAGCGGAGTCGAACCAAGTGTTGGACTCCAAGCACGTCATTTAGAAAATATGAATAGCAGTAGGAGCAATTCCGAATGGTGATCCGCTTCGTACTCGCTTAGAAGCAAGTAGTTGAAGCAGAGTCGAACCAAGTGTTGGACTCCAAGCGTGTTGTTTGAAGAGTTTCAGCAGCTGTGGGAGCAATTCTGAATGGTGAACCACTTCATACTCGCTAAAAATCAAGTATTTGAAGTGGAGTCAAACCAAGTGTTGGACTCCGAGCGTGCCATATTAATGCGAATTTTTTATTGTAAATGCAATTAGACTACTCAAAAATAAAGAACTTCTGGGGAAAGATGGCTTTTATTGAAAACAACTAGGCGGCCGCTTCTAAGTTACGGGCCGCTCTTACACTTTGATAAAGAAAATACAAAATAGAACTTTTGACATGTTTTATGGAGCGCATTTGGGGAAGTTGTTTGGAGCGGTGTTTAGACTCTCTTGGTACTTCATCAAGTGCTCTGCATTCCATGTCCTCGGTATTCTTCTGTCCCCTGGGTCTTCGAGTTGATACGCACCTGGGTGAATAACTCTGGAGACCCTATATGGTCCTTCCCAATTGGGTGCCAACTTGCCCTTTTTGCTTGGATTGGAGATCGACAACTTTCGGAGCACTAGGTCTCCCTCTTTAAGATTGGCTGGCCGTACCCTCTTGTTGTAAGACTGAGTGATCCTACGGCGGTAGATCTCTTGCCGAATTGCAGCTCTTTCGCAGACCTCGTCTATGAGGTCTAGGCAGTTGCGAAGCTGATTCGCATTCTATGCTTCACTGTAGGCTATCAGTCGAGGTGAAGGCAGGCTCACTTCTAAGTGGATGAGAGCTTCGGATCCATATGTGAGGCTGAAGGAGAACTCCCCTGTCAGAGTTCTTTTGGTGGTGTGATAGTTCCAAACCACATTGGGAAGCTGTTCGACCCACAGCCCCTTGGTGGATTTGTCGAGCCTCTTCTTCAGGCCAGAGAGGATTTGTCGATTTGTGTTCTCCTCTTGGCCATTGGACTGAAGGTGAGCAATCGAGGAGAACCGCTACTAGATGCCGAGGTCAGCGCAAAAGTTGCAAAAGGTTGCTCCTGTGAATTGAGTCCTGTTGTCAGTTACGAGGATGCGGGGTACCCCGAACCGGCAAACGATGTTCTTCCAAAAGAACTTCTGGACCTTGTGCTCGGTAATCGTCGAAAGAGGTTCAGCTTCGATCCACTTTGAGAAGCAGTTTATCGCTACGACTAAAAACTTCAGCTGGCCCGGTACTGGGGGAAAAGGTTCGAGCAAATCCATCCCCCACATTGCAAAAGGTATTGGACTCACCAAGGAGGTGAGTTGTGCTTGAGGCAGGCGACGGATCAGGGCAAATTTCTAATAGGAGTCGCACTGGCGGACATACTCCTCAGAGTCACTCAGTAGTGTGGGCTAGAAGTAGCCGTAATTAAAGAGTTTACAGGCGAAGGATCATGCTCCCAAGTGCGCACCACATAGACCATCATGGGCCTCCTTTAGGGCATAGAGCGCTTCCTCCGGGAAGAGGCACCTCAGATAGGGTCGGCCGTCGATCTGAGTGTAAGAGTGTTTGTACATGACTTCGTCAAGGAGTGTGTACCGCTCGGCTCATGTCCTGATCCTCCTTGCCTCTTTCGGGTCTTCGGGAAGGACTCCGTCTCTGAGGTACTCGAGGAGCGGCTTTATCCAGTTCTCCTCAAGGGTTAGGGGGTAAGCTTCCATCGGCTCCGGGCTATCTTCATCAATACTTGGTCTGAGGATGACCTCTATCAAGACAGTCCACTCTAGACCTTGGAGGGACGAGGAGGCGAGCTTAGAGAGAGTATCCACCTGTGCATTTTCCACTCGGGGAACTCGCTGGAGTTGGACATCTTCGAATAAGGCTAGAAGCTCCCTAACCTTCGCCAAGTACTTGGCCATATGCTCGTCCCTCGCCTCGTATTCCCCTGACACTTGGTTGACGACCAATTGTGAATCACTGAAGACTCTGACGCGCTTGGCCCCTGCTTTGCGAGCCATGCAGAGCCCCGGTATGAAGGCCTCATACTCTGCTTCGTTGTTTAATGTCGGGAAGTTTAGGCGGAGGGAGTATTGGAGGACGAAAGCATCTGAGTCGGTCAAGATAACGCCAGCCCCACTTCCGTCGGCACAAGAAGATCCATCCACATAAATGGTCCAGACCAGGGGGTCGGCAGATGACTCGCAAGGGTCAGGGATGGTTCTTTCCACAAGGAATTCTACCAGAGTTTAGGCCTTGTTGCTGTTCTTGGCTGGTAGCTGATGTCATGTTGGCTTAGCTCGATGGACCACTTCATAAGACGCCCAGAGGTCTCGGGCTTGTGGAGATTTTGCTTGAGCGGCTGGTCGGTAAGAACGACCACCGAATGAGATTGGAAGTAGGGGCGAAGTTTTCGGGCCACCATAACCAAGGCGACAGCCATCTTCTCCAGCTTCGGGTAACGAAGTTCAGCATCCCGGAGGACCTTACTCACATAATAGATGAGCCTCTGCATTCTATCCTCTTCTCTTACAAGGACCGCGCTGAGGGGCTCCGAAGCGACTAGATATAGGTATAGGACCTCCCCAGGCGCTGGCTTGCTCAAGAGTGGGGGGTTAGCTAAGTATGCATTGAGCTAGTCGAAGGACTCTTGTTGCTGTTGCTCCCATTCAAAACCTTTAGCCCCCTATGAGAGCCTTGAAGAAGAGGAGGCACTTCTCCCCGGACTTGGAGAGGAATCGCCCAATTGTTGCGAGGTGCCTAGTGAGCCTCTGTACATATTTGACGCTGGAGGGGGGAGCCATTTTGAGAATGGCCTAGATCTTCTTGGGGTTGGCCTCTATGTCCCTCTGGCTAACCATAAACCCTAAGAACTTGCCGGATGAGACTCCGAACGCATACTTGTTCGGATTCAGCCTCATATTGTGCCTCCTGAGCACCCCGAAGGCTTCTTGGAGGTCGAGAACATGCTCCTGCTCTCAGGTGCTCTTGACCAACATGTCGTCTACATAGACTTCTATGTTTCGGCCAATCTGGTCTCCGAAGACCTTGTTCACGAGGCACTGATAAGTAGCTCCCGCGTTCTTCAAACCGAATGGCATAACCCTGTAGCAATACAGGCCCTGATCCATCACGAACGAGGTCTTCGAGATGTTCACGAGGACTTATAGGGATAGGACCGAGCCTCCCATTGAAGTCATATAGCACTTCCGAGCCGCCTCCTGACTCCCTCTCACTTCTCCCACCCTTATGGGAGTGGAGAACTTCATCTTCATGTGATAAGCTGAAGGGATGGCTTGGAGTGCGGCGAGGCCTGGTCGACCCAGGAGCACATTGTAGGCAGCTTCCACATGCACCACCATGAAGTCCATCGGCTCCGTGCAAGTGACCGAGGTTTTACCAGTGGTGACGTCGAGAGATATAACTCCCTCCATCGTCACCGGCACCCCTGTGAACCCATGAAGGGTGTAGCCAGCTGGCTTAAGCCGATCTCTTGATAGCTGGAGGCCCTTCAATGCTTCTAAGAAGAGGATGTTGGCCGAATTTCTGTTGTCCACCAGCATCCGGCAAACGTCGAAATTGGCCATTTTGAGGTTAATGACGAGGGCATCGCAGTGGGGCGTGCGGAACGCCTTCCAAGTCCCTATCGGAGAATGTCATAGGGACTCCTAGGCCCTTGGGGGGAGGATGGCTCTGAACGGAGTTGACTTCCCTAACGAAGGTTTTTCGGGAGGATTTAGAATCTCCCCCCTTTGGGCCTCGTGTATCAGGTGCAAGATGGCCTCTGCTTTGGCCTCCAGAGTCTCCACGCATTGCTCTGTTCGCCTGTTAGCCCCCCTGGGTGGTGGAGGCAGATCGGCTCTGTCTCTTCTTACAAACCGAAGCTTCCCTCTCTGGATAAGGGCCTCGATCTCGTCCTTCAGGGCTCGACAATCATCAATGTCGTGCCCGTGGTCCCAGTGGAAGTGGCACCACTTGTCCCGATTTCTCTTCTTCCCGGGGGTGTTCATCTTCGGAGGTGGCTGCAGGAGACCTTCGTTCCCAATCTCCATCAGGATGGCCGAGATGCTCGCAAGCGGAGTGAACTTTTCAAAGCGGGGGAGAGGGCGCCACTGACCTTCGTTATCCTTTTGGATCTTCTTAGCTCCTTCTTCCTCTGCAGTCTTCCGTTTGTTCCCGGAAGACGACCCCTCCAGCGTGGGGTGATGGAGAGCCTCTTCAGCTCAGATGTACTTCTCACTCCTAAGGAGGAGTTCGGAGAAGTTCCGTGGAGGCCTTTTGGCCAGGGAATGGTAGTCGACTGATTACTTCCAAACTTTGCTAAGTGGCCCATCGACTCCACTGGGACTTGCTCCTTGGCTTGAGGATTTTGCTGCGCGACTCTGACATCTCTGCACCTACTCGAAAGGTAGAACTGATACCTAAAAGGTGGGGAACGTCAGTACTTCGACTGACGCAAAGCTGATGATAACAGCGATCTTCTAAAATTCAATCACAACCATAATTTATGCAAAAAGGAAAGTGATGTGCCAAAACAAAGGTTTAATGGATTAGGGCTAGTGTAGTGTTATGTCATGACCCTATGACTAGATGCAGTAATTCACATGCCTGATTCTAATGCAAGCAAGACTTTGGAGCACGAATGCATCCCATACTACATACGCCCCCAAATTTAGCCGTCTTTCTCGACAATTTAGGGATTCGAACCCTCGCCATGCATCCTACTTTTGTACTCAACCAGTTCCCAATAGATTGTCCGTCGTCCAAGGAGGTTGCAGTTGTTCGGTCTAGTTCTGCCACTGCAGTGCCTAAGTGGTGGTCGTGTTGGCCACTTGGTACCCGCATACGGACCTCTTCAGAAAGCCGCGTTGAATCCGGTCGCAAGACCGTGTGATTCCCATGTCCATCCCTAACCCGGGCTATGGACTGATGCATGCGTGTTCACCCCTACTTCGGGTTATGAACTTATATATATAGCAAAAACAACAAAACCCACGTGCATAGGGACGTGAGCGCCTCGGGATGTCAAATTCTCCTAGCCTCCCGTGCCTTACTCCGGCAAAACTTTTGGAATTAACAAATCGAGATACAAGCCGAGGACTCACTCATGAGTGCCGAAAACGTATCCCTATGACTGGAATGTACAACACCGACTATGGTCTGCTAGGACTAATGGAATTTCCCAAACCCCTTAATATGTTATTCTAATCCCAGCCTTACTCTAATCACTTTGGGTAAAAAATAAGATTTGCTTCCACACTTGCCTATCAACCTCTAGCCCTTGCGATACCGGTCCGGTTCGCCACTTCCCCAGCTTGGAATTGTCAAGCATTACGGTTTACATTCACCCCTAAACTGGTAATGAATGTGTTTTCACCCCTAACCCGGGCTATGAACTCATACTAGTGGCATGGCTTGGATGTCCTATGCTTCGGCGGAAGTTTATAATGTAGGGTTGACAGATGCAGGGTATCCCTTACCCTAGTGACTAAATCGAGTCACACACCCATGATGGAAGTCAACAACACCAACAACAGATACCAACATCCCTAGACAAGAGTTATTAACTCTAATAATACATAAGGAAAATGTCTTCACAATACCTAGTCAACACTCCAGATTAAGCAATCTATGGGTTTCTGCCCGAATCTTAAAAAGGTCATAACTCTCTCGATACAACTCTGTTTGGAGTGCATGAGCCCAATCCAGAAAGGTAAGAACCTAGACTACAACCTTCTAGTTGATCATAAACTCAAATTCCATCATCTAGATCCCCAAAATAGCCTCTCAAGCATCAGCCTGTGTATTCCCTATACACGGGCTGCACCTTACCGGTAGCATAAAACATTGCTCACCTATCCGAACGCTACAAATCCAAGTTCTATGGAAAGGTGTGGATGTTCTCTACACGTCTCTAGTTGGTCATGAGTCCAAAATATACCAGTAGAACACCTTAACAAACACATCTCTTACAAATGTACCAAGTCACACACTAGGACTTTCTAAATCAGAGCACTCAGCTCGATCCTTGGTCTCTGTCCAGTATTACGAAAATCACAGTAAATCAACCCTTTACTGGAATTACCTCAAATAGGTCTTGTTGGAAAGGTCTTGATGTCCACTACAATCCTCTTATGAAACAGTTCCTCAAATTTTGCTCTTAATGAGCCTGAAATGTGCAATCTCTACAGGGTATCAAAATTGGCTGAAACCAGCACAGTACATGCTAAATAAATCATCATAAATTCCATACTCATCCAAATGATACGAAATATATAGTGATGAAACTAGAGATCATAGTAAACAACATGCAAGAGGTTTCATGTCAAAAATCCAAGTATACACTGAGTTCTCCCTATTTTAATTTAGCATAGAAATCAGCATGTTCTTCGGTTCAACTCTAGCTACTGTTTTAAAGATCAATTTTTATCATGCCTATAATTCATCCAAATACTTTTCTGAATTTTTTATAGAGTCTAAATACCTGTGGAAATACAGGGTAAAAATTTCAGATTAATAACATGCTCCAATAAATTAGGAAAATTCCAACAACATCAGTCATCCTGTTAACCAACTACTGCTGCTGCCTTACGACATAGTTTCACAAATAGATTTTATTAAAATACCAGACATCCTCAGAAAAATCCGAAATAAATCATGAACCATATAAACATAAATAGAAACAATCTCGAAAAATTTCATGGTCTAATTCCTTGTGGTTTGCTCTCGGAAAAATCTAGAAAATAGCATTCAGATCAAGTTCTAGTTCCAGTTTCTGATTTCATCTTTCAAACTTCTTAACTATTCATCCTAGCACTTAATACCATACATGCATGCAAGAATTCAATCAAAAGACAATAAGAAAGGTTTAGAGTAACTCCCCATCCTGAGTTGATGAAGAGTAGTTGATCTCTTGAGCTTTCCTTCCCTTGAGAATCCCTCCTAAGACTTCTTCTTCAATCTCTCTTCTTTCTCTCTTTCTCTTCTTTTTTTCTCTTGGTGAAGTTCTGAAATTCCAGAACAAGAGAGGTGGGAATGAGTGGTTCTAGATGGAGAAATGAAGGAGAAAAGAGGGGGAGAAGTGGGCCAGATCCTAGGGGGTAGTAGGATAGGTGGTAGGGTGGTTTTAAAGGCAAACCCATGGCTTTAGCCAATGGTTTTGTGGTGGGATGTGTTGGCTGCCCATTTTACTCTTAAATGGGTCCTTTTGAATGCGAGACGAGGGTTTTATCAAGCGTACGCAATGTATATCCATCGTAGTATCATACGATGTTATATTTGCATAGGCGTCATACCGAAAACTAGTGTTTATACTAGTATCGGTCCTCCTCATTCTCGTGCATCTTTTAGAATGCAATCCTCCCATGAACCGTCCTGCAACCCTAACCACACACCATGATAGAAAAATCAACTAAAACATTGCAATCATATGCACGCATACAGACAATATACATATATACACATATATATAAGCATCGTACAATTCGGGGTGTTACAGGAGAGGATGCTTCTGGCGACTTCGCCGAGAAGGCTCCCCGACAGTGGCTTGGGGCCCTAGAGCCTGCTGAACGGATTGAGGATGTTCAAGCTGTAGGGTCGTCTGGACGGGCGGAGGGAGATCCTCCGGGGGAGGAGGAGGATGAGGGATAATGGAGGTAGTTCTTCGGTTGGAGTTTGCGGACTTCCTCTTGGAAGGCATGGCTATGAGTAGCTTTGGTTGAATGAGGAAGGTTGGATTGCTATTCGAGACTTCCCACAGACGGCGCCAATCTGTTGCAGCTGAATCTGGTGTGGGGGCAATAGACAGAATTTGTAAATTCGTAGGAACTCGAATGGGCTGAATCTGACTTCTTTCTTGTTGACAAGTTGACTCCTTGGTGCTCCCGCGGACCTGCACAAGCATTCGAAACACCGGGATGGATCCCGGTGAAGAACCCTCCGACGCTCTTGTCAGTACTCAGTAAAGAAAGGGAAAAGAGCTTAGGTAGACAAAGAGTGATCACCTTGTAACGGCAGGAGGTAGGGGGTATTTATAATCGCCGTGGGGATCTGCTTCGGGATAAGAATGAATCCCTACTTTTCAGTGTGACTGGATAGGAGTGGTTGAAACCACCTCCAGTGGATAAGGACGAGCCAGGATTTCCTCATATCCTGTTGACCTGGTTCTTAGCGGTTGTGACCCGCTCTCAATTGAACGGGTCCGTTCATGGGTTAGCGGGTCCAAGAGGAGAGACCTGGTTCCCAATTCGGACCCGTCTATAGATGAAATTACCATCTTGTCCCTGTAACTTTAAGATTCGTGCCCAGTTTGAAGGGTTCCGATTTAACCCCATTTTTAGCCATATCAAAAAGTAAGTGAAGTATGTATGAGAATGAGAATGAAAAGTCAAAGTAAATTGTATTATGTAAATAAATATGAAAAGTAAAGAAATTGTGTTATGTGAATATATATGAAAAGTAAAGAAATTGTGTTATGAGAGTATTTATGAAAGTGAAGAAATTATGTTATGGGAATAAATATGAAAAGTGAGGAAAATTGTGGCATCTGAATAAATATGAGAAGTAAAGAAATGTCTTATGCATTATACGAATGAAAAGTAAAGTAAGATATATTATGGGAATGAAAGGTAAAATAAAGTGTATTATGTGATAAAAAAAAAGTAAGTGGTCTTAAGTGATGAGAATGATTATTAAAATAAAAATATGATATGATATGAGTTTGGTGTGCGTTAGAATTGTGTCGAGGAACTACTCGCCCGCTATTTCTATGGAAATGGTGGGAACTACCTGCCTTGACACAACTCCTAGGGTGGATTGGTGGGGGTGTTGATATGATAGTTGTACGGTGAGATGGAAATGAAAAGTAAAGCAAGCTGTAAGATGAAAATGAGAAAAAATGAAATGATGTATGTTACCCAAGTTATTGGCTTGGGATGTGGTGTATATTACCCTGTTTATCTGGGGTGCGGTGTTATATTACCCAAGTTTCATTTGGGGTGCGGTGATTATTACCCAAACAATATTTGGGGTGCGGTGTATTATCTGATAAGAATGAAAGTTAAAGTAAATTATAATATGAGACATGAATAAATATGAAAGTAAGATATATTATCAAATAAAAATGAGAAGTAACTTAAGTTATATGATGAGATGAGAATAAATTATAAATCAAAGTATACGATAAAATGAGAATTCGAATTAAAATAAGCTGTATGATGAAATAAGAATAAAAAGAAAGTAAATTGTATTATATGATGAGAATGAAGATTAATGTCTTACGAGATGTTATGAGATGTGTTATGCGATGTGAATAAAGGTGATGTTATGAGATAGGTATGAGATGTGAATAAATACGATGTTATGAGATGTATTATAAGATATGGATGAATGTGAGATTATAAGACATGAATGAATGTGATATTATAAAATGTGGATAAATGTGATATTATAAGATGTGGATGAATGAGATGTTATATGATTGAATGAATGTGATGTTAGGCAATGAGAATAAATATGAATATATTATGAGATTGATTGAATGTGATGTTATGAGATTGAACATGTGGTGAGATGTGAGTGAATGTGAAGTGCGGAGACGTAAAGGAATATGAATATAGTATAAGATGGGAAGGGATATTAATGTAGAAATATGATATGATGTGGTAGATAGAATGGATGTTGATATGGTAGATTGGATGAAGACTAATAAATTTCGTTTGTACAATATCCAGTTCTCATTTACTTTGTTTTCCTGTTTAATCCCAGGTTATATTTAATTATCATCATGTTAGTAAGTTCTTTTAATTCCATTCATAATATTTATTTCAGTAACTAACCTAGTAGATTATACTCACACCAGTCATGGCTGATGATGTGAATATTTGCAAGTGTATAAAATCGCAACAAGTAGTATAGTTAAGTGAAAAAAGTGTCGAACCCAAAAGGACTAGTTATTTTATCTAGTAACGAAATCACTAGATTAACTACTATTTGGAAAATCGAAATTCAATAAATAAAGCAACTAAATTAAATTAATCTAAATGAACTAACTAAATTAATTAAAAAGGAGCGGAATCTGAAATTTTTGTGATTTACTAATTGCAAAATTAATTCTAGGGCTTTTGATTTCACCAAATTTATCAAACACAATTTATAATTCCATGTGAATAAAAATATTATTTTTCCAAGTTGTAGACCAAAATCCCCATGTGTTCAATGCTTTCTCTCGAACAACACCAAAAATATCTCCAACTAACAGTTTGTCATAGTTCCTGCACAAATATAATTAATTGAAGACTCATTAAGTTCTGTGGATTTCTTAACAGTCACATCAATCGCAATAAATCATCTTTAATTTCTCTCAATCAATGGTATTTAATTCTATAATTCAAAATCACAAATTACCAGTTCTGTCTCTCCATGATTTAATAAATCATACAAAGTCGGTCAACCAATTGTAAGCATTAAGAACAAAAATCAAACACAAAATTATGGAAAAATAGAAAAATAATATCGAATTCAAAATTGTGTTCTCAAAACTAGCTACATCAAAGCCCTAGAAAAAAAAATAGTTCATAATAATTTTTCAACTAACAAATACTGTATTGGATTGCATAATAAAAAAAAATGAAAAGAAAAAAAGAAGATATAGAAAGTCGAGCCGCAAGCACAGTGCTTCTCTGTCTGTTCCTCGAAATCTGCTGAATATAGCCGCCGCTGACGTAACCACGTGAGTAGTGCCACCACCTGCCACGTCAGCGCCTTGGTCACCGCGCCCAGGACAGAGCCAAAGTCTGCACGTCAGCTTCTCCTCTCTTTCTCTCCGTGCATTTTGTCTTGAATCCTAGGCTTTTTTTTCCATTCTTGGAGTTCACGCCTGCCACCTACTTTTCGTCCTGTAGCCTACACCCAGCCACCCTACTACCCAGCACTTCATGCCCCCCCTTTATTTGCTGTTCTCTTTCTTAAATATACTAGATTTGCCCGTGGGCACGTGCCTACGGCACGTTTTTGGAACAATACAAAACACGAAAAGCCTTGTAAACAGTAAAACAATAATTATGTAGGTCAAGTTTGAATGGTATGACAATAATTAGTTGTAAATAAAAGTTTGTGTTTCCATTAGTATATGTTGAAAAATAATTATAAATGGGTGTATAAAATCAAACTTCTTAGAACTTTAAGTGTGAAAAATGATAAAATTCAACTGTTGGAAAGATATTTGCTATTTTCAATATAAAATGTGCAGTAAAAAAACATGAAAATTGTGAAAATTTACAAACTTAAAATCTTAAAATCTAAATTTCTAAGCAAATAAAAAAAGAATGGGAGAGAGAGAAAGAGAGAAATATGAAAAAGTGAAAAGAGAAGAGAGATATAGTAATAAAGTAATGAGTTTTTTAGTTTTGAGGGAAAATTTTGATTTTGGGGTTTGAAATTTTGGAGGAAAAATGTGTTTTGTGAGGTAAAATATGGGCCTTTGATTTTTTGGGGGATTGAATGTGAGCCACTTGATAGCTTTCTTTGTATTTTATTATATAGATAGGAGTAGTAGTAGTAGGTAGGTATATAATTAGGGTTAGTTTTTATAATTAGATAATTAATTAATTAATTAATTTTTTAAACTAGTTAATTAATTTACTAACCCTAATTTAAATTTACCCAACTTTTAATACAAAATTTTATTCCACCCTCTAGTTGACCGAAATATTTTTTTTATTAATTCTTCCATGGGCCAATTTATACACGCGCATTTGAGTGCTCAAATTTTTAAATCTTCAACCTTGTTTTCCTCCACGATTTCACACAAAAAACGCCCAATTTTGTACTTATCCATCTCATTCCTACAAAAACAAACAGATAAATAATATTGGGTAGAAATAAGATAAATTTCAAAGAAATCAAATAGAACTCGCAATTTTAATGCATAAAAGAGTACTAAAAATTATGTATAAATTCCACTCATCAAATACCCCCAAACTTAAGATTTTGCTTGTCCTTGAGCAAAAAGTAAAACCACGAATAAAAGAATAATAATCAATAGTAGGCTCAACTCATCACACTAAAAAGATCTTATCATGCAAGCATCAAAATATCAATTACAAATATAAACAATAGCAAATAAAGTAGAACCAAACATACTCACTTTCTTCAGTGCAATTATTCATTCATAATTTCCAACCCATTCATATTTTTCATTCAATTAATGTAATTATAGTATGTAACAACTCTATCTGTGATTACCCCTCTTAATACTACAAACCGAGTGGCAAACTAGAGGTTTTTTTTTTTTTTTTTTGGGTATCTTCTCTACGTTTTCACTTGCCTTTTGACGTGAATGCAAACATTTCGGATAAATTCACCCGGTTACTCAACAAGTCACAAACTTAGAGCGCTTTGCATACTCATATTTCAAGTTGTCGTTTGATGTAAAAGTAAACATTTGTGATGAATACCCCTAGTTACTAAGCAACTCAATAAAATTGGAGTAGATAGAATTTATTCATACAATTATTTGATCATTATTACTCTATTTACTTAAACTCTGTTTAGGACTAGAACAAAGGGGATAATCACAAAAAAAAGTATCACATTTTTCTTTTATGTATAATCACATGACTATCACAATTGTGTAAGAAATTTTTTAAAATTCAATAATCCTAAAGTAAATAGGTATGCTTAATCATGCTTTATAAGATATTGTCTATCCCAAAAGAAAATAGAAAAAATCCAATGCTTTAGCACAATAAAGAACTCAAAAGTGTAATGATAAGCCTAATTGAAATTTCTTTTGTTTTGTTTCTTCTTTTCAAATATATATAAAATAAAAATAAATTTGTATTCCTTCCTCCAAATTTGAATATCACATTGTCATCAATGGAAAAGGAAAAAGAAAGACAAAAAGAATGCAAAAAGTTCAGAATTTCTCCCCTAATTTGTGTTAAAATTCTGCACGCACGAAGTTCATTGTTTCAGCGATATCTGGAGCTGGATGTCCAAATGGACTGATTCTTTTTATTCTGGAAAGCTAAGACAATTGCATACAATCGCTCTTTCAAACACTTTTCTATATTCTGACTCCATCCTGCTAAAAAACAGCCATCAATGCAGGTGTAGAAAACAGCTCCGCCCCGGCGACTTTCAAACTCATGCAATCCTACAAAATAAGATCAAAAATTAAAATTAAAATAAACTAAAAGAAAAATAAAATCTGAATGCAGTTTAAGAAAACATGGGTTGCCTCCCAAAAAAGCGCTAGGTTTTAAGTCTTCAGCCAGACATGATAGCTGTGATGGTTATGTGATGCCAAGATCCAACAACATATGAGCCTCTTGTCTAATACTTATCTTCAGGTGTGGATTAGGTTCAAGCTCTAGTTTGAGTCATTTCTTTCTTGATGATGACATATTTGATATCCCCACCTCTTTGAATTGTTGATGAGAAAACAAATTAATAGATGGTGCAGCATCCAAATACATAACCTATTTCAAAATCTTTTCTTTCTCAGATTCAAAACTTGCTGAATTTGTTGGACATACTTCGATTGGTAACTTTTCAATTTCAACACTATGTTTATTGCCCACAATTAAATCAGTTTCACTTACTTGAAAAGATGAATGTTCTTCGGTAGGGAACTCATGGATTTAAAGACATTAAAAGTTACCTGCTCATGCTGCATTTGTTCCTCCACAATTAGTTCGTACTCTTCTTCCTTTTTAACCACATTTTGTTCGCCATTTTCTTCTTGTGGTTGCTCAATTGTCCTCCCGCTTCTTAGTATTATTGCTTTGACATGCTCCGTGGGATTGGTCACGGTGTTGCGGAGTAAGTTTCCTGTTGTTTCTCTGTAAGAATATTTGAAAGCTGACCAATTTGAGCCTCAAGATTGTGAATTGAAGCCGTATTATTTTATATCGCCAAATCTGTCTTCTTCATGTACTGTTCTGTCTTTTGCATGTATTGCATGAACATATCTTCAAGTGTCGGCTTCTTTTCTTGTTGTTGAAAATTTTGAGGTGGTCTAATGCTCCTTGATTGTTGTTCCATGAAAAATTGGGTTGATTTCTTCATCCTGGATTATATGTGTTCGAATAAGGATTGTTTTGATGTTGAAAATTGGACATGTAATTTGCTTGATAGGACTATGGGTGAGCAAATGGATTTTCCACTTGGCAATCTGTACTTGAATGATTTCCTGCAAAAAGACCACAAAATATTAGTTTGAATTGCATTAACATTCATATTACTAATTTGTTTAGATAAAATATCAATTTTTGCAGTTAAAGTAGTAATAGGATCAAGTTCAAAAACTCTAGCCACTTTTGTTGGTATTGTTCTCTCTAAAGACCACGGGTAACTAATAGATGTCATTTTCTCTAAAAGTTCATAGGCTGCTTCGTGATTATTGCTCATTAGTGCACCTCTAGCTGCTGCGTCAACTACAGATCGATTTGTAACTCCCAAACTATTATAGAATATTTGAATTTGCAGCCGTTTCGGTAGTTCATGATGATGACACTTTCTTAATAACTCTTTGTACCTCTCTCATGTATCATACAAAGACTCGGTCTCAAATTGAATGAAGGTGGTAATATCATTCCTTAGCTTCGCTGTCTTTGCCAACGGAAAATACTTAGCTATAATTTTTTTTGCAAGTCCCTCCCAAGTAGTAATACTACCATGTGGTAGAAAATTTAGCCAAGCCTTTGTCTTATCTCTTAGTGAAAAAGGAAAGTGTCTCAATGTGATTACATCATCTGATACTCCATTGCACTTAAAAGTGTCACAAATTTCTAGAAAGTTTGCAATGTGAACATAAGGATCCTCGTGCGATAATCCCAAAAATTGAACAGTCTGTTGAATCATTTGAATAATCGTTGGTTTAATCTCAAAATTGTTAGCTTCAATAACCAGCATCTTTATGCTTGATGTTGCTACATTAATTGAGGGCATAGCATAGTCTCTCAAAGCCCTGTTTTCATCGTTCGCCATGATAATGTACTTGTATGTCCTGAAATATAAGTATTAAAAAAATAGAAAAACTAAAAAAATAAATAAATAAATAAATAAATAAATAAATAAAAGTAAGTCAAAAGAAAATAAACAAGCAAAATAATAATAAAACAAAAAATCCAAACTAGTAATAATCTAGCAATTTTCAATATCAATAAAAGAATAACTACTCCCCGGCAACGGCGCCAAAAACTTGATGTGAATATTTGCAAGTGTACAAAATCTCAACAAGTAGTATAGTTATGTGAAAAGAGTGTCGAACCCACAAAGACTCGTTATTTTATCGACACCGAAATCACTAGATTAACTACTATTTGGAAAATCGAAATTCAATAAATAAAACAACTAAATTAGATTAATCTAAATGACTAACTAAATAAATTAAAAATGAGCGGAATCTGCAATTTTTGTGATTTATTAATTGCAAATTTAATTCTAGGGCTTTGATTTCACACAGTTTATCAAACACAATTTATAATTCGATGTGAATAAAAATATTATTTTTTCAAGTTGTAGACCAAAATCCCCTAAGTATTCAATGCTTTCTCTTGAACAACACACAAAATATCTCCAACTAACACTTTGTCTAGTTCATGCACAAATTTAATTAATTGAAGACTCATTAAGTTCTGTGGATTTCTTAACGGTCACATCAATCGCGGTAAATCATCTCTAATTTTGCTCAACCAATGGTGCTTAATTCTATAATTCAAAATCACAAATTATCAGTTCAGTCTCTCCATGATTTAATAGATCATACAAAAATCAGTCAACCAATTGTAAGCATTAAGAACAAAAATCAAACATACAATCCTAAAAAAATAGAAAAATAATATCGAATTAAAAATTGTGTTCTCAAAACTAGGCTAAATCAAAATCTTAGAAAAATAAAATTAGTTCATAATAAATTTGCAACTAACAAATTTTGTATTGGATTGCATAATAAAAATTTATTAGAAGAAAAAGAGAAGATATAGAAAGTCGAGCCGCAAGCACAGCGCTTCACTTCTCTATCTGTTCCTCGAAATCCGCTGAATATAGCCGCTGACGTCGCCACGTGAGCAGTGCCGCCACCTGCCACGTCAGTGCCTTGGTCACCGCACCCAGGACAGAGCCGAAGTCTACACGTCAGCTTCTCCTCTCTCTCTCTCTCCTTGCGTTTCGTCTTGAATCCCAGGCTTTTTGCTGCTTTTTTTCGTCTTCTCGGTGTTCACGCCCGCCACCTACTTTTCGTCCTGTAGCCTACACCCAGCCGCCCTACTACCCAGCACTTCACGCCCCCCTTTATTTGTATATAGGAGTAGTAGTAGGTAGGTATATAATTAGAGTTAGTTTTTATAATTGAATAATTAATTAATTAATTAACTTCTTAAACTAGTTAATTAGTTTACTAATCCTAATTTAAATTCACTCAACTTTTAATACAAAATTTTATTTCACTCCATAGTTGACCGAATTTTTTTTTTATTAATTCTTTTATGGCAAATTCGTAAACACACGTATTTGAGTGCTCAAATTTTTAAATCTTCAACATTGTTTTCCTCCACGATTTCATGCAAAAACACCCAACTTTTGTACTTATCCTTCTCATTCCTATAAAAACAAACAAATAAATAATATTAAGTAGAAATAAGATAAATTTCGAAGAAATCAAATAGAACTGGCAATTTTAATGCATAAAAGAGTACTAAAAATTATGTATAAATTCCACTCTTCAGCTGACCCCTGTTATTTTCTGGGGTTCAGGGGAGTCCCTCCTTAAGGGTGGACATCCTTGATTCTCTTGCAGGTTTTGAATAGCAGCGATGTGAGATATATTGGTAGTACTTAGTGTTCTAGTTATACTTTCCTTGTTGTAGAGTGGTTATGTATCTAGTATATACCTTGTTATCTTAATAGAGTTGTGATCTTCCTCCATTCGCTCTTTCAGTTCTTGATCTTTTTGTTTAATTACAAGCTTAATTTCTATTGCCTGGATCCTCCGTTTTTGCGTCTCTTTATAGAAAGAGTTAAAATTTTTAGCCTCTTTAAACATTTCAGTCAACTGAGATGATTTAGCTATTTTCCCCCCTTTCCTCTTCTCTGCTTTCCGACTGGGTGGACGGGGGAGGGGTATAGACGAATCCACGTCAGGAGGTACATCTGAATCGCAAGCAACCATCATGGGGGAACGTTGACTACTACCACCTGCCCAGATTGAGAACACAGGGCAAATTCGAACACATGGGATGTATGTAATGAAAATTTCAACAAATCTTTTAATAATTCATAATATTCTTCAAATCTAAAGGCTTTCCTGCCTGCATGCATGTATTCACTTCTAGCTTCGCGTATCTATAAATTTTTAAAAATACATACATTATAATTAAATCAAAATTTTAATACAAACTAATATCGCGTTAATTATACATATCTTTTCAGCCTCATTTGTTCCGCTTGCAGCGCTATTATTTACACCAGCCAACTTTGCAATCTTCTTTTGAGATTATGTGGAATCGACTTTGAAAGAGAGGTTCGGTCGGTTGGAGTACCTAAAAGAACATACGTGATCCCAAAATTGCGTCCCCAATTGATCGCCACTGATCAAATGATCTTGAGTTATAGAAATCCAAGATTGGGAAAGAGTGACGTCTTCAACTCTTGTGTAAACTCTACCCCTAATACTCTGTACGCAATTATTATCTAATAATAATTTCACTTCACAATCGGTTGATAGATGGAGGAAAACCTGATTTTTGTGAAGCACTGTTGTTAACTCAAACATATAAATAGAGAGAGTGAACGTTGGAATTAGTATCAGTCGTTGAAATAGCTGTTGGGCACAAAAATTATTCTTGAGAACCGTTGGAGTTTAAAATAGTCCCAAAAAAGTTCAAAAAGAAAAACTCCTTAAAGCTTGGACGGAACATGTTGTCCGTCTATGGCAAAAAAATCTTCAAACCGGACAACATGTTGTGTCCATTCTCATCCCATTTTTTTTTTGTACATCATGTACCGTCCGATATTTTTTATTTAAAAAAAAACAATAAAAATAAAACCTAAGATGAAACATGAAGCTCCGTCTGATCCCCTAAAAAAATAATTAAAAATTGAGACGAAACATGATGTTCCGTCATTTATATTTGACGATTGCCAAATCCGTTTCCCATATATGAGAAGTCAGGTGTTCTGTTATTGTTCCATATGTACAAAAATTTGACAAAATAACAAACAAGTGTGGATGCTCATATAATCCTTATAATCCTTAAGCTGGGCGGAGTTAGTTGTGCTTATTACAAGATTCTTTACAACAATTTTATAATAAACCCTTAAATCAACACCTAGAAAACTCCCACTTAGGGAGTGTTTGGTTGGAGGGGAATGGAGGGGAGGGGAAGGGAGGGGTTTTTTTTAAAACTTTTCATGTTTGGTTCATTTTTTAGAAGGGGAGGGGAGGGAAATGGGGGGGTGCAACACCCCTCCTGAGCCAATTTTGGCTCCTTTCCAATATTGGGAGATTTGGAGGGGAGAGAAATTATGTCTAATTTTTTAAAGTCATTGGACTAAATTGCACTTTTAAATGCATGCTTATTTTTTGAACCCATGCTTAGATAGTCTTCCTGCTTTGAAAATAGAATCGATCCTCCCTGATTTTGATTCAAATGGCTGAGATATGTTATTTTCCTCTAGATTGACAGGAGAATCCTCCTCTGCTTTGATAAGACTCTGGAAGTCAGCATGCAAAACAAATTTTCGAAAATTTTATAGAGGTATTCAGATAGCTTCATTGATTTTTTTGAATGGGATGTCCATCTCCTGACCGGACATCTGAAACAAATGAAAGTGAAAGCTCAAGTTTATATTTTGAATGGGATGAAGCACTAAAAAATCAAGATCATGCTATATTAGAGTCTTTTGTGAATTCTACTTTGCCGCCACTAGACTGCGATGTGCTACAAGAGAATCACTGCCAAAATAAGATCATGCTAATACATGAAGTCTTGATTATTACAATGTTAAGACTTCTTCCATCCTTTGAATCTTTTCTTAAATGGAATTGATACAATTAATTGATCTTTTGTTATTTGTACGATTCATCAAAAAAGAAGGGAAAGGAATATAATCTAATCCATTTCCACCAGTATATCAGAGTATCAAATTTAGATACTACATGTCAGAGAATTTGGATGGGAGAAACCATGATTTCTCTTAATTCTGTGTATCTTTGTAAAAATGAGGTTATATCTAATGCACTTGGTTTGCAATACAGGTTTAGGGAAAATGCTATATGTGTTTCAAAGCAATGTGCATTGCCAGTGAAGGAAATGAATTTGGTGCTGCATCCAGAGCTGACATGTACACGCTAAAATAGTCATTATTGACTAAATCTTTGGCTGCTTTAATTTTGTGAACAATGGAGGAGAATTTTTCTTCTTCAATGAGATCTTTACAAGTCGAGGACACGGAGGAGAGGCAATATGCATAGACAGTGATGCACTTGGTTTTATTTACATTTCTAAACTCAAATGTAAAAGGGTATAAAAGTAATTTTATTATAAAATTCCTTCCCTCCCCTTCTGAACCAAAGGGGAAGATAATTAACTTCCCTTCCCTCCTTTAAACAAAACAGAGTCTTCATTAAAATCCCTCCCCTCTCATCTCCTCTCCTCCTTTGAACCAAACAGAGCCTTAAGGAACAGAAGTCCATTGCTGTCTTACATAAGCTACTTTATTAGTAGACAAGTGCGTTTTTCTTACATAATTCCGAGTTTGCTACTTTGTTAGTAGGCATGCGAGTTTTTCTTACATAATTCCGAGTTTTCTGGTTTTTGGGATTTTTTTTTTTTTTTGGGCGCGCGTGTGGGTGGGGGGTGGGGGGAGGGGGTGTTTCCTCCTATCTTCGCCATCAATTACAATTTTAGCATTGTGAGCAGAGTGTAAATTAACAAATGCCATCTTTTAGTCTTTATCCATTAATTTTTTCTTTGGCATTGTATTATTCTGTTTGTTGGTGGATCTTTTACAGCGCCTCAAAATATTTATTGATTGTTTGCCCATATGCACATGTACAGTTATCAACAAACGTAGGAAGGATAATACATTTCAATCCAATGGAGAGCTAAACGCAGCCATCAGTAAAAGAGCTCACCATATAAGAAACTCATTATGGTGTACTCACCATCTTTTTTGCCTCTAAGATGATGGAAGAGTAATCTTCTTTGGGCAAGCATAAAAGTAGCTAAGCTTTAATATACTTATTAAGGGATTATGCTGAGGATCCACACCTCAAGGGAGATTTACATTTTCATCTCAGTATACAATAACGATGATCTCAGTATACAATAACGATGATAAGCAAGTGGTTCCTTTCATATTCCGAACTCATTTTTCATTGCTGATAAAATGCCTGCATGACGATCAGAAATGACACATAGACCTGCACGATCTGTGACAAGGCACCGAATACAGTTCATAAACCATGTCCATGTTTCTATGCTCTCTCCATCAACTATTACAAACGCAAATAGAAACAACCTACCGTTTGCATCCGGTAAAACAACAATCAACAAACAACCTTTATATTTTTCGTACAAATGAGTTCCGTCTACACTTACAACTAGTCTGCATGCCTTAAACCCCTCGATGGAAGGCCCGAATGCACAAAAAACCCCTTCAATGTTTCTTCGGCCGGACCGGTCACAATCTTGGCCCAATATACGGTCGTCCCCGGATTTGATGCTTGAATTGCATTGAGAAGATAGGAAAATTTAGTGTAAGTTTTTTTGAAAGAACCATATAATCGCTCAATTGCTTTATGTTTTGCCTTCCAAGCTTTCCAGTATGAAATTGTGTAATTGAACTGAAGCTTGACTATCTCAATTATTGCTCTTGGTGTTATTCCTAGTTGTGCCTTCACAACATTCAATATGACCATCGATACAATCGTAGAATCAATTTTCCTAGTGATCTTGATTCAGTGTAGGATTCATACATGGGTGCGGACCTTGAAGTTTCTTTACCACGAAATAAGTATGGCCTTTTGGAACAATTACATGCAATTGACAAGAAAAACCCATTACATTTAGAAGTGCCAGATTTTCTACAATATCCTCGGCTGAATGGTTGATGGGTGCGTATTTACATTTGACATAGTATTAACCGTGGGTCGATTTTACCGTCACGAATTCTCAATGGTTTTTCACGGAGTACATCTTCACTTGATGTTGTACAGAATCTTTAGTTGGAAATCTCTGACCTATGTAGAGTTCATCCGTGTTGGAAGATTCGATGGAAGAATGTGCATGTTCATGTATGGTCGCACGAGACATCCATTCACTCTATTGAACCTCATGTATAGTTGCACTAATGGACTGATTTGGCAACACCACATTGTTAACCGGCACATCAACGTTGACATCATTAACTGGAGCTTCATCGGCATCCTCCTCCTCATTAACTTGAAGACCGTGATCCTAATCTTCTTCCTCTTCTACCAAATCATTATTTACAACAGTATTGTCAAAGTCTTACATTACCATGTCGGTGCAGATAATATTTTGTGTCAAGGTCAACAGATGTATCTGCTCATATTCGGTGGTAATAGGTTCTGTTGGAGTTGTGTTAATATCTTCTTCTGTATTTGGTATTCTTGCATGTGACTCGGCAGATGGTTTCAAACTCAGGGTGCGTCTTGGACTTTCAATAATAACTTGCATAGTATTTGGAAGCCTCATTTGGTCAATATATAACTCCAATGCATTCCAACTATAATTTGGATCAAGTGTCCTACCAATCATAGGACTTCAGAGAATTATCATTATCTACGGGAACCACCATGAAATATTGTCTTTTCCCTTTACCGGCAGCATAACATGTTTTAATTTTGATACTCATTTCACCTCTATCCCAATTAGTGACTTCAAATATCTTATCTATTAGTTGTGAATATATAAAGTTGCGGGGAGCCCAAATAATGACCGATTCAACATCGCTATAACAATATCCAATTTTCGGATCTTTAATTATTTCACTCCCAAAATATAACCAAATAGGGATATCATATTCCATACCTAAACATAAAGATTCAAACATATTCAAGTCATTAACTACTCATAAGCATAACATGAGAATACATATCAAACATATGGTTATAATAATACCTTCAAATTTGACCGTATCTTGGATAGCTTGAAAATACGTCGTGGATGAGGAATGAGATGAGAGTGAGAGTGAGGAGGTAGGATATATGAAGTTTGAGAGCACTCCAATACTTGAGATTTTTTGTTTTAGGGATCTAGGGTTTGTGGGATTCGGGAGTGAAGAGAGAGAGAAAGGAGATCGATTGAGAAAGGGGAAGGAGAAGAGGGGGGCACTATTTATTGACAAACAAACTAAATAACTGATGCCGTTATTCTAAATAACTGCATTAGTATTGAGAATGTCGTTTTTGGAAAGAACGACATATGTTATAGGATTTTCACACTAGCCATTTTTTCTCAAAATTAAGACTACAAGCTGTTGAAAATCAAAATAACCTATGTCGTTATTCCAAAAAAACGGCATGACAGTTTTTTTTAAATAGATACCGTTATTGGGGAAAACGGTTTGTAAATAACGTATGTCGTTTTTTCCAATAACGTTTTTACTGACGTGTCCAAAATTAGATCGGATCGCTAATTGTTTTCGAAAGTGGACCAGAACGCCAAATATTTTTCAAGAAGTGGGCAAGTACGACAAAAATTTCGCCATGAAGTATATATTTCATTGGTATTCTATCAAGGATGGAATCGTTGTTTAAATAAATCAAAATGCAATCCCATCAAATTCATTAACATTAATTATTAATTGGTAAAAGATGAGTACTCTGCATCATGCCCCATACAAATTCCGTCAGATATTTAATCGCCCTTAACCGTAGAGAATGATCACATCAAAAAAAAAACCGTAGAGAATGAGAATATCTAGCAAGATTCTCTTGGATAGGCATGCTCAATGAAGATATTCATTTTCCTATAGAAAATCCTATAGTTTAAAGAATATAATAGGCATATTCTTTTGGGACCATAGCCACACAAATCCATACTTTATCTTGAATATATATTAATTAGAAAAAAAAGTTTGCAAGCGAAATTTTAACTTCACATCTTTCTCACAGTAGACTACATCTTTCTCACAGTAGACTACACTGACATTTGCACATATATAGTAGGAATGTTGATGTCTCTGGCATGACTCTTCCCTGATATTGCATACTTAAGAGCGATGAACTACTTGATCTTCATACAAAAAAAAAAACAAAAAACAAAAACAAAAAAAATCTTACAGTTCATGCACTGTACAAATTTTCATAATGGGTAACAAAATCATGTAAAGGGGTTCACAAAAAGTATGATACATAATGCTGATCTTTGATTAATTAATACTAATATTGTAGGTTCGAGATGACATTAGTTTTCAAAAGTAGCAATTTCATATTTGACTTTCTGCCACAAGAGGAAGAAAGAGAGGAAAATAAAAATGAGGGACATCATTGAGAGTTACTAGGGCCAGAGCAATAGAAAGAAAAGACGTCAGTAAGTCATTTTTAACAACGACTCAAGAGTTTAATCCTAATTATGCTCCACCTCGAGGTAATTTTTTTTTCTTCTGTCGTCTCTTTCATTGTTATTTGTTAATGCTTGAATTTTCAATGAACATAACCTAATTCGGTCGATATATCTCTACAATTTATAAAAAACTCTGAAGTTACTTGTTAACATGACTACTGAACATTACTCTTGGGATCCCTCTTAAGTGATAGATCCTTTGATTTTGAAAATCTTAGGGCCCCAAAGTTAATTTTGTGTATTTAATATGATATATGTTAGTTTTAGTCCATCATGCTTGCATCATTCCTCAATTAATTGTTATTCACGGAAATTATGTTCTACAGTCATCTACTTTTATGTTTATTGAGTCCTATTGAAAAAATAATAAACATTTTATGAAAGCGCATCTGCAATCGAGTTTGCTATTTTCCCAAAATGCCAAAAAAAAAAAAATAGCAAAAAGAGAGCTACAATCGTTTATTATTTTGTCAAATTTTAGCAAACAAAAAACAGTAATGTACCAAATTTGAGAAACGAATTTGGCAATTGCCAAATATAGCATGTCTATTTTTTTGAATTTTTTTTTACACGCGTCGGACGAAAAAACATGTTTTGTCGAATAATTTTTTAATATTTTTTTTTATGTTTTAGCGATCGGACGGACCAACATGTTCCGTCCTAAAAAAAATAATCGGACGATACAAGTTGAACCGTTCGATAACTCCAAAAAAAAAAAGGTGGTCGGACGGAACAACATATTCCGTCCTTCCATTTCTTTTTTTTCAAAAATTTAATCCAAGTCCATGATTCCTCCAATCTTTTCATAAACATCAAAGACCAAGTCAAACTAAGTTCAGAACAAATTACATCAAAGTCCAAGAGGCTCAAAAAGAAAAAGTTATTTTATTTGGATGGACGGAACAACATGTTCCGTCCGTCCATTTGTTTTTATTATAGCAAACGCTGATTAGAGCAACAAACTCATTTTTTCCATTTTCTATTTTGCTAAATTGGCAAAATGGCAAAAACTATTGGAGATGTAAATTTCACCTTTAACCATATTTGAATCCAATTACTTTTTTCAGGGCCAGCTTACAAACTGTTATTGTTGTTGTTTTTAGGGTGTGAGATCAACAGATAATGTGAGTTCTTGTATTCAGGGAAACAGCAGTGATCCTGACCTTCATTCCGGATCCGAGGGGTGTTGAGTGGATTGGTTAGGAGGCAGCTAACTTAAAGAAGCTTGAGACACCGAGAGCAATCCCAGCGACAGATCTTCCGATGCTTAAGTCAGAAGACAGTAATTTAGTAGAAGGGATTCTATAGCAAAATGAGTGATTACCTTGTAACTGTATAGTAAATGCTATAATTATAGGTCTGGGGGGAAATCCCTTACGGAGAGATCCCGGGGCGGTATTGAAATCCCCATCTCGGATCTTGAATTGATCAGATCCTTAATTTTAGGGGTGCAGTTATGGCGTAACTGATGAAGTGTCTGAAACAAATGGTGGGTGATTCATCTGGGTGCGTAAATGGGCCTATGGAAGGCCCGTAGAGTTCCCTAGCCTGGACCAGTACAGAAATTGGCATTGAGCCCAGTCGGTTGCTTTGTGATAGTGCTAGAATCGTTCGGCCGAGATCAGCCACGATTTTTACCCATATCATGAGCCCCACACTCTCGGAGGTCAGTTGTTGGTCGTTTTCGAGGAGTAGATAACCCGTGGGGAAAGCGTTGGTGTGACGGCCGCATTAGATTCAGAATCAGTGTTTCCTTTAGAGATATGGGTTCGAGGTGTGAAACTTTGTGGACAGTGAGTACTATGAAAAGCTCGAAGTCGGAGCGCCATTCTCGAAATATGGTGATGAGGGTCGAGCCAGGGTGTGAATTGTTTCGAGTCGAAGTCTTGTGTTGGTTAATGGGATGGGGGACGTTAAGTCATCTATCCACATGGCTTCTTGCAACATCATAATTCGTGGAGCTTGAGGAGTTGGCATGTGATAGTAGTCATTCGATGGGCTGTCACTCACAGAATTCAAGGGAACAACACGTGCCGATGGTTCTGGAAGCAGCCAGCCTCTATAAATTTCGCTCCCTCTTATCACTGTGAGAGGTTACTTTCTTTACATATGGAATTCCTCTGTTCAAGATTGGGACTCCGGATATATCAACCATAGAAATCGGTAGGTTGTCCTCTTATGTTCACGACAGTGGGTCAGAGGCCAACTCTTCACGAGGTAGATCGACCGCAAGTTCGTCAAGTCGGACCTTTTCACGGAGAAGTGAACCTATGAATTCGAGATCAACACGCGAGATCTTGCTAGAGCCGGACGTGGATATCGATGGAATCTTTGGTTCTTAGGGAGAAGATCATAGCTAAGTCGAAACAGAGACTAGGACCGGTAAGGCCAGGACTGGTTTGGTGAAGGGAAATCGAGAATCACCCCACGCGTCAGAGGGTGGAGGTGACCGTGGGGGCGAATATCGGCCAGCAGAGGGCGAGGAGAAACGTGTGGGAAATCTGGAAGCGATGGTGCCAGAAGTCAAAATCCTGTCGGTTGCGTTTCACTATAGAACGGGTCATCGAGACCAGAGGAGATTCCGCTCCCCCTTGACTAGGCGCTTGTACGGACGAGCTCTATCCGAAGGTATCCTGAAGATCCGAAGGATGAGCCTGACATCGGTGTTCTACCTACGTCAAATAGGTCGATAGCAGGCGTGGATAAGGCAAAGAGCTTCTTGGCTGCAAATGAACTTGAGTCGCTTCAGGCATTTTATCGTATTCCTCCCAAATTCAAGGTGATGCTTCCAAACTCCGGCCTTCGACAAAACGCCAACCTTCCGGGGCCGCTGTGTATAATGAATGTTGACATATTCCACTCGGGCTTGTGTCTTCTCTCCATCTTTTATAAAGGAAGTGTTGAACTGGGCGGGCCTGAGCCCCATGTAGTATGCACCGAACTCATGGAAGAAGTTGATAAGCTTCATCATGGTCTATCGTGATAGAGGGGTTCCTCTCTGCCTCAAATATTTTCAGGTGTGTTTGGGCTTTAGAGCGCTGCCAAGTCACCCCTATCGATGGTATATCTCGCTGCGTTGGGGGTACCACGTGGTGCACGACCATCCCGATTCCATTAAGTATTGGAAGAAGAGATACTTTATCCTACGAGGTAGCGAGCTATGGGACATTCCCACCAAGTGGTCGTACACGGGCCCACCGAAGAAGGATGCTCTGATGTCTCACGATCTGAGCTCGGAGGAGAGTGCTGAGTTTCAGAGACTCTTCGAGAATGGCGCAAGTGTCAACTGGCCGCAAATGTCAGAAAAGAGGTTGGCCAATGCTGAATTAAGCTTCGTTGGCTAGCGCAAGTTCTTTTGCTCTCGGCTTATTGTACTAGTATATTGTCTTATCTGATATTTGTTTTTCTTTGTTGGTGTTGGTTTGACAGTTGCCCTCACGTCGGAGCCTCGGGAGGCATCAACAGTTGACCGTAAGGGCAAAAGGAAGATCGAGGCGCCCACCTCGGAGCACTTCCTAAAAAAACAAAAGGCTTTGAAGGTTCGTGGCCTGGAGGAGGCTCTGAGGGGGCAGCTGGGCGAGAGGTCGTTGAGGACTACCGACGAGGCTGCTGGGTCTTCAGACCGGGCTGGTCGGTGGGGGAGCTTGAATCCGTGATGGAGTTGGAGATGGCTTGGGAAGTAATGGAGAACATTTCTCGTCTGAGGGACCAGAGGCTTTCGACTGAGAGGCTAGAGATTCGTGTTTTCGTCATTTTTCTCAAGGGGCTGTACTGGTAAGTATTCAAGTATTTTGCATTGTAAGTCTAACCATTCCTTGCGAACATTTTGGGTTTTCCCTGCAGATAGCCTTCTATGGTGCTGAGATGAGGAAGCAGTATGAGCGCTTGCTCGACCTCGTGGATAGGAAGGCGGAATGGTATAAGAAGAGATGCCAGGAGGAGCATGAGCACATCGAGGCCTTGGAGAAGAGAGTGAAGGAATTGGGTAAGAAGCCGACGGAACCAGAGGACGACCTGGGTGAACAAATATCTGCCTACAGGGTGCTGTTGGACGAGAAAGTTGTGCTGGAGCACCAATTGGCTGAAGCTGGGTCGGAATTAGTAGGTGTCGTAGATGAAATTTTTGATGGCGAGAAGCGTGGTTTCAAACAAAAAAACTAGAAAAATAGCAATAAAAGAAACGTGACCATAAAAGATAGTATAGATGAAAAGAGATTTTCGTACAAAAAATAATATTTGATCAAGTATTAGATATTATAGTAAAGGAAAATATAAATTAAGTCATCAATTGTGAAAGAAATGGGAAAACAAAATAATTAGCGAGAAGTAAGGAAATCATAGAAAAAATGCTTTACAAACAAGTATAGTAAACAAAAGAAAGTAGAAGGAAGTAGTACGAAAAGAGTAAAACAAAAATAGAAGTATAGAAATAAGTAAAAAGGAAGAGAAATACAAGTGCACAAAATAAAAGCGTTGAAATAGTATAGACAAATTATAATGCAATACAAAATTTTTAAATAGACTAAAACATAAATAACCATTAAGTAGCTCAAAATTTTACTGAGATAAAAAGGATATATATATATATATATATATATATATATATATATATATATGTATATATATATATATATATATTTGATAAAGAAATAAATAGTAAAAAAGAAATAAGGGAAAGTATAAAAATATAAAGCAAACCGATAAATAATTGGAAGAGCGTAATAATTGAAAAACAGTTAGCACTGGCTAATAAAATTTTGAAAATTTTAAGAAAAGAGAAATTAGCAAAAAGAAAATGGAAAAAATGATTGATTAAAATCGTAAACTAAGAATACTTGTTAATAGAGAAAAGAAAGTAGCAATTTAAGATAATACTATCTTATGAAAAGTCTGAAAATGTATGTGTAAAATTTTAGTTGAAAGTATAAAAAATATAATATATGTATAATAAAAAAAATTATATTGATGTGTATAAAATATTATTATAAAATTTTCATTTATAAAAGTTACGTAATAATTTTATAGAATAATGATTAGTATATATAAAATATATATAAGTTGTCAGGTATAGCACGAAAATCAATATATATAATATTTGTACGTAAATACGGAAAAAATACTATATGACAAAACAACAATACTGTAACTTGATAGTTGTAAGCAAATGGAGAAAAAAAATGAAATAATAGTAAAAGTAGTAATATATAATTGAAACATAATATTAATTGGGATATAAATAAAATGTAGATAGTAAATGAAAATATAAATAATTAAAATTATATTATATGCGTAGCAAACATATCACAGATAGGTTAGCGATAAATATAAAAATGGAATTGTATAAATTACAAAGTAATAAAATAATTAATAGTAACCAGTAATATAGATTGAAAAGTAAAATAATAATAACACATATATGATAGATGTAGAAGCAAATATAAATAGTAAGATAATTAATTAAATGCGTATATATATATATTTGTATTATAAATAATAAAGTTGAAATAGTATAAGCTAAGTTGTAAAAAATTATAAAATGTTATAAATTAGTACAAAAATGGAATAGTGGTAGGTAATATATATAGAAATAAAAGTGGGGGTTATTAAAGTAGAAAAATCTCTTTTGTTGTGGGTTCACCTCGTTGGTGTCCAACCGCAGGCTTGCCTCCTTGACATCAAGTTGCAAAATTGCTTCTAAGACATCCGATTGCAATTTGCCTTCTGAACATTCGATTGCAGATTTTGCCTTCCCGAAATTCAGTTGCAGTTTGCCTCCATTGATATCTAGTTACAGATTTTCCCTCTCGACATCAGGTTGCACCAAAACGGTGAATGGAATGATGTAACCTTCCATATGTACTTGGATATTGGATGTTTAACTTAAGTATGATGTTATGTTTTTTAAATTTGTGATATTAAGTAGATGTAAAAGTTGGGATAGTAAGAGGAGGAAATGAAGTAGAAAATTATAACGATGAAATATTAAAATAGAAGTATAAATTTTAAATTTCGAATATATAAAATTAGTAGAAATGAAAGGATTTATAACATTAAAACAAAAATAGTATAAAGTATAGGCATGAGCTAAAAATACAAATGAGAACAATAATTATGTAGTGTAGTAAATTACGATAATAAACAAAAATAATTATATATAAAAATATATAGTAATGTAGTAATTAGATAAGTGCAAAATGATATGTATAGTAAGTATGTTGAAATATATGACATATATATATGGAAATCAGTGGAAAGTATATGTAGTAACCAAGAATGTACAAATAATAAACATTCAAATAAAGTAAAAATATAAATAGTGAGTGTATATATTATATTAGAGAAGTGTAAAGCTACAAAATTAATAAGTAGCTATTAATAGTGAAAAATAAATATAACAAAAGGTAGAAAATCATAAGTATAACAAAATAAAAGGAAATCTTATTGTGTAGAGGTATATTGCATTTATATAAGTAAAAATATTACGATCATGTTAAAATACACTGAAATGAATATGACAACGTAAAATAATGGAAAAATATAGTATCGTGAAATCAAAGTATTTGTAAAGTGAATGTAAACATACAAAAATCAAAATTCAAAATCTAATAGAAATAATAACAAAGGAAAATGATAGTATTAGTAATAATTTAATAAGTAGTAATTTAAAACTTAATAGAATATGTAAAAGTAATAGCAAAGTAAATAAGTAAGGAAAAGTGCATAAAAGTGAGGATAAAATATCAAGAAAGAAAATGAGTAAGTCAAACTTTGAAGATTAAGACTAAGAGTTGTAGATAAAATAGTAAATATCAAAGTAAATTAATAGTATAAGAAAATATTTATTTGAAAAGAATATTAAATGCTAAAGATGGAAAGTACTACGAGGAAAATACACGATGAAAATAAAAGAGAAAAGCTTAGTCTATGTAAAAGGTATCATAAATGGAGGTTCAAACCAACCATACCAAGGGAAAACATGCTCGCATACAATCTCACATAATGTATACGAGGAGAGTATCATGAATGCAAGTTCAATAACTACATCATTCATGAATCCAAACTGACACTCACACTCTAATGTCCACCCTAATGTGTTTTCCTTATAAATTTTTACTACTTATTGAAGTTGGCTCTGATACCAACCGTAACGCCCCGAATTTCAAACACATGTAATTCGTAACAAATACAGGATCTTTTACTTCAAATTCGTACAAATTTACAAGGAATTTAAAACTTTTTATTTACAACAATATTTTTACAACAGCACAGCGGAATTAAACGAATACAATACAATCTACAAATATGAAAATTCTCCAATCTTGTAACGACTCATCATAGTGACTTCAAGTCCATGCCGAATCCAGTCCTACAACTAGGTAACTCTAGGCACGTCAGTTACATACGACTGACGCAATGCTGTAATACAGCGATTCTTCTACTTTAGCAATTCACAAACTTGAATGCAGAAACAAAATGTAAAAAGTGACTATCCTAAACATGTCAGCGTATGATATGACCTAATGCCTAATGCAGACATTACACTACGATGAAACTAATGCACTTGTTCGGATTCAATGAATCCCATACTGCAAAGGTCCGAGGGTAAGCTCTTATCGTACTCCTCATTATAGGGTTCAATCCATCGCCATGCAACCTACTACTATGACTACTACAAGATTTAGATACTTTGCAAGTATTGGTTCTCACCCAGGAATAATAGAGATCAATCCCACTCACCGGATCAATCTGTGGCCAATTTCATCCATCGTCCCGGAATACTAGGGATTGTCTCACTCCACGATTCATCCTAGAACCTCATTGCACAAATACCCAGTGAGCATCGTTTTCGCCTCGGAATACTTAAAATCAATCAAACTCTGCGGATCATTCGGTGGCCTATTTCATCCATCGCCCCGAAATACTGGAGATTGTCTCACTCCACGAGTCATCCTGGAGTCCATAACTCACGTTTGCTCTTATTTCATCATATCTCCAACTAGTGCCTGCTTATGTTTAAATTATAGTTATTAAGACCTAGAGTTTAGCTTTTCCCACCGGACTTAAACCAAAACACTGAGAATACTAGCCCACACTGGCTACTTCTCAAAGAGAATGTTAACCCATACTGATTACTTCTCAAATTACATTTATCACAACTTCCCGTATTCTGGGTCTCACTCACTCAAGAATAAACAACCATCTCAAAAAGAGATCACATAGGTTACATCTAACCTCATCAAAATTATTTTCATTCACTGAACATCTTTTAACTTTTTTTATTCATTCTCTTTGTAATTATCAATCATGAAGTAACCAACTTCTTATAGCAACATTCAATAACACATGATAAGTTAAAACCCTTATAAACATCACATGTTTAACATTCCAACTTCATCCTTTAATTATCTCTTAATCCCTCATAAGGTACATCTTACTAATATTCCAATTTTAAATCCAATTTTATACATTGTAGAAGTTTTAGGACAATTAGATAAAAGACATCAACCCAATGATGTTATAAAAATCATATAAATTCCAATATTACTCCAAAAATATATTTATTAGTTTCATAGGAATCATAAATGAGTCTACTACAACTTTGTAGTTAAGATCATCTAAAATCATCCTCAATTACTTCTTCTAAATTCATTTGCAAAACAATAGGTTCAAAATCCGAAAACTACAGCTCATGCTACTTGTAAAAATCATAAAATTGTATACTTTATGAAACTTTGTGTTCTTTGAATCAAATTAAAGGTATACAAGTCTACTACAACTTTGTAGTTATAAGGTTTCCCAAAATATTATGTCTATAACCCTGAGTTCTTCGAAATCTACAGTAGGGTCAAAATGTTATACTGCAGTTAAAATACTGCCACTTATTCAATCTTATAAAATTCATTATAAATTCATTTCTTCATAGAAAATTGATTTCTTAGGCTCTAAAGAAAGGTTAACGAGTATACTTCAACTTCTTAGTTTTGACTTTTCTCAAAATACTGCATCTAAGATGCCAAAATGATCAAAATCTGAAATGTGTACAAATTTTCAGGAACTAGCCAACTGCCAACCAGTCCTAAGTTTGGATATTATTAAAATAGTAAACAACATCCAGATATTATGAAATTTTAAGAAGATGTTCTTGACATATACGAGATGCTACCATAAAATTTCGACTCTAGATTCCATCTAGTTTAATAGTTATGATTTTTGAAGTGCAACTAAAACTTAAAACAACAACTTAAAAATGTCCCCAAATCATTCATATCATAATTTCACACATTCAGTCAACAACAAATAATCTAAACATGAATACTCAATCTATATATAAGTTTCCATGCATCTAACAATTCACACATATCAAGCATTCTATTAATAAAAACTAGATTGGAAAGTTGAAGAAACACCCACTTCAAATGTAGAATTCCTAGTAGTAGAACTTCTAGAAAATAATGCTCCAAAGCTCCAAGCTCCATAAAAAATGGCCGGCCTTTTCTTAGCACGACCCACAATCTCTTCTTTCTCTTTCTCTCTTTTATTTTTGTTTTGAGTTGTGTTGTTCCTGAAAAAAGTACGGATTATTTATAGGAAAATTGTGTAGTCAAAATAGCTCCCCACTACCCAAAATAACTCCCTACTTTCCACTAACTCACACCACTCTCCCTCATTCTCAACCATGGTAAGAAATACGTGCACGTGTAGTCAATGTGTGTGCACACACTTCATACAAATTTTATTATTAATTTTTATTAGGTTATATGCGCGTGTTACACATGACAAGTGTACCAAACTAACTATGTTTTAAATGTACACTTTAGGGCACACAAAATCAATTATGGGTTTTAAATTAATTTTAGTGGGCTACAAAATGGATTTAAGCCTAATGGATTTTAATTAAAAATAAACCACACAATTGTGACTAAAAAAATGAGAAGAAAAGTATTCATGACTCAAGAAAATTTTAGGAACCAATATGTGCACTGCAAACACGTGCATTGCACGTATCAATACAAAATAAATTTGAGAGAACGAAAAACAGTCAAAATATAAAATACGAAGAACATGTATATTAATAATATTACGGATATTTTACGTAACGATAAAACATACTATGTTTGAGTTGGCTCAAGATAGGATAAAAACGAATTTTGAGAATGGAAAATGCATAATTAATCAAAATATAAAAATACGTAGGATATTTATATTAAAGTACGCTACAGATATTACCCATAACGGTACAAAATACATGTGCGTAACACCCGTGGGCAAAATTGTCATAACTCAATTTTGCGGGGTATCATAGGAGGCGGTCGAGGCTAAGGCCATAGCTGAGGCCAAGGCTGAGGCTAAGGAGCTGATGTGGGGGCAAAGACCAGGGCAGAAGTAGAGAAGAAAGTGGTCAAGGGGAAAGCCAAGTCGGACGAAGCAGAGACTGTGATGACTGAGAACCCCAAGGAATAGAAAACAAAGAGGAAATCCTCGAAGTGTCCCAACTCCCCTTCTTCAGTTGCGCCTCCGCTGAAGAAGAAGGGCAAGGTTGTTGCCCCCCCTGAACGTTATAGGGTCGTTAGTCACCGCTGAGGGTACTCCGCAACCGAGTGGTGGGACGGCACTGAACCTGCCATCGTCGGCGAAGGCGTGGATTCCTTTTTGGACTATCACAGAGGCAAATCTGGCGATGGACCGCGTGAATGCGACTCAGGTAGTCGAAAATCTGGTCACTCCCAGTGAATTGTGTCCGTAAAGAGGGAGGCCCTGGACAACGTCTACACTCGTTGGTCTCAGGCTTCAGTACTGTTAAGAATCTTTACTTGTCGTTGGTGTCCTTCTTTGGTTTTTATTTCCTCTAATAATTCCTTTCTGCAGGCTGTTGTCACTGGGGCTAAGTTGAAGAGGAGACTTGTCGCGGTGCTCGCACGAACCCAGGAGTCTGATGAGAACTGTAGGGAGTTGGTGCGCCAGATTCAGGAGCTTTGGCGAGCTGTTAAGGATGATGAGAAGGAGTTGGAGGGGTAGAAAAAGGCTCGGCAGGAGTTGCTGGCTGAGATGGAGAGATGAGCCAAGGAACAGCTAGCTTGGTAAGCCAAAGAGAAGGGACTGCGGGGCAAGTTGGATGAGGCTGCTCAGCGGGCGAATAAGGACAAGAATGAGTTGGATGAGACCGTACCGCATGTGCTCGATGCCCAAGATGTGCAGTACGACACGACCCTTACACATGTGAAGATAAGGTATCCGTACCTCAAGATTGAGGGTTTTACCTTCGATGCGAAAGTAGAGCACCTACAGTGGACTGCCAAGCTGGATGCCGTGACTATTGAGAAAGGATCCCTCGCCTCTAAGGAGAAAGGATCCACCCCGCGACACCGTTAATTTGTATCTTTGCCTTTTTGCGGACTAGCCACCGCCTTTGTACAATTTTCATTATGAATAAGATTTTTTCCTGTTCTCTTTCCTTCATTTTGTTTTACTATTGGGCATTATTGGGCCGAGACTAGGTAGTCGAGATCTCACCTTGGCAGTCACACCTCGGCGCTCGTGCACGGAGATTGTCACATATTTTCTTATGCCACTTCCTTTGCGATAACCGAGGCTACTGTATGCCTTGGAAGTTAAGCGTTGACCGTTTGAGCGCACGTATTTTCTCACGTCACTTTCTTCGTGATAACTGAGGTTATTATATTCCTTGAAAGTTGAAGCATTGAATGTTTGAATATAAATTTAATGAGGTTGTTGGCTGAGTTTCCTATAAAATCCCTTGGCCTTCAAGTAATCTGTTCCCATAAAGTGAATGTTTCTCTTATGATGACTTGGGAGGTTAGTTTCCGTTTTCGAGGGCTCGAACCCACTGGGCTTGGAGAACTGGGGATTTGTTCCGATTTGTTCGGCTCGGATTTCAAGATATGCAGTTCGATCAATCAAGTCCCACGGGGCATTACTGGTGGTTTGGTTGCAATTTTTTGAGCAGGGGTTCCTTCCATGTCTTCACCGAGACAAGGGGATCAGAAGAATAGGGGTGTAACCCATGTAGAAGTTTGTCACCTAAGACTCGGATTCCAATATCTGATGTCTTCGACCAACGGCAGAGGCCTGGAGGTGTGAAGTTATCTATATCAGAGAACTCTTCATCCTTCTCTTGAGATTTTCTTAGCTGGATCGACTGGAAGGATGGAGGTTCAGGCCGCTCTTGGCTTCAGATTCCATTCCCCCTCGGGGGTTCCTGAGAGGTTCATCATCATCGCTTTCCATTGGTATGATACCTCTTCTGCGGAGAGGGTCATGACCGAGCTGTGACGCCGAGGGAGACTGATGAATTGAGAGCACAGGCTCCTAGTTGGTCCAGCTACTTCTGGCTTTTTCATGAGTGCCTCTCTTCTGGAATGGAATCCTGGGGTGGACTGCCGAGGTGTCTTCACCTTTTTCTTCTCCTTAATGTTTGGGAAGCAGCTAGTGTTCCGAGATATGAAGTGAATCGACTGAAGGTAGCTGGTGTTCTGATATATGAAGCAAATCATGTACAAATGTAGGTTTATCCTTCAACGTTTTGTATACCTTTTGCTGACTAGCCACCGCCTTTGTAATCACATTTCCATCAATAAAATTTATCTTTCTCAGTAGATTGACTTGTCTTTGTTGAGATTTGAGATGTCGAATTCTTGGCAGTGGAGAGATTACTGTTAAGTTTAGGGTCGAGTGACTCCCGGGCTCAAGACGTAGCAGTGAAAACTTCCTAATAATCAGAGTCAGAGTATTCTTATAAGGCACTCTTTTTGCGGTTCACACTAAGTAGTGAGAGTTGTGTGAGACTCAGAGTCGAGGTTCTTTTTCGATGTACTCTTTCTGAGGTTTAGAATAAGCAGTGAGAACTGCGTGAGACTTAGAGTCAGGGTACTTTTTCCGAGGTTTAGACTCAGTGAGAACTGCGTAAGACTCAGAGTTGAGGTACTCTTTCCGAGGTTTAGACTTGGCAGTGAGAATTGCGTAAGACTCAGAGTCGAGGTACTCTTTCCGAGGTTTAGACTTAGCAGTGAGAGCTGCGTAAGACTCATAGTCGAGGTGCTCTTTTCGAGGTTTAGACATAAATGAATGAATTCTGTTACATGGAGAACGATACTCAAATCTCCAATTTATTCTCAAACTAAGTTTTACTTAATACATAAATGAACGAATTCAAAATTCTTGCACACCCCGGATCACATCCCTGAGTTACCCGCATCCTCCTCAGTCAATGCGAACACTCGCCCCTGCCTCAGAACTTTGCCTCCTCCGGCACCATCTTTCTTCAACTGCGGACAGTTTGGTCTGAGATTCCCTTCACGACCACACTGATAACAAACCTGCGCCCTTCGAGGCTTGGTGCATGCTGCCTGATAATGAACTGCCTATCCACAGTTGAAACAAGTCACGCCTTGAATTACGGGTGCCTTCTGCACTGGCCCACTGAACTTGCCCTGCTTCACTGGGAACTCCTTCCCACTCTGAATATCTGCTGGCCTCTTGTTCCTGTTCCAGGTCTCCTGCTTCTTCTGGAACTGATCCATATCCTCTTCTGTCATAGCTGCTCTCCTGACCAGCTTATCAAACTTCCTGATGCCCAAAGGAATCATCCTCGACCTCAAATTCGGCCTCAAGCCCAGCTCGAATTTCTTGGCCTTCTTCGCTTCATCGACAATCAACTCCGGTGCATACCTTGATAACTGAGCGAACTTAGTCTCATATTCGCGCATTGTCATGCTGCCTTGCTGCATATTCAGGAATTCTGTTGCCTTCTTCTCCTGAATATCTAGAGGAAAGAAATGGTCCCTGAACTCATCCAGAAAAGCCTCCCAAGTCACTTCCTGATCTCCGAACGTCCTCTTCATTGACTGCCACCAAATGCCAGCATCCTTCTCTAACTGCATCACAGCCAATTTCACCTTATTGACTGCTGGAGTTTCCAAGACTTCGAAGACCATCTCCATCTGTCTAATCCAATCATCAGCCCTATCTGGATCAGACTGCCCCTCAAACACAGGCGGCTTCATCCGCTTGAAGGAATCAACCTGCTTGATCGGATCAGCATTAACAAACACTGGTCCTACCCCCTGATTCTGATTCTGCGCCATATTAGCTACCATGAATGTGTTCAAGGTCTGATACACCCTGACAATCTTAGTCTCAAGATCAAGTCTAGCCCTATGGGAACCTTCAGCCCCATCACCATTACCACCATTCCTGGTCCTGGGTCCTACCATTCAACTGAATACTGCAAAATGAGGGTAAAGTTAGAGCATCACAACACAATTCACATCCATATCAATACCCTATGGCAAAACCCCAAGCATACCCCAAACCAAAACATCATGTTCTAACTCTATGTGATACTCACACTCTAATGTCCACACCTAGGTACTCACACTCTAATGTCCACACCTAGGTTCATTTTTACGCTATGTTTATTATTACTATTGAAGCATGCTCTGATACCAATCTCTGTAGCGCCCCGAATTTCCAATATGATATCTCAGAAATACGTGGCACAATTCCTAGCATCAACTTCAATTGCAATAGTAAACATAGCCAAAAACATAGATAATTTTTATTTCAACATTTATTACATCAATTATTTACAAAACACAGCAGAAAACAAAACACCTTGAATTGCAATCTTTCTTTACAACACATCTCTTACAATTTACATAAGCCATAACATATAATTAGCACAAGCATCCAAATCCCAAGCTATAAGCACGTACCTATAAAACATGAGGCTAGAGATAACCCTAATTTCCAAAACTACAGGGGTCAGCCATAAAGGTGTGAGTGACATAAAAAAGAAAACAACATAAATAAAACATAGAGCATAGAGTCATCAACAACGTGTATTAACAGTAAGAATAAATGAAATGAGAAATAACCATAAGTAAAGCATGAAAACATCAAGGAATATAAGATAGTAAATAGTAATAGATGAAAACATCAAGTGAATCTAGACTAAGTGTCAAGTATCGGAAAAACATGAAAACACAAGCATAAAACTAAGTCGAGAAAACATCAATGCTATATGCTGACTCTCTAATACATACTTGTCGGATTCTATGCATTCCATAGTACATAGGTCCGGTGCAAGCCCTTATCGATCTCCACTTTATAAGGTTAAATCCCTCGTTATGCAACTAATCCTACTATGGTGATGGAAACAAGATCCAGAATACTCCGCGAATAGACACTATAGCCCTCGACGCGCAAGCATCATGTAAGAATAGCTCTAAAACTGGAGAATTACCTCCCAACCGTGTACCCCACGAATAGGCTTGCAAGGCTCTCAACGTGCAGATACACCAGGTACATTCCGTGAATAGGCCTGTCAACCCTCGACACGCGAATGCACTCTGCATGCTCCGTGAATAGGCATGCAGACCCTCGACACGCGAACATACAAATATCCTCTCGAGACAGGACAACAAATAGTCCTGGAACGCATTCGTTGGACTAAACAGGCCAAGAGCATATACTCACATTTTTCAAGTTCCATCACATCTCCACTAGTGCCTGTCCTTAAGTTGGTTATTATTAAAACACAAAAAATCCTCATCTCTAGAGTTAGTGTATCCTGCCGGACTTAAATACTCAACAACAACCCCAAGACCCAACTGGTCTAAATCAACAAATCTTATCTGCCGGTTCATAGGACTCCCACTCAACTCCTAGCGATATCATCAAGACCAAAACTCACAAATCCAACGTCAAAATGATCATATGAAGAAATTCTCCAATCAACAAAAATCCAAATATTATATAAAATTCCAGAATCCAAATAAAAATTAAATCTATTAAATAACTGAAAATCATATTTTTAAGTTGTAGAATATCACAAAACATCAATTCCTTTGAAAGCACGTATAACTCAAATAAGGTCAAAAAGAATACTTTTAAAGATCCAATATAAATATCTGTAAAATGTTTTTAATCTGTAGCAAAACATCTTTTAAAACAATATAATATTGAAGGAATAATCGATCAAAGAAGCATAAAAAAAACTCAAGAAAACATCAGTCAGAGCGGTAGCAGTCGACTTCATAGGGTAGTCAGTCGACTGTCCCGTGTCAAACCCAAACTCAAGAAAAACATCAAGCAGCACAGTGACAGTCAACCGCATGCTGTAGCCAGTCGACTGTCCCACGGAGAAATCCAAAGACTCAAGAAAACCATAATCAGAGCAGTAGTAGTCAACTGTGTAATCTGGACAATCACTCTCCCGCAGGAAAATCCAACACTTAAAGAAAACATTAATTCAGAGCGGAGACATTTGACTGTATAAGGCAGTCATTCGACTGTCCCGTAGGAAAATTTGAGACTCAAGAAAATGCTTCAGCCAGGACCCCGACAGTCGACTGTCGACATTGTTCGGTCGACTGTCAGACCTCCAGACTGCAGTTTAAAGGTTGTGAATGTTTTAACCAATACACGATTCCACTTTGTAAAAATCACAAATCTAAAGAACTAATTTTCTGAGATAATTAATTGTAATTTGTATAACATATATGAGTTATTAAAACACATCGAAACATATCAAAATCTCGAAATAGGTGTTTTACCCAAAAATCTTTCAAAACAACAACTTATATACATATATGTTTGAATATGAATTTTTAACATCAGTTTAGACTTCAAAAATCCATCAATAAGAGTAGTAAAGAGTTTAAAACTATCTCAGAACCAAAACAATTGAAATCCAATGAAAACTCCATCAAAACACACGAAAACCCAATTTCTTCGAAAACAACGAAATAAGATATATGTACACATATTTGTGTGCCAAGAAAACTTCAGAACTCATCAATTAGAAATAGTAAAATATTTAGATTTAATCTCAGTACTAAAATCGATCATATGCAATTGAAAACTTCTCAAAACTTTACAAAATCACGAAATCCCCAAATTGATCATAATAAATAGATCCAAATCTAAACACCCTTTTCTCAAAACTCCAAGACTTAATTCTTAGATCCAATAGCCATTAAATTCTTCCACAATCATCCATAATAAATTATCCATGTATATAAGCATCATAACAATCACTAATCAAGTTTCTACTCAACGAAAGGCCCCCAAATAGAGTTTATGCATTTCTACACAGGTAAAGGTAATCTTTCTATCCTTTTATGCAATATCATCATACAACACATCATGATAAGATAAAATAGCAAGTATATAAAGGAAAGCATCCTACTCATGATTTCTATTCAGTTCTTTAACAATCTCAAGTCAACAAATTATGGTTTCAATTATCAATAATATAATTTCATGAAAGGATTCACTTCTAATTCATCTACTCATCAAAACTTCATATATCATCATACAAACTCCTAGCATGATTTCTAATAAATAGATCATCACATACAACATACATAAAACAAAACAAAATAGAACATGTCACTCACCTTGTTGAAGAGATCAAACGAAGATAATAAAGAACAAGAAAAATCTCTCCTTCGCAAGAAATCCAAGATCTTCTCTTTAAAACTCCAAGAAATAATAATAATAAAATCCTTTGTGTTGTGCAGCAAAAGATGGCTGCACTCCACCATTTAAATAGGCCGAAATATAGATTTTTAGGGTTTTGAACACATTTGCAAAAATACTCCTTTTTAAAACACATCTTTATATATATAGATCCATATATTTGGAAACTTGATAAAACCAATTTATTTGAGATTTAAAAACAAAAAAAACCATCATAAAGTCAGCCGACACTGTTTGAAAAACTCAGAAAATGAATTTACACTTTTACCCCTCAAAATGACAATTTTGCAAAAAGATCATCTTTTATCGAAACTTGTAAAATAAATCAAATTCATCAAAAAAAGTAAAATTTTTAACCCTGAGTTGACTAGGCATTATACCCAGCCCAAAAGTCCGAAAATCTGGAGTTTTCACTCAAATTGGTAATTTTGCACAAAGTCATTCTTTTCGTAATATTTGCAAACAGGTCCAATAAATATTAGAAAATCCAGAAAATTCAAAAATAATATCTAATAATAAATAATTATTTTCCACAAAATAATTTTTGACTTTGAACTTCCCAAGAAAATATTTGTACGTGTTTTGCACGTGTAAAAAGATAAATTTTCAGAAAAATATTTATTAAATCTCCAAAAATCATTTAATTCATTTATAACTCTTAAAAATAATATTTAAAAATACAGGGTACTACAAAGCAACTGCTCATCGCTGCTCGTGTTGCCGAGGCGGATCATGTGGATGTGGTTCGCATCCAATTGGTGGATCCCGCTCACATCTGGTGGCGAGTTGAATCCAGAAGGATAGCATGACCCATTGAGTGGGCCGCTTTCTCTAAGAGCTTCATGACGAAGTTCTTTCCCAGTTTCACCAAGGCAGAGATGGAGCGAGAATTTGTTTTCCTAACTCAGGTCAGCTAGATAGTGTTCTTAAATGTCATTTGTTGTTGCCTACTTCACTTGCGATAGCATTAATTTGAGCATTGTCTACATCAGGGAAACCATTCCGTGGACGAGTATGCTGCAGAGTTTATTCGACTCAGTCGTTTTGCTCCTGCCCTTGTTGCCACTGATGAGGCTCGGGCTAGCATATTTCAGTCGGACTTGAGTTTTCCCATCCAGGATTATTTGGCTGCTCTTCGACTTCATGCCTATGCCGATGTCCTGGATGTTTCTTGGATTTAGGAGAAGACCCTCAGCAGATCTGGTGTTCCCTAGCGGATTGTTTCGCACCCTATTGTAGCTCGGCCTTCTGGAGGACCTATTCGGAGGCCAGTCCCACCTCCTCCCGCGAGGGTATAGCCGTACGCACCTGTTGTTCCAAGGAATGTCGAAACTTGTGGCTATTGTCGTAAGGTTGGGCATTCACAGCGAGAATGTAGGGTAGCTAATCAACTATGCCTTGCTTGTGGCAGCAGTGATCATATGATTCGGGACTGCTCTAGGAGTATGGCAGTTGTTCAGGCTAGAGGTACCATTCAGCAGGGAGCACTGGCTCATGGTCAGGCTAGACCGTCTCTTCCCCTACAGAGGTAGACTTTGAGCAGGGGCATGTGACTCCCAGAGGAGGTCAGACTGAGAGTCGTGGTCAGGCTTATAACCTGACAACTGAGGAAGCAGAGGTTACCGCTGGAGTGGTTGTAGGTATATCATCAGTAGTTGTACTTTCTTTTCTTTGTTTTCTGCATGTTATTTATTTTTCCTCCATTGTACAATTACTCGTGTATATATCCTGCTAGCACCTTATTCTTTTGTTTGATCTTCTTCTTCTAGGTGTGGTTTTAGTCTTCTCTCTTCCAGCTCATGTTTTGTTTGGTTCTGGTGCTACCCACTCTTTCATTTCCTCTCGGTTTGTTGATCAGCATGGTTTGACTAGCGATGCTATGCCCGCGCCTTAGGACATCACCACAGGTGGAGGTGTCATTGTCTGTTCTTGGGTATGCAAGTAGAGTCCGTTGCTGATTGGTGGTGTAGAGTTCTGGGCTGATTTGATTGTGATTCCCAATTCCAGTTTTGATGTCATTATGCACATGGACTGGTTGGGTGTTTCTTGTGCCGTGATTGATTGCCGAGAGAAGAAGGTGACTTTCAGGCTTTCTGGTCAACCAGAGTTTGTTTTCCATGCAGGTGATACACTGTCTGGGCGTGTCAAGAACTCGATGGATCCTAAGGCTGTTTCCCTTGTGTCGTTGGGTTCTGATGGGGTTGTTGCAACCTTAGTTGTGCAGAATTTCCTTGATTTGTTTCCCGAGGATTTGCCTGGCTTGTCGCCAGACCAAGATGTGGAGTTTAGTATCGATGTTCAGCCAGGTGTGGTGCCTATTTCCAAGAGTCTGTATCGTATGGCAACAGTTGAATTGGCAGAACTGAAGGTGCAAGTTCAGGAGCTGCTTGATAAGGGTTTCATCCGGCCTAGTGTTTCGCCTTGGGATGCCCCAGTTCTGTTTTTCAGCAAGAAGGATGGAAGCCGCAGGCTTTGCATCGACTACAGAGAGTTAAACAATGTTACTGTCAGGAATCGGTATCCATTGCCGAGGATTGATGATCTGTTCAACCAATTGAGAGGTGCTTCGGTGTTCTCGAAGTTGGATCTTCATTCCGGGTATCATCAAGTCAGAGTGAAGTCAGAGGATGTTCCGAAAATGGCTTTCCGAACGAGGTACGGGCATTACGAGTTCTTGGTGATGCCTTTCGGAGTGACTAATGCACCGGCAGTGTTCATGAGTCAGATGAACCGGGTGTTCTTTCCGTTCTTGGATCAGTTTGTCGTGGTCTTCATTGATGACATATTGGTGTACTCACGTAACAAGGAAGATCATGCTGAGCATCTGAAGGTGGTTCTGCAGACCTTGAGGGAGAACCAGCTGTTTGGGAAGCTTAACAAGTGTGAGTTCTGGCTGGATCAGGTTGCTTTTCTTGGCCACATTATTTCTTGTGTTGGTGTTTCTGTGGATCCTGCGAAGATTTCTGCGGTCAAGGATTGGCCTATTCCGAAGTCTGTTCCGGAGGTGCGGAGTTTTCTTGGTTTGGCTGGCTACTATCGGAAGTTCGTTCAGGATTTTTTGAAGATTGCCGGACCTCGGACTAGTTTGACCAGGAAGGAGCAGAAGTTTGTCTGGGATGTAGCTTGTGATGAAGCTTTTGTCAAGTTGAAGCATCGGTTGACGTCATCGCCTGTGCTGACTATACCCGACAGTTTGGGTTGTTTTGTGATCTTTTGTGATGCTTTGGATCGAGGTCTTGGAGCAGTGCTGATGCAGCGAGGCAAGGTTGTCGCTTATGCATCGAGGAATTTGAGACCTCATGAGAAGAACTATCCTACGCATGATCTGGAGCTCGCGGTTGTGGTTTTTGCCTTGAAGTTGTGGAGGCATTATTTACTTGGGGATAGAGTGAAGATATTCACAGATCACAAGAGCCTCAAGTATGTGTTCACGCAGAGGGAGTTGAGCATGAGACAGAGGATATAGCTGGAATTGATGGAAGATTTTGACATCAATTTGCAGTATCACCCGGGCAGAGTAAACTTGGTGCCGGATGCTTTGAGTAGGAGGCCTGTCGCTATGTTCCTAACTGTGCAGAAGAAAATAGTGGAGGACATGAAGAGGCTGAAGTTGGATATGTTGCTCCCTGGATCAGATCGGCAGTTCATGATGTTGCAGTTCTAGTCTTCTTTGATTGAGCAGATTAAGGAAGCCCAAGTGGGTGACCCGCAATTGCAGCAGTTCCGAGGTGAAGTGGAAGCTGGCTTGAGATCCGATTTGGTCATTCATGCTGATGCGTCGCTTCGTTTTGGCTCTAGGTTGTGTGCTACTGGAGGAAGCTCATCGGTCCCCGTATTCTATTCATCCTGGTGGTACCAAGATGTACAGGAACTTGAAGCAACATTTCTGGTGGCACAGCATGAAGAGGGATGTGGCTCGATTCGTCGTCCAGTGCCTGATCTGTCAGCAAGTGAGGGCAGAGCATCTGTAACACCCCGAATTCCAAAATACAACTGAATTCGAAGTTCCACAGGATCTTTACACTTCTTTCGTAAAATTTTACAAGGAAATTAAAAACATTTCTTACTTCAGAGTTACATTACACATTTACATTCAAACAGCGGAAGCAATTTACAGTGATTACATGGAACAATTACACAACATTTAAATCAATCTTTGAGCAGCATGTATACTTCAATTTATCAACCTCTTTTTCCTGCATATGAAACTGTGGGTGCGTCAATTTATTCACTGACTAAATATTATATCCTCTCTATGCTGGAAACAGTATAATGATTTTCCATACTTAAACAACCACAAACTTGATCACAAGACAAACTACAAGGGACTATACTATTGATGTCGTGTTGTGATGTTCACTTAGTCCTTAATGCAGTTGTTTACATTATATGACACTAATGCGCACTTGTTCAGAGTCTATGCAGCCCATACTACATAGGTCCGAGGGCAAGCCCTTAATCGTTCTTCATCTTGTAGGGTTCAGTCTCTCGCCATGACTTAATCTACTACTGTAACTATGGTAAGTATCTTAAGCATTCTATGAACTACGAACTCATGTCTTGGTGCCCTGGAGAGAATCCCGACACACTGACACATGACTCATCATGCAGGCATCGTGTGGTAATTCACCTCCTACCATAAACATGACACCACCCGCAGTCATTCGAATGCCCCATAAGCGTCACCACCAGGACGATACTCTGGAGTAGTATCCACGTCCTAATCATGACGCATCATGGGACATCCTGTGGACACTCTCATGCCGCCAATCCAATGGCCCTCATACTCATGTTTGTCTCTTACGTTCATCACATCTTCACTATGTATCTCATCCTTATGTATAATCTGAGGTTACTATTCTAGAATCTAGCATTACTCCTACATCGGTCCTTACAACAACATTCGTTATCAACGACCCAAACTTGGTCAACAAAAATTTCATAAATTCTCTTTTTAAAGTAATTTTCATGCTTGCCGATGTAGAGTCTTAGCCACATTCTAGTATAAGTCCTCTTTTCACATTCATTGAAACATGTCCACAAAATTTCACATTTCATCACATTCTCTTTTCAACACATTTCTTATGCACAATTTGCATATTCAAAAAAAATTCTTATTTGATTCTACTTAACAAAAGTCTCATTTCATCTCTTTGCAATCATTTCCATACTCAAGATTTTCACTTTCTTTATTTTAGAAACTTAAAAGATCAAAACTAAAGTGAACTCTTCACTCTTAAAAAAAATTGTATTTCTCTTTTTAAGGGTCCATAATTCCAAAATAATATATAAATATTTTTTGAAGTTTATAACTCAAGGATTTTCTAATATTTTCTCCCTATTTCTTTTTATATATTGTTTTGTAAGATTCACAATAGTCAAAGTAAAATAAATAAAAAAAGAAAATATTTTTTCCCAAAAAAATTTGGTCACAGCCAGATTCGAACCGCACAACACACGCACACACACTGTGCACAGTCACCGAGACCCAAAGGCCCCACGCACTAGCCAAAAGGGACAAGGCGCCCAACTGTCACAAAGGGGGAGTGGGAGGGTTTTGAGTTTGATTCTTGGTGTATGGGGAAAAATCGAATTTTGGAATAAAAAGCCCCTTGCCGAGACTCGAACCCACACACACACAGTGCTATAGTAACGCAACTAAAGCCCTTCTATAACCAGTATGCCCATAGGAATTAACTGATATAGGCTTGGTTAAAATTAGGTTTAAGTTGAGTCTCTATTTATTTGAAATATTCTATTTTTCAAACGATCGTAACTTAGTTTCTTCTTTACAAAAAATTCTAAATTTTTTTAGAATACTAGATTTACATATATTCAACAAATCAGTGTTTTTAAAATAATTTTTTGACATTAAAACAAGTATTTTCACTCTAATTTATGTTCTATATTTACAATATTGCAAAGAAATTACTTTAACAAATTTGCTACTCAATTTCTTGCATTAGGATTTTGTTAAAAGGTGTAAAGTCCTGTTTTCCCTCTTTATTCATAATGCTTATAATCCAAGTTGTAGTTTTGAGCAAAATAATACCATGGTTCCATAAGCGCAAAAATTAATAATTCATTCGCTAATCAACACGTGAACCCTTTCTACAATTACATGGTTCCAATTCTACAACTTCATAATAATAAGTGAATTTTAATTACACTAAACATGAGTTATAACCAATAGCACACAATTCATCAAGCATTTACTCATTCATTTAGCAATTCCTTTTTAGAGTCTACAAGTGATTATCTTATTAGTTCTTTTAGCATGCATAAATATCACAAATTCCCTAGCATGATATCTAATATTAGAAGTATAGAAAACCACCCACCTACACTACAAAAGATACTCGATTTACCAGCGAATATTCCCCGGCGTTTTACTAGTAGCGCCGGGGTAGGGAGCGAATAGGAATGGGGCGCCAGAAGGGATGGTTATACACCGGCGGTCGCTTTAAAATGCCGGTCAATCCGCGTTTCACCGGCATTTTATTTAAAAACGTCGGTGAAGTGTATTATTCACCGACGTTTTAATAATAAATGCCGGTGAATATACCTACACATTCACCGGCGTGTCTAATTGAAACGCCGGTGAAAAGCTGCGATAAATCCCATCTACCCTAACCTTTCGCTCGCCATTTTCCCAAACCCCAAAAAAATAAAAAAAAGAGGGCGCTTCGTTTTCCCTCCTTCCTCGCTCTACTTCCCGCGCATTTTTCTCCGCCGCTTCGTCCTCTTCGACAGCCTTCGACCTTTCGTCATCGTCCCTTCTTCCCTTCGTCATTTTCGATTTCCCTCCTCCCTCTCTCGATTTGGAGGTGAATCGGCGATCAGAAACCACCGTGTCGCCCCGCTCTCTCTCTCTATCTCCTCCCCCCACGCTCGTCGCCCCGCTCTCTCTCTCTCTCTCTCTCTTCGGTATCATCTCTTGATTTCCCTTATTTTTGAAACTTAGCATGTTTTTTCTGATAGATGCATCTTGATTTCCTTAACATGAATGGTTTAGTTGGGATGAAGAATTAATAGAAAAATATATGCTTAGGTACTGGAAATTTTCATGTTCTTTTACTGTTAAAGAAGCTGATTTCATGCATCTGATTGTCATCTTGGCATGTTTTTTTAACCAAAATGGGTTCACTGTGAACTGAGGATGCTATAGCTACGTATGCGAAAATCCTCCGGATATGCACAACAATTGGGTTTTAGATTTAGTTGGGCTAAAGAATTAGTAGAGCAACATATATGCTCAGATAATGGAAATTTTCATTTCAAGATACTGTTAAAGTAACCTGTTTGCCCTCTTTGGCATGATTTTTTAACCAAAAATGGGTTCACTTCCAAACTAAGTATGCTGCTAGAATTTTCATCTTCTTTTACTGTTAATGAAGCTTATTTCATGCATCTGATTGTCTTCTTGGCATCTTTTTTTGACCAAAATGGGTTCACTGTGAACTGAGGATGCTATAGCTACGTATGCCAAAATCTGCCGGATATGCACAACAATTGGGTTTTAGATTTAGTTGGGCTCAAGAATTAGTAGAGCAGCATATAAGCTCAGATAATGGAAATTTTCATTTTAAGATACTGTTAAAGTAACCTGTTTGCCCTCTTTGGCATGATTTTTTAACCAAAAATGGGTTCACTTCCAAACTAAGTATGCTGCTAGAATTTTCATGTTCTTTTACTGTTAAAGAAGCTGATTTCATGCATCTGATTGTCATCTTGGCATGTTTTTTTAACCAAAATGGGTTCACTGTGAACTGAGGATGCTATAGCTACGTATGCGAAAATCCTCCGGATATGCACAACAGTTGGGTTTTAGATTTAGATAGTGGATATTCCCAATCAGAGGAGAATATAAAGTTTTCATGTTAGATACTGAATTTTCATTTGTTTTGTTATTTTAGATATATTTAAAAAACAAAATTAAGTACTAGATTTTTAGCATTGCAATGTAATTATTTTACCTCTTTATATATCATTAACAATTCCATTTGCAATTGGCACTTTGATCTTATAATTTAAGATACAGTTAGATTTTTTTGCAAGTTCAAAAAATATGTATATTCTGTATTGTAGTCTACTGTTGTATTAAACTATTGTTTTTTTGTCACAGAGCGGTCGCCCAGATGAAGAAAATTCTGATGATCAGAACTGAAGCTCCTCGAGGGGTATGAATCCGTGGTCCTCCTTGCTGTTCTTATGTCCTTGCTGTATGATTGTTGTTCTTATGTCCTCCTTGCTGTTATGTCAGACTGTTTTTTTTTATGAGAGTTATGTCGGACTGTTAATTTGGGATATTTGAGATATTTGTCAGACTGGTTTGTTGAGATATTTGGGATGTTCGTCGCTATATTAATTTGTTAATTATGACACTGTTAATTTTGCGGTGAATTTGGTTGTGATTGGTTGTGATTATGACACTGTTAATTATGACATTATTAATTAGTTTGTTGAGATATTTGGGATATGACACGTGTGAAACTTTATTATTCTTGTGTTTGGTTGTGATTTGCGCATTAATATGCAACGAAATTGGTTGAATCAATTGTGAATTAGTTTACAGGTTTTGTAAATGAAACTGCGAATTGAAATCGAACGGAAAACCGGAGAAAGAAAAACAAACGGGCATAGCTAGACCGGGTCTATCTATTGAATTAGTTGCAGTGTGCGATATACCGGTGTTCACACAAATGCCGGTGTATCCCGTTAAACGTCGGTGTATGCCGTCAGCTGTAACGGTACCAAGAAACACCGGCATTTTATAAAATGCCGGTGAACCTAACTACACCGGCTTTTTTGATCACACCGGTGCTTGTAAGTAGGGAAAACCGGACACTCATAAACGCACATACACCGGCGGTCGTCTATCGCCGGTATACGTTCATTTTACACCGGCGTTTCTATAAATGCCGGTGAATTGATAAACACCGGCGGTTTACAACCGCCGGTGAATGTATATTGGGGGTAAAAGAACGGCACTCAGAGACCCCCATACACCGGTGTTTTCTGGCCACCGGTGTAGTTGTCACATTTACCGGCGTCCACTAAAACCGCCGATGTAGACCCCTTCCTTTTCGCGACGCTCGCTTCGGCGGTATTTGGACCGGCGCTATTATAAACGCTGGTGAAAGTTTCACCGGCGTAAAAAAACACCGGTAAAGACGTAAAAAAACGCCGGGAAATCGAGTTTCTTTTGTAGTGCTATTTGAAGAAAATACTACAAAGCTCCTACGATCTCCTTGAACACGATTGGTCCTTCTCGACCTAGAATGAGCCACCACAATGATCCTTCTCCTTGCAGTTGGTGAAACCGAGCCCTCTCTTTGCCGTGAGTTGAAGTAGCCGATCTCCAAGGTAGGGAACACACACACACACACTAATGCACTCAATCTTTTACTCTCTCTCAATCTTTTACTCTCCTATAGTTTCTTTCTTTCAATTATTTTTCTTAGTGTTGTATGCATGAAGGTAGGGGGTATTTATACTAATTTTAGGATAGATTGGAGGGCTAGGATTACACTAGATGGTTGTAGATAAATGGCTAGGATAAGATGGGAAGTTGTAACAACCACCAATGACACACAAACCACCTTTCCACTAGTCCACACCTCCCACTCTCTCTCTCCTACTATCTGGCCAAGGATGGAGTGTGCAACGCACACACACGTGCAAACACGTGTCCCAACTAGTGTCCCCTAATTAAAGTCATACATTAAAAAATTAATTAATTGTCTACAAAAATATGTGTCTACATGACAAGTTAATTAAAAGTAGTTAATTTATGGGCTTTTAGAAAAGAATTACTTAATTTATTAAGTTGGGCTTAGTTTAAAAAAGCAAATTTAGACTCCTTAAAAGAAAAATGGGCTTAAAGAATAAAAGAAGAAAAGAGAGAAAATAATTATTTGTTCATGTTATAGAAATCATTTCATAAGAGAACATTTATACAAAATTTTGCACGTGCACAACACGTAAAATCTTCAATTTCACATTCATAAAATTCAGGGTATTACAGCATCAGAGGACGCGGGACTTTTCCAACCTCTTCCAATTCCAGAGTGGAAGTGGGAGCATATTACGATGGACTTTGTGAAGGCTTTCCCGAGGAGTCCTAAAGGTCATAATGCTATCTGGGTGATCGTGGATCGGCTGACGAAGTGTGCTCACTTCATTCCTTTCCATGTGGGTCAGTCCACGAAGATTTTGGCCGAGCAGTATGTTCAGGAGGTTGTTCATGTGCATGGATTTCCTGTCAGCATCGTATCGGATAGAGATACGAGATTCAGGTCTCAGTTCTGGGAGAGCCTGCAGAAGAGCTTGGATACTAAGTTGAGCTTCAGTTCAGCGTTCCATCCTCAGACAGATGGGCAGTTAGAAAGGACAATTCAGACCCTAGAAGACATGTTGAGATCCTGCGTTCTTCAGTTTGGAGGTTCGTGGGAAGATCATCTTCACTTAGCCGAGTTATCTTATAATAACAGTTATTAGGCGAGTCTCAAAGCTGCTCCATTCGAAGCTTTGTATAGGTGCAAGTGTAGATCACCGGTCTGTTGGGATGATATCGGCGAGAGGAAGCTTTTAGGTCCTGAGTTGATCACGAAGACAGTTGATGCCGTAGCTCATATCCCAAAGCATTTACAAGCCGCTCAGGATCGACAAAAGAAGTGGGCTGACTGTCGTCATAGACTGCTAGAGTTTAAGGCAGGCAAGCATGTGTTCCTCAAGGTATCACCTTGGAAAGGTGTTATCTGTTTTGGAGGCGGGGGCAAGTTGAGTCCTCAGTTCATCGGTCCATTCGATATTATGGAATATGTGAGCAAGGTAACTTACAGGCTCGTGCTACCGCCAGCTTTAGCGGGTGTCCATGATATATTCCATGTTTCTCAGCTCAGAAAATACATCAGGGATGATAGTCATGTGGTTGACTACTCAGACTTGTCTGTGAGGCCGGATTTATCCTGTGAAATTCGACCAGTCTCCATCTCAGACCGTCGAGAGAAGGTGTTGAAGAATAGAGTCATCAAGTTGGTTCGAGTTTCTTGGAATCCTCACTCGCCAGGTGAGTCGACTTGGGAGTTGGAGGAGGACATTCAGGAGAGGTTTCCTCATTTGTTTGAGTATTGCATGTTTTGTTTTGCTTCGTTTGTTTTGTTTCGAGGTTTGCCCTATGTACCTCTCGTATGAATTTTGAGGATGAAATTCTTCTTGTAAGGTGGGTAGGACTTGTAAGCCCTATTTTGGATTTTATTGTATTTTTATTTCTTTCCTTGATTATTGTATCCGAATTCTTTTATTATATTATACCTTGTTTTTTCTTGGGCTCTTTATTTTCTCTTGTTTGTTCTGTGCTTTTTTTGTTGAGAATTTACTATTTTTGGTTCATCGCAAAATTTCGCTCTTCCTATTTTGAGTTTAATTTGTTTCGCTTTATGTTCATCTCATTATTTTATGCTTGTTCGTCTCTTTTTGGAGCCAAAACCAATACCCAAAACCCATTAAACCAAAACCCAGAACACCAGTTTCTAATCCCTTATAAATACCATATTTAATTAAACCCTAATTTTATATTACCCCCTTCTCTTTTCTCCGTCGTTTCTCTCTCCACCACCCTCTTCTCACCTCTCTCTCTGTTTTCACCCAAACGGAACCCATCACCTTGCCACCTCCGACGACCACCGCCTTCATCATCCACCATCGTCCTCGTCACCGTCCCCTCATCGCCTTTCGATCATCTTCCCCGTCTTCGTCATCCACCGCCCAAACCCATCACCGAACCACCTTTGCTCCACCGCCAGACCCCATTACCCATTGCATCCACCCCTCGCCCTCGCCATTATCACTGTGCTCCCTCACCGTGCATCCCCTTCACCCTCCGGAGAACCCTCCTAGCGTCCTTGTTACCATCCAGCCCCATCGCCGTCTTCCCCTGTTTTCGAGCGAAAATAGAGCCGCTGCCTCGCCATCACCGTCGCTTCCCGACCGCAGCAGCGTCACCGCGGCCTCATCGTCACCGTCGCCGTCATCTCGTGCGCCGCCAGTCGTCACCGTCATCTCGTGCGCCGCCGAGGTCCCGCCCGCTCTCTCTCTCTGTCGAAGGTTGAAGAGACGAAGTGTGATTGGACGGTGTGGCTATTTGCTGTTTTGGCTTGGTGGATCAAGAATTGGTGTTCGCTATTTTGCCCCGATCCGGTGTTGATTGCTCTTTCTGTTTGGTTGCTGTTTCGGAGTTTGCCGTTTGGTGTTTTGCCACGTGTCTCGCTCGTGTTCTTGTGGATCGTCGTCCGGGATTATAATCCCGTTATTCTTTATTATTCGAATATGCAATTTAACAGGCAAGTCTCTTCTTGAACTAGTATTTTGTTTTGTTCAAATCCCCTTTGATCTCTGCAAAAAGATCCCGTCCTTTTCTTATCATGTTGTATATGACAATTCTGTTATGTTTATTAAGGGTTTACACGAGCTAACCCGAGATGCTCTTAATATCGTGCCGTTCTCTCTGATCTAAAACCTAGTCCATGTTGTATCTTGCATATGCACTTACATGTAAATAACTAGATCCATGCTATAGACTCGTTGATAAACTGAAATTGTTAGACTGAATTTGATTGATTACCATGCCTGTAATATTACATCTAAGAACTAAAATTTTGCATGTTAAACATCTATTGAAACTTGGATCATTATTTTGCATGAAAAGTATGATTGTATAATTTAATCGTTGCCCATTCATGTTAAAATAAAATCTGGACTGCTGTGTGTTCCATTTTGAATCAGATTTTCAACCATGTTGCTGTCATATTTTGAAATAACTTTCTGAACATGAGATTTAGCCTCTGATGTCTAGTTTACTAAACTTTTTGCAGATTTGAATTCCGTTGTGTAATATGCTAGATATCTTCATTTTAGTACAGTTATGACGGAACTTTCAGATTCATAAATGCATGTGTATCTTGCTGTTCTATAATTTATTTGACCATGTTAACAGTAAAATAAAAAACTGAAATAACTTAGGCTGAACCTAGACATGTTTAGGAATGACCCAGAATTTTTATAGATTTATTTAATGAGTTCTCTGACCCGAAACAAATAGGTGAACACAGATTATATCATGCTGCATGAACATAAAATCTGAATAGAATAGAGTTTTCTCCTTAGTTTCTGTATCTTTTATGTGCCTTAAATATATTCGCTGGAATCGTGTGGAATTCTAGTTTCTAGAACTTTCGACGGGTCCAGATTTTCTATTTTGTAGTAGTAGTAATCCATGTTTTAGTACAACAAGGTCATGCTGTCCTGATTTTGTAAATTATATGTATATGACTTGTTTGCTCCATGCTTTGTCTGTAACGCATAAAATTAGTCACACTTAGTATCATACAACATTGACACCTTCTTGCATGCTCACATAGGATGAAATAAAATGATAACAAGCCAGGGTAATATGTGATGACTTGGTAGTGAACAATCGGAGACTGTACTCGGTCGGGACCTACTGTACTGACCCGTACTGTATGACCATAAAACCCTGCCTGATAAACACTGACACTGAACATTAAACACCGATTACTGGGCCGAGTACACGAACCATGAATTCACCATCAATCTAAAGCGTATACTGTGTGTTTACGCTGAACCTATAGTATGGGATGCAGTAGTAAGTGCACTAGATAGGCTAATAAAATGATTAATAACCTGTATTTATCATCTCATGCTTGATCCTGTATATAACTAATTATATATAGACCCTTGACATTTTTGCCTTCTCTTTGGTTTGCTATTTGACTTTGATCATAACCTTTCCTTTGATATGCATGTTTTCTTTGTCCTTTGTTTTCCTCTACTTGCTGTCCACGACTTGCTCTAAGGACACTTTTTTCATTTTTTTTTAGATCAAGTATTTACAGGTACTAAAGGAGCTATACCAGAAGGAATTGGTGAGCAACGATTCGAAAGATGGAGCTGATTTTCACTGCTTAATTTACTTTCTTGCTAGTTTATTGTTTTGAACATTGTTATGACTTGTACATTATTTTGGGCTTATGTTCCCGGAGTTTGTTTTTCCCAGATGTTTGGATTTTCTCGTGTTGGATACTATTATTGTTGGATTATTTCATTTATTATTCAAGTTATCTTGATTCATGTGATTATATTTCTTCCTGCGTGGTTGTGTTTTTTGTTGCATATTGTTGAGTTAGTCTGGTATAGCTTATGGATGGTGTTTACATCATTTGCTGGGCCTACATTACGTACTCGTATTCCATATTTTGGGATGCGGGGCATGACATCTTGAATGAACTTGGCAGAGATGAGTTTCTGTACGTCTTCCTTAATTGCCTGCTGCCGAGCAGGAGCGGACTTGCGGTGCCTCTGTTGCAATGGTTTGGAGTCCAAATGGACGCTCAGTTTGTGCACTATATTATCCTCGGAGATCCCAGGCATATCTGAGGGCACCTAAGAGAATAAATCATGACTTCGACAAATGCAGTCAATGATATCCTGCCTTATGTTCTCAGGATGGGATCGGCTCACTTTGAACCATTTGGGTGGGTTGTTCTCGGAGAAGGGGGCCTCTTCCAGTTCATTGACTGGCTTCGAGCCGATCGTACTCCTTTCAAAGGGGAGCTCAACTACGTCGAGGGGCAAGACTACCACCCCCATAGCGGCCATGTAGCAGGTTCAGGGGGCCTCCTGGTTACCACAGACAATCTCCAGGGTACCGCTTGGAGGGATGCGAGGTCGGGTCAACCGAGGATGGCATTGTAGGCATCTTGAACATTTACCATCATGAAGTCCATGGCTTTGGTTCGGAAGCCAGAGCCTGCCCGGTAGTAACGTCGAGGGTCACGATTCTTTCGATCTGAACGGAGACACCTGAGAACCTTTGGAGAGTGTACCCCACTGTTTTTAGCTATTCTCTGGGGAGTCTAAGGGCATCGAAGGATGCTAGAAACAGAACGTTTACTGAGCTCCTGTTGCCAACAAGGACGCGGTAAACCTCGTGATTGGCTAAGCCTAGGCTGATGACGAGGGCATCATAATGCTGCAGTCGGACACCCTCGAGGTCTTCGTTGGAGAAAGAGACCAATAGCCCTCAACCCTTGGAGAGTGGTTGATGGTGGACCGCACTGACTTCTCGAACGAAAGCTTTGCGGGAGGTGTTCGAGTCTCCTCCCATGGGTCCACCATGAACATAGTGGAGAATAGCCTGTCTATCAGCTCCCTCTGGCTCGTGACCTGTTCCCAGACACTTTTCCGCCCTTCGAGGATGAGAGGCTCACCTAGTATTCTGAGTGAACTCGGTTAGGTAGCCTCTCTATATGAGTGCTTCAATCTCCTCCTTAAGAGCCCGACAGTTGTCGGTCTCGTGACCATGGTTTTGATGGAACCAACAGTAGAACCTTTGGTCCCTCCTTATGTTGTTTTTGTTAGATGGGGGAGGGGGGGATGTTTGACTATCCCTTTGTCCTCAATCTCCATAAGGATGGCCGAAATACTCGTAGTGAGTGGGGTGCACTTCTCGAATCGGAGAACCGGAGGCAGACGTCTTTGGCCAGTAAGGTCCTTTTGTAATTTTTTCGTGGCTTTGGACTCATCTACCTTCCTCTTCCCCTTGGCCGGGGTCTCCTTCCAACCGCTGGGATGCAGACCCCCTTCGGCTCGGATGTATTTCTCGACCCTTTGGTGTAACCCTCGATTCCGATTTTTTTGAGACTTCTTTTAGTAATTCTTTTATTTTCTCAATTCCTGTAATCTGAGTTATCTAATAATAATTTTGTTGTGTTCTTCAACCCAACAGTTTTCTCGCAGTCGATTAATTTTATTTTTTCCTTTTAGTTTAGTCCTACAAATTCTTGTACATCTTATTTAATTTTTGTTTGTGGATTGTTCTAATTAAATCACTATAATCTTGAATGTTTTGTATTGAATACTAATCCCAGTTCCTTAGCCCAGTTCAACCCAAAATCCATATTATTACAAATCCTTGATTATTCATTTTATTTAATGTTGAGCCAAACTATTAAGCCCCGCCCAATTCCACCCTAACAAAATTCCCTATTTTCCTCCTCACAATCTCATGATCAGGTCAAACCCCTTGTTCTCCACTAGCAGCACAATCTTCCCTATTTCCTCTTAATTACCCATTTTCACGTATCCCTGATTTTTTCCTATTTCCTAACTAATCCCCTCCTGAATCATCCCTTAATTTATTAATTAATCCTAATTAATTACTCCTAATCACCATCAGCACCTAATCCCCTGCCCCCTCACCTCCTTCATCATCTGCTCGATCCTAAACCAAACTCCCACTGCATCCCTTACTCCACCATCACTAACAACCTCCTTCACCGCCTTGCTTTCCCCCACTCATCCCACAGCCACTGCTATCGACCCATCCACCCGAACCCCAACCACTAGCGTCCCGCATCTCCAACCACCGACGCAGAGCTCCCAATCCTCGACACTACCACCCAGTCGACCTCGCTACCACCACTACAACGCCTCCACCACACAACAAACACCAAATCCCCGATCGTTGTTGTGTCATTACTTTGTGTCGCCGTTGTCTCTTACTATTTTTTCTGTTGTCCTTGCTTGTGCGCCGGTGTGTTGCCCATTCCATTGTCGTTATGCCGCCGTGTGTTGCCGTCGGGACTCTCGTTCTCGTTATTCTTTCATAATTGAAATTTTCATCTAAAAGGCAAGTCTCTCTTGAAGTAACTCATTATTTTTATTCAAGAAATTGTTTGATTTCTGCAAGTAATTCCTATTTCATTATCATATCTTATTTGCTTGATACCTTTCAAAGAAACTATTATGGATTCATCGACGAAACCAAGTAGTAGTCTTCTTTCGTGCTATATCCTTGAATTTAATCCAAGCCGTGTCACCGTTGTCATATGCATAGACCACACCGTACAATGTAGAGATATAGGTTAGTCTAGTATATTTTGATTGCATGCATTGGATTGATATGACTATTGTTAACAAATTCTAGACCGTAGAAATGACGGGTTTGTATCTTGATAACCATAGAAATGCACCCAAAATACTGGGTATGAATCTTGTAAACTCTCATGATAGAATATGCATTTTATATATCATGATTGTTGTTAAATAAAATTTATCATGTCGCGGTCTTGCTGTCCAGTCTATGTTGTAGTGCGTTTTTGACCCTATTACTGTTAGAACTAGATTAAACTTTATAAATGAAAGTCATAACCCTCTAAATCTATTTTTCATAACTTTTTACATATCTAAATTACGATTTATAAAGTGCAAGTTATCACATTTTTAGTACTGCTAGGTATTAATTTTCATATTGTCGTTTACTAGCATATCGACATGAATTGTTAATTAACAGTAGAGTTAGAACTTGACATTAACTAGGTTATTACTAGACATGGTTAGGAGTCACTTTGATATTTTAATAAGATTAATTGATGACATTCTAGACTCGTTTTGCATACAAGAACATAACCCTAGATCGCTGTCAGATCACTAGTTTACTAAAGAACCAAACTTTTGACCTTTTTACAGTTAATATCAAATAAAACTTATTAAATAAGAGTTGTAGACATGTGTGTCTGTAATCCAAACTATCTGACGATTTTGTAATCTGACATACGCATTGCGAGATATTCAGATTCTCATGGAGTAACGTCTGAATTCTAGAATACAGTCTCAAAATACATTACCATGATTAATTAATTGAAACAGCAGATTAAATTAAGAATTTAGACCTAAGATTAGTCATGCTATTGCTAAACACTGTTAGAAACTAAATTATTCTTTTTATAAGATTTTTAAATGATTTTACAACTAACTTTTATATGTAAGAGTTTGACCCTGACATGCTGCCTAAACATGAAACCAGTAAAGATGAGATTATACACTTATCTATTGTGTTTATAATGTATTGTGCGAATATGCTTTGGAACCGGTAGGGAGTCTAGTTTCTAGGACCCCTGAAGGAACCTAATTTTCTTTCTCGTAGCAGCGGGAAAGTCGAATTTTTTATAATAATGTCTCGCTCTCCAGAATTTGCATTCTTCATCTTTAATTGTAAATCTGTTTAAACCTTGTATTGCACTACATATCACTCATTGTATAGTCATTGATACCTCGTTGATATCATTTTTTGATACTCATTCCATCGATTTCACATTCATGATTCATGTTAATAAATTAATCATAAGCCGGGGTAATAAGGGTCGACTTGGTAGTGAACAATCAAAGAATGTACTCTGATGAGGGGCCCGTGTTAGTCTATATTGTTATTGTTATCGTGTATCATATTGTGGACAAATTCTCGTTCTGGATCATTGATTTTGGATTCTCGTTGTTGATTATCGTGCCGAGTACATGATCTGTAGAGTTCACCACTATAGTCTAAACGTTCACTTGCTTGTATGCACCGAACTTGTGGTATGGGACACAGTATTACGTGTATTAGATAAGGTAATAAAACATGATAGACCTAGGAGTGACACTTTTATTGATCTTGGTTATTGTTACCGACTTGATTCTTGTTTCATTATTATTGTTAATTGTTGAATTGTTGATTATGGACCTTGCCTCGTTATCGATATTATCGATATTTGCACTGACACGTGTCATAGTTCTAGTTCCTTGTTCCCTGATATTTATATGTCCTGCATTATTGTTCCTTTCTTGCAACTACTTGTTGTCTATGACTTGCTCTAACGGGCAGTTTTCCCACTCTAGACTATGAGCTTGCAGGTACCCAAGGTGAATTGCCCGAAGGACTTGGTGAGCAAACCTTCTAGGCATTGGAGCCGAATTATTAGCCTACAATAATTTTCTCATCCATGTTATTTTAAATTCCAGCATTGTTGTTATTATCGTACTTTGTATTTTTGGCTTTGATGACCCGAAGTTCATTTATTTTAGATGTTGGTTACTTTTGAGACATTTCATGGATTATTTATGTTATGTGATTTCATTATAGCATCGTATTGCATATTGTTAAGTTGAATATTACAGCTTAGAATGATGCAAACCATTTGCTGGGCCTTTGTTACGTGCTCATATTCCTGTATTTTGGGAAGCGAGGAGTGACATATGGAGAAGGTCGGGAAAATTAAGAGGAGGTTTCTTGGCTAGGGAGGCCTTCACTTGGTTATAGTGTACATTGTGTTGGAAAGCTGTCGACTCCGGCGTCCAGGGAAGAGATCGTCCGGGATTCAGCAGTGAATCTTTGGACGAAGTCCCAGAGGGACTCTCCTTCCTTCTGTTTAAGATCCAGAAGGGAAGGACTCGTCTTCTCTGCCTAGTGACTGGTCACGAAGTGCGCGAGAAAATTCTCTTCGAGCTGATCGAAATAGAAAATCGAACCAGGGGCAGGCTTTGAATACCATTCCCGAGCAGGGCCACGTTGAGTGGCTAAGAATGCGTGACATAGGATAGGATCTGAGGTGCTAAGAATCATCATGAGGTTTTTGAACCCCTATATGTGATCAGCGAGATATGTCTCTCTAATGTATGCCTTGAACTGGGAAGGCTTGAAGTTTCTCAGAATAGGGGCATTGAGGATTCGGGTGTAGAAAGGTGGTCGGGATGGTTGAAGTCCCTGACTGAATTGCCCCCCATTCTCGCCTATCTGAGCAGGATGGTTTTCCATCTCTTGAAGACATATTCGGACATCGTACTACCGATTCCCGGATCTAGTCGACCTGTGAGATTCTTCTCCCCCATAATCCTCGATTTGTTCCTCGCCTTAACATCGTTCATCTTGGGCTCTTCCTCGAACTGCTCGTAGGACTTTGGCCTGGAACTCTAGAAACTCAACACGAGTAATGTGACCTTCTTTGTCATGGCTGTTTGGGTGTCGGTGATCCCTTGGAGAGTGGCTGCGCCATTGATCTCGACCTTGGGACCGAGGAACACTGCGTCTTGGAGCCGGGTTAGATGGTTCAACTTCGCCTCTCGAACGACTGAGCTGGTTTAAGAGGTCGCCCTGGTTTCGGTTGTTGATGACATTCCGGAAGTCATCTACCGCAGGTTGCTCGACTTGTCTTGCGATAGAGTGAGATGCGCTCAAAGCCGGTCCCTCCGGATTCTTGGCTTGCTGCCTTTGCAACCCTTGGGTATTCGCGGGGCTATGGATCGGTGGAGGAGGAGGGACCGAATGTAGCACCCTGAATTTCTAATATAGGAACTCGTGACACACTCCAGGATCTTTCTTCAAATGAGTCACAACACAACTAAATCACAGGAAATTAAAAACTTTTATTACATCAAATTGTTATTACAATGTCCAATGATTACAACAATTACAACAATTTGACTTGAGTTCTCTCCCATGCTCTCCAAACAGTTGTCCTGCAACTAGATAGACCGTGGATACGTCAGTTGAATACAACTGTCGCAATGCTATATCCAGCGATTCTCTCTATGCCATAATATAGCGATTCCAAACTTCAACAAACACAATATTTGATGCAAGGAAAAAAGTGTTATCAAGCAAGTGTCAGTATATGCCATGACCTAACTAATGCACACGATGCTTTTATTTTAACTCATGCCTGATTGGAGAGATATGCATCCCATACTACACATTCCCCAACCAAATGACGTTCTTCAGTTGTTGGGGTTCGATCCCCCGCTATGCATCCTACTCTTGTGCTCCCTCCTGTCTCTGATACTCTAGTGGTGATGAGGGTGTAGTCGTCCGGTTCACTCCCTCCGCTGCCGTAGTAGTGGTGTCCATTACCTTGTGTTTTACCCACTACGCTCGGAATCGCAGTCGTCCGGTTCACTCCCGTCGCTGCCCAAATAAATAGAGATGCGGTAATTTTGCCTTCCGGACCTCACCAAAAGCTGATGTATAGACACTAGGGCTCCTCGCAGAGGACATTATTTTAGAGCCCCCATAGAGTTCCCTCACAGGGCAGTCTTTAAGTTCCCTGCTGCATTGATCAACAAAGGACCTAACGGATATTAGGGTTTCCCCAACCGCGCTACCCTCATCCTTACACTTGACCAGAATTTGCAGTCGAGATGACTTCACCACTCCAAACCTCCTCAAAGGTTGTTATAGACATAAAGGCACCCACGCCAAGGACAGTGGAGCCCCCACAGAGCTCACTCACAGGGCAACTCGAGGTCCTCTGTCCGCATTAAACGAACCTAGGATTCGACCAGGCATGAAGACGCCATGCGTCCCCCTGACATCCAAACACAACACCCACTAGTGCCTGTCCTTACATTCAACCACGACTCGATCTAACCCTACACGCTGCAAACCCAAGTACTAGAGCCAACCCACTCTTAAGATTAAGGATAAGGTTAATTATAATGATTACTAGCTTTTTATCTTGTCATCTTATTATCTAAAATCCAAGACTCTGACCAATCTCTAATCCTTTTCATTATCTTATTAGATGTATGAATTATTAAGTGAGTCCAGATCTATTTCATTTTTTACCAATTCCTTTAGTTAGGCGATCTATCAAATATTTCCAATCCCTAACTTAGCAAACAACATTGTTTATTACCAACTAGCTAAGTTCTACTTGTAAAATCTTTCTAGTTAATTACCTTTCTCATTATTAGGATTTAACCCATCCTACAATAAGACTCGACTAGCCCTCAAATTCGGCCCAAGAGTTGGCCCACCTCGGCCCATACTTGGCCCAAACTAATGACGAACCGACTCCGTCGATCGCTGCAACCGCCATCAATGCTTAGAGTTAGATCGCAACCTCGGCCCGAACAAATACGTCGATCCTGCTATCCTTGCGCTCCACGGTCCTTGACAAGTGGTAGCCTCAAACACAACGATAAAATCCTTCCATGAACGACGAGCACATCAGCACATGAGTTGACTCCTCTAACGCATTCGATGTGATGCAGGTTCTTATTCTACCCATCTAGATATACCAATATGAATTAATCCTAGAGTCTCAAAACTCAATATAGTCCAACAAGGTACACTACCCTAGGGATGAATAATACACCATGAATACCCTTGAAGGGGTGCTAGAAAGCTCTAAAAATGACAATTTTAGTTTCCAAACAGCAAGCATGTTATTTGCACTCATGCCAAAATGGAGTCGTTCCCGGTTCCGTTTCATTGAAGAAACGAGATCGGGTGCTCCCCATGCTTCTACTCAACGAAGACAGCAAGCACAAACACCAATTGGGCATGAATCTCATCCCAAAATTTTCCACATCAACTCATAATCGCATAACACAATATCTACTTCAAAACAGTGAACATATGTCTAGATTGTGGTCCTATTAGCACATATGAACTACACACATCATAAAACATGGTAAATTGAAACCATGTTCCTTTCCCATAACCATAACATACTTTCTTAGTCACAAAAGCAATTCCAAACTCAAACTATGTGTTCTAAATCAAGTACATAAACATGGCATCAAAACAGTAACTTACAGGAACTACATGCAACTTCTGTATCTTGTAAAAATCACCATAAATCGTGTACAACTTAGTTTCTTAAGTTCTTAGTCATTCCAAAAAGATTTACGTGTCTACTACAACTTTCTAGTTATAAGTTTCTTCAGATTATGCTGTTTAAGTGGTCAAATAGGTCATTCTTTAACATGCATACAAATTTTCAGAATAGAACATCACATTAACAGTGTCTTGAGATAAAATCAATTACAAATAGCACATGGTGTCAAAAATTTATGAAATTTCCGAATCTAGCTCTTAACACATGGGGTTATAACATATCCAAATTTCAATTGATTCTAACATGTATTTTTCAAGTTACGACAATTTGAAGTAAGCTTATGTTCAAGCCAGTAACAAGGGCATGCTCTGTAATACATCAGTATTTATGAATTTTTTTAGCATAGCAAATGATGTCCAAAATTGTTGACATTTTATATTTAGGATATAGAAACAGGCTATCAATACATACTAAAATTTTAGCCATAGTTATCAAGTGGTCAGAGAGTTATTAATCTTTGAAAATCAAAACAGTATACGAGACAAATTTGTTTACTACACAGCCAGCAGTCAAGTTCGTAACTATTTAAAATATCAAAAAAATTCCAACAATTATGAAATTTTGTGGGAGTGTTCCCAGCCCATACGAGATGTTTCCATAAGAATTTCATGCAAGAATTCACAATATTTTGTGAGTTAAGATTCCTAGACTAACTAGCATTTTCAGAGTCAGCATTTCCAGATCTGTTATTATGTTTACTAGCACAAACTTGAATCCAAACGATTTTATCAAATTTCATAGTCGCACAGATCATTCTAGGCATTCAAGACACACTCCACAAACAATTTCTGAACATATCAAGAGATTTAGAAATACCCACCTTAGTATTTTGATGAAAATTGAAATCTCCAAGCTCCTAGCTTTGACCTTTGCCCTTTGCCCTTCTCCTTGCACTTCCTCTCCTTGGTTCTTCCTCCTTGGTTCCTTGAACTCCCAATTCACTAGATAAGAGTGTAGCAGTGGGTTTTAGAGTGGTTTAGAATAGAGAAAATGATTTGAATTGGAGTGGAAATGAGAAATTGGAGCTAGGCAAATGAGGACGGGTTTAAATGATGAGAGTCTTCATAATGAGGGGGGCATGGGAGGTCGGGAATCTTGGCTGCATGATTGGGTGAGTAGGGAGGCAAGGGTGGAGTGTGTGAGTTTACAAAACTCATGGGGTTCTACAAACAGTCAAGTGGAATCTTGCTTCATTCAAAAAAATTCTAGATGCTCTTTTAAATTCCCCCCACTCGCTCCCTCCAAAAGCTTTTGGCCGGCCAAGCATACGGGCCAATTCATTTTAATTTTTTTTGGTTTGGATCAAATCCTATTCGGCTTCTCAAGCCCAACTTAAAATTGTAAATCTATACATATGTTTCATGAAGAGTTTCTTACTAATAATTCCAAAAATATAATATAGTTTATTATGCTCAATAATTATATATATCCATTTATAAAAATTGGGGTTGTTACACCGAAGGCCTCGCAACAGTGGTCCTCTTAACTTTAGGAGCCATAAGAATAAATTGCTTAAGATTAGAACTCGAATCAGGAGTAGGATCGACTTGCGCTTTCCCACAGACGGTGTTAATTTTTTGTTGTTTTTTGGGTGTGGGAGCAACAGATAATGTGAGTTCTTCTATTCAGGGAAATGGCAGTGATCCTGACCTTCGTTCTGGATCCAAAGGGGTGTTGAGTAGATTAGTTGGGTAGCAGGTAACTTGCCGACCTTCGAAAAGAAGCCTGAGAAGGGTCTGGAATGGATTAGATCCTTAATTTTAGGGGTGCGGTTACAGTGTAACCGATGGAGCGTTTGGTGCAAATGGTGGGTGATTCCTCCGGGTGCGCAAATGGGCCCGCGGTAGCGCTGTCGAGTTACTTGGCCTGGACCAGTAAAGAAGTTGTCGTTGAGCCTAGTCGATTGCTTTGCAATTCATGCTAGAATCTTTCCGCAGAGATCAGCCATGATTTATACCCATATCACAAACTTTAGCATGTGTTTGGAAAAAAACCCTTTAGGGAGGACCAACTTTACCATTGGATGAGGAACCCTTGAATATCATCTGCATCCGAAGTTGTGAGAAGGTCCACTGAAGCGAATGACAAAAATGGTGAAAATAGGACCTCAAAGAATGTAGAAATTAATTTAGAAGCAGAAAAAAATGTATACCATATATTGGAAATTGATGAGTTATTGGGTGTTTGATGCTGCATTTTTTGGGTGTTCGATGGATAGAGGGTTTAGTATAGTAGTAGGAATCAAGAGCTATTTAGTGATCCTGTAATAATATGTGATATTTCTTTTTAAATTATTATATATATATATATATATATATATGATATGGATAGAGTAATATATATATACTAGGTTTGCCTGTGGACTGCACGTCTTCGTGAACGATGCATCATATGAAAAGCCATATAAACATATAAAGAAAATGCAGACAAATCAAAGCACATAGAGTGTGAGATGAATTCAAATTCTAACAGTACGGTTGAAATGGCTGATGAGAATAATGCACGGGGTAGGCTTAAAGTAGAGTTGGAGAGATAGAGCATTTAACAGAGCTAAATGAGATGGAGTTGAACATGGCAGTGGAAAGGGCTTGGTTTTTCAATTTTTTTGTTCAATTGTTTTGATGTTTCTTGTATGTGCTCAGTTTGTCGCTAGTTGGTGGAGGCAAATGTAAAAGCTTAGAAGCTTATGCAATGGTCCATTGTAGTGAAAAGGAACAGTTGATTCATCAAGACAATGTATTAGATAGAATTATCAATAATGTAAGGTATCAAAGTGACTATAATGGGTATGATTATACAGATGAACAATAAATTACTATGTAAAACTTCAACAACAACAAAAATTAACTAAAGCTTCATTTTTACTGAATGTTAAAAACTAGGTTTGCTCGTTGACACGTGCATACGACACGTCTTCGGAACAGTGCACCTAGTTTGATTATATAAAATAGTTTTACAGGTCCAGCAAATTAAATGAAGTAGGATACATATTATATGACGAAGCAGCATATCTACCTTTAAGCACAATCATCGCCTTCTTGAACATGGAATCATAAACAACACGTACTAGAGACAAGAATAAATGAAATAAGAAATAACAAGGAAACATGAAAAACATCAAGTGTAGCTAGACTAAGTGTCAAGTGTAGAAAACAGGAAAACACATGCATAAACCAAATCAAGGAAACACAATACTATATGCTGACTCTCTAATGCGTACTTGTCGGATTCTATGCATCCCACTCTATATAGGTCCGGTGCAAGCTCTTAACGTCTCTACATTGTAGGGTTTAATCCCCCATTATGCAACTAATCCTAACACGATGACTAATACGAGATAAAGATAAACTGTGAGTATTAGCCCATGCCCCGATAATTTCGGAGGTCAATCTCTATCCACAGATAATTCTGGAGACTATTTCACTCACACCTGGGAATCTTCGAGAATACCCCACACCGCAAGCTATGCCACCTCATCACACGAATACCATATGAGCGTCGCCTCGACCCCGATAATTCTGGAGATCAATCCTACACCACAGGTAATTCCGGAGACTATTTCACTCACACCTGAATAATTCCGGGGATTATCTCACACCGCAAGTCATACTGAGGTCCATAACCCATGTTCTCGTTCATAATATCACCACTAGTGCCTGTCCTTATCATTTAGGTTATTTAATTACTTTACGAATCTCCTAGAGTTGGTGTACCCCACCGGACTTATCTCAACAACTGATCAACTAAAATGCCTCAACAGGCCCAAACCACAAATATCTCAACTGCCGGTATACTCGGGTCACACACCCTCTAGAGACTCACACCCAAACATCCAAACCAATCTTCCACATAAATTGCTCAGTCAAAATAACTTGAAAACATATGTTTAGTAGAAGATAAAGTATAGAATAGTAAGTTATAGATTAAAAACATTTAGAGAATAAATCATTTAAAAGAACATTCAAATATATCATGATACATTAGGATCAGTCGACTATAGACAAGCGTCGGTCGACTGTCCAGAGAGAAAATCCAATAGCTTTGAGAAAATAATTCTAAGTATTATAAATCGACTAAAAAAGCCATCGGTCGACTATCCAGAGCGAAAAATCCAGTAACTTTGAGAAAATAATTCTAAGTAGTATCGGTTGACTGTAAAAGTCATTAGTCGACTGTCTAGAACGAAATTTCAAGAAAACTAGATAAGACAGCTGTTGCCGCTAAATTTGGTGTGGGGGCAAACAGATGAATTTGTGGATTCTTAGGGAAACTGCATAGTAAACCTGTATACCTGTTCCGTTGGTCTTCGATCGTTGATCCCGCCGTAGACCTGCAAAAAGTGCGAGACACCGGGATTGTTCCCGGCGACGCACCCTCCGATGCTCAAGTCAGTAATCTGAAAGACTATGAGAGAGCGTAAAAACTGGTGAAAGATTGATTACCTCTTAATGGAGATGGGTGGGGGGTATTTATAGGCGTCTTAGGGAACAGATTAGGCATGTAATTCCTGTGTATATAGATAAGGAATGTAATTCCTAATCCCCAGTGAAAGGATAGATATGAATCAGGGCCGTTGATTAATATTAATCAGAAACCCTAATTCTATCCTTTTGGACCGGATTTGTTGCGGGTTGAAACCTGCACCCAGTTGAGGTGGATCCGTTCGCGGGTTATTGGATCCGCGAGAAGGAGACCCAGTACCCGCTTCAGACCGGTTTTGTAGGTAAAATTACCGTTTTACCCCTGAACTTCACGATTCGTGCCCAATTCGGACGGTCTTGATTAAACCTCTATTTTTAGCCATATCACGAGCCCCCCACTCCTAAAGGCTGAGGACAATCAGTCTTTAAGGAGTAGTTTGACTGTTTTAGTGGCTAATGAAGTTGTATCGAAGTCCGAATGGGTGTTTTTGAATCCCGAAGTGGATGGTAAAGTAATTCCTTCTTCTTTCTTGAATCCATGTGGTATATCAAGTTTTTATCTATTTTTTCAGGCTATTTATCTAACTTTGCGATGCGTTTGTTAGTCGTTCAGGGGTTTTAACCGTACGTTCTAGGCAATAATTGTTCGTTCGGAGGCTCAAAAATATCCCCCAAATTTTCAATTATTTCCTAGAATTTTTAGCTAATTTTCCCGAATTTTTAGCAATTTTTCGCAATTTTTAGATAAATAAAATGATTTAAATAAATAAAAATTGATTTTTTAATATTTATTTATGACGTGGCGTCATCAGAGCCCTTGATCAGGGCGGAGCGCGAGTTTCGGAGTGATCAGACAATCCCTGCTCCTCGGCAAGTTTATCCGCCGTATACGAGGGTCGGTACCTCGGTACCCCGGCTCGGCTTGGTACCTCGAGGACCAGTACCTCGGCTCGGAGGGTCTGAGCCTCGGCTTGATGAATCCGAGGTACGTGGCGTCATCTTGGCCGTCCATTTCAGCGTGGATCTCCATAAAACGCTATCTTGTCGTTTAGTGGACGTGGCCAAATCTGGGCCGTCCATCATGACGAGTGCGTTTTTTCACAAGATCCAACGGCTGACATGGGTCGGCGTGATTTTTTGCCATATACGAGGGTCGGTACCCCGGCATCTCGGCTCGGAGGGTTAGTGCCTCGGCTCGATGAATCCGAGGTACGTGGCATCATCTGGGCCGCCTATTTCAGCGTGGATCCCCATAAAACGCTATCTTGTCATTTAGTGGACGTGGCCAAATCTGGGCTGTCCATCATGACGAGCATGCTTTTTCACAAGATCCAACGGCTGACATGGGTCGACGTGATTTTTTGCCATATACGAGGGTCGGTACCCCGGCACCTCGGCTCGGAGGGTTAGTGCTTCGGTTCGAAGAATCCGAGGTACGTGGCATCATCTGGGCCGTTTATCATGGCGCGCATCTCGAGGATGGGGTTCAGATCACGAGAAAATGCTATCTTGTCGTTTTGTGGGTGTGGCACGATCTGAATCGTCCATCAGATTTTGTCGCGAATTTTGGAGAGATCCGACGGTGATTTCGCCTCGGGACGATTTTTCACCATATACGAGGGTCGGTACCTCATCATCTCGGCTCGGCTCATCAGGGCTGTTTGGCCGAGGTGCTGAGTTGTCTGTTTTGGGGGAAACGTCTTGAGGGTTCCGCCTTCCCGTGCCTAGTGGCTCGGCTGCTCGGCTGAGCTGTTCGGTAGCTCGGCTGGGCAGGCCGATGGCAGGCAGGTTGGAAGGACGCGTGGCTGGATCTGGGCGGTCCGTCATGGCGCGCATCTCGAGGATGGGGTTCAGATCACGAGAAAACGTTATCTTGTCGTTTTGTGGGCGTTGCACGATCTGAACCGTCCATCAGATTCTGTCGCGAATTTTGGAGAGATCCGATGGTGACTTCGCCTCGGGACGATTTTCTCCATATACGAGGGTCGGTACCTCGTCATCTCGGCTCGGCACATCAGGGCTGTTTGGCCGAGGTGTTGAGTTGTCTGTTTTGAAGGTGGGCAGTAGCTCGGTTGCCGAGCCGGGCTGTTCGATAGCTCGGCTCGGCAGACCGGTGGCCGAGTTGTCGACTTAGTGTTTTGGAGAGTTTTTCGCTTCTCGTAACGTCGCTGTTCTCCGCTTGTCGCTTTGGCTTCTTAAGCTTTTCACGTTTCCCAAGGAGGCCCAACTTGCTAGGGGTTATAAGCTTTCACCCTCACTCTCAAGCTCATTTCTTACTTTTTACTCTCAAGTTTTCACTTTCGATCTCTGAGTTCTCTGCTAGCGGCGATTTTATCCCTAAGGCGTTGCCGTTGGCTGTCGCGTGGGCCAGGCGATTTCCGGCGAGAGCACTCCGACCGTGAACGTCACTTCAAAAGGTCAGTTCACTTAGTCTGAATAATTTTTCTAGAGATGTCTCGAGTGAACTCGGGGAGTGGGGCCTCGTCTTCGGGCGATGATGGTTCCGAGGAGAGGAGGAGGTCGAAGATTCGGAGAAAGGGAAAAAAGGTCGCCGAACCGTCTGTAGCCGAGACGAGGCAGGAGAAGAAGAAGAGGAGGGTGGAGACCCAATCTCCCGTAGTGGCGGTGATTGTGGAGAATCCGAAGCAAGCCCCCGAGATGGGACGATATCCTTCTGTCCTGTCCGGGCATTCGGGGGTCAGGCAGTACGAGGGCGACCTGCTGGAGAAGGCGATCTATGGGAAGTCTAAGATCGTCGAGGAACCTAACCCGGCCCTTCCCACCGAAGCCGACGAGCTCATCTCGGTGTTGTCCGAGAAGGACCTACTTCGGGTTAGGAAGGCCTTCGCCATCCCTCCGGAGTACAAGCTGATCCTCCCCGGTCCCGGGATGCGAGCGAATTCCAGGCTGCCGTCGTCGGATATGTGTATGTTCGACTTCGACTCCTTGAATGTCGGGCTACGTTTCCCGCTGCATCCCTTCGTTCTTCAGATCCTCGGCTGGTTCTGCCTCGCGCCGACCCAATTCATGCCGAACACATGGCGCCATGTGAACGCCTTTTTGCTTCAGTGCCACATAGCCGATGTAGAGCCAGATCTAACGGTCTTCCGAGGAATGTATCGCGTGAACTGGCAGCACAGGACGGAGTATCGATACTACTTAGGGCCGAGGAAGGGTGTTAGGATTATAGAAAACCCCGACTCAATTAAGGGATGGAAAGAAAAATATTTTATAATAAGGGGCGAGGCGATTCGGCCCATTCCGACCCGGTGGAAGGTGGAGGTGCCGAAATTCGCGCGAGCCGACCCTGTTTTGTCAGTGGTCGAGGAGGAGGTGGCGAGGAGGATAATGGCTCTTCCGATGTTGAGTTGGAGGGAGTTGACGGAGGAGGTGTTGTTCGGGTCCGGCCTAAGCCCCATCGACCCGAGTATGCTCCTGACATCTCATTTATTTTCATTTTTCTTTCAAATTTTTAGTTCGACTTGCTAACTCGTCTCTCTTTTTCTTTTGTGGCTCGACGCAGAAGCAATGAAGATCGACTTCAACTCCATGATGGCCGACAGGTCCAAGTTGGCCGGGGGTAGAAAGAGGAAGAGGGCGGCCGCGACTACCTCGTCGACTCCGCCACCCACTGTTGCCTCGACCATCACCCCGCCCCCTCCGACTGTTGAGGCGCCCTCGGAGGTTGTCGTTGTGGAGGGACCCTCGTCCCCTGTGGCCCCTGGCGTGATCGAGGGGGCCTTCGACGTAAATGCGGCGCTGTCGATCGAGGCACCACCGCTGACCAAGGCTGCCGAGGAGATTCTGACCGAGCAGCACAAGCAGCTGTTCGTGCCGAATTGGCGAGTGAAGAACCATGACGGGTTCCTCGGCAATTCGCAAATGTCAGTGCAGGTCGTCAAGCACTTGGCGACCCTGAAGGATCGAGCCGTGCTAAGGGCGGGGACGGTGGGCGACGACACCTACGAGGTGGCTAGGTCACTCGTCTCGGTAAGCTTCTTGTTGCAGAATTTTTTTTTTTCTTTAAGTTTACTGCCCGGTTTGTTTAGTGCGCTCACTGTTGTCTTCGTAGGCTACTTGTCACTTCGGCCATCTGCTCGAGACGTTCGCTGAGCAGGAGAAGGAGTTGAGGGCCGCCAGCGACAAAGACCGGTTGGCGAAGGTTAGGGCGGTCAAGGAACTCGAGGCCGAGCAGAGGAGAGCCGAGGCCTTGGAAGTCCGGGTGGCCGAACTTGTCGCCGACCTGGAGAAAGTCAAGGAGACCCTCAAGGCGGAGTCTGCCAAGGCTGCCAAGGCCGCTGAGGAGCTAGCTGTGGCGACGAAGTCCTTGGCCGAAGAGAAGGCGGAGAAGAAGGCCCTGGCGACGAAGATCAAGGCCGAGGTGGAGAAGGAGGTCGAGGCCGAGGCGAAGAAGCACATGGCCGAGAACATGGAGCGGTCTTATCAAACGGCGCTCGACCATGTCCAAGAGCGGATCCCTGGCTTCGAGCGGGTCGGCTACCGCCTGTGGCCAGGGTCGCCTTCAGGCGACGAGGGGGAGGAAGGCGAAGGCGACGAGGCCGAAGATGAAGACGAGGAGGGGGAGACCGACCGACCGGTGGTGGACGGCCCGGTCGAAGGGGGGATCGAGGGGCCATCTGTTAATGCGCCCGTGGTCGAAGCGGCGATGCAGGTGGACCCTTGATCCCCTTGTTAAATTTTTGTAGTTTTCGTTTTGTTTTTTCTTTCGAGCATTGTAATGCCTTCTGCGGACTGGCCACCGCTTTTAATGAATGAAAAATATTTTGACTCCGAAATTTGTCTAAGTGTTTGGTTCGGTAGCGTAGTATTTCAATGCTATCCCTTTCTCATTTCAGATTGCCGAGCAGACCCCTATCACCTCGGCTGATCGGCGCCGAGCCGAGTTGTTTAAGCAATCTCGGGAGGATCGTCTCGAGGGTGAGGTTCACTTGACGAGGAGGATACTTCACAACTTAGAGATTAGGCATAGTGAGGCTTTGGCCGAGCTGCATCATCTACGGATAGTCGAGGCCGAGCTATCCGCTAAGGAAGAGGAACTGGCGCGAGTTTCAGCGGAACGAGATGGCTTTGCGAAGAAGGTGGAAGAGCTGCAAAGGGTGACGGTCGACAAGAGTATCGAGGTGACCCACTTGCGCCACGTTATATCCGACAGTGCTGAGTACCCCGGTTCGGCAAAACTTCCTCGGTTTAAAGTGATAGTGAAGGATGACACACTGAAGGATCGGATCGTCGAACTGGAGGAAGAGGTTGCTCGGCTCAAGCCTCAGCCGGTGAGGGCTAATGTCCGGAGCACCTCGTGCACTCGCGAAGAGATCGAGCGAGGGATCACGTTCTATCAAGCGGCGAGCCGGACTCCTATCGTAGGCAAATCAGTGGCCGACGCCCAGAGTGGTGTAGCGGTGTCCTCAAGCGGTGCTTCGGTTGGAGCAACTGTCAGGGTCAGCGGCGAGGAGGCGTCTCGGTTCGTTGGACTGGATTCGAGTTCTGAGGTCAAGAAGCGTCGACCCAAAGTGTCACTGAACCGGAGCATACCCCTTCCTCAGCGGTAGTAGGCGGGCCGTGTCTTGTTGTTGTAACTCATTTGCAAGCTTTTGTTGTTGTATTCCATTTTGTAATTTTGTCCAAGTTATTAATAGAATTGGAGTTGTTTTATCCGAACTGTTCTCTGTTGTCTTCTTATCTGTGCTCTAGTCGCGCTAACTAGGGTAGGCTCGAAATGAACCGCGAGGCAGGTGTTCGCATCGCCGAACACCTTGGCCTCGGAACTTTCTCTTTTGCTGCGCTACTGAACCTTGCCCGGTCCCTTCAGGTGCGGCTCGGTTCGGCTGCTAAGGCACAGTTGTTTCTCAACTGTGCCCACGTGGCCTGATCGTAGCTTGAAAACTGTGGTGACTTCTGCCGAGCGAAGTGAAGCGATCAGGGCCGTCTGATGTTTGCACGAATCTTGAGGCGGGTCCAGTTTCCAAGAAAACACTATCTTGTCGTTTTGTGGACACATGGCTGAATGAGATCCGCTCATCACGCCCTAGCACACTTCCTGAGATGATCTGACGGTGGTTCCATCTCGGGAGGTTTTTTCGCCATATACGAGGGTCGGTACCTCGTCCGCTCGGCTCGACAGTCGCGGGGCAGGTTGGGATGGCCATCTAACTCCGGCCCGTTTTGAGGACGAACCGGTGGAGACAGGGTCGAGCCATAAAAGAGATCCGATCATTAGATCAGTCTAAGGGATGTGGGAGCAGTTCTGAATGGCGAGCTACTTCTAGTCCGCTTAGGAGCGAACTTGCGAAGTAGAATCGAGCCAAGTGTTGGACTCCGATCCATTCAACGGCTGCAGGAGCAATTTCGAACGGTGATCTACTTCCGGTTCGTCTACGGACGAGTCGAGGAAGAAGAGTCGTGCCGAGTGCTGGACTCCGAACCATCGTGAGATTAGTTTAAGGGATGTGGGAGCAGTTCCGAATGGCGAGCTACTTCTAGTCCGCTTGGGTGCGAACTTGCGAAGTAGAATCGAGCCAAGTATTGGACTCCGATCTATTCAACGGCTGCAGGAGCAATTTCGAACGGCGATCTACTTCCGGCTCGTCTACGGACGAGCCGAGGAAGAAGAGTCGAGCCGAGTGCTGGACTCCGAACCATCGTGAGATTAGTTTAGGGGATGTGGGAGCAGTTCCGAATGGCGAGCTACTTCTAGTCCGCTTGGGAGCGAACTTAAGAAGTAGAATCGAGCCAAGTGTTGGACTCCGATCTATTCAACAGCTGCAGGAGCAATTTCGAACGGCGATCTACTTTCGGCTTGTCTACGGAGGAGCCGAGGAAGAAGAGTCGAGCCGAGTGCTGGACTCCGAACCATCGTGAGATTAGTTTAGGGGATGTGGGAGCAGTTCCGAATGGCGAGCTACTTCTAGTCCGCTTGGGAGCGAACATGCGAAGTAGAATCGAGCCAAGTGTTGGACTCCGATCCATTCAACGGCTGCAGGAGCAATTTCGAACGGCGATCTACTTCCGGCTCGTCTACGGACGAGCCGAGGAAGAAGAGTCGAGCCGAGTGCTGGACTCCGAACCATCGTGAGATTAAAGGATTAAAGGCAGAGAGATGTGACAGTATCAAAAATATGAAAAACTTTATTTATTAATATCCAATGATCGGTTGCTTCTAAAGTTGCTAGTCGTTATTACAATGAAAAAATAAAGGAAAAATCACTACTAGTAACAGGAAGGGAATGGTTCGACATCTCGAGTTACTTAGAGAGGCGTAGTTGCCTTCTCTTGATATTTCAAAAGATGGTCGGCATTCCAAGTCCTGGGAATTTCTCTGCCTTCAAGATCTTCTAGCTTGTACGCACCGGGGAGGATCACTTTTGAGATTTTGTACGGTCCCTCCCAATTCGGGGCCAGTTTGCTTTTCTGTTCGGGGAACAAGATGGCCAATTTTCGGAGGACCGGGTCCCCTTCTTTGAGGTCCGTTGGGCGGACTCTTTTGTTGTAGGCGAGCTCAATTCTTCTTCGGTAACTTTGTTGCCGTATAGCAGCTCTTTCTCGGATTTCGTCTATCAAGTCTAGGCTTGCTCTGAGCTCTCTGGCATTCTGCTCTTCTTCAAAGGCTATCAAACGAGGAGAGGGTATCCCAACTTCTAAGGGAATGAGGGCCTCGGACCCATAGGTGAGATTAAACGGGCTCTCGCCTGTTGGGGTCCGCTTCGTGGTGCGGTAGTTCCATAGCACGTTGGGTAGCTGATCGACCCACAAGCCATTGGAGCATTTGTCTAGTCTTTTCTTGATGCCCGAGAGGATCTGTCGGTTGGCATTTTCGGCCTGGCCATTGGACTGGGGATGTGAGACGGAGGAGAAGCGATGTTGTATGGCGAGGTCCTCACATAAGGCTCGGAAGGCAGCCCCAGCAAACTGCGTTCCGTTATCTGTAACTATGACTCGGGGAACGCCGAATCGGCAGATCACATTTTTCCAGAAGAATTGAACGACCCTATGCTCGGTGATTGTAGCCAGGGGCTCGGCCTCTATCCATTTCGAGAAATAGTCGACTGCCACGACTAGAAACTTTAGCTGTCCGGGAGCTGGCGGAAACGGTCCTAGTAAATCCATCCCCCACATTGCGAAGGGGATCAAACTTGATAGGGAGGTGAGTGGTGCTTGTGGAAGGCGTCGGATGTCGGAGTACTTCTGGCAGGAGCTGCATTGCCGAACGTGTTGTTCGGCGTCCCGTAGGAGAGTGGGCCAATAATACCCATAGTTCAACACTTTGCGCGCTAGGGCTCTGGAGCCAGAATGAGCCCCGCCAATGCCCTCATGGAGTTCTTGCAGAGCTTAGTCAGCCTGCCGGGGGGAGAGGCACCTTAGGTAGGGCCGACCGTCTACCTGAGTGAAGGAGCGTTTATACAGAATGCCTTCGATTAATACATAACGTTCGGCTCGGGTTCTTATCCTCCATGCTCCCTTCGGATCCTGTGGGAGGAGTCCGTCTCTTAGAAACTCGACGAGGGGCTTCATCCAATTGTCTTCGAGGAGGACTGGCAGTGTTTCAATGGAGTCGAGCGCATCGTCCTCTATGCTCGGCTTTAGGAGGACTTCTATCAGGACAGTTTGTTCGAGGCCTTGAAGGGAAGATCAGGCTAATTTGGATAGGGCGTCGGCCTGAGCATTTTCATCTCTGGGGATCCTATGGATGAAGGCCTCCTCGAACAGTGCCATGAGGCTTTTCACTTTAGCCAAGTACTTAACCATTCTGTCATTACGGGCTTCATATTCGCCGAGGACCTGATTGACGACCAACTGAGAGTCGCTGAAGATCCGCAGGCGTTGTGCCCCTGCATTTCAGGCCATTCTGAGGCCGGCTATGAGCGCCTCGTATTCGGCTTCGTTGTTCGAGGCTTTGAAGTTTATACGGAGGGAGTATTGGAGGATAAAGTCATCTGGGCCTGCCAGGATGACCCCTGCCCCACTTCCCTCGTTACAAGAGGACCCGTCGACATAGACCGACCAGACGGGTGGTCCCTTCATTGTTTGGCTGGAGTCGGGGATAGTGGTTTCGACTATGAATTCGGCCAGTGCCTGTACCTTGATCGCGGTCCGAGGCTGATAAGTTATATCATGTTGGCTCAGCTCGATTGACCACTTCATAAGGCGACCGGACGTCTCGGGCTTGTGAAGGATCTGTTTCAGCGGCTGGTCGGTAAGGACGACCACCGAATGGGATTGAAAGTAGGGTCGAAGCTTTCTCGCGGCCGTTACCAGGGCATAGGCTATTTTCTCAATCTTCGGGTACCGGAGCTCGGCATCCCGAAGCACCTTGCTGACGTAGTAAATGGGCTTCTGAGCCCTTTCTTCTTCTCTGACTAAGACCGCACTAAGCGTCTGTTCGGAAGCTGCCAGGTAGAGGTAGAGTGGTTCGCCAGGTATTGGTTTGCTGAGAAGAGGTGGATTGATGAGGTATGCTTTAAGCTGGTCGAATGAGTCTTGTTGCTGCTGCCCCCACTCAAATCCTTTAGCCCCCATGAGGGCTTTGAAGAACGGGAGGCACTTCTCCCCGGATTTCGACAGGAAGCGCCCTATGGCGGCTAGGCGACCAGTCAACCTTTGAACTTCCTTGACATTTCTAGGAGGGGCCATGTCCAATATGGCCTTGATCTTTTCCGGATTTGCTTCAATTCCTCGTTGGCTAACCATGAAGCCGAGGAACTTCCCTGATGAGACGCCGAACGCACACTTGTTCGGGTTGAGTCTCATATTGTGCTTCCTCAAATCATCAAATGCTTCTTGGAGGTCAGCCACATGATCAACGCCTCGGATGCTTTTCACAAGCATCTCATCGACGTACACTTCCATGTTCCGGCCGATCTGGGCCTGGAAAACCTTGTTGATGAGGCGTTGGTACGTCGCCCCTGCATTCTTTAGGCCGAATGGCATGACTCTGTAGCAATAAAGGCCTTGGTCGGTCACAAAAGATGTCTTCGGGATATCCGGGGGGAACATTCTTATCTGATTGTAACCCGAGAAAGCGTCCATGAAGCTGAGGAGCTCATGTCCAGAGGTTGCGTCAATCAGAGTGTCGATGCTCGGCAGAAGGAAGGGATCTTTGGGGCAGGCCTTGTTGAGGTCGGTGAAATCAATACAAATTCTCCATGCCCCGTTGGACTTCTTCACCATTACTACGTTTGACAACCACTCGGGATAGTTTACCTCCTGTATGAATCGGGCCTTCAACAGTTTGTCCACCTTCTCTTTGATAGCGAGCTGACGCTCGGGGGCGAACTTGCGTCTCTTCTGCTGAACCGGTTTGGACCCTGGATCAACACTCAGGCGGTGGACCAAGAGTTCTTCGGAGATACCAAGCATATCTGCTGCTGACCACGCGAAGAGGTCTTGATTGGTTCGGATGCATTTTACAATATCTGAGTATAGGGCAGACGGGAGGGTCTTGCTAACGAAGAACTTGCGGGTCGGCTCTTGCTCCGAGAAGAGCACCTCCTCCAATTCGTCCACCGGCTCGGAAGTCGGCCGAGCAGCATCTTGGGGAATTTCCAGTGTTTCTAAAGAGAGGACGGGTCCGAGGGTAGAGGTCATATAACACTTGCGGGCCTGCTCCTGGTTGCCCCTTACTTCTCCTACTCCGGCCCGGGTGGGGAATTTCATTTTGAGATGGTAGGCAGAAGGGACGGCTTCAAGGGCGGCTAGACCGGGCCGACCCAAATTTACATTGTAGGCCGCTGGGACATCTACGACCATGAAATCCATCGACTCCGTGCGGGTAGTAGGAGTTTTGCCAGCTGTGACATCGAGGGTAATCACCCCTTCAATAGTCACCGGCACTCCTGTGAACCCATGGAGCGTGTAGCCGGCGGGCTTGAGTCTGTCTCGGGAGAGCTTCAGGCCCTTAAAAGCGTCGAGGAAGAGGATGTTGACGGAGCTGCCGTTATCTACTAAGATCCTCTCCACTTTGAAATTGGCCATGTGGAGATTGATGACGAGTGCGTCACAATGAGGGGTGCGGACACCCTCGAGATCTTCGTCAGAGAAGGTGACGGGCACTCCGAGGCCTTTGGGAGGAGGGGTGGTTCGGACTGAGTTGACTTCTCTGATAAATGCTTTCCGAGAGGAGTTCGAGGAGCCCCCCATTGGACCCCCATGGATGAGGTGGAGGACTCGCTCTTCCTCAAAGTCTGGCATCTCTTCTCGTTCCGGACGCTTGTTAACCCCCCGAGGCTGAGGAAGTTCGCCTCGGTCCTTTCTTACAAACTTCGTCAACTGCCCCCTCTGGATGAGGGCCTCAATCTCGTTTCTCAGAGCACGGCAATCGTTGGTGTCATGCCCATGGTCCCGGTGATAGCGGCACCATTTCTCTCTATCTCTTCTCTTGGCGGGGGTGTTCATCCTCGGAGCAGGAGGCAAGACCCCTTCTTTTTCGACTTCCATGAAAATGGCGGAGATGTTAGTGGTGAGGGGAGTGAACTTCTCGAATCTAGGGGGAGGTCGGCGCTGGCCGGCATTATCCTTCTGGAGCTTCTTGGCTCCTTCTTCTTCCGTTCCCTTCCTCTTAAACCCGGAGGAAGACCCCTCCCAGTTGGGTTATTGCTTGGACTCTTCAGCCCGGATATACTTTTCACTTCGAAGGAGGAGGTCGGAAAAGTTCTGTGGTGGCTTCTTGGCGAGGGAGGAGCGGAGGTTGGAATTGAGGACATTAGATTGAAATGCTACCATAGCGACCGACTGGTCGAGGGATGCTATGGATCTGTCTTCGACCGTGAACCTCTTCACGTAGTCTCTCAATTTTTCCCCCTTCTTCTGGTGGAGGTGCAACAGTGAGATGCTGGTCTTCTCGGCCCTGCGGCTGCTTACGAAATGGGTGACGAAGAGGGTTTCGAACTGCTCGAAGGAGAATATTGAGGAGGGGGCGAGGCGAGAGTACCATTCTCGAGCTGGTCCTTTGAGAGTTGCGGGGAAGGTTTTGCAGAGGAGGGCATCGGAAGCTTGATGGAGGAGCATTAGAGTCTTAAAGCTTTCGATGTGGTCAACCGGATCGGTCTCCCCGGTGTAAGTCTCAAATTGGGGAGGTTTGAAACCGAACGGGACAGGTGCATCCACTATGGTTCGGGAGAAAGGGGGTCGGCTAGGACGTAGGGTCCCCCTGAGCTCCTCTTCTCGGTTTATCTGACCCAGGCGCCTTTCTACTTCATGAAGACGGCGGTTCATGGTGTCATCTCTCCGACGGTAATCTGCCGAGCCACGAGACTCGCCTTCGTACGAGGGGGAGCGAGGGCTGCGACGATTGTAACTTCGGGAGCGACGAGGACTTGGGGTACGCCGGGAGTTGGTAGGAGCAGGATGAGGAGATGCGGACCGTCGGTGAGGGCTTCGGACTGGAGGAGGGGACGGGACCTTCGGCTCATTAGGATTTTGACGGAGGTTGAGGGCCTGCAGGATGGTCGCTTGGAACTGCTGGAACTCGGCACGGGTGATTGGTGCCTCATTGTTCCTGGGCTGTTGCCGACCTGCGGGAGAGCCCCTTCTTCGGTAATGATCGGGGGACTCCTTCCTCCCTCTGCGGACGGGGGACCTGTGGTACCGGTGGAGAGGAGACCGCTCGCCCGGATAGTGTTGGCGGGAGGCTCCCTCTCGGGACCGCTTTTCTTCCAGATGGCGGCGGAGGTCATCATTATTCTGGCGATTAGGGGCGGCATTGTGGCGACCAGAGGCGCGGGGGTGATGGGAGGCCATAGAGTCCGTAGAGGCGTTGTGGATGGAGATAGGCTCTTGCTGAAGGGGTTGTTTCTGAGGGTTAGGACCCTTGGGATCAGGAGGGGGAAGGTTCTGTTGGAGCGGGTCTTCCGCGGTAGGGGGAAGCTGCCCTTGTTGTTGAGCAGGATTGTTGGGGACTTCTTGCTGCTGTTCAGGGTTGGGTCCTCGGTTGGACCCCCTCGATCTGACTTTCCTAGGAGGCATGGCTAGAGGAGATCTGTTCACCAGGAAGAGGAGAGGTCTCTATTCGTTAATTTCCCACAGACGGCGCCAATCTGTTGCCGCTAAATTTGGTGTGGGGACAAACAGATGAATTTGTGGATTCTTAGGGAAACTGAATAGTAAACCTGTATACCTGTTCCGTCGGTCTTCGATCGTCGATCCCGCCGTAGACCTGCAAAAAGTGCGAGACACCGGGGTTGTTCCCGGCGACGCACCCTCCGACGCTCAAGTCAGTAATCTGAAAGACTATGAGAGAGCGTAAAAACTGGTGAAAGATTGATTACCTCTTAATCGTGATGGGTGGGGGGTATTTATAGGCGTCTTAGGGAACAGATTAGGCATGTAATTCTTGTGTATATAGATAAGGAATGTAATCCCTAATCCCTGTGAAAGGATAGATATGAATCAGGGCCGTTGATTAATATTAATCAGAAACCCTAATTCTATCCTTTTGGACCGGGTTTGTTGCGGGTTGAAACCTGCACCCAGTTGAGGTGGATCCGTTCGCGGGTTATTGGATCCGCGAGAAGGAGACCCAGTACCCACTTCAGACCTGTTTTGTAGGTAAAATTACCGTTTTACCCCTGAACTTCAGGATTCGTGCCCAATTCGGACGGTCTTGATTAAACCTCTATTTTTAGCCATATCAACAGCAGCCAGGTCGCGAAGGTCGACTGTAAAGTCACACCGGTCGACTGTCGACCTGCAGACTGCAGATTTTTGGTTGTGCACATTTCAACTGATACGTAGTTTTACTTTATGAAAACGATTTCTACAAAAAGCGTATTTCATATATGATCAAATACAACTTGTAGGATATATAATAGTCCATAAAACTAAATAAAAACTACTTGAATTTCTAAAAAAAGCGAATTGTTGATTTCTTTCAATCAAACATGAATTGTGCATGTAATCAAAATAGAGTTTCTTAAAAATTAATTGTTCATTGAAATAGCTTTGTATTCAGATCCAAACCACATCAATACCAAATTATTTCAATGAACAATGAACAAAGATCCCTAATTTGGAATCTCAAATGAATCAAGACATGATCTCTTGATTCATAAATTTTTTCTCCAAATTTCTCAAACTAATTCACCATTATAACTCATAAACATAATCAATTTATAACGTTACCATATCGAGTTTCATTCAACCAATACTCAAAAGTGATAAAAATCTCATCTTTATTAAATTTATGCATGAAATCTACCATATTCAATCAATCCAATATTAATCCAAAAGAAATAGCCTACCCATGATCTCCAAATAGGTTATTCATCAACCTCGAATTACCCACATGCAATTTTACCCATAAACAACTAGGGTTTCACAAGGTCCAATTTTAATTCATCAATCCATCCAATCCATCATGTACATATTCATACTCAAACTCTAACATGTTTTCTAGTAGATGAAATACCACATACAACATTCCAAGAACAAAACAAAACAACTTATATCACTCACATACAACATACACAAAACAAAATGAAACAAAACAAGTCACTCACCTCAATGAAGAAATCCAATCGAATTAATGAAGAATAAGAAAAAGCCCTTCTTTTGCAAAATCCAAGATCACCCCTTTGAAACTCCAAGAAATTAATAGTAAAAATATATTTTATTTTTGCAGTGGAGAGGGACGGTGTAGTGACTATAATATAGGCCGAAATCTGGAATTTTTAGGGTTTTACAAGTTTATGGAAACATTGCTTAACAAATTATTACTTTACATATATAAATCTTTCTTTAATAAAGTAGTTAAATAAGTTAAATAAATTAAAATAAAACAAATCCTTTACTACTGAGTTTTCCAGTTATCCAGCACAGCCTAGAAAAATTAAAATTTCGGATTTGTACTAAAAGTGGTAATTTTGCACAAAAGTAATTCTTTTTTGTAATATTTGCAAATACGTCATAAAATATTCGTAAAAATCCAGAAAATTCAGAAATAATATCTAATAAAAAATATTAGATTTTCCAATTAAAATATCTGTCTTTTACTTTCCAGGAAAACATTTGCACAAGATCAAACATAAATTCCATATTTGTAAAAACACCATATTTGTTTAAATCTTTACCAAATAAACTATAAATAAAATTTAAATATATTTTATTTTCAATGATGACCATGGCAAGCCCAAAAATTAGTAAAAATGAATTTTCATTATTTATTCGAGATCCAAATGGCTTTTTACATAAAAGCCCCTCTATTTCGAGGTATTTATAAAAATAGTTTCTTTATTCAGAAAAATCTCAAAATTTAGGATAGACTCAATTATAAGTAGGAGAATTTAATAAAAATTTAAAATTGGATATTTGCACTAAAAATATTTGCACGTGTTTTGCACGTGTAAAATTGACAAATTTCTAAACTAGTCAAATTAATTTAAATAAATCTGAAAATTAAAATATCATAAATAAATAAGGAAAATCAATCATTAACCATAACATTTTAAGAATTCAAAATTCATAACTTTGCACGTGTGTTGCACGTGCATAATTGTAGTTTCAAGAAAATAGTTAAAATAGTCAACTTTACAAATTTAATATTATTTACTAATGCAAAATAAATCATTTTATTTTGCGGGGTATTACATCACTCCCCCCTTAGAAAAGTTCTGTCCTCAGAACTTCTCTAAGCAAAGAAAACAAAATACAAAACTTATAAGATAGTTTCTGAAATTTACTCTATCACTATTTTTATAATTGGATTTAATTACTAAGCAAAAACAAAAATAATATTTAATTATAGCTCAAAGAGAAAAGGTGAAGACTGACTTGGCAAAAGGATCGGAAATCCAATAGAATACACAATAAATCCCAAAACGCGAAAAATAGTAAGACTATTCTTATAGAATAAGAAGTCAAAAGGGAAGAGATAAAACTCAAATATAAAAGGTTGATAATCATACAAACAACGAAGGAATACATACTTAAAAGTTAAAATATTTTTGGAAAATAATCAGTCAAGATACATAGAAATACGAACAAATTTTTGCTAAGTATGGAAATATTAATAACACAGAATTGTACAAGACCAAGAATAATAAGTATACTAGTGAATGTGGATATTATAATCAATACTCCAAAAATACATTAAAAGGTAACAAGAAAAATAGACCAATATATATATATATATATATATATATATATATATATATATATATATATATGCAAGAAGACTTAAAAGAAGTTCATTGAATATTGCAAAAGTAAGCGATAAATCAATAATTAGGACGTGGGAAAAAAAGTAAGTGAGAAATCTAAAATGTCAAAGAATTGAAAAACGATAGCAATAAATAGTACTTACAAAAGAACAAAAGCTTAGACCATAGTTGACGTATTCAATCTTAACACAAACATAAAATTTTTGTAAACACAAAATAGAGTAAAATCAACTATACTAGTTCAAATTACATGAAAACGTAAAGCGTAAATTGGTATAAAAAAAATGTCATAAAGAAAATATTTCTTTACCATTAGTTTCATTGTATAAGTAAAAATCTTGAAATATCAATTAGCAAATAAGTAAAAGAAATAGTCAAAAGTAAGAATTGATCGATCAGAAAAACTTGTTAAACACATAATGCTTGAATAAAAATGGACATAACAAAGTAAAAATCCCAAAAGGACAATATTAAGAAAGAATAAAATAAAGATGTACAAAATAATTTAGGTAGTATGCAGATTTAGAGAATCTAATGAAAATTAAGTGAAAATTAAAATATTGTTATGAATAGAGGATATGCGAAAGAGAGCAAAAATCGTACCAAGAAATCAGAAGGACCAAAGTCCAAAAATAAAACAAGTGAGCAAGATGAGATACGAGAGTATATCAAACAGATATAAAGAAATATGGAGTAACAGTGGTTAAAGAAAATTGAGTAAAATAAATAAGTAATAGGTTAAGTTTTAAAATCTTATAAAATGGTATGAACCAGTACAAAAGAATAAGACATTGATAAGTAATATACACATAAAACACTAGTGGGATTATTATAGTAGAAATTTTTTAATGTGGGTTTGCCTCATTGATGTCCAACTGTAGACTTGCCTTCTCGACATCAAGTTGCATGTTTGCCTCCATGACATCAGGTTGCAGGTTGCCGTCTGGATATTCAGTTGCACATTTTGCCTTCCCAATATCCAGTTGCAATTTTCCTTCATTGACGTCTAGTTGCATATTTGCCATTTCGACATCCAGTTGCAACAAAATGATGAACGGGATGATGCAATATTCCACATGCACTTGTTATTGATTGCTTAATTAAGTATGAAGATACGTTTTGAAATTTGTGATATAAAAATAGTAGCGAAAGTAAGAAATGGAGTTGAAAGTCATCTGATGGAATATTAAAATAGAATCATAGATTATAAATATCAAACAAAATAGTACAAAATAATAGTAGTGAAAAAAATTTATAAAAGTAAGAAGAAACAGAATGAAATACATGCATAAGCACAAATGCAAATGTGAATAAGAAAATACATATGCAGTGTAGCAAATTTACACAATAAATATATCATAAAATATACAGTAATGTATGAATTAAACAAATGTAAAATGATATGCATAGTAGGTATGTTGAAATATGTGGTACATTTATAAGAATGTAATGATAATAAAATTTAAGTAAAATATAAGTAGTGGGTGCACATAGTACATTCGAAAAGTATGAAGCAACAAAATTAATAAGTAGCTTTTAAATAGTGAAAAGAAATTATAACAAAAGCAGTTAACTATAAGTAATAATAAAGGTATCAAATATAAGGTGTAAAAACATAATTAATAATAAAAATTTAAATGTGCAGAAACATATCATATTTGTATGAGTAAAATATTGCAATCAAGTTTAAATGCTCCAAGACAATACAAAATAATGAAAAATATAGTATCGAAAAATCCAAGTATATATATTAAATGAAAGTAAATATGCAACACCAAATTTCATAATATAGTTAAAAATAATAATGAAAGGAAATAGGAGTTGCAATAATAACTTATCTTGTAGTAATTCAAAATTTAGTGTGGTAGGTAAAAGTAATAGCAAAATATGCGAGTGACGAAAAAGCATTTGAAAGTAAGATAAATAAAACGTCAAGAAAGAAATGGGTAAGAGTCGCAAAATAAAAATGAGTTTGTGAAATGCTAAAGGATGCACTATTGAATTAAAGCAAAAGTTGCCAAATAATAACTTGGACCAAAGAATAAAAAGTAAAAATCAATAGTAAAGTCAAAGAAACAATTTTAAAAGACAGACAAAACGATTAGTGAAAGCTTAATGATTGTACTAATGAATAGAAAGAATATAAACTCGGTTAGAAACTAAAAAAAAATCAATCACTCGCAATAAAAGAAACCGAATAAAAATAGAAATAAGTTAATTTATACAAAAGCCATTTAGTAAGCAAACAAATATAAAACAGTAAAAGTGATAGGATACAAGAGTGAGAACTACAAAACTAAGAAAAATTATGAGAAAATAATTAATTAAAAAAATGTAGCAGAAGATAATTAAATTTAATAAAAATTAAATAAATAAATAATTAAATAAATAAAAATTAACACTAACAAAAATCATAGAATCCAAAAATTATATACAGTGGGTTAATTAGGAAAACATATAGTAGATCATTAGTAAGTAAGATAGAAAATGTACAAGTTGAAAGGGTAATACCTTACATAATAAAATATCAAATGCACAAAGCGAACAAAAGAGGTCAAAAATAGCTAGTGAGAAAAATATATGCTTTATGCAAAAATAACCAAATCACTTGCGATAAAGAAATTTCATTCAAGTCTAAGCATACAAACAGTCTAAATCTCATCACAGGTCTTTATGACCAAACAATCATGTCACACAAATCAGATGTCCGCCAAGGTACTCACACTTCTAATGTCCACCTAGGTTGTATTTAATGTCCACTTGTGTACTCACACTTCTAATGTCCACCTAGGTTCTCACACATCAAATGTCCTTTCATATTTATTCCCCGTACTATATTTAAAATTACTAATTGAAGCATGCTCTGATACCAAATCTGTAGCGCCCCGAATTTTCAATATAATATCTTAGAAATACGGGGCACAATTCCAGAATCTACTTCAATGTAATCATAAACATAGCAACCAAATACAGAGAAAATTAAAACTTTTTATTACATCAATTGTTTACAAAACACAGCGGAATACAAAACACCTTGAATTACAAATTTCTTTCTTCACAACACTTTCTTTTACAAATTACATAAGTCATTACATCACTTTAACTCAAGCATCAAAATCCCAAGCTATAGGTAATCACCTGTAAAATATGAGGCTAGAGATAACTCTAACCCCTAAAACTAAAGGGGTCAGCCATAACGGTGTGAGTGACATTAAAAAAACAAGCAATATAAATAAACATGAAACATGGAATCATAAACAACACGTACTAGAGACAAGAATAAGTGAAATAAGAAATAACAAGGAAACAAGAAAAACATCAAGTGTAGCTAGACTAAGTGTCAAGTGTAGAAAACAGGAAAACACATGCATAAACCAAATCAAGGAAACACAATACTATATGCTGACTCTCTAATGTGTACTTGTCGGATTCTATGCATCCCACTCTACATAGGTCCGATGCAAGCGCTTAATGTCTCCACATTGTAGGGTTTAATCCTCCGCTATGCAACTAATCCTAACACGATGACTAATACGAGATAAAGATAAACTGTGAGTATTAGCCCATGCCCCGATAATTCTGGAGGTCAATCTCTATCCACAGATAATTCCGCAGACTATTTCACTCACACCTAGGAATCTTCGAGAATACCCCACACCGCAAGCTATGGCACCTTATCACACGAATACCACATGAGAGTCGCCTCGATCTCGATAATTCCGGAGATCAATTCCACACCACAGGTAATTCCGGAGACTATTTCACTCACACCTGGATAATTTCGGGGATTATCTCATACCTCAAGTCATACCGAAGTCCATAACCCATGTTCTCATTCATCATATCACTACTAGTGTCTGTCCTTATCATTTAGGTTATTTAATTACTTTATGAATCTCCTAGAGTTGGTGTACCCCACCGGACTTATCTCAACAACAGATTAACTAAAATGCCTCAACTGGTCCAAACCACAAATATCTCAACTGCCGGTATACTAGGGTCACACACCCTCTAGGGACTCACACCCAAACATCCAAACCAATCTTCCACATAAATTTCTCAGTTAAAACAACTTGAAAACTTATGTTCAGTAGAAGATAAATTATAGAATAGTAAGTTATAGATTAAAAATATTTAGAGAATAAATCATTTAAAAGAACATTCAAATATATCAAGATATATCAGTATCAGTCGACTATAGACAAGCGTCGGTCGACTGTCCAGAGAGAAAATCCAATAGCTTTGAGAAAATAATTCTAAGTATTACAAGTCGACTATAAAAGCCATCAGTCGACTGTCCAGAGCGAAAAATCCAATAACTTTGAGAAAATAATTCTAAGTAGTATCAGTTGACTGTAAAAAGTCATCAGTCGATTGTCCAGTACGAAATTTCAAAAAAACTAGATAACACAACAGCCAGGTCGCGACGGTCGACTGTAAAGTCACACTGGTCGACTATCGACCGCAGACTGCAGATTTTTAGTTGTGCACATTTCAATCGATACGTAGTTTTACTTTATGAAAACGATTTCTACAAAAAGCGTATTTCTTATATGATCAAATACAATTTGTAGGATATATAATAGTCCATAAAAACTAAATCAAAACTACTTGAATTTATACAAATAGCGATTTGTTAATTTCTTTCAATCAAACATGAATTGTGCATATAATCTAAATAGAGTTTCTTAAAAATTAATTGTTCATTGAAATAGCTTCGTATTCAGATCCAAACCACATCAATATCAAAATCTCAAAAGATCCCCAATTTGGATATATTTCCTCAAACTTAACTCGATTCCAAATTTCGATTCTCGAGATATGATCTCTTGATTCATAAATTCTTTCTCTAAATTTCTCAAACTAATTCACCATTATAACTCATAAACATAATCAATTTATAACGTTACCATATCGAGTTTCATTCAACCAACACTCAAAAGTGATAAAAATCTCATCTTTATTAAATTTATGCATGAAATCCACCATATTCAATCAATCCAACATTAATCCAAAAGAAATAGCCTACCCATGATATCCAAATAGGTTATTCATCAACCTCGAATTACCCACATGCAATTTTACCAATAAATAACTAGGGTTTCACAAGGTCCAATTTTAATTCATCAGTCCATCCAATCCATCATGTACATATTCATACTCAAACCCTAACATGCTTTCTAGTAGATGAAATACCACATACATCATTCCAAGAACAAAACAAAACAACTTATATCACTCACATACAACATACACAAAACAAAATGAAATAAAACAAGTCACTCACCTCAATGAAGAAATCCAATCGAATTAATGAAGAATAAGAAAAAGCATTTCTTTTGCAAAATCCAAGATCACCCCTTCGAAACTCCAAGAAATTAATAGTAAAAATATATTTTACTTTTGCAGAGGAGAGGGACGGCTGTAGTGACTATAATATAGGCCGAAATCTGGAGTTTTTAGGGTTTTACAAGTTTTTGGAAACATCCCTTAACAAATTATATTACTTTACATATATAAACCTTTCTTTAATAAAGTAGTTAAATAAGTTAAATAAATTAAAATAAAACCAAATCCTTTTACTATTGAGTTTTCCAGTTATCCAGGACAGCCTAGAAAAATTAAAATTTCGTATTTGTACTAAAAGTGGCAATTTTGCACAAAAGTCCTTCTTTTTTGTAATATTTGCAAATACGTCATAAAATATTTGTAAAAATCCAGAAAATTAAGAAATAATATCTAATAATAAAGATTAGATATTCCAATTAAAATATCTAACTTTTACTTTCCAGAAAAATATTTGCCCAAGATCCAACATAAATACCATATTTGCAAAAACACCATATTTGTTTAAATCTTTACCAAAGAAACTCTAAATATAGTTTAAATATATTTTATTTTCAATGATGACCATGGCAAGCCCAAAAATCAGTAAAAACAAATTTTTATTATTTATTCGAGATCCAAACGGCTTTTTACATGAAAGCCCCTCTCTTTCGATGTATTTATAAAAATAGTTTCTTTATTCAGAAAAATCCCAAAATTAAGGATAGACTCAATTATAAGTAGGAGAATTTAATACAAATTTAAAATTGGATATTTGCACGTGTTTTGCACTTGTAAAATCAAAAAATTTCTAAAATAGTCAAATTAATTTAAATAAATCTGAAAATTAAAATATCATAAATAAATAAGGAAAACCAATAATTAACCATAACATTTTAAGAATTCAAAATTCATAACTTTGCACGTGTGTTGCACGTGCATAATTGCAGTTTCAAGAAAATAGTCAAAATAGTCAACTTTACAAATTTAATATTATTTACTAATGCAAAATAAATCATTTCATTTTACGGGGTGTTACAATGACAATTAAAAGGATAATTAATTTATGGGGGCTTCAAAGTAGTGGGCTTTTAGACTCATGGGTCAAAATAACATATTTAATTAATTAGGTTGGGCTAAAATTAGAAAAACAAGCTTAGGTTTTAAAATAGGCTTTTAGAAAATAAAGAGAAAAAGAGCAAACAATTGTTTGTTCATATTATAGAAGATAATTTTATAAGAAAACGTATATACAAAAATTTGTACGTGCACAATACGTAAAATCAACAATTTCTCATTTAATAAAAATTTAGGGTATTACAACACTCCCTCCTTAGAATAGTTCCGTCCCCGGAACTACAATTAAAGGATGAGGAAACAAAACACTATAAGAAGAAAAAGAAGAAAATACAAATCAAACAAAGAGCTCAGAATGATTCCTCAACATCCTCTCCTCAGATTCCCAAGTAGCCTCTTCAACCAAATAGTTTCTCCAGACTACCTTGACCATCGGTATCGTCTTATTCCTCAAGATTTTGTCTCGAAGATCCACAATCTCAACTGGAAGCTCAATGTAACTCAGATCCAATTGCAAGCCTTCCGGCACTTCGGGCAAATGATGACTGGGATCTGGAATATAAACTCTCAGCATAGACACATGAAAGACATTGTGCACCCGAGACAACTCTTCTGGTAACTCAAGCTGGTAAGCAGTTTTCTCGATCCTTTTCAATATCTTATACGGGCCTATGAAACTCGGGGCTAACTTTCCACCCTTGCCAAATCGGATCACGCTTTTACTGGGCGATACCTTCAGAAAGACAAAGTCACCTTCCTCAAACTCAAGGTCCCTTCTCTGGTTGTCTGCATCGCTCTTTTCCCTACTCTTAGCATCCACCAACCTCTTCCTGATCAGATCAATCTTTTTAGAGGTTTGCTGCATAATCTCAGGCCCAAACATTTGCCGTTTCCCAACTTCGAACCAACAAACAGGTGTTCTGCACTTCCTGCCATACAAAGCTTCGTACGGTGCCATCCCAATACTAGTCTGAAAACTGTTGTTATAGGCAAACTCCACCAAAGCTAGATGCCTTTCCCAACTGCCTCCAAATTCTACCACACAACACCGAAGCATATCCTCAAGAATACGATTGACTCTCTCAGTCTACCCATCGGTCTGAGAATGAAAAGCAGCGTTGAAATCCATCTTGGTACCCAAAGCAGTCTGAAGACTCCTCCAGAAATGCGAAGTAAACTGCACATCTCGATCAGACACAATGTTAACGGAACACCATGAAGCCTAACGATCTCACCAACATACATTTCAGCTAACTTGTCCATCGAAGCAGTGAGTTTCATCGCCAAGAAGTTAGCAGACTTGGTTAGTCGATCGACTATAACCCAAATCGCATCATTGCCCTTTGAACTCTTGGGCAAGCCCGTGATGAAATCCATATTGATGTTATCTCATTTCCATTCCGGAATGGGTAACGGTTGCAATAGACCTCCGGGTTTCTGATTTTCGGCTTTGACTTGCTGACAAATCTCACACCTCGCCACAAATTCAGCCACATCCCGCTTCAAACCTGACCACCAGAAATGTTGTTTAATGTCCTTGTACATCATAGTACTCCCAGGGTGTACCGACAAAAGAGTAGCATGCGCCTCCTAAAGAATACTTTCTTTCAAGTCCGACTGATCCGAAATACACAGCCCCTCTCCAAACCTCATCACTTCATCCCTAATTTGAAATCCATGCAACCTGCCTGCAACAACCTGCTCCTTCATCTTCAGAATATCAACATCTTCCTTCTGACTTGCAATAATCCTTTCCTTCAGTGTAGGCTGAAGCCTCAACTGTGCTAAGGATGGTCCTAAGCCTTGCAAAACAATTTCAATACCAGCCCGATCTAATTCCTCTGCAAGATACCTCTGAGTTGTAATCAAACTGGCCAAACTGCTCTTGCGGCTAAGTGCATCAGCAACAACATTAGCATTACCAGGATGATACTTGATCTCAGGATGCATGTCCTCAAGCACTTCCAACCATCTCCGCTGCCTCAGATTCAGATCCTTCTGCTGATAGATGTATTTCAAGCTCTTGTGGTTGTGTACATGTTCAATTTCTCACCATACACATAGTGTCTCCATTGCTTTAAGGCAAAGATAATCGCAGCCAGCTCCAGATCATGAGTCAGATAATTCTTCTCATGCGGTCGTAGTTGCCTCGACCCATAAGCGATCACTTTTCCTTCTTGCATTAAGACACAACCAAGCTCACGGTGTGAAGCATCGCTGTAAATATCATACTCAACACCTACTCTAGGCAACGCCAAAATAGGTGCAGTAGTCAGCTTCTCTTTCAACTCCTGAAAGCTTGCCTTGCACTGCTCGGTCCACTTGAAATTTACATTCTTCTTGGTCAAACCAGTGAGCGGCACGGCTAACTGAGCATAACCCTAAATGAATCTCTTGTAGTACCCCGTCAATCCAAGGAAACTCCTGATTTCTTTCACTGTAGTAGGCCTTGCCCAATCTCTCACTGCCTCTATCTTCTGAGGATCAGTTGCCACTCCCTCCTTAGAAAGGATGTGACCTAGGAATGCCACTTCAGATTTTCAGAAATCGCACTTAGATAACTCGGCATACAACTCCTGCTCTTCTAGCTTCTTCAAAACTGCTGCCAGATGCTCTGTGTGCTCCTCCTCCGACTTGGAGTACACAAGAATATCGTTGATAAACACCACGACGAAAGAATCAATGAACGGCCTCAGAATTCTGTTCATCATGTCCATAAAGATTGCGGGTGCATTCGTTACTCCAAATGGCATAACTAAGAATTCGTAATGCCCATGTTGAGTTCTAAATGCAGTCTTCTGCACATATTCATCTTTCACTAGAAATTGATGATATCTTGATCGAAGATCTATTTTGGAGAAAACAGCAGCTCCTTGTAGACGATCGAACAAGTCATCAATTCGGGGAATAGGATACTTGTTCTGAACAGTGACCTTATTCATCTTTCGGTAATCAATACACATCCTCATCGATCCATTCTTCTTCTTTACCAAAAGCATTGGTGCTCCCCAAGGTGATGCACTCGGTTGAATAAAGCATTTCTCCAACAATTCCTCAATCTTCTGTTTGATCTCATCCTGCTCCACAGGCACCATCCTATACGGTGCCTTAGAAATGGGTGCACTCCCTAGCTGAATAGTGATGCTGAACTCCACATCACAATGCGGGGGTAACCCAGGCAAATCTTCCAAGAATATAGTTGGATAATCCCGAACCAACAAAATTTGCTGCACCTCTACAGGAATCCCTTTCTTCTGGCTGATAGTAGCCACTAAATCTGAACATCTCCTCTTCCCTTGGAAAGTGACTTCAGGTCCACCTGGAGCCTTCACTGTTACTACCTTGGTCTTGCACTCGATGCTCACACTTTATACCGAAATCCAATCAATGCCAATGATAACATTGACTCCCAAGATATTCAGCTCGATCAGATCAATCTCGAAAATTCTATCTCCAATCACGATCTTGCAGTCCGCATAGTACCGATTAGTGGTTAAAGTCTCCCCTGACAGAGTAGCTACTGCTAAAACCTTACCTAGAAATATCTTCAGCTCAACTCCCAGAACTTTAGCAAATTTAGGGGATACAAAAGTATGAGAGGATCCAGTATCGAACAACACAACAGTTTTCTTTCCATTCAAATAAAGTTCTCCTGTTACATAACACACACTTGTTACATAACAGTTTACTAAATAAGCGGGAAAAGAGACAACAGAAAAACACTCCTAAATAGCCTCACTCGTACCAGTGATGACGTGATCCACCTCATTAGCGTCAGCTTCAGTCAAGGCAAATACTCGCCCCTGCTGGTATGGCTTCTTCCCGGTCCGCTGAGTTGGTCCATTACGAACGACATCCTGCAATTTGGGGCAATAAGACTTGTAGTGGCCTGTCTTTCCACAGTTGAAACAAGTCATAGGAGGTCTCACCCAAGTATTCCTGGGTCTTCCAGCCACATTAACAGCATTCGCCTCTGTCGATTTGAACCTTTGAGCTGGAGGTTGTCCCTGACCTTTCCAGCAACAGCGAGCTTCTTCCCCACATTCTAGTTGTTCCTCCGATTCTGAACAGCGTGGAACTGCTCCATGTCTGCCTCAGTGGCTGCCGCTCGCTTGACCAGCTTGTCAAACCTCCTGATACCGAGGGGTATCATTCGGGATCTCAGACTTGGCCTCAAACCATGCTCGAATTTCGAGCCTTCTTCGCCTCGTCCATCACCAATTCGGGTGCATACCTTGAGAGTTGAGTGAATCTTGTCTCATCCTCCCTAACCGACATGCTGCCCTGTTGCAGTGCTAGAAACTCCATGGCCTTTTTCTCCTGGACGTCTGATGGACAATAATGACTGCAGAATTCCTCCAAGAATTCCTCCCAGCCAAGAACAATATCTCCCATCGTCCGCTTCATCGACTTCTACCACACAGCTGCATCCTTCTTGAACTGCAGCGTAGCCAGCTTCCCCTTACTGCCCTCCGGAGTCTCTACCTGTCGGATCCAATTGCCAGCACGTTAGGGTCTAACCTCCCCTCAAACACCGGTGGTTTCATCCGCTTGAATGATTCCACAAGTTTGATTGCTTCGGGTACTGGATTCGCATGCACTCTTCTCTGATTCTGATTCATGGCAACGGCATTGAGTGTCTGATAGACCTTTGCTAACTCCATTTCCAAGTCCAGACCTTCTCCACTTCTAGATCTTCTTCCAGCCATATTCTGATGCAAAAGATCCATTAAATTCGAAGTATAAAACATGAATTTTAAATCAACTTTTCATTTCATTGAATTCCAAACATTATACATTCAAATTTAAAATATTTCTGACATCAAATGAAAGTAGTAAGAAGATACAACAGTCTAGTTCCTACGGTTCTTCTTGGCTTCGCGAAGCTCTTCCCGTAGTTCTGCCACTTCTTCCTTCAGTACATCGTACATGTTTTTCCTCTTCTCGAGTTCCCAAACATGATGACTGAGAGTTGTAATGCTCTCCTTGCACTTTGCACACTGTGCCTGCAGCAGCTCCGCTCTCTCCCTTTGAGTCTCTACCTGCCTCTGAAGAGACATAATGAGACTACTCGGAACTGGTTCTTCCTCGTCAGAGGAATCATCAGATGAATCCGGAGGTGGAGTGATCTCGCGGGACTCAGGCCATTCCTATTCAAATTCTTTAAGATCCTCTTCGTCTGAATCAGCTTGCCCGGGATAGTAATCCTCCTCAACTATGTGCCAATTGTCACCTCCAACTGGGTCGAAGTGGTCTGCCATCTTAGAGAAAGGACAAGAAGAAGCATAAATCATAGAGCAACACAAATGTAAGTGACTTACATTTAAATCTCTAGACTCAACACACACTCTAATGTCCACATCTAGGGTGTCGTTCCTTATAAATTTGTACTACTTAGAAGCGTGGCTCTGATACCACTCTATAACACCCCGAATTCCAAATAAGAATGAATTCAAGTTCCACAGAATCTTTTCACTTCACTTCGTACAATTTTATAAGGAAATTAAAACTTTACTTTACATCAGAGTTACATTTACATTAACACTTATACAGCGGAAGCAATTTTACAACAATGAATGAAATACAACAACACTTGAATAATCTTTAAGCATCAATTCCTCCTTAGTCTTTTTAACATGTACTTTACCCTTGCATAGAAACTGTGGGCACGTCAGTTCATTCAACTCACGAAATATTATACACGGTCATCCTCTCTATGCCGAAATAGTATAACGATTCTCAATACTTAACAAACCACAAACTTGATCACAAACAAAGCTAAGCGGACTATCCTATTGATGTCGTGTTGTGAATGTGCACTTAGTCCTTAATGCACATATTTATGTTATATGACACTAATACGCACTTGTTCAGAGTCTATGCAGCCCATACTACATAGGTCCGAGGGCAAGCCCTTAACCGTTCTTCATCTTGTAGGTTTCAATCCCTCGCCATGACTTAATCTACTACTGTAACTACGATAAGTATCCTAGATGTCCTATGAGTTATGAGCTCACTCCTAGGCACCCTGGACAGAATCCCAACGCACTGACACATGACTCATCATGCAGGCATCCTGTGGTTATTCACCTCCTACCATAGACATGACACCACCCGCAATAACCAAACACCCCACGAGCGTCGCCACCGGGACGGTACTCTAGAGCAATATCCACGTCCTACTCATGACGCATCATGGGACATCCTGTGAATACTCACGCCGCCAATCCAATGGTCTTCATACTCATGTTTTTCTCTTATTTTCATCACATCTTCACTATGTATCTTGTCCTTAATTTAATTGAACCATGAACAAAATCAATCCCTTAGGGTTAGCTCTCCCACTATACCGGTCTTATTCATTCATTTCACATGACCCAAATTTTGGTCTTTTCATTGCAAATATCATCTCAACATTTCTTTCATTGCCGGTATGAGGCTTAGCTACACCCTAGTTCTTAATTTCAACCATAATTACAACATCGAGTTTTTCATACTCATAAAGTATTTTTCATGATTAACAATAATTTTCATTTCTTGTTCATTGCATTTGTATATTCATATTCATAATATCCTTCATAACTCATCAAGTCATTTAATTTCAATTTCTTTTTGATGAAACGGATAGAGCCTTACGGCTCTAGCCACAAGTATATATTGCAGAAAAATTAACTAGCATACAAAGCCCCATTTTACAAGAAGTAAAACTAGGGAAAAGTACAAATAGCGGACAAACAATATGTCGGAAAGATCAGAAAGAAAACAACGACGAAATGAAAAGGACCACCTACAATTAAATCGATCTAAAAGAAGACACAAGCCCCGGTGACACCTAGCCACACAGCCTCCTGTCAAGAGTACTCAAAGGAGAAGATCCTACAACACATCCTCCCACCATCACGCTGGCAGCGGAGCTGGCCACCGAAAACAAATGCCAAGCATGGTCGCGATCGCGAAGAGGAGGGCCTATCAAATGTGCAGTGCCGCAGAGGGAAGGCCAGCCATCTTGCACTGCCGTGGAGGGGGTATCGAAGAGTGCTAAAACCGAAGAAAAGGCACCCAAGAAATGGCACATACCACTCCAATCAGCATCCATGAGTGAGAAAACTTGAAAATGCCCCCACAATACACGCGATCAGCGTAGGGCCATCCCGCACCCTCGAAATAGGAGAAGGACGAACCAGAGAGGAAGCCCATCAAGGCTGCTATTTCAAAGAATAGTAGTAAGAAACCAAGCACGACCGCTCAAATTCACTCGCACTCACTGTGGAGTAAAACCGCAAGAGGGAGCCACCGAAAGAAAAGAAAGAGCTCCGAATAACCGGACTATAAAATAGCTCAGAATTGAGCCAAAAAAACAGATAAACTACACAATCCACCAAATCACTAAACCAATGATAAGAACAAATATAGACAGGGGAAGAAAACAGCAAAAAGTAAAAGCAAGTTAAAAAATATAAATAAATAAATAAATAAATAAATAAATAAATAATAAATAATAAAATAATATTTTAAAAAACGCAACAATGCAGGGTGGTACCAAGCTCAAATCGAGACTGAACAATCCCCAAAAAATACATACAAGCGAATGAGACGAAGGGGATCAGTCTTCGACCAAATCTCAATACACTATCCAGGGAGAGCTCCCCAAAGAACATCATGCATAAGCAGCCAGGAGCCCCCAAACCACCACCCACAACCCAGATAACTCAAAAACACCGCAAACAAAAGAGAAAAGGCCGATCCCTCAGGCCAAAGGCACGGTCCATCAAGACGAGCCCGACTGACCAAATAAGGCCAATAAAACTGGCAATCAGCTCAATAAACTGCTGGCACACAACAAACCAAAAAGGAGACCAAACACAAGAACAGAACCACTTCAATAACATAACAACAAAGACATAATAAAGTCCGATACATGCCTCAGAATAAACCGGGTGAAGGCCAAAAACACAACAAAGACCCTCCTGTGAAGGGCCTGCCAAGGAGTACCCGGAAGATTCAAGACACTGACCACCGAGGGCAAAGATAGGAGACTACAGGGCGATGCAAATACTTACCGCGCTGTCCAAAAAACAGCAAAACAAGGAGGATAGCAGGAACACAAATCCAGTCTAAAGACCCGCTTCAAAAGTAAAACAGTAGTCCTTCCAAAATAAAGCCTCCAGGCCCAAATCAACTATCTCAAATCTGCAAAGTAGATTGAACATCAATTAATAACTAGGAACAAAAGAAAAATAAGATTAAGAACTATTAGAACAAAATAAGCGCCTTATCGAGACGATTTAAATGCAACGCCGCCACTTTATCCAAAGTTAAACTTGAGGGCCAAAATTTGGAATAAAATAAGAACTCATCGATAATGTAATCAATCGAAGAAATGGACTGTGAGAAAATACGCTTGTTCCGTTCAGCCCAAATAACCTAAATAATCGCCATAATAGAAAGAAACCACGATTTACGAAATTCTTTCCTAGGGGGTTGAAACATCTAGCAAGACGAGAATTCGTAGCGGAAACCCGGCACTTGCCAGGCGATGACTGTGATCGACAAAGGAGGTTGAATGAAATCACACTTAAGGAAGAGATGATCGGCGTCCTCATGGTGAGTTGAGCAAAAAACACACAACTGACCAATCGCCAGGTTCATCTTGTTAAGAACATCTACAGTAAGAAGTTTATTATTTAGTGCTAGCCCAGTGAGGATTTTAGATTAGATAGGAGCACAGGTGTTCCATAAAGTCTTAGCACTCGGGGAGACAATCCCACCGAAATTCAGAAAATTGTAGAAGGATTTAACCGATTAGTTACCAGTGCTGGTCCATTTCTATTTGAAGTCTTCAAACGGGTGCCAGGAATAAACGTTAATACTATCAAACAACTTTTGAAGCTCAGTCTTAAGAGGCGGGGGAAGAACATCCGAGAAAGGAATAAACCAGAACTTTTGGTTGTTGATTATAATAACATAATCAGCCACCATGGTAGAGGGGTTGGTTGCCTTCTGGTAGAGCTTAGGGAACGCAAAAGCGAGTTTGATGTTCCCAACCCATAAATCGAGCCAGAATCTAGTCTTGGTTCCATTAGCGCACTGGTGAACTAACCCACATTGAAATGGGCTGGCTACCTTCCAGACCCCTCTCCAGAATGAGGAGGATTTACGCGGGAGTGAGGGGGGAAAATCCCACATATAGGTACGGGGAAAAAAATTGGAAGAGATCATGCTCACCCAAGGCAACTGTTCTTTTTTTAGGAATCTCCATAGCCATTTGCCTAAGAGGGCCAAATTTTGGTGTCTGAGATTAAGAACACCCAAACCCCCAGCTACCTTAGAAGTGCAGATCAGCTTCCAGTTGCAAAGGTGAGTGCCATCTTTATACGAATCCAAACCAGATCAGAAGAAATTCCTTCTGATATGATCCATCCTCTTAATAACCAATGTCGGAAGGTAATAGAAGGACATCATATATAGAAGGATGGAGGAGAGAACGGAGTTAACGAGGATGAGTCTATCTCCGCGAGAAAGGTGTTTACCAGACCACCGGTTGAGTCTCAATTCAACCATTTCAATCATTGGCAACCAATCAGCTTTATGAAGCGTCCCCCATCGCAAGGGGATACCCAGATAAGTGATAGGGAAGGAGGTTGAGACACAGTTAAAGAATTGCGCAATTTCTATTTGCCGGTTTTGGGAACCCCCAAGCCAGAGAACCAAAGACTTTTGAAAGTTAATGGCTAATCCTGAGGCACTTTCAAAGACATAGAGGAGTAACTTCAGGTTACGTAAAGTGGACCCATTGGGTTTCGCAAAGATAATGGTATCATCAGCATATTGGAGATTCAAAACCCCATGGAAACTACGAGAACTACCAAGGCCTTCAATAACCCCAACATCCCATGCGTTACGAAGCAGCTTACTGAACACATCCGCCACAAGAGCGAAAAGCAGGGAGGAAATAGGATCACCCTGACGAAGACCCCGCTTACACTTGAACTTGTGCCCTTCCGTCCCATTGATAATAATGGACGAAGTGCCAACAAAAAGACTGGATTTGATCCAAGCGATCCATTTCAGACCAAAACCACGGTGGAAAAGAGTTTCAAAAAGAAAGTCCCAGCTTATGTTGTCATAAGCTTTTTGAAAGTCTATTTTTAACAAGATTCCTTCTGATTTGGATTTATGGCAATCAGAAATGATTTCTTGGGCCGCAGCCACACTATCAAGGATAAAGCAGTTTTTAGTGAATCCAGATTGCATGGGATCAATTAAAGGGGAGATAATGGCACTAAGACGAGAGGAGAGCACTTTCATGATGATCTTGAAGGTTGAGTTAAGGAGACTAATCAGCCTAAAGACCAAATTAGCACCAAAAAATTTGGGGATGAGAACGATGTGCACATAATTGATCCTATCGAAGGAGAAATTCCCTTGATGAAGATCATAGAACATTTTTAAGATATCGTCTTTGAGACAATCCCAAAATTTTTGAGAAAAGAAGGCTGGAAAGCCATCCGGACCTGGGACGGAATCAGTTTTCAAAGAGAACATCGCCCGCTTGATTTCTTCTAAAGAGAAAGAAGCTTCCAAGCAAGAAAGATCGTGCGACTGCTGACCATACAGTTGCTGCCAGTCTAGATGGATAGAACGATGTTTTTTAGATCCTAGCAGATCTTTAAAAAACCAAAGGAAAGAAGCTTGAATTTTGGGTGCCAAAGATAATTCATTGTCATTATCAAGGATTGAAGATATCCGATTGCATCGCTGCCGATGCGACGCAAAATTGTGGAAGAAGGAGGTGTTGCCATCACCCTCCTTAAGCCAGCGAAACTTGGCTCGCTGAGCCCATTTAATGTGATCGTTATGGAGTAAATCCGCGTAGCTTCTTTTGCTAGAAGCATGCTCAGAACGAAGGGAGTCAAAGATTGGGCCAATCTCCTCTATACGATCAATGGAATCAATGGTCGATAGGAAAACATTTTTAAGAAAGTTATCATTGGCATATCTTTCTTTATGCCAAATTTTGCTACCAAATTTAATGGCATGAAGCTTAATCAGAATGCAGCCTAATTCTGATGAACCCGTAATAGAGGAAAGACATTTTGTGACGAAATTGACGAAGGTTTGGTCTTGCAGCCAAAATTTTTCAAAGAAGAACTTGAAAGATCTGGAGAAGTTATAGTTAGAAGATAAAGAGATAGGAACGTGGTCTGACGAAGGATTGGGCAAAGCCGAGACGAAAGTGTTGTGGAAGAAATTGATCCAGTCAAAGGAAACTAGAAATCGATCTAGCTTTGCCAAGGTCGGAGGGGACCTCATATTTGACCAAGTGAATGATCTTCCATTGAAGGGAAGATCAGTCAAGTGGAGGGAGCGAATGCAATCATTAAAGCGGGACGAGTCCAAAGAGTAAGAGGAGGCACTCGATCTATCGTAAGAGAATTTGGTGACATTAAAGTCGCCACAAAAAAGCCATAAACTGTTGATGCTATGTTGGAATGAATTAAATTCGTTCCAGAACGCATCACGTCGATCCGTAGTAGACGGACCGTAAACTGACACCACAGTGAGAATACGATCGAATTCACACCAATGAATATGCACCACCAGAAAGAATGTTAAACGACTGGTCGAAATGAGAGAGAAACTGGCCTCTTTGAAACCAAAAAGGATACCTCCTCTAGTGCCTATAGCATCAAGATAAATCCAATGGGAGATTAACGATCCGCCTATCGAATGTAAGAGGGACGTCGATGGGGATTCCAGTTTCAATTCTTGAATAGAGATCAAGTCACAATGGGAGGAAGAGATAAGTTGAAACAACGCTTGCTGCTTCGACGCACACCTAAGCCCTCGAATGTTCCAAGAGATGCTAATCATTAAACACTTTAGCCTCAAAAGCTCTACAAATTTCGCGACCGCGAATAGCCTCAAAATCACTAAAGTTATCCAAGTCAACCAGAAATCCCATCTTCCTAGTCATCCCAAGCATCTCTATATTGGAAAGAGAGTCAAAGTGTACTTTGTATAAGGACCCAAATGTTCCTTACCTGGAGAAATAGGAGTGGGGGGGGGGGGGAGAATCACTCTTTTGGAATTGATTCACAATAGGGGCTGAGAATCTGCCAAAAGATTCGATTCTCTACTGGCTTGAATACGAGCACTAGAACGGATAACAGAGAAAAGTTTCTGTTTAATAACTTTTTTCCTCTTTATTTTTTTACTAATAGTACTCTGGCTCTCAGGGCAAGGCCCTCCTATTGGGCTCACTGACTCCATTGAGGAACCTGTGGAACCAATAGCTCCAAAGGACCTACAGGCAGCATGGTCACAACAGTGGACCGCAACGGGCGTCAAATCGTTGATAGTTCCTCTACCACAAATGGGGAGATAAGGCTCCGCCATCGGTTCAAGAGGATACCAAACAGGAAGGGAAGGGAGACTAAAAATAGTGATATGGGATCGAGGTTGAAACAAGGCAAGGAAATCGAAACAGGACTAATTCTCAAAAAGACAAAGTTGAAGTACTTCAAACAACAAGCATAAAGGAATCGATAAACAACAAAAATAGGAGGAAAGAATACCTGCTTTTGAGAGTGAGATTGATCCATCTCTACCAACTCGTCCACTAAAAGATCATCTTTATCAACCCAAGCATCGGCCTTAAGAGTTGGAGAGGAAGCTGCTTTTGTAACACCCCGAATTCCAAAACAGTCTGAATTCGAAGTTCCACAAGATCTTTACACTTCTTTCGTACAATTTTACAAGGGAATTGAAATATTTCTTACATCAGAGTTACATTATACCTTTACATTATTACAGCAGAAGCAATTTTACAGTAATTACATGAAACAACATTTAAATCAATCTTTGAGCAGCATGTATACTTCAATTTGTCAAGCATCTTTACCTTGCATGTAAAACTGTGGGCACGTCAATTCATTCACTGACGAAATATTATACACGGCCATCCTCTCTATGCCGGAAACAGTATAACGATTCTCAATACTTAACACACCACAAACTTGTTCACAAACAAAGCTAAGGGGACTATCCTGTTGATGTCGTGTTGTGAATGTGCACTTAGTCCTTAATGCAATTATTTATGTTATATGACACTAATGCACACTTGTTCAGAGTCTATGCAGCCCATACTACATAGGTCCGCGGGCATGCCCTTAACCGTTCTTCATCTTGTAGGGTTCAATCCCTCGCCATGACTTAATCTACTACTGTAACTACGGTAAGTATCCTAAATGTTCTATGACTTACGAACTCATGTCTAGGCGCCCTGGAGGGAATGCCAACGCACTGACACATGACTCATCATGCAGGCATTCTGTGCCCTGGAGGGAATCCCAACGCACTGACACATGACTCATCATGCAGGCATTCCGTGGTAATTCAGCTTCTACCATAGACATGACACCACCTGCAGTCTCCAAACACCCCACGAGCGTCGCCTCCGAGACGGTACTCTGGAGCAGTATCCACGTCCTACTCATGACTCATTATGGGACATCCTGTGAATACTCTCACATTGCCAATCCAATGGCCCTCATACTCAATGTTTTTCTCTTACTTTCGTCACATCTTCACTATGTATCTAATCCTTATTTTAATTGAATCATGAACAAAATCAATCTCCTAGGATTAGCACTCCCACTATACCGGTCTTATTCATTCATTTCACATGACCCAACCTTGGTCTTTTCATTTCAAATTTCATCTCATCATTTCTTCTATTGCCGGTATAAGGCTTAGCTACACCTTAGTTCTTAATTTCAACTCATAATTACAACATTGAGTTTTCATACTCATAAAGTCTTTTTCATGTTTAATCACAATTCACATTTCATATTCATAGAATTCATGTATGCATATTCATAATTCTCTTCATAACTCATCATGTCATCTATCTCGGACGACTCACCAAAGCACGAAAGCCAGGAATTTCAATTTTCAAGTACAATATCATGCGCAAATAATAAAAATTAAATTCTTCTAACATGTCACATTCACTAGTTCATATTTCCACTAATTTCACAATTCACAATCTCACTTAGTTTCACAATTCACACTTTTTACATTTCTAATTACAAAATCTCATTTTAAAATTCCTTAAAACAATCAATTTAATTTCTTTATCTAAAAGAAAATTTAAGTTAATAATTAAAATAAGTTCTTTCCTGCAAAAGTAGTCTCAAATTCTCATTTATACTAGGCCACAGGTCATAGAAAATTATCTCACGAAAATCTAGATATTATTTGAAACTTCAGGGCAATCGACTGTTAAAACATGGCCAGTCGGCTGTTTCGTAAAGATTTAAATCTCGAAAAACAAATGATCAGGGCTATCGACTGTAACACTATGATCGGTCGACTGTTCTGCAGAGATTAAAAACTCGAAAATAAAATGATCAGGGCAGTCGACTGTTACACTATAATCGGTCGACTGTTCTGTGGAGATTTAAAACTCGAAAATAAAATGATCAGGGCAGTCGACTGTTACACTATAATTGGTCGACTGTTCTGCAACTAAAATCCAAAATTTATTACCTGACAGTCGACTGTCGACTCGAACTCGGTCGACTGTTGATTGCACAACGTTGCAAGTTAGAGTAGATCATGGATATATTTTGGCATTGAAAATAAGATCACAATTTTCATATTATTTAAAATCGAGGTTTCCACGAAATAATATTTTTAGAACACAAGTTTTCATCTTTCTACAATAATGAAATTTTATTTTACTTAATCAACTACACATGATGCATTTAATCAATTTGTGTCTCATAAACACAACTTTCTTCACATAGCATGATTTATACACATAAAACATGACAATAAGATAGATTCTAGCATTTCAATTTCACACATTTATCAATTAGTAATCATCTTCACAATCATTCTCTAAATTATCATTCCATCTCTGATTTATCAAACATGAGACTAGAATTTCTTGATTTCTCTATAACCATTTTATCAAATCATTCCTAGCATGGCATCTAAAATTTGGAAGCATGAGAAACACCCACGTATTTGAAGAAAATACTACTAAGCTCCTACGATCTCCTTGAACACGATTGGTCCTTCTCCTCCTAGAATGAGCCACCACAATGTTCCTCCTCCTTGCACTTGGTGAAACCCAAGCCCTCTCTCTTGCCGTGGGTTGAAGTAGCCGGCCTCCACAATAGAGAACACACACACACACTAATGGACTCAATCTTTTACTTTCTCTCAATCTTTTACTCTCCTATAGTTTCTTTCATTCAATTATTTTTCCTAGTGTTGTATGCATGAAGGGAGGGGGTATTTATACTAGTTTTAGGATAGAATGGAGGACTTGGATTACACTAGATGGTTGTAGATGAATGGTTAGGATAAGATGGGAAGTTGTAGCAACCACCCATGAACACAAAAACCACCACTCCACTAATCCTCACCCCCACTCTCTCTCTCCTACAATCCGGCCAAAAAAAGAGTGTGCATAGCACACACACGTGCAAACACGTATCCCAACTAGTGTCCCCCTAATTAAAGTTGTACGTTAAGAATTAATTACTTGTCTACAAAAACTTGTGTCTACATGTCAAGTTAATTAAAAAGTAGTTAATTCATGGGCTTTTAAAATAATGGGCTTTTACAGAAAAAAAAATACTTAATTTATTAAGTTGGGTTTAGTTTAGAAAAACGAATTTAATCTCCTTAAAAGAAAAAATGGGCTTAAAGAAATAAGAGAAGAAAAGAGAGAAAATAATTATTTGTTCATGTTATAGAAAATTATTTCATAAGAGAATATTAATACAAAATTCTGCACGTACAAAACATGTAAAATCTACAATTTCACATTCATAAAATTCAGGGTATTACAGCTTTAGTAGGCAAGGAGGAGGAGGAAGGACCAGAAGAGTGGGTGCAATGAACTGCACTAATGAATTTGTCCCGGTCTGAAGAATACTGTGAATTCGTGTCCCAAACGGGCCACTTCTCTGTAGCATCAACCAGAATATGCTTAATTGGCAGAGAGATGGATGGCTCAGGAGGGACAGCGGACGTAAGATCCACAATGGCAAGCAGCACCGGGGGCTTTGGGGACGACTCAGCCGTAGCCCCCTGATTAGAAGGGAGAGATTTCCCCGCAGCCAAAGTAGGATTAATCCATACCGAATTATGAGCTTTAGACGGAGAGATTTTGGGTTTGGAAGGTGTGATAACCATTATGCGCTGGAACGGTAGATTTTTTCTTGGCTGATCTTTGTGAGACCTCCTTCACTTCGACGATGGAGTGGTTGACTGAGAAGAGGTACCGATGGAGAAGGATGTGGGCAAAGTCAAGGCTTTCTTAGGGGGATTGGAAACAGCCAGAGGCGAGGGTGCTGGGGTAGGAAGAGTCCCAGCTATATCTTGATAAGAGACCGAGACAAGAAATGAAGTTTTATGGTCTCTTAAAGAGAACAAATCAATCCTTTCTTTCACTGCCGGACAAAAGAAATCAGCATCGACTTGCAAACACCCTGAAGCTAACATAGTAGAGGAAGAGATGTGTTGTAGCTCACCCACACATTTAGTAAAATTGGAAAATACATAGTGTGATTCAAAAAACGGAGGAAGGCCCAACAGAGTTACCTTAACAACAGTGGGAATCAAGGGGGAAGGGGGGATACCACGATTGATCCATTTACGAACAGATAAGTAGATTGCTCCGATTATAAGAGTATTGCATGCAACAAGATCCTCCAGGATTTTCATGGAATGACAACTAATAACCACTTCGCCATTAGAACAACAATTGAAAGCCCACACCCAGTCTTGCACGTTACAAAAGTTACTAAGGAAAGCATTTAAAGTAGTGTTAGAGACCGATCCTCCCTTGAAAGAAATTGTGCCGTATTGTTCAAAGAACTTCAATTTATCGAAAAATTCAGTATCAGTGATGAACACCAAATTGACCTGAGACTTGGAAGTCTTCGAGGAGGGGGCAAGATCCACCTAAGATACGACAGGAACTGCATCAGGGATGCACTGCGAGACGGGAGGTGTAGGGAGGAGCGGAGAAGAGGCGATTAACTTAGGACGCTTAGCCTTCGGAGCTTGAAGATCTGCTAGCTTTGATTGAAGAGAGGGAAAATCAAGCGCGGAGATGACTTGGTCGGAGATGGGCACTCCCACCGACAAACTCAAAATTTGTTGTAAAGAGAAACATCGATTTCGGGAGTGACCGGACTTCAAACAGAACATGCATTTCATGTTGGCAGTGCAAAACACCCTAATATGCACAAATAAATTCAATTTCAATTTCATGTACAATATCATGAATAAACAAATAAATTCAACTTGTCATATTCAATAGTTTATTCTTTCCACAAATCCTCTTAATCTTATTTCAATCAATACTAATTTTACAATTTACAATTTCAATTAATTTCACACTTCACACTTTCAAAATTCCTCATTACTAATTCTCATTTTTAAACTCCTTTAAACAACCCATTTATTTTTTTTTCTTTATCTAAAAGACAATTTAATTAAAACAAGTCCTTTCTTGTAATAGCCTCGAATTCTCAATTATACTACACCAAAAGTTATAAAAATTATCTCATGAAGTCTAAATAATTTCAGTAATTTTTTCCCATATTTTCCCTCAATTTTAATTTATTTTTAAAACTCAAAATAATATTAATTTCTCCAAAAAACCAACTTTTAAAACCAAAACCCACATCCGGATTCGAACCCACGAACAACGGCCACATGGGCGCCACCCAAGACCACTGCGCCAAAGCTACAGAGGCGATATGGAATGAATTTTTATCCATGTGTATTAACTCTCAGTATTCAGGATTTTTAACAAAAATAAAAAGTAAAGACTCCTACTCAGTATCGAACCTGAGACCAGAGCCAAACCCCCACGCTATAGTAAGCGTCAACCGCACCCAATAACCAGTTGGTCTAAGCGACCAGATTGTTTCAAAATGAGTTGGTTGTTTATAACCCAGTTCTCTGTTCATTTCTAGATTTCATAATTCTCAAAACGTTTTTAGTTCTTTTTCTTCTCTTTTTGAATCAAAACTCTCCAGATTTTAATCTATATGAAATTGCAGTAAACCAGTATTTTTATAATCATTATTTGCTTATAAAACATGCATTTTTTATCTTACTTTATGTTCTATGTCCATAATTTTGACATTGAGAACAAATCACATTTGTACACGATTTACAATCTAGATTTCTACGAAAATACTTTATTTCTTTATTATCTCACTTATTAACAATCTACAATATTTTAAAACACAAATTTCCATATTTTCTACAATAGTGTTACTCTAATTTAAGAAATCAACATTTTCATGATGCATTTAATCACAATTTGTCTCATAAACATAAATTTCTCCATAAATCCTAATTCACAAACACATAGCATGATAACATGAAAGATTCTAGCACTTTAGTTCACAATTCATCAACTAGCAATCATTTTATCAATCATTCTCTAAATTACCATTTCATCTCTAATTAAACACACATGGGTCCAATTTCGCTTAGTTGTTTCTTAGTAATTTTATCAAATCATTCCTAGCATGGTATCTAGATTTAGAAGCATGCGAAACACCCACCTATTGGAGAAAATGAAAAGAAAGCTCCTAGAATCTTCTGGAATGCAAGAAAGTGGCCTTCTCCTCCTAGATTGTGTTGCCAAAACGTCTCCTCCTTGTGCTTGATTGGAACCTGAGCCCACCTTTGTTCCTTTGATGTCGGTCGGCCTCTACTTGAGGGAACACACACACACAAGCACACTCTAGTCTTTTCTTCTTTTAATAAATTGTTTAGTGTACTAATGAGAAGAAAACTAGGGGTATTTATACACTTTTAGGATGAGAATAGATTGTTAGGATTTAATCAAGGAGTTAGAGATCAAGGATCAAGATGAAATGGAAAGTTGTAGTAACTTCCATGATCTCGTAACCACCCCTCAACTCAACTCCACTCTCCCTCTCTTCTCTAGCCATAATCCGGCCTACCCCTAGGGTGTGCAATGCACACACTAGTGCATGCATGTGCCCCAACTAGTGTCCCCCATTAATAAGTTGTACATTATTAATTTATTTATTGTCTACTAATTGTGTCTACACTACAATTTATGACAATTAAAAGGATAATTAATTTGTGGGTTTCAAAATAGTGGGCTTTTAGACTCATTGGTCAAAATAAAATATTTAATTAATTAGGTTGGGCTTAAATTAGAAAAACAAGCTTAGGTTTTTAAAATAGGCTTCTAGAAAATAAAGAGAAAGAGAGAAAACAATCGTTTGTTCATATTATAAAAGATAATTTTATAAGAAAACATATATGCAAAAATTGGTACGTGCACAACACGTAAAATCAACAATTTCTCATTTAATAAAAATTCAGGGTATTACAAGGGTAGGGTTAGGGTAGTTACGGGTTAGTGTAGGGTTATGATTAGGGTTATGGTAGGGTTACGGTTTAATGTAGGGTTATGGGTTAGTGTATGGATAGTGGTTATATCTTAAAACTCTTTTCCCCACTTCCTCTCTCCCCCCCCCCCCCCCTCTACCTTGCCATCTCTGTTCTTCGAATCTAAAAGCACATGCTTCTTTCCTAATAAATGTGTTTCCATAACATGCCTACTATTACATTTCACTCTACAAAGTAGGCACCACATGTAGATCCCTGCCGAATAACCTCCCTCATTTTCCCTTTGGCACGAATACTAATCTCCAAAAATAAAATCCTTCCAATTTTCAAACCCATCTCCAAATTTCAAAAATATTCAATAAAAATAAAAATAATATTAATAATAATAATGGACAAGTAGAAACTAATAAGGAAAAAGATTCAGTGCGCTTTAGAGTGGAGAGTCATCAGATCCAACTACTGAAAAGGACAAGTATTTATGGTTTTATCCTATAAAGGACACCTTTTTTTTAATAGGAAGAGTTGAGAGACACTGTTTAGGAAGAGTGGAGTAACCCTACCCTAACCACATTCATGTGACCCTACCCTAACCCTAATCGTAAGTAGGGTTATCGTAAGGTTAGGGTTGAGTGTACGGTTATGAATAGGGTTATGGTAGGTTCACAAGATTTTTTCTCCTTCAATATACTCTTTGTAGGGAAATTTTAATGTATGTAGATCATCTGTTTACTGATGAAATTCAAACATTCTAAATTCTGTGAGAATCAAAGTTGTAGTAAGAGGTTGTTTTGGGTTATCATTAATTAGGTTATTCAGTAGGGGATCTACATGTGGTGCCCACTTTGTAGAGTGAAATGTAATAATAGGCAAGTTATGAAAACACATTTATTAGGAAAGAAGCATGTGTTTTTAGAATCGAAGAACAGATATGGCAAAACAGAGAAGGGGTTGGTGGAAATAGGAAGTTGAGGAAAGAGTTTTAAGATATAACCACTAACCCGTAACCATACAATAAACCGTAACTTTACAATAAGAATCCATGAGTTGATAAAACTCCATTCCATTCCCATTCACTTGATCCTTGTAATAATGCTCTTTGTACTTGTCACAGATTTTGCATCCTTGCTCCATTTTCTGGGTATAGATCCTAAAGCCACAAAAGGAAAGCAAATAAAAGAAAGAGTTAATAAACTTTTAAAATTACAGAAAAATAGAAGAAAAATAGAATGGCAAACAACCTAGAAGTTACCACTTGGGTTGAAACCCTACACTCACCCGTAATCCAACCATATCCCTACTCATAACCCTACAGTCACCCGTACCCCTACCATAACCCTACTCATAACCCTACCTTAACCTTACCCTAACTCTATCCTAACCCCTATTAAAACTAACCTTAACCTTACCTTAACCCTATCCTAACCCCTGTTAACAATAAACTTAACCTTACCCTAACCCTAACTGAAATATTATGGGTTTGGGGGGTGCGGTTAGGGGTTGGGTGTTAACCCAGATAGGTATACGCATTGCAGAAGAATTTACATATTAGGGGTAAGAATATATTTTAAAAATTGATTTTTACAAATGAAAAGATCATCTTTTATTTTCTGGTATTTTTTAAAACATTTAACCTTTATGATTTTATATTGGTTAGTTAGGTGGCTAAAAATGGAAATTAATAAAATATATAAATGATATACAAGTATATGAATGTCTTTGGTATAGAGTTCCAGAGACACTGTTCGTAAAGAGTGGAGAGAAAGTTGTAAATAGCATTAAAAAAATTCATATAGCTTAGGCCACTGTTGAAGACAACGGCCTAAGCTTTACAAAAAAAAGGGTGCTCTTTGACTTGTTGCTAGCTTTCAGCTAGGGTAAGTTAGAGAGAAACCCAAAAATTCCATTTTTTTTCCTACAAATTAGGCCGTTGTTGTGTTCAACGGCCTAAGATTTAAAAGAAAAAATTTGTTGCTCTCTGACTTTTTGCAGCTTTAAACTTGGGCAAGGCAGAGAGCAAACAAAAATATTCAATTTTTTTTGCTATAAATTAGACCGTTGTTGGAAACAACGACCTAAGATTTTTAGAAAAATGCTTGGCCTCTGACTTGTTGCGCCGTTTAGGTTGGGCAAGTTAGAGAGCAAAACAGAATATCCAATTTTTTTTTCCTATAACCTAGGCCATTGCTGGAGACAACGGCCTAAGCTTTGAAAAAAAAAATTGGTTGGTCTCTGACTTGTTGCTCCTTTTAGCTTGGGCAAGTCAGAGAGCAAACCAAAAAATTCAATTTTTTTTGCTATAATCTAGGCCGTTGTTGGAGATAACGGCCTAAGCTTTGAAAAAAAAATTGGTTGCTCTCTGACTTGTTGCACCTTTTAGGTTGGGCAAGTCAGAGAGCAAACCAAAAAATTCAATTTTTTTGCTATAACCTAGGACGTTGTCTCCGTTGTTGGAGACAACGGCCTAAACTTCGAAAAAACAAACTGGTTGCTCCTTTTAGCTTGGGCAAGTCAGAGAGCAAACCAAAAAATCTATTTTTTTGCTATAACCTAGGCCGTTGTTGGAGACAACAGCCTAAGCTTTGGAAAAAAAATTGGTTGCTCTCTGACTTGTTGCTCCTTTTAGCTTGGGCAAGTCAGAGAGCAAACCCAAAATTCCATTCTTTTTGCTATAACTTAGGCCGTTGTTGGAGACAAAGGCCTTAATTTTAAAAAAAAAATCGATTTTTCTGAGTTCTTCTCCAACAACGGCCTTAATTAAAAAAAAAAATCGATTTTTTTGAGTTCTACAAAAGACTTAGTCTTCAACTAAGGCCGTTGTCCATAGATTTAAAAAATAAAAAAAATAAAACGAAAAGTGAACTCAGCAGATGCAAGCTGCTACACATCGTTCTCAAAAAAACTTCTACACACAATTACACTTCAATCCCACCAACATGTACAGTTAACAATAATACTAACACCAATAACAACTAAAAAAGAACAACAACAACAACAAAATTAACAATCAACACAAAGCAACAACACTTGAGTCCCAACAACATTTAAAGTTAACAACACAAACCAATTAACAACACTTGCATTAATATCTAATATACTGAAACTTTACATAAAAAAATCACAATTCACAATGGATCATCATATCTTTCGTCGGAACTCTCTTCATCGGATGGAATCACTTCTTGCGGATTGATTGACCTTCATTCAAAGATAAGTTTTAGTTAGTTACAAAGTCATTTACCAAAAATGAAGTATAATAAATTTAAAAGAGGGAGAAATAAAGAAAGTACGAGCCTTACCCCTCAAATAATGTTGGACAATTTCTTGAATCATGATTCATTTGCACAATGCCGCATGTTCGGTACCGTCTCGGTTTTTTAATGCGAATTGGCTCTCTTATCGGCCTCAATCTTTTGGCGCGAGACCTTCCTTTTGTCATGCATTGTTGTGTGTCACTTACGCGTGTAGGTATGTGTCCACTGCCTTCATCATGAGGTTGTTCAGTACAATGCGGTTGTGCACTACCATCCGGTTGTGTACTACCTACCGGTTCTGCACTATCATGCAGTTGTGAGGCATGTTCGGGTTGTTCACCCAATCCAGGTTGTAGCCGAGAGATGCTGTCAATGATCTTCTGTAAATTCTCTACTGTGTATTTGTAACTTTCATTGGAGGAACAACCAAGATCGACAATCTGTTTTGCATAGTAGCTCAACTCACAATATCGAGAAGCAAAATTCTTGGTATTGGGTTCGGTTGGAACAAATATATAACATTTTCTCATCACATCATGGGTCCATCTTCTTTTAATGTATATATCCGAAAGGGAAGTGTGACGGTTGAATCGAAGAACTGCTAAAATATGCTTGCAAGGAATGCTAACGAAGTCGAAGAAGTGACATGAACATGTAATAATTCCGTTGATTTTGCATAACTGAAGAAGGCGAGCCAGTTCTGATTCTCCACAGAGTATCACATGGAAGGTTGAACCATCCGGTGTCTCAAGATCACCAACGAATGTGACATTGTACATGAAGCTTTTTGTAACTTCATCTTGGAATTTGTAAAAGATTTTTAAAGTATGTTTTTGCCATTTGTGCCTCCAAAGCCCATTCACTCTTCAACTTTGGTCTCTTCTCAGGGTTATGATGATTTTCTTTCAGTTCATCGTGTCTTTGCCTTCCCAAAAAACGGTCGAAGATGACGACAAATTCATGGAAGGAATATTTCTTTTCTGTATGATGCTTCAAGGTGGAATGCGAGGACTCAACCCGTTGGCTACTCAACATGCCGATCCAAAAAGAATCTTTAGCGTAGATGGGTTCCCAACTTTCACAGATATCAAATAGATCGTTCAACCATTTTTATTCTCTAATCCGTATTGCGAAATCAATAAATTTCATTTTTCTAAAAATTCATGTATATATTCGGAATTGTAGATGACATTCTTCAAAGATTCCCTAAACTTGTCGACATTGTTTGACATACGCACCTTCTGCGGTAACTTATCCAATATGTGCCAAATACAAAACCGATACCGAGTTTGGGAGAAAACTTTCTTAACTACGGCAGCGATCCCACGGTCTTGATCGGTGACGATACCGGATGGAGCACGATTCATAACCCCTAACCACTTTTTAAAGAACCATTCAAACGACGAGGCCGTCTCATTTGAAATGAACCAATCTCTTAAGAAAGTCGATTGCCAATGTTGATTCACTCCAACAAAGGGAACAAATGACATTCCATGCCGGTTCGTATTGTACGTGGCATCAAAGCAAAGTTCATCGCTAAATTCTTGATAGTTCATCCTAGAAATACCATCATACAATGTGACAACCACCCTTCGGGATCTACTTGAATGTCATAAAAAAATGAAGAATCCGTCTGTTTCTTAGATTCAAAAAAATCAATTAGCATTTTAGAATCATGTCTTTTCAATGCTTCTTGCGAGTCTCTAAGTAAATTTCTAACATTTTTTTCGGTGAATCCTACTTGTGGTGACCACCACCAGCACTTTCAGAGAAGAGCATTTGTTGACATGTCTGGATATTAGCTTGGTTGAATTGATCTGTTATCCTTTTATCCGTATTTGATACGGAACGGTTTCGGGGCAAAAGATGCATTCTACCGGGTGAGGTGAATTCGTGATTGTGTGCTTTATGAAATAAATACAACACCCCGTATTACTTGCTTTGTTCAATTTTACACGAACGCAAACCTTGCAACCCATTCTACAGGTTGTTCCCCGTCTACCATCACTATGTTGACTCGGTAACAACCCGACTTAATTACACGATATAACTTATCTACTTCCACTCCTCCTTTTAATTTATTCACACCCTTACGCATTGCAAAACCCCCACAACGAACATATGACGAATAGAAATTTTCGGCCTCAACTAAAGTTGGAAACGTCATAGCTAACTTTGGTTTTAGATGTTCTTCGACTAATGACATGGAATCAATGATTGGTTCTACCCGTACAAAATTATTGCCGGCAGCAGAACTCTCCGTATCGTTGTTCATCTGGAAAGAAAAAATCTTTTTGGTAAATTAATACTCACATCATATATAAAACAGTTTGTTAACAAACGATTGTGATATATATATATATATATATATATATATATATATATATATATATATATATATATATACGAAACAAAATAAGTGAGAAAACCTCAAAAATGACGTCAAAAAAATATGAAACTCTACGATTGGGTCCGACTTGCCGCACACAAGGTAACGAAACTTGTAGAAACAAGTTCCGATCCACGGTTTGCAAGATACGGCCATGTCTCGCTTGCTTTCACTCTTGGAAATCAGGGAAATGCGATACACGGATGCATATAGCAAACTGTGGGTGACAACTTGCAACTACAAGTTACTATGACTTGTGAGTGGCCAGACCGACCTACTCGCAAAATTACAAAATTTTCAAGTGAGTTCTCTATTGAAAACTCGCTCTAAACATAACAAATTCATGAGAAAATCGCACAACTGACGGTATAAAAAAAAAACTAAATATTGTGATTGGTTCGGGCTCCCCACACACAAGGCAACGCAACTTGTACAAGCGAGTTCCGACCCATAGTTTGCAAGATACGGCCGTGTATCGCATTCATTCATGAAAAATGCCAACAATGTGATACATTGACGTAGGCCCCAAACCGTGGGTCCGAACTCGCAAGTACAAGTACCGTTTGGTAGCTAGTGGTAAGCCCAACATGCTCGCAAAATTTCTTATTTTTTGGATGTCATTTTCTAGTGAAAAGTCTCTCGATAGAAATCAAACATTAATTGTTGTTGTTGTTTGATATACGATAGAAATCCGCACAAACGAGATCAAAAAGTTTCGAAACTTTGGGAGTATGACGGATGCAAAACACATGAGCCAACAAAATTTGTAGAGATGAGTTTCGACTCACGGTTTGCCATACACGCCGATGTATCGCTTTCACTCACGAAAAATATTCAAAAGCGATACATGGTTGTACACTTCAAACCGTGAATCCAAACACACTTCTACAACTTGCATTGGCTTGTGCATGGCGAGCCCGACGTACTCGCAAAATTACATAATTTTTGGATCTCTTTGTGCGCTATTACTAACAACGAACAACAACAACTAATACTATATCTACATCGACAATAAAACTATAATTACCTATGCATAATAGACAAATTGTACACTCAAACATTGAATCAAAATTTTCAATCAATTAACCCAGTTAGATCTACTAAAATAGGAAAAAAATTAATACCTTTCACAATGAGAGTTTTCGGAAAGGAGATAGAGGAGATCCTTGCGCACTGCTGTAGAGAAAGGAAAGGGAGTAGGGTTTAGCTAATTTCTTTAGGATTAGGGTTTTAGGGTTGGGGAGATTTCGTATGGGTTAAGGATTTTTTGTAATCGGGATCTTTAAAGGAAGAGGGCAAGAGTGTGAGAAGAGGAAGAGATTGAGTGAGAAACAATGAGCAAGAGAGAGCTAGGGTTTTCAGATCAAGAAATAGAGAGCTAAGGTTTGGAGAAATGGGTTTCTCGAGCTCCAGTAGCGAGAGAGAGAGAAAGAGAGAGAGCTATGAGGGAGATGGCGATCTGAGTATGTACAAGTGTTTGGAAAAACACTTGTACATACTTAGGTCGCTATTGGGAACAACGGCCTAAATTGATTTTTTTTTTTTCAAAAAACAACCTAGGCCTTTGTTCCAACAACGGCCTAAGTATAATTTTCTTCAAAAAAAACTTCGAACTGTAACACCCCGCAAAATTGAAAATGATAATTTTGCCCCTAGCATGTTACGCACGTGTATTTTGTACCATCACGGATAATATCCGTATTGTCTTTTCACTACGTATTTTGGATTCCGACTATTTGTGCATTTCTGTATTCTAAAAATCTTATTTGAGTCAACTCAAATGCAATATTTCAATTTCTGTGTTTTTACGTGTTTTTTACGTATTTTTGATACACGTATCGATTACGTGTTTTTCACTGCTACGTGTGATATTTTCTATGTGTTTAAATTATTTATTTTATATATTCAAATCTATTTTATAAAACAGAAATTTATTCTCGCTTATTTTGATTAAAATACTTTTTACGTGTAATGCACATGTTTTCTACGTACGTATTGATTACGCGTGGAAGGCATATAAAATTAATAAATATATTTTTTTATATTTTATTTTTATTATCTTTAACATTTTCTGTTGATAACGTCAAATTTTGCATTTTTGATATTTTACGTGCGACGCACGTGTTTCTTTCGGTGCACGTGCTTAAGAGTATTTATTTTTAAAACAAATTTTGAAGTGTGTATATATTTTATTTTGTGCATGGAACATTATAGATTTTAGTTAAACTTATTTTTACGTACATATATATATACATTTTATGTTTTTAAAAATAATTAAATTGTGAAGTGTGCACTAGTGCACGTACGTGCACGTGTTTTGGGTTGTGAAATGAGTAAACCGGGCTGCTCTTTGATGGAGGAAAAATTTTGGCTTTTGAAATTTTGTGAGTGGAGTGAGTGGAGTTAGTGTTGCTAGTGGGAGGTGGTTTTAATAACTTCCTTACTACTCCCCTTATAAAAATATTCCCTACTCCTTTATTCTCCTCATTCCCTCTTCTTCTTCTTTGGTCTAATCCGAAGCCAAAAGCCAGCATACTCATGTGCTCTCTCTATTCATTCACATTGTATTTATATACATATGTATATATATATATATGCTTATGCAGCATTCACATTTCTCGCCTTTTCCATTTTGTCTCCTCTGTCCTTGCCGAAAGTCACATCCGAGCACCCAAAATCCCCATCTAGCAAGCACCCAATGCATGTGCTCCTCCACCTACCACATGCAATACCTATGTACTTACATATATATAACTATGTATATATATATATACATACATAAGTAGATATATACATTTATGTAAATGAAGATGTGAGATGGAGATGCCTCCTGGGTTTCCTGCTACATGCCGAATGGAGATGGGAGAGTGCTGTCCATTCTTGCTGTGGATTTCGGAGGAGATGCCTCCCTGTTGTTTCTTAAAACGAAGAAGGAGGTGCTGCTGTTGTTTGGCCGAGAAATGGAGTGTGGGCTTGCTTTGGTGCACAGATCTCAAGGAAATGGAGTTCTATCGGAGTTTCTCTAGGAGCTTCTCATTCTAGGAGTACAATTATTAGGAATCAAATTGCTTGGGTGGGTGATTCTAAAATCCTTTCTAAATTAGGAGTAAATTGGCATGCTAGATAATATACAATTTATTTGTTGAATTTGAATTGTTATGAATTTAGAGTTTAATTGCTAAATCTTAATTGGTGTGGTAGATGTGAAATTGCTTAATTTATTTCTTTAGAATTTATTATAATGGATGATAGTATATTTGTATGCTAAAATATTTGCAATTTAATGAATCGTGATTGTATGATGCATGATTTGAATAATAGTGGAAATAATGCAAATATATGGAAAAAAAATTTGATGCTAGTGTGGTAAAGAATTGTAGAATAAATTCCACTAATGGGTATTTCATGAGTATTTATAATTGTTATGAGGAAGTTTAGAATGAAGAACGAACATTTTATTTATAAACTAATGAAATATGCTTTCTAATACAATTTGGTAGAGAATTGTGTTACTTGGTCAAAAAGAGAATTTTATAGAGTTTAAGTAAATATATTATATTGTATTTTTATAGGAACATGTTCTGGAAAAAGAACTAATTTTTGAATGAGTACAAATCAATTGAAAGATCGAGTTTATCAAAAAAAAGTAGTACAACATCCTTTATGGAAAGTGTGTTGTCAAGTTGTGAAGAAATCATCGTTGCTTTTCAAAGTCGAAAATATATTTATGATCCACTTTAAACTACAATCAGGTGCAATCGATAGTCGATTGTTACTGTATGGCTATTGGTCCTTGAGTTTCGAGGTTTCGCAGAACTGTTGACCGGCCCATTGTCAATAGTCGACTGAACTGACTGTGTTCTTGAGTTTTGAAGTTTTGCAGGATAGTCGACTGGACATTTTTCTACAATCGACTGAAATGACTATTGGTTCTTGAGTTTGAGGTCTCGCAGAATAGTCGACTGGCCACTTTCTAACAGTCGTCTGCCACTGTCTTGGCTGATGGATTTTTTGGAGTTCGGATTTGAGTTTTAACATGTGAAAGTTGAGTAAGATTAAATATGAGATTCTATGATTATTAATATTTGATTAAGATTACTTGATTTGAACACAATGTGATAAGAGATTAAATTGCTAAACAGGTTTAATTAACTTATATCGTGTTATGAGATTATAAAAGAAATGTTTTGAGAAATAGTTTGTGAATAAAAGAAATGGAAATAATATTTTTGAGATTGAATATGAAATATTGTTGATCTCTAGAAAGAGCTAGTTGTTGGAATCTAGAGGCTACGCGAGATCCTAGTGACCGGCAGTTTTATTTATGATTTTTGAGAGCTAACCAGTGTGGTTTGAGCGTCTTTTGAGAAGTAGCCAAGTAGGCTGACTGTCTCTATTGTTTTGATTAAGTCCGGTAGGGTAAGCTAGCTCTAGGTTGTGATGATTTTCTTTTAAAACAAACAAAATTGTAAAGATTAGATATATAGTGGAGATGTGATGAAAGTAAGAGAAAAACACGAGTATGAGGGCCATCAGATTGGCGGTGTGACAGTGATTCACAGATTTCCTGCTTGATTGTCATGACATGGCGTGAGCACTACTCCGGAATTATCGTCCGATGGTGACGCTTGTGGGGTGTTTGGTGACTACGGGTGGTGCCATCGTTCCATGACGGGGGCTGAATTGTCCATAGATTGCCTGCATGAGGCATCATGTCAGTGCGTGGGATTCTCCTCCAGATTGTCTGGACATGGGCTCGTAACTCATAGAAGATCTAGGATACTTACCGTTGTTACCGTAGTAGTTTAATTCATGGCGAGGGATTGAACCCTATAAGATGAAGAACGATTTAGGGCTTGCCCTCAGAACTTTGTAGTATGGGATGCATAGAATCCGAACAAGTGCGCATTAGTATCATGTAATATAAATAAATGCATTAAGGACTAAGTGCACAGCACGACACGACATCAGTAGGATAGTCCCTTTGTAGCTTTGTTTGTGATCAAGTTTGTGTTTGCTAAAGTACTTAAGAATCGTTATACTGTTCAGCATAGCGAGGATGACCGTGTATAATATTTCATCGGTTGTAAGCAACTGACGTGCCCACAGTTTTATATGCAGGACTTGGAGTTACAAGATGATATAAAGATGAAATTGTTGCTCATGATTATTCAAATGTTAAAGTTGTTACAGTTGTACATTTATTATTGTTGTATTTTATTTATTCCGCTGTATATTGATATAAAAGACTCTGATGTAATTATTGTTATATAAAAGTTTTAAATTCCGTCTAAAATTGTACGAAATGAAGTGTAAAGATCCTGTGGAACTTCGAATTCAGTCTGTTTTGGAATTCGGGGTGTTACAAAAATAACCTAGGTCGTTGTTCCCAACAACGGCCTAAGTATAAGTTTTTCCAAAAAAAAAACTTCGCACCAAAAAATGCTAAGTCTGAAGCATTTTTTGGCATGAAGTTCCAAAATTGCCCCGCCACTTTTACAGCCCTTAGTGGGAGCGCTTAGTGGGTTTCGATCTAAGCCGTTGATCAAGATCTTGAGCGATCCAACCCGTTGAAAACACACCCATTTTCAATGGAGCATTTTCCTATATATATATATATATATATATATATATATATATATATATATATATATATATATGTAGGGGGCTACAGTTACGCACTCCTCCTACGCACTCCTCCTCAGCTACTGGATTTTGATCTTCATCATGATCAAAATCCAGTGGCTCTCCTTTCATGCGCTTTCTAAGTTAATATGATGAGGGCACTAAGGTCATTTTCTCATCTCTTTTCTCTATCTTCTTCTGCTCTCTCTATAACCCACTCTTTTCTCTCGTTCTCCTATCCCCTTGTTAACCCAAACCCTAGCTTCCTCGAATCCACCTCCACCTCAGCGCCGCTTCAAATCCAGCTCTCAAATTGCTCAAACCCTCTCCTATCTTCTCTCTCCCCGCTCTCAACTTTCCTGATCGAAACCCTAACTCATTGAAACCCACCCAGATCGAAACCCTAACTTCTGCTTTTGAAAGTTCTCGACGCCCCTTCTCCTGCTTTCGAAATCCCCCCATATCCCCATATTCCCAGAAATCCATAGAAATCCAAAAGCTCGTTAATGGCAGTTCAAATGGTATTTCCACCACCTGCAGTTCTTTTCGTTTTTTAATTTGATGAGAATTTAAATTAGTTTATTTATTGATTTTTTGATTTCCCATTAGAGAAAAGTTGAGATTGGAGTGTTTTTTCTGTGCTATAAAACCCTAACTTAGTGATGAATTTTGGGAATTACTAGTGATTGGTGAATCTCACAAGCAGAATTGGGTAACCTTTTTGTTTTGGATAAGAAAGTTGAAAACCTAAGTCATTAATTATTGGGTAAATTTCCAATTTGGAATTATGGGATGTTGATAAAGCTACCTGTTTTAGAATGTGGGTGAGCAAAATGATCTATGCTGTAGGAGATAGCTGAAGTTACGAAATATTCTTACCAATAAATTACGAATGAATATGATTTGAGATCAACATCTATTGCCTCTATCTTGCAAGTGTTCTTATTATAGTTCAGCCCATGCTTTCAAACATGATCAATATAGAGTGAGTTGGAATTGAAGAAGACACATATGATGATATAGATTATTGAGGTATCCTATCATGCATTTATTCATTTACTTACACTATTCAGCATTCATTTGTTCAAATATTTTCTGATGAGTAAGTTTAATGACTTTGCAGGTAATGAAAGAGAATGCAGCTATTGGACAACTATGTAAATCCTATGATCTTATCAGGGAAGTATTTGACTATATGAATCTTTTTTACAAAGTTGGTCCCTTATTTTTGTGTGTGTGAAAGTAGGCAGTGATGACAATCTACTAATGAACATCCACTAATATGAATAAGGGCCGCTTCAGTTGCGCACCCCTCTTTGCGAACTCCTCCTCAGCCACTGGATTTTGATCCTCATCATGATCAAAATCCAGTGGCTCTCCTTTCAGGTGCTCTCTAAGTTAATATGATGGGGGCACTAACGTCATTTTCCCATCTTTTCTCTCTCTCCTCCCTCTGCTCTCTCTATCTCCCCCTATCTTCTAACTCGTTCCCCAATCCCCCTGTTATGCATTCTGAAGGGTGTATTTATGCAGTTTAAGTGATGCCTGATTATAAAATTGATGGAGGGTGTATTTATGCATTTAAGCTGATGCTTGATTATTTATGCATTTGAACTAGTTGGCATGGCACTGTAGTGCAGCCCTAGTGTGAATAGTGTGTTCTGAGCCTACTAATATTTTTGACTTTTTAAATTATGTTTGGCTTAGTTTAATTAATCATACTTCATTCTTATGCTTTTTAATTTTGTTTGGGTTAGTAGGCGAAGTGGCAGCAACAAGGAGTGTAGAAGGTGAACTGTGAGGGGTGGGGGTGCTGTTTTTTTTCATGTTCATGCCACTGTTTCCCAAGTCAGTTTTTTATTATGATAATTTATTCTCTTGATTTTTAAACTTGGAAGAGGTGGGGGTGCTAAATTTAGCATTTGATACACTTATGCTTGATTCAAAATTACAATTACGTAGCACTTGACTTTATATATTGTTCTGATCCTACACTATTTTGCTATGTTTAAATTACCAGTTTTACCATGTTCATCAAACACTCTCCAGGAACAGCCGAGTGGTATGTGGTTATATCTCAAAGTCAAAAGTTTACTTGTAATTCATTATAATACATATTTTTACGTACTTGCTTCTTTATTTTTTGATGAATCACTTTGTTCAGGAATTCAAGAGGAAGAACAAGAAGGATGTTAGTGGAGAACCCGAAAGCCTTAAGAACACTCTCTTCGACTGCCCATTTTTGACCCATTTGAGAATGTTTCGACTACCAGGAAGTTTAAATGTGTTTTAGTATGTTGGTCATATATGGATTGTAATGGAAACAATGGAAGTTGAAAGTTAAAACTAGTTTGTGGTTACAATTGTGTTTTTAATCCTTTTGTATAATCTCCATATGGTTTCTGTTGTTTTCGGCAATTGGTGTACACATTGGTTGGTGGTTGGTGGTGTTCAGTTTCTATTGTTCTGAGCTTACACAATTTGATACATCATGTTCAGTTTCTGTTGTTCTGAGCTTGCACATTTTGAACTTCATATTCAGTTTTCGTTGTTCTGAGCTGAGCTTACACATTTTGAACTTCATGTTCAGTTTCTGTTGTTCTGAGCCGAGCTTACATATTTTGAACTTCATGTTCAGTTTCTGTTGTTCTGAGCTTACACATTTTGAACTTCATGTTCAGTTTCTGTTGTTCTGAGTTGAGCTTGCACATTTTGAAGTTCATGTTCAGTTTCTGTTGTTCTGAGCTTACACATTTTGCACTTCATGTTCAGTTTATGTTGTTCTAAGCTGAGCTTACACATTTTGAACTTCATGTTCATTTTCTGTTGTTCTGAGCTGAGCTTACACATTTTGAACTTCATGTTCAGTTTACGTTGTTCTGAGATGAGCTTACACATTTTGAACTTCATGTTCAGTTGCTGTTGTTCTGAGCCTACACTATTTTGACTTTACACATTCATCAAACATACTGCGTGCAGCAAAATCATCTTCTTATATGTGTTCTCATTCAGGTATCTATGTGTTTTCATTCAGGTCTTTCATCCACCTCCATCTCCATCATTAAAAATCTCAAGAAATAAATTTCCTTCAGGTATGTTTTTAACTGGGAATCAAGCTAAGGAATTCAAAATCTCAGACAACATTCAAAATCTCAATATCATTCAAAATCTCAATATCTCACAGCATTCAAAATCTCTAAATATTAAACCCCCTGATTCATGGCAGTCAAACAATATCAATAACTATTTAGCAAGTACTTATATATATTTTTTCATTTAGCAAGAATAACACAAATTTAGCATATACATAGATAAATCAAGCATTAAGATTTTCAATACTTAGATCTTCATTCATCATAATTTGAACCTTTCACATAGAACATGCTTGTCTAGATTTGCATTTATTGTGCAACAAACATTAAGATTTTCAATGCTTGTCTTTATAACTCAGTTGTTCTGCTGCTGCTTCTCTTTCTTCTTCTTCCACTTCTTGTGCTACACACCACTATAACTGCAAAAAAAGCGGAATTGAAAAAAAAATGGCAAAAAAAATGTTTACAAAATTATACCTGAACGAAGATGTCAGGGTGGAGAAGAAAGGTGGAGTTAGGGTTTCGATCGGGTGGGTTTCGATGGGTTTTTGGGGATATGGGGGGATTTCGAAAGCAGGAGAATGGGCGTCGAGAACTTTCGAAAGTAGGGCGTCGACAACTTCCAAAAGCAGGAGTTAGGGTTTCGAACTGTGTGGGATTCGATCTGGGTGGGTTTTGATGAGTTAGGGTTTCGATCAGGAAAGTTGAGAGCGGGGAGAGAGAAGATAGGAAAGGATTTGAGCGATTTGAGAGCTGGATTTGAAGCGGCGCTGAGGTGGAGGTGGATTCGAGGAAGCTAGGGTTTGGGTTAACAGGGGGATTGGAGAACGAGAGAAGAGAGCGGGAGATAGAGAGAGCAGAGGGAGAAGATAGAGAAAAGAGATGAGAAAATGACCTTAGTGCCCCCATCATATTAACTGAGAGAGCGCATGAAAGGAGAGCCACTGGATTTTGATCATGATGAAGATCAAAATCCACTGGCTGAGGAGGAGTGCGTAGGAGGAGTGTGCAAAGAGGGTTGCGTAACTGAAGCCCCCCCCCCCTCCCCCCCCCCCCCCCGCCCTATATATATATATATATATATATATATATATATATATATATATATATATATATATATATATATATATATATATATATATATATATATATATATATAATTGGTTATATGTGTATACCCAGCTTTTTACTCCATCACCCTTGATTGGTGGATCTTGTATACATATAGCTGTCCTGTGAGAGTTGTTGCAAACTTGCTATTTGATACCAGCGTGTTTGTGGAGAACGTTCTATGACGGAGTTTGTGTCGGTCTTACCATTTGTGCCCAGCGAAACTGTAGAGACATTTCTGAAATGGAATTAGACGTAGAAACTGCCATTTGTACCTGGCGAGTTTGGAGACTACTCTGAGATAGAGTTGATATGCAAACTATCGTTTGACCCCAGCAAGTTTCGAGACAACTCTAAGATAGATTGGGGTGTTGAACTTCCTATTTGCGCCCAGCAAGCGAGTAGAGAACACTGCGACGGAGTTAGATGTTGAACTTGCTATATGCACCCAATAAGTTTGTTGTAACCCCTGTTTCCTATATTTGTATTTTCTGCTGAATTTCATTTCATTGTACTCTATTTATCAATTCAAGATCCTGTATTTTGTTTCCAGTTCTAATAAAAGTCATTTCTTTCGTTTCGACTCAATTTTGTGCCAAATCTACTTTAATTGCTTTGTTCTTATCAACTCTAAATTTGCTATTCTTCTAGGGGATCTGACTGATTCAACTCAACTAATTCATATAGCCTAATTATAGTGTTTTTTTTTACTCAATCTCCTTTTGGATCCTACTCAAACCCGTTATCCAATAACTCAAAACCCGCAACCCTACTATATTAAAACCCTAACCTAATTATCCCTAATTTACCATAATCCCTATTACTGTTGAAACCCCCTATACACAACGCTGCTCACTGTTCACCCTCCTTCTCCTTCTCCATTGCCTTCCCCGACCCAATCCGTCCATGTAATCGTCGACGCCTTCGACCTCACACCCATCTCAATCACCACCTCATCGTCTCCCTATCATGCTTGTCCTCATCACCGTCTCATCGTGAACCCATCAACTTTGACAACTCCACCGAACCCATTGCCATCGTCTTTCCTCAAACCCATCACCTCGCCACTGTCTCACTCCTCGTCGATCCCCGCTACTGTCCTTCGCAACCACCGAAGGCCCCTCACCCCGTGTCGTTGTCATCCAGAGCTCGAACCCCCCGCCGTTCCGTCTCCTCTATTTCGGCACGAAACAGAGCTTTGCCCGTTCGCTGCTATCCCTCGTCGCTGCGTCGCTTCCTGACCGCCAGTGCTCGCCGTCGGCAACCCTGAGCACTCCTCGACCGCAGTGCCATCGCACCGTTCCGCCGCCGTGCCCTTGACCGCTGTCTCTCTCTCTCTTTCATGTTTGAGAAGAAGAAGCCAGGTGGGTGTCTTGGGTGTTTGCTGCGTTGTGGAGTAGGATATCCCGGTTGGTGTTTGGTGTTGTGGAGAGGATTTTGAGTTTGGGTTTTTACTATTTTGGTGTTTTGCACGTGGCTCGCACATGTTTGTGTGTTTTCGTGTTCGTGGTTCGTCGTCCGGGAATCTATTCCCATTATTCTCTTTCTCTCCGTCAAATCCATCGTCAATTACAAGGCAAGTATCTTCTTGTACAATTCGTTGTTCTAGTACAGGCTTTATTTGAAAATACTGCAAGTAGATTGTAGCTGTGACTCCCCTTTGGCTTATCATTTGATGATCTCATTTTACTTGTTGCCGTCCTTATCAATTCCATGATCATAAGAGTCACATCCTTTCATTGATATATTCGTTTCACAACTAGTTGGATCCATTTTATCATATAATTACTTGAACACATGAAATTAAGAATCACCATGACTTGTAGATGTATGTTGTATGATATATGTGTTGATTTTACCTTCTATTGGGTTAAGAAATAAATGTGACTTCCTGATTTGATATCTATTACACCCTAATTTGTATCACACATTAATTTAGACTCATAATAGTTACTAATCATATCACTTTTTATATACAAGAAACAACTATGTTGTTGTTCCTGTTTTTACTTTATGTTTCGATCCTGATAACATCAGAATCTGGACCTAAGTTCTAAACAAGAAATGTATCCCCAGATGTCTAGGTTACTACCCTTTTGACGGAATTGAATTTCGAGTTATAGTTTGTGATTTATCGCAGTTTTACTGCTGTTGTGTCGTAAAATTCCAGATTCATAAATTTGGTGCATCACCTTGTTTCACAAATTAAGTTAACTATGCTACCTGTAAGATAATAAATTGAAATTTTGCATGCTGATACTAGACACACTAGAGGACGTTCCGTAATTTTTCTGGAATTAATTAATGAAGTTTCAGACCTGTTTCATATTTCTAAACAAAATTTTACAAATTCTGGCTGAACAAGAATTCTGTGTAGTTTGTTGTTATGACACCTGTTGCTATGAATTTTATGTATCTTGTTTATATACTCTGGATTTGGCAAAGAGTCTAGTTTCTAGATTTTCTGATGGATCTAGATTTGCATTCTTGTAGCAACGAGAATCTCAGTTTTTGGTGCAGCAGTGTCATGCTGTCCAGAATTGGAATTCTCATCATTCTTGATAATTTTAATTTGTTTTGACCCTCGAATGTACTTCCTACCTAGCCTAAACTTGTTCTGTATTCCTGATCATGTTCACTTGCCCTGTTTTGAACACATTCATACTTGTTTTGATAATAGTAATAAATAAAAAGCCGGGGTTAAAGAAAGACCATAGTAGTGGACAATATAGGTAAGTGTACTCAAAAGGGGGTCCGTGTTTCCCATTACTTGGTTCATGAACTTGTTGTACCTTTAGTGTATTCATGAACTCATTACTTGGTTCATGAACTTGTTGTATCTTTAGTGCATTCATGAACCCATGGCTTGGTTCATGAACTTGTTATGGAGTGAGTGCATTCACGAACTGGTACTTGGTTCGTGAACTTGTTACATTATTTTTGTATTCATGAACCTTACTTGCTTGATACTTGATGCCTGAGTACACCTCCCTATAAAATCCACCACTAGATCTAAACGTAACTTGTTTATAAGTAGCAACCATGTTGTAAGTAAATGGGACGCATGAAGTGCTACCTAGATAAAATTAAACAATAGACTTAGGAATAACTTGTTACTTGTATACTTGAAACCTTACTCTATACTTGTTACTTGATGCTTGATACAACTACATGCTCACTTGTTACTTGTTCTTGCCACTTGTATTTGTTACCCGGTCCTATTATTTGATTTGCCTTACTTGCTAGCTAGTCTCTTGAACTTCACTACTTGCTGCATCCCTATCATATCATGTTGTATATTCTTGATTCCAAATCTTGTTTCATACTTTCTTGCACTTGTTTTCATATCCCTTTCTTGTACTACTTGTGGCCCTAACTTGCACTAAGGGCGTTGGTCTTTGTTTCTCCATTTTCTTCTGCCATGATAAATACAGGTTTTGGAGATCAATTACCTGCTGGAGTTGGTGAGCAAACATTCTAAGCTTCGCTTGGGGAAACTTGTAATAATTATTTTGTATTTGAGTTTATTTAAATTTTGTTGCTACTTAAAACTTATAACGGACTTTTAGTCCCGAAGTTTTTACTTTTGATCAAGATCTTCAATTTATTTGGGATATTTATATTTGTTTCAAATGTTTTCTGTTGATTAATAAATTATTCATGCAAGCATGGTTGAGTATATTTTGGTATATTTCTTGTTATGATGCTGAGTCGATCCTACAACTTATGAATGATGAAAATCATTCACTGGGCTTTGTAACGTACTCATATTCCGTATTCCTTTTGGGAAGCGGAGCGTGAAATTTATGGAGGAACTCTCAGACAGAACTGGGTGTTTGAATTTACTATTTGACCCAGCAAGCATGGAGAGGTGATTCCGTGATGGAGTTGTGCGTTGAACTTGTTGTTTGTTCCCAACAAGTCTAGTGAGAACTCTATGATAGAGTTAGTGTAGAGCTCGCCCTTTGAACCCAGTGAGTTTAGAAGAGATAACTCTAAGACATAGTTGATGTAGAGCTCGCTATTTGATCCCAGCGAGCTTGGAGAGAACCCTGTGATGGAGTTGAGTGTCAAAATTTCCGTTTGATCCCAACGAGTTTAATGACAGCTCTGTCACACCCGGCTATCCAAAAATATAGAATATGAGTATATGACGTTAGCCCAGTGAATGACTAACGTCACCCATAAGCTGTTTAGCCGATTAACTCAACAATATAATCAATACAGAACAATTGCACAGGCAATAATAATAATCTCATGAACAATAATACTTGGAATAAACAATATGAGACATCCAAATACAATAAACCAATGTCTGGAAACAAAAACAAAATTTGGTTCATAAGCCCAATACAATGAAATAACAATAGTTCAATAAAATAATAAGCAACTAGAACGCATTAAATCTTAAGAATATCTGTTCTCCAATTCCAGCGGGCAATTCTCCATCAACACCTGTAAACACTTCATCTAAAAAGAGGAGAAAAATTGTCCTTAGAGCAAGTCATGGACAGCAAGTAGAAAAATCAGGGAATAATGGAATAACGGTATAACAATGTTTTCAATGGATTAATAAGAATCATTAATATGGCACGATAATTAATAATCAATATCACTGTAATCGATAATTAATATCACGGTAATCGATACAATGGCTATAAAGAATGATGCAATATTCGGTAATAATAATCAATGATCAATTCGATATCAATAGGAATAATGAGGAACAATATGCAGTGTCGATGTGGTGTGATCCTTAAGTTTATTAATTGTTTTAATCCTAACTAATGTAGCACTTCATGCGTCTCATCCATTTACCACATGGTTGCCACATACAAACAAGTTATGTTTAGACTTAGTGGTGGGTTTTATTGTTCATGTACTCGGCAACGATATTCAACAATGACCGATAACCGAATCAATCGAGATACTGTAGTCAGTAATCTACAATTAATCGATGACCGATATGACCGATAGACCGATAGACTGATATACCAATAGACCGATAAATAGGAAAATACGGGCCCCTCCTCCGAGTACAGTCCTTATATTTTCCACTACTAAAGTCAATCCCTTACACCCCGGCTTGATTATTTTATCAATGCAACATTACAATATGTAATTTGAGACATGAGATGAACAATAGTATCAATAGGAGAGCAATAGTACGATAACTTAGATAGGACAATTAGAATAATGACAATGAGACACTAAAATCATGCAATGCAACACACATATGCTAATTCATGCAATATTGCTATATAGGAACAATTAATTCAAGAAAATCTGAAAAGCATAATTCTGGAAATAAAAACACAGCTATAGTAAAACGAGCATAACTTTTTCTACAAAACTTAGAATTCAAAAATTCAAGATGTTCTGGAAACTAGAAAGATAAGGCTATAATTCATATTCAGAAAGTATTTCATTTTAAGATCGTTTACTACGTCGAAAACAGCATACAAATTTCAGGCAGCAAGCAAAATACAAGTTTTAGGGAATTTTTCCATGAAACTAAATTAATTAAACATGATGGGTATTGATTCTTTTGTCAATAAATTATGTAATCAGCATGATGGGTGTCAAAAATGATAAATAAAACTATAACACATACATACACTAATTTATCATCAATCAACCATCAATCGATCAAACAACATACAGCCTAACAATTGTCGTTACATTAATTTATTTGTGTCGTGATTATGTGTGAAACCCCATTATCGATTCTACATGAATGCATGAAGATTCAATATTTGGAGTCAAAAGTGGCACGCTGCCAAGAATATTGGGGTTAGCTCGTGTAAACCCTCAATAGACCCACGAAGAGATGAACAATGGATAATACGATAACAAAGAGAACTACTTGCAAGAGTTTCAACAAAACTTGAATTTGATATAATTAGTAAATCAAGAGGACCAGATCTTGCATGTTAGACGGTGAAAACGAATACCAAGAATAACGGGATAAGGATCCCCAAGCAACGAACCTACGAACTAGAAAATCCACAAAATAGCACGTATAAACTATGTGCAAAAGGACCCAAAGTAACACAGCAAACCAAGAGACAGCAACCGTAACCACCACCACCGCAAGGGGCTGGTGGTCGGTGGTCGAGCGTCAGGTGGGTGGCGCGACGGGGCGGACGGCGTCGAGCGGGACAGAGGGGCGACGCCGGTGGTCCTGGTCGGCGGTCGAACAGAGGAGGAGGACAGGGGTTAAAGGGTTTTGGGCTCTGCTGTTGGTCGAGGGCAGAGGGGGAGGAGGGTCGGGGAGTGGTGCCTGGGTTGCTGGAGGCGTCAACGGGGGTCAGCGGCGCAAGGGGGTGGCCGGAGTGAGCCGGAGAAGACGATCGGAAGGGGGGTTTTGTGGTTTTGGCTGTCTGCTGATGATGAGGACAAAGGAGAAGGTCGGGGGGAGGGGGGAGGGGGGGTTATGCTGGAGGCGGATGGCGACGAGGGTGTCGTCGGAGGTGAGGTGGACGAAGGGGGTGCCGGAGATAGGCCGGGGAAGAAGCGGAAGTGGGTTTCGGTGGTTTGGGCGGGAAACAGATCGGGAGAGAGGGAGGAGAGAGGAGAAAGGAGAGTAATAAGCTAATAGGACTTCAAAATTGTACAATTTTTGGGTTTGCATTAGGGTTGTATTTATAGGGTACAATTAGGGTACTAGGTTGGCGAATTAGGGTCAAATAAAAGTTGTTTTGGGTCAACTGAAATTGGGTTTTAGGGTTCAATTAAAAGAGATCAGAATCAATAAGGTTCAAAAAAAAATACCTACAATTAAATAAAAGATAATAGGTTCGACAAGAAAAGCTCAATTAAGAAGAACGGAATTTTTTCATGAACAAATTTAATCAAAAAGAAAATAATCTAGAAAGAACAATAGGGTATTTAAATATATACATACATACATACATACATACATACATACATACATACATACATACATATATATATATATATATATATATATATATATAAACATTAAATCAAATAGTGAAATGCATATAAAATTGAACATGTGTGGGCTTAAAACAGAATAATAATGATAATAATAATAATGCTAATAATAATGGTAAAAATAATAATACGGATAACAATAATAACAACAACAATAATAACAAATATTAATACCAATAACAATGAGAATAACAATAATAATAACAATAACAATAATAATAATGATATGCATCGAAATAGGATTTGGGTTTAAAAAATTTATTAAAATCCAAAAATTAATAATATAAATAGTCAATCAATTAGGGATAGAAAACCACTATTCGAAATAAATAAAATTTTTGTTTAGAAAATACTTTAATAAAAGATCCGAATAGAATTTAGCACAGAATTAATTTATAAAAAATCAAATTATCGAAAATACTAATTGCCGGAAATGGGGGTTACAATCCTACCCACCTTACAACAAAATTTTATACTCGAAATTTGATCAGGCGGTACATAGGACAAAGCAAAGGCAAATTGTGGATAACAAAATAGGGAAATCAAAGGGAAGGACAAAATGGTGGCAACACCATAATAGCAAGGATCATGGATACGAATGAAGTGATAAAGAATGATGTTAAATAAGGGTTCAATGAATGATGACAAAGCCAATGAATGGATAAGAAAGTAAAGAATGCAAAGAATGAGATGCAATAAGAGAATCCTTTTACCTGTGGTTTATGGGCCTACCACGCTTCCGCTGCGCTACTTTGATGGTGAAGCTCCAAACCGTAGACGTGTCGTTGTAGGTCAAGCGATGCCGATCGAAGGGCCAAGCAGGAAGAAGAAGAACAGGTGACACCAGAATCAAAAGAATGTGGGTATGAGAAGAATAAAATCATACCCAATAAGGAATCAATGAATGGAAGGGATCAAAGACAACAAAGAAATGAAGGAACTGAATGTGAAGGGATCAAAAAGGAATCAAAAGCGACTTGTTTCCATATCATAAGTTGGATATCAATTGTTCATGCGATTTTTGTATTGCACATACTGTTGAGTCAACCCGATAAAAACCCAAATCTGATTAATACATCAGTCAAAGCCAAACTTCCTTTCGTTAGTCACGTTTGACTGATATATTATCCAAACCACGGCTCTGATACCACTAAAAACCTGGTCACCCCCTGCTTCCCAATAAAACGGAATACGAGTACATGACATTGGCTCAGCGAATGACTAACGTCACCCATAATAATTTCATGAACAATAAAACTTGGAATAAACAATATGAGACATCCAAATACAATAAACCAACGTCTAGAAACAAAAACAAAATTTGGGTCATAAGCCCAATACAATGAAATAACAATAGTTCAATAAAACATTAAGCAACTAGAAAGCATTAAATCTTCAGAATCTCTGTTCTCCAATTCCAGCGGGCAATTCTCTATCAACACCTGTAAACACTTTATCTAAAAAGAGGAGAAAATTTATCCTTAGAGCAAGTCATGGACAGCAAGTAGAGAAAGCAGGGAACAATGGAATAATGGTATAGCAATGATTTCAATGGATTAATATGAATCAATAACATGGCACGATAATCAATAATCAATATCACGGTAATCGATACAATGGCTATAAACAATGATGCAATATTCGGTAACAATAATGAATGATCAATTCGATATCAATAGGAACATTGAGGAACAATATGCAGTGTCGATGTGGTGCGATCCTTAAGTCTATTAACTATTTTAATCCTAACTAATATAGTACTTCATGCGTCTCATCCATTTACCACATGGTTTCCACATACAAACAAGTTACGTTTAGACTTAGTGGTGGACTTTATAGTTCATGTACTCGGCAACGATATTCAATAATGACCGATGACCGAATCAATCGAGATATTGTAGTCAGTAATCTACAATTAATCGATGACCGATAAGCCGATAGACCGATAAACCAATAGACCGATAATAGGAAAACACAGGCCCCTCCTCCGAGTACAATCCATATATTGTCCACTACTAATGTCAATCCCCTAAAATCCGGCTTGTTAATTATTTTATCAATGCAACAATAAAATATGCAATTTGAGACATGAGATGAACAATAGTATCAATAGGAGAACAATAGGACAATAACTTAGATAGGACAATTAGAATGATGATAATGAGACACTAGGATCATGCAATGCAACACACATATATTAATTCATGGAATACTACTATATAGGAACAATTAATTCAAGAAAATCTAAAAAGTATAATTCTGGAATAAAAACAAAACTGTAGTAAAACGAGAATAACTTTTGTTACAAAACTCGAAATTCAAAAATTCAAGATGTTCTGGAAACTAGAAAGATAAGGCTATAATTCATATTCAGAAAGTATTTCATTTTAAGATTGTTTACTACGTCAAAAATAACAGACAAGTTTCAGGCAGCAAGCAAGATACAGGTTTTAGGGTACTTTTTCAAGAAAATAAATTAATTAAACATGATGGGCATCGATTCTTTAGTCAATAAATTGTGTAATCGGCATGATGGGTGTCAAACATGATAAATAAAATTATAACACACACATACACTAATTTATCATCAATTATCAATCAACCATCAATCGATCAAACTACATACAACCTAACAATTGTCATTACATCAATTTATTTGTTTTGTGGTTATGTGTGTAACCCTATTATCAATTCTATATGAATGCATGAAGATTCAATCTTTGGAGTCAAAAGTGGCACGATGTCAAGAATATTGGGGTTAGCTCGTGTAAACCATCAATAGACCTAACGAGGAGATGAACAATGGATAATATGATAACAAAGAGATCTACTAGCAAGAGTTTTAACAAAACATGAATTTGATACAATTAGCAGTTCAAGAGTACGGTGACTTGCCTGTTAGACGGTGAAAACGAATACCAAGAATAACGGGTTAAGGATCCCGAAGCAATGAACCCACGAACTAGCAAATCCACAAAATAGCACGTATAAACTATGTGCAAAAGAACCCAAAGTAATACAGCAAACCAAGAGATAGCAACAGTAACCACCACCACCGCAAGGGGCTGGTGGTCGGTGGTCGAGCATCAGGGGGGCAGCACGACGGGGCGGACGGCATTGAGCGGGACAGATGGGCGGCCCCGGTGGTCATGGTCGGCGGTCGAATAGAGGATGAGGATAGGGGTTAAGGGTTTTGGGCTCTGCTATTGGTTAAGGGCGGAGGAAGAGGAAGGTCGGGGAGTGGTTCCTGGGTTGCTAGCGGTGTTAACGGTGGTCAGCGGCACAAGGGGGTTGCTGGAGTGAGCCGAAGAAGATGATTGGAAGGGGGTCTTGAGGTTTTGGCTGTCTATTGATGACGAGGATAGAGGAGTAGGTCGGCAGGGGGGGGGGTGTGCTGGCGGCGAACGGTGAAGAGGGGGTCGCTGGAGGTGAGGTGGACGAAGGGGGCGCTGGAGATAGGCCAGGGAAGAAGCCAGAAGTGGGTTTTGGTGGTTTGGGCAGGAAAACAGATCGGGAGAGAGAGAGAACGGGATGAGAGAGGAGAGATGAGAGAGGAGAGAGAATAAGCAGCTAAGACTTCAAAATTGTGCAAATTTTTGGGTTTGCATTAGGGTTGTATTTATCGGGTACAATTAGGGTACTGGGTTGGTGAATTAGGGTCTAATAAGAGTGGTTTTGGGTCAAGAACAAATAAAATTGGGTTTTAGGGTTCAATTAAGAGATAGATCAAAATCAATAGGGTTCAAATAAAAATACCTACAATTAAATAAAAGATAACAGGTTCAACAAGAAAAGCTCAATCAAGAAGAACGGAAATTTTTCATGAAGAAATTTAATCAAAAAGAAAATAATCAAGAAAGAACAATAGGGTATTTAAAATATACATATATATATACATTAAATCAAATAGTGAAATGCATATAAAATTGAGCATGTTCAGGCTTAAAACAAAATAATAATAATAGTAATGCTAATAATAATGATAAAAATAATAATACCGATAACAATAATAATAACAATAACAATAATAATAATGATATGCATTAAAATAGTATTTGGGTTTAACAAATTTATTAAAATCCAAAAAAAAAAATATAAATAGTCCATCAATTAGGGATAGAAAACCACTATTCGAAATAAATAAAACTTTTGTTTAGAAAATACTTTAATAAAATATCCGAACAAAATTTAGCACAAAATGAATTTATAAAAAATCAAATTATCGAAAATACACAGAAAATAATTATTGGCGGAAATGGGGGTTACAAGCTCTGAGATAGAGTTGATGTAGAAACTGCCATTTGATCCCGGCAAGTTTGTAGGGAGAGCTATAGATAAACTTGAACTTGAACTTGCTGTTTGGACCCCGCAAGTTTATAGAGGTTACACCTTGATCGAGTTGATTCAGAAACTGCCGTTTGATCCCGGCAAGTTTGTGGAGGCAACTCGTGGTGGAGCTGAGTTGGAGCTTGTTTTTTGATCCCAGCAAGTTTAGAGAGGCAACTATTTGACTGAGTTGGCGTAGAGGTTGATGTTTGTTCCCAGCATGTTTGGAGAGACAGCTTGCAGTGGAGCTGGTCGTTGAACTTGTTGTTCATTCCCAACAAGCTTAGAGGGGACTCTGCGACAGAGTTAGATGTTTGGGCTTGCTATTTGCGCCTAACAGGTTTTGTTGAGAGAAAACTCTGTGACGGGGTTAGTCGTTAAACTCGATGTTTGCGTCTAACAAGTTTGGAGAGATAACTCTAAGACAGAGTTGACGTAGAAATTGTCGTTTGATCCAGGCAAGTTTGGAGATAACTCTGTGATATAGTTGTGTGTTGACCTTTTCGTTTGCGCCCAGCAAGCTTTGCGAGACAACTCTCTGATGAAGTTGGATGTCTGAGCTTTCTGTTTGCGCGCAACAAGTTTAGGGAGACAACTCTTTGACCGAGTTGACGTAAAGCTCGCCATTTAATCCCAGCGGGTTTGGAGGGACAACTCAGTTACGGAGTTGTGCGTAGAGCTTGCCGTTTGCACCCGACAAGTTAATAGTGACAATCATGAGGCGAATATTGGTCGTAGAGCTCCCCATTTTGATCGTTGAACTCGCTGTTTGCGCCTAGGAGTTTTGTAGAGACAAACTTGAAAATGGAGCTAGAACTTGCTGTCGCGTCTAACAAGTTTTGTAAGAACAATTTTAGGCCGGTGTTGGATGCCAAGACAGTTGCACGAAGATAAAGGGTTGTTTAGAAAGACTCGAGCAAGTAGCGGGGCGCTGTACTTGCTGTTTGAAATGAACGAGTTGTTGATGGAGCTCGTGCAAAAAGCAAGGCGTTGAACTCGTTGTTTAGAGCCAACGAATTGTTTAGGAAAAAATTGAGAAGACCAAGGCATCGAACTCGTTGTGTTGAGCCAACGAGTAGTTGACGGTGTTTGGGCGAAGACCAAGGCGTCGAACTCGTTGTTTAGGACCAACGAGGTGTTGACGGAGCTCATGCACAGAGCGGAACGTTGAGCTCGTTGTTTAGGACCAAGGAGCTATTGACGAGGCTCGTGCAGGGAGCAGAGTGTTGAACTTGTTGTTTGGAACCAACAAGTATTGATGGAGCTCAAGCGGTGAGGAGAACATTGAACTTGTTGTTTGGAACCAACGAGTTGTTGATGGAGCCGAAGAGACGAGCAGAGCATAGAACTAGTTGTTTGGAGCCAACGCGCTGTTGACGGAGATCAAGCGGTAATCAGAGCGTAGAACCCTTTGTTCGGAGCCAACAAGTTGTAGATAGAACTCATGCGGAGAGAAAAGCATTGAACTCGTTGTTCGATGTCAACGAGTTGTTGGCCGGAGGAACTCAGGTGGCGTGCGTAGCACCGGACTCATTTTTAGAGCGAATGAGTTGTGGGTATTTTGAATTTTCTTATACTGAAGTGAAGTCCCTTGTGTTTTTTCAGTGTTGAGGAGATTTTATTCTTCTTGTTGCTGACAAGTAGTTGCGTACATCGAACGAGGTCCTTAGGAAATAGATCTTGCTCTCCTTCATGATACGTTGTGCTTTGAAAGAGTTGGGACTCTCCCGTTCGCACGGCGCTTTAAGGGAGACAGAGTTGGGAGTCTTCCGTTTGCACGGCGCTTTAAGCGAGACGGAGTTGGAGCTTGCTCAAGTGAAGGTGGTCGGATAAACCTGGAGCTTGCTTGCCTAAGGAAGACTTGTCTTGAATTTTATCATCAAGAGTTAAGGCAGCCCTATGAAGCTGTTAGCTGGTAGGAGGCCGGTGAAGGGGTTAGTTTCTCTTAGGTAGAGCATCTCTCCAGTGTGTAGCTAGAAGTACAGCTTACATGACAGTTTGTTGTACAGTGTTCGCAGGACTTTTGGTAGTGATTCCTAGACATAAAATGTAGACTCATTGTAATTCTGCTGTTGTAATAAGACTTGTAGTTTGTGGAATAGGAAGTCTTCTACGTGCCAGTGTCTTGTCCTATGATTCATCGTCTTGGAGGTTGGCTAGTCGTATGAGTTGCTCTTGGGGAGAGTTAGACTCTGGACTAGCCATTTCATATTTGTAGATGTCTGTAGTGCTACTGGATCTGAACATATGAGTTTGTGATAGTTTTTTGATTTGAAGAAACTTTCATATGCTTGATCCTTGCTGTCATGGTTGATGTGCCATCGACTGGGCTCTTTGTAGCTAAATAACAGGGCCTCAATTCTATTGTGTATAGCTAACGAACTGCCGACGGTGTATGACGGAGTTTGGCATTGCTCCGTCTTGAACCCAGCTAGTTGTAGGGACAACTCTGAGGGAGAGTTGTTTTCCAAACTTATTGTATAGGGCCTCTGACAGATTGTGAGAGTCACATCGAATGGAGAGTTGAACTCCGAGTGTTGCTTTTACAAGTGTTGCTAGAGTAACTACGATCCATAATTTTGGGCCTCTTAATCTGTTGAAATTTAATTAGTTTCTGGAACATATCGAATAGTGAGTTGAACTCTGAACGTGTATAATTACAGGTTGCGAGAGTAACTCTGAACCATGAGTATGGATTCCGAACATGTTAGTTTGAGTATTAACATATTGCAAGAGCAGGCTAAATGGCGAAGCGCACTCTGAACTTGCTTCTTTGCAAATTGCTAGAGTCTCTTACGAGCCATGGGTATGGACTCTGAACCTGTCGTCGAGGCGCTAACAGATTGCAGGAGCAAATCGAATGGCGAAGTGCACTGTTAACTTGCTTTATCGCAAATTGTTGGAGTCTCTTCAAGGCATGGGTATGGACTCCGAATTTGTCTTACGGGAAGACTTGTAACGAATGTTTGGTGCTGCTTAAATGTATAAGTGTAGCACTCAACTCGTTATATAAGTCTCCAAGGAAGTTCAACTATTTGCACGAACATATCGATCGATGAGTTGTGCTCTAAATGTGCGGGATTGCATGTTACGAGAGTAACACCGTGTCATGGATCTGGATTTCAAACTTGTGTCGTAGAAAGCTTATAACGAGTGTTTAGCGCCATTTAATTATAAGTTGAGCATTTAGCTCGTTGTTTGCTTTGATGAATTAACAGATTGCAGGAGCAGATCAAATGGCGAAGCGTACTTTGAACATGCTTCATTGCAAATTGCTATAGTAACTTCGAACCATGGGTATGGACTCCAAACCCGTTTTGTAGGAAGCTTTTAACAAGTTTTTGGTACTATTTTTGTGGACAAGTTTGGCACTCAACTCATTGTATGCATCCTTAGAGTTGTACAAGGATTTTACGAAAACTCAGACTATGTTTTATTGGGAAATAAAACTAAGCGGTTGCTCTAGTGGCTAACCGTTATTACAAATTGAGAAAATTTGTTGGGAAATAGGACTGAGCTGCTACTCTAGTGACTGGCCGTTATTACAAATTGAGAGAATTTGCTACTACTACTAAGAGAGGATGCTTGAGACGCCCTCGTTCACCTTCACAAGGTGTTCGACCTTCCAAGTTTTGCTGATATCTCCTTGCCCCTCTGGTCTTCAAGTTTTTGAGCTGTTAGGCGAACAACTTGGTAAACCTTGCCTAGATTTGCATGTTTTGGAGGGAGCCCCCCATCTTTTTGCATAGAGAAAGAGAAATCTTTTGATGCACTAATGAGTTTAGGCATGACTATTTGTCTCCGTTGAATGAGCGGAGTGGCTTCGGGCGAGGGATTCAGGTTTATTACTGTTGTCATGATGAGAACTAGTTTGGACCGGTGAGAGATGATTTGGCAGGTTTGGAAGTTCTTGGTAGAGTTGTTTACGGAAGAGGCTTCAAGCTCGTTCACAGTCTTGGAATTATTATGATTGCTTTCTGGCGGTAGCTCTATGGCGTTGAGGAGGAGAACCGAGCCCCCCATTGTAGCGGTGTAGCATGCTCGTGCTGCCTGTTGGCTTCCTACAGCTTGGCCTAGGCTAGTTGTTATTGGGAAATTAACTTTCATGTGAAATGCGGAGGCAGCTGCATGGTTTCCGCTAGGCCGGGATGGCCAAATATAGTATTGTATGCAGCTTTAACATCGACTTCTAGTGCTTCCATTCGAATAGCGGGACCTCTTCCTGCTGTCACATCCAGTGTGACGACTCCTTCTACTTGAATGAGGACACCAGAGAATCCGTTGAGTGTGTAACCGGCTGGCTTAAGTCGGTCTCGAGAGAGCTTGAGAGCCTCGAATGTGGCCATGAAGAGGATGTTTCTGAGCTGCCATTGTCCACCAGGATTCGGCGTACCTCATGATTTAGCATGCAAAGGTTTATGACCAATGCGTCGTAATGAGGTGTTCGAACACCTTCTAAGTCCTTGTCGGAGAAAGATATTGGGGCCCCGGTGTTTTTGGCAGGCAGAATGTTATCTATGGAGTTCACTTCCCAGAAGAAAGCTTTGCGGGAGGAGTTGGAATCTCCCCCCATCGGACCTCCATGAATAGAGTGGAGGACGGCCATGTGTTGAGAGTCTTGCGGCTCGTATGGCCTCTATTGACGCTTATTAGCCCCCTGGGACGGAGGGTTTTCGGCATCGTTGTCTTTATGAATGAAGTTGGAGAGATAGCCCCTGTGAATCAGGGCTTCCAATTCTTCTTTAAGGGCTCGACAGTTGTCAGTAGTGTGTCCATGATATCTGTGAAATTCTCACCACTTATTTTTGTCTCTTCTCCTGCTAGACGTTGACATCGTAGGGGGGGAGGGGGGATTATTCCGTCCTTCTCAACTTCCATGAGAATGGCTGATACGCTTGCATTGAGAGGAGTGAACTTATCGAAGCATGGCGCTAGAGTTGGACGGCGTTGACTTGCACCTTTTTTTGTAACTTCCTGAGTTCTTCCTCGCTTGTATTCTTCCGTTTGTTCCCGAAAGATGAATCATTCTTGCCTTGAGGATAGAGAGCTTCCTTGACCTTGAAGTACTTGTCACTCCTTTCTAGGAGCTCAGTGAAACTCTTGGGTGGCTTTTTTGCGAGGGAGGCTTTCAGTTCTTTGTTGGTGACGTTGTGTCGGAAAACTGCAGCTGCGACTGAAGTGTTCAAGGCGGAAATTGACCTTGCTTCAGTTGTAAAGCCTATGACAAAGCCTTTCAGTAGTTCTCCATCTTCTTGCTTCAGTTCCAGCAGGGAGATACTGGTCTTTTCAGCTCTCCGGCTAATAACGAAGTGTGCAATAAAGAGTTCCTCGAGCTGATCGAAAGAAATTATGGGTTCGGGTGTCAGACGTGAATTCCATTCCCTTGCTGATCCTTTCAGTGTTGCGAAATTTTTTTGACACATGAGTGCATCGGTGGCGTTGTAGACCATATTGAGTGTTTTAAAGCTTTCTATATGGTTTGTCGGGTCTGATTCTCCATCGTAGGATTTGAATTGAGGAGCCCTGAAGTCTCTTGGACCGGGTGCTCGAGGATGGTTTTGCTGAAGGGAGGTTGATTAGGGCGGTAGGCCCTGCAAGAGTAGTTTCTCTCATTCTACATCTGTTCTGGGCGATTTAATTTTCAAATCGTATGTATAATTATTATAGTTACCTTACAAATTATTTTATGATATTAATTGGTATACAGAATCATTTTATGTTGTCTATATTTTTAACTAAATTTCTTTTTCGTTTATTTTTTCAAGCTCTTATCCAATAGTGTTCCCTTAAAAATGCTAATTCAATTTTTTCATACCGTACCAATTCAGTTTGCGATTTTCTACCGCTTATTACTTTGATAAAATTTGACTACTAAATCTACTTATAAATTATGTATTGACTATATTTCTCTTGATTACATTGTTTTCCGAACTATTTCACAATTAATGACTTAATTTATTTTCCTTTTATCTAATACTATACCTAATATTATTTTTGTATGAAAATTTCTCTCAATCTATACTATCTTTTATGGTCACATTTCTTTTCTTATACTATTTTCCTAGTTTTCTTGTTCCGTTATAAAATTTTGATACTCATAGTTTTCTTATACAGAGTTTGTCTTGTTTTTCCACATTACTTATTTTCATACTACATTTATTTCTTAATGTTTACAGTTTTCTATATACAATAATGATATTTTTCTTTAGTGTGTACAAAATACAATATTTACACTAGCGAGTTCTGAGGACAGAACTGTTCTAAGGGGGGGAGAGTGTAACACCACACAAAATTGGAAATGACAATTTTGCTCCTCATGTGTTATGCATGTGTATTTTGTACCGTTACTGGTTATATTTGTAACGTGTTTCACTACGTATTTTGGATTCCAACTATTTATGCAATTCCCATTTTCTCAAATTTATTTTTATCCCATTTGAGTCAACTCAAAAATAATATTCCGATCTATGTGTTTTTACATGCTTTATACGTGTTATCGATGCACGTATTGATTATGTATTTTTCTACCCCTACGTGTAATATTTTCTGTGTTTCAATTATTTATTTTATGTATTCGAATTCGTTTTATAGACGGAAATTCATTTTCTCTCATTTTGATTTAAATATTTTTATACGTGCGGTGCATGTGTTTTCAATGTACGTATTGATTACATTAACGGACGTGTATGTTAAATATATTTCTCTTATGTTGTATTTCGATTATATTTAAATATTTTCAGCTGATAAAGTCGAATTTCATATTTTGATATTTTTACGGGCGACGCACGTGTTTGCGGTGCACGTATTTAAGCGTATTCTTTTCAAAATGAAAATTTGAAATGTGTGTGTACTTATTTTATTTGAGCATGAAAAATTATAATTTTTAATTAAACTAATTTTACATATATATATATATATATATAGCTTATGTTTTAATTTAAAAATAAAAATAATCAAATTTGTGAAGTGTGTGCAAGTGCAACGCACGTGCACTTGTGTATGCATGGGAGTAGAGGTCGGCTGGTTTTTGGAGTGGAGGGAAGTTCAATTTTTGAAATATGGAGTGCAGTTAGTAGGTTTGACTAATGGGTAGTTAACATAACTATCCCCTAATCTCTTATAATACCCCCTAATACACACCTTCTCCTCATTCCTCCTTCTTCCTTCCCGTTGCTCTGCCGAAACCAGTCCATTAGCAAATCCTTTTTCGTTTTTCTCCATTCACTCACCATTCAAATGGGTGTGTGTGTGTGTGTGTATATATATATATATATAATCGCTACAATACGTTTTTAATGGAGCATTCCTCATATATATATATATATATATATATATATATATATATATATATATATATATATATATATATATATATATACACACACACACACACACACACACACACACACACACTTATATCCCTTCACATATTTCCTTTCCCCTCTTGCTTACTTTCTCTGTTCAAAACCGAAAACCACCATTCAGCAAAACCCTCACTATTGTGTCTCCACCTACTCACATTTATAAACCTAAATGATTTATATACATACTAGGTTTGCCCGTTGACACGTGCCTACGGCACGTCTTCGGAACGGTGCACCTTGTTTGATCATAAAAAATAGTTTTGGAGGTCTAGCAAATTAATTAAAGTAGCAAACATAGAGCAAAAAACATATTACATGTTTTTTTTGATTTTTTTGAATTATTTTTAAATTTTTTAAATTTTTTAATATTTTAATATTTTTTTTAAAAAATAATTTCTTAATTTTTTAATATTATATAGAAGAGGGAGGGAGAGAGAGAGAAAAAAATAATTAAATAAATATAGGAGTTGTTTTGGGTGGGAGATTTGAATTTGAGTTTTGGGAGAAACTTTTGGGAGGAAAATATGTTTTGTAAGGTTAAATCTGGGCCTTTGATTTTTGGGAGGATTGAAGGAGGGCCACTTGATAGCTTTCTTTGTGTTTTATTATATAGATATAGATAGATATGCATATGTACACATTTGTAGATATACATATATATACATATATGAAGTGAGTTTGGTGCCTTCACTGTTGCTTACCGAATGGAAGATGCTTTCTGTTGCTGGCCGAAGTTGGAGTTGGAGTCTTTTCTTTGTGCACGGAATTCGAGGAGGCGAAGCGGAGTTCTCTTGGAGTTTATTTCTAGGAGTTTATTTGAGTACATGAATGCGTCATTGGGTGGGTGGTTCTAAAATTCTTTCTAATTTAGGAGTGAAATTGCATGCTAGTTAATGTAGAATTTAATTGCTAAATTTTGATTGGTATGGTAAAAGTAGATTGCATGATCTCATTTTAATTGTGTCATGATATGTTGAATTAATATTGTGATTTACATAAATGGCTAGAACTCGTATTGAAGTAGAAATATTTATTGTTGAAATGAGAACTTATGCATGTTAGAATAATAGTCAAAAATGATACAACATGTATGAAATAAGAATTTTGATGCTAATGTGGATTTAATCTCACTAGTATATATTTTATGAGTATAGAAAATTTCATGAAGAAGTTTGATGAAGAACAACACTTTATTTGAAAATTGACTATATGTGTTTTCTAATACAATTTGGGAAGAAGTTTTGCCATATTGTAAAAAAAAGAATTTTATAAAGTTTAAATAAATATACTATATTGTATTTTGATAGAATTACATTCTAGAAAGGAATTAAGTTTTTGAATGAGTACAAATTGATTGAAAGATCGAGTTTATTAAAGAAAAGTCAATTACAGTGCGGTATATACAAAAAAGTGTTTAACTCTTTTCATATCAGTTAGACACTCAAGACCATTTGGTCTCCGCGTGCGATTTGGGTTCGTTACTGTAGCAGAGCAGAAGTGTTGGTCTGGGTTGGAATCTTTATACAGACTCTATTTTTGTGAATTTCGGTTTTAAATCAAATCACCGTCAGTATGTACATATCTATAATTCGACTTCCATTTATATTAGTTTGTGACCTTGGACCAACTGTTCTTCGGGTGCATGTTGGGTTGGTTACTGTTCATTGGCGGGATTTGGGGTTCGGTTCTGGGTTCGAACCCGAACCTTGCCACTTTTATTTTTCCTTTTGATTTTTTTGAATATTTTGACGGTTAAGTGAAATAAAAATTGGGAAAAAAATACTAACATTCCTCTAAAATTGTTTAGACTTTTTAAAAATTATTTCTACAATATTTGGATATATTTTGTGAGAATTGAAAGGGGATTTTACATTAAAGAACTCGATTTTATCGATTAAAAATGTGACTCTTGTAATTAAAGAAAAATGAAAGTTTGGAATGCAAATTAGATTTCTTCTCGATGAGATGTTATGATTATTAATATTTGATTAAGATTATTTGAATTGCAGACAATGTTATGAATGATTAAATTGATAAAGAAGTCAAAATGAGATACTTCATGTTATGAGTAATTAAAGAAATGTTTTCTTTAAGAAAGAGTTTTTGAATAAAGAAATTGAAATATTATTTTGAGATTGAATATGACATATTGTTGATCTCTAGAAAGAGGTAGTTGTTGGAATCTAGAGGCTAGGCGAGACCCTAGTGACCGGCAGTATTTATTAATGAATTTGAGAGCTAACCATTGTGGGTTGAACATCTCTTGAGAAGTAGCCAGGTTGGGCTGACTATCTCTTTTGTATTGGTTTAAGTCCGGTAGGGTAAGCTAGCTCTAGGTTGTGATGGTTTTCTTCTAAAAACAAACTAAAAAAGTAACGACTACACTAAGTGGAGATGTGATGAAAGTAAGAGAAAAACACGAGTATGAGGGCCTCGGATTCATGGTGTGAGAATTTTCACAGGCTGTCTACATGATGCGTCATGTCATGACGTGAATCTATCTCCAGAACTATCGGAATCGTGGCGACGCTTGTGGATTGTTTGGTGACTACGTAGTGCCATTGTTAAATGACGAAGGCGAATTGTCCATAGGCTGTCTACATGATGCGTTATGTCATGACGTGGGATTCCCCTCCAGGCTGTCTGGAAATCGGCTCGTAACTCATAGAACATGCAGGATACTTACCGTAATTACCGTAGTTGTTTAACTCATGGCGAGGGAATCAACCCTACAAGATGAAGAACGATTAAGGGCTTGCCCTCGGACTTATGTAGTATGGGATGCATAGAATCCGAACAAGTGTGTATTAGTGTCATTAAATATAAATAACTGCATTAAGGATTAAGTGCACAGCACCCACGACATCAATAAGATAATCCCTCTTTAGCATTGTTTATGATCAAGTTTGTGGTTTGTTAAAGTATTTAAGAATCGTTATACTTTCAGCATAGCGAGGATGACTGTGTATAATATTTCGTCGGTTGTAAGCAACTGACGTGCCCACAGTTTCATATGCAGGACTTGGAGTTTACAAGAAGATGTAAGGATGAATTTGATGCTGATGATCATTTAAATGCTCAAGTTGTTATAGTAGTACATTTATTATTGTTGTATTTTATTTATTCCGCTGCGTGTTGATGTAAAAGACTATGTTGTAAATAAAAGTTTTAAATTCCTTGTAAAATTGTACGAAGTGAAGTGTAAAGATCCCGTGGAACTTCGAATTCAAACTTATTTAGAATTCGGGGTGTTACAATAATAATAATAATACTAATAATAATAATAATAATAATAATAATAATGTATATTTGAAGGAGGTATGCAGATCGAAGAAAAGAGGAAATGTTGCAGTCACCTTGTTGAAAAATTCTGAAATGAAAAGGGGAAAGAAATTGTCAGAACCCCGTCCGACCAAGACATTTACTATCCAAATTCCTCCACCACCTAACCACCATTACCACGTATAGTCCAATTTGAGTGGAACAGAGAGAGAAAGAGCACACGCCTGAGAGGCAGAGATGAATGAGAGGGAGAAAGATAGAAAGTCAAAGATATTCTTTTCAAAGTTTTTTGGAACAGAAGCAACATAAATTTGATAGTGAGAAAAAAAGTGATCGACTTCATAACAAAAATTGTGCTTACAAATATGTACAGTTTCAACACCAACAAAAGTAATAATAAAATTAATATAATCGTTAGTTTCTATTTGAGGCCAATGGTTGTGCAATCCATTTTACCCAAAGCAACAGCTACCTCACTACAAACAGAAAAACATATGATTGCATACATTCCTATGAAGCTCTGGAAATTCTGGAAACCAAGTTGTTCCATCACTACTAGGCCACTTTAAACTTGATCCACCGTCCGACTTAACCATCTGCATCATTTGAGCAGCTGCTATATGGGAATATCGCAATGGTGCAGCTGCAGTAGGAAGAGCGAAATATATAAAAAAGAATATTGAACTAGATGAAGAATTATGTAATGGATGGTAAAATAAAGAGCTCCGGTATTGACGATGTAGTTGTCTGCTGTTGTCTATTAAACTAATATGAGTTGGAAAGATAATGATCTGGGGTATTTGGTTAACAAATGTAAATATGTCTTTTACCTTCCGCGATAGCAGAAGTGCTTCGTTGAAACCTGGTGCAAGCAAATAGATTTGGCTTTCTATCTAAAGAAATGGATGACAATGGACACTCTGGGCAATGAACTGAGAAAAGGAAAGTTCACCAAAATAACTTACACGTAGGAGAGTGAATGCACCAATTCTTGCAGATTATCAGGCGAGAAGCCAATCTTATCAAGTAGAACATGGTGATGCCTTGGCCTAGTTGTTCCCTGTTAAAGATTCAGCTATTAGAATTGAGCTGAACCTGCAAGTAGCTACAAAGCATACGTACTACAACAACTAACCTACTGCATGCAGAAGGAATACTTTTAGTGATTGTTCAATGAATCCTTGGTTGACTTCAAAATGTCACAGATAATTTTCCATGGCTAAGGCATAATTTCATTAATAATTAAAAAGACAGGTTCAATATTGTTTTACTCAATAAACCCCATAAAACAGGTTAAATGCAGTTTTATTACATAAATTCTCAAGCCATTCCACTCACCCCCAAATCAGATTCAGTCAATACGAACAACAGCTCAATTCATTGCTCGGATTTCAATAAATTTTGGTAAGTGGGCCAGGACTATATGAATCCATTAGGTGGGCCAGGACTACATTTGCATTGATATGAATCCATAATCATGAGAAGAGTGATGCTCCACAATCTTTTCTACAATCTTATCCAGCACGACAGCATTGAAGCTTGTTGGGCTTATGTCTTGCATATTATGTTGGATAAGAAGACGATAAGACGATGGAGAAATCGAGACGATCGGAGACGGAGTGGAAGCAAGGAAAACAGCCATCAGCAGCAGCAGGTGGAGTTGCTATCGACTGCGCGGTCGACCGCACGGTCGATCGTACATGGGGTGCGGTCGACTGCCCAGCTATGCAGAAGTTCCCGAGAGGGGGACGGTCGACCGCGAGCAGCGCTGATGGATAATTTGGGTCGGATCTTGGTGATTCGTGAGAAACCCAACTTGCTCTTCAAGTCAGATCTGACGGCTCTTATCGTTAGGTTATCTCTTCAGGAATATCCAAAGGCTATTGTATCAAGATATCAAAATAGGTTTTTTTCTAGATCTCTATATATTGTTGTTATTGGCCTCCATTGAGAGCCAAGAGAGAGAGAGAGTACTTCATTGAAGGAGAGATTGAGTGATTATCTAATTGTAAACAACTAGTACTTGCTGGTGAGGCTTGAGAGATGATCGTGGTGAGAATTGTAATATTCTTGTATCTTCTCTAGTTGAATAACATCTTGGGTTACTTCTCCCCCGGATTAAGGCGAAAACACCAACCGGGACAAATTTGTGTGCACTTTGGTGTGTTTGGTATGATCTTATGTGTGCTTGGTAGTTTGTGTTAATTGCATCGAATAACTCGACAAGATCCTAAGGAGGGTTTTCTGTAGAAATCCCTAACAAAGGTTTTATCTTTTTAAATTCATTTTCTTTTTTTTGGGGAAAATGTTTGGTATTCATAAGGTTGTAAAAGAAAAGGTTGTAGAAACTGTCCTGGTTGTAGCATTTTTGTAATCAGATTATAGCATTCTTATCCGAAATATTTTGTACTCCATTTTGCATTATTGCAGGATATTTTAGTAAGTTACTAATTTGTTTTCCCTTTTTCTAAATTATTTCATATGTAATTAATTGTTTATACTTATTTTAATTTTTCCCCCCTTACTAAATGAAACTATGATTGTTTGAATAATTAAAAAGAATTGCACATAAAGCGAGAATAGATCAATCAATGAGACTATTGTTTTATCTCACAGATGTTTTTCCTTCAAGTATTCACTGATTAATTACTCTTAGATTGCTCATATACTGTAAATTCACTACAAACCGCTAGGTCTCTAGCGGCATATCTTTTCTGGCGTTTCTACAACGCGCCATTATAGGTATGGGAAAATTTTATTTTATAAAAAAACACACTCTCTGTAACGGCGTTTGACAACAACGCCGCTATAGACTCAAACAGTAAAGCTTATATATATATATATATATATATATATATATGTATCACCTATCGCGGCGGGTATATATACGCGCAGTTATAGGGTGGGGGTAAATTATGTTCTGAAAAGCTATCCCGCTCTAAACCCCAGCCCCGCTTTTTACTTCCCTCAATTTTTTTTACCCTAATCCCGCTCTAAACCCTCATCTCCGCTTTCTTCCCGCTCAGCAGACACCGCCTCACCTAATCTAATCCCCCTCTAAACCCAACCACGTTTCTCTCTCCCCTCCCCACTCACCGCCTCACCTCCCTCGTGCCCACCACCCATGCCGCTCTTTCGCCGCTCCTTCTTCGCCACACATCCTTCGACTGCCCTTACCCATCGCCGCCGCCCTTGCCGTTGTCAGCGCTCTTCGATTGCCCTTATCCATCGCCGCCGCCCGTGATGTGTCGAATTTATATACAAATATTTGTACTCAATTACCTATTAAAATGACTTGTTTTCGCTGATATTGTCTATAATTCATCATATTTCTATAAGATTTAATTTAATTAATTATTTTTGAAGAAATAGTATTTTTGATGCAAAAAGTAAAGAATTGTGAAAAAAAAAAAATCAACAAACAAAGTAAAATAATTGATTTATAAATTTTTATTGTTTTGTTAAAAGTGCGACAAATAATTTGTAAAAGGATTTTTATACGCGAATTTGACTTATAGTTAGTTTAATTAATTTTAAACTAATTAATTTTATTTTATTTAAAAATCCTAATTTTTGGTATTATTTTGTGTACGCAGAAGCACGTGGGTGGCAGAAAAGGAAGAAAAGAAAGAAAGAGGAAGTAAATAAAATTCTGGGTTATAAAAGGAATGAAATAAAGAAAATGGGAGGACTAATCTGCAAAAAAGTGCAAACCCTAACTCCTTCCCGTTCTCTATATATACAAAGCAAAGAAGAGAGAAGAAAGTAGGAGGTGACGGCTGTACAATAACAAAAGAAACAAAAAGAAAGAAAAGTCAGAGAGAGAGTACTTCTTCTCTCTTCTCTCTCTTGCACGGCATCCAAGGAAGCACACACTGTGTGGGCAGTAGGATTTCCGAAGTGCACCCAACAGAAGTGTGCCGACCTGGACTCTGACGCGTGGGACCAGCGACTTCTTCTTCTCTTCTTGCGTGTTGGACGAAGACAGCAGGAGGTGCTGCTGACCTGGCTCTGATCCGGACGTGACAGGCGGCTCAGAAGACAGCGACGCTGCTGTTGTGCGCGCGGTTCCCGAGGCGACTTGGACCCTTGCAGATGCGACCCACTGACGCTGCTGACTTGCTGAGTTCGGCAATCTTTGGACTTGGAGATGGGTGAATATGTATCAAATTATTTTTTATATTTTTTTGTGTGTACTTCTTCTCTAAATATTTTTAGATGCAATCCAAACAATTCTATTAATTGCAAATTTGATCATGAACTGAATTGATTGTTCTAGAGGGTGAGATGTAACCAAGTTTTGAACACAGATTTTAATTCCTTGCTCTTACTATATTTTTCCTGATTGTGTTTTAAATTTTTATTATTTATACATACAACATGGTGGATAGACATTTGTATGAATTTTTAAATCATAAAGACACCGAATAGGTAATTTGTGATTAATAAAAATTAAAGACCGTATATTGGAGGACGTGACCGTTAAGAAATCCAATTTTTCAATTAATAATTTGGTGGATAGACGAATGATTAATTGAGAATAATTTTTAGACTACGTTGATAGAGTGGTTAAAATCTTTAGGATTTTGGTCGACAATTTGGGAAGGATAATATTTTTAATTATAAGGAATTATAATTTGTGTGATAAACGAGGTGAACCAAGAGCCCTAGAACAAATTTTACCCTTAACAAATTACAAGAGCTTCAAAGTTTTACAGCCCTCTCCCTCTTCACCAATTTAGTTAGATTAAATTAGATTAGAGTAATTTAGTTGTTTTATTATTCAAAACATTCGATCTTCCAAATAGTGATTAATCTAGTGATATCGGTACTCAGTAAAATATCTAGTCCCTGTGGGTTCGACACTCTATTCACCTATCTATATTACTTGTGCGATTTTGTACACTTGCAAACATCAACATCAAATTTTTGGCGCCGTTGCCGGGGACTAGTTATTCTTTTATTGATATTGAAAATTGCTAGATTATTGCTAATTTGGATTTTTTGTAATTATTTTTATTTTATTATCATTTTACATTTTTATTTTCTTTTGACTAACTTTGACTTTTTTTTTATTTTTCTTATTTTAGTTTTTTTAGTTTTTCTATTTTTTTTTTCTTTCTTTTTCGATACTTATATTGCAGGACATACACGTATATTGCCATGGCGAACGATGAAAATAGGCCTTTGAGAGACTATGCTATACCCTCGATTTATGAATCAAGCATAAAGAAGCCGGTTATTGAAGTTGACGATTTTGAGACTGAACCGGAGATGATTCTAATGCTTCAACAGACTGTTCAATTTTGGGGACTACCACACGAGGATCCATACGCTCACATTGCAGATTTTTTAGAAATTTGTGACACTTTCAAGTACAATGGAGTATCAGATGATGCCATTAGACTGACTCTTTTCTTTTTCCCTACGAGATAAGGCGAAGGCTTGGCTATATTATCTACCACCCAGTAGTATTACTACTTGGGAGGGACTTGCACAAAAATTTCTAGCCAAGTATTTTCCTCCAGCAAAGACAGCAAAGCTAAGAAAGGACATATGCACATTTACTCAATTTGAGACCGAGTCTTTGTATGATGCATGGGAAAGGTTTAAAGAGTTATTGAGAAAGTGTCCTAATCATGAACTACCAAAATGGCTGCAAATGCAAACATTCTATAATTGTTTGGGAGTTACACATAGATCTATGGTTGACGCAGCAGCTGGTGGTGCACTGATGAACAAAACTTACCAAGCAGCCTATGATCTTTTAGAGGAGATGGCATCAAATCATTACCAGTGGTCTTCAGAGAGAACGATGCCAAGAAAAGTGGCTGGAGTTTTTGAACTTGATTCTTTTTCTACTTTAAATACAAAAAATGATATTTTATCTAAACAAGTAGAAAATATAAATTTTCATGCTATTCATTCTAATATGATTTGTGATCTTTGTGCAGGAAATCATTCAAGTGCAAGTTGTCAAGTGGGGAACCCTTTTGCTCCATCAAATGCCGAACATGAAAATTTTGTGTCAAACTTTCAAATGCAAAATAATCATTATGCAAACACATACAATTCAGGATGGAGAAACACCCCCAATTATCCATGGAACTACAATCAAGAAGCAGTTATACCACCTCAAATTTTTCCACAGCAAGAAAAGAAGTCGACGCTTGAAGATATGTTTGAGCACTACATACAAAAGACAGATTTGGCAATTCAAAATGTTGCAAACTCAACTTCGACTTCCATCAAAAATCTTGAGGTACAAATTAGTCAATTTTTAAATATTATTAATGACAAAACTGCAGGAACATTACCAAGCAACACAGTTGTCAACCCCGTGGAAGATTTCAAGGCAATAACACTAAGCAGCAGGAGGACAATTGAGCAACCACAAGAAGAAAATGGCGATGTGGTTGAAAAGAAAAGTGAGATTGAACAAATTGTGGAGGAACAAAACCTGCATGAGCGAGTAACTTTTAATGTTTTTAATTCCATAAAAATTCCTCCTGAAGAACAGTCATCTATTCAAGTAAGTGAAGCTCATTTAATTGTGGGAGAAAAAGATAAGGCTAAATGTGAAAAATCACCAATTGAAGTATGTCCAACAAATTCAACAATTTTTGAAACCGAAAACGAAAATAATTTTGAACATGTTATGTACTTGGATGCTGAACCTTCAATTTATTCATTTTTGCAGCATAAATTTAAAGAGGTGGGGGAATCAAAGACATCATCATCTAAAAGGAAACGCCTCAAATTGGAACTTGAACCTGATCCACATCTGAAGAGGAAAATTAGAAAAGATGTGCTAATGTTGTTGGATCTAGGCGTTACATAACCATCTCACCCCCATGTCTGGCTGAAGACTTAAAACTTAGCGCTTCTTGGGAGGCAACCCATGTTTTCTTTTATTGCATTCAGTTTTTATTATGTTTTAGTTTATTTTATTTTGATTTTTGATTTTATTTTGTAGGATTGCATCAATTTTGAAAGTCGCCAAACGGAGCTGTTTTGAACACCTGCATTGATGGCTGTTTTCGAGCAGTTTGGAGTCGAAATCTGGAAAACTGATTCGAATAGAAGTTGTAGACAATTTTCTTAGCTTTCCAGCAAAAAACAATTCAGCCCATTTCGACATCTACAGCTCCAGATATCGCCAAAATACTGAAGGCTGCGCGTGCAGAAATTTAAAGACAAATCAGGGGAGATATTCTAAACTTTTTGCATTCTTTTTGTATTTCTTTTTCTTTCCCATTGAGGACAATGTGACATTTAAGTTTGGGGGGAAGGTTTACAAATTTATTTTTATTTTTATTATTTTAGAAAAGAAAAACAAAATTTTAAAAATGATTTCAATTAGGCTCACCATTACACTTTTGAGTTCTTTATGGTGATAAGCATAAAAGACAATTTTTTTGGTATAAACAATTTTTTTTTTTATAAAGCAATATTAAGCATACTTATTTACTTTAGGAGTATTGAGTTTCAAAATTCCTTACAAAATTGTGTGAGTCATGCTATTATACATAAAAGACAAATGTGATGCTTTTTCTTGTGATTATCCCCTTTAATCTAGTCCTAAACAGAGTTTAAGTAAATAGAGTAATAATGAAAAAAAAGAAAAAAAAAAATTTGAATAAAGTCAATCTACTCCAATGTTTTGAGTTGCTTAGTAACTAGGGGTATTCATCACAAATGTCTACACTTACGTAGAACAGCAACTTGAAATATGAGTGTGCAAAACACTTTAAGTTTGTGACTTGTTGAGTAACCGGGTGAATTCATCACAAATGTTTTGCATTCGCGTCAAAAGGCAAGTGACAACTTAAAGAAGAGACCAAAAAAAAAAAAAACAAAAACAAAAAAACAAAAACAAAAAAAAAAAAAACAAAAAAAAACTCTAGTTTGCTACTCGGTTTGTAGTAGAGAGAAGGGATAATCACAGATTGAGTTGTTGCATAATATAATTACATTAATTGCATGACAAATGCGATTTTTTTTTTGGGAATTATGAATAAATAATTGCACTGGAGAAAGTGGGTATGCTTAGTTTTACTTTATTTGCAATTGTTTATATTTTTAATTGTAATTTTGATGCTTGCATGATAAGATTTCTTGGTGTGATGGGTTGAGCCTACTATTATTATTCCCTTGTTCATGATTCTACTTTTTGCTCGAGGACAAGCAAAATCTTAAGTTTGGGGGTATTTGATGTGTCGAATTTATATACAAATATTTGTACTCAATTACCTATTAAAATGACTTGTTTTCGCTGATATTGTCTATAATTCATCATATTTCTATAAGATTTAATTTAATTAATTATTTTTGAAGAAATAGTATTTTTGATGCAAAAAGTAAAGAATTGTGAAAAAAAAAAAATCAACAAACAAAGTAAAATAATTGATTTATAAATTTTTATTGTTTTGTTAAAAGTGCGACAAATAATTTGTAAAAGGATTTTTATACGCGAATTTGATTTATAGTTAGTTTAATTAATTTTAAACTAATTAATTTTATTTTATTTAAAAATCCTAATTTTTGGTATTATTTTGTGTACGCAGAAGCACGTGGGTGGCAGAAAAGGAAGAAAAGAAAGAAAGAGGAAGTAAATAAAATTCTGGGTTATAAAAGGAATGAAATAAAGAAAATGGGAGGACTAATCTGCAAAAAAGTGCAAACCCTAACTCCTTCCCGTTCTCTATATATACAAAGCAAAGAAGAGAGAAGAAAGTAGGAGGTGACGGCTGTACAATAACAAAAGAAACAAAAAGAAAGAAAAGTCAGAGAGAGAGAGAGTACTTCTTCTCTCTTCTCTCTCTTGCACGGCATCCAAGGAAGCACACACTGTGTGGGCAGTAGGATTTCCGAAGTGCACCCAACAGAAGTGTGCCGACCTGGACTCTGACGCGTGGGACCAACGACTTCTTCTTCTCTTCTTGCGTGTTGGACGAAGACAGCAGGAGGTGCTGCTGACCTGGCTCTGATCCGGACGTGACAGGCGGCTCAGAAGACAGCGATGCTGCTGTTGTGCGCGCGGTTCCCGAGGCGACTTGGACCCTTGCAGACGCGACCCACTGACGCTGCTGACTTGCTGAGTTCGGCAATCTTTGGACTTGGAGACGGGTGAATATGTATCAAATTATTTTTTATATTTTTTTGTGTGTACTTCTTCTCTAAATATTTTTAGATGCAATCCAAACAATTCTATTAATTGCAAATTTGATCATGAACTGAATTGATTGTTCTAGAGGGTGAGATGTAACCAAGTTTTGAACACAGATTTTAATTCCTTGCTCTTACTATATTTTTCCTGATTGTGTTTTAAATTTTTATTATTTATACATACAACATGGTGGATAGACATTTGTATGAATTTTTAAATCATAAATAGGTAATTTGTGATTAATAAAAATTAAAGACCGTATATTGGAGGACGTGACCGTTAAGAAATCCAATTTTTCAATTAATAATTTGGTGGATAGACGAATGATTAATTGAGAATAATTTTTAGACTACGTTGATAGAGTGGTTAAAATCTTTAGGATTTTGGTCGACAATTTGGGAAGGATAATATTTTTAATTATAAGGAATTATAATTTGTGTGATAAACGAGGTGAACCAAGAGCCCTAGAACAAATTTTACCCTTAACAAATTACAAGAGCTTCAAAGTTTTACAGCCCTCTCCCTCTTCACCAATTTAGTTAGATTAAATTAGATTAGAGTAATTTAGTTGTTTTATTATTCAATACATTCGATCTTCCAAATAGTGATTAATCTAGTGATATCGGTACTCAGTAAAATATCTAGTCCCTGTGGGTTCGACACTCTATTCACCTATCTATATTACTTGTGCGATTTTGTACACTTGCAAACATCAACATCAGCCCGCCCTAGCCCTTGCCCTTGCCGTTGCTAGTGCCCTTATCCATCGTCTAATTTCGGTATGTATTATTCAATCTTGTTTATTATCTTGTAAGATAATTTCGGTATAGTTATTATTCAATCTTGATTATTATCTTGTATGATACAAACTAGACAGACAGATCCCTTTACATAGTGCCTACCGATTTAATTAGGTCCAACTTCTTTCTTTCTTTCTTTCTACATAATTTTCCACTGCCCTTCATGATATTTTACAACATTGTCCTACATAAATTCATGATGAATTTAATTCGATATAGATAGAAGCTACAACTTCTCTTTAAGAAGTATTATTAATCCGAATATATATATATATATATATATATATATATATATATATATATATATATATATATATATATATATATATATATTCAGTATTAATCCTTCAGATCAGAAACTTAAGGTGAGGCATTCACTTGTAGGATGAGAGTCCTGTCATATTTTCTTAAGACTTGCAAATTCAAAATTGGGCGTTTATTAATCAATCTTCTTAAGTTTTGAATTTTTGATGCGCCATGGTTAAATTGTGTATTGTTATAGAAATAACAACTACTCAATTTTGCTTCTCAAACATTTGTTTTCAGGGACACACAGGGAGGGTTATTTGATCCTTCTAATTGGCCCAAGTCAAGATTAAAATAAGCTTTCAATACAACAAATGTATTATAAAAATCTTATCATGATTGACACTAATTAAGATAGTTAGCTACATCACGGGACAAATCTTGAATTGAAATCATGAATTTTAATAATAGCTTTGAATAATTTTCAACCCAATAATGTTGTTGTAGCTTCACTAGCATAATATGTGCAAAAAGCATGACAACTAAATTGGTCTAAGTTTTGGACAACTTTACTTCCGTGACAAATGACCTATGCATTATTTTGTGACCTCCACCAACTTCGGTATAGTTATGATCATGAATACACTTAATCTGCATTACAGATAGAATGACAACAAAAGAATATATTAGAGTCTTGCTCACGCAGTATGTACATTTTCCAGCAAAAGATTGCCTTTAACACAGAATGACAGGGATTAAAGTATTAATGCTAGATGCTAGAAGTATTGTTCCACAGTATATTCCGCAGCAAAATTATTGTGCAAAACTAGCTAATCCGCCGTCCACGATCTTTACCTTGAACCTGCTTAGCAAAATTATCAGAAAGAAAGATAGATGATTATCAGCAACTCATAAAGTTAAGTATCTGAACCATATGACAGTTGAAGCATTGGCAAACCAATCAAATTTCTCCAAGTGTAATAGCAATCAAAGTTAGAACATCTTATTACATTATTTGAAACAAATTTATAACATTTTTCTCTTTGGGCATGTTTTTAAGTTTTTGATTATTAGGAACAAAAATGAAGAGTCGAATCTGTGGCCCGGACCAAGAATACAAGTAGAGTGTCTTCTTTTCAACTAATGGAAAGGCATTAGAACTATTGTGTTTGTGGGGTAATCAGTTCTTTTTGATATTATATTTTGATGATTTAATGAAATTGGAAGTCTCATATAAGATTAGGTGTCAATTTTTGATGCATGCTTACTCTGATTATTTCATTAACAGATTAATAAATATATGAATGGTCCAAGTAAAAGATTCGTTATGTGATATAGGAAATGATTGCATACTTGTAAAAAACCACAGGAAAATGTGTTAGCACTTTCTTTCTTGGCAGTTCCAACCAGTTAAAGTATTGGATTGATGTTCTAACATAGTAAATATAACTTTCTTTCTTGGCACCGTGATTATCAATCTTGTTTATTATATTACTAGTGTTTAGTAAAGTTATTCTTCACTCTACAGTGGGAAATTGCAACTCAATTATATGTCAGATTATATCAGTTTTGAAATTCATGAGCTTTCTTCTGTTTCCTAACACCAAAAGTATATCTTTTACTCTTGTTTTTCAGTGAAAGATGATGAGACCATCAAAAATAAATTAACAGAAGAAAAAATCTATAGAATTGCACCAGAGGTTATCAAAATATATTGAAGAGTAAATATTTATGAATTTGTAGTATAGATATTTTGTTGGAAGAAAGAGTCTAAAAGAAATATGCATTTTAATTCATGATTTTTAGTTTCAGATTGAATCATATTTTCGAAAATGGATGAAAGTTGGATTAATAAGTCACGATTATCCAAGGAGTATCTGGATGGCATGAATGATTTTATTAACTTTGCAAAGAGAAATTCTCCTGACCCAAACTTAAATTTGTGTCCATGTGTTCGGTGTTCAAATTGTGATTTGAGAACATGTGACATAGTTGAGACACATGCGATTTGCAATGGTTTTTTTTACTGGGGTATACAAGTTGGTTTTGTCATGGAGAGTCTGCTCAGTCAGTTTCCAATGGTACGGTTGTACGTGAAGACACATCTTTATTTACAAGTCAGCCAAGTGTTGTCGATGAGATGCACTCTTTAGTGGGAGATCGTATGAGATTTCATAACTTTCAAATCCACACAAACAATCCAATCAACCAAGTTTGCGATGAGTCAGCAGAAACATTTATTCATGGTGGTGGGGTGGGAGAAGAAATGCATGGTGAAGAAATTAATAAAGAATTGCCTTTAATAAGTTGTTGAAAGATGTAAATACTCCCTTATATCGTGATTGCATTCAGTTTTCAAAGTTTTCATTTATTGTTAGACTATTTTAGATTAAATGGATGGTCTGCCAAGTCCTTCAACTTGCTTCTGGAATTGTTGAATGAAGCTTTTCCTGAAATCCAAATCCCAAATTCATCCCATGCCACAAAAAATTTTCTCAAGTATTTTAATTTAGGGTACGAGAAGATAACAGCATGCCCATATGATTGTATGTTATTTAGAGGGAATAAGAAGGCTCTCGAAGAATGTGAAGTATGTGGTACTTCAAAATGGGTACAAACGCCAAGAGATGATGAGCAAACAGATGAGGCAGTTTCAACAGTTAGGACAAAGAAGTATGCAAAATACTGCGTTACTTTCCTTTGATTCCTTGACTATAAAGATTGTTCATGTCCTCTAAAACATCTTCTGATATGAGATGACATGCAGAAGGTCACAAGAAGGATGGGATTCTTAGGCACCCGGCTGATTCTGCATCTTAGAAAAATTTTGACGAAAGATATCCTGATTTTGCTGAAGATCCCCGGAGTGTGAAACTAGGAATGGCCAGTGATGGTTTTAACCCATTTAGGCAAATGAGTAGCACTTGCAGCATATGGCCCGTTGTATTAATTCCATATAATCTTCCCCCTTGGTTGTGCATGAAACAATCATCATTCATTTTGTCCATCATTATTCCTGGACCAAAAAGCCCACGAAATGATATAGATGTGTATCTGCAGCCATTGATTGATGAATTATCCCAATTGGGGAGGGTGTTACAACTTATGATGCAACATTTAAAGAAAGTTTTCGTCTCTGAGTTGCATTGACTTGGACAATAAACGATTTTCCTGCATATGCAAGCTTATCTGGTTATAGCACGAAAGGACTCTATGCTTGTCCATGTTGTGTTGAGCAAACAAATTCAAAGTGGTTGTATAAAGGCAAAAAGTTTTACTACATGGGTCATAAGAGATGGTTGTCTGACACACATACTTTTAGAGCAGAAACATCAACATTTGATGGTATCGATGATTGGAGATGCTCCAAGATCTTTGTCTGGGTCAGATGTGTTAAGGCGACTAGAAGGACATCAATTCACTTTGTCAAAGGATCCAGCAGTAATTAAAGCATCTAAGAAGTGGGCTAGAGATGAACAACATGAGAACACCGATTCATGTGATGCAGATGAGTGTGACAATCAGGTTGATTCAGGGTCATGGCAGAAGAAGAGTATTTTTTTCCAGTTGCCATATTGGGAGCATACTTTACTACATCATAACATAGATGTGATGCAGCTTGGTAAAAACATCGGTGAAAATATTATAGGAACAATTATGGAGGATGATCAGAAGACGAAGGACAATCTTAAGTCTCGCCTTGATTTAGTAGAATTGGGCATAAGACATGAGTTGCATCCTGAAGAATTACCCAATGGCAGAGTATGACTTCCTCCTGCAATCTACTCAATGTCAAAAAGGGAGTTGGAGATATTTTGCAATGTTATACAGCAACTTAAAGTCCCAGATGGCTATTCATCTAATATAGCAAGATGTGTAAATTATAAGAAGAAAAAGCTGCAGGGTCCAAAGTCACATGACTACCATATATTGATGCAAGATATCCTTCCCGTAGCTCTGAGATCTTTAATGTGTGAGCCAATCACTTCTGTCCTGAAAGATATATGTAGAATATATAAAGGACTTTGCTCTAAAGTGTTACATGTTGAAGATATTGACAAATTGGAACAACGTGCTGCCTTGACACTTTGTCAAATGAAGAGGATATTTCTCCCATCATTCTTCACTATAATGGTTCACTTAGTAATCCACCTTGCCGATGAAGCAAGACTTGATGGACCAGTACATTACCGTTGGATGTATCCCATTGAGAGGTAATTCTTCATGCGTCATTAAACAAATAACTTTTTTAGTTTTATGCTATTCCTCCATACGTTTTGTAATCCAGATATACTTGTTTAGGTACCTTTACCGACTTAAGGGTTATGTTAAAAATAAAGCTTATCCAGAAGGCTCAATTGCAGAAGGATATCTTTCAGAGGAGTGCTCCAATTTCTGTTCAAGGTATCTCCATGGTGTGGAGACATGTCATAATAGACCAAGGAGAAACTCAGACACTTCAAATCTCAAAGGGACTAAATATCTCTTCCAGACCGCTGACACTACTTTCGGAAAAATTGATGCATTTGAGTTAGATGACTTAACATGGGAATAAGCACATCGATATGTGTTGGATTATAGTGCATCATGTGAGCCATATCGAGTGTAAGTTGAATTTGGATTAATATGAATTTATTGCTCACAATTAGGAAGTAGTAAAATATTTCTTAATATCCATTCGTTTTATTTTTGTTCCAGCGAATTTATCAGGATAATGAAAAGAAGGCACAGACCAAAAACATTGAAACCACGTGAGAAACATAAGTTAATGAATGAAAAATTCCACAAGTGGTTTGAAACTAATGTAAGTCACCATCCCGTGGCTTGGATGACTATATCTTTTAATGTTTAAGTCTAATACTAATATGGTTTACTTTGTAATTTTAGGTTTCTTCGTTAGGTGATGATGAGGTGACACCTGAAATAAAAATTCTTGCCAAAGGTCCCCATAAAATGGTTAAAAGATATAATGGATACATATTCAACGGATTCAGATTTCGTACTCAGGATCCTGAAAGAAATTTGAAGTCTCAAAATAGTGGCATTGTAGTTACTTCAAAAACTAGAAGCTATGCCTCTAAAAATAACACGAATCCTGTAGATGGAGATGTTGACTATTATGGGGTGCTCACAGATATTATAGATTTGGATTATTACGAGCATTTTCGAGTAGTCTTATTTCGTGGAGATTAGGCAGGGATAAATAACATAAAAGTGGATAAGCTGGGTTTTACAATTATAAATTTTGCACATCTAATTCACACTGGGACACCCATTAGCCATGAACCATTTGTGTTTCCGTCTCAAGTGGTCCAAGTTTTCTACATTCAAGACCCAATAGTGCCAAAATCATACAAAGAAATAACTATGCAACCAAGAGATTTATTTCAATTGGGGGACGATTCAGATGATGATGACGCTGATCTTATGAATAATTTTACTGCTACTGAGTTTCCAACATTTGATATAAACATTTTATATTATAGTAGTGGTCATACGTGGCTACGTACGGATGGAGAAGAGGGTGACATATTTGACGATATTTGTTGATATAGTATCTTAAATTATTTCTTGTTTTTTGTATCGGTTCAATTGAGCATCAATCATTTACAAATTAATGGTATATTGTGATAATTTGTAATTTTTATAAATTTATGTTAAATGACTCGTCTCAATTTATTGTTTCGTGTATATTTCCTTAAATATTCATTATTTCATGTATATTTCCTTAAATTTATTTTTTGGTTTTTATAATGTTCTGTAAATAGGTGACAGATGGCTAGAAGAAAAAAGAAGGTGGTCGCGATTAGGCAGGAGGACCTGGTAGATCCTCCCAGCATGGGACCTTCGACTGAGCACCCTACAAGAGAAAGTGGAGGTGCGGCGCATACAGATGACACTCCAGTCGACGTCGGTGAGGATAGCACGACCACCACTGTGAGGAGGAGAGGACCAACCAAGATAAAGGAGGTATGGAAGCTCCAAAATGATGAGAAGATATTAGTGAGCAACAACGGATTCGGTCAGCCAACTGGAAATGGCGGGAGCAAGCTCGGTAAATTTTGCGGGGTAATAGCAAGAAATTCTCGGCTGCTTCCCTTATGCTACAAGACTTGGTCAAAAATTCCAAAAAACCACCAAGGAGGAAGCGTTCTCTATTATTAAGGTATCAATCTATCCTTACGGGAAGCTTCTTAGATACACTATTTTTGTGTAGGTTTTGCTCATATAGTATATTGCCAGTATATTGCCAGATTATGTCTATAGTGATACCAAGTTCATCATACGTTCATACATATTTAACTCAAAAACGAAGTTCACTGTGTATGTGTATCCTGGTTGAATATCACTTCAGTTTAATATTTTTATTATCCAATTAAATTGTGTTATGCTCCTCTGCTTTCCTAAGTGATACTGTAAATGTTATAATTGTGTTGTGGTATTTTTATGTATACAAAGCATATTTTGATTACGAGATAGTTTTAAGTTCCAGGTAGATTTGTGGTGCACGAAGTTATTTTTCCCACTATGCTTAAGAGTCGGGTACTTTGGAATTACAAAATGATACTTCTGTCGACCAAATTTTTTTCAAGTTAATGCATTTTTTTCTTGGAAGCATTTTCAAGTCATATTAATGTTTCACAACAATCTCAAGTGCAGTCTTATGGATCTTATTGCGCAATCTTTTACTCATTGTGGTGGCAACAAAAAAAGAACAAAACTCGTTGTGTTGTATTCTTTTAATGTACTTTAAATCCGCTAATGTTTTGGGACCTGTTGCACTTTCAAGAATTGCTTTTGATTTTTGGATAAATGCTTGTAGTCCTTGAAAGTAAATATAGGCCAAAGCATTATATATTCTTTACAATGCTAAGCATTGTAAACATTTTTTACAATGCTTTTGAATCACCAAATTTTTTTATTCACTAGGAATACCAAACAAAACCAAAGTCGATTTGATGAATGAGGCCTACTTGGTAGTGGAACTTGATTCGGTCGCCCAATAACTTTTTCATGTTTTTCACTATAACTATATGTAGTCATAATTTACGAAGTTTGATGTAGAAATAATCTCTTTGTGATCATCCACTTTCCATGAACTTAATGAAGTGCAATTCATATATTTTTATGAACTACATTTCCTCATGCCAATGATATTATTGTTATGTCTTACAAGATCATTTGACATGTAACTTATAGTTTCTTAAAATGAAGTCACTAACTTCCAATATAATTTTGCCATATACTTGTGTGTTGGTTTCCAGTATAATTTAATTATCTACAGCAGTGCATGAAGAAAATATACAGAATATGCGCTATATATTTTGTCATGTATTATATGTTCCTCATCGAAGTGGTACCATATACTTGTTTTTTTAGTAGCTGCTCTGCATCTGAATGTGTCATATACCAGTGTCTCTTGAATCTTTGACTGTGATCTACTTCATACATTCCCAACAAATACAGTTACATAATTATGGATCCATGGGTCCTCTGCTTTGAGGATAAGCTTGTTCAATTTAATAGTTAGTTAATGAAAGTGTGCAACTTAAAAGTGAAAACACACTGGGTATATTATGTAACTGTATTTTGTATTCCTTCTGGATACAAAATGAGCACAAACCTTCATTTTGAAAAAGTATTTACACGATATATTATTGAAGCTGACATGGTATGTATCAAGCTGACATGGTATTTAGACGACATATTAGTTTATGAAACTGCTTAAAGATCTCTAACATAAACTCTTCTAAGCTTTCATATGGATTTCTTTCTTCTTATCTGACTGACTCTTAGTGTTTTGCGGTAGTTTTATTTATTTTTTTCTTTCTCATATATTTTTGAGTTTGTATTTTCTCATTTGGATTACTTTGAGTCATTCGTTCATTTTAGTGAAATGCAGTCGACTGAGTTTTCTTTCAGAGTTAAGAATGCTAACTACTAAATTCTCTTGGTAGTAGTTAGCTTTCTTAACTCTGAAAGAAAGGTAAGAAAAGAGATGGGGTTATAGCAGGAGGAATCTGTTGAGGTTGTCCAGCAGTGTCAAATGTTGATCAATATATGTCGATATCAGTTATATATATCTGATTAATGTTATTTTGTAGCAAAAATTTTCTTACCATGACGTTGTTAACGGATGGCTGGATAAATCGGTCTCTAAGAAATGGAGGGACTACAAGGGCTTCCTAAAAGGAAAGTATTATGTGCCAGAGAGGACCGAGGCTGAGAATGCGAGGGCGGTTCCCGTCGGTGTGACACCACAAGATTGGCAATTTCTTGTCAATTTTTGGTGAAGTGATACGGAAAAGGTATATACTACCAAAACTTCCATCCTTTTGTATTCTATTGAAGATATATTTTCTTTGAAGTTGCGAATTATAATCATTAACAGAGAAAAGCTGGCATTGGTATAAAAAGCCGAAAGATGTTGAAACTGAAGCACACTACTGGGAGCGCCAGCTTTGCGGTAGTTCGAGAAGAGCTGCTAAACTATGCTTCAAATTTTTTTGAAGTCATTTTATTATAGTTATATTATAGTTCAATAAATGATGATGCATATTCTTTGAGTATCCACAAATCGCTACCTTTATAACACGAGGTGGTTTTATGGGATCGTTTCTTTAAGTTAAATTGTTAATTTTGCAAAGATCACTCTGTATGTTATCTCAGGTTTGTCATGATTGAACCAAACCCAACCCATCAACTCATATACATCTTAACATTGCACAAAAGTTACTCTAACGAAATTTAAGTTGGCTGAACTTGGGAGGTATAGTAACAAACACATCTATCCCAATTATCAATGGGGATAATAAATTTCGATTTGATGGCTGACATCCAATTCATTTTATTTGAAGTATTTTATTATAGTTTTAAATATTGATCTTACTTGTATATAGGAAGCATCAAATGAGGGAGAGAAGGTCGGCGATGTAGATTTTTTTGAAACTACCCACAAAGGTAAGGATGGAAAATTTAGGGATGACGTGGCAGCCGATATTGTGGTAAATAAAAAGCTTTTAAATTAATTTTAATTTGGTATTTAATCTTATAAATAAAATAATTTTGAAAATTAAATTTGTCTTTGGTATCTTTTGCAGAAGGATGCCAGAAAGAAGATTGAGGAAATGTCATCTTCTTCTTCCGCCGATCCATTGACGCTACAGTGTCAAGTTCTCTCCGAATTTAGGGGACGCGAGCGTTCCGGTCGTGTGCGTGGGATGGGGCTAGGACCAACACCCACCAGCGTCTTCGTTTCTTGTACATGTTCTTCCAGTGGGGCCGAGCCCACACATGATGATGTTGATCAGCTGAAGGCAACAGTGGCACGTCTAGAGGCTCAAATGGCTCAAATGGCGACGTTAATCGGGCAACAGTCACAAGGAATTCCAACTCAAGCACCGGTTAGTATTCTACAACTAAATACCCACTTTTTTAACAACAACCCTGAGTAAAAATAACTTCTTCAAGAATATTGGGTTTGGCATTGCTGATGTCTGTATCATGCTAGGCATTGCTGATCTTTTATAGTAGCTTTAAGTACTAGATATATTTCTTTATTATTCCCAGATCTGATAATTGCAGGTTAGTCTACATTGCCCTTCTTTTGTTTCTATTTTAGCTGTATTTGTTTCAACCTCCAGATTCTGTGCAACTGTAATAAACCTGTCAGCGGTCAGCAGCTTAATCATAACTTTTCTTGTATCTAAATTTATATTCTCAATTTTTTTATTCAACACTACATCCTGAAAAAATGATTTGAGGATAAATTTATCTTTTGTTTATTCTATACTTCACAGTTTTGATTATTAGTATTGCTATCATGTTTGCCTTCTCAATACTTTGAGACTTTTTGCCACCTCCATGTGTCTCTAGAATCCCTCCATGTAGAGGACTTTGTATTTTTTGTTCAGTTTTCCAGAGTTCTTAGTGTCAACATATCAATAGGGAAAGGAATTTGCAATGCATACAACACTATAGCTGATTACTTGTTGGAATTCTATGTAGATTTTTATTCATCAGATAAGGTCATGAGTTTATTAACATTGTCGGATGTTTTAGCAATTTGATTTTCAATGTTATTGATGACAATAATTCAACAGTTTTAGTTCATTGGCAGAGGAATTCTTGCTATAGTAGTAGTTTTATGTTCAGAGTTATTCTGTCGATGATTTAAATTTCGAAGAGTTAACTTTGATGAAAACATATCTTATAAACAAACAAATAAAGTGAAGCCATCAATCATATGAACATTGTGGTAATACAACAATATGTCATATACTTAATTTTTATGTCATTATACACATTTCTCGGTAGATCTACTCAAGAAAGGAGAGTGGCTCTTTCATATAATCCATATAATTCTTTCATACAAATCTCTTTAACTTCTAGTAAATTTAATTTGAACGAATCTGCCAAAGAATGATATTTTGTTCTTTTTCCAAATTTACTAATCTGAAGAGTAATTCCATGGTTGATTCACATCACTGAACTTGATTTACATACTGCAGTTTGACTATGAATCAGAGATCAAATGGTTTGTAGGCTTCTAAGTAACTTCAAGTACCTCTCTTGATTTTCCCATTCACTTGTTCTTTATGGTAAAATGCGATCTTGTCAGATACATAATAGAATTGGCTTAACAGTTAAATATTGACCAAGTAATCCTAGGGTATTCCTACCATTTTAATAATTTTTATGGTTCAAATTTTGTCATTAAATACAGTACAGGCACACAAAATATGGTAATATACTAATACAACTCGTGTGTGTAATTTAGTTCATTTGGCTAAAAAAATGGTAAAATAACGATGGAATTGATGATAAAATATTTATGTTTTTCTACAGAGTCAGCGTATTCCATCGGTTTCCAGTCACGCACATACACTAGGGCAAAATAACGATGGAATTGGAAGCAACACCGGGCCACACGAGGAGACTCTCCTGCTGTAGTTTGTCGGATTCAGACTTTTTTTAAAATGTTTTGTAGGAATTATATCTATGTTCTGTAATAACTAAGTGTTAAACAACATATACATTTGACACTCATTGTATGACAGTTTATATGTGTTATATATTTTTTTTCTATTGAGTTGTTTTTTGTGATAATAACCTTACAACTGATGATCCCTTAAAGTTTGTAAGACAACCTTCAAGTGCTCAGCATGCTCATCACGGTTTCGAGAATAGACCAGGATGTCATCAATGAACACCACCACAAACTTTTCCAGGAAGGGAGAGAAAACCAGATTCATCAAGCTCATAAACACAGCTAGAGCATTAGTAACTCTGAAAGGCATCACTAAGAATTCATAGTGCCCATATCTTGTACGAAAAGCAGTCTTCTGTAAATCATCGGCTTTCACTTTAACCTGATGGTAACCAGTACGAAGAATCAGCTTCTAAAATACAGAAGCACCCCCCAACTGATCAAATAGGTTATCAATCCATGGCAACAGATACCTGTTCTTCACTGTGACATTATTGAGCTCACGGTAGTCAATACACAACCTCCGACTACCATCCTTCTTATTGACGAACAGTACAAGAGCTCGCCAAGGCGAAACACTTGGCCTGATAAAACCTCTATCCAATAACTCCTGAATCTGCTCCTTCAACTAAGCCAACTCAACATGAGCCATTCAGTACGGACTCTTAGAGATTGAAGCTGTTCCAGACTGAACATCAATACTGAACACCACTTCACAATCTGGCGATAATCCTGGTAATTACTCAGGTAAAACAACCAGAAAATTCTGCACAACCAACGGTGCGATAACACCATCAGCACACACTTCCTCCATAACTCCAACTTCCTGACTTGCCAACTTCTCCACCTAAGTAAGCAGTGTTTCACTGGCACAGAATTCAAATTTCTGACATTCTGGCATTTGGAACACCACCTTCTTCTTGCGGCAGTCAATCACAGCATGAGTGGCACCAAGCCAATCCATCCCCATAATAACATCAAATCCAGAATTATTGATGACAATCAGATTGACAACAAAATCCACACCACCAATAACCATTGGACTCTGCTCACAAATCTGAGAACATACGACAACACCCCCACCTGTAGAAATATTCCAAGCTACTGGCATAGCGCTACTAGCCAAGTGATGCAGGTCGATGAAGCAGGTTGAAACAAAAGAATAGGTAGCACTAGAGTCAAAGATAACCTGAGTAGGGAAGGAATGAACAAGGATAATGCCTAGGAAGAAGCCAGAGTGAGGATACAAAAGGCAGAAGCAAGGTGCAAGAAATATACATGAATGGAGGGTAGCATGATAAAGCAACAAGGAATCCTGGGACCTGTGGGTTATGGGCCCACCATGCTTCTGCTGCACTACTCTGATGATGAAGCTCCAATCTGTAGACATGTCATTGTAGATCAAGCGATGCCGATCGACGGACCAAGCAGGAAGGAGAAGAACGGATGACACCAGAATCAAAAGAATATGGGTATGAAAAAAATGAAATCATACCCAATAAGAAACCAATGAACGGAAGGGATCAAAGAGGAATCAAATAAGACTAGTTTCCAGATCATAAGTTGGTTATCAATTGTTCATGTGATGTCTGTATTGCACATACTATTGAGTCAAACCAATAAAACCCAAATCTGATTAATATATCAATCAAAGCCAAACTTTTTTTCGTTAGTCACGGTTGACTGATATATTATCCAAGTTCGGGCTCTGATACCACTAAAAATCTTGTCACACCCCGCTTCCCAAAAATACGAAATACAAGTACTTGACATTGCCCCACTGAAAGACTATCGTCACCCATAAGCTGTTTATCCGATCAACTCAACAATATAATCAATACAGAACAGTTGCGTAGGCAATGATAATAATCCCATGAAAAATAATACTTAGAATAAAACAATATGAAATATCCCAAATACAATAATAATCCAACATCTGAAAACAAATAATAAAATCTGGGACATAAGCCCAATACAATAATAAATCCCAATACAATAATAAATCTCAAACACAATAGCAATAAGTCTCAATTCAATAGTTCAATGGAATAACATTCAATTATAACGCAATAGTTCTTTAGAATGTTTGCTGTCCAATCCCAGCAGACAATTCTCTTTCATTACCTGTCTACACTTCATCTAAAAAGGGAAGAAAATTGTACTTAAAGCAAGTGATGCACAACAAGTAGGGAAAGCAAAGAACAATGGAATAACGGTATAACAATGAAATTAATCGATCAATAGGAATCAATAAAATGGGACAATAACAATAATCAATATCATGATAATCTATGCAATGGCTATAAACAATGATTTAATATTCGGTAACAATATTCAATGATCAATAACAATAACACTTAGCCAATATTCGATATCAATAGAAATAATGATGAACAATAGGCAATGTCGATGTGATGCAATTCTTAAGTCTATTAATCATTTTAAATCCCAACTAATGCACGTACTACTGTGTCTCATATGTTCCAAACCACAGGTTCGATGCATACAATCAATTTCGTTTAGACTCTAGTGGTAAATTTTATAGTTCATGTACTGGGTATGATGACGATAACAATATAACACGGGCCATTGAGACGATTTCTTGCACAATGGCGATAACGATAATAACACAGGCCATGGTGTAATTTCTTACACGATGACGATAACGGTAATAATATGGGCCGTCATCTGAGTACAATCCCCATATCATCAACTACTCTAGTCAGTCCCTTAAACCCCAACTTGTTAATTATTTATCAATGCAACAATAAAATATACAATTTGAGACATGAGATGAAAAATAGTATCAATAGGGGAAACAGTAGGATGGTAATGTAAAATAGGACAGTTAGAATGATGACAATAACTCATTGGGATCACGAAAGGCATCATACATACACTAATTCATGCAATAGTATGATATAGAAAATTAATCTATTAAAATCTGGATTATAAAATTCTGGACAGCAAGAGTAGTCTGTAAAAAAATATAATTTACCGCTGCTACAGAAAATGAAAACTGAATCCGTCAGAAATTCTAGAAACTAGACTTCCCAACGAATCCAACGCATATTTAAAGTTCAAAATCCGACAAAAGTAGCTTGGTCAAACAGATCCTTCTTTACAAATTTTATGTTCAGGTAAAATTCGACATCATGTTATTTTATTTTTTTGAAACAACAAGAACTCAATAATAAATTCATTCAAAATATTTTCTGGACTCTTAAACATGTTAAGCAACGATCTGGAAATTATCAGAGCAAAATTTTATCATTTGATCAACCTTTTAACAGTTTGAATATTTAATATACAAAGAATCTGAAAATCTGAAAGTATAAACAAAGCTGTAGTAAAACGAGCATAACTTTTGCTACACAACTCGGAATTCGGAAATTAAAGATGTTCTGGAAACTAGAAAGATAAGTTCATAAGAAAGTTATTCATTTTAAGATCATTCACCGAGTCGAAAATAGCAGACAACATACAGCCAACAAGCAACATACAGGTTTTTAGGTATTTTTCCATGGAATAAATTAATTAAACATGATGGGTAACAATTCAATTAGTCGATGAAATTCTCAATCAGATGAAGGGTATAACAACATGGTAAATAAGATTAAGAACACATACATACATTAATTTATCATCAATCAAACATCGATCAATCGAACAACATACAACCTAGCAATTCTCTCTACAATAATTAATTGTGTCATGATTATATGATTAACCCTATTCTCAATTTTACATGAATGCATGAAAGATTCAATCTTTAAAGTCAAAAGTGGCTCGATGTCAAGAATATTGGGTTAGCTCGTGTAAACCCTCAATAGACCCAACGAAGATAATCAATATAATGATATGATAACGAATATGATGTACTTGCAAGAATTTCAATGAAACTTGAATTTGATACAATGTACAATTCAAGGGGAAAGTGACTTGCCTCTAAGACGATGAAAACGAATACTAAGAATACTGGGATAAGGATCCCGAAGCAACAAATGCACGAACTAATACAACTTAGCACGTGTGATACACGTGCAAAAAAACTAACAAAGCAACAACCAACAGCATAGAGCAATAGACAGCAATTGAATGGCAACAGCAGCAACAGTAGAAGAGAGAGAGAAGGCACGACAGGGTTGCGACGACGTTGCTGGCTGACGTCGATGGCGACAGTGGGCGGCACGAATGGCGGCGGTGTTCTGGGGTTCGGGATCGGGTGTTGGAGTTTGGCTGATGGCGGCTTGACGAGGAACAGGGGGTTCGGGTTTGAGTGGTTCACGGCTGAGGGGGAGAGCTAGGGCGTTGACTGGGTTCATCAACTGGGTTCATCAAATAGTTATTCAAATTTATCATAAATGTTTCTAAATTATCCCATAATTTCCTACATCATCCAAAATAATTAATAACATACAATAGATACAATTTTCTTTACCCTTCCTAAACTCAAACCCTAGGTTTAATAAAATTTCCATATTATTAACATAAAAATTGAAATCTTTCACCTTAAGCATGTTATACATACTCTAAACATAAACTTACCATATTTTTTATGAAAAGAAATGAAAAGCATACAATTCCTTAAACAAAGATACAATTTAGTATACCTTAACGAAGTTTTCTTTGCAAACCAATACTGCCACTTGAAAGAGCACGTAAAAATCTCTTAAAACCCCCAAACAAAACAGAGCTTGAAGTGGGATGAGGGTTGAATGGCGAAACCTAAGTTTGGGATAGTTTGGGTTTCGAAGGAAGAAGAAAGAAGGAGGGTATGAGAATGGCAGGATTGAAATTTTTGAGAGCTTTAATTGTATGAAGGATTAGGAATTTGTGCCTAAGCCCAATTTCAAATAAAATCAACAAGGGTTATTTCTTCCTAAGAGCAAACAAGTCCTTCAAATTATAAATTTTCTAACCCTCTATTATGCACAAGTACATAGAAAAAATATCGGGTTAAATCAGAATCGTCTCCTCCGAGAAAACTCACCTCAAAACTCCTATATTTCCAATTTTTTCGGTTTTACCCCGAACATCCAATTAAATCATTATAAAATAAAATAAAACCAATTAATATAAGAAAATATTCTCAAAATAATATGTAAAAATAATTTAACTCAAATATTTAAGAATTTTAAAAGACAGATGTTACATTCTACACATCTCAAAAGAAGCTCATTCTTGAGCTACGAGGGTAGGGAAAACTCCTCAAATAATTCAGGATACTTTCTCTTCAACATTTCCAACATTTCCTCAGATTCCCAGGTATAGTAAGAACTCCATTGTATCCTTAGCAACTGAATAGCTTGTTGTCTTGTCTGTCGCACCGATCGATCCACAATAACCACTGGCTTTATATGATACTTCACATCCAACTAGGCTTCAATCTGTGATCGCTCCATAATTTGAGGTGGGTCTTTAACACACTTCTTCAACATAGAAACATGAAACACATCGTGAATGCCTGACATTTCATGGGTAAGATCCATACAATATGCCACCGCTCCCATCTTTATATAACTCTGAAAGGCCCAACAACCTTGGGTCTAATTTTCCCCGGTTCCCAAAATGGCGTACTCCACGCACTGAAGAAACCTTTACGAATACCAAATCTCCAACTTTAACTTTAAGAGGCCTCGGCTGCTGATCCGCATAACTCTTTTGTCGGCTACACACCTCAAAAGATGCCATGTCAATACTCACCTGATAACTATTATTATAAGCAAATTCAACCAATGGAAGATGATTCCCCCAACTACCTCCAAAGTCCAAGACACAAGAACGAAGCATATCCTCAAAAATCTGATTCACCCGCTCAGTCTGACCATTTGTCTCAGGGTGATAAGTCGTGCTCAAATCTAATTGTGTCCCCATCTCTCCCTGCAAAGATCTCCAAAATTCGCATATAAACAAGGAATTCCGATCTGATACAATAGAGCTGGGTACTCCATACAACTAAACTATCTGCTGAATATACAGTCTGGCCAAACTATCCACTGTCCTGGTAACCCGCACCGGAATAAAGAGAGCCGACTTTGTCAACCTGTCCATAATTACCCAAATACTCTCATTTCCCCTACGAGAACGAGGAATTCCATCAATAAAATCCATACTAATCATATCCCACTTCCAAAGAGGGATCTCCAAGGGCTGTAACAACCCAGAAGGTCTCTGATGTTCTGCTTCTACTTTCTGACAAGTGAAACACTTTGCAACAAAATCACCAATATCCATATCCTTCTTCATTCGTGGCCACCAAAAAGTCCTAAGATCTCAATACATCTTTGTGCCACTAGGATGAACAATATACTTAGTATGGTGAGCAATCTCCATCACCTGCTGCCGTAAACCATCCACATCAGGAAGTCTATGGTAATAATGAAGACCTCTCTTACTGTCTACTGACCAAATCTATAGGACATTCATCAATCTCATCCAGAATTAGGTCATGGATCATTTGTAACAAGTAAGAATCTCGGATCTGAGCTCGAATGATTAGCTGTAGGGTAGACGGCTGTATAGGTAAACTGCCCAAATATGAAGTCATGCCACCATCTACTACTGAAGTAAAATCAAATTGACCCAGTGTTTCTAGTACCTTCCACTCCTGGAACATCCGCAGAGCCAACATCTTTCTTCTACTTAAGGCTTCCGCCACCACATTAGCCTTCCTCGAGTGATATTTTATTTCAACATTAAAACTACTAAGAAATTCGAGCCACCTTTGTTTCCTCATGATAAGCTCCTTTTACGAGAACAAGTATTTCAAACTCCTATGATCTGTGAAAAGTTGAAACTGCTCTCCAAACAATTAATGTGTCTACATCTTCAACGCATACACTACTGCCGTCTATTCCAAATCATGTGTAGGATAACGCACTTCATGTGACCGCAACTGCTTGGATACATAGACCACATGCCTGCCTTCCTGCATTAGAACTGCACCTAAACCAATACCAGATGCATCTGTATAAACTTGAAGAGGTACCCCCTTCTCAGGGGTAATCAAAACAGGAGCAGTAGTCAATCTTTCTTTCAACTCTTGGAATGCTATATCACACCCTTTAGACCGTACAAACGACACATTCTTCCTAGTAAGTTGAGTCATCGGTGCAACCATATAATAGTAAATTGATAAATAAACCGCCGATATTATCCATCCAAACCCAAGAAACTCCGAATCTCTGTAACGTTCGTGGGTTGTTCCCAGTCTTTCACCGGTGAAATTTTCTCCAGGTCCACTGATATGCCTTCAGCAAACACAATATGCCCCAAAAATTGAACTTCTCGCTCCCATGGCATTTTGAAAACTTAACATATAAGTTCTGGTCTCGAAGTATCTGCAACACAATTTTGAGGTGTTGTCTATGCTCTTCCATACTGCGAGAATACACCAAAATATCATCTATAAACACAATCACGAGCCTGTCGATATAAGGATGGAAGGTCCGATTCATCAAGTCCATGAAAAAATTAAGGGGCATTCGTCAGCCTAAAAGGCATCACCGAAAATTCATACAGCCCATACCAGGTACAAAAAGCAGTCTTTGGAATACTTCCCTCTTCTATGCTCATCTGATGATACCCGGTCTGCAAATCCAGCTATGAAAACACTGTAGATACTTATTCTTAATGGTCAGCTTATTCAATACACATTCTCAGTGAACCATTTTCTATGTTACAAAGGCTGCCAGTGCGCCCCACTGTGAATTACTTGGACAAATAAACCCTTTCATAAGCATCTCCTCTAATTACTTTTCATCTCTTCCAATTCCTGTGGTGCCATACTATAAGCTGATTTAGAAATGGGAGTCGTACCAGACATCAAATCGATCCTTAACTCCAGTTCTCGCCGAGGAGGAAGACCAGGGATCCCTTCGAATACATCAAGAAATTCAAAAACCACATCAACATTTTCAATCACCACCTTAGGCATTGCATTCAATAAGAAACGGGGTTTCATCAGGTTTTCCCCCCCGAATCCTTCCTTCATTGCACTCCAACTATGCATAATGCCTCCGCAACCAATCCATCCCCAAAATAAAATGATAACCATTAAAATACATCACCACACAGTCTATAGAAAACACATGGGATCCCATACAAATCTGCACCTCTCAACACACATCAAACAGTATAATAGAGCTACCCAATGGTGTGCTTACTCTCACCGGTGCTTCTAAAGAGGACATAAGAATGTCAGGATGCAAAACAGATGCACGGGCTATGAAAGGTAATGCTGACCCAGAGTCAAACAAAAGTCTAATAGGGACCGCACCACTCAATAACGTAATCAACACTTAGCAAAACACCCTCAAATCATAAAACAAACTTCACATTCTCTACTTAGCGATAATGAACCCATACACACACAACAAGATCACTAGGAGTAGCAAGAAATTCATTGTTAACCTAGGCTCTGATACCAAACTGTAACACAACAATTTTTTTTAAACTACTTCTTGTATAAACAATTGCTTACTTAAACTATTCCTTACTTACATTATTTCTTACTTAGAATAATCTTTATAAATTCCAATTAAAATTTAGGCAGAGTCTCCGATGAAATATTAGCCGTTTTACAGAAATTCCTTATGGAATTCTGCAAACAATTACATATTTCACAACATAGGCAATATATATCATTCTTCTCCAGGCCAATCCAAGCAACAGCACACCGGCAACATAAATATAGGGCTCTGGGGCATAACTCATCATAATTTATAAGATACAAATTAAAAACCCAAAATTTGTTTAAAAACATAAAGGATTTTTAGAAAAAACTTTGAAAAACCTTTCAAAAACAAACCCAACGAACCCATTACACCACAACAAGGCGGGTACAGGTTTTACATACCTCATCACATCACTATATATCATCATCCCATACAGTTATATACATAATTTTTCAAAATACAAAATATTACACAAATACTATCATATATCCTCATTCTACATGAATTAGCTTAATAAACATATATAAGAGATATATACACCACCAACTCTACCACGGGAAAGTATAACTACAAAACTGAGTACTACTAAGATATCTCACCTCGCTGCTACTCAAAACCTGCATAGAGGGTCAGGGGCGTCCTCCCTCAGGAAGGGACTCCGCTAACCCCCAGCCATAACTGGTGTGAATATAATCTATTAAGTTAGTTACTGAAATAAATAATATGAAGGGAATTAAAAGAACTTACTAACATGATGATAATTAAAGATAACCTGAGATTAAACATGAAAGAAAACTGGATATTGCATTAAAAAAATTTATTAGTCTTCATCCAATCTACCATATCAACATCCATTCTATCTACCATATCATATCATATTTCTACTTTAATATCCCCTCCCATCTTATACTATATTCACATTCATTCACGTCTCACAACATCACATTCACTCACATCTCACCACATCTCGTAATACATTAACATTCATTCTTGTCTCATTATCTTACATTGATTCAATCTTATAATATCACAATCATTCAATCTTTAACTTTATTCACATTCACTCACGTCTTATAACATCACATTCATTCAATCTTATAATATATTCACATTCATTCTCTTCTCTAAATACAATTTACTTTCCTTTTTATTCTTATTACATCATACCCCTTACTTTATTTCTCATTCTCATTTTAGTTTTTCATTATCATTTCATCATACAACTTACTTTACTTCTCATTCTTATATTATCATATAATTTACTTTAATATTCATTCACATCTCATATTATAAATTACTTTATTTTTCATTCTTATCGGGTAATACACCGCACTCCAAGCCGATAACTTGGGTAATATAACACCGCACCCTAAACATTGTTTGGGTAATAATCACCGCACCCCAAGACAATAACTTGGGTAATATAATTGAAGTAAAAGATCCTGTTGTGTTACGAATTACATGTATTTGGTATTCGGGTTGTTCGTGAGTGGTATCAGATCCGACTTCAATAAATAGTACAAAATTATAAGGAAGACACAGTTAGGGTGGACATTAGAGTGTGAGTGTCAGTTTGGAGCCATGAATGATGTAGTCATTGAACTTGCATTCATAATACTCTCCTCGTATACATTGATGTGATATTGTTGAGAGCAGGTTTTCCCTTGGTATCACGAGTGGTATGGCTGGTTTGAACCCACATTCATGATACCTTATACGTAGACTAAGTTTTTATCTTTCATTTTCTTTGTGTATTTTTCTTATAGTACTTTTCATCTTTCACATTTAATATTTTTCAAATAAATATTTTCTTATACTATTAATTCACATGGATAATATTATTTTATCTACAACCCTTAGTCTTAATCTTTTAAGTTTGACTTACTCGTTGTCTTTCTTGATGTTTTATCCTCCTTACTTTTATGCGCTTTTACGTTACTTATTTATTTTTGCTATTATTTTTACGTATTCTATTAAGTTTTGAATTACTACTTATTAAATTATTATTAAGACTATCATTTCCCTTTGTTATTATTTCTATTAGATTTAGAATTTTGATTTTTGTATTTTCACATTCACTTTACAAATACTTTGATTTCACGATACTATATTTTTCCATTATTTTATGTTGTCTTGTTTATTTCAGTATTTTTTAACATGATTATAATATTTTTACTTATATAAATGCAATATACCTCTACACAATAAGTGTAACACCCTAAATTTCTATTTATGTAGAGTTTGTGATTTTACGTGTTTTGCACGTATAATTTCATATGTATAATTTCTGTTATAAAAATATTTCTTTATAGTATGAACAAGAAATTGTTCTCTGTATTTTCTAAAAAAGACTATTTTTAAAAGCTTAGTTGAATTCTAGGCCTAATTGTCTCTTTTTAGCCCATCTTAATTAATAAATTAATTTAATTAGTAGAGCTCATGGTTAATTGGCCATTAGTGAGCCCATTTAACTTAATCCTCTTTTAAATAGCCTAATTTGTAGTGTAGACTCATTTCATAAACAATTAATTTTTTTCACATGAACAAACATGTAAATGGGGGACACTAGAATGGCACGTGCATGCACTAGCATGTGCAATATGCACACTCTTGAAGCTTGGCCGGATTATGCACGGGAGAGAGGGAGAGTGGATGAGATGGTGGGGTGGTTACTTCATCATGGGAAGTTATTACAACTCCCAATTTCATCTTGGCCGTTGATCCTTAACCATTTGATCTCATCCTAGCCCTCCATTCACCCTCAAAATTTGTATAAATACCCCCCCCCCCCCACATACTAGTTATCCTTGCACCTAAAATTGAAAAAAAAAAAAAAGAAAAAAAAAAGAAGAGAAGAGAAATACAAGTTAGTGAGACAAAAGATTGAGGAGTTTGTGAGTTTAAAAGATTGAGTGGCAAAATTGTGTGTTCCCCCACCTATAGTTGGCCAGCCCATTTCCAAGGAGTAAGAAGAAGTTCCATCATCATCAAGCTAGGAGAAGAAGCAACTTGGGGGCTCAAACAAGGTGGAAAAGGCTTTCCTTGTTCATTCTAGGAGATCCCTAGGAAATTTTGTGTGTTTTCTCTCCATTAGAGGTGGGTGATTTTCTTACACTTCTAATTAGATATCATGTTAGGGTATGTTTCATAAGATTAGAAGAAACTATAACTAATCTAGCCATGTGATGTGAAAATGAGACAAATAGATATTGGTAGGATTGTATGTTAAGAGAATGTTAATTAATTGCAAAAATTGTGATTGTTAGTTTAGAATTTACCATGCTACCATGCTCTATTTGATTGTTATGTGCTAGATTAAGAAGATATGCTTGTATGTTAAATAATTGAAAGAAGAATTATGGAAAAAAGTGAATTTTGATTGTTGGATTGTTAAATGGCATGAAAAAATAGGGGAAATTTATTACGTCAGGTAACAAAATTAATATAAGTGATCTAGGGAATTTTTTTAAATGCAAATTTGTAGAAAGAATATACTTGTTTTCTCTAAAATTGAAATTAAATAGTAAAATACAAGTAGAGGGCAAAAATTATGCTTTTGTAACAAAAATGAAATTTTAATTTACTGGACTACTTTAATTATATAGAATATGAATTCTGAAGTTTTTGAATTAATTTGGAGAAGAAGAAAAGACTTAAAAACACTCATTTGCGTAAGAATTCGAAATAACCGAGCCTCGGACTTTAACCCCTAAAAACACCATATTATATCAGTCTGGTCACTTAGACCAATTGGTTAACCGGTGCTTGGGCGCTTACTATAGCTTGCGGGTCCTTGTGGTCTCGAGTTCGAAACTGGGCTCTGCCCTTCTTATTTTCTGTTTTTGAATGAAACCCAAACCCGAAACTGAACCTCACATTAATTAAAACCCTTTCCTTATCGCAAGTGCACCGTAGCCCAGTGGGCTTTTAGTGGCGAGCGGCTAGTCTCAGGTCTTGGGTTCGATTCCTGGCTTCGGCAGGATTAAAACATTTTGATTTTTTGGGTTTAAAATTGATTTCTTGGCTTTTAAAAATTCGAAAAAACTACTATAATTACTTTAAAAATATGTGGATCCTATAAAAAATATTTGTGCATTATTTGACTAAAATAAAGTAACTTAGAAGTGAAAATTGAGTATAATTGCATGAAATTGATTTTTGTATAAATATGAAAAGTGATTATTTTTCATGAGAAAATTTTATTAAGTTATAAAAGAGAAATTTTGAATTGAGGAAAATTTAAGCGTGTTGATTGTGGATTTTTATTCATCTATTTGGATTTTGTGTGCACTCTAAAGATAGATGAAAAATACAACTTTGTGGATTGAATTAAGTAAAAGAAAGAAGTACTAGTATGGGAATCTAATGGATTTATTGGAAAAAAAATTTGAGTATGAAATACATGAATTGAAATTGAATCTTATATATGAGATTTGATTCATAGAAAAGAATGGAAATCATGTTAATTGTGAAAAAGAACTTATGAGTATGAAGACTCAAATTTTGTGATTATGAAGTAAAATTGAGAACTAGAGTGTAACTAAGCCTCATACCTGCATTGAAAAGAAATATGTTGAAATGAAATTTGAAATGAAAAGGCCAAGATTTGGGTTGTGTTATATAAGTGGTTAAGACCGATATAGTGGAAGGGCTGACTCTAGAGAATTGATTTTGTTCATGATTCAAATACTAAGGACTAGACACATAGTGAAGATGTGATGAAAATAAGAGAAACATGAGTATGAGGGCCTCGGAGCTACGATGTGAGAATGTTCACAGGCTGTCTACACGATGCATCATGTCATGACGTGGATATGTCTCCAGGAGTCCGTACCGCTGGCGATGCTTGTGGGGTGTTTGGTGACTACGGGTGATGTCATGTCTCATGATGGAGGCTAAATTGTCCATAGGTTCTTCACGATTCATCATGACATGACGTGGGATTCTCCTCCAAGCTGTCTGGACAAGAGCTCCTAACTCATAGAACATCTAGGATACTTATCGTAGTTACAGTAGTAGTTTAAGTCATGATGAGGGATTGAACCCTACAAGATGAAGAACGATTAAGAGCTTGCCCTCTGACCTATGTAGTATGGGATGCATAGAATCTGAACAAGTGCGCATTAGTGTCATGTAACATACATAACTGCATTAAGGACTAAGTGTACCGCACAACACGACATCAATAGGATAGTTCCTTGTAGTTTTGTTTGTGATCAAGTTTATGGTTTGTTTAAGTATTTGAGAATCGTTATACTGTTCGGCATAGAGAGGATAGCCGTGTATAATATTTTGTCGGTTGTAAACAACTGACGTGCCCACAGTTTCTATGCAGGGTATAGTGATTAACAAGACTAAAGTTTGCATGCTGCTTAAAGAATGATTCAAGTGTTGTACATTTCTATTCATGAAATTTGTTGTAAATTGCTTCCGCTGTAAATATGTAATGTAAATATAACTCTGATGTAACAAAAAATTTTATTTCCTTATAAAATTGTACGAAGAGAAATGTAAAGATCCTGTGGAACTTCGAATTGAGTTTGCTTTGAAATTCGAGGTGTTACAAAGTGGTGTCAGAGCCACGCTTCCAAGTAGTACTCTTTTATAAGGAACGACACCCTAGAAGTGGACATTAGAGTGTGTGTTGAGTCTAGAGATTTAAATATAAGTCACTTACATTTGTATTGCTCTATGATTTATGCTTCTTCTTCTCCTTTCTCTAAGATGGCAGACCACTTCGACCCAGCTGGAGATGACGACTGACACATAGTTGAGGAGGATTACTACCCCGGGCAAGCTGATTCGGATGAAGAAGATCCTTAAGAATTTGAAGCGGAATGGCCTGAGTCCCGAGAAATCACTCCACCTCCGGATTCATCTGATGATTCCTTTGACGAGGAAGAACCAGTTACGAGTAGTCTCATTGTGTCTCTTCAGAGGCAGGTAGAGACTCAGAGGGAGAGAGCGGAGCTGCTGCAGGCACAGTGTGCGAAGTGCAAGGAGTGCATGAAACTCTCAATTATCATGTTTGGGAATTCGAGAAGAAGAAAAACATGTACGATGTACTGAAGAAAGAAGTGGCGGAACTACGGGAAGAGCTTCGAGATGCCAAGAAGCACAGTAGGAACTAGACTATTGTATCTTCTTACTGTTTTCATTTGATGTCAGAAATGTTTTAAATTCGAATGTATAAAGTTTGGAATTCAATGAAATAAAAACTTTATTTAAATTCATGTTTTCTACTTCGAATTTAATGGATCTTTTACATCAGAATATGGTCGGAAGAAGAGTTAGAAGCAGAGAAGGTCTGGACTTAGAAACGGAGTTAGCGAGGGTCTATCAGACACTCAATGCCGCTGCCATGAATCAGAATCAAGGGAGAGTGCCTGTGAATCCAGTACCCGAAGCAATCAAACTCGTGGAATCATTCAAGCGGATAAAACTACCTGTATTTGAGGGAAAGTCAGACCCCGACGCGGCTGACAACTGGATTCGACAGGTAGAGACAATCTTCGAAGTCTTGGAGACTCAAGAGGGCAACAAGGTGAAATTGGCTGTGCTGCAGTCCGAGAAGGATGCGGCTGTGTGGTGGCAGTCGATGAAGCGAACGATGGGAGATATTGTTCTTGGCTAGGAGGAATTCTTGGAGGGGTTCTGCAATCATTATTTTCCATCAGACATCCAGGAGAAGAAGGCCATGGAATTTCTGGCACTGCAGCAGGGTGGTATGTCGGTTAGGGAGTATGAGATAAGGTTCACTCAGCTTTCGAGGTATGCGTCCGAACTGGTTATGGACGAGGCAAAGAAGGCTCGAAAGTTCGAGCATGGATTGAGGCCAAGTTTGAGATCCAGGATGATACCCCTCGATATCAGAAGGTTTGACAAGTTGGTCAAACGAGCTGTCGCCACTGAGGCGGATATGGAGCTGTTCCACGTTGTTCAGAATCGGAGGACCAGCTGGAATGTTGGGAAGAGGCCCGCAGTTTCTGGCAATTTCAGGGGACAGCTGTCAGCCCAGAGGTTCAAACCAACGGGAGCGAATGCTGTCAGCATAGCTGGGAGACCCGGAAACAATTGGGTGAGACCTCTGGTGGTGACTTGCTTCAACTGTGGTGAGACGGGACATTACAAATCTCAATGCCCCAAGCCGCAGAATGTCACCCGTAGTGGACCAACGCAGCAAGTTGGGAAGAAGCCGATAAACAGCAGGGGCGAGTATTCGCCGTGATTGAAGCTGACGCTGATGAGGTGGATCACGTCATCACTAGTACGAGGGAGGATGTTTAGAAGTGTTTTCTGTTGTTTCTCTTTTTCTCACTTTATTGAGTGAACTTTTATGTCACGAGTGTGTGTTATGTAACAGGAATACATTATTTGACTGGAAAGAAAGCTGTTGTTTTGTTCGATACTGGGTCCTCTCACACTTTTGTATCACCTTAGTTTGCTAAAGTTTTGGGAGTCAAACCGAAAGTCTTTCCAGGTGAGGTCTTGGCGGTAGCTACTCCATCAAGGGAGACTTTAACCACTGATCGGCACTATGTGGACTGCGAGATCGAGATTGGGGATAGAATTTTCGGGATTGATCAGATCGAGCTGAATGTCTTGGGAGTCGATGTGATCATTGGCATTGATTGGATGTCAGTGTACAGTGCAAGCATCAAGTGCACGAGCAAGGAAGTAACAGTGAAGGCTCTAGGATGTCCTGAAGTCACTTTCCAAGGGAAGAAGAGATGTTCTGGTCTAGTGGCAGCTATCAGGAAGAGGGATGTTCCTGTAGAGGTGTGGCAAATTTCTGTGGTTCGAGATTACCCAACTGTGTTCTTGGAAGATTTGCCTGGGTTACCCCCGCATCGTGATGTGGAGTTCAGCATCACTATTCAGCCAGGGATTGGACCCATTTCCAAGGCACCGTATAGGATGGTGCCTGTGGAGCAAGATGAGATCAAACGGCAGATTGAGGAAATGTTGGAGAAAGGCTTTATTCAATCGAGTCCGTCGCCTTGGAGAGCACCGGTGCTGTTGGTAAAGAAGAAGGATAGTTCGATGAGGATGTGCATCGATTACCGAGAGCTAAATAAGGTCACCGTTCAAAATAAGTATCTTATTCCCCGAATTGATGACCTGTTCAATTGTCTGCAAGGAGCAGATGTTTTCTCCAAAATAGATCTTCGATCAGGATATCATCAAGTTTGAGTGAAGACTGAAGATGTGCATAAGACTGTGTTCAGAACTCGACACGAGCATTACGAATTCTTAGTTATGCCGTTTGGAGTGACGAATGCACCTGCAATCTTCATGGATATGATGAACAGAGTTCTGAGACCGTTTATCGATTCTTTCGTCGTGGTGTTTATCGACGATATCCTTGTGTACTCCAAGTCGGAGGAGGAGCACACGGAGCATCTGGTAGCAGTTTTGAGGAAGCTCCAGGAGCATGAGTTGTATGCCAAGTTGTCCAAGTGTGATTTCTGGAAATCTGAAGTGGCATTCCTGGGTCACATCATTTCTAAGGAGGGAGTGGCAACTGATCCTCAGAAGATAGAGGCAGTGAGAGATTGGGAAAGGCCTACTAAAGTAAAGGAAATTAGGAGTTTTCTTGGATTGACGGGATACTACAGAAGGTTCATTCGGGGCTATGCTCAGTTAGCCGTGCCGCTCACTGGTTTGACCAAGAAGAATGTAAACTTCAAGTGGACCAAGCAGTGCGAGGCAAGCTTTCAGGAGTTGAAAGAGAGGCTGACTACTACTCCCATTTTGGCTTTTCCTTGAGCAGGTGTTGAGTATGATGTATACAGCGGTGATTCACATTGAGGGCATGGTTGTGTCTTAATGCAAAAGGGGAAAGTGATGCTTATGGGTCTAGGCAACTAAGACCGCATGAGAAGAATTATCGACTCATTATCTGGAGTTGGCTGCGATTATCTTTGCCTTAAAGCAATGGACACAATACGTGTATGGTGAGAAATTGAACATGTACACGGACCATAAAAGCTTGAAGTACATCTATCAACAGAAGGACCTGAATCTGAGGCACATTCGTCCTGAGATTAAGTACTTGAGATTAAGTACTTGAGGACATTCGTCCTGAGATTAAGTACCATCCTGGGAAGACAAATGTTGTTGCTGATGCACTTAGCTGCAAGAGCAGTCTGGCTAGTTTGATTATAACTCAGAGGCATCATGCAGAAGAGTTGGATCGGGCTGGTATTGAAGTCGTTCTGCAAGGCTTGGGATCGTCTTTAGCTCAGTTGAGGCTTCAACCAACGCTGAATGAAAGGATTATCGCAAGTCAGAAGGAAGATGCAGAGATTCAGAAGATGAAGGAGCAGGTCGGTGCTGGCAGGTTACCCGAGTTTCAGATCAGGAATGAAGTGCTGTGGTTTGGAGAGAGGCTATGTGTTCCGGATCAAGCATAATTGTGAGAGAGCATTCTTCAAGAGGCGCATGCTCCTCTTTTGTTTGTACATCCTAGGAGTACCAAAATGTATAGGGACATTAAGCAGCATTTCTGGTGGTCAGGCTTAAAGCAGGATGTGGCTGAGTTTGTGGCGAGGTGTGAGATCTGTCAGCAGGTCAAAGCCGAGAATCATAAACCCGGAGGTCTATTGCAACCGCTACCTATTGCAGAATTGAAGTGGGATAACATCAGTATGGATTTCATCACGAGTTTGCCCAAAAGTTCCAAGGGCAATGATGCGATTTGGGTCATAGTCGATCGACTAACCAAGTCCGCTTACTTTTGGCAATGAAATTCACTTCGTCTATGGATAAGTTGGCCGAGCTGTATGTTGGAGAGATCGTCAGACTTCATGGTGTTCCGTTAACCATTGTGTCTGATCGAGATGCGCAGTGTACTTTGCATTTCTGGAGGAGTCTTCAGACAGCTCTGGGTACCAAGACGGATTTCAGCACTGCTTTTCATCCGCAGTCTGATGGGCAGACCGAGAGAGCCAACCGTATTCTTGAGGATATGCTTTGGTGTTCTGTATTAGACTTTGGACGCAGTGGGGAAAGGCATCTAGCTCTGGTGGAGTTTGCCTACAATAATAGTTTTCATACTAGTATTGGTATGGCGCTGTACGAAGCTCTGTATGGCAGGAAGTGCAGAACACTTGTCTGTTGGTTCGAAGTTGGGGAGCGACAGATGTTTGGGCCTAAGATTGTGCAGCAGACCTCTGAAAAGATCGATCTAATCAGGAAGAGGCTGGTGGATGCTCAGAGTAGGCAGAAGAGCTATGCAGACAACCGGAGGATGAACCTTGAGTTTGAGGTTGGTGACTTTGTCTTTCTGAAGGTTTCACCTAGCAAGGGTATGATTCGCTTCGGCAGAGGTGGGAAGTTAGCCCCGAGGTTCATAGGCCCGTACAAGATATTGAAGCAGATTGGAAAAACTGCTTATCGGTTAGAGTTGCCGGAGGAGTTGTCTCAAGTGCACAATGTCTTCCATGTGTTTATGCTGAGAGGGTACGTTCCAGATCCGAGTCACCATTTGCCCGAAGTATCGGAGGGTTTGCAGTTGGATCTGAGTTACATTGAGCTTCCGGTTGAGATTGTCGATCGTCGAGAAAAAGTCGAGGAACAAGATAATACCGATGGTCAAAGTAGTCTGGAGGAACCAGTTGGTTGAAGAGGCTACTTGGGAATCTGAGAAGAGGATGTTGAAGGATCATCTTGAGCTCTTTGTCTGATTTGTATCTTGTATTTTTTTCTTTTGTTGTTTTGTTGTGCTCACCCTTTAAGTGTAGTTCCGGGGACGGAACTACACTAAGGAGGGAGTTTTGTAACACCCTAAATTTCTATTTACGTAGAGTTTGTGATCTTACATGTTTTGCACGTATAATTTCATATGTATAATTTCTTTTATAAAAAATTTTCTTTATAGAATAACAAGAAATTGTTCTCTTTATTTTCCAAAAAGACTATTTTTAAAAGCTTAGCTGAATTCTAGGCCTAATTGTCTCTTTTTAGCCCATCTTAATTAATAAATTGATTTAATTAGTAGAGCCCATGGTTAATTGGCCCATTAGTGAGCCCATTTAACTTAATCCTCAATAGCCTAACTTGTAGTGTAGACTCATTTCATGAACAATTAATTTTTTTCACATGAACAAACTTGTAAATGGGGGACACTAGAATGGCACGTGCATGCACTAGCATGTGCAATATGCACACTCTTGAAGCTTGGCTGGATTATGCATGGGAGAGATGGAGAGCGGATGAGATGGTGGGGTGGTTACTTCATCATGGGAAGTTATAACAACTCCCTATTTCATCTTGGCCCTTGATCCTTAACCATTTGATCTCATCCTAGCCCTTCATTCACCCTCAAAATTTGCATAAATACCCCCCCTCCCCTACACTAGTTATCCTTGCACCTAAAATTGAAAAAAAAAAAAAAAGAGAGAAAAGAAATACAAGTTAGTAAGACAAAAGATTGAGGAGTTTGTGAGTTTAAAAGATTGAGTGGAAAAATTGTGAGTGTTCCCCCACCTATAGTTGGCCGGCCCATTTCCAAGGAGCAAGAAGAAGTTCCATCATCATCAAGCTAGGGGAAGACGCAACTTGGTGACTCAAACTAGGAGGAGAAGACTTTTCATGTTCATTCTAGAAGATCCCTAGGAAATTTTGTGTGTTTTCTCTCCATTAGAGGTGAGTGATTTTCTTACACTTCTAATTAGACATCATGCTACGGTATGTTTGATAAGATTAAGAAGAAACTATAACAAATCTAGCCATATGATGTGAAAATGAGACAAATTGATATTGGTCGGAATGTATGTTGAGAGAATGTTAATTAATTGCAAAAATTGTGATTGTTAGTTTAGAATTTACCATGCTACCATGCTCTATTTGATTGTTAAGTGCTAGATTAAGAAGATATGCTTGTATGTTAAATAATTGAAAGAAGAATAATGGGAAAATGTGAATTTTGATTGTTGGATTGTTAAATGGCATGAAAAAAAAGGGAAAATTTATTACTGAAATAATTGTATAATGGTAACAAAATTAATATAAGTGATCTAGGGAATTTTTCTTAAAAGCAAATTTGTGGAAAGAATATGCTTGTTTTCTCTAAAATTGAAATTAAATAGTAAAATACAAGTAAAGGACAAAAATTATTCTTTTGTATCAAAAACAAAAATTTAATTTACTGGACTACTGTAATTATCTAGAATATAAATTCTGGAGTTTTTGAATTAATTTGGAGAAGAAGAAAGGACTTTAAAACACTCATTTGCGTAAGAATTCGAAATAACCGAGCCTCGGACTTTAACCCCTAAAAACCCCATATTGTATCAGTCTGGTCACTTAGACCAATTGGTTAACAGGTGCTTGGGTGCTTACTGTAGCTTGCGGGTGACCCTTGTGGTCTCGGGTTCGAAATTGGGCTCTGCCCTTCTTATTTTCTGTTTTTGAATAAAACCAAAACCCGAAACCGAACCTCACATTAATTAAAACCCTTTCCTTATCGCAAGTGCGCCATAGCCCAGTTAGCTTTCAGTGGCGGGCGGCTAGTCTCAGGTCTTGGGTTCGATTCCTGGCTTCGGTAGGATTAAAACATTTTTATTTTTTGGGTTTAAAATTGATTTCTTGGCTCTTAAAAATTTGAAAAAAAAATACTATAATTACTCTAAAAATATGTGGATCTTATGAAAAATATTTGTGCATTATTTGACTAAAATAAAAGTAACTTAGAAGTGAAAATTGAGTAGAACTGCATGAAATTGACTTTTGTATAAATATGAAAAGTGATTATTTTTCATGAGAAAATTTTATTAAGTTATAAAAGAGAAATTTTGAATGGAGGAAAATTTAAGCGTGTTGATTATGGATTTTTATTCATCTATTTGGGTTTTGTGTGCACTCTAAAGATAGATGAAAAATACAACTTTGTGGATTGAATTAAGTAAAAGAAAGAAGTACTAGTATGGGAATCTAATGGATTTATTGAAATAAAATTTTGAGTATGAAATACATGAATTGAAATTGAACCTTATATATGAGATTTGATTCATAGAAAGAATGGAAATCATGTTAATTGTGAAAAAGAACTTATGAGTATGAATACTCAAATTTTGTGATTATGAAGTAAAATTGAGAACTAAAGTGTAGCTAAGCCTCATACCGGCATTGAAAAGAAATATGTTGAAACGAAATTTGAAATGAAAAGACCAAGATTTGGGTCGCGTTATATAAGTGGTTAAAACCGGTTTAGTGGAAGGGCTGACTCTAGAGAATTGATTTTGTTCATGATTCAAATAACTAAGGACTAGACACATAGTGAAGATGTGATGAAAATAAGAGAAAAATACGAGTATGAGGGCCTCAGAGCTACGGTGTGAGAATATTCACAGACTGTCTACACGATGCGTCGTGTCATGACGTGGATATGTCTCCAGGAGTCCGTACCGTAGGCGTCGCTTGTGGGGTGTTTGGTGACTATGGGTGGTTTCATGTCCCGTGATGGAGGCTGAATTGTCCATAGGTTCTTCACGATGCATCGTGACATGACGTGGGATTCCCCTCCATGCTGTCTGGACATGAGCTCCTAACTCATAGAATATCTAGGATACTTATCGTAGTTACAGTAGTAGTTTAAGTCATGACGAGGCATTGAACCCTACAAGATGAAGAACGGTTAAGGGCTTGCCCTCAAACCTATGTAGTATGGGATACATAGAATCTGAACAAGTGCGCATTAGTGTCATGTAACATACATAACTGCATTAAGGACTAAGTGCACCGCACAACACGACATCAATAGGATAGTCCCTTGTAGTTTTGTTTGTGATCAAGTTTGTGGTTTGTTTAAGTATTTGAGAATCGTTAAACTGTTCGGCATAGAGATGATAGCCGTGTATAATATTTCGTCGGTTGTAAGAAACTGACGTGCCCACAGTTTCTATGCAGGATAAAGTGATTAACAAGACTAAAGTTTGTATGCTGCTTAAAGAATGATTCAAGTGTTGTACATTTCTATTCATGTAATTTGTTGTAAATTGCTTCCGCTGTAAATATGTAATGTAAATGTAACTCTGATGTAACAAGAGTTTTTATTTCCTTGTAAAATTGTACGAAGAGAAGTGTAAAGATCCTGTGGAACTTCGAATTCAGTCTGTTTTGGAATTCGGGGTGTTACAATAAGATTCTCTTTTATTACTATTTTGTTATACTTATTATTATCTACCTTTTGTTATATTTACTTTTCACTATTAATAGCTACTTATTAATTTTGTAGCTTTATACTTCTCTAATATAATACATACACCCACTTTTTATATTTCAACTTTATTTCAATTTTTATTATTTTTACATTCTTGGTTACATATACTTTCCACAGATTTCTATGTATATATCATATATTTCAAAAAACTTACTATACATATCATTTTACACTTATCCAATTACCCCATTACTATATATATATATTTTTTATATATAATTATTTACGTTTATTATTCTAATTTACTACCATACATAATTATTGTTCTCATTTGTATTTTCAGCTCATGCATATACTTTATACTATTCTTGTCTTAATGTTATAAATCCTTTTCATTACTATTAACTTTATATATTCGATATTTAAATCTATACTTCTATTTTGAAATTTTATCGTTGAAATTTTCTACTTCGTTTCCTCCTCTTACTATCCCAAACATTTACATCTATTTTTATATCACAAATTTCCAAGGAAAAAGTATAACATCATACTTAAAATTAAACATCCAATATCCAAGTACATATGGAAGATGACATCATTCCATTTACTGTTTTGGTGCAACCTGACGTCGAGAGTGCAAATCTGCAACTAGACATCAATGGAGGCAAACTGCAACTGGATGTAGGGGGGTGGGGGGGGGGGCAATATCCAAGTACATATGGAAGATGACATCATTCCATTTACCATTTTGGTGCAACCTGACGTCGAGAGGGCAAATCTGCAACTAGACATCAATGGAAACAAACTACACCTGGATGTCGGAGGGGGGGGGGGGGCAAAATCTGCAACCGGAGGTCCAGAAGGCAAACTGCAATCTGATGTCATAGAGGCAATTCTGCAATTTAATGTCAAGGAGGTAAGCCTGCAGTTGGACACCAACGAGGCGAACCCACAACAAAAGAGATTTTCCTACTTTAATGACCCCCACTTTTAGTTTTATATTGCTTACCACTATGCCATTATTTTGTACTAGTTTTTACCATTTTAGTTTTACCATTTTTAATGTTCCAAAACTTACCCTATAATATTTCAACTTTACTATTTATAACACATACACATATTTAATTAACTACCTTATTGTTTATACTTGTTTCTATATCTATCCTATATACATTATTTCATTTTTTCTATATTATTGATGGTTACTATTAACTGTTTTGCTATCTTCTTATTACTATTTTGTATATATACTATATCTTTACATATGTTAGCATTCTTGTATTTTTATACCACTTCACCTTATTCTTATTTTATTGCTAACTCATCTTATATTTGGTGGCTACTCATGTAATATGGCTTTGTTTATTTTTACTCTTATTTACTATTTACATTTTATTTCTATAAAATTAATATTATATATTATTTTAATAATGTCTTGTTACTTTTACTTTTTGTTTCTCTGGTTGCTTATAGATTTCATATTTATAATATTGTTGCCTTTACGATTAATTATAATACTATATGCTAGTTTCGTGCTCTTCTTGACAATTTGAAAAAAAATTGATATATACCAACAAGTATTCTATACATTTAACTTTTGAATCGTATATATAGTTATTGTATTTACGTTACGAATTATTTAATGAGATTAACTTGACATAAAAAAATTACCTTTATCTTATATTATTTATACTTTTAACTAAATTTCATGCTCGTATATTTTTCATACATTTTATCCAATAGTTTTCTCTTAAATTGCTACTCCATTTTTATCTCATAGTATATACTACTACTTAAGTTTATGCTTTTAACCATTTTATCCTTCCCGTTTTTCTTTAGTTAAATTCTCTTTCCGTAATTTTTCAAATTCATATTAGCTGCTGCTAACTACTTTAAATTTTTATGATCTTCTCAATTATTTATCGGTTTGTTTTATGTCTCAATATTTTGTTATCATACTGCTCTCTTTATTATCATTACTTTTAGCTACCTAATATTCCTTTACGCTCTTGATCTATTTTCAAATTTTTCCTACTGCATTATAATTTATTTATAATATGCCAATGATTTTATCCTTTGCACTTACACTCTTCTTTCCTTATTTATTTCCATAATTCCATTTTATTTTACTCCTTTCATACTACTTACTAGTTTTATTATTTTTGATTATTATACTCATTTTTAAGCATCTAATTTGTCTTACCAATTTATCTTATAGTTTTCTAACACTCACGTGTTTCGATCCTATTCACTTTGATACACATAGTTTCCTTATATGAGTTTGTTTTGTACTAGAAAACTATGGGCAGAAATGTACAATTTGATACAATGTATAATTCAAGGGGAAAGTGACTTGCCTCTAAGACGACAAAAACGAATACCAAGAATAACGGGATAAGGATCCCGAAGCAACGAACGCAAGAACTAACACAACTTAGCACGTGTGATATACGTGCACAAAAACTAACAGAGCAACAACCAACAGCATAGAGCAATAGATAGCAATTGAATGGCAACAACAGCAACAGTAGAAGAGAGAGAGAGGGAACGACAGGGTAGCGACGTCACTGGCTGACGTCGATGGTGACGGTGGGAAACACGAACGGCGGCGGTGCTCTGGGGTTTGGGATTGGGTGTTAGGGTTTGGCTGATGGCGGCTTGATGAGGAACAGGGGGTTCGGGTTTGGGTGGTTCACGGCTGAGGGGGAGAGCTAGGGCATTGACTGGGTTCATTGACTGGGTTCATCAAATAGTTATTTAAATTTATCATAAATGCTTTTAAATTATCCCATAATATCCTACATCATCCAAAATAATTAATAACATACAATAGATACAATTCTCTTTACCCTTCCTAAACTCAAACCCTAGGTTTAATAAAATTTCCATATTATTAACATGCAAATTGAAAATTTTCACCTTAAGCATGTTATACATACTCTAAACATGAGCTTACCATATTTTTTATGAAAAGAAATGAAAAGCACAGTATTCCTTAAACAAAGATACAATTTGGTATACCTTAATGAAGTTTTCTTTGCAAACCAATACTGCCACTTGAAAGAGCACATAAAAATATCTTTAAACCCCCAAACAAAACAGTGCTTGAAATGGGATGAGGGTTGAACGGAAGAACCTAAGTTTGGGTTAGTTTGGGTTTCAGTCGGCCATGGGAAAGGAAGAAAAAAGAAGGAGGGTATGAGAATGGCAAGATTGAATTTTTTGAGAGCCTTAATTGTATGAAGGATTAGGATTTTGTGCCTAAGCCCAATTTCAAATAAAATCAACAAGGGTTATTTCGACCCCGAACTCCAGAATTTCTAATTTCTTGCAAAGACCAAGCAACTCCTTCAAATTATAAATTTTCTAACCCTTTATTATGCACTAGAAAACTGTGGGCACGTCAGTTGCATACAACTGATGCAATGCAATAATACAACGATTCTCTTACTTTAGCAAATACAAACTTGAATTCACAAAAAAGTGAAAAAAGTGACTATCCTAAACATGTCGGTGTATGATATGAACTTAATGCCTAACGTAGATATTACACTACGATGACACTAATGCATACTTGTTCGGATTCTATGCATCCCATACTACATAGGTCCGAGGGCAAGCCCTTAATGTAATCCACAATATAGGGTCTAATCCCTCACCATGCACAACCAACTATGGTAACAAAAGCAAGGTTTAGATATTCCACGAGTACGGATTCTAGTCTCGGAGTCCATCGTCAAACCATATAGAATTCTCGTCGTGCGAACATCCCACAAGTGCCCCTCTAGCCCCGGTATACGCATATACATTGGAGATCGGCCTCCCATCCACCCGACTATTCATGATCCTGGAGTCCACCGTCAGATCAATCGCAGTCCCGGATTTAATTGAGGCTTGTCTCACATCACAAGCAACCACAGTCCCGTAGTCCATCGTCAAACTGGGTCTATAGTCCTGGAGTCCACCGTCAGACTATATATAAGCACCCCACTTACATTTGCTCAAGTTTCATCACATATTCTCCTAGTGCCTATCATTAGATTTAATTATAATCGTCACAACCTAGAACTAGCTTACCCTACCGAATTTAAATCAACACAAGAGAACATTATCCCACACTGGCTACTTCTCAAATTTCTTTATTCACAAATTGCCGGTCACTACGGGTCTCGCTCAGCCTCTTGATTCCAACAACCATCTCAATGTAGAGATCACTTAGAGCATCCACAGTCGTTTTCTATAATTCCCATTTTCCCAAATTTTAGCAAACGAATAGAAAAGTAGCGCTGCAGTCGTTTCTCATATTCCCATATTTTGGCAAAGCTTCTATTTCCATTTCTCAAATATGAGAAACGAACTGAGCTTTCTCAAATTATAAAGGACGGGGTATGATACCCCGTCTCTTCGATATAATTATTTTTTAATCGTATCAGACGGACGATCATATACCGTCCCAATAATTGTCAATTTTTTTTTTTAAAAGAGGACGGACGGGGATACATACCCCGGACGGGGTATGATACCCCGTCTCTCTAATTAACCCATTTTTTTTAAAAAAAAGTGTTCAAACGGGGAATGATACCCCGTCCGGGGTATCAAACCCCGTCCCACAAGTTTGCCACTGCATGCTTTTGGTCAACACATGGATCCAAAGGCCACAAAGGCCACTGCATGCTTTGGGAACCAATCCAAAGGCCACTGCATGCTTTGGGAACTTTCTCAAACTATTTGATTTTTTTTTTTTTTAATTTTTTTTGAGAGAGATGGGGAATGATTCCCCGTCCTACCCCATTTGAAAATTAAAAAACTTGGGACGGTTAATCATATCCCGTCTCTAACAAATATGAGAAAAATTTAGCAAACCACGACTGCAAGCACTTCGTCCATTTGCTATTACTGTAGCTGCCATTTTATAAGAAATGAGAAAAACGACTGTGGATGCTCTTAGGTTACATCTAACCTCAACATAAACATTTTATTCATTATTCATCAATTTTTCTTCATCCACTTTCCTTATGTTTATAGATTATGAAGTATTCAACATCTTAGAGCAACATTCAGTAACAATCTGTCAAATCAAATTATTGTAGAAAGTTTCTTGGTTAACCAACCAAACTATTCACTTTAATAATATTCAACGCTCTTTGAATTAATAGAACCTTTTTCATGCTTTTCTATACTTTAAGTGTATTTCTTAATGCGAAAGTTCTTTAAGATTTATCACTATTTCTTAATACCAAAATTATTTAGGATTAATCACTAGAAGTTCCTTATTTCCAACTCATAATTATGCTTTGATTTTATTATCAATCACCTCAACCATTTCCTTAATTCAATGGATTAATACTCATGAAATTTTCATAAAAAAGTGTTTTAAATTTGTATTCTACAACCAACTCTTAAATATTTTTAATCATGTACATCTCCCTTTAGATTTGAATGCAAAAACACATCTAACACATTATGTAATGTAAATATGACTTTTAATTCTCAAAATATATCTTAGAATATTGTGAAATTATTCCCGTGTTCTAATAATATTCTAAAATATTTCTATGAAATTTTCCAATTTTTAAAACTTGAAAAGGAATCCTAAAATAAAATAAAACTCCAAATGTAGACACCCGGATTCGAACCCAAGACCAACCGCAACCCCATCAGTTGCCCAACCAGTGAGCCAACTCACTGATGGTGATACAAACCACTCTGAGTTCCTTCTGTAACCCAGATGCGCCAATTTATTAATTTCCAAAAAAATCACAAAAAGGCAAAGCCTCCCAGTATACGAACACGCGGCCAAGAAGCCCCTCCCCAAGCGCATCGCGCTAACCATTGAACCCAAAGCTCTATTCTGATAGCATATGGGTTCAAAATCTTTTAACCAAGCTCTCTGTTTCCCTTTATTTTTAACTCATTCATTCATTTTCGATTTCTTTTCTTTTCTCTTAAAATATTTGTTCACAAAATACACCCCTAGACTTCCAGAAATGATTTCTCACTGATTTTATCTATATTAGAGTGAAGTTTTACACAAATAATTTAAATAGTAATTTTAAGAACCTTATACTCATATAATTTTATTAATCAACAAGACTGCTTTTTATAACTACTAACATGAATATATTTTTCTTTTAGCAATTTATTCTGAATTTATGGAATATTCACACTACTCCTTTGAATTATATTCTACCCCACTTTTTACACAATTTTTAGGCATAAGTTATCAACTTTATATTCACATTCAATTTATATACATGATCTAATCATGGTATACTGCCATACGCATGACATCACTACAAAACACTCTAATAGAAATGTAACTCCCCGTTCCAGGCCAATACGTATTTTCTGTGTATTTTCAGTATTTCGATTCTTTATAATCATTTTTCGCTTTTTAACTCTTTTGTTGAAATTTAATATTGGATCCCCTAATAAAGTCCATTTCTATTCATTAATTATATTTGTTGCTATTTTCAAACGACTATATATTTTAATACAAATCTTATTCCATTCTGTAAGTTTATTTTCTTATTCGGTTAATTATTTAACCCAAATCAAATATATTGTTATTATTGGATTATTTCAATAAACGTGTTAAACCCAAATCTTATTATTACTATTATTCCGTCTTTGAATGTTTATTAATTTGTGAAACCTATAGATCTTAACATATATTTTATTATTATTATTGGAGTACGAATTTTATGTACCCTATTTGATTTAATCAATTAATGTACTCCTATATTGTTCCTTATTATATCGTCCAAATCGAATACAGTCTTAATTATTTTGTGAGGTCCTACATTCTGTCACATTTATTAGTATTTGAGTATTAACTTGATGCATACTCTTTGATTACTTTTACTATCGTATTACTATTTATTTATTTATTTATTTATTTATTTATAATCTAAAACCCATCAACTAATCCTATATCTTTTCTTATTGAATTAACCCGCACCCGTTAACCCGAAACCCATTAACCCAAACCCTAAAACCCATTCTTATTGGATCCTACCTATTAACCCTATAACTCGCTATCCAATAAACCACCATCTTAATTCTAATCCTATATGTAATCCCCTCATTAACCCTAATTTTCATCTAATCCCATCATCAGCCGCCGCCTATTTCATCTTCTTCCTCCTTCCTATCTGCTCCGAAACCCAACATTGTCTCCATCCTTCAATCCTTCCGCCCTCGTCTCCACCCCGTTCTCCTCACCCTACACCCAACACCATCCTCCTCATCGAGCCTCACCGTCATCCATCCCCGATCGCACTGCCATTGCCACTGTCGACCTCCACCCCAATCCTCCATCATCGATTGCACCTCTCCTCGTCGTCGAAGTCAACCTCGCCTCCCGTCGATTGCCCTCCACCGCAACTCCACCGAAAATAGCCCCCAACTCCATCCTGCTCATCCCTCTGTCGCCAGCAACAACTGAACCCTTCACTGCCCTCTTCATTCACTGCCTACATCACCCTCATCTCTCTGTTGCCATCCCCGTAGTCAGCACCGCATCCCCGTCGCTAGCACACCATCGAACCTGAAGTCCTTACCGGTCATTGTTAGTGTTCTTGTGGTGTTTGCTGTGTTGGCAATATGGCTATTTGCTGTGTTTGTAATACCCCATAATTTCTAAGTATAAACACACACACACACACACACACACACACACACACACACACTATATATATATATATATATATATATATATATATATATATATGAAGTGGCAGTTTGGTAAATAAAGATGGATGAAGAGGGAGGGGGCTCACGTGCTGAGAACGACAGCATGCAGGTGCTGTTGGGTGTGATGTCAGCATGACGTCACGTGTGGGGTCACCCAGATGTGTGAGACAGTGCTGAGGCGCTGTGCTCCTGCTGTTGAGATCGATGACGTGGCACATAGGGGCCCATAGGTCTTCATGTGTGCACGGGATGATTAATAAAAGAGATAGATTTGTATAGTCCCATATCGGTGTGTACAATAATTAACTGAATATAAATATAATTGCATATGATCAAGAGTCACCTAATTGGTTAACCACTTTTTGAGAGGCAGCCTGTGGTGGGCAGTTGTACTATAAGTATTATTTTTTCTTCTAAAAATAATAATAAAATTTTTTCTGAGTATTGGGGCGGGGCGTTACAAATGGTATCAGAGCCAACTTTCGACACCGAGTGTGGAAAAGGGCCTTAGTATGACCCGCGGTGTTGAGAGTCACTGATCTCCGGGATCGGGTATAATCTGCGGTGTTGAGAGTGACTGATCTTCGGGATCGAGGATGACTCCACATCGACTAGAAAGAAGGATCCTGCGCTAGATGGCATGCCCCATACTCAGCGAGGACGCTGATTTCAAAAGGTGGGGTGTATATAATACCCCGTAATGTCTAAGTATATATATATATATATATATATATATATATATATATATATATATATATATATATATATATATATATGAAGTGGCAGTTTGGTAAACAAAGATGGACTAGGTATGTCCGTGGGCACGTGCCTACGACACGTCTTCGGAACGTTACAACATATAAAAAATCATGTAAACAGTAATGGATGATTTATATAGATGTTTATTTGCAAGTAGACGTTGATGTATTGTTGTACTTTGAAATAGGATTATGAAGTGACCTTGATGTTTATTGGTTTGTATATTGCATGATTATTTATCAGCAGCTCGGGATTCAAAAATAGTATTGTGAATCTACAACAGTAGTGAATCGGAAAAGCCTTGCTATGTGTGACTTGAGCATAAGAGATTTCTTTTTTTATTTGGAGTCTAACATAAGTAGCAATTCATTTTCTAACTGCATGAGTTACGGTTAACACCTCAAACTGCATGAATTAGTTCCCCCTTATTTGTTTTTTTATGTATTTAACCATGTATGAATTTAAAAGAGAAAATTTGTTGTGATGTATACGTGAAGTGAAATTGCAACAAAAAAGATCAAGATACAATTTTGCAACTACAAAAACCTGAAATACAGGGATTAAGCATGGATTTGTCCATAAAAGCACAGTCAAGTGAGTCAATTAAAGAATTTGCAATGATCTTTCAAAACAGCAAATCTCCAAATATTCAAAAAAAGCATAATCCGAAATTGCATAATAAAAAAAGCATTCTAATCAAAATTAACTCAGTGAAGCATTCTAATCTAAAATAATTAATCAGTGAAGTATAATACAATCAGATCAAATATGGTAATTCAAAAGCAATTAAATGGAAGTGAATGTTATTGAGTTATGAAAGCATAATCCGAAAAAAACATAATTAAAATTTTGAAATAATAAAAAAGCATAATCCAAAATTGCATAACCAAAAAAAAAACATTCACTATTTTTTTTGTTGACATACCTGGGTAAAAAAAAAAAGAGAGAAAAAAGAAAGAAAGAATTATGAAAAAGGAGAAAAGAGGGGGAAGAGAGAGAGAGAAAGAGAGTAATAAATGTAGAAGTTGTTTTGTTTTGGGAGAAAATTTTTAAATTTTTTTTTTGGGGGGGGGGGGGACAATTGGGAGGGAAAATGTCTTTTGAGAGCAAAAATCTAGACCGCTGATTTTTTTCCAAATGAATGAGAGCCACTTGATAGCTTTCTTTGTGTTTTATTATATAAATGAAGAGGGAGGGGGCCCACATGTTGAGAACGACAGCATGCAGGTGCTGTTGGGCATGATGTCAGCATGACATCACATGTGGGGTCACCCGAATGTGTGAGACAGCGCTGTGCTCCTGCTGTTGAGATCGATGACGTGGCACATGGGGGCCCGCGGGTCTTCATGTGGCACATGATGAGTAATAAAAAAGACAGATTTGTATAGTCCCATATCGGGAGTATAGAATTATTAATTGAATATAAATATAATTTCCTATGATCAAGAGTCACCTAATTGGTTAATAACCTTTTGAGAGGCAGCCTGTGGTGGGCAGTTATACTATAAGTATTAATTTGTCTTCTAAAAAAAATTTGTCTGAGTATTGGGGCGGGGTGTTACAGTGTTGGCATCCATCTGTTTGCTATGTGCAATCTGATTTCGCAGTTTGGAGTTCTCGCTGGTTGTTGTTGGGTTGATTTGCTGTTGCCGTGTTGCTATTTTGCTGTTACGTGCGTCGCACGTGCTACCGCCGTCGTTCGTCTCGCTTCCGTTCATCGACTATCAGGCAAGTATCCTTGTATGAATCTTTTTGTTTCCCCGTACACGCATTCTTTGAAATACCGCAAGTAGGTTTATCGTTGTGACCCATTTCTCATGCCTTATACGTTGATGATCTTGACCCCTATCCGTTTTGATTTGTAATTGTTAATTTCGTATTCATAAAAGATCACGAATACTTCGTTATTACATTCACGTAGTATTGGTAATAGAAGTCATTCATGCATGACACCGCACAAGTAACTATGGTAGAATTGATTATTAGGTTGTTGTGCTTGAATGATTGATTGATGCCTTGTTTGATGTTAAACTAGTGTATGGATGTATTGTTCATTGTGGTTACCATGCTTAATCTAAGATTTGTTAAGTATTGAGTTGAACATGTTTAGATTGCTTTTATTTCATGAGATATGTCGAACCCTGATTTTCACTGTCTACCTGGAATTTGTGAGATCTTTTTGACCCAGTAATTGATATAAAAAAATTATAGCTTTCTAAACAAAAATTCTAGCCTTGTGTTTCTAGTTTCCAAAACATTTGAAATATTTGAATTCAGAGTTTTATTTGCAAGAGTTATGGTGTTTTTACTACTGCTGCCTTTTTACTTCCAGAATTCCTGATTCATGTATTTTTTCATGTTTAAGTTATTAAAAAGCTAAGTTAATGTTAGAATATTGCCCTAATAAATTCCAGTATGTTTCCTAACATGATCAAGCCCTGATATTTTCCAGTATGTAACTAAACATGCTTAAGAGTTGATTTATGATTTTTATAAGACTTTTCAATGAATTTACAGTTAATTTTTGTATACATGAATTTGACCACAACCATGCTTCCTGAACATAAAATCAGTAAAGATTATAATTTTACACATAGTTTCTGTATTTTTAATATATCGTGTGAATATGCGTTGGAACCGGTGAGGAGTCTAGTTTCTGGAACTTCTGACCGATCTTGAATTGCTTTTCTGTAGCAGCGGGAATTTCCAGTTCTGGTGCAGCAACGTCTTGTTGTCCAGAATTGGAGTTCTTGTTGTTTCAATATTTATAAGTTGTTTGTGGCACCCGAAAATGTTTTCTGCCCAGTCTGAACCTGGTTTCTGTCCCTGTCATGTTTACCTGTCCCTGATTTTGCACATTCATGTCTGTTTTGGTAAAAAGAATAAGTATCAAGCTGGGGTTTAAGGGAAAGATCTGGTAGTGGATGATATAGGCAAGTGTACTTGTAAAGGGGCATGTGTTTCCCACCTGTTTGCAGGAATACATGATTACATGATTCATGAGTCTGTTTATCTGTTTTGGTTTATCTATTTATCTATTTATATGATTACCTGACTTCATTCTTCCTTATAGGAAGGTGTACTCGGAAGGGGGCCCAGGTTTCCCACCTGTTTGCATGAATACATAATTACATGATTCATGAGTCTGTTTATCTGTTTCGGTTTATCTATTTACCAGTTTATATGATGCCTGAGTACACGGTCCTATGGAATCCACCGCTAAATCTAAACGTAACTTGATTGTATGTATCCACCATGTGGTATGGGACGCATGAGTGATGCATTAGATAGGATTAAATAAAAGACTTAAGAATAATACGTTTCACCTGCATATTCCTGTCACCTATTTACATGTTTATCTGATATCAGTTACAAGTTTACATGTTTATCTGAGATCTGTTATAAGTTTACATGTTACCTGTTACCTGTTACTAGTTTGCATGACTCCTGTTACAAGTTTGCATGACTTTCGTTTACATGTCATATTCCTGTTACATTATTCCTTGTTCCCGAATAGTTATATTTTGAGACCTGTTCCAGTTGTTACTTGCATTACCTTGATCATGTTATATTACATTTGTATCGCCAGTTTTTTTGTTTCCTTTCTTGTTCAGTCCTTGTTGCTTTCTCGTTATATATGTTGTTTTTCGTTATCATGTTCTTTCAGTATTTGAATTCCAAGTTCTTATTGTTCCCTGTTATATTCTTGCTCTTGTTCCCATTTTTGTTTGTACTACTTGCGGCCGGTAACTTGCTCTAACGGGTGCTCCATCCATCTTTCTTTTGAGTTATGTTATACAGGTACAGACGATGAGTTACTGAAAGAACTTATCGAACTGTTCTCACATTGCATATTCTCGGGCTATTTGGTAAGTTCTTGTATCTCAGATATTGGTTATTGTATTATGATCTCGTTTATGTGATTATTATTTCATTGTTGAGTTTACTGACATTGTACAACTTATGGATGATATGAGTTGGCATACTTATCTCATTCGCTGGGCCTCGGTTACGCGCCTGTGTTCCCGTATTATGGGAAGCGGGGCGTGAAAAGAAATTTTAGTTTGACCACATGACAAATTCTATATTGTAATTTTCAACTAGTAATATTTAATTTCTCATATTCCTCTCCTACTAAAACTTTAGATGTCAACACAACATGCATCATAACAAGTTTAGAAACTAAAGAACTCATGCCAAAATTTCTATTTCAAACACAATTTATCTTAGCATGCATTCTCCAAACAACTAGAAAGTAAAAGAATCATCCACCTCTTTCTTGATGCAATTAATAAGTAGAAATCCTAGAAAGATCACCAAGCCTCCTCAAAATCCGAACTCCCAAACCAAGCCATGAAGGCTCCAAAATAACCCACACACACACACACACACACACACACACACACATATATGGTGAGTGGCTGGGGTTTTTGGAAATGGCAGAGAAGAGAAGAAGGAAAAAGGAGAAGAGGGTGATGGGGTTTAAAACGGGATTAATTAATTTAATGGAGATTTAACTAATTATTCACTAACCTAATTAACTACCCACTAACATACCTCACGCCCTCCTCTCTCTCAAGTATTCTCGGCCAAAAATCCAAGAGTGAGAAAGCACGTGCAGGTGCGTGCTACATGTGTGCATACAATTTATTAATAGTTTTTATTTAAATTAAATGCATATGTTATAATATGCATTTATTAGAACTAGTTTAATTTAAATTTTAATTACATTTATCATGCTTAAATAAAATTAAACACACACACTTCATAAATTTCATTTTGAAAGAGAATACAACCAACATGCGCACTGCAAACACGTGCGTCGCACGTAAAATAAATATTCAAATACGAAAATGGATACAGAAAAATGTTTATAAATAGTCGAAATACAACATTCGAAAAATACATTTCATTAATTTTATATGTACAACAATGTAATTCACACGTACATAGCAAAAACGTGCATCACACAAAATATATTTGTGTCAAAATAGGAGAAAAATGAATTCCAATTTATAAGACGAATTCGAACAAGTTATAAATATAAATAATTGAAATTCGTAAGAATTTTATAATATTGCACGTAAGAATATATATAATCGACACGTGTATTGAAAGCACGTGAAATGCACGTAAAAATACAAAGATTGAAAAATTAATATTTGAGGTTGCAAATAGGATAAGAATGAATGTTGAGAAGACGGGAAATATATAAATAGTCGAAATACAAAATACGTATGATATTTATATTAAAATACGTTACGGATATTACCTGTAACGGTACAAAATATACGTGCGTAACACACGAGGTGCAAAATTGTCATTACTCAATTTTACGGGGTGTTACACCTTCGGCAAGTGCCTCGAGCCCCGCACACTGAGTCGACCCCCCTTTCACCCGCTGGCAACTAGGGATAAAACAACATTCATCGCCGTTACCCCTAACTGTCAGAGGGTGGTAAGAGAGCCACTAGTGACGAGAGCTCGCAGTGGAATGAGAATGAAATGATGGGGGGTGAGGGTTATATAGCCCTCAAGGGATGAGCATTTATGGCATGGAAATTCGAAACGTCTGATATGCATTTATGACATTGGAAGACGAAACGTCCTCCATTGCCAGACATTCAGGATCCCTCAATCTCCATTCCTTGCCCATTGGTTCGAGCTTCCCCCTCGGCCCAGAAGCCGAAGACATATCCACGGAGTTCGAAAGTATGCTCATGGTAAAAGAACCCACAAAAGACCGATACAATCATATTCTCTCATTATTATTTTAACTAAAGAAAGTGCATCGTTACAAGGACACTTTATTACATCGTTCACAATCGACCTAGGGCTCCTATATTAGAGCCACAGGGTGGATACAAATAAGTTCAAGGCTAGCCGAGCGAGTTGTGTCCTCCGCAGGATCACCCAGGGCCGCCAAGGTAGACACACCGGCGACCGAGCTCTGTGCTTCACAGGGCCTCACTGGCCCAATTCTCGAGGTTGGCAACGAGGCTCCGGCAGAAGGAAAGGCTCTTCCGAAAGAAACAGACCGAGATCCTGACATCCCGAGCATTATCTTGTACCATTGTACCTCTAACTCCTTCTCCAAAATAACCTCACGGAGAAAAGACTAAGATGATGGCCGCCGAGCGGAAGTGCTGGCCATCGAAAACACATCCTCCGCACTTCCCAAGTCACGGTCGGCTATCAGCTTCTTGAAACGCGCCAGCTCCAGGCTAAGTCCCTTTGACTTATCCATGAAGTATTGGACAGCCGCCTCTTAATAGCGTGCCTCTTACGGCATCAGGTCAGAGTGGACTCTAAGGCCAAGACCTTACCCCTAAGTCGCACCATCTCAGCATGACCAGGGTCTACTCCTGAGGTCGCATCTATCTAACAGAGGCAAACAGAGAAACATTATTCTGAGCCATATATACTTGGCTAAAATTTAGAAAATCTCACATGACAGATCATACCCAAAATTCCAAGTCAAAAGGTTCGGCCCAAAAACTCTTTTAATTACTCAGAATTATGCATTTACAAAGATGTGGTGGTCAGTCCACGTTCAGCAGCTACAAAAAGTGAAGACTAAAAAGGGGGGAAAGAAAATAATAAATGCTACTGATGGCCAACCTCATCTTCGGCATGCATCTTAGCGTTGGGTTCGGTCGCCGCAACGTCCTCGTCACCACCACCCCCGGGAGTCGGCGGGTTTTCAGGCAGCTCCATGTCATAATGAAATTGACTAAGATCCAACTCCGGGTGGTAATACTTAACGTGCCGGATCGCTAGGGCGTAGACCTCATCCTGGGCCACAATGATTTTATCAATGTCGGCCTGCTTCACCTTTCTTATTTGCTTCTCGGCCTCCTACCTCAATTCACCCTCCCTCTTCATGCTGGCATCGGCCTGGTTAGCCAGCTCGGCCTCGAAGGCCTAGTTGCGGGCCTCGATCACCAGCTGTGCTATCTTGAGATCTTTCATCTCACACTCATAGCGCTGAGCGTTCCTTACCTCCCTCCTCAGCTCCTGGTGGTGCAGCTTCATCAGCTGAGCGCCCTCCATACAAGCCTATGGCTGAGGGAGTCAGACTTGGAAAAATTATGTATGATAAACAAACCACAAAAGAGTCAGAACAGATAAAGGGAGGTGAGGAATGCACGCTCGCCAGAGCCTATTTAATGTAGCTAGACTCTATGGTGTCGCACTCCCGAGCCTTTCTGGTCCTGAGGTGGGGCGAGCTTCTCAACCACCTTGATGGCCACGGGACCCTCCGGCAAGGTGTCCCTAAACCAAACTGCCCAGTCTGGGGCCCATGGTTGGAGCCCTGCTCGCCAATGATCGGCTCAACCGCTGGACCGATTGAGAGGAGGCCACTCTTCATCACCTCAGTAACCTTCAAGCTACTGGAGCTTGGCCCCGACCTAGAGGCCTTCTGCTTCTTTCGACATCGGGTGGGAAGGTTCCTCTGAAACCCCCTCGGAGGTGACCTTCCCCTGCTTCCCCTGTTCGGCCCGTTCGGCCTTCCTCTTTTAAAACAACAACCTCCTTATAGCGATCTCCGAGTTGTCCATATCTACAAAAAGAGAAGCGTATAAGACGAAGGAAAATACTTGAATGAAAATTAGACAAAAGACATACTGGAAGGAGTGGGGCTCAGTCCGATCCCAGCCAGATGCTTCTCCGTCACATTCGGCCAACCAATGCAGTTGCTCGAACATATCCGCTCAACGTCTGCCCACTCCTCGGCCGTCAAATCAGACTTGTCAGGGCCCTTAAGGTTGGGCTTATAAAAATTCCACATCATGGGTTTCACCAAGGGTGTCTGGCTCCGAACGACGAAATATTTCCCCTTCCATCCCTTTATGGAGTCCGGATGCCCGTGGACAACCCTCCTCCCTCGGCGAGGTGAGATGTAATTGATCCCTTCATACTCGCCGGATGAGCTAATACCCAAGATCGCTCGGAAGTATTTCAATTTCAGGGGCACGCCCCTCTCTTCACAAAGAAGCATGAAGCACACGAGCTGCTTCCAAGAGTTGGGCCCTTATTGCATCGGAATCAACGACGCCCAGTTCAGAACCATCCGGACGAATGGGTGGAGTGGCAGTCGCAAGCCCTGGGCAAAATGCGTCCACCAAAAACATACAGAAGCAGGGGGCCAAGTTATCCTTGGGGCAGAGCCCGGGGCTAGGGACCAACTGCTCGTATTCCTGACAACTAAAGTAGCTGGCTCAGATAACAGCAAGGTTGTCCGCGGTCAGTACAGTTGGCATTTTTTCCATGGAGATTTTCTGTCAACTAGGCGAGGACGGTTGCACTCCATACTAGACCAACTCCCCGACATCGTCCGGGTACATTCTAATGGAGCCCGGCTGTACGGTGAAAGGGACATCCAGTCTGACTTCAGGAGCCGTCTCGTCCGGACAGTCCGGTAGGATCCACTTCGTTTTCCTCCGTCGGACACGACGACCCCTCGGGGGAGAGGGCATCGCCAAAGGGGCCAGATGTAGCGCCCCAAATTTCTAATATGAGAGCTTAGAAAATAAGTGGCGAAATCCCAGCAATCCACTTCAATAGAACAATAAACACCAACAACACCACTAACATTTTCTTTCTTTATTACAACAATTATTACAAATCACAGCGGAAGTCTAAACATCTCAACCCAAATATTTCTTTACATTTACAACTCAATAACCACACAATATGTCTTTACAAATTTTACACAAAACTAAATAGTCCAAATAGTCTCAAATGCAACATTAAGCATCCAACCTCCCACTCTAAGCAGTAACCTGCAACAAGTGAGGCTAGAGTTGAACCCTAACCCCCAAACTAAAGGGGTCAGCCATAAAATGGTGTGAGTGGCAACTAATCAAACAAATAACATAAATGAACATAAAACATAATATCCAACAAATAATAATCAACACTAAAGCATGAAGTAACAACAAAGAATAAGGGGTGATACCAAAACCAAAAGCCAAGTGTGTGCCGAAAACAGGAAATCCAAATGCATAAAAGTGATTCAAGAAAACATCATGACTACATGCTGACAACGATGACTACTCAGAGATGAAGATAAACTATGATAATTTGCCCATGCTTGATCATTCCGGAGATTGATCCCACATCACAGGTATTTTCCCTGGATAATTCAGGAGATCATCCCACATCTAAACATAGACTCATAACCACAATAATACCCCAAAAGCGTCGCCTCGACTCCGATCATTCCGTAGTTCAATCCCACATCTCAAGATAATTACTTGGATAATTCAGGAGAAATACCTCACATCTCAGGTTAACTACCTGGATAATTCCGGAGATAAATCACACATCTCAAGTTAACTACTTGGATAATTCAGGAGACTAATCCTACATCAAAAGTCATACTGAGGTGCATAACTCAAGTTCTCATTCGTCATGACACTACTAATGCCTGTCCTTATTAGTTTGGGTTGCTGAACAAATCTCCTAGAGTAGTGTACCCTACCGGACTAAAAATCTGAATAACTGAAAATTCGCCTCAAAGGGCCTCAACAAATGACTGAACAAATACCGGTATACTAGGGCCACGTACCTCTAGAGACTCAAAACAAATATCTGAACAAATTCCACTTAACAAGTGGCTCAACAAAATATTTCCAAAATCATGTTCTTAATTGAACATCTCAAAAACCAATACTTAACTGAACATCTTAAAATCAAACACTGAACAAATATCTCAACATCAAATACTGAACAATATCTCAGAATCAAGTACTAAACAAATGTCTCAAAATCAAACACTAAACAAAATATCTCAAATCAAATACAAAGATCCTACAGGACCAGTCGACTGTACAATGGACCAGTCGACTGTCCAGAGGACATATCCCAACATTTTACGAAAATGATCTAAGGCATGACCAGTCGACTTACCCAAGAAGTCAGTCGACTGCCCCGAAAGAACTGAACAAAACCACAAGCAGAGGGTCAGTCGACTGACCACAGTCTAGGTCGACCGTCCCGAACAAATCTCAAGACTCAAAAGTACACTGTAAGCTCGTACCAGTCGACTGCACATCAGATCAGTCGACTGACGGCTACAGATCTGAACACAAAATCATCTTGAAGTTTTCTAAAGAATTACTGATCATAAAGTTAATTTATATTCGGGCAAATGAACAATTCTCAACAATCTCTATCATGGTTACATTACTCAATCAATCAATTTCTCCAATCTCATATTCTCATGATCTAAATTCTCAATTCTCCCATTAGGGTTTTCTCAACCTAACTAAATGTCTTCCTCAACACATAATCAAAATTGGTTTGCAATCACTAGATCCAGATGTTTAATATCCAAGCTTAACATAATCAGTTTTAAATTTGCTTTCTAACAACATGATCTCATAAATCAACATATCCTCAACAAATCTAAATCTTTTCTCATCATGGTCCAAATATCAAATAAAAGTTCTCATCATCCATATCGAATTAAAGATCCATGTCCTACATACAATGGGACTAACAAAGAATGGTATAATGATCACAAACAAACATAACAAAGATCTCACGTCATCTACCAATCAAAACAAACAAAACAAAGCAAAACAAACAAACCAACTCACCTGATTTGAAGAAAGGATCCACAAACTTTCTCCTTGCTAGATCCAAGAATTCTCCTCTTGTTCCTCAAACAAATCTCAATATTCTAAATATTGTGAATGACGGCTGGGAAAGGGATTTCCCTTATATATGCCGGATTAAAATATTAGGGTTTTCACCCAATTTGCAAAATAATCCTTTTAGGAGTACATCTTACATATATAATTGTATCCTTGAAAACTAAATCAAATATAATTTAAATTAGGGTCTAATAGAAAAATATGTTTCTAAACTTCAACAAATACTGATCGGAATGCCCAGAAATTATAATTTGCATTTTAACCCTTGAAATTGTCAATTTTGCAAATAAGTCCTTCTTTTCTCAAAAATTGCAAATACGCATAATTAATTTCAGAAAAATCTGGAAAAATACTACATAATTCCAAAATAATAAATAATGATTTTTCATAAAGAAAACTTAATTTTCCAAACTTCTAAAAAGTCATTTGCACGTGTTTTGCACGTGTACCAAAGAATAAATTTCTTAGAAAACATTTATTAAATCCTCAAAAATCATTTAAATTCATTTTCAAATAATTAAAATAATATTTGAAAATACGGGGTTCTACATCACTCCCTCCTTAGAAGAGTTCTGTCCTCAGAACTACTACTAATGAGTTCAAACACATACCAATCAAAAGGAAACAATACTTCATAAATAGATCATCACCCAAACAATTTCATATAACATCACAATCAAAATAAAGGAATACATCATTTGTCAATCAACAATACAATCATCCAAAGAATTCCATTCACATACAAGAAGTACATTCATACAAACAATTCAGGAAAATCCTTCAGCATGCGATCCTCTGGCTCCCAAGTAGCCTCCTCGAACTGCTGATTCCTCCACAATACCTTGACCATGGGTATCACCTTGCTCCTAAGGACTTTCTCCCTACGATCAACGATCTCAACAGGCTGTTCCTTGTAACTCAGGTTCACCTGTAGATCTTCGGGGACTTCCACCAACTGGTGCCTCTGATCGGCCACATACTTCCTCAGTAGCGACACATGAAACACGTCATGTACTTGTGCTAACTCCTCTGGAAGTTTCAATCTGTAAGCTGTCTTGCCAATCCTCTCCTCGATCTTGTACGGACCAATATACCTCGGCGCCAACTTGCCACCCTTACCAAATCTGATTACTCCTTTGGTCGGAGAAACCTTGAGAAAAACTGAATCCCCAACCTCAAATTCCAAATCTCTCCGTCGAGTGTCAGCATAACTCTTCTGCCGACTCTGAGCTTCAACTAACCTCTTGCGAATCAGCTCAATCTGCTCTGACGTCTGCTGTACGATCTCAGGACCATACATCTGCCTCTCGCCAACCTCATACCAACATACAGGTGTCCTGCACCTCCTGCCGTATAAAGCCTCATACGGTGCCATCCCAATACTTGCATGGTAACTGTTGTTATAGGCAAACTCAACCAATGCCAAGTATCTCTCCCAACTACCACCAAAGTCCATAACACAAGCTCTCAACATATCTTCCAGCACTCGATTCACCCTCTCCGTTTGACCATCTGTCTGCGGATGAAATGCCGTACTGAAATCAGTTCTGGTGCCCAAAGCTGCCTGTAAACTTCTCCAAAACCTTGATGTAAACCTCGGATCTCTGTCAGACACAATTGAAACAGGAACTCCATGAAGTCTCACAATCTCTCCAATATACAACTCAGCCAATTTCTCCATCGACCAAGAAATCTTCATGGCTAGAAAATGTGCCGACTTAGTCAATCGGTCCACAACAACCCAAATCGAGTCATTTCCCTTCGAACTCCTCGGCAAACCCGTGATAAAGTCCATGCTGATATTCTCCCACTTCCACTCCGGAATGGGTAATGGCTGTAACAAACCTCCAGGTCTCTGATTCTCTGCCTTGATCTGCTGACAAGTCAGACACCTTGCCACAAAATCTGCTACATCTCGCTTCATGCCAGACCACCAAAAGTGTGGTTTGATATCCCTGTACATCTTCGTACCTCCAGGATGAACTGACAATAAGGTACTGTGTGCTTCCTGCAAGATACTCTCCCTCAACTCTGCGTCATCTGGAACACACAACCTCTCACCCAACCAAAGAACTCCATCTTGGACACGAAATTCTGATAACTTGCCCTCAGCAACCTGCTGCAACATCTTCTGGATCTCTGAATCTGATCTCTGACCTTCCACAATCTTCTCTCTCAAAGACGGCTGCAGCCTCAACTGAGCCAAAGATGCCCCTAAACCTCGCAGTACAACCTCGATACCTGCCTGATCGATCTCTGCTGCCAACTCTCTTCGAGTAGTGATCAACCTTGCCAAACTACCCTTTCTGCTAAGTCCATCAGCCACTACATTCGCCTTGCCTGGATGATACTTGATCTCAGGACGAATGTCTTCCAAAACTTCCAACCATCTTCTCTGACGAAGATTCAAATCCCTCTGCTGATAGATATACTTCAGGCTCTTGTGGTCAGTGAACATGCTAACCTTCTCACCATAGACATAATGCCTCCATAGCTTCAAGGCATAAATGATAGCTGCTAACTCCAAGTCGTGCGTCGGATAATTCTTCTCATGCGACGCAACTGCCTCGAACCATAAGCAATGACCTTGCCTTCCTGCATCAACACACATCCCAAACCTCTGAGAGATGCATCGCTGTAGATATCATAATCTTTTCCAGCTTGCGGCAATGCTAGTATGGGTGCGGTAGTCAACCTTTCCTTTAACTCAAGGAAACTCTCCTCGCACTTATCTGTCCATACAAACGCCACACTCTTCCGGGTCAAACCTGTCAATGGAACAGCAATCTGAGAATACCCCTGAATAAACCTCCTGTAGTAACCAGCTAATCCCAAGAAGCTTCTCACTTCCTTCACTGACGTCGGCCTGGGCCAATCCTTAACTGCTTCCACTTTCTGAGGATCAGTAGCCACTCCCTCCTTAGAAAGAATGTGACCAAGAAAAGCTACCTCAGATTTCCAAAATTCACACTTCGACAATTTGGCATACAAGCTGTGCTCTTGCAATGTCTGTAATACCGCTGTCAAGTGCTTAGAATGATCCTCCTCCGACTTCGAATATACCAAGATATCATCGATGAAGACCACCACGAAGGAATCAATGAATGGCCTCAACACTCGATTCATCATGTCCATGAAAACTGCTGGCGCATTCGTCAACCCGAATGGCATCACCAAAAATTCATACAACCCATGACGAGTCCTGAAAGCTGTCTTACTCACATCTTCCTCTTTGACTCGTACCTGATGATACCCTGACCTCAGATCAATCTTCGAAAACACCGCTGCTCCTCGAAGCCTGTCGAACAAATCGTCAATCCGCGGCAATGGATACTTGTTCTGAATAGTCACCCTATTCAACTCCCTGTAGTCAATGCACATCCTCATCGACCCATCCTTCTTCTTGACCAGCAACACTGGCGCTCCCCACGGAGATGAACTCGGTCTGATAAGTCCCTTGCTCAAAAGCTCTTCAATCTGCTTCTTCACTTCATCCTGCTCTACAGGTGCCATCCTGTACGGAGCCTTGGAAATCGGCGCACTCCCCGGCTGAACATTGATGCAAAACTCCACATCTCTCTGCGGCGGTAATCCTGGAAAATCATCCAAGAACACCTGAGGAAACCTTCGAACCACCGGAATGCCCTGGACTTCATCTGCAATAGACTTCTTAGATACCATTGCAGCCACCTGCGGAAACTTCTTCTTCCCTTGAAAAGTTACTGCGGGTCCACCTGGTGCTTTCACCAACACCTCCTTCTGCTTGCAATCAATCGTGGCATCATAAATAGCCATCCAATCGATGCCCACTATGACATCCACTCCCAACACTTGTAGCTCGATCAAGTCGATGCCGAACATCCTTCCACCAATCCCGATATCACAGCCCTCGTAATATCGATCCGCTACCAGCTCCTCACCTGACGGCGTTGCCACCGACAAAACTCTGCCTGGAAACAATTTAGGTTCCAAACCTAAGCCCTTTGCAAAACTTGGCGATACAATTGTATGCGATGAACCAGTGTCAAACAAAACCTTTGCTTTTATTCCATTTATTAAAACAACCCCTGTTACAATAAGAATGATACTCAATCTTGAATTATTCTGAAAGAAAAGCTTTTATTCATTACACTGACTCAAAAATGAAAGAAATCAAAATTCCTGCATACCCTGAATTACATCTTCCGAGTTTCTCGCATCCTCCTCGGTCAATGCAAATACTCGCCCTTGCCTCTTCGGGAACTTGCCTCCACCCGAATCATCTTTCTTCAGTTGTGGACAATGGGGCTTTGAGTGTCCAGTCTGCCCACACTGAGAACAAACATGCTCTGCCAACTTCGGACATGCTGACCTGTAATGTCCTACTTCCTTGCAGTAGTAGCAGGTCACTCCCTGAGCTCCAGATGCCTTCTGCACCGGTCCACTGAACTTCGCCTGCTTCGCGGGGAATCCCTTCCCACTCTGGCCTGATGCTGGCCTCTTGTTCCGGTTCCAAGAATCCTGCTTCTTCTGAAACAAGTCCATATCCTCTTCAGTCATCGCTGCTCTTCTGACCAGCTTCTCGAATCTTCGGATGCCCAACGGAACCATCCTTGACCTCAAGTTCGGCCTCAAGCCCTGCTCAAACTTTTTAGGCCTTCTTTGCTTCATCCATGACCAATTCTGGTGCAAACCTCGAAAGTTGAGCGAACTTCGTCTCATACTCCCGAACAGTCATGCTCCCCTGCTGAAGGTTCATGAACTCAGTCGCCTTCTTCTCCTGAACATCAAGAGGAAAGAAGCGATCTCTGAACTCCTCCAGAAAACCTTTCCATGCCAGCTGCTGATCTCCCAAGTTCCTCTTCAATGACTCCCACCATACACCAGCATCTTTCTCCAGCTGCATCGAAGCCAACTTCACCTTGCTAGCTTCAGGAGTCTCTGACACTTCGAAGATCGTCTGCATCTTCCGAATCCAATCGTCTGCTGCTGTTGGATCAGCTTGCCCCTCAAAGACTGGCGGCCTCATCCTCTTAAAGGATTCAATCTGCTTGATGGGGTCGGCATTCACCAATCCATGACCAGCTCCATGATTGGGCGGCGGATTCTGCTGCTGCGCTTGCTGCTGTGCCACATTGAGTGCCATCAGCGTATTCAACGTCTGATATACCTTGGCAAACTCAGCTTCAAGGTCGATCCCATTACCTCGGGAACTACCAGAACCATCCTCATTGTTGCCACCATTTCTACCTCTGGGTGCAACCATTTTGAATACTGCAAAACGAGAGTAAAGTTAGAACAACACACTCACAATTTAAACTCATACCAATGTCCTATGGCAAAGTCAAACCATAATTTCAAACCAAACATCATATTTTAAATTCTATGTGATACTCACACTCTGATGTCGACACCTAGGTACTCACTCTCTAGTGTCCACACCTAGGTTGGTTGTCATACTAAGTCTATTATTACATCGAAGCGGAGCTCTGATACCAATCTCTGTAGCGCCCCAAATTTCTAATATGAGAGCTTAGAAAATAAGTGGCGAAATCCCAGCAATCCACTTCAATAGAACAATAAACACCAACAACACCACTAACATTTTCTTTCTTTATTACAACAATTATTACAAATCACAGCGGAAGTCTAAACATCTCAACCCAAATATTTCTTTACATTTACAACTCAATAACCACACAATATGTCTTTACAAATTTTACACAAAACTAAATAGTCCAAATAGTCTCAAATGCAACATTAAGCATCCAACCTCCCACTCTAAGCAGTAACCTGCAACAAGTGAGGCTAGAGTTGAACCCTAACCCCCAAACTAAAGGGGTCAGCCATAAAATGGTGTGAGTGGCAACTAATCAAACAAATAACATAAATGAACATAAAACATAATATCCAACAAATAATAATCAACACTAAAGCATGAAGTAACAACAAAGAATAAGGGGTGATACCAAAACCAAAAGCCAAGTGTGTGCCGAAAATAGGAAATCCAAATGCATAAAAGTGATTCAAGAAAACATCATGACTACATGCTGACAACGATGACTACTCAGAGATGAAGATAAACTATGATAATTTGCCCATGCTTGATCATTCCGGAGATTGATCCCACATCACAGGTATTTTCCCTGGATAATTCAGGAGATCATCCCACATCTAAACATAGACTCATAACCACAATAATACCCCAAAAGCGTCGCCTCGACTCCGATCATTCCGTAGTTCAATCCCACATCTCAAGATAATTACTTGGATAATTCAGGAGAAATACCTCACATCTCAGGTTAACTACCTGGATAATTCCGGAGATAAATCACACATCTCAAGTTAACTACTTGGATAATTCAGGAGACTAATCCTACATCAAAAGTCATACTGAGGTGCATAACTCAAGTTCTCATTCGTCATGACACTACTAATGCCTGTCCTTATTAGTTTGGGTTGCTGAACAAATCTCCTAGAGTAGTGTACCCTACCGGACTAAAAATCTGAATAACTGAAAATTCGCCTCAAAGGGCCTCAACAAATGACTGAACAAATACCGGTATACTAGGGCCACGTACCTCTAGAGACTCAAAACAAATATCTGAACAAATTCCACTTAACAAGTGGCTCAACAAAATATTTCCAAAATCATGTTCTTAATTGAACATCTCAAAAACCAATACTTAACTGAACATCTTAAAATCAAACACTGAACAAATATCTCAACATCAAATACTGAACAATATCTCAGAATCAAGTACTAAACAAATGTCTCAAAATCAAACACTAAACAAAATATCTCAAATCAAATACAAAGATCCTACAGGACCAGTCGACTGTACAATGGACCAGTCGACTGTCCAGAGGACATATCCCAACATTTTACGAAAATGATCTAAGGCATGACCAGTCGACTTACCCAAGAAGTCAGTCGACTGCCCCGAAAGAACTGAACAAAACCACAAGCAGAGGGTCAGTCGACTGACCACAGTCTAGGTCGACCGTCCCGAACAAATCTCAAGACTCAAAAGTACACTGTAAGCTCGTACCAGTCGACTGCACATCAGATCAGTCGACTGACGGCTACAGATCTGAACACAAAATCATCTTGAAGTTTTCTAAAGAATTACTGATCATAAAGTTAATTTATATTCGGGCAAATGAACAATTCTCAACAATCTCTATCATGGTTACATTACTCAATCAATCAATTTCTCCAATCTCATATTCTCATGATCTAAATTCTCAATTCTCCCATTAGGGTTTTCTCAACCTAACTAAATGTCTTCCTCAACACATAATCAAAATTGGTTTGCAATCACTAGATCCAGATGTTTAATATCCAAGCTTAACATAATCAGTTTTAAATTTGCTTTCTAACAACATGATCTCATAAATCAACATATCCTCAACAAATCTAAATCTTTTCTCATCATGGTCCAAATATCAAATAAAAGTTCTCATCATCCATATCGAATTAAAGATCCATGTCCTACATACAATGGGACTAACAAAGAATGGTATAATGATCACAAACAAACATAACAAAGATCTCACGTCATCTACCAATCAAAACAAACAAAACAAAGCAAAACAAACAAACCAACTCACCTGATTTGAAGAAAGGATCCACAAACTTTCTCCTTGCTAGATCCAAGAATTCTCCTCTTGTTCCTCAAACAAATCTCAATATTCTAAATATTGTGAATGACGGCTGGGAAAGGGATTTCCCTTATATATGCCGGATTAAAATATTAGGGTTTTCACCCAATTTGCAAAATAATCCTTTTAGGAGTACATCTTACATATATAATTGTATCCTTGAAAACTAAATCAAATATAATTTAAATTAGGGTCTAATAGAAAATTATGTTTCTAAACTTCAACAAATACTGATCGGAATGCCCAGAAATTATAATTTGCATTTTAACCCTTGAAATTGTCAATTTTGCAAATAAGTCCTTCTTTTCTCAAAAATTGCAAATACGCATAATTAATTTCAGAAAAATCTGGAAAAATACTACATAATTCCAAAATAATAAATAATGATTTTTCATAAAGAAAACTTAATTTTCCAAACTTCTAAAAAGTCATTTGCACGTGTTTTGCACGTGTACCAAAGAATAAATTTCTTAGAAAACATTTATTAAATCCTCAAAAATCATTTAAATTCATTTTCAAATAATTAAAATAATATTTGAAAATACGGGGTTCTACACCAGATTGTCATCTTCTGTCGAGGGGCATCCTCGGTTTCCTCGTCGCCCTCAACGACTTCAACTCCTTCGTCATCTCCCCCTCCCTCGATTAGCTCCTCCTCCTCCACAATACCAACAACTTCCTCCTCGTCACCCTTCGCCCTGTGCATGTTCCCTTCTGAGTCGCTTGACTTTACTACGAAGGGCTTTCTGCAGCGGAGCGACGTGACTTCATAAACCTTCTCCAATGATTCCCAAGATGTTGAGTCGGAGAGACGTGGGCCTTCATCCCGACCCGAGGTGGTGCGGACGAACCAGATTGAGCCATCGACATAATGAAAAAACTAACCTGTTTCAAATACCGGGAAATTGCTGAAAATGATCATCGCCGGTGACTGAACAGTACGAGAGAGCAAACTTGGGACCTTGGGGAAAGATAGCAAAGGTGAAAAATGAGGAGAGGGATGGGGGATATATAATGAAACCATTGACTCCTTGAAATCCTCACACATGACGTCATCATCACACGTGTCACGACAGGAATGGCCTACATACAGCCCAATTTCTCCCCAAGGCCAATTTCTCTCCAAGTCCGAAACTCTCGAGCCTCGGCATGCACCTCGGGCATGCCAAACACAGAAACAAGGTTTTGGCCAATCAGGAAGGCCACCTGGCTCGATGCTCAGCATGGATCTCGAGCAGGCATCCAACAGAATTACCTCAAAAGCATGGCCACCTGACTCGACGCTCGGCATGGATCTCGAGCAGGCACCCAACATTTCCACAAAAACGCCTCAAAAGCAAGGCCACTTGGCTCGACGCTCGGCATAGATCTAGAGCAAGCACGCAACATTTTCACCAAATTGCCTCAAAAGCAAGGCCATCTGGCTCGACGGTCGGCATGGATCTCAAGCAGGCACCCAACATTTCCACAAAATTGCCTCAAAAGCAAGGCCACTAGGCTCGATGCTCGGCATAGACCTTGAGGAGGCACCTAGCATTTCTACAAAATTGCCTCAAAAGCATGGCCACATGGATCGACTCTCGGCATGGATCTGGAGTAGACACCCAGCATTTCCAAAAAATTGCCTCAAAAGCAAGGCCACCTGGCTCGATGCTCGGCATAGACCTCGAGCAGACACCCAACATTTCCACAAAATTGCTTCAAAGCAAGGTCACCTGGCTCGACGCTCGGCATGGATCTCGAGCAGGCACCTAGCATTTTCCACAAAATTGTATCAAAAGCAAGGCCACCCGGCTCGATGCTCGGCATGGATCTCAAGCATCACCACAACTTCCTCTCATAAAATGCCTCTATTGAGGTGCACGGCGCCGACCCCAAGCTCAAAGCTCAGCATGAACCTCGAGCAGCGATACAACTCTCTTTTTCAGAAAATGCCGCTATCGAGTCATTCAGCGCCGACCCCAAGCTCGGAGCTTGGCATGAACCTCGAGCATCGATGCAACTTTCTCTCACAAAATGCCTCTATCGAGGAGCTCGACATGAACCTCGAACATTGATGCAGTCTCTCTCAGAAAATGCCTCTATCGAGGTGCTCAACACCGACCTCAAGATCGGAGCTCGGCATGAACCTCGAGCATCGATACAGCTTTCTCTCAAAAAATTCCAATATCGAGGTGCTCGGTGCCGACCCCAAGCTCAGAGCTCGGCATGAACCTCGAGCATCGATGCAACTTTCTCTTACAAAATCCCTATATCGAGGCGCTCGGCACCGACCCCAAGCTCGGAGCTCGGCATGAACCTCGAGCATTGATACAACTTTCTCTCAGAAAATGTCTCTATCGATGTACTCGACGCCGACACCAAGCTCGAGCTCGGCATGAACCTCGAGCATTGATACAAATTTCTCTCAAAAAATGTCACTATCGAGGCGCTCGACACCGACTCCAAGGTCGGAGCTCGGCATGAACCTCGAGCATCGATGCAGCTTTCTCTTTGAAAATGCCTCGCTCAGCGTGCTCGGCCTCGACCCTCCTGGCTCGATGCTCCGCACCGAACTTTCATCCTCGCCGCTCAGTACGGACTTCGTATACCATACTCGGCTCGGCATCGACCCCAAACACTGCACAGGGAATCACCAACTCATCTTTTCAAAATACTCCCCTCCGCTCTTCTCACAAGGAAAAACTTCTCCTCCACGGCTGGTGCACACAGCCCTACAGGAGTGGGGGGCTTATGATGTGGTATAGATGATGTGGCCCAATCAGGGCTATCAGATCTCCTCATATTTCGCTCATCCCAGATCATTAGGTCAACAAGTCCAACGAGCCTTCTTCCACTTCAGGCCCACAGACATATGGGTCTGACTCGGCCCATTAGGGTCAGATACTCGCTTGCCCATGCCTATAAATACTAGACCCCCTCCTCACTTTGAAAGGTAATCAAGATTTCTCCACCTAAACCCTAGTTGCTCAGTATCTTTTCTAGTAACTGACTAGATTGTTGGAGGGCTTGTCGCCGGGATTTCTCCCAGTATTTCTAGGACTTTTGTAGGTACCCCGGCCGTCCGAGCTCCAGCAGATCTTTCGAGCCAAACCTCTAGGAACTGACCCGAGCCGAGGTCCAGATCCGTCCCTTCCACTTCACAAATTACAAGAACTCGCACCTGTTGCTCCTGCACCGAAAACAAGCAGTATCACTAAATAACCTTCTTTTGATAATAAATGCTAAATTAATCACTTTTCCTATATCTTTTACTGATTGCTTTCTTTTTCTCCCTTGAAAATAATTTCAGTTTTAACTCTCCATTTTTTTATCGACAGATGGGGGGCTTAAACTTCTTACCAATTGTTAGATCATCCACAGTGGTCTTTTATAATTGCCATTTTGCCATTTTATTTGAAAAACACAACCACATCGGTTGCTCAAATTTCCATTTTTTGACATTTCTGCTACAATAACCTTTCAAATATGAGAAACTTTTTGGTGATTCTCAAAGTATAGAGGACGGAAACATGTTCCGTCCCTATTAAATTTTAATTTTTTAATAGTATAGACAACATGTTGTTTCATCTATGAATTTTTTAATATCGGATGGAACATGTTGTTCCGTCCAAGGATTTCTTTTTTAAAAATTAATCCCCTCATTAGACGGGACAACATGTCCGGTTCCAAATTTTTTTCTTCTTTATTCTAGTTTCCGTTAGTTTGTGATTTTACCTTTTTGCCCTTTAACGGCTATTTCTCTCCACGGCTACAAATTGAGCAATCTACTTACTTTATATATATATATATATATATATATGTCCCTCTCCAGCAACATCAACCACAACAATAGAAATTTCACTCACTCTTTCAGACGTGTTTTCAGATGACTTCTTCTCTAATCGGAATTAATGGCGAGTCGTGGTTCAAGGGGTAGAGCTTATACAACTAATGAAAACGTCATTCTTTCACAAAGTTGGATAGCAGTCACTCAAGATCCGTTGTTCGGTGTCGACCAATCGGGTTCGCAATTTTGGGATAATATATTTTCAACATTCCAAACTATTTTAGGCACTCCGACCGATCATTCGTCAAATTCTATTGCTAGTCGATTCCACATTATCCCCAAAGAAGTAGCCCTATTTATTGCAAATTGGCCAGTGTAACTTACAGAGCTGCAAAAGGAATAGCTGAGGCTGATAAGGTATGTACTAATTATATTTTCATTAATTTTTTTCTTATGAATGTTTTGACTAATCATAATTCAGAATTTTGTTGTAGTTTTCGGTAGATACGGGATGCAAGAACGGAATGCATGCATTCAACTGGGAAATCATTCAAATTTGATGAATGTTATGTATTACTTGTAACACCCCGGATTGTATGATACCTAAATATATATATGTATATATGTATATTGTCTGTAAGTGTGCACATGATTGTAGTGTTTTATTTGATTTTGCTATCGTTGGTGTGTGGTTAGGTTTGCGGTGGTTCTTGAGGATGGTTGTATTCTAGAAGATGCACGAGAATGAGGGGAACCAATACTGGTGTAAACATTAGTTTTTGGTACGACACCTGTGCAAATATAATATTGTATGATACTACGATGGGTATATCTTGCGTGCACTCGATAAACCCCTTGTCTCGCATCTAAGAACCCAATTAAGAACTAAATAGGGCAGCCAATCCATTTTCCCCAAAACCATTAGCTAGAAACCCTGGTTTCTCACCAAAACCACCCTAAACCCTATCCCTTACACCCTATAATCCGGTCCCCCTCTTTCCCCTCTCTTTCCCTACTGTTTTCCACTAAAAGCACCTACATTCTTCTCCCATGTTCTGAAAATTTCAGAACTCAAACCAAAGAAAAGAAGAGAAGGAGAGAAAGGAAGAAAGATTGAAGAAGGAGTTCTTGGAGTGATTCTTGAGGAAGTGAAGCTCAAATCTACCATCTACTCCACAATCAACTCAGGGTGGGGAGTTTCTCTAAACCTTTCTTTTCGTTTCTTGATTGATTTCTTGCATGCATGTGAAGTAATAAGAGTTAGAATGAATGTTTAAGAAGATTGGAAGTTGAAATCAGAAACTAGAACTGGAATCTTGATTTGTAAGCTATTTTCTAGATTTTCCCGAGAGCAAACCACATGGAATCTGATCATGAAATTTTATAGATTGTTCCTTTATATGTATAGATGATTCATGAATTGTTTAGGGATTTTCTGAGGTACTTTTGTGATTTAATAAAATTCATTTGTGGAACAGTGCCGTAAGGCAGTAGCAGAAATTAGTTACTATGATGCCTGAGAGTTTTGGATTTTTCATAATTAATTGGAGCAATATCTTAATCTGAAATTTTTACCATGGTTTTCCACTTGTATCTAAACTCTACAGAAAAATCAAGAAAATAATTGGATGAAGTTACAGTCATGTTAAAAATTGATCCATCAACAGTAGCTAGAGTTGTAACTGAAGAACATGATGATCTTTGTTCTAAATTAAAACATGAAGAATCAATGTAAACTTGGACATTGGACATGAAACCTTTTGCATGTTGTTATTTATGAAGTCTAGTTTCTTTACTGTAAATTTTGTGTCTATTGGATGAGCATAGGATTTATGATGGATTTTATAGAATGTACTATGCTGGATTCAATCAGATTTGACACCCTGTAGAGATAACACATTTGAGACTCCTTAAGAGAAAATTTTAAGGAAGTGTTTCCCTAGAGGATTGTAGTAAACATCAAGACCTTTCTAACAAGACCTATTTGAGGTGTTTCTACTAAGTGGTTGACTTATTATGATTTTTGCAATACTGGACAGAGACTAGGATTTGAGCTGAGTGCTCTGGTTGAGGAAGTCTTAGTGTATGACTTGGTACACTTGGGAGTAATGTGTATTTTAGGGAGATCCAATAGCATATTTTGGACTTATGACCAACTAGAGGATTGTAGAGGACATCCACACCTTTCCATAGAAGCTGGGTTTGCAGCATTCGGATGGGTAGGTAGTGACTTATGCTACCATTAAGGAGCAGCCTGTGTACAAGAAATACACAGGCTGTGGCTTGAGAGGCCATTTTGAGGACTTAGATGATAGAATCTGAGGTTATGATCAACTAGGAAGTTGTAGCCTAGGTTCTTACCTTTCCGGATTTGGCTTGTACACCCCAATCAGAGTTGTATCGAGAGAGTTATGACCTTTTTACGTTTTGGACAGAAACACCATAGGTTGCTTAGTCTTGGGTGTTGACTAGGTATTGTGAGAACTCTTCCCTGTGTACTGTTAGAGTTGATAACTCCTGTCTGGGGACGTTGGTATCTGTTGTTGGTTTTTTTGACTCCCATAGTGGGTGTGTGACTCGAGTTAGTCACTAGGGTAAGGTGATACCCTGCATCTATCGATCCTAAGTTGTGAACTTTCACCAAAGCATAGGACATCCGAGCCGTGCCATCAATTTAAGTTCAGTGCACGATTTAGGAACGAACATTTACATTCATTTCCCGGTTAGGGGTGAATGTAGGCCATGGTGCTAGACAAATCCAAGCTCGGGGAAGTGGCGAACCGAACTGGTATCGCCAGGGCCAAAGGTCGATAGGAAAGTTTTTGGAAGCAATCTTATCTTTTACCCAGAGTGATTAGAATGAAGTGGGGATTAGAGTGATGTATTAGGGGTTTGGTAATTGCATTAGCACTAGCAGACCATAGTCGGTGTTGTACCTTCCAGTCGTAGGGATACGTTTTTGGCACTCATTATTGAGTCATCGGCTCATATCTCAATCTCTTAATTCCCAAAGTTTGCCAGAGTAAGGACCGGGAGGATAGGAGGATTTGACCCTCGAGACCATCACGTTCCTATGCACGTGGGTTTTTATATATCAATTTCATTGCCCGGGTTAGGGGTGAACATACATACATCAGTTCATTGCTGGGTTAGGGTGAACACATCAAGTTCATTGCCCGGTTAAGGGTGAACTCATCAAGTCCATTGCCCAGGGTTAGGGGTGGACATACGAATTACACGGTCTTGCGACCGGATCCAACGTGGCATCTGAAGAGGTCCGTACGCGGGTACTGAGTGGCAAACACGACCACCACTTAGGCACTTCAGTGGCAGAACTAGACCGACCAACTGCAACCTCCTTGGGCACGGACGATCTATTGGGAACAGGATGAGTACAATAGTAGAATGCATGGCGAGGATTTGAATCCCTGAAATGTTGAGAAAGACGACTAGATTTGGGGGCGTTTGTAGTATGGGATGCATTCGTTTCCAAAGTCTTGCTTGCATTAGAGTCAGACATGTGATTTGTTGCATCTAGTCATAGGGTCATGGCATACCACTGCACTAGAACCCGAATCCATTAAACCCTTGTCTGGCACATCACTTTTCTTTTGCATAAATTATGGTTGTGATTGTAATTTAGAGGATCGCTGTTATTATCAGCTTTTCATCAGTCGAAGTACTGACGTTCCCCACCTTGTAGGTATCTGGAGCCGATTTGCAGGTACTGCAGAGCTCGAGCTGGTCCAAGAATTCAAGGGACATATATAAGTGCTATTATATTGTTGTAAATCTTGTAATTCTTATTTGGATATTGTAACACTTGTAAATGTAACATTTATTTGGAATAAAAGTTTTAATTTTCCTGTACTTTCTGTGATTGTGGCTATTTTGAAGTTCGACTCCTAGAGTAGGGTCTCAGGTTCCCAGTTTGGGGAATTGGGGCGCTACAGAAGTTAGAATCAGATCTGACTTCAAATTGCTGTCTAACATGGTAGGTGTTACCGCTAAATCTGGTGTGGGGGCAAACAGATAGAATTTGTGGATTCTTTGGGATGTCGAATAGTCAAACCTGAAACCGTTCTGCCGGATTTTGACCGTTATCTCCCGCCGTTAACCTGCAAAATGTGTGAAACACCGGGGTTGATCCAGGCGACGCACCCTCCGACGCTCAAATCAGTAATCAGAAAGATTATGAATGAGCTTTTACTGGCAAAAGATTGATTACCTATTAATAGTAGGGGATGGGGGGTATTTATAGCCGCCTTAGGGACCAATTTCGGGATAAGATGAAATTCCTACTTCCCAGTGAATGGATAGAAGTGAATCAAGGCCGTTGATTAGGTATAATCATGAACCCTAATTCTACCCAGCTGGATCGGGTTTCTTGCGGGTTGAAACCCGCACCCAGTTGAGACGGATCCATTCGTGGGTTATTGGGCCTTTGGAAAAAAAGACCCAGTACCCACTTCAGACCCGCTTGTAGGTGAAATTACCATTTTACCCCTGATCTTTAAGATTCGTGCCCGATTGGGAAGGTTCCGATTTAACCCTATTTTTAGCCATATCACGAGCTCACACTCCCGAAGACTGAGTTTAATCAGCCTTTAAGGAGTAGTTTTACTGTTTTAATGGCTTGCGGAGTTGTATCAGAGTCCAAATATGGGGTGTCGAATCTTTGTATGAGGTATTATGGTGATTTTCAGAGCTGGTTGCACGCTCAAGCTTATTCTCGAGCTCTCCTGTACTTTTGGTGATTTTTCTTAATTTTTATCTATTTTTCGGCCATTTATTTAATTTTGCGAAGTGCTGATTTATCGTTCGGGGGCCTCAATTAATTATTCCAAGAAATAATTATTTACCCAGGGGATCAAAAATATTTTTTCGAATTTATAATTATTTTTTAGAATTTTTAATCAATTTTCCAGAATTTTTAATCATTTTTCGCAATTTTTAATATAAATAATTCAATTTTAATAAATAAAAAGTTAATTTTTATCTCGATTTATGACGTGGCGCGATCTGGGCCTCTCATCAGCCAGCTGAACGAATTTCTGAAGGATCAGACGATCGGAGTAGCTCGGCAGCATTTTTCTCTGCTTGCGGAGGTCGGTGCCTCGGTAGCTCGGCCTATCCTCCTCGGTAGCTCGGTAGCTCGTCATGTCACGAACTGCCGAGCTACGTGGCTAAATCTGGAGCGTCCATCACGGTGCAAATCATGAGAAGGGGGGGTTCAGATCACGAGAAAATGCTATCTTGTCGGTTTGTGGACGTGGCGTGATCTGAACCACCCATCTTGTTCTAGCGCAATTTTTGGAACAATTCGATGGTTAAGGTGGCTCGGTAGCCATTTTTCTTCAAATGTGAGGGTCGGTGCATCGGTAGCTCGGCCATAGTAGCTCGGCAACTCAGCAGCTCGGCTTTCACCTCTTGGTAGTTCGGAGGATCGACCATGGCTGTTCGGTAGCTCGGCAGAGTGCCTCGGTGGTTCGACAGCTCGGGACGAGCCGTTGGGCCATGTGGCTTGATCTGGAGCGTCCATCACGATGCGGATCTCGAGGATAGTGGCTCAGATCACAAGAAAACATTATCTTGTCGTTTTGTTGGCATGGCACGATCTGAGCCGTTCATCATATTTCGGCACGAATTTTGAGACAATCTGATGGTGAAATCGGCTCGGCGGCATTTTTCTCCAAATGTGAAGGTCGGTGCCCCGGTAGCTCGGCATAGTGCCTCGGTGGCTCGGCTCGTTCCGAGCCGTCGAGCCACGTGGTTGAATCTGGAGCGTCCATCAAGACGTGGATCTCTAGGCTGGAGGTTCAGATCACGAGAAAACGTTATCTTATCGTTTTGTAGGCGTGGCAGGATCTGAGCCGCCCATTATATTTCGGCAAGAATTTTGAGACAATCTAATGGTGAAAGTGGCTCGGCGGCATTTTTCTCCAAATGTGAAGGTCGGTGCCCTGGTAACTCGGCAGAGTGTCTTGGTGGCTCAGCTCGTTCCGAGCCGTCGAGCCGCGTGGTTGAATCTGGAGCGTCCATCAAGGCATGGATCTCGAGGCTGGAGGTTCAGACCACGAGAAAACGTTATCTTGTCATTTTTTGGGCGTGGCGTGATCTGAGCCGCCCATTATATTTCAGCACGAATATTGAGACAATCCGACGGTGAAAGTGGCACGGCGGCATTTTTTTCCAAATGTGGAGGTCGATGCCCCAGTAGCTCGGCAGAGTGTCTTGGTGGCTCGGCTCGTTCCGAGCAGTCAAGCCATGTGGTTGAATCAGGAGCGTCCATCAAGGCGTAGATCTCGAGGCTGGAGGTTCAGATCACGAGAAAACATTATCTTGTCGTTTTGTGGGCGTGGCGTGATCCGAGCCGCCCATCATATTTCGGCACGAATTTTGAGACAATCTGACGGTGAAAGTGGCTCAGCGGCATTTTTCTCCAAATGTGGAGGTTGGTGCCTCGGTAGCTCGGCATAGTCTCTTGGTGGCTCGACAAGTTAGGGGTTGCCGTACTGCCATGTCGAGTAAACCGTTGCCTTACTGGCTATAAGTTCTCAACCCCCTCACCCCTTAGCACATTCTTTCACTTTTCACTCTCAAAATTTACTTTCTCTCTCGTGTTGCCCTGCTAGCAGAGATTTGAGCTCAAAGGCGGTTATGCTAGCTATCGTGAAGGCCAGACAATTTCCGGCAAACTTTTTCCGACCGTAAACGTCACATCAAGGTCAGTTCACTTAACCTTAGATATTTATTCTTCGAGATGTCACGAGCAACATCGGGTAATGAGGCATCCTCCTCGGGGGGTCGGAGCGCCGAGGAAGCGAGAGAAGTAGTGAGCCGAAGGAAAGGGAAGGAGATAGTAGGGTCGTCTGCGGCCAAGGAGAAGGGGGAGGAAGTGGGCTGGTCTTCGGTCTTCGAGACGGTGGTTGAGACAGTGAAACAGGCGGGCGAGCTGGGTAGGATGCCGGTCGTGTTATCCGGTCACGGTGGAATAAGGCAGTACAGCGAGGAGCTGCTGACCAAGGCTATCTATGGTCGTTTGGAAACCTACAAGGAGAACGACCCGAGAGAGGTTATCGAGGTGGACGATATCCCCTCGGTTTTAACCGAGCGGGACCTACTCTGGACTCGGAAGGGTTTCGCCATTCCATCGGAGTACACCTTGATTCTCCCCGGCCCGGGGGTGCGAGCGAACACAGCCTTTACGTCGGCCGTTTGCGTCTTCGCCTATGACGCGTTGAACGCCGGCCTGCACTTCCCCCTTCACCCCTTCGTCACTGTGGTTCTCCGGTGGTACGGGTTGTGTTCTATTCAGTTCATGCCGAACACATGGTGCCATGTGCTCGGGTTTCTGCTTCAGTGTCGAACGACGAAGGTGGAGCCGCAACTCGTCATCCTCTAGAGTTTGTACCGAATCAACAGAATGAGTAAGCTCGAGCTGCCCTACTATCTGTCGCCTCTGAAAGGCATCAAGCTGATAGAAAACCCCGACTCGATAAAGTCGTGGAAGGAGAAATTCTTTCTGATCAAGGGCCCCTCGGCATGGGACTTCCTGACCCAGTGGAAGGTGGAGGTGCCAAAGTACGCAAAGGCCGTGCCGGTGTTGACCCCGGCCGAGGCAGAGGTGGCGGCGAAGCTGATCGGTCTCCCGATGTTGAGTTGGAGAGAAATGACTGAGGAGGTGCTGCACGGGTCGGGCCTTAATCCGATCGACCCGAGTACGCTCCTGACATCTCTCTTTATGCTTTACTTTTCTTTAATGCCTTGTATTATTATTTTTTCTAACTTGTTTTTTCCTTCATTTCGACCGAGGCTCCGAACATGGACTTCAAGGCAATGATGGTCGAGCGAAACAAGGCCGTGGATGCCAAGAAGAGGAAGAGGACGAGTGCGGGTCCCTTGTTTGGTCGACCCACCAAGGCTCCTTCGGCCGTGGTCGGGACGGTCGACCTCACTTCTCCTCGACAATCGACCCTGCCTGTCGTTGTTCCATAGCCGGCTCTGTCCGAGGGCTTCGCTATCTCGGTGGCTCTGGCGCTTCAGGCCCCGCCTCTAACTGAGCAGGCCGAGGTCATACTGACCAAGGCCCACAAGAAGCTGTTTTTCCACGATTGGCGAGTGAAGAACTATTACGGCTTCTTGGGGGACTCGGGGATGAGCATGCAGGCTGTACGGCACCTTCCGACCCCGAAGGACCGGGCCGCGATAAAGGCGGGGATGACGGGCGACGATGCTCTTGAAGTAGCTCGGTCGCTTGTGTCGGTAAGTCTTCCTTGCTGTTTATCAAAATTTTCTTGAAAACTTTCTAAGTCTTTAGCTCGGCTTTCGTCGCGTTCTAACTGTTTCTCTGTGCAGGCCACTTGTTATTTCGGCCACCTTCTCGAGGAATATGCCGAGCAAGAGAGGGAGCTGAAAGCTCTTAGTGACAAAGACAGAGCGGAAAGGGCGAGGGCCGTGAAGCAGTTGGAATCGGAGCAGCGCCACTCGGATGCTTTGGCGGCCCAAGTTACCGACCTTGAAGTGGCTCTGGCGCAAGTGAGGGAGAAGCTCGCTTCAGAGGTTGCTAAGGCAGCCGAGGAGAACATCGAAGCGGCGAGGGCTTTGGAGGCAGTGAAGCTGCAACAAGCCGAGGCCGTGGAGAAGGCGAGGGCGGAGATTGAGGCCGAGGCCAAGAAGCACATGGCGGCTAACATGGAGCAGTCTTATGCCACCGCCCTTGAGCACGTCAAGGCTCGAGTCCCTAGATTCGACAGGTCGGGTTATGGGCTGTGGGGCCCGATCGCCGAGGAGGGCCCTGAAGGCGAGGAAGGAGCCGAAGGAGCGGAGGAAGAAGAGGAAGGGGACGAGCGACAAGGTGATGATGCTCCTGCCGACCCTGAGACTGCGGCTGTGGAGGAAGGGGACGACGAGGTCGCGACCGACCCCCGAGCCGGAGTAACAGGGGATGAGGAGCTACCTTTCGAGCTACTCCTCAAGGTGGCCCCTTGATCTTCTTCATTTTTTTTTATTTTTTTTTTATGTACTACCTTGTAGCGGACTGGCCACCGCTTTTTAGTATCAATAAAATTTTTGTTTTTGGCAAACTCGCTAAGTGTTGAATTCTGTTTTGAATCTTTCCAAAAATAGTTTTGTCTTGAGATTTGGCTAAGTGTTGAGCACCGCCTCTTGTTCTTCGTGTTGATATGCTTCCGCTTTTCATGTTGTTATGTCGATTTCAGCAGCTGATACCTCTCGTCTTCGCGCTGACTTGAAAGCAGCGAAGCTGGCCCTCTCCCGCAGCCGAGAGTGTTTCCTCAAAAGCGAGTTGGGACTAGAGGATCTCAAGGCAACGTTGAGAGAGTATTTCTCCGAGTTGAAACAACTACGGAAGCGAGCTTGCGAGGTTCGTCTTGAAGGCGAGGTGGAGTTGCTTAGGAAGACGCTGTTCGACGTTGAGAAGGAGAAAGGTGAACTACTGGCGGAGGTTCATAACCTGAAGATAGCAGAAGAAGAACTTTTGGCAGAGGAAGAGGAGTTTGCTTCTGTGGTGGGTAAGTTGATGGTCGAGCGCGACGAGCTGACGGTGAGGGTTGACGAGTTGAGGAGGGTTACGGTCGACAAAAGCATCGAAGTGACCCATCTTCGTCGAATTACAGCCGATAGCTCTGGAACCGCAGGATCCGCTCAACTCCCTCATTTCAAAATAGTCGTGAAGGATGCTACTCTGAATGATCGAATCGTTGAGCTCGAGGAGGAGGTGGCTCGACTCAAACCTCGGCCTGAACGGATTAATGTCAGAAGGACTTCGTGTACTCACGAAGAGAGTGAGAGAGGGATCTTGTTTTACGAGCTTGCGACTCGCTCTCCTGCTGTCAGGCGTAGCCCGATTGATGCTCAAAGCGGGGTGGCTGCTTCGTCTAGTGGCGCTTAGGTTGGGGCCACGGTCAAAGGCAGTACTGAAAAGGCATCTCGGTTTGCTGGTTTAGAGACGAGCTCTGAGGTTAGGCGACGCCGTCCCCGGGTGTCTTTGAACCGAAACGTCCCTGTTCCGAAGAAGCGTTGAATAAGTTGTTGTAATTATGTCTCTTTTGTAGCTCGTCGTAGCTTGGTTTTGTAACTCGAGTTTCCTTGTACTTTAAACTTTATAAAAGTGAAAGCTCGTTTTACTCTCTTGACTTGTGGGTTTGCGTGTTTTGCTAGTACTTGTTATTTGTTTGGTACCACTTGTAACTTGCTTATGAGCAAGGAGTAGCAGCGAAGCCGAGCCAAGCTTTGGACTCCGAACACGTTGTTTGAGAAGTTTCAACGGTTGTGGGAGCAATTCTGAATGGCGTACCACTCCTAGCTCGCTTAAGAGCGAACTTGCGAAGCAGAACCGACCATCTGAAGTTTTGCTTGGATCTTGATGTAGAAGACGGTGTGGACCACGAGAAAACTCTATCTTGTCGTTTTGTGGACGTGGCCAATTCTGAGCCGTCTGATCAAGATCTTGCGCGAATTTTGGGGAGAAAGTTGTTTTTCCCCAGTACGCAGCTCGGAACGCGAGTCGCTCAGGAATGTATGCCTGAATATCTTCATTAGTTATACAGTCATGTGAAGCAATGGGGAATATACAACTCCTCCAAATTTTGACAACTACTCAGAATCAGAAGCAAATCTTCCTTCTTATAGGCACGGAATGTCAACCTCGTGAACTTGAGATTGATAAGCAGCGCTATGGTTTTTGTAGCCTCCCCCATATTAGGGCCACTGCGAATTGTGAGAGAAGCCAGTTTCTTACAGTGGGGGGCAGCCTCTTGAAGAATTACTTCAACTTTAAACGAACCATAAGAACCGAAGGTTAGCTCCTCCAAGTACTCTTCTCTCATGTCTAGTATAGTTGTAGAAACGACCAGTTATCCAGCCGAGTGGTTTGGATTCCGAACGCGTCGTTTGAGTAAAGTTTCAACGGTTGTGGGAGCAGTTCCGAATGGCGAACCACTTCTAGCTCGCTTAAGAGCGAGTTTGCGAAGCGGAATCGAACCAAGTTTTGGACTCCGAACACGTCGTTTGAGTAAGGTTTCAATGGTTGTGGGAGCAGTTCCAAATGGCGAACCACTTCTAGCTCGCTTAAGAGCGAGTTTGCGAAGCAAAATCGAACCAAGTTTTGGACTCTGAACACATCGTTTGAGTAAGTTTCAACAGTTGTGGGAGCAGTTCCAAATGGCGAACCACTTTTAGCTCGCTTAAGAGCGAGTTTGCAAATCGGAATCGAACCAAGTTTTGGATTCCGAATACATCGTTTAAGTAAGTTTCAACGGTTGTGGGAGCAGTTCCGAATGGCGAACCACTTCTAGCTCGCTTAAGAGCGAGCTTGCGAAGCAGAATCGAGTCAACTTTTGGACTCCGAACACGTCGTTTGAGTAAGAGCGTTTAAAGGCCTTAAATAGAGAGATACAAATAATCACAAGGAAAATGTAAGAGAAAAGAAGTTCCTTATTGATAACTGCTAATCGGCCGCTTCTAAGTTACAAGCCGTTATTACAATGAGAAAGTAAAGAAGCAAATACAAATAAAATGATAGGAATGGCTCGACATTTGAAGGTACTCGGAGAGGCATTCAGGCGCTCTCTTGGTACTTCAGTAAATGGTCGGCATTCCAAGCTCTGGGTATCTCTCTGCCTTCAAGGTCCTCTAGAAGATACGCTCTGGGATGGACTACTTTGGAAACTTTGTACGGTCCTTCCCAATTCGGAGCTAGCTTACTCTTTTGACTAGGGAATGAGATAGCTAGCTTTCTGAGGACCAAGTCCCCTTCCTTGAGATCTGTGGGACGAACCCTTTTGTTGTAGGCCTTCTCAATCCTTCTCCGATAATTTTGCTAGCAAATAGAAGCTCTTTCACGGAGCTCATCAATCAGGTCCAAATTTGCTCAGAGTTCTCTAGCAATCTGCTCTTCATCATAGGAAATAAGGCGAGGAGATGGAAGACCAACCTCTAAGGGGATTACAGCTTCGGACCCATAGGTGAGATTGAAGGGAAACTCTCCTGTGGGGGTCCGTTTCGTAGTGCGGTAGTTCCACAATACGTTTGGAAGCTGTTCTGCCCATAAGCCCCTGGCCGACTTATCTAGTCTCTTCTTGATGCTGGAGAGGATCTGCCTGTTGGCATTTTCGACTTGGACATTTGACTGAGGATGGGAGACGGAGGAAAAACGTTGCTAGATGCTGAGGTCTTCACACAAAGATCGGAACGCTGCCCCTGTAAACTATGTTTCATTATCTGTTATGAGAACCCGAGGTACGCCAAACCGACAAATTACATTTTTCCAAAAGAACTGCAGCACTTTGTTCTAAGTAATGGTAGCTAATGGCTCGGCCTCGATCCACTTGGAGAAATAGTCGATGGCCATGACTAGGAATTTGAACTGGCCTGGAGCTGGTGGGAACGGTCCTAACAAGTCCATCCCCCACATTGCGAAGGGAATCGGGCTTGAGAGAGAGGTGAGTTGCGCTTGGGGTAGGCGACGGATGTCGGAGAACTACTGACAAGAGCCGCATTGCCGGACGTGTTGCTCAGCATCTCGAAGTAGGGTAGGCCAAAAGTACCCGTAGTTCAGAACTTTCCTGGCGAGGGACCTGGACCCTGAATGTGCTTCGCCTATGCCTTTGTGGCATACAAGGCTTCTTCCGGGGAGAGGCACCTCAAGTAGGATCTACTATTTACTTGAGTGTAGGAGCATTTGTACAATACTCCTTCAACAAGGGTGTACCGCTCCGCTCTCGTTCGGGTTCGACGGGCTTCTTTAGGGTCTTCGGGAAGGACCCCGTCCCTGAGGAATTCTATCAAAGGCTTCATCCAGTTGTTCTGAAGTTGGATGGGCAACGACTCCATCGAGTCGGGGGCTTCTTCTTCTATGCGCGGTCTTAGGAGTACTTCGATGAGGACGGTCTGCTCGAGACCTTGGAGGGAGGAGGAGGCCAGTTTGGAGAGGGCATCTGCTTGGGAGTTCTCTTCTCTAGGGATCCGCTGGATCAGCGCCTCTGCGAATGAAGCCATAAGACTTTGAACCTTGGCTAGGTACTTAGCCATTCGGTCGTCTCGCGCTTCGTACTCCCCTAATACTTGATTCACCACCAGCTGCGAATCACTGAATATTCGGAGACGTTATGCCCCTGCTTTGCGTGCCATACCTAGGCCGGCTATAAAGGCTTCATATTCAGCTTTGTTGTTGGAGGCCTTAAAGTTGATACGGAGGGAGTATTGGAGAACGAAGTCATCTGGGCCTGCCAGAATGACCCCGACTCCGCTCCCTTCGGTGCAAGAGGACCCGTCTACATATACTGCCCAGATGGGAGGCCCGTTTGCTGCTTGACTAATCTCTGGGATGGTGCTTTCAATAATAAATTCAGCTAAGGCTTGAGCCTTGATTGCGGTCCGAGGCTGGTAAGATATGTCATGTTGACTCAGCTCGATCGACCACTTCATCAGACGCCCGGAGGTCTCGGGCTTGTGTAGAACTTGTTTGAGCGGCTGGTCGGTAAGGACGACCACCGAGTGGGATTGAAAATAAGGGCGGAGCTTCCTGGCTGCCAAAACCAAGGTGTATGCTATCTTCTCCAATCTTGGATAGTGGAGTTCGGCCTCCTGAAGTACCTTGCTCACGTAATAAATAGGCTTCTGAGCCTTGTCTTCTTCCCTCACTAGTACAGCGCTGAGGGTTTGTTCGGAGGTAGCTAGGTATAGGTAGAGTGTTTCCCTAGGGATAGGCTTGCTGAGGAGAGGGGGATTGACTAGATAGGCCTTTAGCTAATCAAACGATTCTTGCTGCTGTTGGACCCACTCGAAGCCCTTAGCCCCCCTGAGGGCCTTGAAGAAAGGAAGACACTTTTCTCTCGACTTAGACAGGAAGTGTCCTATGGCTGCGAGGCACCCTGTGAGCTTCTGAATCTCTTTCACACTTATAGGGGGTGGCATGTCCAGTATGGTCTTGATCTTCTCTGGGTTGGCTTCGATTCCTCTTTGGCTGACCATGAAGCCTAGGAACTTTCCCGACGAGACTCTGAACGCACACTTGTTCGGGTTGAGCCTCATATCATGCTTCCTCAACACATCGAATGCTTCTTGGAGATCGGCAACATGGTCGGCCCTATGGATGCTTTTAACTAGCATATCATCAACATACACTTCCATGTTTCGGCCGATCTGATTCTGGAAGACCTTATTGACGAGGCACTGGTAGGTTGCACCGGCATTTTTCGGCCCGAAGGGCATTACCCTGTAGCAATAGAGTCCTTGATCGGTGACGAAGGAGGTCTTTGGGATATCCGAGGGGAACATTTTGATCTGGTTATATCCGGAGAAGGCATCCATGAAGCTCAGCAACTCATGGCCCGAAGTAGCGTCGATCAAGGTGTCGATGCTGGAGAGAGGGAATGGATCTTTAGGTAAGGCTTTGTTCAGGTCCGTGAAGTCGATGCAAATTCTCCAACTTCCGTTGGCCTTCTTAACTATAACAACATTAGAGAGCCATTCGGGATAGTTGACTTGTTGTATGAACCGGGCTTTGAGAAGCTTGTCCACTTCTTCCTTTATGGCTTGCTGGCGCTCGGGGGCAAATTTTTGCCTCTTCTGCTGGACCGGTTTGGACCCCGGAGCAATGCTTAGGTGGTGGACGAGGAGCTCCTCGGAAATTCCCGGCATATCGGCAGCCGACCAGGCGAAGAGGTCAGGGTTCTTCCTGATGCATTGGACTATGTCGGAACAGAGGGTAGAGGGGAGGGCCTTGCTGATCAAGAACTTGCGGTTCGGATCTTGCTTAGAAAATAGCACTTCCTCTAGCTCGTCCACAGGTTCAGACATAGGTTGGGCATTCTCCTGGGGAATCTCAAGAGTCTCGAGGGAGAGGACAGGTCCCCCGGTGGAGGTCATGTAACACCTGCGGGCCATCTCTTGACTACCCCTTACTTCCCCTACACCTGACTTGGTGGGGAACTTCATTTTAAGATGATAAGCCGACGGGACGGCCTCTAAAGCAGCTAGGCCAGGTCGGCCTAGAATCACATTGTAAGCAGCTGGGATGTCAACGATCATGAAATCCATTGGCTCCGTCCGGGTAGTAGGAGTTTTGCCAGCGATTACGTCGAGGGTTATTACCCCTTCGATAGTCACTGGCACTCCCGTGAACCCATGAAGCGTGTAGCCGGCGGGCTTGAGCCTGTCCCGCGATAACATGAGTCCTCGGAAGACCACTAGGAAGAGGATGTTGACAGAGCTACCATTGTCCACCAAAATCCTCTCCACTTTGAAGTTGGCCATGTGGAGGTTGATTACTAATTCATCGCAATGGGGGGTTCGGACTCCCTCTAAGTCTTCATCTGAGAAAGTGACCAGGACTCCGAGGCCTTTGGGAGGGGGTATGCCCTGAAATGAATTGACTTCTCGTATGAAAGCCTTCCGGGAAGAGTTAGAGGTTCCTCCCGCGGGACCTCCATGAATGAGATGCAAGATGCGTTCCTCTTCAAACTCGGGAGTCTCGTCGTGCCTTTCGGGATACTTGTTAGTCCCCTAGGGGGTGGAGGAAGATCAATTCGGTCCTTTCTCACAAACTTAGACACCTGCCCTCTCTAGATGATGGCTCAATTTCATTCTTCAGGGCCCTACAGTCGTTGGTATCGTGGCTGTGGTCTCGATGATATCGGCACCACTTTTCCTTGTCCCTCTTCTTGCCGGGGGTATTCATCTTCGGGGCAGGAGGCAGAACTTCTTCCTTCTCGACCTCCATGAGGATAGTAGAAATGTTGGCGTTAAGAGGGATAAACTTCTCAAATCTGGGAGGCACCCCGTTGTCCTTCTAGAGCTTCTTAGCTCTTCTTCAGCTGCCTTTCTCTTGGTCCCGGATGAAGACCCCTCAAAATTGGGGCGATGTTCAGCTTCCTCAGCCCGGATATACTTCTCGCTTCTGAGAAGAAGGTCAGAGAAGTTTTGCGGGGGCTTCTTGGCTAGGGAGGACCGAAGACTTGAGTTGAGGACGTTTGACTGGAAGGCTACAGCGGCGACTGATTGGTCGAGGGAGGCAATGGACCTAGCTTCCATGGTAAACCGATTTACATAATCTCTCAGCTTCTCACCCTTCTTCTGACTGAGGTAAAGTAGCGAAATACTAGTCTTCTCTGTACGGCGGCTACTCACGAAGTGGGTGAGGAAGAGGGTCTCAAATTGTTCAAAGGAGAATATGGAGGATGGGGCAAGACAAGAGTACCATTATCGGGCCGGACCCTTGAGAGTAGCTGGGAAGGCTTTGCACAGTAGAGCATCGGAAGCTTAGTGGATCAACATGAGGGTCTTGAAGCTCTCGATGTGGTCCACGGGGTCTGACTCCCCAGAGTAAGTCTCAAACTGTAGGGGCTTGAAGCCTGTTGGAATGGGTGCCTCCATGATTGTTCGAGAGAAGGGAGGTCGGCTTGGACGGAGGGTCCTTCCTCTCAGCTCTTCTTCCCTGTCTAGTTGGCTGAGGCGCCTCTCCATCTCATGGAGATTACGATGGAAAGCATCATCCCTCCGACGGTAGCCATATGGGTCTCTGGACTCGTCTTCGTACGAAGGGAAGCAGGGGCTACGGCAACGGTAGCTCAGGGAATGGCAAGGACTTTGGACTGGAGGAGGAGTGGGGACCCTTTGAGCATTGTTGTTGTTGTTTGGTCGGAGGTTGAGGTCTTGCAAGATTGTGGCTTGGAATTGTTGGAATTTGGCTCGGGTGATAGGTCTGTTATCGTCCCTCGGGCGCTGCCGACCAGCGGGAGAACGATGTCTTCTTCGATGGTACTCAGGGGACTCTCTCTGCCCCCTGCGAGGAGGGGACCTCCTGTGGTCGCGGTGACGAGGAGATCACTCATTTGAACGTTCCAGGCGAGAGGCTCCCTTACGGGCCCGCCTTTCATCCAAATGGTGGCGAAGGTCCTCTTCTTTCTGCCGGTTGAGGAGGGTATTGCGGAGGTCTTCGGAAGGCCAGGGGTTGTGAGATGCCATTGAATCGGTTGAAGGGTTGTGTACGGAGATGCGGTCTCGATGAGGAGGTTGCTTTTGAGGGTTGGGACGAGAGGCCCCTGCGCCAGCATTCTGGGGCCCAAGCAGAGCCCTTTGGGATTGAAGGTTCTGAAGAGGAGGTTGCTCCTACTGCAGGGGCTGATCAGGCTGAGGAGGGAGTTGCCCCTGCTGCTAGACGGTTTGGAGGGGGACCTCCTATTGTGGTTGAGGAGGAGTGGGTCCACGGTTGGACCCTTTGGATCTCAGTTTTTGGGGAGCCATGGCTGGAGGTGATCTTAATTAAGGGAAGAGGAAGGATTGCTATTCGTGGGTTCCCACAGACGGTGCCAATCTGTTACCGCTAAATCTGGTGTGGGGGCAAACAGATAGAATTTGTGGTTTCTTTGGGATGTCGAATAGTCAAACCTGAAACCGTTCTGCCAGAGTTTGACCATTATCTCCTGCCGTTAATCTGCAAAAAGTGCGAAACACCGGGGTTGACCCGGCGACGCACCCTCCGACGCTCAAGTCAGTAATCAGAAAGATTATGAATGAGATTTTACTGGCAAAAGATTGATTACCTGTTAACAATGGGGGATGGGAGGTATTTATAGCCGCCTTAGGGACCAGTTTCGGGATAAGATCAAATCCCTACTTCCTAGTGAATGGATAGAATTGAATCAGTGCCGTTGATTAGGTATAATCATGAACCCTAATTCTACCCAGCTGGACCGGATTTCTTGCTGGTTAAAACCCACACCCAGTTGAGATGGATCCATTCGTAGGTTATTTGGCCTTTGAAAAAAAGACCCAGTACCCACTTCAGACTCGCTTATAGGTGAAATTACAATTTTACCCCTGATCTTTAAGATTTGCGCCCGATTGGGACGGTTCCGATTTAACCCTATTTTTAGTCATATTAGTAGGAAATTAGACTTGAAAGCCAGATAAATTGATTTTAGTTGGCAGATAGGATGATTATAAATCATATGGTAGCGCTTTACAACTTATGATTATGATCTTCCTTATAACCGAACCATTCTCAGTGTACTTCATTTTTACTAACAAGCTTGGTGCAGTCAAGTTCAAATGGCGGCTCGTCTGCAACCAGACATCAATGGAGGAAAACCTGCAACTGGATATCGGAGGGCAAGTCTGCAACCGAATGTCTAGAAGGCAAATCTGCAACCGGATGTCGAAAAGCAAATTCATAACCTGATGTGCAGGTAGCAAGTCTGCAGTCGAACGAAAAATGAGGTTGTCGCAGCACAAAGCTGAGAAAGAACGACAATGCCACACCGAGTCTCAGTGTTGAGACTAGAATTCGCGACGTACCAAGGAAGGCATTTGAGGAAATCTGTAAAATGAAGAATGGAAAGATGACCCATAGAATGGGGGGGACTTCCTGGACGAGTTAAGCAGCATTGTTCGATAGTGGATCGACTCATTCTATTGTGTCAAAATCTTTTTAGAGAAAATTAAGATGCACACAAGAGGCAATTCCAGATTTAGCTTTGACGGTGGCTACGCTGTCAGGGGCAACGCTTACTACAGATCTGTGCTATAGGGGATATAAACTCCAGATTAGCGGAGAAACCCTAAGTATCGATTTGTTAGAGTTGGGTTTTGCCAGAACAGATGTCATTATTGGTATGGATTGGATGTCGAGGCACAGGGCAAGCATTGGCTGCAAGGAGAAGGAGGTAGTCATCTCAGCTGAAGGAGTGGAACTTGTATTCCACAGGAAGAAGAGATCGAAGGCAATGACTATTGTAGCTGCTAGTGAGGTACGGGTACCTGAAGAGGTGAACAAGATACCAGTGGTGAGGAATTTTCTACTTGTATTCTTAGAGGATTTACCTGGAATTCCCCCACACCCTGATGTCGAGTTTAGCATCACAGTTCAACCAGGTAGAGCTCCAGTATCCAAAGCACCTTATCGAATGGCGCAGTAGAGCAGAATGAGGTCAAGTAGCAGATTGAAGAGTACTTGCAGAAGGGATTTATCAGACCAAGTGCATCACCTTGGGGAGCACCAGTGTTGCTTGTTAAAAAGAAGGACGGGTCATCCAGGATGTGTATTGATTATCGAAAATTGAATAAAGTCACTATTCGGAACAAGTACCCAATTCCCAGGATCGACAATTTGTTCGATCAGCTTCAGGGAGTAGCAGTGTTTTCCAAGAATGATCTACGGTCCAGATATCATCAAGTGCGAGTCAGGGAAGAGGATGTACCTAAGACAGCTTTTCGAACTCGACATAGACACTATGAATTCTTGGTAATGCCATTTGGAGTGACTAAAGCTCCAGCAATCTTCATGGACTTGATGAACCGAATTCTACGTCCGTTTATCGACTCATTTGTCTTGGTCTTCATCGACGATGTTTTGGTATATTCAAGGACAGAAAAGGATCATGCTGAACATCTGGCAGCAGTCTTGAGCAAGCTACAAGAGCATCAGTTGTATGCCAGATTATCTAAGTGTGAGTTCTGGAAATTGGAAGTTGCATTCCTAGGCCATATCCTTTCTAAGGCGGGAGTGGCAACGGATCCTCAGAAGATAGAAGCAGTCAAGGGATGGCCACAACCAAAGACGGTGAAGGAAGTAAGGAGTTTTCTGGGTATGACTGGATATACCGGAAGTTTATCCAGAATTATGCAAGGATAGTTGTACCCCTTACAGCCTTGACCAAGAAGAACCAAAGTTTCGACTGGACGGAGAAGTGTGAAGAGAGTTTTCAGGAACTGAAGAACCGTTTGATCTCTGCACCTATATTGGTTTTACCTCAGGAGGACAAGGACTACGTCATCTACAGTGATGCGTCGTATTTGGGGTTCGGGTGTGTGCTGATGCAGGAGGGCAAGGTTATAGCTTATGGTTCGAAGCAGCAATATTGGTGGTCAGGGATGAAGCGAGATATAGCAGATTTCTTGTCCAAATGTCTGACGTGCCAACAGGTTAAGGCCGAGAATCAGAAACCAGGAGGATTGCTACAGTCTCTACCCATTCCAGAATGGAAATGGGAGAACATCAGTATGGATTTTATCACTGGATTACCCAGGAGCCCTAAAGGAAATGACTTAATATGGGTGATTATGGATCGATTGACGAAGTCAGCACATTTTCTTTCAGTAAAGATGACCTGGAAAGTCGAGAGGCTGGCCGAGATCTACATCAAGAACATAGTAAAGCTACATGGAGTGCCAGTGTCAATAGTATCCGACCGAGATGCACGGTTTACGTCTCGATTCTGGCGAAGTCTACAGTCAGCATTGGGAACTTGAACAGACTTCAGCACAGCTTTTCACCCTCAGACGGATGGACAGACGGAGAGAGTCAACAGGATTCATGAAGACATGTTGCGGGCATGCATTTTGGACTTCGGAGAAAGTTGGGAGAAATACCTAGCCTTGGTAGAGTTTGCTTATAATAACAGCTATCAGGCGAGCATTGGCATGGCCCCATATGAAGCTTTGTATGGCCGAAGATGGAGAACACCAGTTTGTTGGTTCGAGGTAGGAGGGCTGCAGATGTTTGGGCCAGAAATCGTACAGCAAACATCGAGACAGATCGAGCTTATTCAGAAAAGACTTCAAGGAGCACAAAGCAGGCAGAAGAGCTATGCGGACAACCACCAAAGAGAGTTGGAATTTGAGGAAGGTGACTCCGTATTTCTCAAGGTGTCGCCGACAAAAGGAGTTATCAGATTTGGAAAGGGCGGGAAGTTAGCTCCGAGATACATTGGACCATACAAGTTTCTGAAGAGGATTGGCAGGATGGCTTCTAAGTTGGAGCTACCAGCCGAATTATCTCAAGTGCATGACGTGTTCCACGTCTCTATGCTACGGAGGTATGTGCCGGATTCAAGCTATCAGTTGCCAGAGGTTCCGAAAGATTTGCAGATAAATCTTTCCTATAGAGAGCAACCAGTCAGGATACTTGATCATCAGGACAAGGTACTGAGAAATAAGGTCATCCCGATGGTCAAAGTTCTGTGGAAGAACCAGTTCATGGAAGAGCCACGTGGGAGCCGGAGAGCCGCATGAAGGCTTTGTATCCGGATTTGTTTTAAGTGTTTTCTGTTTTTTATTTGTTGTTCTTTTCTCCCACTAGGGACGTTCTGGGGACAGAATGACTCTAAGGAGGGAGTGATGCAACACCCCGGATTGTATGATACCTAAATATATATGTATATATGTATATTGTCTGTATGCATGCACATGATTGTAGTGTTTTGTTGGATTTTACTATCGTTGGTGTGCGGTTAGGTTTGTGGGGCGGTTCTTAAGGATGGTTGCATTCTAGAAGATGCACGAGAATGAGGAGGACCGATACTGGTGTAAACACTAGTTTTTAGTACGACACCTATGCAAATATAACATTGTATGATACTACGATGGGTATATCTTGCATGTACTCGATAAACCCCTCGTCTCACATCTAAGAAACCATTTAAGAACTAAATAGGGCAGCCAATCCATTGTACCCAAAACCATTGGCTAGAGACCATGGTTTCTCACAAAAACCACCCTAAACCCTACCCCCTACACCCTATAATCCGGCCCCCCTCTTTCCCCTATTTTTCCCTACTCTCTTCCACTAAAAACCCCTTCATTCTTCTCCCATGTTCTGAAAATTTCAGAACTCAAACCAAAGAAAAGAAGAGGAGAGAAAGGAAGAAAGATTGAAGAAGGAGCTCTTGGAGTGATTTTTGAGGAAGTGATGCTCAAAGCGACCATCTACTCCACAATCAACTCAGGGTGGGGAGTTTCTCTAAACCTTTCTTTTTATTTCTTGATTGATTTCTTGCATGAATGTGAAGTAGTAAGAGTTAGAATGAATGTTTAAGAAGATTAGACGTTGAAATCAGAAACTAGAACTGGAATATTGATCTGTATGCTATTTTCTAGATTTTTCCGAGAGCAAACCACATGGAATCTAATCATGAAATTTTTACAGATTCTTCCTTTATATGTCTAGATAATTCATGAATTATTTCGGATTTTTCTGAGATTTTTTAGTATTTTAATAAAATCCATTTGTGGAACAGTACCGTAAGGCAGTAGTAGAAACTCGTTACTATGATGCCTGAGATTGTTGGATTTTTCATAATTAATTGGAGCAAGATCTTAATCTGAATTTCTACCTTATTTTCCCACATGTATCTAGACTCTACAGAAAAATCAAGAAAATAATGTGATGAAGTTACAGACATGTTAAAAATTGATTTATCAACAGTAGCTAGAGCTGTAACTGAAGAACATGATGATCTTTGTGCTTAATTAAAACATGAAGAACTCAGTGTAGACTTGGACATTGGACATGAAACATTTGGCATGTTGTTATTTATGAAGTCTAGTTTCTTTAATGTAAATTTTGTGTCTATTGGATGAGCATAGGATTTATGATGGATTTTATAGAATGTACTATGCTGGATTCAGTCAGATTTGACACCCTGTAGACATGACACATTTGAGGCTCCTTAAGAGCAAATTTTGAGGAAGTTTTACCCTAGAGGATTGTAGTAGACATCAAGACCTTTCTAACAAGACCTATTTGAGGTGTTTCCAGTAAGTGGTTGATTTATTATGATTTTTACAATATTGGACAGAGACCAGGATTTGAGCTGAGTGCTCTGGTTGAGGAAGTCTTAGTGTATGACTTGGTACACTTGGGAGTAATGTGTGTTTTAGGGAGATCCAGTGGCATATTTTGGACTTATGACCAAATAGAGGATTGTACAGGACATCCACACCTTTCCATAGAAGCTGCGTTTGCAGCATTCGGATGGGTAGGTAGTGACTTATGCTACCGGTAAGGAGCAGCCCGTGTACAGGAAATATACAGGCTGAGCCTTGAGAGACCATTTTGAGGACTTAGATGATAGAATCTGAGGTTATGATCAACTAGGAAGTTGTAGCCTAGGTTCTTACCTTTCCGGATTGGGCTTGTACACCCCAATCAGAGTTGTATCGAGGGATTTATGACCTTTTTAAGTTTCAGGCAGAAACACCATAGGTTGCTTAGTCTTGGGTGTTGACTAGGTATTGTGAGGACTCTTCCCTGTGTACTGTTAGAGTTGATAACTCTTGTCTGGGGACGTTGGTATCTTTTGTTGGTTTTGTTGACTCCCATAGTGGGTGTGTGACTCGAGTTAGTCACTAGGGTAAGGTGATACCGTGCATTTGTCGACCCTAAGTTGTGAACTTTCATCGAAGCGTAGGACATCCGAGCCGTGCCATCAATTTAAGTTCATTGCCCGGGTTAGGGGTGAACACTTATATTCATTGCCCAGTTAGGGGTGAATGTAGGCCATGGTGCTGGACAAATCCAAGCTCAGGGAAGTGGTGAACCGAACTGGTATCGCCAGGGCCAGAGGTCGATAGGAAAGTTTTTGGAAGCAATCTTACCTTTTACCGAAAGTGATTAGAATGAGGTGGGGATTAGAGTGATGCATTAGGGGTTTGGTAATTGCATTAGTACTAGCAGACCATAGTCGGAGTTGTACCTTCCTGTCGTAGGGACACGTTTTCGACACTCATGATTGAGTCATCGGCTCGTATCTCGATCTGTTGATTCCCAAAGTTTGCCGGAGTAAGGAACGGGAGGATAGGGGGATTTGACCCTCGAGGCCATCACGTTCCTATGCACATGGGTTTTTATATATCAAGTTCATTGCCCGGGTTAGGGGTGAACATACATACATTAGTTTATTGCCCGGTTAGGGGTGAACACATCAAGTTCATTGCCCGGTTAGGGGTGAACACATCAAGTCCATTGCCCGGGTTAGAGGTGGACATAACAATTACACGGTCTTGCGACCGGATTCAACACGGCATCTGAAGAGGTCCGTACGCGGGTACTGAGTGGCAAACACAACCACCACTTAGACATTGCAGTGGCAGAACTAGACCGACCAACTGCAACCTCTTTAGGCACGGACGGTCTATTGGGAACAGGATGAGTACAAGAGTAGGATGCATGGCGAGGGTTTGAATCCCTGAAATGTGGAGAAAGACGGCTAGATTTGGGGGCATATGTATTATGGGATGCATTCGTTTCTAAAGTCTTGCTTGCATTAGAGTCAGGCATGTGATTTGCTGCATCTAGTCATAGGGTCATGGCATACCACTGTACTATAACCCGAATCCATTAAACCCTTATTTGGCACATCACTTTTCTTTTGCATAAATTATGGTTGTGATTGTAATTTAGAGGATCGCTGTTATTATCAACTTTTCGTCAGTCGAAGTACTGACGTTCCCTACCTTGTAGGTATTCGAAGCAGATTTGCAGGTACTGCAGAGCTCGAGCTGGTCCAAGAATCCAAGGGACATATACAAGTGCTATTTTATTGTTGTAAATCTTGTAATTCTTATTTGGTTATTGTAACAATTGTAAATGTAATATTTATATGGAATAAAAGTTTTAATTTTCCTGTACTTTCTGTGATTGTGGCTATTTTGAAGTTCGACTCTTGGAGTAGGGTCTCAGGTTCCCAGTATGGGGATTTGGGGCGCTACATTACTAAAAGATGTGCTTAAATTTTCATTACGTACAACCCATGTGTTCGACTCTGGGCCGAGTTCTCAATCGGTGGAAGGTGGTAGTAGTCAAGGTACGCCCATGACCATTGATTTTGATTCGTATGTACCACATGACGTTGATTCATCTACACCCCTCTCCCGTCCGCTTGGTTGAAAATCCGAGAAAAGAAAAGGTAAAAAGAAAGCGGATTCTTTTGAGTTGGCTAATATGCTTGAAGAGACAAAAAAATTTAACGCTTTTTATAAAGAAATGCAAGAGAAAATGGTACAGGCAACAGAAATGAAACTTGGAATTAAACAAAAAGATCACGAACTAAAAGAACGTGTAACACCCCATATTTTTTATTTTAATTAAAAAAGCATTTTTTCAATTTTGCACGTATGATGCACGTGTTAATTTTTCCATCCCTATTTTCTTACTCTCATTTACTATTTTATCATGCATGAGTCTTTTTATTTTTATTTAGCCTTTCTTTACACCCATGGACCTAAGATTAGATTCTAGCCCACTAAGCTAATTAATTAAATTGATTAAAAGAAAGCCCAACAAGATAAGCCTATTAATTAAATTATTTTTAAGTTGTGCATGGACTCACACATGAAATGTAACAACTTTTAATACACATTTTAGAACTATATGAATTGTATTAAATATTGTGTATGTGTGTGCACTAGTGTACAACATGTGCACGTGCAAGTCAAGAGAGAGAATGGCCGGTTTTGTACATGAGAGGTTGGGGGTTAGTGCTTTTGAAGAGGTGGAGTAGTGAAGAGTTTGGTATTATGGGAGTTAAGATAATGAAGAGTTGAGTAATTTATTAGGTGGATAAATTTGCAATTTAGACTCTCACTTTGTCCTATAAATACCCTAGTTGTTTCTTCTCATTTCATACTTAAAATAAACAATTTTAGAGAGAGGAAAAAAGAAATAGAGAAAAAGAGTGTTCTTGTGCTTTGGAAGCTTGTTGGAGAGCACTTGCTAGGAGGAGAAGGACTAGGAGTGCTTGTTGGAGCTAGAAGAAGTCTCTTCATCTTGGTTGTTCATTCTTCATAAAAGTTGGGTGGTCTCTATATTTTCTAATTCATAGGTTGAGCATGCTAGAATATGATATTAGTAATCTAGATCAGTTTAATGTGATGTGGGTAATCTTGTATTTTTCTAAATATAAGACATGCATGGTAATATATTATATGAGTAGTAAAGATAAAGTTGATGTGATAATAAGAGAATAAATCCATGCTATTTATGAATTGTAGAGATTTTGTTATAGTCATCATATTGGTTGAAAATGAGAAAAAGAAAGAGAACAAATCCATGCCATTGTTATACTATGAATAGTAGTAAAATTTTGTTATTAACATGTTAATTAGAAAAAAGAAAAAGAGATAACGAGTTATGGCCATATATGCATGTTAATTTCACAAATATGGAAATAATATAATGAAAGGAACACTTGTTGAGATTTTTCTCTTTTGATAAAAAATGAATTTTTGGTGAAATCAAATTGATATACATAGAATCATTTTTTAAATTATTTGTATGAGATACAATATGCTATTTTAATTAAAATGAAGAAATGAAACTTATGTTCATTTACAGAAAAGAAGATAATTTGAAATATAGATACAATGTTTAGAAAACAAGTTTGGAAATTCGTGAACCATTGTTTTCGAGGAAAAATCAGTATGAATAAGAAAATTATAGTTCATAAAAAAAGATTAGATCGATCATATGTCGAGTTTGTGAAAAATAACTAATTTCATAACGTTATGAACAAAACTACAATGGCGTAATTCCTAATCAATAATTACACTTGGACTTATTGGTTAGCCAGTGCCCCACAGAGCGCTACTGTGCTTGTAGGAGATCATGAGTTCAAAACTTGTTGGCACATTTTATTTTGTTAAATTAAATCCAGACTCGAAAGTTAATATATGGGGTTTCGGTTCGGCCTTGTGACAACTAAGCCAGATGGGCTTAGTGGCTTTCAGTGGCTGTCTTGGGTGCTCACTATTGGGGTTCGGTCGGGCGTGGGTTCGAAACCCAGTGGCCACACTTCTTTTTTGGTGTTTTTAATAAATTTGAAGGAGTTTGGGTGCAAATAAAATTTGGAAAAAATATATAATATTATTATAAAATGATAAGGAATTTATTAAAGTTAGTTTCATAATTTTTCATGTATATTTGAGAAATTAAAAGGAGATTTGAGATAGAAAATGAATTGATAACTACAAAATTATTCCTTTAAGATTGTGACATTTATTTCTTTTAAAAGAAGAGTAAAATATTATTGTGTAAATGGATTTTTCTCTTGAAGAGAATTTTATACTTATTTGGTGTAAGAAATACTTGATATGGGTTGAGATATGAATTTGTTATATATACTTAAGTTGCTAAAGAGACTTAAAGTGATGAATTTATGTTCATGAAAAGAATTATTGCTTCTAAAGATTATGAATGAATAAATGAAACATGAATAGGTGCTAAAACAAGACATTTATCAAATTGTGAATAAGTTGAAGATGAGAATATTTAAGTTTGATACATGATTATTGAAGGGTATGAGTACCTATGGATTCTTGTACATGAAAAGTTGTGATTTAGAATTAGTAAGACCTCGGGTACCGGCATTGTTGAAATAAAAAGAATTGAGTTATATTTTTGAGATTTGGAATGGAGCGATCTCGATATTTGTGATTAAGTCCGGTAGGGGGTAAAACTAACTCTAGGTATGATAATTTATTTATGTCTTGAACTTAAGAACTAGACACTGTGGTTGCTTCATGGGAGACGAGCTTTTATTTTAAATCCGGGACTATGCATAGTCGGGCGGATAGTTTGCCGTACTCCAATGTATATACGTATACCAGGGCTAGAGAGGCACTTGCAGGATGATTCGCACGAGGAGGGTTCTGTTATAACATTCGGACGGTGGACTCCGGGACTGGGATTTGTACTCATGGAAAGATCTAAACCTTGCTTTATTACCGGGTAGTTTTCATGGCGAGGGATCGAACCCTTAAATGTGGAGTACGTAGGTGCTTGCCCTCGGACCTATGTAGTATGAGATGCATAGAATCCAAACAAGTATGCATTAGTGTCATCTTAGTATAAAATATCTGCATTAGGCGTTAAGGCATCGCATACGCTTACATGTTTAGTGTAGTCACATTTAACACTTTATTTGCATTCAAATTTGTGGTTTGATAAAGTATTGAGGTCGTTATATTTCCGGCATAGAGAGGATGGCCGTGTATAACATTTTTTCGTCGGTTGTAAGCAACTGACGTGCCCACAGTCTTATATGAAAGAGTTGGATTTTCAAAAAGGAATAAAGTTGATTTCGATGTTGTTGATTAATTACATGTTAAAGATGTTGCAAGTTGTATATATTTTCATTGTTGTACTTCATTTTATTTTCCGCTGTGTAAGAAAATGTAAAGAACTCTAATGTATGATGAAAATTTTTAATTTCCTTGTAAAATTGTATGAAGTGAAGTGTAAAGATCCTGTGGAATCTCGAATTCAGTCTTATTTGGAATTCGGAGCGTTACAGAACGAATGGAGGAAGATCGAATTATGGGTATGGACATGAGTCTCTTATCTGACAATCAATGCTATTATTTTATTTGTAGACAAAATAAAATTATGCAAAAATGATGTTACAGTACGTAGAGTGTGGAGGTGTTGGAAGTAAGATGCGAGTATCATGAACTGCACCCCTGTGTTTATTAATTGAATATGTGTCTTGTTCTTATTTTAATTCAATACAATGTACCTGTTTGCTTTTTAAGTGAATACAAGTTGATGTAATTCAATGAAAAATTATTATGAGTGCAACATAGATGTACTTGAATACCTGAATCTTAGATATACTTGAATAAGTGATGTGCTTCAATACATGACTACAAAATAAAATAAAATAAAATAAAACCGTACTAATTCATTCACACATTATTTCACTGTCAACACATAATAGTGGAATAGAAAATTTAAATTGCATTACAAGATTTTGAACGTGTTTTGCTTCCTAATCAGCATCCTCATATTCGTTCCATATATGGTCGGCTAAATCTTGTTGAAGTTGATGATGTTTTCATCTGTCATATAATACGACACTGTGTGCCATTCGAGCTATTTGCTAACTTGGGGAAGCTCTATTAGCTACGCCAGCTGTAGCTGAAGAAAATTGATCGTAGTCATAATCATTAATTCCTTCATCCTGTTCGTCCTCAATAATCATATTGTGTAAAATAATACACTTCTTCATGATATAAGATAGACTATCTGCTTTTCACATTCTCGTAGGATCTCTGACTATCGCAAATCGATCCTGTAAGACCCCGAATGTGCGTTCAACATCTTTTTGCGCACCTTCCTGCATTTGGGCAAATTTTTTCTATTTCTGTGTGTGGGGCAGTGTAAGTTTTTACAATAGTCACCAATGGTGGGTATATACCATCTACTAAATAGTACCTCATATTGTAATTATGATTATTGATAACATAATTTGCAGGAGGTGCACTACCATTAAGAATATCATTAAATAAGGAAGATTGGCTTAGTACGTTCAAATCATTATTGCATCCAGACATTCCAAAAAAATAATGCCAAAACCAGATATCATATGAAGCAACCGCTTCGAGTATGATTGTAGGCTGATGGGCATGACCTGTATATTGGCCATGCCAAGCTGTAGGACAATTTTTACAGGCCCAATGCGTACAATCTACACTACCCAACATACCTGGAAAACCACGTGATTTATTCTCTTTAAGGAGTCGATTAACTTCATGTGCATTTGGTTTCCTCGTATATTGCATGCCAAATATATTTACAATTGCATTACAAAATTGACGTACTGTCTTCAGTACTGTAGTTTCACCGATTCTCACGTATTTGTCGATTGCATCCACCAACTACTTTCATGATTTCATATATTTACCAAATTGCCCATTTACATTTGGACTAATCATATTGGGTTGTCGGCACAAAAGACGTAGTTTGTAATGAACCTGATATACCGGTGTCATGCCAGAAAGTCTCTCTGTAGCGATGTAGACGGCCGGCTCCTCAATACTGATCTCCTAACAGAAGCTGCTATAGGGGGAACAAATTCTTTAAGCACCATCTCATCCAGTATGAATCTTCATAATAGGCCTTCGTTTCTGAAAAACTCCTGGCACTGTCGGTACAACTCCTCCTATGAAAAGATTAGTCATAATTCACACACTTTTAGTCATTAACACATACAATCACTTTTGTTAAAAAAGGGTGGAGTTTCTCACATATGATAGTACGCCGCAAGGTTCAAACTCGAAATCTCCCTGACCCAGACTTCTCGTCACTGTACCACTGTTGAATAGGGGCACTTCCACTACAGGCTCACCATGCATTGCTGGCCTTTGAAGTTGCGTTTGCAGCGGATATTGCGAAGGCAACCAAAATGAAGGGGCTGCAAAGGGCAATTGAGCGGACGGATCACTGCAACTAGCTGCATCTATAAAATTGACATTTGATGCATGCGAGAGAGTCAGCATAATAGTACCAATTGATACTTTCACCCAATACTGATCATATAAGCTTTGGTGTACAGGATGCACAAGTTGGGACGCATCAATTGGTTGACAGTAATCCTCTAGTTCTATTCTAGACATGATAGTAGGAGGATCTTTTGGGATAGCAATAATCCCAGTTATTTGACGAAAACAACGATCACCAAGAAACCAAACTTCCTATATTTAAATAATAATTATCACATATTATAATATATAAGAAAATGATTATTTTGTAGCAACATTAACATTAATATGATATCTCACTACCTAATTGCAATACTCAAAGATAACACGGTGATGGGATAAGAAGATCGCAACCTGAATATCATGCTCGCCCCCATATGACGATCCTTTATATGGCTGCCATATAATAGATGATGTGCATCTCATCTCTAACTAATCTTTATCCATGGAAATATTGTAACGAATCAAATCGGTGCAAGTTTGGTCCAAGTTACTGCAATTCCACCAGCTACTTTTCGGTCGGACATCCGCATTTTGTAGATGAATCATAAAATTGACACTTTTGTCACTCATAGGATGAAAAATACTTGTGTATTCATAGACCCAATAATGAAAATAAAACGTTAATTATTATACACCAACCAGAAGAACAAACAATTATGTATACCAAATATTGATTGGAATTATACATATTACTGTAGCATAATTATTACCTCAAGTACTTGCCATGGCCCATTAAATGCTTTCAATTTGAGTCTACTACATGAGTCAAGAGATAAATTTAGCAGTGCAAATGCAAAACTTCCCCAATCATACGTACCAACTAAGTTCAGATCTTCAAATGCAGCAAGGAAACCACATCTAACTATCGAAGAAGCATTTGGAAAAAGAAACTCACCCATGAAGTAAATGAAGAATGCTCTTCCAACTTTAATTGCCACAACTTAATCTTTCATAGCTGCTTCAATCCAATTCCTTTGAAAATACTTCTTTAAAAACGAGCAACGTATTTCTTGAGATTTCCAATCTTCCTGAGTCATCCCCTCAAAGAATTTAGACTGCACAATATCGAAGGAGTATGCCTCATCGTTACACGGTAGTATATCACCGACTCCAATAGATATTCCTGTTAGCATTGCTCAATCTAACTGGGTAAATCCCAACTCAAAGCCGGGAAGGTGGAAAGTGTGTGTGTGTCCCAACACCTCTCAATCAACGCTTCAATGAGCCGCGGCGACGACTTCTCTGTATCAATAGTTAAAAAATGTTGCTAGCCTGCATTATCGATGAAATGCTTAATAAGTGAGACAGTGACAACTAATTTGTAAGCCTTTATCGGACTCTTCCGGTTCCCTCTGAATGTAACAAATCCCCCGATTGCATGCTCAATAATATGCTGATGTACGTGTTATCGATCGTCCACAACTCTTTTCCACTGAGACGGATCACTGTAATCCACAGCTGGGTTTGGTTCTTCTTCGCTTCTTTTGTTTGATTGTTCGAATTTAGTGTGACATCTTGATTTGACTCTGCCAATAAACCTTTTGATCGTAGACGACATATTTTTTGAAATTAACAGAATTTGGTTACGAAGAGGAATGAGTGAAATCAAGTATGAATTGTGGATGAATCAGATGAGCGTTTGTGTGGGCAAAGTCATAGGATGTGTTTGGATAGCTGTTATATACCCTTTTTTCGTTTTCGAAAACCAAAAAAACGTTTGGTTACACTCTTCTCAAAGAAATTTTTTGCTTCTCTTTTCTGAAAAATCCAAAGGGGTCATTTCTTAACCGGACTTCTTCTTTTCTCTTCTTTCCTCGAGTTCGTCCTTCGACCTCTTCTACGACTACACCTTCGACACCGACCACCGCTTCGACTCCGACTTCGACTCCGGCCTCGTCTCCGTCTCCATCTTCGTCTCCGAGCACCCCGTGAAGAGAGGAGCATGGTGCGGTTGGTGACGAGGAGGCATTTGTGGAGTTCGATAGTGGAGGGGAGGAGAGGAGCTCGAGCTTCGACATTGGAGCTCGATGGGTGGAGCTCGACGACGGAGGTGAAGGTGGCGGAGTTCGTCAGTGGTTGAGCTCGATACTAGTGGAGGGGTTTGGCGACGAGAGATTGGAGCTCGGTGATGGGTTTGAAGCTCAATCGAGATGAGCTCGGAGTACGAAGATTAGAAGAGCTCGAAGAGGAGTTTGGAGGTGAGGTTGAGCTCGGCGAGGAGGAAAGCTCGGCGAGATAACTGTAGGACCTGGAGCTCGGGAAGGGGAGCTCGAAATGGGGTTTCGGCGAAGGTGGAGGGTTGCTCGACGGAGGGGGAACTTGAGCTCGGCATCGGAGCTCGGTAGCTTGGAGTCGAGGTCAGAGCTCGACGAGGAAGGGGAGCTCGATGAAGGAGGTCGACATTCGGCGAAGGAGCTCGACGAGTGGAGCTCGGCCTTGGGTTCGATGAGGGGAGCTCGAGCTCGACGGAGCTTGGAGTTGAAGGAGCTCGACTGTGGGGTAGCTCGGCATTGGAGGTGATGGAGGTCGGCGACGAGCTAGGTGAGGAGCTCAGTGCTTCGGCGACGAGCTAGCCGAGGAGCACAGCGCTTCGGCGACGAGCTAGGCGAGGTGCTCGACATTGGAGCTAGGAGATGAGCTGGGTATTTTTGGTGCCAAAGTTTAAAGGAGTGTAAAGTTGTGGTTCGGGTCTCTAACAGGTTCGAACCCGACCTGTTAACCCTTTACCAAACGCATTTTATACTCTCATTTTCAAAAAACTATTTTCAAAAATAATTATTACCAAACAGCTTTTACACTCTCATTTTCAGAAAACAGTTTTCAGAAAACTCTTTTCAGAAAACTGTTTTCAAAATAACTAACCAAACGCAACCTTAGTTGTGTATATATCTGAAGAAGATCACTCCAATTTATAATTGAATATAAGGGTAAATGTGACATTTCACACCCAAATACGCATGAGAAACCAAATGATTAATTTTTAAAGAAAGGGAAATTTATAGGACGGTGAAAGTTTTCTCGTCCAATAGGCCAAATCGTCAAAAAAGAAACCCGCAATTCATGGACGAAACAACATGTCTCATTTCTAAAAAAAATTATAATTTTAATCAATTAAGCATGAGACGGTACATGTACCATCCCCCGAATTGGACGGGACACCATGTACCGTCTCACTCATTTTTTTTTTATATAAATTGTGTGGGACGGAACATGTTGTTTCGTCTCACGCAATTTTTTTTAAAAATATTAAGTGCGACGAAACAAGTTGTTCCATCTCACCTTTAAAAAAATAATTAAAAAATTCCAGAAGAGACGACACAACATGTTTCATCCGATTCTATTATTTCCAAATTTATAGCAAACAACCGATGTGCGAACCAACGCTGTATGCTATTTCCTATCTGCCATTTTGCCATTTTATAGCGAAACCGCTGTGGATGCTCATAGGCAATTATGAGTGTTCCAACTATGATCCGAGGGATGGATGTTTGTCATGGTCGCACAGACTTGTCTGATGTGCCATCCATTGCAGCAGTAAGATACTAAAACCATGGATTGAATTTAACTGTGCTCTTTGATTTGCATAACTAGTGGTGCGTTATATGCATACTTCTAATCCAATTATTTTTTGGTCAAATTTGTAGGTAGTTGGTTCTAAGAATTGGCCATCTATTTCCCACTATAGAGCATCAATGAGAGTACAAATGCCAAAGGATGAAATTATAGAATCCCTATTTCAGCCACAGCCAGATAATGAAGATAATAAGGGCATGATCTGGTGAAATAGTTATTCTTCACAGGAACTAATATCCAGTTTTAACACAGTCGAATTTTCTTGTCAGGCAAGTTGATCCCATAGTAATTAACATTTTATTGCTAGAGTTATACAATTTTTTTCTTATAAAAATAAAAGTCCCCAAAATTTTCTGTAATTCCACAATCACGTACGCATGGGATATTTGTATCTGTATCCCATGATTTTGAACTACTTGACCAAACAACAGCTGATGTTGGTAGGGGCAGTGATGTGATGATCATATGCGGTGCACCCTTCCTTATCCTCTCTTTCTATCTCTACTTTCCTAACTTCTATCTTCCCGTAATGCTCTACCTGCAACCCAATTTCCCAGTACTCTTCCACTTTCATGCTTTCCTCACCATTTAGAGCACCCCATTGAATTAATAAACACTTTAAAACTACCAAAATCCACGGCAAGAAGTTCCTTCATTCTCCTGAATCTCTTAACATAGCTCTGAAGCACCTCCAGATTTGTAAAGCTTCCACTCCTCTTGCATCCAAACACCGGATGTGCAAATTCATCTCCATTTTTTCATCCTCGTGCTTTTAATTCATGGATACTCCTAGAGTCTTTTCAAACAAACAACCTACAAAAACCCACTTACCTTCCCTCTTTCCCAGCCAAACCCCTAGGTTTCCACCTTTCCCTAAGATTGACATACACCCATGGATGAAGAGAGCGAAGGATTCTCTACGGTTTAGCGTGGATTTAGGAACCAACAGAAGGGCCTGCAGCAGATTCAACTTCAAGGAACAAACTTTCTACTCCTTCAACCGCATAGACGAGATATGGTGTAGCAGAGAAGTAAGGTACACGAACATAGTAGTATAATTATGCAAGACAAATGGAAATGGTGAAGTTAACTGAGACCTAGGTTAAAAATATTTAGAACACCAGAACATTTCTCTTGGACAAAGAAAAAGAAAACCCTAGATCTGAGAAAAGCTAGGGGCGGCCGCCCCACCGTCCCGCCGTCATTCCCCCATAGCGCTTGTTCGACAGAGTTGACCCCCCATCACCCCCGTAGCACTTCGTCGCTCATAGACAACTCCCGAATCGCGGCGCCCTCTCCGATTCGTAGACGCAATCGATGCGCCCTTTCCAACGTCGCAACGACTATCCAAATCGACGAAGGCCCAGTTCTCTAACGACGGCGACGGAGGTCGAGAGCGCCATGGTTCTTGGTCGGGAGCCGGGCCGATGGAGATGCGCCGCCCCAAGCGACGGCGTCGGCCCTCCTGGCTATGTGAGAGCGCCATGGATCTTGGTCGGGAGTCTGGCCAATGGAGATGCGCCGCCCCTAGCGACGGTGACTGCCCTCCTGGTTGCGTGAGGTCGGTGCGGTATGTGCGCCTCCCCTCCTCCCCCCCCCCCCCCTGTTGGTCCAGATCTGATTTGCCCACCGGGTGTGGCCGGTGGTTCGGTATGGGGCCAATACTTGCTTTTGCTGTGGTGGGGGTGTGAAGCAAGTAGGTTTGTTCGATTGTGGGGTTAGACTCGAGATGGGGTCCCTCCATGATTTGCTAGATGTGTGCCCGGATGTTCTGCGCGCTTACCACCATGTCCACACTTTCGGGGCCATTCATGGCGATCTGCGAGGGTTGGTAGTGCGTGTGAAGATGCCGGGAGTTAGGTTGTCTTGCACGTTTGTGGAACTTGGATCCAAAGATGGGGTCCCTCCGTGATGTGTGCTCACTTGTCTCATGGGGTCCCTCCGTGGTGTGCGCTCACTGTTAACGATGCTTCACTAGAGAGAGTAAGTGCGGTAGTAGTGAGATATTATTAGGGGGATGGAGGAGTTGTCTGAGTTGGGTTTGATTTAGTGTGAAGAATGAGGTGTAGTACGGTTGTGGGGCTAGGACCTGAAGACGGGGTCCTCCTATGAGAGGTGCTCACTCGTTACTGCACAGGGTGGGGCATGGGCCAGCAGAAGGGGTCCCCCCACGAGGTGCACAGAGGGGAGATGTTTGTGTTTTTGGTCGGCAGTATGTAAGTCACATCCTGAACTCGACCTCCTTTAATTCACTACCACAGACTTTGCAACAGCACCGCCACTACGCTCTCATCATTGACCCTGAGATCTACAACGTCCACCGCCTGTAGGGGCGAGAGGTGAAGGTGATTCTTCAGATTGGTTGGGATTTCGTTCGGGTTTTACGTGAGAGAGAGAGAGTGAGAGAGTGAGAAAGTGAAGATGTTGCTTCTCACTACTTTATATAGGTGTCTGGTTGTGTCTTGGACTGTGTTCGTGGTTAGGGTGAGTGAGAGTTTTGCTTAGTGAGAAATTGCTGGTAAGAGCTAAAGCGTGAGAGAGGTGAAGGGATCCTCTACACGGCTCTACTTTGGTTGTGACTTTGACTGCGCAGAAAGTGAGTTTGTTGGAAACGGTGTGGGAGAGGGGGAGAAGGATGGGACCGGCGAATACCCAAATCCCGCGTGATTCGCTTCAGGTGGGTGTGCACGCATCGTGGAGGCGGTGCACGAAGCTTATGTGGCGTACATACAATTAGTCGGTACTCGCTATCTAACTGGGCCCAAGCTGGGGTCCAGTACAGAATTGGTAAACGTCGGAGACAAGCTGTAGTCGATTCGTCCTAGTTGTAGTTTTTTTGTGGCCCACCCTCTAAGAGAGTGAGTCCTGATTGTATGTATTGGTTATATTGCTTCATGTTCTATTTTGTTGTCTGTAGGTTGTAATTTGTCCCAGTACTCTGGGTTTGTTTGGTTAATTCTCATTAATGAAACAAGGTGGCCTTATTCCACCTTTTCCTTCAAAAAAAAAACTGAGACCTAGGTTCTGTGGTAGAGGGATCATTTCAGTACGCTTAACGTAATGAGTACGTAAAATGTCAATTGTGCTTTAACGTGGTCCGGTAGGGGTTATGGTGGGGGTAGCTTTCTTAGGATCACTTAGTCGGCCAGAAAACACACACACACATATATATAAGGGCGTGTATATGAAGGTAGATTTCATTGAGTGCGTAACTCCATGGAAATCAATTAAAAAGGTAGATTTCATTAATAATTGAATTATATTCGAGTGATTAAAATAATAGTTATTGGTACGCAATATTTTTAGATTTAAGTATCATATAATATCATCATGTCACTTCAAATTTATGGTCTACTACATTTTCATATACCTATCTCATTCTTACTAGAATTTATCAAAGAAGACTGTTATTCTTTTTTTCACTTATGTATTAACTTATATCAATTCAAATGGTTCATGTCGGTATATAAGTAACAAATTTTTAATGTTATGCAGTTAACTAAATTTGTCTTTTGTGTTCTCTTTTTATGTAGGCCGAGATGTGATGTTCATGTATAAAAAATTCAGCCACTCATTGATTGTTCATTCCACCATGTTGAAGTATGGAGAAGATAATTACTGCAAATATTTGGATACCACCATGTTAAAATCAGTACACAATTTTCTTTTTTTGTTTTGTATTTACCTAGCTATGAATTATTAGTTGTTTATAAAAGGGATTTTGCATTTAAACTACTTGGATTGTAGTCTTTTATTATCCGGAACAATTAATTTATGCAATTCGTGTATATAATTAGGATTAAATTATTTGTGAGGTTGCATAATTATTGTGATTGTGTTTGGAAGTCTTATTGCATCAATGCTCGAGCTTGAAGATTGTGTTTTTTTAAAGATTCTTACTACATAATTGTTGAATGTTGATAAACTGAATTATAATTATACAAGAAAAAACTGTATATGTGGATAGGTTCTGCCGAATTTTTTATTGAATGGTACTGATGTTTTAATATATCTTTCGATAAAACCTGTGCAATATTGCACAGGGGGTATACTAGTATATATATAAGGGGGTTAGTGTGTCACCTTAGCCAACTTAGCTAAGAAGATATCTCAAAACTCATATCTTGAGGATCCAAAATGAAAATCCACACTGTTATATGTGATTTACATTATTAAAAAAATTTATATGTGCAAGATATTAAATAAATTTGACGAATCCTAACCACTCATCATGGAACCTAAAAATTAAAAAAAAAAAAAATCTAGGTCATTTATAAAATGTCAGTTTTTTAGTCGCATGATAAATGATTAAATCTCATTAAATTCATTTGTAAATTTTCATACACCTTCTTAGATGTAGATCGGATCTAACGGTGTGGAGTTTATTTTTGGATGATTGAGATCAATTGTTTTATATTTCTCCCAGCCTAGGTTGGCTAAGGTGATACACTAGCCCCATTTTTGCCCCTCTCTCCTAGCCTCTCTGTGGTGATCATGTGAGACCCTACCTCTCCCTATTTCGAGGCCTACAAACCACCCAAGAAAAATCCGAACCATTTATGTTGCTCTGCGTGCCTAAGATTAGCTAAGAGTGTAAAATCGAGTTATCTGAGGTTCATTTGTTTATGCTTTACAATGTAACAAAATTGTGTGGCTAAAATTCTTCATTGTTATATCGGCATGATGGATGGGGAAATGAATGTTAAATAACTTGATTTTACACTCTTACGCTATCTTAGGCATGTAGAACAGGATGAACGGTTCAGGTAGTTCATAGGGGGTCCGTATTATGGGAGGCATCAAAATAAGGGAAGGGTAGGTCTCATGTGATCACCCCTATATATATGATTCATGAAACCACAATAATAAAACTTTTCCAACAAAATAAAAGATAAATTAAAAACTTCAATTATCATCTATCGTAAAAGAAAACTAAGAACTTCTATGTTATTTCTTAGTTTATTATTAAAATTAGTTGAAGTTTTTTTACTTTGACATGAATTGCAATCCTTTCTAGTGTTGGTTTGTTCATTTCACAGATCCATATCACAATTGTATCATGTTTTGGAATGGACGATTCAGATCGTAAAATGCTGGGGTTTGAGCAAATTGGATAACCTTCACTGAGACAACTACATTATTGGAGAATAAATTACTAGAACTGATACATACTTGATAGATTGGCAACTGAAAACTTCCAAAACCGTGTATTAGTAAATTGGCTCACTCATAAATGTTCAGCCTCTTCTATTGCAAGCAAAAAATTCCCCACCAAACAAGTTATCGAGCTATCTGATAAATAGTATTTTTAGCCACTTCTTCTCAACTTAAGGCCATTAAGGCATATCCTCGCTTTAAGTCAACTCTAACAAAAAGCATCCTTGAATTGAGGCATCAATCTCAACAAATCCCACACAGTATTCCTCCTCAATCAAAAAGATGCACAAATTCTACTAGGAAATTATTTCGCACGGAATCAGGGGTGGTGCCAAGAAATTTTTGCAAAGAACAATATGAAATAAAATTAGAGAAAGGAAAGGGGATCAATAGCTGTAAAAAAATTATAAAAAATGTCCAAATTATGTATAATATCTATACAATTTTCAAAAGTTTAAGGGGGGTCAATTGTTGTAAATATTTAATAAAATACACAAATATGTATATTATTGCAATTTTCAAAAATTCAAAAAAAAATTCAAGGGCATTAATTGACCGCCTTGTCCACCAAGTGGATCCGCCCCTGCACGAAAGCACCAGCTTTCTAGGTGATAGTGTCTGAGCATGTAACATTTGGAATTATTAGATGTCTGAATTTGGATATATTACATGCTTTCTAATAGAAGCGGTCTTATCTGGTAGCGACTCCTTGGCATAGGTAAGGGATTTCTCGGTGACTATATTTAGTAATGTGTAGGTTAATGGACAGCATGATAATAGACAGTGGAGTAGAGAAGTGGACATCCTTTTAGTAGAGCCCATCATTGCTAAGTCTGTCTATGCCTCTGTTGAGTAAGGACCGCATATACTATTAATATGGAGAAATGCTACACATACCCCAAATCCTACCCCAAACTTACCCCAAGCACTAAAAGAAAATGTTTTATTAATTTTTTAATCGTTTTTTAAAGATAAAGGTTTGTCTTTTAGTGTTTGCGGTAGGTTTGGGGTAGGATTTGGGGTATGTGTAGTATTTCTCATTAATATGTGCCTGAATATTCTCTCACTCTGCAGCTGAACAAGGTTCGAGGATCTACACAGAGCCCAAAGAGAAGAGACGTGAAATGTGCCTTAGATACAGTGGAAGTAAATTGGGAGTTGAGCCAGTCGACTAAGCCAACATCTGCTGCTTTCGCCATTATTTTCTTTAATTGGGCAATCGATTGGAATAACAGAGTGCATCCGTAATATTATTTTTTACAATATTTCTAGAAATATATTAGACATTAGTTGGGGATAATTCCTAATTTGTTTGGGATATTCTATTTGGCTTGGGAACCAATTACCTTTGAGTTTCTAAAAACCACTATTTTATGTTCTATCTCATGGTTATCATGCCTATAAATAAACTTATTGTTTTTTTTTAATAAAAGGTGATCCCATCACCACTTCATTAATGAAACAAATAGAACAACATACAGCACATCCTCTAAACAAATAAAGAAATAGAAATACAACATACTAATCAGGTGGTGACACAGCACCCCTCCCCCCACCATCAAACCAAAAGAAAAACCCAAAATGCGGCCCTGAAACAAAATACGAGGATCCACATGGTGGTAGTCACTAATCCCCCAAACACTGTGATGAGTCTACTCTGCTTCCCTGCGCGGTTTCTTCTTCGCTCCTGCTTGACCTGCCTAGGCATCAATCATGGAAAAAAATTTATGAATTAAAACCAGAACACAACTATTAATCTAACGAAAACACGAGTCATTTCAGTCTAGCCATAAACCCCACATAGTTCCTACCGCAGATATGTACCACAGTACCATACTATCATTTGGAACCCGTCTCTCACTCCACTCACCCCAGACCTGTAATGTAGATTTGGGGACCTCAACTAACCCAAAACCTAGACAAATGACCTCCCAGGTGAGCCTCGACTTAGGGCATGCGAATAGAATGTGGTTGGTGTCTTCTTCTTGGGTTAAGCATCTAAAGCAATTGGAGTCTATAGGGATGTTACGATTGCGGAGATTACATTTGGACAAAATAGCATCGTTCGCCGCTAACCAAAGGAACATCTTGATCTTCAATGGTGCGTGTGTATTCCAAATCTTGACTTTGTCGCAGCGAAGGTCGCCATCATTCAGCCATTTATACATCGACCTGACTGAGAAGTTGTTATTAGTCTGTAGAATCCACTGTCGGTCATCCTCCGAATGAATATAAATACTGCCTACTGTAGTCAACAAGTCACCCAGTTTTTGAAGTTCCTCCCTGCACTCTGTCGTCGGGGGGAAATAACATTTAATGTTCAATCTCCCCTTTTTCCAGACTTCGAAGACCGCTGTATCACAGTTAAGCGCTTATGAAGCTATCACTGGCACTGCGCTTGCAATGTGCCGTCACCATACCATTTATCACTCCAGAATCTGATATCCTTCCCGTTTCCAAGCACACATTTTGTGTTGGAATGAAAAAGATCTCCCACCTTGGCCATTCCCTTCCATAGGTAGGAAGTCCTTCTGTGCTTACTCTCCCCCCTGAATCTGAACTTCTTCCTTTTTCGATAAAGAGCAAATGATTTATACCACCAGATATTTCTTCTCCTACGCATTTTCTACCACCACTTGCTCAAAAGTGCTATATTCATATCTCTCAGGTTTATGATTCCTAAGCCCCCGAATTCTTCCTCTTGCATACCCTTCCCTAGTTAACCAAATAAAATCCTTTATCATCCTCGTTAGCCCCTCTCCACAAAAAAATGTCTTCTACTTTTGTCAATTCTACCTATGACCCAACTCGGTAGTTCGTATATGGACATGTTGTAAGTAGGAATGCTGCTAAGGACCGCATTGACCAGGGTGATCCGTCCCCCTAACGATAGACAACGACCTTTCCATCCAGCAAATCTTTTCTCCACTTTTTCGACCATCGGTAACCAATCCTCCCTTAGCATCTGCACTGGTATGACTAGAGTACCTAATAAGTATTTAATAGGGAACTCACCATTCTCGTAGCCTAAGAATTTTATAATCTTGCCAACCGGTGTCAATAGGTCCTGGCTTAGCGGAATGACGCAACTTTTGCTAAAGTTGACTCTTAACCTTGACCACGCCTCGAAACATATAATTAAGATTCCAATTGCTGTAACTTCCTCTTCCCTTTCCGTCCTGAATAGCAATGTATCATCCGCATTCTGAAGTATAGTCACTGTGTCCTTAATCCTTTTGATTGCCAGCCCTTTTAGAATGTTGGATTCTCTGCCCCTTTTTGTCATTTCTGCAAAACCGTCCGGAATGAGAGTGAAAAGGAGCAGTGACAAGGGGTCCCCATGTCTCAGTCCTCTACGACACATAATTTCTTTCCCCTGGCTACCGTTGAGCTGAACGAAAGATTTGCCTCCCCTTACACACAACCGAATTCAACTCCTCCATCTTGTTCCAAATCCTTTAAGTTCCAGAACCTTGTCCACACTTTCCCACTCTACTTTGTCATATGATTTTTCGAAATCTAATTTTAACAAGAACCCGTCCGCTTTCTCCTTACAGACCCTGGAAACGTCTTCATGAGCCAACGCAACACTGTCCAAATGTCCCTCCCCTTAATGAACCCACTCTGAGAATCCCCCACCACATCACTGAGATGAGGGGATAGTCTTCTAGCCAGCACCTTGGTTATCTTAAAGGATCCATTCAGAAGACTAATGAGCCACAGATCCCCCACCCTTAACACATCCTCTTTCTTTGGTATAAGGATAACATTTGCGTAATTTAGTTTATCAATATTTGCATCGCTAGTGAAGAATTCCTGAAAGATCTTAAGCAAATCTACTTCAATGATATTCCAGTATAATTTATAGAAGAATATTGGGAAATCGTCTGGCCTTGGCGATTTGTCTTGACCTAAGCTCTTGATAGCTTGTAGGATCTCCTCCTCTGTGAACTCTTCTTCTAAACTTATACTTCCATCTATCCTGCTCTCGCTCCACCTCTCCGCAACAAGTTGACATCTTTTAGGTTTTTTAGAACCCAATAGCTGTCGAAAGTTTTTGTCTATATGATATCTAATCGTGTTCTCGTCTTCACACCAGACATTGTCAACCATAATTCTCGATACATGGTTATGTCTCGATCTACTGTTAGCGACCCTGTGGAAAAACTTAGTGTTAGAGCCTCCTTTCTTGAGTCATTGAATCCTTGACCATTGTCTCCAGTAATATTCCTTCATCTCTCCAATTCGTTGAATTTCTTGTCTTTTCCTTGAAAGTTCCTTGAATTTTGGATTGGTAAGATCCCTCTCTTCCTCCACTTTTTCGAGTTTGAGAATTTTGTCTCCAATATCCTCTTTCCTTTTTTTTCATATGTCCAAACTCCTCTTTGGACCATTATTTTAACCTCTTATGGAGTCGCATGATCATGCAAATCCACATATCCACAGCGTCCCTACCCACTGTGTTATCCATCCAGCACTCCTCAATAATCGATCCCATTTTGTCATGCAGTGTCCAAGCTTTTTCGAACTTGAGAGGCTGTATGTGAGGTTTCCTACCCTTGCCACAATCCAACACTAAAGGGACATGATCCGACGTATATCTAGGCCAGCGATTTAGCAACTCCGCGCGGGAAAGAAACTTCCCACTCTGCTGACACCAAAATTCTGTCCAGCATAGCAAGAGTCGGATTAGCTTGCATGTTGGACCAGTGAACCTCCTATCTGTTTGTCGTATTTCCACGAGTTCTAAATCGTTAATCAAAAGGTTGAAGGAACTGATATCATTTTGGCCCGCCCCTCTCCCTCTATGTTCACTTTGAAACCTCGTAATATTGAAATCCCCCCTAATCACCCATGGTCCAGTCCAACCCCCTCTAATACCTCGAATCTCCTCCCACAGCTTTGGACGTAACCTAGAATCGAATGGCCCATAAATGGACAACACCATGTGGATCCAATTGTCGGATCTGCGTCTGATTATAACTAACAGTGAGAACTGTCCAATACAATCGTTTAAAATCTCAAATAACTCCTATTCCACTCCAACCGTGATGCCTCCGAAAACCCACCGCCGGCTTAAAACGCCAGTTAAAATTCCTAAGCGTACTAATACTCTGAAACTCTACAATACTAGGGGTCTCAATCCTAGTCTCTTGAATAGCACAAATGTACGGTCTAGATTTCTCTTTGGTGTCGCTGATCAATCTCCTTTTTGTTTTCTGCCTCATTCCCCTAACGTTCCAAAAGATGTATGAAAATACAGACATATCTATACTCCCCTAAACATCCTAGTCTAAGTCCAGGCCCTCCCCGTTAAAGGCCTAACCTCTGGGCCTCTCCCCTAAGCAACTTAACCCAATTTAATTGTTCTGCACTATTGGAGCCTATGGCTAGACCGAAAAGACTCGCATAATAAAGAAGAGTATTATCTGAAATATAACTTGTGATAGACAGTTTATCAATTGACATACCTCCACAGGCGGACATTAGTTCTTTGGCTTTAGCAGCTGCCTTGATCAGATCTTCCTCGCTAGGCCCATGTGAACCTCATTTATCCAATTGTCTCTTACTCTTCCTTTGATAACCCGCCAGTTCCCTCACTCGTTGTTCCCACTCTTCGGTGTTAGTTTCAGAGTTAATGATCCTTTCATGTAGGCCATCTAGAGCCCCGAACATCTCATCCTCTACTTTCCTCTTCCCCAATTCATCTTTTGCGATGTAATCTTCTCTATCCACAGCTTCTTCGGCGTGCTTCTCTTCATTGATCTTCTCCTCAATAGATCCTCTCCCAGAATCCTCTATAACTCTAACCCTATTAAGGACCCCTATTTCCTCCATTGAATTATTCCCAAATGACTCAAGGATTGGTACAGACTCAAATCCAACATCTGACCCTTTCCCTGAAGAGACCCCCATTACTCTGTTGGCATCCTCTGATGCCATAGGTAAGTCACTAGGCCCAATATGAAGAACGTTTCCAGAGCACTGTCCCCTCTCTTTGAATTACTTTGAAATTTCAAAAACTGCCTCCTTAACTTTATTCTTGAATTCCGCTGTTGACAAAGTCAGAAGCTTTTCCCCATTTTTCTCACCCATCACATCACCCACGGGCCCACCGCCGCCCAAAACTCTCAAAATTCCGGAACCTCGTACACCCTCGGGAAGCGTAAATGTTGTTTTCCCCGCTGCACCTGCCCCCTGAGTGGGCCCCACCTCAACTTTTCATTCAGAGTCCCCCTTTCCTGCACCAAAACCCACGTGGCTTCGATCTTTTTCGTAAGTCTCATAAAGGCGCTCTTGGGACTTCCCCCCTCTTTGATATTTTGTATTTGATGAGTGGTCTGGATTGGATATTTTTAGATCTAACGGTTGGGATTTAATATTTGATTTCCCTGCTGATGAGCGGCCGTGATTCATCCCCTCTCAATCTAACTGTTCCTGTTCGTCTTCAACCTTCTGATTTTTTGAGTCTCCTGAGTCCACAACGTCTTCCCCGTCCTTAAGGCTCCGAAAAGAAACTACCTTCTTCCTCTCTATAATCACCTTCACTTCATATACTTCCTCTTCGAATTCGGCGTGAATCATCGAGGGTATCGACCTAGTGTCAGCAACTTCGACACGAAGCTGAGCAAACTCCCGTCGATACTTTGAGTCGTGGTATTTCTATCAATCTCAATCACGTGAACAAAGCCTCTAACCAAGTTTTGAAAACCTGAATGCACCCAACAATGGAAGGGGAAGTTGAACACCCTAATCCAAATTGTCGGCAACGCTGCTGTCTTCAGTGCTCCGATACTCCGGGACCATCTCACGAACGTAATATAGAAATCTTCTCCTTCCAGACCTCTGAGTGCGAGAACCTCTTCCATCCTCCCTACATTATGACAATGAACAAAGAAGACGTCTTGAGCGAGCCGTTGAACCTTCCAAACCAAGTTAGCTGCTATCTTCGTGTGAACGTCCAATAGCTTATCAATATCCTCTGGCGAGCAATTCCCGGTTCGAGCTCTGATCATCATGCACGACTGGAAGCGACCTTCGAGTTCAGCCATGATTGGAGTGTAGCGCCCCGAATTTCCAATATAATATCTCAGAAATACGTGACACAATTCCAGAATCAACTTCAATGTAATCATAAACAAGCAACCAAATATCGGGAAAATTAAAACTTTTTATTATATCAATTGTTTACAAAGCACAGCGGAAAATAAAACACCTTGAATTACAATTTCTTTTCTTTTACAACACATTCTTTTACAATTTACATAAGCTCTATTATCAATCTACCACAAGCATCCAAATCCCAAGCTATAAGTACCTACCTGTAAAATATGAGGCTAGAGATAATCCTAACCCTCCAAACTACAGGGGTCAGCCATAACGGTGTAAGTGACATAAAAAAAAACAACATAAATAAAGCATAAGGTATAGAGTCATAAACAATATGTATTAACAGCAAGAATAAATGAAATAAGAAATAACAATAATAAAACATGAAAACATCAAGGAATATGAAATAGTAAACAGTAGAGCATGAAAACACCAAGTGAAACTAGATTAAGTGTCAAGTGTAGAAAACAGAGAACAACATGCATAAAACCAAGTCAAGAAAACATCAATGCTATATGCCAACTCTCTATTGCATACTTGTCGGATTATATGCATCCCACAATACATAGGTCTGGTGCAAGCCCTTATCGTTCTCCACTTTACCCCTCGTTATACAACTAATCCTACTACGGTGATGGAAACAAGATCCAGAATACTCCGAATAGGCATCACAGTCCTCGACGCATAAGCATCATGTAAGAATAGCTCAAAAACCGGAGAATCATCTCCCTGCCGCGTACCCCACGAATAGGCTTGCAAGGCCCTCGACGTGCAGATACACAGGTACATCCCGTGAATAGGCCCGCCGACCCTCGGCACGCGAATGCACCCTGCATGCTCCGTGAATATTCCTGCAGATCCTAGACACGCGAACATACAAATGTCCTCTCGAGACAGAACAACACACAATTCCTGGAACGCATCCGTTGGACCAAAACCAAGAGCATATACTTACGTTTTCCAAGTTCCATCACATCTCCACTAGTGCTTGTCCTTAAGTTGGTTATTAATAAAACACAAAAATCCTCATCTCTAGAGTTAGTGCATCCTGCTGGATTTAATTTCACAACAACAACCCTAAGACTCAACTGGTCTAAATCAATAAAATCTCATCTGCCGGTTCACAGGACTCCCACTCAACTCCTAGAGATTCACAACTCAACCATTAATACAAAATAAAACTTTCATTTTAGTCACTTCATATTAGTGTTAACTTACTCAAAGAAATTCATTCATTCATATTGTTTGTATATGAATATATATATACAGAGAAAGAGAGAGATCTTCATTACTGAATATAAAGTGTGCATAGGTGTATTCTGTAGAAATCCTTCTACTGATAAGAAGTGTATGTGTATATATATAACATAGAAAGATCCCCTTTTTACTGAATTGAACATGCACAGGATATAGAAGAAAAACCTTTTTTGAAAAGAAGCATATGTGTATATATAATATATATAGAAAATCTTTCACTGATATGTATATGTATATGTATATATATATCTATGATATATATAGAAAAATTCCCCTTTACTGAGTGAGACATACCCAGGATGTAGGAGAAACTCTTTTTGAAATGGAGCATATGTGTATATGTGTATCTGTCAGAAGAATTCCCCCTTCTGTTGAAATAAGCAAATACAGGTTATATAAAAGATGATCTATATGCAGGTTGTAGAAGATGAACTTTATTGCACTGGAAACATATGCAGGTATAGAAGATGAACTCTATGCAGGATATAGGAAACACTCTATTGTTGAAGTAAATGCAGGTTGTAAATGATGAACCATATGCAGATATGCAGATAGATATATGGAAGATGATCTTTTATTGAAATGGAAGCATATATAGGTTATTTAAGATAGACTTTGTTGAATTGTAAGCATATATAGGTTATAAAATTTCCTTTTTACTAGATATGCAGTATTTGTGCACATATACATATGATATGTAGTAAAACCTTTCACTGATATAAAGTACATGTATGCAGATATAGAAGATGAAACATATGCAGCTTTAGAAGTAGGCCTTCTATTGAACTGAAGTGAATGTAGGATATAGAAAAAATAGGGTTTTTCCTTTCACTGATTGAAGTGTATATGTATATACATAATATAGAAAGAAAATCCCTTCATTGTGATGAAGCCTGTGAGTATACATTGATTTAGAAAGAAATTCTTTTCACTGGTACGAAGTATCTGTGTGTATATATATAAGATATAGATATAAAGACCCTTCACTGATATGTATATATATATCTGATACATGGATAAACCTTTTACCGAAGTGAAGCACATATATATACATATATATATGATATATATATAAATCCCTCTTTACTGATTTGAGACATATGTGTATATATAATGTATATAGAAAACCTTTTATTGAAGCGAACTTATGTGTATACAACTGATATAGAAGAATTCTTTCTATAGAAATGAAGTATCTGTGTATAAATAACATATATAGAAAACTCTTGCATAGTACATTCATTTTATAATTTTTCTAACTCGATTTTAATACACTATTTTCTCTTGCTCATCTTTTTATACTTTCACTTATTTAATACTCCTTCATCTGATTCTTAATGCTTAGTCTTTTTCTCATTTTATTTTACTCAATACTATCAGATTCTACATTCACTTCTTTACAAAACTCTATATTTAACTTCAATTCAGTGTACTGTCTTACTATTCTTACCTTAAATTTATATTTTAAAGTTTATATCTCATTATACTCCTATGGTCTTTCCTCAGGAGTATCTTTCTTCTTATGCACTCGTATTGTATCATACTTATTTGTGCTAACTCTTGAGTGTCTTTCTCAAGTCTGTCTTACTCTAAATGCACTTCATCTCTCTCAGATCATCTCAATTTCTACTTTCAAAAATTTACTACACATTTAGTATCATTCTTCCCTATACATTGTGTTTACATTGAGCATACAAAATACTCCATCGCTTAAAAGTATTTCGTATTGTCTTTTGGCTATTTTAAGCTACTTGCAGCTACACACAGTAAGGATCATTTTTAATTGATTTTGTTTCTTTTCATGCAATACTATCATATAACTCAATATACATGATCAGCTCAGTAAACATATGATAGAAAGTTACATACCCATGATCTATATTAGGTTCTTTAACAATCATAAGTCATCAAATTAGGGTTTTGGTCATCAATAGTATAGTTTCATGAAAAGATTCAATTTTAAATTCATCTACTCATAATAATTTATTATGTCTTCATATAATCATCTAACATGCTTTTTAATAGATCAATAATCACATGCAACATGCTTAGAACAGTAAGAAAACAAACACAAGTCACTCACCTTATTGAAGAAATCAACCGAATTAATAAAGAATAAGAAAAAACCCTTCTTTTGCAAAATCCAAGATCATCGCTTCGAAACTCCAAGAAAACCAATAGTAAAAATATATTTTATTTGCAGAGGAGAGGGACGGCTCTAGGGGCTCTTTTATAGGCCAAAATCTGGAGTTTTTAGGATTTTACAAGTTTACGGAAACATCCCTTAACAAATTATTTCTTTACATATATAAACATTTCTTTAAGAAAGTAATTAAATAAGTTAAATAAATTAAAATAAAACCAAATCTTTTTGCTACCGAGTTATCCAACTATCAAGCATAGCCCAGAAATTAAAAAATTCATATTTGTACTCAAAGTGGCAATTTTGCACAAAAGTCCCTCCTTTTGTAATATTTGCAAATATATCATAAAATAATCGTAAAAATCCAGAAAATTAAGAAATAATATCTAATAATAGATATTAGATTTTCCAATTAAAATTTTTGACTTTTACTTTCTAAGAAAACATTTACACAAGATCCACTTAAATTCCATATTTGCAAAAATACCATATTTGTTTAAATCTTTACCAAATCAACTCTAAATAAAACTTAAATATATTTTATTTTCAATGATGACCATGGAAAACCAAAAAATCAAAATGAATTTTCATTCTTTGTTTGAGATCCAAACGGCTTTTTACATAAAAGCCGCTCTCTTACGAAGTATTTATAAAAATAGTTTCTTTATTCAGAAAAATACCGAATTTTAGGATATACTTAATTATAAATAGGATAATTTATTTGCAAATCTAAAAGTGGACGTTTGCACCCCAAAAATATTTGCACGTGTTTTGCACGTGTAAAATCGACAAATACGTAAAATAGTCAAATAAATTCAAATAAATCTGAAAAATTAAAATATCATAAATAAATGAGGAAAGTCAACAATTAACCATAAAATTTTAAGAACTCAAAAGTTTCTGACCCTGCACGTGTGTTGCACATGCAAATTCCAATTTCAAGAAAATAGTCAAAATAGTCAACTTTACCAATATAATATTATTTAATAATGCAAAATAAATCATTTTATTTTGCGGGGTATTACATGGAGTCGGGGTAATAATCGCCTTAATAATCTTCCTTTCCCCTGTGATACTCTCCTGAGTGTCACTGCAAGCAGAGTGGTTAGGGTTGGCCGCTAAGGGCACCGTAGGAGTCACCGTCGACGTCATCTTGTTGTAGTTCCGAATCTCTTACACATGTAGAAAAGCCACTCACTTTTACACTCGTGGATAGTGTGTCCACTTTGCGCACATTTGTGGCATTGCTTCTCTCGGACCGATCTTGCCGATTTCGATGAACTCAGGCTGAGCGCCTTGTCTGCTCTTCTCACTTTTTTCGTCCTAACCAAAATCCACTCACCCTGTTCGTCCTTTTTCCTCTTCAATTCCCCCTCCTCCGGTGAAGCTCTTCTGCGATGATCCTCATGACCGCCATGGCCGTCTCTGCCATGCTTGATGGCCTCGTCGTATGACCGTCTATAATCACCTCTCTCCCCCAATGGAGTTCCGCCCTCACTTTCTCCTCCCCGAATAGCACCTCTCGGGTTCGACCCCTTTCTCTCGAGTGCCCTCTATGGACAGCTCGAGGCTCTCTCACCATCGACTGGCCCCTACCACCGTCAGGGTGGACGTCGATCCTTATGCCTTCTCTCTTTGTTGGACGGCTAGCCGCTTCAATCTCCCTACCTCTCTTACCCATGGCAGGTCTGTTGGAAGAGACTTTGGTGGTGGAATGGTGGTAGTGGTTTTCCTTACGTTCCATTTTTTTAATGGTTTTTTTTAGAGGTTTCAATGGTTTTTGGTCTCAAAAGAGGAATACTCAATTAAATAAACTTATTGTTATATCTATACTACTACATAATGGAGGAGGGGTGTATGTCATTGGCCTCCTCCCATAATATAACTACTTTGTTAATGTCTTTGTTTAAAGGAAATCCTTATTAATAACTTGGAGTTGTGTTTTGTTCCCAAGCATACATAGGAAGTTGGTAAACATTATAAAGTACTTTATGTTTAACAAGAATTCCCAACACACATGCAGTGCACATGCAAATAATTTAGTTGTATCATAGTGCCATCATAAAAGCCATTGAGTACGAAAGAGCCGAGATGTAGCCAAATATTGTAAAAGAGAGATGATCAAGTTTATGCTTGTAATAGGCACCCTCGTATTTCCTCTCTAATAATAATTTGACTCCTTAAAATTGACAATATAATTCCTCTCTACTTATTTTCCGTGCTCTACTACTCATGGTTGTTGGAGTCTTTCTTCTTTATCCCATGTTTTTTACATTACACTTGTTTGGTCAACTTTATCCCCTTATTTCCTAAATATCCATCATTAGGGATCTCCATATATCCAATTTTCGAATAGAATTATCATCCCTTGCTTCAAAGCAACCCTGAATATAAGGTTCCTCTTGAGGTTCATCCCGTATGTAATGCTGGTGAGTATCAAATATCCCTCACTTAGACTCTTAATAGTTGAACTGATTCTTGTATCTTCAATTCAGAAGGTTTCCTCTGAAAATATGCTCCCACTGCCCCATTTGAAGCCTCGGAAAATACTCTCACGACCTTATTGGAGGGCATGCAATAGGGGCAGTGAGTCGAGAATCCATTCCTCTCAAAAGGTCAGTGTAGCTTCAGGTATGGCAGTTAGCGCTTCATGATAGATGTCCGTGGGGTTTTTGCCTGATGATTCAAAGACCTTCGCATTACAATTCTTGCTATGAGGACTATACTATTCTCAGCAAGAACATTGTCTGACTTCGAAAAGCTTTTAGCCTTCATATCCCTTCATGTAATAGAAACATCATTCTAGTTGGAGTGACATTCTTTCCCTACCTACCCTATCTTTCCCTACCTATTGGAGTGTGCCACCTATTCATTCATAATCAGTAATTAGAACATTCCTCAACGATCTTATATTTGAGAATAAAACTACATTATCGCACACAATTAAAAATTCATTCAAAACATCATATTTATCTATATACACATATCTATATGTAACTTCAAATTCGTGTCTGTGCAATGCATAAACTGATGATGATGTTTAGGATCTTTCAATGAGTATTGAATTGATGGAGGCAAATTGTCACGCCCCGCTTTCCAAAAGAGAACGGAATACGGATACGCGACAAAAGCCCAGCAAATAATTTTCATCATCCATAAGCTGTTCAAGAATCTTTACAACATTCACAAGAATCATCAGAGTCGGAAGCAAAAGTATCAACCAACATGCACATACGAACCAAATACCAACAAGAATACTTGAAACCAAATACATAAATCTCAAATAATCATGATCTGAATAAGTCAAAATTCTGGGTCACATTGCCCAAATACAAAGTAATCATCCAAGTATCAAAATACAATATTGTTCAAGCAAGCTACAAGAAATAATAATAGCAAATCCAGCACTAATACTTCATGTCACCGATACCATCTGGAACCTGTTCTCCAAAATCTGCAATTTAATAACTGCTGGGAAGAGGAAAAGAGAAAACAAGTATCCGTCAATTGCAAGTTACGGGCCGCTTGTAATGCAGCATACAAGTACATGGGGAAAACTAACTAATAACATGAAATATACATGATCACAAAACTAGCATGGCAAGATGAACAAGTACAAGTGGCATGTGTCAAGTGTCAAGTGAACAAGTATCATGTATCAAGCGAACAAGTATCAAGTACAAGTAACATGTGGTCAAGTATCAAGTAAGCATGTATCATGTTCAAGTGTCGTGTATGCATGTTCAAGTATCATGTATCGAGTCTTATAGTGATTACTATCTAGGTAGCACTTCATGCATCCCATACTACATGGTTGCTACAACAAACAGTTTCGCTTTAGATTTCATAGTGGACCATAGAGGATAGTGTACTCAGGGACAAGTTAAGTAACAAGTATCAAGCACGAGTCACGTAATCGTGAACACGTGGCAGCAAGTAGTATCAAGCACGAGTCACGTAATCGTGAACAAGTGGCATCAAGTATAAAGCATGAATCATGTAGTCATGAGATATGGCAACAAGTAGTAACAAGCATGAATCGTCACGAATCATGGCAACATATAATCATGTAGTAATAACAAGCATGAATCATGTAATCATAAAACATGACACAAGTAATATCAAGCATGAATAATGTAATCATGAAACATGGCAACAAGTAATATCAAGCATGAATCATGTTATCATGAAATATGGCAGCAAGTAATGGGAAACATGGGCCCCCTTCTGAGTATACGTTTCTGAATTATCCACTATTAGATCTTTCCCTTAAACCCCGGCTTGATTATTTATTATTAATGTCAAACAAGCATGTATGTGTCACGAACAGGGCAAGCATATCATGGTATGATCAATTAACAAATTTAAGTTGCAAGATAAACATGTACGGGTGCAAGATAACACATGAAAGAATAAAAAAAAAACAAAACTCAAGTTTAGCACAGCAAAACTATACTGTAGTAAAACTGAAATTCCCAGTGTTACAAACATGTAAATCTAAATCCATCGAAACGTGTAGAAAATAGACTCCCAACCAAATCTATCGAATTAAATAAGTCATAGGGTAATTCAAAAATCAAGTCTCAAAACTGATTTGAATCCAGAAAATATGTTTAGCCAGAAATCAGGAAAATGAATTCAAAGTCAGGAAAATAGTATTAAAACACCTCAAATAAATTCAGCAAAAATCTGGGGTATTTCCCTATATGTCTAGTATCAAAATATAAAGTTTTATAATTTTCCAGTAAGATTAGTTCAGTCAACAAAAATCAAAAAACATCAAGAAACGATAGTTTGGCAAATCTGGAATTCCCAACACTGCTGTACGAAAACTGTAATATCTCGCAAACTGTGAAACGAAATCCAAATCCGCCAAAGGGAGATGAAAATAGACAATATAAACTAACTTTCATATTTTACAAATATTTTTCATACAGTCAAAGAAATCAGGGTGAAAATACGATTCTTTACAGAATAGTGAGTAAAATATAGCAAGTACAGTCTTTATAAACAAGCATGAAACGACACATAAAACTCATCAATAAAATCTGCCAAAATTTTGGATAATCCCTACATAGATATAGAAATACTGACCAAAGTTTTAGATCAAAATAATATATGTAGCACAAGTATCAAAATAATTTAGTCATCAAAATCATTAAGAAACGAAATCTGGAGTTGATCTACGCTTCTGTAGTAAAACAGTCATAACTCACACATACGAAAACGAAATCGAGCAAGGTTAGAGGGGTTGGGAAGAAGACAAATTTATCTAAAACTCATGTTTTATACTGAAATTAAGATTCTGACCTTAATATGGTCTAAATTACTGATCAAGACAGATCATCGACAAAACACAGAATTTCTTCAAAAATCAAAATCAACATAGATTCAACGAAACTTGATCCAAACACAACCAAACATGAAATCGAGTCTACCAAGTGTCCAAACATCATGAAATAGGGTAATTGACATATCTAAAATAAGTTTATTACATTTATCTCAATAATTACTCAAATTCTCACAAGAAGTCTCACATACATGATCAAATCAAGAACAGGCCAACCTAAGTTAATTCATGTTAATATTGTGTCGTGAGTCAACTATGGTCAAATCACTATAGAGAAAATATCAACAAGGGGTTTCACACACGAATTGTCTCTAGAACCCAACTACACTACAAGCGGTATTTATGACTTGTATCATACAAAGAAATTTGAGTACAAGTTACTTGCCTTACAGACGACGACGGAAACGAAGCAAAGAGCAAGAATAATGGGAACGAATCCCGGAGCACGAACACAAGCACAACAAACGGATCACGAACCAATCACGAACACACGATCACGAACAAGATGAAGACGATTGAGATCACGAACACAATCAGACAGCTGAGATCAAAGATAAAGATCAAGATGATCATATCAGATTGGACGGTCAGATTTCTCTGATGATGAAGATCAAGATCAATCGATCGAACGGTTGCGATCAAAGGACATTGATGATCATCTTGATCGTTATGATCAAAGAAGATCTGACGGCTAGGATCTAATCGGATGATCAAGAGGAGATTGATGGCCCACATCCAATCAAGCATGACGATCAAGATCCAATGGACGGCTAGGAATAAATCAATCAAGATCAAGATCACAATCAAACGGACGACCCACAATCATAGACGAGATCAAAACCAAGATAGATGATGATGGTGAGATCCGACGGCCAAGATTGAGGGATCAAGATCATGGGCGATCGACGGCCCACAATCAACATGATCAACTCTCCAACCAACAGCAAAGCTTGACGACTAGCGACGGCACACGGTGGCCAGGGGATGTCGACACTGAACTGGATGGCGTGCGGCCGGGAGACAGGCTAGGGGGCTGTCTCGGTCGCTATGGTGGAGGGGAGATGACGCACAGGTGTGTGGGGTGATCGGGAGGCACAGGAGGGTGTGTGCTATGTCGCGGAGGTCGCAATAGGCAACAGGCTGTCGACCTGCAGTAGCGGCGCTACCAGCGGCTAGGGGAGCGCGGGGGGGATGCTGAGGGGCTTGCTGGCACGCTGCAGGAAGTTGCTCAGGGCAACATCGGAGTGGAGCACGGTAGGGAGGGTGGAGGAGAGGGTGGTCGTGTCGCGGAGCACAACACAGGGGGAAGGAGAGGACGGGAGATGAAGGAGAGCGGTGCAAGGGTTAGCAGAAGGTGAGAAGGTGCAAGGTGACGGGTTATATAGCAGGGGAAAAGGGTTTAGGCTGAGTTGGGTTACGGGTTGGTTTAAGTTAGCTAACGGGTTTAGGGGGTGAAAACGGGTCTGGGTGATAATATAGAATAGGGTATTGGGTAGTACAGGGTTTGGTGGATATTTGGGTAGTTGGGGCTTATTGGGTTTGGTAACCAGGTTTGGGGAAATAAATGGGTATATGAAAATGGATTTTATTAAAAATCCAGTAAGAAATAGGGTATTGGATATTAAAATCAAAATAAAATAATATAACAAATAAAAACATACAATTTAGGATTTAAAAAAAATGCCAGTAATAATAATAATACTGAGAACAATAAGAATAATAAGAAAATGATAAAAATAATAACAGTATTAATAATAATAATCGAAATCAAAGTAATAATAACCAAAATATGATTTGCATTACAATATAGATCATACAAAACAGTTACAATAAAACTATTGGTCGAAAACAGATTTTGGTAGGAGATCCAACAATACATTTTGACATAAAAATTTGAAAACCGAAAAAAATAATTTGCGAAATTTTTAAATACAGAAAATATACAAAAAATACACTTTTGGGAAAACAGGGGTTACATAAATGGAATGACTCAATACACTATAAAGCAGTTGATTCAAACATAAAGAGATCACAAGGCATGTAACATTATGGTGGTTTAATGATTTAGATCTATGAAGGAAGTTTGCATGGACATGGACGATAAACATATTTCACAATACAATAATCAAATAGGAAAACTACTAGCGGAGTTCAAAGAAAAGCTTGCACAGGAACAAAAAGTGTGTACAAGTGTAGCGCCCTGAATTTCCAATTAATAAAATTAGAAATAAGTGGCATAATTTCCAGAATCAACTTCGTTTGCAATCATAAACACAGTATCAAATACAAGGAAAAGTTAAAACTTTTCATTACATCTTATTTTCTTACAAAAACACAATGAAATTATATACATTAATTACAAATCCTTTTACAACACGTTGACTTTTCAACTTTCATTTATACTCCAAGCTTTATTTGTATCAATGCTATCCATAACTGAAAACCTGCAAAAGTCTATTGAAAGTGAGCACGTCAGTTAAATGCAACTGACGTCAACTATAGTAATAGTGATACTTCTACATCTCACAATCACAAACTTGATGCATATTAATATAGCAATGATAAATAATGCATAAACAATAATAAATAGAACATGGAACAATAATAAGTGGAGCACAAAACAACAAGTGAAGCTAGGCTAAGTGTCAAGTGTATGAGATGAAAACAGAAAACAAGCATGCATAAAACAAGTCAAGAAGCACAAATTCATATGATGATTTCTAATGCATACTTTTCAGATTCTACGCATCCCATACCATATAGGTCCGGTGCAAGCCCTTATCGTTCTTCACTTCATAGGTTTCAAACCCTCGTTATGCAACTAACCTACTCGGTGACTGAAACAAGATTAGACACTTCGTGAATTGACCCCAGCCCCGGTATGCTTCCCGCCGAGATGTACAAGTATAAACACGCAAGAACCCACTAAGCATCGCTCTAACTCTGGAGAATCACCTCCCTGCCGTACATTCCGCAAGTACACCCCAGTCCCAGAATACACCGTCCAACTGTAAAATTGTACTGTGCAAACATACCGAATCTGTCTCACTTTCCAGAAGTAGACCATACTCCGCGAACATACTAGTGAGAGACAAAAATCACACAGTCCCAGAATACATCTGACTGAAATAGAGCCCAAACTTACGTTGCCCAAGTTCCATCATATCTCCCAGTTTAGTGCATGTCCTTATGTATACATATAAGTAACCTGAACCACCTAGAGTTAGCTCCAACATTCCGGACTTAAACCCACAAAACTAGGAACACTAGCCTTTTCTGACTGATTCCCACAATCAATTAATTTACTGCCGGTAATTATGGGTCCTTCTTAACCTCTTGTGCTCACAATACAAAAATCCTCAACTAACTTTCTAGGGTCCACAACATAGCCCTAAATCTCGAATCACAACCCAACTTGGTTCAATTATATATAATACTCTTCCTTGATCACATTCCTTTAAATTAACTAATACTGCCAAAACTCTCTCTTTCACATTTGGAAACATGTCCAATTTACGAAAATTCTTTAAAATCAACTTTTTGAATCTCACTTCCCGTTCATCCATAAAGTTCAAATAATTCAACTGTAAATTCATTCAATCTCAGCTGAAATGAATCTCTTAATATATGGGATTCATCCCCAAAATCTGAAATTTCATAATTTCCAGAATCTGAAATTTACACTTCTTTAAAACTGAAAATAACTCTTAAAATTTTGAAATAATTATCCATCAAAATGAAAACATATAACCCCTTAAAACAGAGAATTTCATCCACGAAAGTATAGACTTATACATTCAAAATTGCAACTCAAACATGCCGAAAACTGAAAACTAATTTCTCCTTAAATATGAAACTTATGACTTCTTATCCTTAAGAGCAGTCCATTTAAAAGTGAATATTAAATTCTAAAATATTTAGTTTATACTTACGCCATAACCATAGAATTCGTTACAAAATTTATAAACCATTTGCACGAAGATAGTAGCCCCAAATCATCAATAAACTGAAACTCACACTTTTCATAAAATCTGAAACTTGCCTCTTTTAGAATTTGAAAAATACCCCTTTAGAACTGAAGGTTTCATCTCTAAAAACTAAAATAAATAGTCCTTGAAAACTGAGAATTTGATCTCTCAAAACATAGATTTAATTCCCTCAAAACATTATTTAAATATATCAAAAACTGAAGCTAGTTTTCACAAAATCTAAAAGTTATATGATTTTGTTCTTCAAAACAGTACACTCCAAATTTAATATTAAATTCTGGTAAAATTATTTTAAATTCAGCACACATTAGAGAAATCACCATAAAAAATATGGACTCAAACAAATTAATTTAAAGGGGTTAAATTTAACAAATTCTGGAAACTATCTTTTATCCAAAATCTGACATTCCGCAAGTACAGCTCAGTCCCGGACATCCGTCCAACTGTACAAGTGTACTACGCAAACATACCGTCCAAATTTAACAACTTCGAAACTCCATCAAAACTCCATTAAACTTCACACAAATATTAGTTTAAACTCATATATATACTCAACTATATGTATACTAGGGTTCCCCCACCATAGCACACAAAGCCACATACAAACTCACTCGAAAAACACTCCAAAATCCGAGCACAAACCGAACCAACAGCAACAGCAGGATTCAGGTCTGAATAGTAACCCTCGGGGTACTGTTCAACCCGAGACCTAACAACCCTAACCTAGGGTTTTGACCTCCACACCCTAACACCCATATATTTAATGTATTTTCTAGGAATATTTCTTCCCATATACTCTTTGCATGCATAAATAATTAAGGTTTATCCTCAAGAATTATATTTACATTAAAACAACGAATAAACATGGAAAAATCTCAACTTTAACATCAATTAAGCATGAATTTAAGAGTATACAACAAGTTCTAATTATCTTTAAAAACTCCATCATCTACAAGTTAAACCCATGATCATCAATCAAAATTATTGACCCCAAATTAGATCTTTATCAATTAAAAATTGGTATTTGTATGTTCATGATAATCTCTAGGTCATAACATTCAAACCCAATATTTAATACACAATCCAGCATCATACAACAAGTTCATAAATCAAGATGAGTTCTTCTATGTGTCTAACATCAATAACATTCTTTTTCTTTTTATCATGATAATCACAACATCAATGGAGTTCTAATTCGATGAATATATCAATACCACATTCATTCATCATGCATACATCCATCAAAACTCTAGAATCTAAAAAATGAAATTAATTCTAATTAATACAATGAATCCTCTTATAAAAATTGTAACTTTTTAATCAATCAAACAATGAATTTGTGTGTATTCAATGGTCTATAAATTACCATATCAAATACCCACCATCTATTATAAACTGATCATACAAGTATTTTGTAAATCAAAACAAGTTCTTTCATGCATCACCATTCTCTAACATCAATAAATAATTTATACATGATAATCACATCTCAATTAGGGTTCTTATTCATGAAGATGTTATTTGACTACTCATTCATTGAGATTTATTCACTAGTATGATTTTATTTATTATGTATAACCGTACAACTTCTAGTATGCATCTTTCTTAATCAATCATCATATTCTACAAACATATAGAAAAATAAGAGACAAGAGAGTATCACCCACCTCAAAAAAATCAATTGAAGAAAATAATAATAAGAAAGAAATAGTTCCTCCTCCTCCTTGCGAAAATCTAAAGATCCAAGCCTCCAAAACTCTAAGAATGATAAATAAAATAATATTTTGTGAACAAAAGAAATAAGTGGCTGCTGCTATATATTATAGGCCGGAAGTTCAATCTTTTAGGGTTTTATGAAGATTTTTACAAAAACATCCCTCAAGAAGTAAATATTTACATATATATATATAGATCTTCCAAATCAAGTAGTTAAACAAATCAATTAGGGTAAGTTTTAATCTCCCCTAAACACTCATGATTTGGCCGGCACTTATCCTGCCCAGAAGTTTACAAAATTCAAAATTTGCCTCCAAGTCGCAATTTTACATAAAAGTCCTTCACATTGAAATATTTGCAAACATGTCAGAAATTATTCATAAAAATACAAAAAATTTAGAATTGTTCTCTAATAATAAATATTAGATTTTCCAAATAAATTTTATGACTTTTTATTTCCCAAGAAAAATATTTGCAACAAAGTCCCCAACAATCTCAAAATTGCATATATATATATACTCACTAAAATCAAATTAAATCAAATTAAAGGGATAAAATCTCTCCCCCCCAATCCCTCCACTTCCAGATCGTTCTACCAAAACAGCAAAACAAAATTTTGAATTCAAATTTGACCTCCAAATGATATTTTGCACAAAAACCCTTTTCTTTCAAGGTATTTAAAAAAATAGTTTCTTTATCCAGAATAATCCCAAAATTTAGAATATACTCAATAATAAATAGATAATTTACTCAATAATTTAAAGTGGAATTTGCACCTTAAAATATTTGCACGTGTAAAAATGTCAATTTTACAAAGATCCAAAATAATTAAATAAATTGATTTAAAAATTATTTATTAATTCAAAATATAGTATTTAAAATTCTTGGGCGTTAGATCACTCCCCCTTAGAATAGTTCTGTCCTCAGAACTACTAGCCAAGGGAAAACAAAAACAAAGGATGTATACAAACAGTTCAGAAAAATCACTCGTATAATAAGAATATTATTATTTATTATTTCTAATTACATTGGGTTGCTAACCAAAGAAAATAACGTATAATAAGAACAGTAAAGTAAATATGAAAACGGACATAGCAACAAGCATAAGCAAAAACCCCTAAAGCATAAAACTAATCCCAAGAAGATATACAAAATGTATTAAAAAATATAAACTATGCAATAACTTGTTGAAAGCAATTAGATAATCAATTAATGCATGCAAATTTCTACAGCATAATCATCATAGCTAATATAAATTTGTCAATATTACTTTAAAGCACACACGGAATCAAAAAGCTTCCTTAAAACTTGAATACATTATAAACACAATGCACTATAAATTTAAGAATTAGTGAAAATAGACAAATGTACGTAACACAAAACTTAGACAAGAATACGAGTAAAAGAAAACTATCTCAAGTAACAAGTAACAATAACTTTAGTCAGTAATACAAAATATTAAACACTCCAAAGGTCATTAAAACATTTGTATAAAACCATAAAATGCAAAATAGATATATGAACAGATCAACCAAAAATTGATTATTGATCAAATAACATCATAAAAGATCGTTATAGTAAAAAGGATAATAAGGCCAACCATACAAAATAAGGATCCAAAAGAGAAAATTTAAGAATATAAATAATGGCAAAACCAAATAATAATAAAAGTAACACAAAGAATACAAACTTAAAGGTGATAAAAAAATAGATCTGGGAAGATAGTCAATCAAAGACACGTCGAAACACAAACAAATTTAGCTAAGCAAAAATAATAATAATAATCGTACATAATAGAAAACAAAAGAACAGTGACTACATTAATTAAATATTAATATCATAAGCAATACCTTTAAACAATACCTTAAAAGTACATTAAAAGAATCAAGCGAAATAGACAGAATATATATATATATATATATATATATATATATATATATATATATATATATATATGGGTAAAAGGGATATGAGCAACTTGCTCATTTAGTAAATGAGCAAGTGATGAGGTGGCATGCATGTGATTGGAAAATCCTAAAAGTGGTTAGATACTTAATGTATCACATGCATGCCACCTCATCACTTGCTCATTTACTAAATGAGCAAGTTGCTCATATCCCTTTTACCCTATACATATATATATATGTATATGTATATATATATATATATGTATATGTATATATATATATATGTATATATACATATATATATATACATATACATATATATATATACATATACATATATATATATATGTATATGTATATATATATATATATATATGGGAAATGCTCCATTGAAAACGGGTTTGTTTTCACGGGTTGGAAAACACCAATCTGAGCCATTGGATCATTTTTGATCGTGATCAACAGCTCAGATCGCTTCCGCCCATCACCCAATATCACTTAAGTGGCGGAGGGTTATTTTGGAAATTTCGTCCCAAATAACTCTTCGCCTGATTCGCTCTGAAAAAATGAATATAACCTAGGCCGTTGTTGGGAACAACGGCCTAGGTTATAAAAATTTAGAACTAGGCTATAAAAATTTAGAACAACGGCCTATAATTCAATTTTTTATAACCTAGGCCGTTGTTCCCAACAACGGCCTAGGCTATAAAATTTCTATAAATTTAGAACAAGGACCTAGGTTATTTATAAAAATTTAGAACATGTTCCCAACAACGGTCTAGGTTATAAAAATTTAGAATAAGGCCGTTGTTCCAAACAACGGTCTATAATTCAATTTTTTATAACCTAGGTCGTTGTTCTCAACAACGGCCTAGGTTATATCAATTTTTTTAGAATCTGTTCAGCGAAGAGTTATTTGGGACAAAATTCCCAAAATAACCCTCCGCTGATCAATTAAAATGGGTTATGGGGAGCTCGATCTGAGCTGCTGATCACGATCATGAGCGATCCAACGACTCAGATTGGTGTTTTCCAACCCGTGAAAACTAGAACCATTTTCAATGGAGCATTTCCCTATATATATATATATATATATATATATATAAGAGGACTTAAAAGGAGTTCATTAAATATTACTAAAGGGTCAAACCATTAAATAGAACGTGGAAACAAACGTAATTGAGAAAATTTGGAATCAAATTCCGACGTAACAAATCTAATATTGCATAAAAACATAAATAAGGTAAAACCAAGTAAACCAGCTCAAGTTTTTTGAAAATATGAAGTAGAATAGTATACAACAAAATTTCGTAAAGGAATAAATTATATGTGAAACTTAATTTTTAGTTAAATTAAAGCCTTGAATTTTGGAATAGTTCAAAAACAAATATTACTTAAGTGAATCTATAAACATTTATTAACATTTAAATTTGAAGCAAACCAGCTCAAAATCTGAAATTTGTACCCCTTAAAACTAAAATTATATGCTTTCAAATAAGACATTATATTCTCTCAAAAATCTACATTTTCACATTTTCAAATCTACATTCATATGCTTCAAAAATAAGGAATTATATTGTACCAATCCTAAAATTATAAATCTAAAATCACATCATACCAAAACGGAAATATTTATATAATCAAATTTGGAATTTGTCATCTTGAAACTTAATAAATTCAAGAAATATGTGACTAATCAATTAAAACTGAATTTAATCTAATTTGTTTATAGGGGTTAATCAACCTAATATTTTCAAGAATAACCTGTCAAATACGAACATTTCTCATTCTAAAAATCAGAAATCATTCAAATCATAAACCAACAATAGTATAAAAAAAATTTAAAATCATACAAATTCTAAACTTGTTAAAAATCTGAAACTAACAACACAAAAATTTAAATTCATGCGAATTTGAACATAAAGAAATCTGAAATTAATCAAAAATAAATAAATAAATAAATAAATAAAATCTGAAACTAATAAAATATGATATTAATAATAAAAATATAAAAATATGAAATCAATAACAATAGAAAATAAAAAAATAAAAAACTTGAAACAAATCCAACTTAAATCTTAAGGGTAAAACCGTTCAATTTAGTAAAACTATTATGAAATTTTAATTGTGTTACTATATAGTTGTACATGTATACACCTCATTAATTTTCAAAAAATAATATTAAAACAAATATGGTCATGTGCAACCTTAAAGAGCTATGATAAACTGATCTAAATAACTATATACAAAAACATAATATATTCAAAGCAATAACCAAAAGAAAACAAGATTTAAGTAAAAATTATTAATTATAATGTAATTATTTTCTTATCCGTCACACAAAAGTGACAAACAAAAATCAAACATTACATTATTCAAACTGTAAACTGCAAACACTAATATAAAAGAAAAATCTAGATTTGCCACATTCCAAACTTCAATAATAAGATTTGTTTCTATAAAACACAAAACTAATAGAACAAATAGACTAGAACTAGCAAAACATTCTTTAAAATTAAACTATTATAATTAGATTTGTACTAAAATAGATAAGTCAATAATAACTAATAAAATTATCCCAATTAAACGTCAATAATAATAAAAATAATTAAAAAGTAATTATAAAAGCAAGAGAAAACAAATTATTCATCTTCTATTTACGCGAAAACAATTAACCCACTTACGATAAAGAAATTTTTATTCGAATCTAGACATACAAATAATTCAAATTTTACTATAAGTATTCACGATAGAAACCACTAACTCACACTTCTAATGTCCACCTAGGTACTCACACTCTAGTGTCCACCTACGTTCATTCCTTATACCATGTGTAACATTACTAATTGAAGCATGCTCTGATACCAACTCTGTAGCGCCCCGAATTACCAATAAATAAAATTAGAAATAAATAGCATAATTTCCAGAATCAACTTCAATCGCAATCATAAACACAGTATCAAATACAGAAAAAATTAAAACGTTTCATTACATCTTCTTTTCTTACAAAAACATAGCGCATTTAATACATTAATTACAAATCTTATTTCAACACAGTGAATTTTCAACTTTCATTTATACTCAAAGCTTTATTTGTATCAGTGCTATCCATAACTGAAAACCTTCAAAAGTCTATTGAAAGTGGACACGTCAACTAAATGCAACTGACATCAACTATAGTAATAGTGATACTTCTACATCTCACAATCACAAACTTGATGCATAAACAATAATAAATAGAACATGGAACAACAATAAGTGGAGCACAAAACAACAAGTGAAGCTAGGCTAAGTGTCAAGTGTATGAGATCAAAGCAGAAAACAAGTATGCATAAAACTAGTCAAGAAGCACAAATGTATATGATGATTTCTAATGCATATTGGTCAGCTTCTATGCAACCCATACTACATAGGTCAGATACAAGCCCTTATCTTTCTCCACTTCATAAGGTTCAATTCCTCGTCATGCTACTAACCTATTAGGGTGACAAAAATAAGATTAGACACTTCGTGAATAGACCCCAGCCCCGGTATTCATCCCACCGAGCTGTACAAGTGTAAACACGCAAGCACCCTGCATGCATTGCTCTAACTCCGGGGATTCACCTCCCCGCCGTACATTCCGCAAGTAGACCCTAGTCCCGGAATACATCTGTCCAACTGTACAAGTGTACTGCGCAAACATACCGAATCCAAAGTCTAAAATTTAACAACTTCGAAACTCCATCAAAACTCAGTTAAACTTCACAAAAATATTAGTTTAAACACATATATATATACTCAACTATATGTATACTAGGGTTCCCCCACCATAGCACAAAAAGCCACATACAAACCCACTCGAAAAACACTCCAAAATCCGAGCACAAACCCAACCAACAGCAACACCAGGGTTCGGGTCTGTTCAACCTGAGACCCAACTACCCTTAACCTAGGGTTTTGACCTCCAAACCCTAGCACCCATATATTTAATGTATTTTCTAGGTATATTTCTTCCCATATACTCTTTGCATGCATAAATAATTAGGGTTTATCATCAAGAATTATATTTACATTAAAACAGCGAATAAACATGGAAAAATCTCAACTTTAAAATCAATTAAGCATGAATTTAAGAGTATACAACAAGTTCTAATTATCTCTACAAATCTCCCTCATCTACAACTTAAACCCATGATCATCAATCAATTTTATAGACCCCAAATTAGATCTTTATCAATTAAAAATTTGTATTTGTATGTTTATGATAACGCCGCTTGACTATCATAATACACTTTCATAAGTTCATTCGAATCAAAACATAAGTCCTGCAACAAGAGTTTTAGCCATAAAACTTCAGTTATACTTAATGCTACTCCGAGATACTCATCTCTGCACTAGAGCGTGCAACGATATTTTACTTCTTGCTTCTCCATGTAACAAAATTTCCTCCAACAAAGGTGAAATACCCCTAAGTGGAGCGCCTACCAACAACAGATCCTGCCCAATCGGTATTAGTGTATACTTCAACCTTCAAGTGACCATGTTTGATAGACAAGACCCTTTTTCCTAGTGCACACTTTATATACCTCAGGATTCTCATTACGATATCCATATGTTGTTCACTAGGTGCATGCATAAATTGACTCACCACACTTAGGGCATATGAAAAATCTGGCCGCGTGAGTGCAAGATACATCGGCCGTCCTACCAATCTCCGATATCTTTTCTTATCACACGGAACCTGATTAGGATTATTGCAAAGTTTTAGCCCTTCTTCTAACGGTGTATCAATAGGCTGACAAGCGGACATTCCCGTTTCCTTCAACAAATCCAGAGCATACTTTCTTTAAGACATAAATATACCTTTTCTAGAGAAAGAAACTTAAATACCAAGGAAATATCTCAAAGGACCAAGATCCTTCATTTCGAACTCTTGTGACAAGTAGTTCTTTAATGCCTTTCTCTCCTCAGGATCATTTCCAGTTACTAGTATATCATCCACATATATAATGAGAGCAGTAATCTTATATTCTTTCCTTTTCAGGAATAAGGTATGATCTGAGTTACCCTGACAATATCCAAATGTCCTCATTGATTTTGTAAATCTTCCAAACCAAGCTCTTGGTGACTGCTTGAGACCATACAGTCCTTTCTTCAACCAACATACTTTATTACTTTGTTAGGCCGGTCTGTTTGATCCTGGTGGTAGATCCATATAAACTTCTTCTGTCAATTCCCCATGCAAAAAAACATTCTTCACATCAAATTGCTCCAGTGGCCAGTCAAGATTTGCAGCAAGAGATAGTAAAACTCGAACGATGTTGAACTTTGCTACAGGTGCAAAATGTTTCATCATAATTAATTCTATAAGTTTGAGTGTACCATTTGGCAACCAGCCTTGCTTTGTATCGCTCTATTGAACCATCAGACTTATACTTCACTGTATAAGTCCATCTACATCCTACCGGCTCATTTCCTGCTGGCAATTTGACTATCTCCCAAGTCTTATTCTTCTTTAAGGACTTCATCTCCTTATCCATAGCTGCTTTCCACCTTGGATCAGCTAAGGCTTCATGCACACTGTTAGGAATAGATACAACAGATATTTGATTCAGACAATCGGTGAGTGGACACATAATGACTTATGGGATATTTTATATTACTAGTGCGATCAGGCTCATAAGTGAGTTTTGGGATACCTCTAGTAGTACAATTTGGGAGTTCTGTTCTTGGAGCTTCGGACAGTGATGGCGATTGGTTTTGGGGTTTCGCTGGGGGTAGATATGGATCTGATGGTGCTGGTGGTGGAGATGGTGGTAGAGATGACTCATCTTTATGGAGGTTCGGCACTGATTGCAGTTCTTTGTGGAAATTTCAATCCTCAACCAAATCTTCATTTGATTGATCTTCACAAATTACATCCAGATTTTCTCCCCTTATATCCAACTTTTCAGTTTGAATGGTAACCACTTCATCATAGGCAAGAGTTTCAACATTACTTCGGTACTCCTCATGAAGTTCAACCTCAGAGGAAAATTACATCTCATCTTCATGGAACACAACATCCATAATCACAAACATCCTTTGAGTTGGTGGGTGATAGCACCTATACCCTTTCTTATCCTGTGCATATCCCACGAAAACACATCAGACAGTTCGAAGAGTTAACTTATTACGTTCATTTTGATGAAGATGAACAAATGCAATACATCCAAACACACAAAGGTGGTAAGTTGACGACTTTTGATGCATTTACAGCTTCAGTTAATGCTTGAAATGGCGTGAGGAAGTTTAGGATACTAGAGGGAACTCGGTTGATCAAGTATGCAACAGAAGTAAGGGCTTCCTCCCAATAAATGAGTGGCATATTTCCATGGATAAGAGAAGCACGGACCACCTCGAGCATGTGTCTATTTTTCCTTTCTGCAACCACATTTTTTTGAGGTGTATACGAGCATGTAGTCTGGTGAACAGTCTCATGTTCCACCAAATATTGTTGCAGATTCGAGCTTAGGTACTCGCCGCCATTATCACTCCTAATAACTTGAATTTGTGCTTTATACTGAGTCATAACTCTTTTGCGAATTTCTGAAATAAGGTACTAACTTCACTTTTAGACTTTATCAAACAAATCCAAGTCATACGAGTACAATCATCAATAAATGTCACAAACCATTTTGCTCCTCCAAAAGTAGGGTTTTTAGATGGACCTCAAACATCAGAGTGGATAATCATAAATGGGAGAGTGCCTTTACTTAAATTTTGAGGAAAAGAAACAAGGTGACATTTTGCTAATTCACGCACCTCACACTGAAAAGTAGAAACTTCCAACTTCGAAAATAAATTTGGAAATAATTTCTTCAAATAATCAAAAGAAATATGTCCTAGATGTCGATGCCATAGCCAAATTTTAGATTTCTTCTTCTCCCCTTCGGATCCTTCCACAAATATAGTTTGAGTCAATTTACTTGAACTCTAAGATTCTAAATCAAGGTAATAGAGTTTCCTATGTCTAACCCCATAACCAATCGTCTTGCGAGTCCGAATATCCTTAAACACACAATAAGAGGGCCAGAAAACCACAATAAAATGTAAGACAGTAGTTATTTGAGCAACAGATAATAGGTTAAAATTTAAGGAGGGGACAACTAACACAGTATCTAAGGTTAGGTTTTGCTATGAGAGATATGGAACCCTCGCCACTAACGGTGGCAGGATCACCATTGGCAATGGACACACTAAATTTGGTGGATGGTTGTAAGGTTTGGACTTTTCTAGAATCAAAAGTCATATGGTCGGTGTTACCGCTAAATCTGGTGTGGGGGCAAACAGATAGAATTTGTGGATTCTTTGGGATGCCAAATAGTCAAACCTGAAACCTTTCCGCCGGAGTTTGACCGTGATCTCCCGCTATTAACTTGCAAAAAGTGCAAAACACCGGGGTTGATCCCGGTGACGCACCCTCCGACGCTCAAGTCAGTAATCAGAAAGATTATGAATGAGCTTTTACTAGCAAAAGATTGATTACTTGTTAATGGTGGGGGATGGGGGGTATTTATAGCCGCCTTATGGAACAGTTTTGGGATAAGATCAAATCCCTACTTCCCAGTGAATGGATAGAAGTGAATCAGGGTCGTTGATTAGGTATAATAATAAACCTTAATTCTACCCAGCTGGACCGGGTTCTTTGCGGGTTGAAACCCGCACCCAGTTGAGATGGATCCGTTCGTGGGTTATTGGGCTTTTGGAAAAAAGACCCAATACCCACTTCAGACCCGTTCGTAGGTGAAATTACCATTTTACCCCTGATCTTTAAGATTCGCGCCCGATTTGGACGGTTCCGATTTAACCCTATTCTTAGCCATATCACGAGCCCCCCACTCCCGAAGACTGAGTTTAATCAGCCTTCGAGGAGTAGTTTTACTATTTTAATGGCTTGCAGAGTCGTATCAGAGTCAAAATGAGGGGTGTCGAATCTTTTTTTTTTATCATAAGGGTGTCGAATCTTTGTATGAGGTATTATGGTGATTTTCAGAGCTAGTTGCATGCTCAAGGTCATTCTTGAGCTCTCCTAAACCTTTGGTGATTTTTCTCAATTTTTATCTATTTTTCGAAAAATTTATTTAATTTTGCGAAGTGGTGATTCATTATTTGGGGGTCTTAATTAACTATTCTAAGCAATAATTATTTACCCAGGGGCTCAAAAATATTTTCCCGAATTTATAATTATTTTTTAGAATCTTTAATTAATTTTCCTAAATTTTTAATCATTTTTTCGCAATTTTTAGATAAATAATTCGTTTTTAATAAATAAAATTTAATTTTTTAATCTGATTTATGATGTGGCACGATCTGGGCCCTTCATCAGCGTTGGACGCGAATTTCTGGAGGATCGGACGGCCGAAGCAGCTCGGCAGTGCATTTCTCTGCTTGCGGAGGTCGGTGCCTCGGTAGCTCTGCTGGTCGTCTTGGTAGCTCAGTAGCTTGATGCGTAGCAAGCTGCCGAGCCACGTGGCAAGATCTGGAGTGTTCATCATGGCGCAAATCACGAGGAAGGGGTTCAGATCACAAGAAAATGCTATCTTATCGTTTTGTGGACGTGGCGTGATCTGAGCCGCTCATCATGTTTCGGCGCGATTTTAAAAACGATCCAACGGTTAGGGTAGTTCGGCAGTCGTTTTTCTTCAAATGTGAGGGTCGATGCATCGGTAGCTCGGCCATAGTAGCTCGGCAGCTTGGCAGCTCGGCTTTCACCTCTTGGTAGTTTGGTGACAAAGCTAAGCTCTTCGGTAGCTTGACTGAGCACTCCGGTGGCTCGGCAGCTCGGCCTCTGCTCCTTAGTAGCTCAGTGGCTCAGTTAAGCTGTTTGGTAGCTCGGCTGAGTACTCCGGTGGCTCGGCAATTCGGCCTCTGATTATTAGTGGCTAGGTGGCCCAGCTAAGCTGTTCGGTAGCTCGGCTGAGCACTCCGGTGACTCGTCAGCTTGGGACGAGCCATGGGACTACGTGGCCTGATCTGGAGCGTCCATCAAGGTGCGGATCTGGAGGCCGGAGGTTCAGATCACGAAAAAATGTTATCTTGTCATTTTGTGGGCGTGGCGGGATCTGAACCGTTCATCATGTTTTGGCACGAATTTTGAGACAATCTGACGGTGAAAGTGGCTCGGCGGCATTTTTCTCCAAATGTGGAGGTCGGTGCCCCGGTGGCTCGGCAGAGTGCCTCGGTGGCTCGGCAAGTTACGAGTCGTCGGACCACGTGGTTGGATCTGGGGCGCTCATCACGGCGCGGATCTCGAAATTGGAGGTTCAGATCATGAGAAAACATTATCTTGTCGTTTTGTGGGCGTGGCATGTCTGAGCTATTCATCAGATTTGGACACGAACTTTGAGACAATCTGACGGTGAAAGTGGCTCGGCGGCATTTTTCTCCGTATGTGGAGGTCGGTGCCCCGGTAGCTTGGCAGAGTGCCTCAGTGGTTCGGCAAGTTACGAGTCGTCGAGCCACGTGGTTGGATCTAGGGCGCTTATCACGGTGCAGATCTCGAAATTGGTGGTTCAGATCACGAGAAAATGTTATCTTGTCATTTTGTGGGCGTGGCGTGATCTGAGCCATTCATCAGATTTGGACATGAACTTTGAGACAATCTGACGGTGAAGGTTGCTCGGCGACATTTTTCTCCGTATGTGGAGGTCAGTGCCCCAGTAGCTCAGCAGAGTGTCTCGGTGGCTCGGCAAGTTACGAGTCATCGAGCCACGTGGTTGGATCTGGGGCGCTCATCACGGTGCGGATCTCAAAATTGGAGGTTCAGATCACGAGAAAATGTTATCTTATCGTTTTGTAGGCATGGCGTAATCTGAGCCGTTCATCATATTTAGACACAAACTTTGAGACAATCTGACGGTGAAGTGGCTCGCCAGCATTTTTCTCCGTATGTGAGGTCGGTGCCCCGGTAGCTCGGTAGAGTGCCTCGGTGGCTCGGCAAGTTACAGATTGCCGGACTGCGATGTTAAGTAAACTGTCACGACCTTCCTCTGAATCGTTGCAGCTTTCCCCATTCTATCACTCCGCCTCCCTTAACGGGCCGCTAAGCGTTACAAAAGCCCAACCGTTGTCTCTTTGGCTATAAGTTCTCACCCCTCCCCCACCCCTTAGCTCATTCTTTCACTTTTACTCTCAAATTTTACTTTTGCTCTCGAGTTTCTCTGCTAGCGGAGAATTGAGCTCAAGGGCGGTTGTGCTAGCTGTCGCGAAGGCCAGGCGATTTTCGGCGAAGTTTTTTCCGACCGTAGACGTCAAATCAAAGGTCAGTTTATTTAACTTCAGTTACTTATTCTACGAGATGTCACGAGTATCCTCAGGTAGTGAGGCATCATCCTCGGGGGGTCGGAATGCCGAGGAAGGGAGAGAAGTGGTAAGCTGAAGGAAGGGGAAGGAGATAGTAGGGTCGTCTATGGCCGAGGAGAAGGGGAAGGGCATGGTTCGGTCTTCGGTCGTCGAGGTGGTGGTGGAGACAGTGAAACAGGCGGGCGAGCTGGGTCGGATGCTGACCGTATTGTCCGGTCATGGGGGGATAAGTCAGTACAGTGGTGAGCTGCTGACCAAGGCTGTCATTGGTCGTTCGGAGACCTACGAGGAGAATGATCCGAGGGAGGTCACCGAGGTGGACGACATCTCCTCGGTTCTGACGGAGCGGGACCTACTCCGGACTAGGAAGGGTTTCGCCATTCCCCAGGAGTACACACTGGTTCTCCCCGGCCCCGGGGTCCTAGCGAACACCGTCATCCCGCCGAACACATGCGTCTTCGCCTTTGACACGTTGAACGCTGGCCTGCGCTTCCCCCTCCATCCCTTCATGACGGTAGTCCTTCGGTGGTATGGGCTGTACCCCATACAGTTCATGCCGAACACGTGGCGCCACATGCTCGGTTTTCTGTTGCAATGCCAAACAGCCAAAGTGGAGCCGGAGCTCGTCATCTTCCAAAGTTTATACCGAATCAACAGGATGAGCAAGCTCGAGGCTCGCTACTATCTGTCGCCTCGGAAAGGAGTTAAGCTGATAGAGAATCCGGACTCGATAAAGTCGTGGAAGGGGAAGTTTTTCCTGATCAAGAGCCCTTCGGCGTGGGACTTCCCGACCCGGTGGAAGAAAGAGTTGCCGAAGTATGCGAAGGCCGAGCCAGTGTTGACCTCGGCCGAGGCAGAGGTGGCAGCGAAGCTGATCGGTCTTCCGATGTTGAGTTGGAGGGAGATGACTAAGGAGGTGTTGCACGGGTCGGGCCTTAGTCCGATCGACCCGAGTACGCTCCTGACATCTCTATCTTTCTGCTTTACTTTCTTTGATGCCTTGTATATATTTTTTTCTAACTAGTTTTCCCTTTCACTTGGACAGAGGCTCCGAACATGGACTTCAAGGGTATGATGGCTGAACAAAGCAAAGCTGCCGACGGCAAGAAGAGGAAGAGGACGAGCACGGGTCCCTCGTCTGGCCGACCCACCAAGGTGCCTTCGGTCATCTTCGCCACTTCTCCTCGGGAGCCGTCCTCGGCAGTTGTTATCCAGCCGACCCTCTCTGCCCCTAAAGTGAGGGCTTCTCCGTCGCGGCGGCGCTGGCGCTTGAGGCCCCACCTTTGACCGAGCAGGCCGAGGAGATACTGACCGAGGCTCAGAAGAAGCTGTTCGCTCCTGATTGGCGGGTGAAAAACCACGACGACTTCTTAGGGGACTTGGGGATGAGCATGCAGGCTATTCGCCACCTGCCGACCCCGAAGGACCGAGCTGCCCTGAAGGCGGGGACGACCGGCGACGATGCTCTCGAGGTAGCTCGGTTGCTTGTGTCGGTAAGGTTTCCTTGCTGTTTCAAATTTCTCTTGAAAATTTTCTAAGTCTTTAGCTCAGTTTATGTTGCGTTCTAACCAACTCTCCGTGCAGGCTACTTGCCACTTCGGCCATCTTCTCGAGGAGTATGCCGAGCAAGAGAGGGAGCTGAAGGCCCTCAGCGACAAAGACCGAGCGGAGAGGGCGAGGGCCGTGAAGCAGCTCGAAGCAGAGCAGCATCGCTCGGATGCTCTGGCGGCCCAGGTCACCATCCTCGAGGCGGCTTTAGCGCAAGCGAAGGAGAAGCTTGCTCGGAGGTTGCAAAGGCAGCCGATGAGAGGGCCGCAGCGACGAGGGCTTTGGAGGTAGTGAAGCTGCAACAAGCTAAGGCCGTGGAGAAGGCGAGGGTAGAGATCGAGGCCGAGGCTAAGAAGCACATGGCGGCAAACATGGAGTTGTCTTATGCCAGAGCGCTCAATCATGTTGAGGCTCGAGTTCCCGACTTCGACAGGTCGGGGTATAGCCTATGGCCTGGTGCCAAGGAAGAAGCTAAAGGGGAAGAGGAAGAGCACGAAGGAGAGGAGGGGGACGAGCCATAAGGAGACGATGTTCCTGCCGACCTCGAGGCTGTGGTGGCGGAAGTAGGGGTTGACCAAGTCATAGCCGGCCCCCAAGGAACAGCAGAGGAGGACGAGGGGCCATCCACTGAGGTGCCTGTTTCCGAACTACCGCCTAAGGTGGCCCCTTGATCTTCTTGCTCTTGTAGTAGAAATCTTTTTTTTCTTTTCTTGTACTGCCTTGTAGCGGACTAGCCACCGCTTTTTGGTATCAATAAAAACTTGGTTTTTGGCAAACTCGCTAAGTGTTGAAGTCTTTTTTGAATCTTGAAAATAGTTGTCTTGAGATTTGGCTAAGTGTTGGGTACCGCCTCTTGTTCTTCATGTTGATATGCTTTTGTTTTTTAGGTTGTCGAGTCGAGTTCAGCGGCCAAAACCTCCCGTCTTTGCGCTAACTTGAAAGCAGCGAAGCTGGCCCTCTCCCACAGCCGAGAGTGTTTCCTCAAAAGCGAGTTGGATCTAAAGGATCTCAAGGCAACGTCGAGGGAGTATTTCTCCGAGCTGAAACAACTATGGAAGCGATCTCGCAAGGTTCGTCTTGAAGGCGAGGTGGAGTTGCTTAGGAAGACATTGTTTGACGTTGAGAAGGAGAAAGGTGAACTGCTGGTGGAGGTTCATCACCTGAAGATAGCAGAAGAAGAACTTTTGACGGAGGAAGAGGAGTTAGCTTCAGCGGTGGGTAAGTTGATGGCGAGCGCGACGAGTTGACGGCAAAGGTTGACGAGCTGAGGAGGGTTACGTCGACAAAAGCATCAAAGTGACCCATCTTCGTCGGATTACAGCCGACAGCTCTAGAGCCGCAGGACCAGCTCAACTTCCTTGTTTCAAAATAGTTGTGAAGGATGCTACTCTGAAGGATCAAATCGTTGAGCTCAAGGAGGAAGTGGCCCAACTCAAACCTCATCCTGAAAGGGTTAACGTCAGAAGCATGTCATGTACTCGCGAAGAGCGTGAGAAGGGAATCTCGTTTTATGAGCTCGCGACTTGTTTGCCTGCTGTTAGGTGGAATCCGGCGGATGCCCAAAGTGGAGTGGCTGCTTCGTCTAGTGGCGCTTCGGTTGGGGCCACGGCCAGAGGTAGTGCTGAAGAGGCGTCTCAGTTCGTTGGTCTAAAGACGAGCTCCGAGGTTAGACGACGCCGTCCCCGGGTGTCTTTGAACCGAAACGTCCCTATTCCGAAGAAACGCTGAATGAGTTGTTGTAATTATGCCTCTTTGAGTCTTTGTAATCCCTTGTAGTAGAGTAGTTTGGCCTTGTAACCTATGTTCCTTTGAACTTTAATATAAGTGAAGGCTTGTTTTATTCTCTAGCGTTTGTGTGTTTGCATGTTTTGTTAGTACTTGTTATTTGTTTGGTACCACTTGTAACTCGCTTATGAGCAAAGGGATAGAAACGAAGCCGAACCAAGCTTTAAGCTCCGTGTTCTTTGCCAAAGCGGGTCCCGCCAAATGTGAGAGAAATTCCGAATGGCGAACCACTTCTAGCCTGCTCGATGTAGAAGATGGTGTGGACCACGAGAAAATGCTATCTTGTCATTTTGTGGACGTGGCCGTCTGATCAAGGTGTTTCTCCCTAATACGCGGCTCAGAATGCGAGTTGCTCGGGAATGTATGCTTGAATATCTTCATCGGTTATCCAGTCAAGTGAAGCAATGGGGCACTCATTCAAGTACAACTCCTCCAATTTTTGACAACTACTCAGAATCAGAAGCAAACCTTCCTTCCTATAGGCTCGGAATGTCAACCTCGTGGACTTGAGATTGATAAGCAGCGCTATGGTTTTTGCAGCCTCCAACGTTATGGCCGCTGCTAATTGTCAGAGAAGGCAGTATTTTGCAGTGGGGAGCAGCCTCTTGAAGAATTACTTCACCTTTAAATGAATCATAAGAACCATAGGTTAGTTCCTCCGAGTACTCTTCTCCCATGTCTAGTATAGTTGTAGAAACAATCAGTTATCCAGCCAAGTGATTTGGTTTCCGAATGTGTCGTTTGAGTGAATCTCAACGGTTGTGGGAGCAATTCCGAATGGCGAACCACTTCTAGCTTGCTTAAGAGCGAGCTTGCGAAGCGAAATCGAGCCAAGTTTTGGACTCCGAACTCGTCATTTGAGTAAAGTTTCAACGGTTGTGGGAGCAGTTCCGAATGGCAAACCACTTCTAGCTCATTTAAGAGCGAGCTTGCGAAGCGGAATCGAGCCAAGTTTTGGACTCCGAACACGTCGTTTGAGTAAGTTTCAACGGTTGTGGGAGCAATTCCGAACGGCGAACAACTTCTAGCCCGCTTAAGAGCGAGCTTGCGAAGCGGTATCGAGCCAAGTTTTGGACTCCGAACTCGTCATTTGAGTAAGAGTAATTAAAGGCCTTAGGTAGAAAGATAAAAATAATTCACAAGTAAAATATGGGGAAAAGAATATCTTTATTGATAACTGCTAATCGGCTGCTTCTAAGTTCCAAGCCGTTATTACAATGACAAAATAAAGAAGTAAAATACAAGTGAAAAGATGGGAATGGCCCGACACTTGAAGTTACTCAGAGAGGCGTTAAGGCGCTCTCTTGGTACTTCAGTAGGTGGTCGGCATTCCAAGTCCTGAGTATCTCTCTGCCTTCAAGGTCTTCAAGACGGTACGTCCCGGGCCGAACTACCTTGGTGATCTTGTAGGGTCCTTCCCAATTGGGGGCTAGCTTACTCTTTTGGCTGGGGAAGGAGATAGCTAGTTTTCTGAGGACCAAGTCCCCTTCCTTGAGATTGGTGGGACGGACCCTTTTGTTGTAGGCCTGCTCAATTCTTCTTCGGTAGTTTTGCTGGCGGATCGAGGCTCTTTCATGGAGCTCATCAACTAAGTCCAAATTCGCTCGAAGCTCTCTAGCATTCTGCTCTTCTTCGTAGGCCATAAGGCGAGGAGATGGTAGACCGACTTCCAAGGGGATCACAGCTTCGGACCCATAGGTGAGATTAAATGGTGACTCACCTGTGGGGGTCCGTTTCGTAGTGTGGTAGTTCCACAGTACGTTGGGAAGATGTTCCGCCCATAAGCCTTTGGCCGCCTTATCTAGCCTCTTCTTGATACCGGAGAGGATCTGCCGGTTGGCATTTTCCACTTGGCCATTTGATTGAGGATGGGAGACTGAGGAGAAGCGTTGCTGAATGGCTAGGTCTTCACACAGAGATCGGAATGCGGCCCCTTTAAACTGTGTTCCATTATCCGTTATTAGGACCCGAGGCACGCCGAACCTACAGATAACATTTTTCCAGAAGAACTGCAGTACTTTGTTCTCTGTAATTATAGCCAATGGTTCGGCCTCGATCCATTTGGAAAAATAGTCGATTGCCACGACTAGGAACTTGAGCTGACCGGAAGCTGGTGGAAACGGGCCTAGCAAGTCCATCCCCCACATTGCGAAATGAATCGGACTGGATAGAGATGCGAGTTGCGCTTGGGGTAGGCGACGAATGTTGGAGTACTGCTGACAGGAGCTGCATTGTCGCACATGCTGTTCGGCATTGCGAAGCAGGGTAGGCCAAAAATATCTGTAGTTCAGAACTTTCTTGGCGAAGGACCTGGACCCTGAATGTGCTTCGCCTATGCCTTCGTGGAGTTCTTGCAAGGCGTATGAGGCTTCTTCCGGGGAGAGGCATCTCAAGTAGGGTCTGCCATCTACTTGGGTGTAGGAGCGTTTGTACAAGGCTCCTTCAACAAGGGTGTACCGCTCCGCTCTCGTTCGGACTCGACGAGCTTCTTTAGGGTCTCCGGGGAGGAGCCCATCCCTGAGGAATTCTATCAAAGGTTTCATCCAGCTATCCTGAAGTTGGACGGGCAGCGACTCCATCGAGTCGGGGGCTTCTTCTTCTATGCTTGGTCTTAGGAGCACTTCAATTAGGACGGTTTGCTCGAGACCTTGAAGGGAGGAGGAGGCCAATTTGGAGAGGGCATCTGCTTGGGAATTTTCTTCTCTAGGGATCTGCTGAATTAGCGCCTCTTCGAATAAAGCCATGAGACTTTGGACCTTGGCTAGGTACTTAGCCATTCGATCATCTCGTGCTTCGTACTCCCCTAATACTTGATTCACCACCAGCTGCGAATTGCTGTATATCTGGAGACGTTGTGCCCCTGCTTTGCGAGCCATACCGAGGCCGGCTATAAGGGCTTCATACTTCGCTTCATTGTTGGAGGCCTTAAAGTTGATGCGGAGGGAGTATTGGAGAACAAAGCCATCCGGGCCTGCCAAAATGACCCCGGCTCCGCTCCCTTCGATGCAAGAGGACCCGTCTACATATACTGTCCAGATGGGAGGCCCGTTCACTGCTTGACTGACCTCTGGGATGGTGCTCTCAACAATAAATTCAGCTAAGGCTTGAGCCTTGATTGCAGACCGAGGCTGGTAAGATATGTCATGCTGACTCAGCTCGATCGACCATTTCATTAGATGCCCGGAGGTCTCGAGCTTGTGTAGAACTTGCTTAAGCAGTTGGTCGGTAAGAACGACCACCGAGTGGGATTGAAAATAAGGGCGGAGTTTCCTGGCTGCCATGACCAAGGCGTATGCTATCTTCTCTAATTTTGGATAGCGAAGCTCGGCATCCCGAAGTACCTTGCTCACGTAATAGATAGGCTTCTGAGCCTTGTCTTCTTCCCTCACCAGTATAGCGCTGAGGGTTTGCTCGGAGGTAGCTAGGTAGAGGTAGAGTGTTTCCCCGGGGATAGGCTTGCTGAGGAGAGGGGGATTGACCAGATAGGCCTTTAGCTGATTGAACGATTCTTGCTACTGTTGGCCCCACTCGAAGCCCTTAGCCCCCCTGAGGGCCTTGAAGAAAGGAAGACACTTTTCTCCTGACTTGGACAGGAAGCGCCCTTTGGCCGCGAGGCGCCCCGTGAGCTTCTGAACCTCTTTCACACTTGTAGGGGTGCCATGTCCAGTATGGCTTTGATCTTCTCAGGGTTAGCTTCGATTCCTCTTTGGCTGACCATGAAGCCTAGGAACTTTCCCGACGAGACTTCGAACGCACATTTGTTCGGGTTGAGCCTCATATCATGCTTTCTCAACACATCGAATGTTTCTTGGAGATCGGCAACATGGTCGGCCCCATGGATGCTTTTAACTAGCATATCATCAACATACACTTCTATATTTCGGCCGACCTGATTCTGGAAGACTTTATTGACTAGGCGCTGGTAGGTGGCACCAGCATTCTTCAGCCCGAATGGCATTAACCTGTAGCAATAGAGCCCTTGATCAGTGACGAAGGAGGTCTTTGGAATATTCGGGGGGAACATTCTAATTTGATTGTATCCAGAGAAGACATCCATGAAGCTCAACAACTCATGACCCGAAGTAGCGTCGATCAAGGTGTCGATGCTGGGGAGAGGGAATGGATCTTTAGGGCAGGCTATGTTCAGGTCCGTGAAGTCGATGCAAATTCTCCAGCTCCCGTTGGCCTTCTTAACCATAACAACATTGGAAAGCCATTCGGGATAGTTGACTTCTTGTATGAACCGGGCCTTGATGAGCTTGTCCACTTCTTCCTTTATGGCTTGTTGGCACTCAGGGGCGAATTTGCGCCTCTTCTGTTGGACCGATTCGGACCCCGGAGCAACGCTTAGGTGGTGGATGAGGAGCTCCTCGGAAATTCCTAGCATATCGACAGCTGACCAGGCGAAGAGGTCATGGTTCTTCCTGATGCATTGAACTATGTCGGAACATAGGGCAGATGGGAGGGTCTTACTGATAAAGAACTTGCAATTCGGATCTTGCTCGAAAAAGAGCACTTCTTCCAGCTCATCCACCGGTTCGGACATAGGTTGAGCGTTCCCCTGGGGAATCTCGAAGGTCTCGAGGGAGAGTACAGGACCCCCGGTGGAGGTCATGTAACACTTACTGGCCATCTCTTGACTACCTCTTACTTCCCCCACACCTGACTTGGTAGGGAACTTCATCTTAAGATGATAAGCCGACTGGACGGCCTCTAAAGCAGCTAGGCCAGGTCGGCCTAGAATCACATTGTAAGCACTGGGATGTCGACGACCATAAAGTCCATCGACTCTGTCCGGGTAGTGGGAGTTTTGCCAGCAGTTATGTCGAGGGTGATTACCCCTTTGATAGTTACTGGCACTCCCGTGAACCCATGGACCGTGTAGCCGGCGGGCTTGAGCCTGTCCCACGATAACTTGAGTCCTCGAAAAGCCACTAGGAAGAGGATGTTAACGGAGCTACCATTCTCCACTAGAATCCTCTCCACTTTAAAATTTACCATATGGAGGTTGATCACTAGTGCGTCACAATGGGGGGTTCGGACTCCCTCCAGGTCTTCATATGAGAAAGTGACCGGGACTCCGAGACCTTTGGGAAGGGGTATGCCATGAACTGAATTGACTTCTCGTATGAAAGCCTTCCGGGAAGAGTTGGAGGTTCCTCCCATGGGACCTCCATGAATGAGATGCAAGATGCGTTCCTCTTCAAACTCGAGAGTCTCGTCGCGCCTTTTGGGATGCTTGTTAGGCCCCCTGGGGGGTGGAGGAAAATCAATTCGGTCCTTTCTCACAAACTTAGACAGCTACCCTCTCTGGATGAGGGCCTCAATTTCATTCTTCAGGGCCCGACAGTCGTTGGTGTCGTGGCCGTGGTCTCGATGATATCGGCACCACTTTTCCTTGTCCCTCTTCTTGCGGGGGTATTCATCTTCGGGGCAGGAGGTAGAACTCCTTCTTTCTCGACCTCCATGAGAATGGTAGAAATGTTGGCGTTAAGAGGGGTAAACTTCTCAAATCTGGGAGGCGGCCGGCGCTAGCCCCTGTTGTCCTTCTGGAGCTTCTTAGCTCCCTCTTCTTCAGTTTCCTTTCTCTTGGTCCCAAAGGAAGACCCCTCAAAAGTGGGGCGATGTTCAGCTTCCTCGGCCGGGATATACTTCTCGCTTCTGAGAAGAAGGTGGGAGAATTTTTGTGGAGGCTTCTTGGCTAGGGAGGACCGAAGGCTTGAGTTGAGGACGTTCGACTGGAAGGCTGCAACGGCGACCGATTGGTTGAGGGAGGCAATGGACCTAGCTTCCGCGGTAAACCGCATCACATAATCTCTCAACTTCTCACCCTTCTTCTGACTGAGGCAGAGTAGCAAAATACTAGTCTTCTCGGTAGGGCAGCTACTCACGAAGTGGGTCATGAAGAGGGTCTCAAATTGTTCAAAGGAGAATATGGAGGATGGGGCAAGACGAGAGTACCATTCTCGGGCCGGACCCTTGAGAGTAGTTGGGAAGGTTTTGCACAGTAGAGCATCGGAAGCTTGGTGGATCAACATGAGGGTCTTGAAGCTCTCGATGTGGTCCACGGGGTCTGACTCCCCAGAGTAAGTCTTAAACTGCGGGGGCTTGAAGCCTATTGGAACGGGCGCCTCCATAATTGTTCGAGAGAAGGGAGGTCGGCTTGGACGGAGGGTCCTTCCTCTCAGGTCCTCTTCTTTATCCAGTTGGCTGAGGCATCTCTCCATCTTGTGGAGACGGCGGTAGACCGCATCGTCCCTTCGACGGTAGCCAAGAGAGCCTTTGGACTCGTCTTCGTAAGAAGGGGGGCGCGGAGTTCGGCGATGGTAGCTAGGGGAATGGCGAGGACTGTGATGGCGAGGACTTTGGACCGGAGGAGGAGTGGGAACCCTCTGAGTATTGTTGTTGTTCGGTCGGAGGTTGAGGGCCTGCAGGATTGTAGCCTGGAACTCTTGGAATTCGGCTCGGGTGATAGGTCTGTTATCGTCCCTCGGGGGCTGCCAACCAGCGGGAGAACGATGTCTTCTTCGATGGTACTCAGGGGACTCTCTCTGCCCCCTGCGAGGAGGGGACCTCCTGTGGTCGCGGCGATGAGGAGATCGCTCATTTGGACGTTCCGGGCGGGAGGCTCCCTCATGGGCCTGCCTTTCATCTAAACGGTGGCGAAGGTCCTCTTCTTTCTGCCAGTTGAGCAGGGTATTACGGAGGTCTTCGGAAGGCCGGGGGTTGTGAGATGTCATTGAATCGGTAGAAGGGTTGTGTACGGAGATGCAGTCTCGATGAGGAGGTTGCTTCTGAGGGTTGGGATGAGAGGCCCCTGAGCCGGCATTCTGGGGCCCGAGCGGAGCCCTTTGGGATTGAAGGTTCTGAAGAGGGGGTTGGTCCTGCTGCGGGGGCTGATCAGGTTGCAGTGGGAGTTGCCCTTGTGGCTGGACGATTTGGAGGGGGATCTCCTGTTGTGGTTGAGGAAGAGTGGGTCCACGGTTGGACCCTTTGGATCTCAGCTTTCGGGGAGGCATGGCTGGAGGTGATCTTAACCAAGGAAAAAGAAAGGATTGCTATTCGTGGGTTCCCACAGACGGCGCCAATCTGTTACCGCTAAATCTGGTGTGAGGGCAAACAGATAGAATTTGTGGATTCTTTGGGATGCCGAATAGTCAAACCTGAAACCTTTCTGCCGGAGTTTGACCGTGATCTCCCGCCGTTAACCTACAAAAAGTGCAAAACACCGGGGATGATCCTGGCGACGCACCCTCCGACGTTCAAGTCAGTAATCAGAAAGATTATTGAATGAGCTTTTACTGGCAAAAGATTGATTACCTGTTAATGGTGGGGGATGGTGGGTATTTATAGCCGCCTTATGGACCAGTTTCGGGATAAGATCAAATCCCTACTTCCCAGTGAATGGATAGAAGTGAATCAGGGCCATTGATTAGGTATAATAATAAACCCTAATTCTACCCAGCTGGACCGGGTTTTTTGCAGGTTGAAACCCGCAACTAGTTGAGATGGATCCGTTCGCAGGTTATTGGGCTTTTGGAAAAAAGATCCAGTACCCACTTCAGACCCTTTGTAAGTGAAATTACCATTTTACCCCTGATCTTTAAGATTCGCGCCCGATTTGGACGGTTCCGATTTAACCCTATTCTTAGCCATATCAATCGGTAGCACCTGAATCAATTATCCATGCATTATTCATAACAGAGGCAGAAATATTATATACCTTACCATCATTACCTGCTGATGTAACAAATGCAGAGGCTTGTTCAACATTCTTCTCAGCTTCACTGGCAATTCCTACAGCTACAGTGGATTGATTGCAATTCTTCTTTCAAGGATTCCTGCTATGATCCCAGTTCTCCGGATAGCCGATAATCTTATAACAATGAGCTTTTATGTGACCGATCTTGCCACAATGAGTACACTTCCTTAACTCATACGGTAGTATTGGTCTCATGGTGAAGACCAGCAAATAGCACTACTAACAGCAACCGTAGTACGTGCACACTGCAGCACGTGCAACCCATGTACACACACGTGCACAGCAAGAACAACGGCAAGAGAAAACAACGGATACGGCGACTGCACGTGCAATCAATGAAGACGAACACACGCGCAATCAACAATGCAGCAACGTGAACACGGCAAACACCAACCAATAGATCAGATCCAATCACCGCCGTTTTGGCTTGGGGATCAAAACAGCAAATAGTGAGCCAAAACAACAAACACAGCCAAACACCAAAACACCAATCAGCAACACGCGAATGAGGTGACTTCGGGATCGGAGACAAACACAACAATCAGCAAAGTTCTTGTTCGAACAGCAAATACAGTAAAAAACAAAGTTCTTCGAATAGATCTTGGAATATCAATGAACAGATGCAAGGTCTTGATGAACAAATACAGAAATCAACAAAGTTGGGCAGTCGAGAGTAGTCGCAACTCAGCCGCGACACACTAGGTGTTTGCACTCTTCGGCGTGAGGTGATTTGGGGTGTCGGGACATGGCGGTTTGGAGAGCGATGTTGATGATGGGGATGATGATGAAGAGGAGGAAGATGCGACCACTAGTTATTGATGGGGAAGATGTGGGGGATGACAATGAAGAGGAGGAAGATGCGACCACTAGTTATTGATGGGGAAGATGTGAGCAATCTTGGAGTCAGGAGAGGAGAATCGACGATCAGGGGTCGACGGGGAAGACGATGACGATGATCAGGGTAGACGACGACATAGAGGTCGACGACGGGTCAGGGGAATTGGGGTCGACGACGGAGAATTTCGACGGGATTGGGATCAGGGTTTTTGATATCAGGAAGAAGAGGGATCAAGATCTTCTTTTTCTTCACTTAGGATTTTTTATGGCTCTGATACCATATTGTAATCAGATTGGGAAAAATAATGTTTTTCTTATTCATATTTCTTTCTCTACTGTATACATCTATATATAAGAATGACATTATTGGAGAAGAAGAAAGAAGATTCAGAGAAGATTGATGAGATGAGAGATTTGGGAAATCTGTTTCTTATATATTAGGAAACAGAATATACACATTAGCAATTACTATATTTCAACACTTCAGTTTCAAAGAGGACTGTCTTATATAATTGTGATTGTGTCTCGTCGTATAAAGATGTTGCTATGAGATGCTCTTAGGACAATATTAAGGACTCCAGGAGAAGGAAGGCCTGGTCTTCATCTTCGCTCATCAAATCAGTGGTGTGAAGCTAGGAGAAAAGCTTATTGAATTCATTGATGTGCACGTCAAAAGATGTCCTGTTCTTATCACTAATCGGTTCATTTTTTGCTTTAAGTTAATTTTAGGTGCTCGGTCATATAGGGGGGGCCTAAGCCGTACTCTTGCAAGATGTTATGTCCAGTATGCTGTCACAATCGAATTAAGAACACTGGGAATTACAGTCCTACCAATCTTTTGCTTTCACCTTCAGCATCTCCTTGTTTAGTAGTGTCTTACTGATCCTTGCTGCATAGGCAAGTCCTTCGTCTTGACTTACCAAACGAAAGTTTGATTTCCATTGAACTTCTCCACAATGAATTGGATTGCAAATTTCAAGCCTTTCTTCTTCACTTGAAAATTTCAAATGTTCTAGTTGACACTACCATCAAGTGCCACATACGTCTCTACTTAACTGGATTTAGGTGTAAATATGGAGATATGAAAATTCAAGTGTCCGTGGAGTTTCATTTATTATAGCCATCGATATAAAAAACCAAAATATTATTTATATTTTCACTTCTAGTTTACTTTGCATTCCATTTCTATCATAGAAAGAAGATTTTTTGAGCATGATATATAGAATTGGGAGCTTATATTTGTTTTGCAATCAATAGATAAACTCTTAGGATCAGCTGCGTGGATGTTGGAAGAAAATTTTAGGTGGCTGGAGGAAGTATTTAAAAATGGGAGAGATTAGAGATTTTAGAAAAAGAAAAGACTACTTGTATTATTGAGTATTTCTAATTTTTGGCTTGATACAAACACAAAGACACCACCCCTATTTATACTAGTGGCATTACCCAACCAATGGTTAGGATTTTGCCAACACAACTATAATCTAATGGCTATAATTATCTCTCTAGAATTTTCTCCACAAGTCTAAGGTTATCCTTATCTTCTAGATAACTCCTAAGACTTATCTAGAAAAAACTTCTAGATAAGATTTCTCTAGAGTAAGTTTCTAGAAGTTGGGCCTATTACATCAAGTACATAACATATCTATTTGGGCTAAGACCTAAATCAAGTTAATATTTCAACACCCCCCCCTTAAACTTGATTTGTTACTCCAATCAAACTTCTTAACCTTATGAAGTCTTCGTGCTTGAGAGGCTTGGTGAAGATATCAGCTACTTGATCATGAGACTTCACGTACTCTAGTTGTACGTCCTTTCTGGTGATGCACTCTCTAATATAGTGATAGCTTGTATCAATGTGCTTACTTCGATCATGGAAGACTGGGTTCTTGGCCAAAGCTATTGCTGACTTATTGTCCACAAAAATCTTGGTCGGCTCCTCTTGTGGCAAACTCAACTCCTTCAACAGGTTTCGTAACCAAACTGCATGACAAACACATGAAGTAGCAGCTACGTACTCCGCTTCGCATATGGAAAGAGTGACAATTGACTGCTTCTTTGACATCCATGTGAAGGTCGTTTCTCCCATGTAGAACACGAAGCCACTTGTGCTCTTGCGGTCATCCATATCTCCACTCTAATCGCTATCGCTATATCCAACAAGCTTGTAATCGTTAGAAATAGAATAGTACAAGCCAAAGTTTGTTGTACCTTTGACATAGTGAAGAATCCTCTTTTCCGCCTTCAAATGAGTTGTTGTTGGATTCTCTATGTATCGACTGACAGCTCCAACCGCATATAGAATATCGGGTCTTGTGCAAGTTAAATATCGCAGACTTCTGACCAAGCTCTTAAAGAGTGTTGGATCCACCCTTTCTCCTTCCTTGTGTTTTGACAACTTGATTCCACATTCCATTGGCTTGCCAACCGGGTTAGAGTCATCCATCTTGAACTTCTTAACTATCTCCTTAGCATAGCCTTCTTGAGTGATTAGGATGCTTTTGTCTTCTTGCTTCACTTCAATGCTAAGGTAGTAAGACATGAGCCCAATATCCGTCATCTCGAACTCCTTCGTCATCTCTTTCTTAAATTTGCCAAACATGCTTGGATTGCTACCTGTGAAAATCAAGTCATCTACATACAAGCATACAATCAATATATCATTGTTCTGGATTTTGATATAGAGTGAATGCTCGTATGGACACTTGGTGAAGTTTCTCCCTTGGAAGTATTTGTCAATTTGAGCATTCCAAGCTCTTGGAGCTTGTTTCAACCCATAGAGTGCCTTTTTCAGCTTTCAAGACCTTGCCTTCTTCTCCCTTCACTTTGTAGCCTTGTGGTTGCTCAATGTAGACTTCTTCTTCGAGGACTCCATTTAAGACTGCACATTTGACATCCATTTGATGTATCCTCCAATTATTTTGAGCTACCAATGAAATTATTAGTCTAACAGTTTCTAGTCGAGCAACTGGATCAAATACCTCGTCATAGTCAATGCCCGCTCTTTGACTGTAGCCTTTTGCCACCAATCTCGCCTTACATCTTTCAACTTATCCTTTGGCGTTCTTCTTTGCTTTGTACACCCACTTCACACCGATTGCCTTGTGCCCTTTTGGAAGTGAAGCTAACTCCCATGAGTCATTCTTCTTGATTGCCTTTATCTCTTCATCCATAGCATTTCTCCAACTCTTCTTTTCCATAGCTTCTTGAATGTTCATGGGCTCACAATCCGCAAATAGGCAAAGGATAGCAAGATTGTCTTGATTTTCAGTTACCTCGTAAAGTTCTTGTAGGCTTCTAAAGTGCGGAGTCCTTTCACTTGAGCTTTCGTCTCCTTAAGAACTCGCGGCTGGTGAAGCTGGTGGGGTAGCAGGCTCCTCTCTTGGTTGCTCTATCCTTGATTGCTCCATGTCTTCTTCTTCAAAATGTGGAAAGAAGTTGTAGTCTTCATTATGTGTGCTCCAATCCCATTCTCCTTCTTCATCGAACACGACATCTCGACTGATGATTGTCTTCCCCGTATCAGGATTGTAGAGCGTGTAGCCTTTGGAGTTGGTGTCGTAGCCAATGAAAATTTACTTCTCACTTTTACCATCTAACTTGCTTCGCTTCTTGTTCGGTATGTGTACGTGTGCTATGCTTCCAAAGACTCTTAGGTAGGAAATGCCGGCTTCCTTCCACTCCATGTTTCTTGTAGTGTTTTTTCCCATACGCTTCTTGTCGGAAATCGGTTTGATAGGTAAACCGCGCACGCAACCGCTTCTGCCCAAAATTCCTTTGGCAGCCTCTTGCTTTTGAGCATGCTCCTCGCCATCTCAAGGATTGTCCTATTCCCTATTCTTCCTTTCTGCTACTCCAGTTTGTTGGGGGGACCTTGGTACCGTCAGTTGTCGTCAAATTCCATTATCTTCACAAAACTTTTGGAATTCTTTTGATGTGAACTCTCCTCCACGGTCGGATCTCATGGCTTTGATCACAAGGCCACTTTCCTTTTCAACACGAGCTTTGAACTTCTTGAAGTTCTCGAACACCTCTGATTTCTCCTTCAAAAAATATACCCATGTTTTTCTTGAAAAATCATCGATAAAGAGAAGGAAATAGTTACTCTTACCAAGTGATCTTGGCTTGATCGGACCACACACGTCCGTGTGTATGAGTTCCAACGGCTTTCGAGCTCTAGAGTTCGAATCCTTTGGAAAGCTCATTTTGAATTGCTTTCCAAGTAGACATCCTTCGCACACTTGATCGGGGTGGTTGATGGAAGGTAATCCTCTTACCATTTCCTTCTTGGAGAGCAACTCTAATCCTCCGAAATTGAGATGCCCAAATCGAAGATGCCAAAGCCAAGACGCATCTTTGTAACACATCTTGAGACATTGTGCGACATCATTTTGAATGTTGAGCACGAACATTTTATTTATTGACATCGACACCTTAGCAATGAAGTTGCTTGCATTGTCTCTTATAGAAAGGTTACTATCTTTCAGTCGAATATCATAACCTTTCTCTAAGAGTTGTCCTAGGCTCAAGATGTTACTCTTCATGTTTGGCACGTAGTAAACATTTGAAATGAATTGGTGCTCTCCATTCTTCAATCGGATTAGAACAGTTCCTTTACCTTTCACCGCCACCTTTGATTCATCTCCGAAAGCTACATTGCTCTTGACCGATTCATCAAGCTCCGCGAACATGCTTTTTCTTCCTCACATATGGTTGCTTGCACCGCTGTCTAGGTACCATTGATTCTCCTTGCCTCTTCCATTATCCATGTAAGCCAACAATACGGTACCATCTTCTTGACTTCTTTCTTCAACGTAGTTGGCCTTCTCTTCGACTCTATTGTTGCTAGGAGCTCTGCATTCTGAAGCATAATGTCCAAACTTCTCACAATTGTAGCATTTGACATGTGACTTGTCATACCTTGATTTTGAATTTCCTCTCCCACGACCTTTTCTTAAGCTTTCTCCTCTTTGGTTGTTGTTGTTGTTGTTGTCGTCATTGGGTCTCCAACCTCGTCCGTGTCCGTGTCCACGACCTCATTCTCGACCGCAACCTCGTCTTTGTTGGCTTCGACCGCTTTCTTCTTTTGTTGAATCAACCCGCGTCTTGAGTACTTGCTCCACGATCTCTTCCTTCTTTTTCTTTTCTTCATAAGCTTGCAACGAGCCGAGAATTTGCTCCATTGTCATGGCCTCCAAGTCTTTTGTCTCTTCGATGATGGCGACAATGTGTTCGAACTTTGGATCTAAAGATTTAAGAATCTTCTCCATAATTCTTACATCATCTAACTTCTCCCCGTTTCTTTTTAGGTTATTAGTAACCATTAAAATTCTTGAGAAGTAATCGGAGACAAGCTCACCTTCTTTCATATGCAAAGCTTCAAACTCTCCTCTTAAAGTTTGAAGACGTACCTTCTTGACTTGATCGGCTCCCTTGTATGAGGTTCGAAGCTTCTCCCATGCTTCCTTGGCCGACTTTGCTCCCGAAACCTTCTCAAACGTATCTTCATCTAATCCTTGATAGATTAGACAGAGAGCCTTCTTGTCTCTCTTCCTTGAGTCTCTCAAACTATCCCTTTTAGTTTGAGATAGACTACCTTCATTCTCCGGTTCGGTGAGACCTTTCTCAACCATCTCCCATACGTCGTGTGCTCCAAGGAGAGCAATCATCCTTAAGCTCCAATTGTCATAGTTGCTGTTGGTGAGCATCGGGACATGGAAGGGAATACCGCTATTCGCCATCTCTAGGAGGATCTTCAAGCTCTGATACCACTTTGTTGGAAGAAAATTTTAGGTGGTTGGAGGAAGTGTTTAAAAATGGGAGAGATTAGAGATTTTAGGAAAAGGAAGACTATTTGTATTATTGAGTGTTTCTAATTTTTGGCTTGATACAAACACAAAGACACCACCCCTATTTATACTAGTGGTATTACCCAAGCAATGGTTAGGATTTTGTCAACACAACTCTAATCTAATGGCTATAATTATCTCTCTAGAATTTTCTCCACAAGTCTAAGGTTATCCTTATCTTCTAGATAACTCCTAAGACTTATCTAGAAAAAACTTCTAGATAAGATTTCTCTAGAGTAAGTTTCTAGAAGTTGGACCTATTACATCAAGTACATAACATATCTATTTGGGCTAAGACCCAAATCAAGTTAATATTTCAACACTGGAGCACTTGATGGTTCGAATAATAGACAGTTTCTTCTGTTTGTCTCTATGGTCTAATAGGCTATTGGATTCAGTGGATGGTGTCTTTTGTTTTCTATCATTGTCTAAAGATTTCCTTTTGGTTTTTCTGTTAGGGAGCTGTTTCAAAAGTTATGAAGGAGTTCCAATGGGAGAAAACCTGAACAGATCATCATTGTTTGGTATGTCTCTAACTAAGTTCATAACTAACATTATATCTTCCTTGCTTGTCCAGAAGGATTGTAAGTATATGTTAAACTGGTTATTCACAGGAGTCTGAAGTTGTGAAATTAAAATTTCTATGTATCTTTGGTGAATAATTTTATCTTTATTTCTCTGCTTGACCAAATTCAGTTGAATTATTTTTTTTTTCCCACATAAAATTCAATGAAATTTTTTGTTCTTTGAAGCATTTTTTTTAAATGTATTTATTGAAGAAAGTTTTGTACCTTCCACTTGCTCATGTAGTATTTTCTATTGCATTTTTGTGCAATATAGTCACTACTATTTAAAAAAACATAATTGCTATCTTTACATATCTCCACTGGGTATTGCAACTGATTCTTAAATATTTATGAACATAATTGGAGAACAATTCTTCACTAACAATTCACCACAAGTCTTGTGTACATATATATATACACAAATAAATTTCTCTTGTCCTCTCCCCTTCGCTTATGCGCGTGCAACTTGGGGAGGGTGTGCTAGTCATGTCCACTTTTGAGAACATGTTCCAACACCCATTTTGCACTTGGTATAGGGTCAAATCGATGTAGTTCCATGCTCTACTCTTTATTTGTGAATTTTGGAGGTCTGCTTGCAAGGCAAGAGCGGTTTATTGAGTATTTATTATGATAGCTATGTTTTCTTTTTCTTTCTTTTTGTTGCTGGGATGGTGTGGGTGAATCTCAATTCAACCAAATTTTAAACATTGAACTTGAGCAAGTTATCAAGGTAATTGCTGTTTAACTGAAATGTATATTAAACGTATTTGAACCGTTTACTTTTTCTTTTCAATATACATTTATTTCTAGGCTTGTGAATTATGCTATGGCACTCGACTTCCCAAAACCACTTTGATGGTTGCACAGAAAAGGCATCACACAAAATTCTTCATGGATGGAGCGTCCCTTAACATTTCTCCTGGTTGGTATTCTTGTAACTCTTAAGAGGCTTACCGTAAAGAAATCATTAACTCCTGAAATAGCTACAAGTTGTTCATTAAATTATGTAGTCATCTTATTTAATTATTTTATAACATAACAAGGACCTTCCATTTATACTGCATGTGGTTGGTTCTAATTTTCAACTATTTTCCATTCTTAGTTTCTTACAAATGTCAGAATATTATAAAAAGAGGGGAAATTACATACTGAATTCCATTTTCCATGCTACCTTGATCCTATAAGCTAGTAAGCAAAGCACGTATAGTTATTAAGTTTTAAATTTTCTCTAGGCGCTAATGCAACTCTTCCCTAATCTATTTGCAGGTACTGTTGTAGACAGTGGAGTTTGTCACAAACAGTGGAATGATTTTAACTTTTGCCCTCACCTAGGACTTCTTGCAGCTCTCCTGTAGCATTAGGTTCAACCTTCTAAAAGAATTTAACTTAAAAGTCTATAAACAAGTATTTTCAATTTCAAAATATGGAATGATGATATATTTTATTGCTTAGCTAAGAGCTCTTGTAATCCCCTATGGGTGTTTGTTTGTTATTATAATCATTATAATTTGAAGCCTTTTCTTATCAATATGGGCTTTATTAAGGGCAGGGACGGAGCAATACTTTGATGTTGAGAAGGGTGAAAGTATAATATATAAAACCTCAATTATCTATTTTCTATTATAAAAGGCACAATAAATCTGTCCATATGAGATCTGAGTCGTTCATCTTCTTTTATTTAGATCTATAGATTTAATCTAGATCGTTCATTTAATTTATAATTGATTAAATCTGTCCAGAGCATATCTGGATCGTACATATTATATTTTTAGATTAAATCTCAACCATCCAAACTCCCCATATATTATATTTTCTCTATTTAAAATCTATACCCATCCCCTCTCGTCTCTTTTCTCTTGTCTCTCTCTCCCGAAATTCCGATCTTTCTCTAAACACAAACCCTAACCACTCCAATCTTTCTCTCCCGATCTCTCTCCAAAATCCTCTCAGTCTCGCTAAACCCAAACCCTAACCCCAATTCCACTCCCAACCCCGATGCCCCTCCCCAATCCGAAACCCACAATATCTCCGATCCCCCAAACTCTAATCCGTATCTCGTCCCTCCACCGCCGCCGCCGTTGTCGTTCTTCATTAACTCTCCTGCTTTGGAATGGATGTTCTGAGTAATGGCAGATTCAAGCAATTCTGTTTCGATAGAAGTTGAAAAAAAATTTATTTGGTGGAGAGGTGAGGGTTTTCCAAATCCCACAAATTTCTTGCTATTTTTGATGAATTTGAGTATGAAGTTGGAAACTTTACCCAGAATTAGGTTGGTTTTGGATTGCTTTGTGTAAAAAGTTGGAATCTTGATGAGTTGAGATTCGGATTGGAATAGAGATTTTGTAGAAATGTGTGTATTTTTTTTGTTGGTTAGTTTGTAGTAGTGCCACTTGTAGGGTGTATGTGTAATTCCTAAGAGTTGGTTAAATTTTGGTTTTTTTGCTGGTAATTAGTTTGTGAATGGAAGTATATAACACCCCTTTTACTAAATTTTGATATGAGTTAGTTGTTTATTCTATTGGGTGATAGTTGTGAAGTGAATATTGTTTTGGGTTTTTCCTCCCGATTTCGATAAATGCTGCTAATGCTATATACATGTGAATGCACTTGAATTTCACAGAAAAAGATTGTTTTGTTGTTTCTAAGTGGTTCTTGTTGGTGGTCATATGAACATTTTGGCAAACAAGTTGTGGCCCGATATCAGTCACAGTGCATGGGGATTAAGAAAGGCTGGCACTCGTTATATACCCGAATGTAGCATTGAACTGTAAGTGTTGGAAATTACATTATATGCGACAGTTTTTTATACATGGGTAGATGAGGAAGTTTGATAGGTAGTTGACATTTATGTTTGTGAATTTGAACAGATATGTTATGCTTCCACGGATAACAGATTATTCTTTTGACCTGAAGCTGCTTCGTTTCTCCTTGACAATTTCTACATATATCATATAAGTCTGCCTGGCCACGAGGTCGGTAATGTTTTTTAGTATATCAATGTTTCATTAGAGAATATCAATCGACATGGCTACCCAAGGACATCAGTTGTATCAAATTTTCAATTTTTATGAGATTGCTCCATAAAACTTCATTTGCTCATCTTTTTGTAGGTATGAATCAAGCTGGTCTTATTGAATGCATAGTTCAAGTAGTTAATTCTTGCCATCCTCAACTTCATCCTATACTTTTTTAGAGGTGCTTTGACTTATTACAGAGAACTACTTTTTTATCTGGATTTCATTATTAAACAAAAACTATTGATCATCGTAACTTATGGTAGTCCTTTTACGAGCTGAGCATTCTTTGTTTGTAGTATTGTCTTGACTGGTGGAAGCACATTATTTCCTGGTACAGAAAAAAGGATCTTCGTCCTTTTGTACCTGATGAATATCAAGTGAAAATAACAGCTCAACAAGAGTATGGGCCTTTCCTATGGGCCTTTCCTATTATTTGTAATTTATAGCTAATTTTACCTCATCCGTACCTACTAATTGTTCTTGTCATTGTAGCCCCTTTAAAGATGTTGGGCGAGGTAGATCGCTTTTGGCCTCAAGCCCTGATTTTGAGTCCATATGTGTTACAAAGACCGAGTACGAAGAGTGTGGTTTGTGGTTGATGTCTCTTCTTTCACTGAAATGGCAGAATGATGGTATTCCATTCATATCGAGGTTCAAAAGTAAAGTATCAAGACCGTATCAGTCTTGTCACTTATTGGCATATCAGAATTATCGACAATATCACGATGTATTATTTCGATCCAATTGAGGCCAAATGTCTTGGTATCGGCCAGTACTTGGAGCCTATGACATTTATTTCATTTCGAAGAACTAAGGCCAAAAATGAACCTGAGAAGAAGAAGGAATCTTTGTAGCCACTTTTCTCTAAAACCTCACTTGGCATGCACTTGGGAAACATAACTATTAGCACGTAGAGCTTGAATTCTTGAGTCAGGATTCCTAAACTAACTGCTCACACAGGAAGGTTGGCACTTGATTCAAAGGAGTTGCATGCCATCGTCGGTTGATTGATTGTATAATCATTCTGCTGTAAATAGAAAATTCAATCATTTTATTCATGGTGTTGTATGAATTATGTATATAAGAGGGTCAATCCATGGCGTTCTATGAATTGTCTATATATGAGATTCAATCATTTTATTCAAACTAATGAATGTGCCAATTGAGGTGAAGTTCAGTTCATATTCTCTTCCTCAGTTTAAAATTGTATGTGATGCTAAGTTTATTTTGTGTTGATGGCTGTCAGTGAGTTTCTTCGTGCAGTATGTAAGGTGGTGGTTGGGAATTTTTTTGCTGTTAATTGGTTTGGGGAATTAGTTTTGCATTTTATTTTTGTTATGTGCACTTGCGGGTAGAGACCTTTTAAAGGAAGGATGGCTAGAGAACTTTTAGAAGAAGGATGGCAAAGTGAAGCAAATTGCCATTCTACGGGAAGGTTTCGCGTTTTGAAGGAAGTGTGATGCGTTCCAAATAGAAATACAGTTTAGTTTGTTAATCGTCCCAATCATCTTAGGCTTGATATAGAGTTTGTGCCCAAACATCCCCCTTACGTTTTTTGGTGTATTTCATAGAATATTCTGTCTACTTTGTATTGTGCACTAGACATAAACATGGTTGAAACATTTCAAGACATGACACTATTTTTCTTTATACGATTTATTTTATTTTGTTTCTAGAAATTATTTTGATCAATGTTATATATACTTATTATATACACAGTATTTTGATATTGATGATATGAAATCTATAGTGCACAACATGGTTGATTCTCTTTCTATATTCAAGTGCTTAATGATTTTTTTTTTCGTTTCGGGATCATTTACCATAATTTTTTTCTTTGTTTCATGATAAGTTGCAATGAAATTTTATTAAAAAGTAATTCTTACAAATAAACAAAAGTAAAGTTTTGGATGTGGAAGAGGTGAAACTAACTCTATTGTACAAACGAGCATTCTTCTGAGTTATTACAAATAAAAAAAAAATACTTTTTAATCAGTATTTAAAACAGTTATGTCTTTTTACATAACTTGTACATAATATTTTGTTCAATTCGATATATGTCTAGGAATATTTTGTTGCCTTCTAATTTTGTTTAATATTTTAATGCAAAATACTACCTTTGCAAAGTCTTGATCAAAAGTGTAAAAGATATTAGAGATCCATGGTACATTGAATGCAAAACATGTTCAACAAAAGTTAATGTTGAAAATGATGAAGCTTATTATCGAAAATGTAAAAAGAGCCAAGGTATACAAAACACCATATTGTTAGTTTTTTTTTTCATTGTTCAATCAAATATTAATATAAATTTACTAATTAATAATGAACTATTTCATACATGTATTCAAAATTAGAAAACAAATACAAGCACAGAGACATAATTGACGTCATTTGATGAGGAAGAAAGATGCATCATCAGGTATTCTGCAAAAGTCTTGGAACATATTAAGAATAAGATACAGTATGTTATCCCCATAATGTTAATAATAATTAAGAGCTATTTGCTTAATTCTATATATAAGAAAAAAATTTGAAGAATTTAATAGAAGTACCAAAAAATGCGTTGGAGATGAGTTTTTGTATCAAATCACAAGATGTTACGCATGAACATAGACTAGATGCAAAACAAAAAATGATGAACTAGAAGTTACGAGCAGTTTTAAGTTTAGGAAAGTTAAAGTTGAAAATGTTGATTGATCAAAAATACGATAATATGAGTTTATGATTTACTAATTTGTTCTTTTTTAAAATATCTTTTATGTTATAGATTAGACAATTATTTACATGATATTATGTATTTACTCAATACTAGATATAAGATTTTGAGTCTTCAATATTAAAATTTTAAGTATTTTGTGTATATATTCATTTGAGTGCTTAATGAGATTTTTTCTATGATTGATTTTCTCAATAACATAATATATTGTTAAAATATTCGACTGACACGTCTACCAAGTCACGTGCAGTCACGTGCACTTGGTGCACGGTATATTTCAACTAGTTTAAATAAAAGGACATAAAAATTTTATGAACATAAAAACTTTAGTTGACTATAAACTATAAAATGTATCAGTTATATGAATGAATAAGAGAGCATAAGAACGGCTCATGAGAGATTTCTTTAAGAATTATTTGATATTTTAGATTAGGATTTTTTCCATAATGGCACCGGAAAGGTTTTGTATCCAAAACACCATTTGTATTTTTTTATATTTTCAAAAGAGCATTTCTAATTGTGTAGTTTACTTAAAAAAGCACCTGACGTGACTGCATTTGGACTGTTAAGTTAGAGGAATCCTCTTATTGGATTTTAAGTTTTTAACCCAATAAGCAACTCCTTAAATGATGGAAATACCCTCTCTTTCCTCTTTAGATTCTTCTATCTCCATCTTCTCACTAGGGATGCTTTCGGATCGGATACAGATCGGATATTAGCTATACCAATATCCGTATCTGCATTCCAAAGACGGATTTGGATACGGATACGGATATGACTCGGAAAATAAAAATCATATCCGTATCCGCAATTTTCGGATACGGATGCGAATCGGATACGGTCTACCGGATAACAGATACGAATTCGAATATCAAATATAAAGTTTTTGCTATTTATTTTTCCTAACTAGTGCTTAAGACATGTATATCACTGAATAGTGGATATTGATTTTCATATCTAATCACAAAATGAAAATCAACAGAATAAAAGAGGGGAATGAAAATTTATTTCAAATATATACAACTCTTATAAAAATGAATACAGTATTCACTTACCTGTCTATTTTGCATTGGTTTAAATCTGACTCTTAACTTTTTTCACCAGGGCGGTGTGGCGTTATTGAAAAAGACAGTACTTTGGAAGAATTGCAGTAATGGAGGAATGGCGACTTGAGCCCATGCAAATATTTTTGGAAAAAAACGTATAAGAGCATGTACTCAACAAAATGTTTGTCAATCATGTACATAACAGAAAATCCACCAAAATAGGAAAATAATACAAAAAAAAAAGAACAAAGAGATGTATCCCTATCACTATTGGTAACAGAGATATGTGCTTCTAAGTTTTATCTGTCCATGATTATGTCATTAACACCTTTTGTAAGTGAATCACTGTTGTGCTAATGGTGGATTGATATATGTACACACACATTCAAGTCAACCACATAGGCATAATGATATTGATCACCAACTTCAAAAACATTATCATAGCCAAACATAACATATTTACTATCGTCCCATCTTATTTTAGAAGAACCATGCACGATATCAAGCACAAAACTAACAGATATCACAAAACATGAATATATAAAAGAGCGTTCAGAAACCTTATTCCTCCTGTTGTCCTATCAGTCAAGTGAATTAGCAAAGAAGGCCTGCCAAAGCTCCTCAGTAGATCTAGAAGAGTTGCGTGAATAATTCCCAGTCCTATCCTCTGAGAGTCGCAGAAATGGACACTTAGTTGCCAAAATTTGTGAGGATAAACGCCACCCTGCACTTCTAAGACATCACAAAAGAAGCGTATACCTGAAACATTTGAGTTTCTCTCCGGGTCATACAACGAAACAGCTGGGTAACTCTTCTCAATAAAATTCAACTTTTGAACCACTACCTGTTAGTATGTGCATCAATTTTCAAAAGAGCAAACAAACATGCAAAGAGAAATAACCGATTTTTTTTGAATTAATAAAATGACCTTGTAGTAAACTTGTGGCTTCTCCTGATCTCCTTCTACAGTATCAGATACAAGTCAGTATCAGATACAAGCCTACCAGAAACATACACTTGCTGACCCTTCTCCACATGTGCAAAAGTTACTTGTGCCAGCTCATCCCAAAATGTCAAATTGATCCTGCACGTACAAAAGATTCAATTAATCCTCATAACTAAAGGAACTACCCAAGTCATCTACAAATACATGCTCTCACATCTTGAACTTTAACAAAAAACAAAACAAAACAAAACAAAAAAAAAAAAAAAAAAAAAACAAACAAACAAACAAACAAACAAACTATCCTGAACTTACAGTAGTTCAGGATAGTCATCCAAGTATGTCTACCCAAAAACACACTATATTCTCATCAAATCAAGCATAGTAAGAGCAGCAGCTAATAGCTTGATACAAATTCATAAGATACCATCAAAACACTACATTCTCACATACAAAGAATCAAATGGTAAATATAGCTACACATATCAGATTCTGCACATAATAGACAAAATACAAGTGCAGATAAAAGCTGCATAATGATTTAACTTTGATCCAATCTCCATTAAAGGTAGCAGTATAATTCATCGACTAGTATACAACTTATTACAGAATCATGGAAATTCTTTGAATACACTTACAAAACAGTAGCATCTCTAACAGAAACTGATAATTTTCCATTACATCACAACACATTTTCATAGTAGAATGCATTCAACTTTGATATTACAAAATATTCTGCATATATACAATATCTAGGAGTAGCTTCTACATAATTACGAGACTAGAACATTCGGCATACAACCCAAAATACTCAAAAGACCATATTATGCAGTTTCCTTACATTCTACTGCATTCATATACAATATAGAAAAAAGTAATAACTGCAAAAACAGAATGTATTGAAACTGCAACTTGGTTATAGTTAATCTGTGCCAGCAAGAAGAAAATTTGTAAGAAGTGATTCAAAAGTAAGGCCCTTAATGAATATGGAGTTGATTAAGGAACAAATGATACTTGTTTAACTTACACTGATATAGATGGAATCATTTTAGCTTGGGAGTAGTGGGGACACTTGAAGATTTTGACATACACTTTAACATACAATATAAGTTCAGGATAGTTTTGTTTGTCTACCCAAGTATGTCTACCCAAAAAAACAAACAAACAATCCTAAGTATGTCTACCCAAGTCGTCTACAATTCAGAATTGACGTATGAGTTACATTTTTGCAATAAAGTATGGGTATTCTCCCTTTTCTTACTAGTAGTTTCTTAAATTAAAATGAACCTTCAGGGTGGGTTTTGCAGGTTAACCACAATAACTTTAAGATGGAGCATCCAAGCTTTCTTGCCACACTAATAATATAAGTAGCATTCAACTTCTTTTCCTCATCTACATTCCAATGATTTAGGTAGTGTGAGAAAAATGTACATTGAAACTTGCACTTGATAAGAGGGAAATCAGCATAACTTAGATGTCCCAATTCCTACATAACTGAGAACAATTTCTCTTTTTTCTTGAACTAGCAAAAATTTACCGGTTTCGCCCTTGCTAACAAGGTTCCAGTTGACAACCCTTGGCTCCACAGAACTAAGAAGTTCGAGAAAGAAGAATCCATTTGACAGTTTCTTATCCTAACAGAAGGTAACAGAAGGACAAATGAGAGAGATTCATACTAGGTAGTTAGCAAGTTAATGGAAAAGAGAGAACTGCAATACCTTGAAACTGTCCATCTGAGAAGTCCTTCGTGTACTCCTTACATAATTGGCCCAATTTAATATATCATCATCAGTGAATTGAGCTAGCTCCTAGTAGTATCATTGAACAAAAGAATAAATTGAGCTAGCTCTTAGTAGTATCATTGCACAAGAGATTAAATTGAGCTAGCTCCTAGCTACTACTTTGAGTAGTATTTACGAAGGAGAAATACTTGCATATGTTTTGGACATTTGGACTTACTAATTATGTAGTTTAGATATATAGCATTGTAGACTTTATATAGGGCAGGGCATCAAAGTGTTTGATGAAATGTGCATTTGTATTGTCAGAACAAGACCCTGCTACAGTCGGCTCCATCGATACTGTATCATAACCACGAGCAGCTGATGCTATCATGAGCATTCATCGTAGAAATTCAACACAGCAGAAACTGAAATCCACAAACTAAAAAGAAAAGAGAAAAGGGAAAAAAAACTAACAAGAAAATCAAAATATGAAGCATCAAATCTACAAGAGATCCCTAATCATTAATTAGTGACATGTTATTGCAACACTACAACTTCTTCTTCCGAGTGTTTGATGAAGAAATGCGCATTCATATTGTAACTTGCAAGTTCAAGTTTGCATACAACTTGAATGTTGATGCTACCAGTACCACATCAACATTTTCACCAGAGAAACTAAAACATAGCAAAAACTGAAATCCCACAAAACAAACTACAACGGAAAATAAAAAACCAAAAGAAGCATCAAGATCAAGAACCCTACTATGACTACGAATACAATTTATCAATAATCACACCCTCTCCATCTGCCTCTCGACAACCCCGGCCTTGACGAAACTCCCCATAGTCCCCGTCGACTCTGGCTGGCGTGGGTGCAGGCACTGGCTGCCGTCGACTCTGGCTGCGAGAGAGGAAGGGGAGAAGAGGCAAGGGCGCTGGCGACTGGCGTGGCCGGGCTTCACTGGCGGCGCGACGGGGGTTGCGAGGTCGATGGGGAATTGGGGATGGGGATTAGGGTCGAGTCGTCGAGAGGAAGGGTTGATTTGGGAATTGGGGATTAGGTTAGGGAATAGGGCTGTGCCTGCTACAGTGGGAGAAATAGGAAATTAGGAATAAGTATATAAGTGTATAACTATTAACTATATTTATTAAATAAATATATATTAAATTAAGCGGATATCCGTATTCGAATCCGCTTTTTTTAGGAATATCCGTATCCTTTTCCGAATCCGATTTTTTTTTGAATTTGGATATCCGTATCCACCCAGATACGGATTTTTTATATCCGTATCCGCCAAAAAATCGGATTCGGATGCGGATCGAATCGAACATATTCTTATCCGAGAGCATCCCTACTTCTCACCCATTTATTACTCGTTTCCACCCCTCCATTTAACCTAAACCTAACTCACTAACTTCATTGAATTTCTATTCTCCTCTTTAACACCCTAACCTAATTCAACTTTTCTCTCAACTTCTTCTCCAAACCTTAATTCTCACAGAAAACATGTCCCTGAGTAGTTCAATTCTCAAACAAGGTGAAACGCAAGGGCAAAATGGTCATTTTCACCCATTATCGTCCATAACATCTGGTGTTGTTTTGGAATATAAACCAAATAATTACAAGTGTTATTTTGAAAATAGCAAATCTTTTGGGTGTTGTAATGGAAAGAATCCTTTAGATTATTATAAATCATATAAGTAATAGAAAGAATCACTACAAAATGCACGGGCTTTCGCGGCGCTTTTACAAAGCTGTCGCGGTGTTTTTGGGCGCCGTTATAGCCCATAATGGCGCTTCTGAAATCGCCGCCAAAAACGTTATAGCTATATGGGCTAGCGCGGCGCATACTGGAGCCGGCGCTATAGGTTGTCCACCTATAACGGCGTTGCCAAACCGCCGTTACAGGAGCGTTTCCGCTTCAATGTTTGGTAAAAAAGTTTACTATAGCGGCGTTTGACATGCGCCAGGATAGATGTTGCTAAATAGCTCGCTTTAAATTAGCACCCTACAGCGGCGCATGGCAAGCGCCGCAATAGAGGGTACAACCTTTTTTAGGATCAGTATCTATTACGGTGTTTACCAAGAAATGCCGCTATAGGTATGTTTTTTTTTTTTGGCATTTTATTATAAAATTTTGAATTGGAAAAACCAGTAATTAATCGCATATTACAAATACATGTAATCATATAAAATTTAAATGCTTAAATCTTAAACTAAATAATAACATCAATTTCAAAAACCAAAAGTCACACATCACAAAAAACAACTCAATAGAAAACAAAATATATAACACATATAAACTGTCATACAACGAGTGTCAAATGTATATGTTGTTCAACACTTAGTTATTACAAAACATAGATATAATTCCTACGAAATATTTTTAAAAAAGTCTGAATCCGACAAACTACAACAGGGGAGTCTCCTCGTGTGGCCCGGTGTTGCTTCCAATTCCATCGTTATTTTGTCCTAGTGTATGTGCGTGACTGGAAACCAATGGAATACGCTGACCCTGTAGAAAAACATAAATATTTAATCATCAATTCCATCGTTATTTTACCATTTTTCAGCCATATGAACTAAATTACGCACACGAGTAGTATTAGTATATTACCATATATATTTTGTGTGTCTGTACTGTATTTAATGACAAAATTTGAACAATAAAAATTATTAAAATACTAGGAATACCCTAGGATTACTTGGTCAATATTTAACTGTTAAGCCAATTCTGTGATGTATCTGACAAGATCGCATTTTACCATAAAGAACAAGTGAATGGGGAAATCAAGAGAGGTACTTGAAGTTACTTAGAAGCCTACAAACCATTTGATCTCTGATTCATAGTCAAACTACAGTATGTAAATCAAGTTCAGTGATGTGAATCAACCTAATATTCCGTTACGCTCTCTTTATTATCATTACTTTTAGCTACCTAATATTCCTTCACGCTCTTGATCTATTTTCAAATTTTTCCTACTGCATTATAATTTATTTATAATATGCCAATGCTTTTATCCTTTGCACTTACACTCTTCTTTCCTTCCTTATTTATTTCCATAATTCCATTTTATTTTACTCCTTTCATACTACTTACTACTTTTATTATTTTTGATTATTATACTCATTTTTAAGCAACTAATTTTTCCCTTTACTCTTACCAATTTACCTTATAGTTTTCAAACACTCTCGTGTTTCGATCCTATTCACTTTGATAAACATAGTTTCCATATATGAGTTTGTTTTGTTTTTCTCGTTACATATTTTTATACTACAATTATTTTCATGGTATTGGCAACTTTTCTGTATACAATGAAAAATTTGTTTTGGTGTGTACAAGATACAACTTTTACCCTAGTGAGTTCTGAGGACAGAACTGTTCTAAGGGGAGGAGAGTGTAACACCCCGCAAAACTGAGTTATGACAATTTTTCCTCTCCTGTGTTACACACATATATTTTGTACCGTTACAGATAATATCGGTAATATAAATATCGTACGTATTTTTTATTTCTACTATTTATACATTTTCCGTCTTCTCAACATTCATTCTTATCCTATTTGAGCAAACTCAAATATTATTTTTTCAATCTTTGTGTTTTTACGTGCATTTCACGTGCTTTCAATACACGTGTCGATTACATATATTCTTATGTTTGATATTATAAAATTCTTACGTATTTCAATTATTTATTTTTATAACTTGTTCGAATCCCATTTTGACACAAATATATTTTATACGTGTGATGCAGGTGTTTTCTATGTACGTGTGGATTACATTGTTGTATATATAAAATTAATGAAATATATTTTTTGTATGTTGTATTTTGATTATTTATAAACATTTTTCCTGTTGATAAAATCCATTTTCGTATTTTCGTATTTATTTTACGTGCGATGCACGTGTTTGCAGTGCACATGTTAGTTGTATTCTCTTTCAAAATGAAACTTATGAAATATGTGTGTTTAGTTTTATTTGAGCATGAAAACTCTAATTAAAATTTAAATTAAACAAGTTCTATTAAATACATATTACATATTATAACATATGCATTTAATTTAAATAAAAACTATTAATAAATTGTGTACACACACGTTGTACGCATGTGCACGTGCTTTCTCACTCTTGAATTTTTGGGAGGGAATACTTGAGGGAGAGGAGAGAGTGGGATATGTTAGTGGGTAGTTAATTTGGTTGGTGGGTAATTAGTTAAATCCTTATTAAATTAATTAATTCCTTTTTAAACCCCTTCACCCTCTTCTCCTTTTTCCTTCTTCTCTTCTCTGCCATTTTTGAAAACCTGAGCCACCTCATTCTCTTCTTACCACTCACTCACCATACATGCATATATATATAATCTTATACTATTACTCTATTCAAATATATATATATATATATATATGTGTGTGTGTGTGTGTGTGTGTGTGTGTGTGTGTGTGTGTGTGTGTGTGTGTGTGTGTGTGTCAGTTATTTTGGAGCCTTCATGGCTTGCTTTGGGAGTTCGAATTTTGAGGTGGCTTGGTGATCTTTCTAGGAGTTCTACTTACTAATTGCATCAAGAAAGTTGTGGGTGCTTCTTTTACTTTCTAGTTGTTTGTAGAATGCATGCTTAGATAAATTGCATTTGAAATGAAAATTTTGGTATGAGTTATTTAGTTTCTAAATTTGTTATGATACATGTTGTGTTGACATCTAGAGTTTTAGTTGTAAATGAATATGAGAAATTAATGCTTACTGGTTAAAATTTTCAATATAGAATTTGTCATGTGGTCAAACTAAAATTTCTATTAGAGTGTTTTGTAGTGATATCATACTTATGGTAATATACCATGATTAGATCATGTATATAAATTGAATGTGCATATAAAGTTGTTAACTTATGCCTAAAAATTATGTAAAAACTGGGGTAGATTATAAATCAAAGGAGTTGTGTGAATTTTCCTTAAATTCAGAATAGATTGCTAAAAGAAATATATATTCATGTTAGTTGTTATAAAAAGTAGTCTTGTTGGTTAATAAAAGCATATGTGTATAAAAGTTCTTAAAATTACTATTTAAATATATGTGTAAAACTTTATATGTGTAAAACTTCACTCTAATATAGATAAAATCAGTGAGAAATCATTTCTGGAAGTCTAGGGGTGTACTTTATGAACAAATATTTTGAGAGAAAAGAATAGAAATAAAAAATGAATGAGTTAAAAATAAAGGGAAACAGAGAGCTTAGTTAAAAGATTTTGAACCCATATACTATCAGAACAGAGCTTTGGGTTCAACGGTTAGCACGCTGCGCTTGGGGGGGCTTCTTGGCCGCAGGTTCGTATACTGGGAGGCTCGGCCTTTTTTGTGATTTTTTTGGAAATTAATAAATTGGCGCTACTGGGTTACAAAAGGAACTCAGAGTGGTTTGTATCACCATCAGTGAGTTGGCTTACTGGTTGGGCAACTGATGGGGTTGCGGTTGGTCTTAGGTTTGAATCCGAGTGTCTACATTTGGAGTTTTATTTTATTTTAGGATTCCTTTTCAAGTTTTAAAAATTGGGAAATTTCATAGAAATATTTCAGAATATTATTAGAACACTTGGGAATTATTTCTCACTATTCTAAGATAGATTTTGAGAATTAAAAGTCATATTTACATTACATAATGTGTTAGATGTGTTTTTGCATTCAAATCTAAAAGGAGATATGTACATGATTAAAAATATTTAAGAGTTGGTTGTAGAATACAAATTTAGAACACTCTTTTGTGAAAATTTCATGACTATTAATCCATTGAATTAAAGAAATAGTTGAGGTGATTGATAATAAAATCAAAGCATAATTATGAGTTGGAAATAAGGAACTTCTAGTGATTAATCCTAAAGAACTTTGGTATTAAGAAATAGTGATAAATCTTAAAGAACTTTCACATTAAGAAATACACTTGAAGTATAGAAAAGCATGAAAATGATTCTATTAATTGAAAGAGCGTTGAATATTATTAAAGTGAATAGTTTGGTTGGTTAACCAAGAAACTGTCTACAATAATTTGATTTAACAGATTGTTACCGAATGCTGCTATAAGATGTTGAATACTTTATAATCTATAAACATAAAGAAAGTGGATAAAGAAAAATTGATGAATAATGAATAAAATATTTATGTTGAGGTTAGATGTAACCAAAGTGATCTCTACAATGAGATGGTTGTTGGAATCAAGAGGCTGAGCGAGACCCGTAGTGACCGGCAATTTGTGAATAAAGAAATTTGAGAAGTAGCCAGTGTGGGATAATGTTCTCTTGTGTTGATTTAAATCAGGTAGGGTAAGTGTTGCCGCTGAAATCAGTGTGGGGGCAAACAGATAGATTTGTGGATTCGAGGGAAGTTGAATAGTCAAACCTGAACAACTTCACCGGAGCTTGACCGAGATTCTCCCACCGTTGACCTGCAAAAAGTGCGAAACACCGGGGTTGATTCCGGCGACGCACCCTCCGACGCTCTTGTCAGTAATCAGAAAGATTATGAAAGAGCTTTGATTGGCAAAAGATTGATTACCTGGTAACAGTGGGGGGAGGGGGGTATTTATAGCCGCCTTAGGAACCAGTTTCAAGATAAGATCAAATCCCTACTTCCCAGTGTAAATGGATAGAAGCGATTAGGACCGTTGATCAAGGACAATCATAAACCCTAGTCTTCTCCTATCCAGCTGGACTGGGTTTCTTGCGGGTTGGAACCCACACCAGTAAGATGGATCCGTTTATGGGTTATTGGGCTTTTGGAAAAAAGCCCAGTTCCCATTTCAGACCCGTTTGTAGGTGAAATTACCATTTTACCCACGAGTTTTAAGATTCGTGCCTGATTTGAACGGTTCCGATTTAACCCTATTTTTAGCCATATCACAAGCCCCCCCCCCCCCCCCCCCCCCACTCCCGAAGGCTGGATTTGAACAGCCTTTGAGGAGTAGTTTTACTGATCTAATGGCTTGCGGGGTTGTATCGGAGTCCAAATGAGGGATTTCGAATCTTCATACGAGGTATTATGGTGTCTTTTGGAATTGGTTGCGCGCTCAAGATTGTTCTTGAGCTCTTCTGGACTTTTGGTGAATTTTCTTGATTTTTAATTTATTTTTCGAATCATTTATTTAATTTTGCGAAGCAGTGATTTATTGTTTGAGGGCATTAATTAATTATTCTAAGAAATAATTATTTTTCCAGGGGCTCAAAAATACTTCCCCAAATTTACAATTATTTTTTAGAATTTTTAATTAATTTTCCTGAATTTTTAATCATTTTTTCGCAATTTTTAAATAAATAATTCGAATTTAATAAATAAAAATAAAATTTTAATATCATTTATGACGTGGCGCAATCTGGGCTGCCCATCTCGCGTCAATGCGTGGTTCTGAATGATCGGACAGCGGAGCGGCGCTGAGCGACGTGGGCAAATCTAGCGCCTTGATCCGACTGCGATACGAGTTTTGAAGTGATCTGGCGGTCTGTGTCGCTCGGCAGTATTTTCTCCGTATGAGCAGCTCGGAAGGTGAGTCGCTCGGAATCTCGAGCCGTCCATCACGTTGTGGCACGAATCGCGAGGTCATCTTACGGTGGATCTTATACTTGGCTACGTGGTTGATAAGTGCTGCTCATCTGGTTAGGGCACAAATCACGAGGCGATCGGACGGCACTTGTGGCTCGGCACCATTTCCTCCGTATGAGCAGCTCGGAAGTCTGTCGCTCGGATTGAGATTCCGAGCGATGTGGCGCAATCTGGGCCGTCCATCACGTTGCGGCACGAATCGCGAGGTCATCTGACGGAGGATCTTGTACTTGGCTACGTGGTTGAATCAGGGCTGCTCATCTGGTTGGAGCATGAATCACGAGGCGATCGAACGGCTTCTACTGCTCGGCATTATTTTCTCCGTATGAGCAACTCGGAACACTAGTCGCTCGGATTGGGATTCCGAGCGACGTGGTGCGATCTGGACCGTTCATCAGAAGATCTTGCACGAATCTTGAGGCAAAGGACGGCATGGATCACGAGAAAACGTTATCTTGTCGTTTTGTGATCATGGCCAAATCTGAGCCGTCTGATCAAGATCTTTCACGAATCCCAAGGAGAAAGTTGTTTTTCTCCAATACATAGATCGGAATGCAAGTCGCTCGAATTTGAATTCCGATGGACGTGGCTCGATCTGAGGCGTCCATCTGAAGATCTTGTACGAATCTTGAGGCAAAGGAAGGTGTGGATCATGAGAAAACGTTATCTTGTCATTTTGTGATTGTGGCCAAATCTGAGCCGTCTGATCAAGATCTTGCACGAATCCTGAGGAGAAAGTCGTTTTTGTCCAATACGCAGCTCGGAATGCAAGTCGCTCGGATTTGAATTCCGAGGGATGTGGCTCGATCTGAGGTGTCCATCTGAAGATCTTGCACGAATCTTGAGGCAAAGGACGGCATGGATCACGAGAAAACGTTATCTTGTCGTTTTGTGATCGTTGCCAAATCTGAGCCATCTGATCAAGATCTTGCACGAATCCCGAGGAGAAAGTTGTTTTTCTCCAATACGCAGCTCGGAATGCAAGTCGCTCGGTTTTGAATTCCGAGGGACGTGGCTCGATCTCCGCCCTTTGATTGAGCATCAGACACAAATCTTGAGGTAAAAGTCGTTTAGGCTTCGGGGTTAGTCGTTTGCGCTTCTGATGTGTAATGCCCCGATTTTCATTTAATGAAAATTATTTATTTTTTGCACGTAGTGTGCACGTGCAATATTTTTGGTAGAATTAAATTTTATAATTGTTTCTATTATGATGAGTATATATATTTATATATGTGCTCCTTAATTAGTTTTATATAAAGCCCTTTTTCAAATAGACAAAAGCCCTTCTTTTGAAAAAGCCCAAATCTAATTTATTTGTTTTTTTTTTTTAATTATTATTTTGGGCCATAAACTAAAGCCCATGAACTATTTTTATTTTAAATACAACTTGCAATGTAGAATACAATTTAAAGATTATTTTTTTTGTAAAATATAATGTACAAATTTTTGGAGGCAAATGCATGCACGTGCGTTGCACGTACACGTGCAATATGCACCATTTAAGCATGGCCGGTTTTGATCTTTGGAGGGAAAAGGGAAAATTCAAGTGGAGTCATGGGTGGTGGTTACTTGATCATGGTTGGTTATTGTAACTCCTCCTTGAATCCTAGCCTTTTAATTCTAACTCCTAAGTTAATCCTAGCCTTCCATTTTCCTAAATTTTTAGTATAAATACCCCCCCTGCCTAGTATTCTTATGCTAATTATTTCCTCCAAACCTATAGTTTAAAAATACATTGCTAGTAGTTTAACAAGTGAGTTAAAAGATCGAGAGATTGTGTGGATTTGTGCTTGCATCAAGAGGAGGTCGGCACTAGGAGCTCTCGGGTTGGCATTGTGGAGGCTTGTGTGCGCGTCGACGAGGAGGAGGATCGTTCTTTTGCAAGGACATTGGTTTAGGAGGTATTGCTAAGTGTAGTCTCTCCAATTAAGGTGGGTAAATTTTCCATATTTCTAATTAGGAAGCATGCTAGACTTGAATTGAAAGAATGATGCATGAAAAAGATTAATAAGAGTACACATTTAATTGGAAAAATGACCTATTGATTGATTGAAATGTGGATATGCAATTGTATGTGGTTCTATTATTAAAATTCAAGTTGTGTGCGAATTGATTATAGTCATGGATTGTTTGAAGAAAACTTCATCGTTAACATTAAAAATTATATGCAATAACTAGTGGATTGAAAATGTCACTTTATGTGCTTAAATAGACTATTGTGACAATGTGTATGAATGACTTAAAAATATAATTTGGGGGTTTGTGAAATGATTAAAAACAGAGATTTGATAATGAAGATTGCTAATAAAGGGATTAGTGATGTTAAATTAGATAAGAATGTCAAAAAAGAAATGTGTTAGTAGTAGTATATAAATTTAACCAAATTGTATGGTAGATATATGGTTAATTATTGAAAAAATTATTTTTTTTATACTGGAGTATAATTTATGATGAGAATAATTAATCTGGAATTTCTACAGCAAGTTTAGTCTAAACCAAATCAAATGAGAGCTTATTGAACATCGAAATGTTTTACTATACAGAGAGCATCGATTTAAATTAGATTTCGGGTTGAACTAAGACAACCTGAGCTTATAGCTCAAGTGGTCGGGATGATCCTAGTTGCTACAGTGGGTTTGGTGTCTCAGGTTGCTGGTTCGAATCCCTTTAGCACCATACTTTTATTTCGTATTTTTGAAAAATAAAAATAACTGCAGCCGAGAGCATTTGATGCTCTCAGCCTCTCTTCATAATGCACAGTGCGTTCGGCCTAGTGGCCTGTGCCTTCGGTTGGTTTCCCTGTGGTCGCTGGTTCGATCCTTGGTCTCGGCTGTGTTGTGTTGTGGGAAAAAATAATTTTTTTTTAGGGTTTTGATGATTGGAAAATTATGAAAAAAATATGATTATTATCCTAAAAATATGTGGGATTTATGAAAAATAAATTGGGAATTATTTAAATGAAATAGAGTATATTTTGAGACCAAAAGTATAATTTAGAACTATGGTTCTACACTTGCATTTTTATGAAAGTTGTACTTTGTAAAAGGACTTGAAATGGAATAGTAGAACAGAAGTATGAATAAGAAAGGAATTATGTGAAGTGATGTGAAATTATTCTCATTGGAGAATAGTGTGACAAATTATGAAGTGTGAATATTCATCGTATAACTAGTGATGTGGTTTTTAATGTGAAAATAATATTTCATGAATTACATGATGAATAATTGAATTCCATATATAGTTATGGACTATTGAATAATTTAGAAATCATGATTGGAAAAGGGAAATATTTTTTGAGTATGACAACTCAACATGTGAATTTATGAATTGAAATTGAAAATTAGAGTATAGCCAAAACTTACACCGGCAAGTGAAAAATGATGAATCATGAGTATTGACATTGAAAAGACCAGGTTTGGGTCATTGTGAAATGAAAGAAATAAGACCGGTAGTAGTGAGAGGGCTAACTCTAGAGCTTTGATTTTGGTCATGATTCATTAGAATTAAGGATTAGTTACATAGTGAAGATGTGATGAAAGTAAGAGAAAAACATTGAGTATGAGGGCCATTAGATTGGCGGCGAGAACGTATCCCAGGATGTTCCATGATGAGTCATGATATGGCGTGGATACTGCTCCAGAGTACCGTCCCGGTGGCGACGCTCGTGGGATGTTGGACGACTGCTGGTGGTGTCATGTCTATGGTAGGAGCTGAATTACCACAGGATGCCTGCATGATAAGTCATGTGTCAGTGCATTGGGACTCCCTCCAGGGCGCCTAGACATGAGTTCGTATGTCAGAAAACTTCTAGGATACTTACCGTAGTTACAGTAGTAGATTAAGACATGACGAGGGATTGAACCCTACAATATGAAGTACGATTAAGGGCTTGCCCTCGGACCTATGTAGTATGGGATGCATAGATACTGAACAAGTATGCATTAGTGTCATATAATATAAATAACTGTATTAAGGACTAAGTGCACAATCACAACACGACATCATTAGGGTATTCCATTTAGTTTGATATGTGACAAGTTTGTGTTTGTTAAATATGGAAAATTAGTTATACTATTTCCGGCATAGAGAGGATGGCCGTGTATAATGTTCGTCGGTTGAATAAACTGACGTACCCACAGTTTTGTATGCAGGGTAAATGACATGATAAAGATTAAAGAGGAACAGATGCTTAAAGATTAATCAATGTTGTTGTACTTTATTTAAATGTTGTAAATTTGCTTCCGCTGTACAATGTAAAGTGTAAAGTTTCATGTAAACTCTGATGTAAAGTGAAAAGTTTTAATTTCCTTGTAAAATTGTACGAAAGAAGTGTAAAGATCCTGTGGAATCTCGAATTCAGTGTATTTTGGAATTCGGGGTGTTACATGATGAGCCGTTACGTGGGCCTAAAGTTTTGCAAGGCCCAACCGAATTTTTTCTAACTCTTATAAGTTCTCTCTATTCCTCTTTTCCCTCTTTTTTACAGTTTTACTTTCTCTTCACTTTTGCTAGAGTTGTTTTTTGCTCTCGAGCGGCGCTGCTTCGTGGCCAGGCGAGTTTGAACTCCGGCGATCTATTCCGAACGTACACGTCACTTTGAGGTTAGTCACACCCCACTTAATTTTGAAAATGTCTAGAGCATCGTCTGGGGAATCGGACCAAGATACTGGCCGAGCGGTAGTGGTTGTACCGGGGAAAGGGAAGGGAGTGGTCAAGCCGGCCGGGGTGACGACGATAGTGGAGACCCCGAGGGGTGCAGGAGAGTTAGGTCGGCTGCCGTCCACACTGTCGAGCATCGGCCGGGTCAGGAGTTACCCCGAGGACCTCCTGGAAGGCGGTGCATGGGATGGCCTCGGTATACGAGGAAAACAGCTCGAGGGATCCTTCCGAGGTGGATGAGATCCCATCAATTATGAACAAGGCGGACCTGCATCGGATCAGGAAGGGATTTTGCATCCCGAAGGAGTACGTTCTGCTACTCCCCGACCTCGGCTTCTGAGCGTATACGGGGACATCGCCGGATACGTGCGTCTTCCCGTACCACATGCTTAATGCCGACCTTCGGCTACCGCTGCATCCTTTTGTGGTCGAGGTACTGCAGTGGTACGGCTTGAGCCCGGTGCAGTTCATGCCGAACATGTGGCGGCATGTTATAGCCTTCGTTCTCCAGTGTCAGGCGGTCGGCGTGCAACCCTAACTTGTTCTGCTCTGAAGCCTTTATCGCATCTGCCGAATGAGCAAGATGGAGTACCGATATTACTTGTCACCGAGGAAGGGGGTTAAGCTGATCGAGAACCTAGACTCCATCAAATATTGGAAGGAGAAGTACTTCCTTATCCGAGGTCCCGAGCCATGGGGGTTTCCAATGGCGTGGAAAGAAGACGTTCCGAAGTGGGCGAAAGCCGAACCGGTGCTCACAAGAGAAGAAGAGGAGGTGGTGGCGAAAATCCTCGGTCTTCCGACCCTCGTTTGGAAGGATATTACCGAGGAGGTCTTGTTCGGTGGAGGTCTTAGTCCGATCGACCCCAGTACGCTCTCTTTTCTTTTTTATTTGCCTGAGCATTTTTAGTGTTTGTGTTTTTTCACTAACTCTTTTGCTCGGTTTTTCTTTGTGTGCAGAGGCCCCCGGTATGGATTACCGAGCGTTGATGGTGAAGAGGAGCGCTGTAGCGGCGAAGGGTGAGGAGACGAAGAAGAGGAAGAGGACCACGGCGGGGCCTCCTTCCGACCGAGCAGTACAGGTGCCTTCGCCTCTAGCAGCCGCTCTGGATTTAGTCGGCGAGGCCCCTTCGGAACCGCAAGCTCCGGTTCCCTCGGCAGAAGCCCCGGGATCCTCGAGCAGAGGGTTTTCTATCAGCGCCGCTCTGGCCTTGGAGGTGCCGCCGCTCACGGCCGAGGCAGAGGCCATCCTCACCGAGGAGTATAAAAGACTCTTCGTCCCCGACAGGAGGGTGATGAAGTTGAACGGCTTCCTCGGCGATGTGGGGATGTGTATGTAGGCGGTACGCCACCTGCCGACCCCGAAGGGCCGTGCAGCACTGAGGGCCGGTACCGTTGGCAACGACGCCTTAGAGATAGCTCGGTCGACGATGTCGGTAAGTCTCTGAGTTGATTTTGATAACTCAAAAATTTTCTAAGTTTTCTGCATGGTTTTCATTGCTTCTCTTCCTCTGTTTTGTTCGCAGACTCTGCCATTTCAGCCACATGCTCGAGCGGTTCGCTAAGCAAGAGAAGGAAATGAAGGCGGCGAACGATCGTGAGAGGTTGGAGCGCTCCAAGACAGTTAAGCTGTTTGAGGCCGCGAGCAGCCGAGGTGGGCGCCCTCGAGACGAAGTTTGCTGAGGTGATCAAGCACTTAGCGGCCGAGACTGCCAAGGTCGAGGTGCTAGAGAAGGAGAGGGCTCGCCTCGAGGAGGAGCTGGCGAAGGCCTTGAAGGCGTCCGTGGAGGTGCTGAAAGGCCAAGCGCTGAAGGTGGCGGAGGCAGTAAAGGCGATTCGGGACGAGGCAGAGGCCCATATGATGACGAATATGGAGGATGCCTATGCTCGAGCGCTGAAGCACGTTGCGGCTCGTATCCCTGGCTTCGACGGTTCGTCGTATTACTTCTACGATCCCATAAATGGCGAGGAGCTCATCCCTCTGGCAGAGGTCGAGCCCGAGCTAGAAGGTGACGAGGCCGAGGGAGACGGCGAGGACGAGGTGAACCTCGAAGGGGCGCTCGTCACTTTGCCGAGCGAGGATGCTTCGGAGCAGCACCGCGAGGTGGCTCCCTGACTCAGTCACCTCTTCTTTTGTTCCTTTTTTTTCTCTTTTTTATTTGTAATGCCGAACCGCGGACTGGCCACCGCTCTCTTATGTACTTCTTTTTTGAATTTCAATGAAACGACGAACTTTTTGAGATTTGGCTAAGTGTTGAAAATGATCTTGCTTTGAAATCACCTTGTTTTGAAATTTTGTTAAGTGTTGAACACGATCTTTGCTCTTTGTGTTGAGAACTCCAAGTGTTGTGAACACCTTGCTATTGAAATTTTGCTAAGTGTTGAAAACACCGTCGCTTTCAAATTTTGCTAAGTGTTGAAGATGAACTTTGCTCTTAATTGGCTTTGTGTTGAGAACACCAAGTGTTGCGAACACCTTGCTCTTGAAATTTTGTTAAGTGCTCCCAGAGCTTAGCGTTGATATGTTTTTGTTTTTCAGATTGCCGAGTTAAGTTCAGCAGCTGAGCCCGCTCGTCTTCGATCTGACTTAGGGGCAACAAAGTTGGCCCTTTCTCGTAGTCGAGAGTGTTTTATCAAGAGCGAGTTGGAACTAGATCATCTCAAGCTAACACTGGCGAAGCGCCTTTCCGAGTTGAAGCAACTAAAGAAACGAGCTCGAGAGGCCCCTCCTGAAGGGGAGGTGGAGTCGCTTCAGCAGGCGCTATTCGACGTCATTGCGGAGAGGGATGGCTTGAAGAACGTTGTTCTCGAGAAGAGTTTGGAGACGGTGCAGTTTCGGCGAACTATCAGTGAATCTTCTCGTGCGGGTAATACAAGCAGAATTCCTCGCCTACAAGTTAAGGTAACTAATGATTCGCTGAAGGAGCACATTGTTGAGGTAGAGACGGAGGTTCACCGGCTGCGACGTTTTGCTGAGGGGAGCAACATCAGGACCACATCTTGCCCTCGAGATGAATACTTGCAGGGACGATCATTCCACAAGTTAGCGTCACGTTCGCCCCCTATCCCAGGGCATCCTGGGGATGCTCAAAATGGAGTTTCCAGTTCGTCGAGTGGAGCTTCAGCCAGCGCAACACTTAGAAACACAACTAGGCTAGCTGGCTTAGGGACCTCAACGATTGCGGGGTCGCAGCGAGAGAATGTTCGTCGTCCCCGTTTGTCACTCAAGAGGAGTATCCCACTACCTAGGAGGCATTGAAGTAGTCTTGTAATTTTGGCTTCTCAAATTTTGTAACTTGTCGTAGAGAAGAGTAGCTGATCTTGTAATCTGAGTTGTCTCTTAAACTTTATAGAAACGAAACTCGTTTTCTCTTTTGCACTCGCGTGTTTTGTTGGTAGTTGTTGATGTTGGTGGTCGTTAGACTCCGACTTGTCGTTTTGAGAGTGTCAACGATTGCTGGGAGCAGTTCTGAATAGCGAACCACTTCTGACTCGCTTAAGAGCTTGCGAAGCGGAATCGAGCCAAGTTTTGGACTCCGAACTCGTCATTTTAGAAGAGTTCAACGGTTGTGGGAGCAGTTCCAAATGGCGAACCACTTCTTACTCGCTTAAGAGCGAGCTTGCGAAGCGGAATCGAGCGAAGTTTTGGACTCCGAACTCATCGTTTTAGAAGAGTTCAACTGTTGTGGGAGCAGTTCCGAATGGCGAACCACTTCTAACTCGCTTAAGAGCAAGTTTGCAAAGCGGAGTCGAGCCAAGTTTTAGACTCCGAACTCGGCGTTCGAGTAAGTTTCAATGGTTGTGGGAGCCGTTCCGAATGGAGAACCACTTCTAACTTGCTTAAGAGCAAGTTTGCAAAGCAGAATCGAGCCAAGTTTTGGACTCCGAACTCATTGTTTGAGTAAGTTTCAACGGTTGTGGGAGCAGTTCCAAATGGTGAACCAATTCTAACTCGCTTAAGAGCAAGTTTGCGAAGCGGAATCGAGCCAAGTTTTGGACTCCAAACTCGTCATTTGAGTAAGTTTCAATGGTTGTAGGAGCTGTTTCGAATGGCGAACCACTTCTAACTCGCTTAAGAGCAAGTTTGCGATGCGGAATCGAGCCAAGTTTTGGACTCCGAACTCATCATTTGAGTAAGTTTCAACAATTGTGGGAGCAGTTCCGAATGACAAACCACTTCTAACTCGCTTAAGAGCAAGTTTGCGAAGCGGAATCGAACCAAGTTTTGGACTCCGAACTAGTCCTTTGAGTAAGTTTCAACGGTTGTGGGAGCAGTTCCGAATGGTGAACCACTTCTAACTCACTTAAGAGCAAGTTTGTGAAGCGGAATCGAGCCAAGTTTTGGACTCCGAACTCATCGTTTTTTTTTTAAAACACAATTAGGGTTTTAAATAGGGAGATAAAACGATCACAAGAGAATTATTATGCAAAAGACGTTCTTTATTAATAATTGCTTAATCGGCCGCTTCTAAGTTGCGGGCCGTCATTACAATGGGAGAATAAAGAAACAAACACAAATAAAAAGAAGATAGGAATGGCCCGACATTTGATGGTACTCGGAGAGGCGTTCAAACACACTCTTGGTACTTCAGTAAATGGTCAACGTTCCATGTTCTTGGTATCTCCCTGCCTTCGAGGTCTTCAAGACGATATGCTCCTGGCCGAACTACCTTGGAGACCTTGTATGGTCCTTCCCAATTCGGTGCTAGCTTGCTCTTTTGGCTGGGGAACGAGATGGCTAGCTTTCTGAGGACTAAGTCTCCCTCCTTGAGATCTGTGGGACGGACCCTTTTGTTGTAGGCCTGCTCGATTCTTCTCCGATAATTCTCTTGGCGAATCGAAGCTCTTTCGCGGAGCTCATCGATGAGGTCCAAATTGGCTCGGAGCTCCTTGGCGTTCTGTTCTTCATTATATGCAACTAGGCGAGGGGATGACAAACCGACTTCTAAGGGGATTACGGCCTCGGAACCATAGGTAAGATTGAAGGGCGACTATCCTGTAGGGGTCCTTTTTGTAGTGCGGTAGTTCCACAATACGTTAGGAAGTTGTTCTACCCATAAGCCTTTGGCCGACTTGTCTAGTCTCTTCTTGATGCCCGAGAGGATTTTCCTGTTGGCATTTTCTACCTGACCATTGGATTGAGGGTGAGAGACGGAGGAGAACCGCTGCTGAATGCCGAGGTCTTCACATAAGGAGCAAAATGCTGTCCCCGTGAACTGTGTTCCGTTGTCTGTTACCAAGACTCGAGGTATGTCAAACCTGCAGATCCCGTTCTTCCAGAAGAATTGTTGCACCTTGTTCTCAGTAATAGTTGCCAGCAGTTCGGTCTCGATCCACTTGGAGAAATACTCGATTGTCATAACTAGGAACTTGAGCTGGCCTGGAGCTGGTGGGAACGGTCCTAGCAAGTCCATCCCCCACATTGTGAAGGGAATTGGACTCGAGAGAGATGTGAGTTGGGCTTGTGGTAGGCAGCGGATATTGGAAAATTGCTGACACGGGCTGCATTGTCGGACGTGTTGCTCGTCATCCCGAAGTAGGGTAGGCCAGAAGTACCTGTAATTCAAGACTTTCCTGGCGAGGGACCTTGATCCCGAATGGGCTCCACCTATCCCTTCGTGGAGCTCTTTCAAGGCATACAATGCTTCTTCTGGAGAGAGACATCTCAAGTAGGGTCGGCCATCTACTTGGGTGTAGGAGCGTTTGTACAAGACTCCCTCAACGAGGGTGTACCGCTCTGCTCTCGTTCGGATTCTGCAAGATTCTTTAGGATCTTGGGGAAGTTTCCCGTCTTTGAGGAATTCAAACAAAGGTTTGATCCAGTTGTCTCCGAGTTGGACAGGTAGCGACTCAATTGAGTCGAGGGCTTCTTTTTCGATGCTTGGCCGTAGTAAAACTTCGATCAGGATGGTCTGCTCGAGGCCTTGGAGGGAGGAGGAGGCTAGTTTTGAGAGGGCATCTGCTTGAGCGTTCTCCTCTCTAGGGATCCACTGGAGTTGTGCTTCTTCGAACGAAGCCTTGAGACTTTTGACCTTGGCTAGGTACTTGGCCATTCGGTCGTCCCGTGCCTCGTATTCTCCTAAGACTTGATTCACCACGAGCTGAGAGTCACTGAATATTCGAACACGTTGCGTTCCTACCTTGCGAGCCATGCCCAGGCCTGCTATTAGGGCTTTGTACTCAGCTTCGTTGTTGGAAGCCTTGAAATTGATGTGGAGGGAGTATTGGAGAACGAAGTCATCTGGGCCTGCCAGAATAACTCTGGCTCCGCTCCCTTCAGCGCAAGAAGACCCATCCACATACACCGTCTAGATAGGTGGCCCATTTGCCTCTTAACTGACTTCTGGGATCGTGCTTTTCACTATAAACTGGGCTAGGGCTTGAGCCTTGATAGCATTCCAAGGCTGATAAGATATGTCGTGTTGACTTAGCTCGATTGACCACTTCATTAGACGTTCGAATGTCTCGGGCTTATACAGGACCTGCTTGAGCGGCTGGTCGGTAAGGACGACCACTGAATGGGATTGGAAATAGGGACGAAGCTTCCTGGCTGCCATAACCAAGGCGTATACCATCTTTTCCAATCTCGGATAGCGGAGCTCGGCATCTCTAAGGACCTTGCTCACATAGTAGATAGGCTTCTGTGCCTTGTCTTCTTCCCTCACTAGGATAGCGCTGAGGGTTTGTTTGGAGGCAGCGAGGTAGAGGTAGAGGGTTTCCTCGGGAGTAGGCTTGCTGAGGAGTGGGGGGTTGACCAAGTAGGTTTTGAGTTTGTCAAACGACTTTTGCTGTTGTTGGCCCCACTCGAAGCCCTTAGCCCCCCTAAGGGCTTTGAAGAAAGGGAGACACTTTTCCCCGGACTTGGAGAGGAAGCGTCCTATAGCCGTGAGGCATCTTGTGAGCTTTTGCACTTCTTTCACATTTCTCGGAGGAGCCATATTTAGTGTAGCTTTTATCTTCTCAGGGTTGGCTTCAATCCCCCTTTGACTGACCATAAAGCCCAGAAATTTACCAGATGAGACCCCGAATGCACACTTATTCGGGTTTAGTCTCATGTTATGCTTCCTCAATACATCGAAAGCTTTTTGGAGGTTGGCGACATGGTCAAACCCATGGATACTTTTCACTAGCATATCATTGACGTAAACCTACATGTTCTGCCCGATCTGATCTTTGAAAACCTTATTGACGAGGCATTGGTAGGTGGCACCAGCATTTTTTAGCCCGAAGGGCATTACCCTATAGCAGTAGAGGCCTTGATCTGTGACGAAGGACATCTTCGAGATATTTGGGGGGAACATTTGGATTTGGTTGTACCCGGAGAAGGCGTCCATGAAGCTCAACAGCTCATGGCCCGAAGTGGCGTCGATCAATGTGTCGATACTGGGGAGTGGGAAAGGATCCTTTGGGCATGCTTTGTTCAAATCTATGAAGTCGATGCAAATCCCCCAACTTCCATTGGCCTTTTTTACCATCACGACATTAGATAGCCACTCCGGATAGTTGACCTCTTGTATGAACCGGTCTTTGAGGAGCTTCTCCACTTCTTCCTTTATGGCCTGCTGGCGTTCGGGGGCGAACTTTCGCCTCTTCTGCTGGACCGGTTTGGACCCCGGAGCGACACTTAGATGATGGACTAGGAGCTCTTCGGAAATTCCTGGCATGTCAGCTGCTATCCAAGCGAAGAGGTCGCAGTTCTTCTTTATGCACTGGAATATGTCGGAACAGAGAGTAGAGAGAAGGGTTTTGTTGATGAAGAATTTGCGGGCCGGATCTTCTTCCGAGAAGAGCACTTCCTCTAACTCGTCTACCGGTTCCGACATTGGCTGGGTGTTCCCCTGGGGAATTTCAAGGGTCTCGAGGGAAAGGATGGGTCCTCCGATCGAGGTCATATAGCATTTGTGGGCCATCTCCTGACTTCCCCTTACTTCCCCTACGCCTGCTTTGGTGGGGAACTTCATTTTTAGATGATAGGCTGATGGGAAGGTTTCTAAAGCGGCCAGGCCAGGTCGACCTAGGATCACATTGTAGGCGGCTGGGGTGTCAACAACCATAAAGTCCATTGGCTCCGTTCGGGTAGTAGGAGTTTTGCCAGCGGTTACGTCGAGGATTATAACACCTTCGATTGACACTTGCACTCCCGTGAACCCATGGAGAGTATAGCAGGTGGGCTTGAGCCTGTCCCGCGATAATTTGAGCCCTGGGAAGGCCGCTAGAAAGTGGATTTTGACAGAACTACCATTATCCACTAGAATACTTTCTACTTTAAAGTTAGCCATGTTGAGGTTAATCACAGTGCATCGCAGTGGGGGGTTCGGACACCCTCTAGATCTTCATCCGAGAAAGTAACCGGGACCCCAAGACCTTTGGGAGGGGGTAGGCTGTGTACCGAATTGACTTCCCTGATGAAAGCCTTTTGAGATGAGTTGGAGGTCCCTCCCATTGGTCCTCCGTGGATGAGGTGCAAGATGCGCTCTTCTTCGAATTCCGGAGTTTCGTCACGCCTCTCGGGGCACTTGTTAGCCCCCCTGGGGGGTGGAGGAGGATCGACCTGGTCCTTTCTTACAAATTTGGAGGGCTACCCTCTCTGAATAAGGGATTCGATCTCATTTTTCAGAGCCCGACAGTCATTGGTGTCGTGGCCGTGGTCTCGATGGTAGCGACACCACTTCTCCTTATCCCTCTTCTTCCCAAGAGTATTCATCTTTGAGGCAGGAGGTAGGATCCCTTCTTTCTCTACCTCCATTAGAATGGTTAAAACATTGGCGTTGAGAGGGGTAAACTTTTCAAATCTGGGAGGTGGACGGCGCTGACCCCCGTTGTCCTTCTGGAGTTTTTTAGCTCCCTCGTCTTCAACAGCCTTCCTCTTATTTCCGAAAGAAGATCCCTCAAATGTGGGGCGATGTTCAGCTTCCTCCGTCCGGATGTACTTCTCACTTCGGAGAAGTCTTGCGGGGGCTTTTTGGCTAGGGAGAACCGGAGGTTCGAGTTGAGAATATTGGACTGGAAGGCGGCTGCAGCGACCGATTGATCGAGGGAGGCGATGGACCTGGCTTCCACAGTAAACCTCTTGACATAGTCTCTCAGTTTCTCGCCCTTTTTCTGATTAAGGAAGAGTAGTGAAATACTCGTTTTTTCAGAGCGGCAGCTGCTCACAAAATGGGTTATGAAGAGGGTCTCGAACTGTTCAAAGGAGAAGATGGAGGACGGAGCAAGGCGAGAGTACCATTCCCGAGCCGGGCCTTTGAGAGTGGCTGTGAAAGTCTTGCATAAGAGGGCATCGGAGGCCTGATGGATCATCATGAGAGTTTTGAAACTCTCGATGTGATCCATGGGGTGTTATTCTCCCGTGTATGTCTCGAACTGTGGGGGTTTGAAATTTGCTGGAACGGGGGCCTCCATGATGGTTAGGGAGAACGGGGGTCTGCTTGGATGGAGGGTCCTTCCTCTTAGCTCCTCATCCCTATCTAGTTGACTGAGGTGCCTCTCCATCTCGTGGAGATGGCGGTAGACAGCATCATCGCTTCGACGGTATCGTAGTGAGCCTCTGGACTCGTCTTCGTACGAAGAGGAGCCTGGGCTAGGGCGACGGTAGCTCGGAGATTGGTAAGGACTAGGGATGTGATGGCGGTGGCTCGGAGCTTGAGGAGGACTTAGGGACCAATGGCGAGGGCTTCGAACTGGCTCAGGAATGGGGACCCTCTGAACATTATTGTTGTTGTTTGGCGGGATATTGAGGGCCTGCAAGATTATTGCCTGGAACTCTTGGAATTCTGCTCAGGTGATAGGTTCGTTCTGGTCCCTCTGGGACTGTCGACCAGCGGGAGAACGGTGCCTTCTTCGACGGTACTCCGGGGATTCCCTCTGTCTCCTATGAAGAGGGGACCTCCTGTTGTCGTGGCGGCGAGGAGATCGCGCATTTGGATGTTCTGAGCGGGAGGCTCCCTCTTGGGCCCGCCTTTCATCCAAACGGTGGCGAAGGTCTTCCTCTTCCTATCGGTTGATGATGATGTTGCGGAGGTCTTCTGAAGGCCGAGGGTTATGGGATGCCAGGAGTCGGTGGAAGGGTTATGTACGGAGATATGGTCGCGGTGAAGACGTTGCTTCTGAGGGTGAGGACGAGAGGTCCCTATACCAGCGTTCTGGGGCCTGAGTGGAGTCTGCTGAGGTTAAAGATTTTGGAGAAGAGGCTGCCCCTGCTACAGCGGCGGATCGGGTTAAGGAGGGAGCTGTTCCTGTTGCTGGAAGGGTTAGAGGGGAGCCCCCGGTTGTTGTTGTTGAGGAGGAATGGGTGTGGGTCCACGGTTGGACCCTCTGGATCTTATTTTTCTTGGTGGCATGGCTGGAGGCGGTATTGACCGGCAGAAGAGGTTGGATTGCTATTCGTTTTCCCACAGACAACGCCAATCTGTTGCCGCTGAAATCGGTGTAGGGGCAAACAGATAGATTTGTGGATTCGAGGGAAGTTGAATAGTCAAACCTGAACAACTTCACCAGAGCTTGACCGAGATCTCCCGCCGTTGACCTACAAAAAGTGCGAAACACCGGGGTTGATTCCGGCGACGCACCATCCGACGCTCTTGTCAGTAATCAGAAAGATTATGAAAGAGCTTTGATTGGCAAAAGATTGATTACCTGGTAACAGTGGGGGGAGGGGGGTATTTATTGCCGCCTTAGGAACCATTTTCAGGATAAGATCAAATCCCTACTTTCCAGTGTAAATGGATAGAAGCGATTAGGACAGTTGATCAAGGACAATCATAAACCCTAGTCTTCTCCTATCCAGCCGGACTGGGTTTCTTGCGGGTTGGAACCCGTACCCAGTAAGACGGATCCGTTTATAGGTTATTGGGCTTTTGAAAAAAATCCCAGTTCCCATTTCAGACCCGTTTGTAGGTGAAATTACCATTTTACCCCCGAACTTTAAGATTCGTGCCTGATTTGAATGGTTCCGATTTAACCCTATTTTTAGCCATATCAGTAAGCTAGCTTTAGGTTGTGATGATTATACTTAAATCTAAGGATAGGCACTAGGAGAATATGTGATGAAACTTGGGCAAACGTAAGTGAGGCGCCTCTATATAGTCTGACGGTGGACTCCATGACTATAGACCCAGTTTGATGGTGGACTCTGGGACTGTGGTTGCTTGCGATGTGAGACGAGCCTTAATTAAATCCGGGACTGCGATTGATCTGACGGTGGACTCTAGGATCATGAATAGTCAGGCAGATAGGATGCCGATCTCCAATGTATATGCGTAAACCGGGGCTAGAGGGGCACTTGCGGGATGTTCCCACGACGAGAATTCTGTATGGTTTGACAGTGGACTCCGAGACTAGAATCCGTACTCGTGGAATGTCTAAACCTTGCTTTTGTTACCGTAGTAGGTTGTGCATGGCGAGGGATTAAACCCTATATTGTGGATTACGTTAAGGGTTTGCCCTCAGACCTATGTAGTATAGGATGCATAGAATCCGAACAATTATGCATTAGTGTCATCGTAGTGTAATATCTACATTAGGCATTAAGTTCATATCATACACTGACATGTTTAGGATAGTCACTTTTCCCACTTTTTTGTGCATTCAAGTTTATGTTTGCTAAAGTAAGAGAATCGTTATATTATAACATTGCGTCGGTTGTATGTAATAGACGTGCTCACAATTTTCTAGTGCAGGACTTGGATTAGTAAAATGCATAAAGATGAATTGATACTGATGAATACTTTCAGATTAAAGCCTTGAATGTTAAAGTTGTATATTTTTGTTGTAATTTCCGCTGTGTATTTTTGAAATAGACAATGTGTAATGAAATTTTTTTAAATTTCTTATAAATTTGTACGAATTAAAGTAAAAGATCATGTTGTATTACGAATTACATGTATTTGGTATTCGGGATGTTACTGAGTGGTATCAGAGCCGACTTCAATAAGTAGTACAAAATTATAAGGACAACACAATTAGGTAGGACATTAAAGTGTGAGTGTCAGTTTGGAGTCATGAATGATGTAGTTATTGAACTTGCATATGTTAGTTTTGCTTACTTTTGTGCGCTTTTTCGTTACTTATTTATTTTTGCTATTAGTTTTACTATTCTACTATTTTTGGAATGACTACTTTTTAAATTAGTATTAAGACTATCAATTTTCTTTGTCATTATTTTTATTAGATTTAGAATTTTGATTTTTGTATGTTCATATTCACTTTACAAATACTTTGATTTCACGATACTATATTTTTCCATTATTTTATGTTGTCTTGTTTATTTCAGTATATTTTAACATGATTATAATATTTTACTTATATAAATGCAATATACCTCTACACAATAAGATTCTCTTTTATTATTATTTTGTTATACTTATTATTTTCTACCTTTTGTTATATATACTTTTCACTATTAATAGCTACTTATTAATTTTGTAGCTTTACACTTCTCTAATATAATACATACACTCAGTATTTATATTTCTTCCTTATTTCAATTTTTATTATTTTTACATTCTTTGTTACTACATATATTTTCCACTGATTTCCATGTATATATCATATATTTCAACATACTATACATATCATTTTACACTTATCCAATTACTGTATATATATTTTATATATATAATTATTTATGTTTATTATCCTAATTTACTACAATACATAATTATTGTTGTAATTTGTATTTTCAGCTCATGCATATACTTTATACTATTCTTGTCTTAATGTTATAAATCCTTTTCATTACTATTAATTTATTCGATATTTAAATCTATACTTCTATTTTGATATTTTATCGTTGAAATTTTCTACTTCATTTCCTCCTTTTACTATCCCAAACTTTTACTTCTATCTTTATATCACAAATTTCCAAAAAAAAATAAAAAAAATAACATCATGCTTAAAATTAAACATCCAATATCCAAGTACATATGGAAGATGACATCATTCCATTTACCGTTTTGGTGCAACCTGATGTCGAAAGGGCAAATCTGCAACTAAACATCAACGGAGGCAAACTGCAGCTGGATGTCGGGGAGGCAAAATCTACAACCGGATGTCCAGAAGTCAAACTGCAATCGGATGTCATAGAGGCAATTCTGTAATTTGATGTCAAGGAGGCAACCCTGCAATTGGACACCAACGAGGCGAACCCACAACAAAAGAGATTTTTCTAGTTTAATGACCCCCATTTTTAGTTTTATATTGCTTACCACTATGCCATTATTTTGTACTAGTTTTTACCATTTTAGTTTTACCATTTTTAATGTTCCAAAACTTACCCTATAATACTTCAACTTTACTATTTATAACACATACACATATTTAATTAACTACCTTATTGTTTATACTTGTTTCTATATCTATCCTATATACATTATTTCATTTTTTCTATATTATTGAAGGTTACTATTAAATGTTTTGCTATCTTCTTATTACTATTTTGTATATATACTATATCTTTACATATGTTAGCATTCTTGTATTTTTATACCACTTCACCTTATTTTTATTTTATTGCTAACACATCTTATATTTGGTGGCTACTCATGTAATATGGCTTTGTTTATTTCTGCTTTTATTTACTATTTACATTTTATTTCTATGAAATTAATATTATATATTATTTTAATAATGTCTTGTTACTTTTACTTTTGTTTTTCTGGTTGCTTATAGATTTCATATTTATAATATTGTTCCCTTTATGATTAATTATAATACTATATGCTAGTTTCTTGCTCTACTGGACAATTTGAAAAAAATTTGATATATACCAATCAGTATTCTATATATTTAATTTTTAAATCGTATATATAGTTATTGTATTTACTTTACGAATTATTTTATGAGATTAACTTGATATAAAATTACCTTTATCTTATATTATTTATACTTTTAACTAAATTTCATACTCGTATATTTTTCATACATTTTACCCAATAGTTTTCTCTTAAATTGCTACTTCATTTTTATCTCGTAGTATATACTACTACTTTAGTTTATGCTTATAACAATTTTATCCTTCCCATTTTCCTTTGATTAACTTCTCTGTCCGTAATTTTTCAAATTCATATTCGCTACTGCTAACTACTTTAAATTTTTATGATCTTCTCAATTATTTATCAGTTTATTTTATGTCTCGATATTTTGTTATCATACTGCTCTCTTTATTATCATTACTTTTAGCTACCTAATATTCCTTTACGCTCTTGATCAATTTTAAAATTTTTCCTACTGCATTATAATTTATTTATAATATGCCAATGCTTTTATCCTTTGCACTTACACTCTTCTTTCCTTCCTTATTTATTTCTATAATTCCATTTTATTTTACTCCTTTCATACTACTTGCTACTTTTATTATTTTTGATTATTATACACATTTTTAAGCATCGAATTTTTTCCTTTACTCTTACCAATTTACCTTATAGTTTTCAAACACTCTCGTGTTTCGATCCTATTCACTTTGATACGCATAGTTTCCTTATATGAGTTTGTTTTGTTTTTCTCGCTACATAATTTTATACTATACTACAATTACTTTCATGGTATTGGTAGCTTTTCTATATACAATGACAAATTTGTTTTGGTGTGTACAAGATACAACTTTTACCCTAGCGAGTTCTGAGGACAATACTATTCTAAGGGGAGGAGAGTGTAACACCCCGCAAAATTGAGTTATAACAATTTTGCCCCTCGTGTGTTACACACATATATTTTGTACCATTACGGGTAATATCGGTAACGTATATTAATATAAATATCGGTAACGTATTTTGTATTTATACTATTTATACATTTTCCGTCTTCTCAACAATTATTCTTATCCTATTTGAGCAAATTTTTTTTCAATCTTTGTATTTTTATGTTCATTTCACGTGCTTTCATTACACGTGTCGATTACATATATTCTTATGTGTAATATTATAAAATTCTTACGTATTTCTATTATTTATTTTTATAACTTGTTCGAATCCCATTTTGACACAAATATATTTTATACGTGTGATGTTGGTGTTTTCTATGTACGTGTGGATTACATTGTTGTATATATAAAATTAATGAAATATATTTTTTGTATATTGTATTTTGATTATTTATAAACATTTTTCCCGTTGATAAAATCCATTTTCGTATTTTCGTATTTATTTTACGTGCGATGCATGTGTTTGCAGTGCGCATGTTGGCTGTATTCTCTTTCAAAATGAAATTTATGAACTGTGTGTGTTTAGTTTTATTTGAGCATGAAAACTCTAATTAAAATTTAAATTAAACTAGTTCTATTAAATATATATTATATATTATAACGTATGCATTTAATTTAAATAAAAACTATTAATAAATTGTGTGCACACACGTAGTACACACATGCACGTGCTTTCTCACTCTTGAATTTTTGGCCGGAAATACTTGAGAGAGAGGAGAGAGAGGGGTATGTTAGTGGGTAGTTAATTAGGTTAGTGGGTAATTAGTTAAATCCTCATTAAATTAATTAATCCCTTTTTAAACCCCCTCACCCTCTTCTCCTTTTTCCTTCTTCTCTTCTCTGCCATTTCCGAAAACCCGAGCCACCTCATTCACTTCCCCCCACTCACTCACCATGCACACATATATATATAATCTTATACTATTACTCCATTCATATATATATATATATATATATATATATATATATATATATATATATATATATATATATATATCCCAATTTTCAATAAGTTGCATTGCTCTCTGACTTAAACCCTCCAATATTTTAGGACATTTCTTGCTAAGCCTGAAGCCGTTGGGTCCAACAATGGGTTAGGCAAAAATTTTAAAAAAAACAACTGTTGCCAAAACCAGATCAGCTGCTACTCTCATATACTTCATACACAATCTCATTCAACCTTCATAATATTCGTCTTCTTCCGACAAGTACAGATTACTAGTCAACAATCTAACACCCAAAACAAAAACATAATGAATATCAACTAAAACCATAAAAACATTATCAACAAACCCACTGCATCCACACTCATCCATCCACATTCTTTTCGACATATATTATCATCAAACCAATAAAAACAACAAAGACCTATAACTTTAATCAATTACATATAAATATATACACAACATTAATTAAGAATATGATGCAACAAGAGAAAAGGGAGCTTCCTCCAATAAATACCTGCAAGATTTATAAAATTCAAACAAAGGAGATTATTATTGTAAGTCTACAAACTTCAAATACTTCACCCCGTTAGAATTTTACCTCAACAGTTCATCAAAATTATCGTTGGAACACTCTTCATCGGTTGGAACAACTTCTTCTGGATGGTTGCCCTAAAATAAATGACAAGTTTGATTTAGTCAACATTTTATATATCAACTTCAAAATACAAAGCAAGATTGAAAATTTAAAATATGTTAACAAAAGGATGAAATATATTACCCCTCAACTAAGGTTGGACAATTTCTTGAATCATGTCCAGTTACGTGCATGCCGCATGTCTTGCACCTCTTGGTTTTTTGTGAAGTTGCTCTCTTATTGGCTTCAATATCTTCCCTTTAGGCCTTCCCTTTGTAATGCACTGTCGAGGGTCCCTCACACGTACATGTGCATGTCCACTACCCTCAACATGGGGTTGTGCACTACCATGGGGTTGTGCATGTATATCTTCATGGAGTTCTGCACTACCTTCAGGATGTATTTGTAGACGAGAAACACCATCAATGCCTTTGAGCATAAGATCGAGCATGTGTTTGTAACTTTTATCGAAGGAACAACCATGATCGACCATTTATTTTGCATGACGACTTAATTCACAATAGCAAGAAGCAAAATTCTAGCTACTGCCTTCATATGGTAAAGATGTATAGCTTCTTCTCATGACATCCTAAGTACATCTTCTTTTAATGTATATATCTGGTAGAGAAGTGTGAAGACTGAATCGAAGAACCGCCAAAATATTTTTTCACGGAATGCCTAGGAAGTCAAACATGAGACAACCACAAGTGTCAATATGACAAAGTTTGCATAATTGAATCAACCTCTCCGGTTCCGATTCTCCACAAAGCATCACATGGAAGGTTGAACTATCCGGTGTGTCAAGATTGACAACGAAAGTCACATTATATAATAAGCTTTTTCTAACTTCATCTTGGAATATGTAGAAAATTTTCAAAGTGTATATTCGCGCCATATGTTCTTCCAAAGCCCATTGGGTCTTCAATTTCGGTATCCTTTCACGGTTTTGATGATTTTCTTTAAGTTCATCGTGTCTTTGCTTTGCTAAAAATCGACCGAAGGAGTACTTCTTTTCTTTATGATTCTTTAAGGAAGAATGCACAGACTCAACCCGTTAGCTACTCAACATGCCGGCCCAAAATGAATCTCTTGCATAGATGGGTATCCATTTATAATGAAATTCAAATAGATCATTCAACCATTTGTGATTCTCAACTCCGTACTTTAGAAGCACTAATTTCTACTTCTCTTTGAAATCATGTACATATTTGGAATCATAGATTACAATTTTCAAATCATCCCTAAACTTATTGACATCATTCGATATACGCACCCCACCTCCTACGGTAACTTATCCAATTTGTGCCAAATGCAACACCGATGTCGAGTATCAGGAAAAACTTTCTTCACTACAACGACAATCCCACGATCCTGGTCCGTCACGATGCCGAATGAAGCATGATTCATTACTCATAGCCACTTTTCAAAGAACCACACAAAAGAAGATGCATTCTCATTTCGAATGAACCCACCTCCTAAGAAGTTGATTGCCAATGATGATTTATTCCAACAAATGGAACAAATAATATTCCATATCGGTTCGTGTTGTATGTCGCATTAAAGCAAAGTACATCCCCAAATTCTTTATAGTTTATCCTAGAAGTACCATCCACCCAAGTACAATAAGACAACCAGCCTTCGAGATCTACTTGGAAATTGTCACGCCCCGCTTCCCAAAAGAGAATACGGAATACGGATACGTGACTAAGCCCAGCGAATGATTTTCATCTTCCATAAGCTGTTCAAGAATCTTTACAATATTTTACAAGAATAATCAGAGTCGGAAGCAAAAGAATCAACCAAGCATGCACATATGAACCAAAATACCAACAAGAATACTTGAAACCAAAATATATTAATCTCAAATAATCCAGATCTGAATAAGTCAAATATCCTGGGTCACATTGCCCAAATACAAAATAAATCCAAGTACAAGATACATTTGTTCAAAGCAAGCAATAAGAATAATTATAGCAAAAATTCCAGCATCTAGTATCCCATCTCGCCTATTCCATCAGGCAGCTGATCTCCAAAATATGCAATTTAACAATTGCAGGAATAGAAAAATAAAACAAACTTCGGTCAATGCAAGTTACGGCCGCTTATAGTGCAGGATATAAGTACATGGGAAAACTAACAAATAACATGGAATATGCATGATAACAAAATGGAATAACTAGCAAGACAAGACAACAAGTGTTAGTGACATGTATCAGGTGTCAAGTGAACAAGTATCAAGTGTCAAGTATCAAGTGATCAAGTACAAGTTGCAAGTATCAAGTATCAAGTGAACAATTATCAGGTATCATGTATCATGTACAAGTAATCAAGTATCAAGTGTCAAGTGATCATATTCAAGTCTTGTATTATTACTATCTAGGTAGCACTTCATGCATCCATACTTTTACTACATGGTTGCTAAGTCAACACAGTTTCGTTTTAGATTGCATAGTGGACCATAGAGGGCATTGTACTCAGGGACAAGCTCTCGAGTAATCAAGCTCCAAGTAAACAGATAAACAAGCTCCAAACAAGCTCCACATAACCAAATAACAAGTTCCAAATAAGCTCCAAATACCCAAAATATCAAGCTCTATGTCAAGTGTGCAAGTGCAAGTAATCACGTGTCAAGCTCCAAATAACCAAATATCAAGCTCCAAATATCATGTAGGATCAATAGATCCCCTTCCGAGTACACGTTTCTGAATTATCCACTATTAGATCTTTCCCTTAAACCCCGACTTGATTATTTGTTATTATTAATATCAAACAAGCATGTATGTGTCACGAAATAGGGCAAGTATATCATAGCATGATCAATTAACAAGTTCAAGATGAAGAATAAACATGTACGGGTGCAAGATAACACATAAAAGGATAAAACAACGAGATTTCTAGTTCAGGACAGCAAGACAGTACTGCACTAAAATAGGGATTCTCGTTGCCACAAACATGAAAATCTAAATCCGTCAAAATTTATAGAAAATAGACTCCCGATCGAATCCAGCGAACATATATAAGTCACATAGTATTTCACAAAAACGTAACTCAAAATAGGTTTGAATCCAGAAAACACGTTCAGCCAGAAATCAGAAGATGGTATTCAAAGTCAGGAAAACAGCATGAAAACTCACAAGTTAAATCTACGAAAAATCTGGGGTATTTCCCTATATGTGTAGTAAAAGAAAATCAAGTTTAGTAATTTTCCAACAAGAAAAGAGTAGTCAAGTAAAATCAGAAAACAACAAGACAAGACGGTTTTGTAATTATAGAATCATGAACATTGCAGTACGAAAACATCAATATCTCACAAACCATAAATTGAAATCCAAATCTGCCAAAAAGGTAATAAAATAGATAAAGTAGGCTAACTTTCATATTCAGAAATATTTTAGAGACAGCAAGTAGAATTAGGACGAAAATTAGGTTCTTTACTGAACAGTAGTAAAATTCTGTATGTAAAATCTTTATTTGCAAGCATGAAAAGGTTTGTAAAACTCCTCAAATAAATCCACCAAAATTCTGGATAAAACCCAATCAAGTCTAGAAGCACTGAACAAAATTTCAGATCAAAATAATAATTTTAACACCACAATAAAAATAGATTACTCTTCAGAATTTATCAAAAACAAAATCTGTAAACCTTTCGACACAACTACAGTAAAATAGACATAACTCTCAAACCGTAAATCAAAACTGAGATCCGTCAAAAGGGTTGGAAAATAGACAGAATTCTCTACAAATCATGTTCACAAAATAGTTTCAAATACTGACCTTAATAGGGTCTAAAAAACTGATCAAAACTGAAAAGCCAGCAAAAAACGAAAATATCGCATATGCACAAAATCCACTAGTTCACCTAGAACTCATCCAAAACTCAACCAAACATGAGATAGAGTATACTAGATGTCCATGAAACATGATATAGGGTATTTCACAAGTCCACAACAAGTCTACCACAAATCACACGAACGAGCACAAGAAAACACATGAACAACACGCATATATGCAACAAAAAGTGGTCAATCCTATGTTATATCATGTCATGTATGTCGCGAGGAAACTATGGTCAAGATAACACAATAGAGACAATATCAACAAGGGGATTCACAAACAAATTGTCTCTAGAACCCAACTACAGTACAAGCAGTATTTAGTACTTGTATTTACAAAGGAATTTAATACAAGTCACTTGCCTAAAAGACGATGATGAGAACGGAGCAAGAACAAGAATAACGGGAATGGATCCTGGGCACGAACACAACGATCGCACAACCCACGAACCATGAACGAGAACACAACGAAACCAAACACGGGCGACCCACGAACAGAATAAATGAACAAGCCCACCAACAAAACTCGAGACCACACCCTAACACGTGCAAACTCTTGTGCACGCAAAACCGAGAGAGAGAGAGAGAGGGAGACAGCAGCCTAGGGCAGTCAAAGTGGCTGCGATGGGAGGTCACGGCGCAACTGGCTACCAGCGTGGGGTTTGCTAGACTAGTGCTGGGCTGATGGCGAGCGGCTACGTTGATGTCGCTGGGTGAGATAGCGATAGAGGTGCAGTCGCGGCTGGCGTCGCTCGGGAGGAGCACAGGGAGACGCTACTTCAGGTTGCTGCGTCGTCGACGAGGCGCAGCACAGGGGAGAGGCGGAGGTCAGGGAGAGATGGGTTCGGGGTACAGTGGTGTGGAGGATGAACGGGAGAGGGAGATGCAGGGGCGGAGTGCGAAAGAGGGTGCAGTCGAGAGCACAAGGTAGAGGAAGGCGACGCTGTTGCAATGGCGCGACAGGGAGAAGGGAAGGATCGGGAGGAAGGTGAATAGCCGCAAGGTAGTATATGGGTTGAGCGGCTGAATAGGGTTAAGAGGGGGAAGGTGAACAGGCAGAGAAACAGGGTTTATATAGGTGATAGAATATTAGGGTTTAGGTTTAGGGTGCAGGTGAGGAAGACGGGTAGGGTATTTGAGTTGCAAACGGGTATGGGTAGAATAAAGTATTGGATAGGGTTATTATTGGGTTTGGGTGTTAAACGGGTTGTGGATATTTGGGTTAGGGGTTTTAGGTTAAAATGGGTTTAAAGGGTATAATGGGTTTGGGTAAAATCCAATAGGGAAGAATAGGGTTTTATAGAAATACTAGTAATAATAATAATAAAAATAATAGAAAATAATAATAATAATAACAGTATTAAAAATAATAGTAATAATAATAATAATACCGAGAACAATAACAATAATAAGAAAAACGATAAAAATAATAATAGTTTAATAATAACAATAGTAGTAATAATAATAGAGATCAAAGTAACAATATCAAAAATAGGATTTGTATTACAATGTAAAATTCATAGAAAGTAGTTACCATAAAATTATAGATTGAAAAATTAGATTTCAATAGAAGAGTCAAAAATACATCTTGACAAAGCAATTTTGAAAGCAGAGAAATAATTTACAAAAATTTTAAATACAGAAAATACACAAAAATACGTTTGGAAAAAACAGGGGTTACAGAAATCATTAAAAAATGAAGGATCCATCAATTTTTTCGATTAAAAAAATCATTGAGAATGTTCTCGTCGTGTCCTTTCATCGCTTCGTGCGAGTCTCTAAGTAGATTTCTAGCATCTTTTTCGGTGAATCCTATTTTATCGTGACCACCACTAGCACTTTCGAAGAAGAGCATTTGTTTACACGTAGGGATATTAGCTTGGGTCATTTGAACCGTTTTCTTCTATCAGTATTCGGCACCGAACGGTTTCGGGGCAAAAGATGTCTTCTACCAGGTGAAGTAAATTCGTGATTGTGTGGTTCATGAAATGAATACAACACCCATGTATTACTTTCTTCGTTCAGTTTTACATGAACGACAACTTTGCAACCCATTCTAGAAGTAGATCTCCGTTTACCTTCACTCGTTGAAGTCCCTTCTTTATTACAAAAAAAAGACTTATCCACGACTTGGGTTCTCTTGTATTTATTCACACCCTTACTCATTGTGAAACCCCTACATTTAGCATATGACGAATAAAAGTTCTCTGCTTCACCTAAGGTATGTAACGTCATACCTATCTTTGGTTTGAGGTCCTCATCAACTTGCGGCATGCATTCACCAATTTGTTGTGCACACATAAATTATCGCAGGCAACAGAATATCCTTCATCACTGTCCATATCTAACATAGAGAATAATATAACAATTATCAATACACTAATCATATAGAGACAATCACACTATTTGCATATATTTAAATACGAAACAAGATACGTGGAAAAATCACACAAACGAGATCCAAAAATTTTCAACTTTACAAGTAGGTCGGAATCAACACACACAAGCCAACACAACTTTTGGAAGCGAGTTTGAACTCACGATTGCGAGATACGGCAATGTATCGCTTTATTCCAAATTAAAAGCAAACAAAATCATACACGGTCGTATCTTGCAAATCATGAATCGAAACTCATTTCTATAAGTTGTGTTGGCTTGTGCATAGTGTGTCCAACCTACTCACAAAATTTCGTATTTTTTGGATGTCGTTTGTGTACTTTTCTAGTGAAAAGTCACTCAAGCCCCGGTGAACGACGGCCGTAACTATAACGGTCCTAAGGTAGCGAAATTCCTTGTTGGGTAAGTTCTGACCTACACGAAAGGCGTAACGATCTGGGCACTGTCTCGGAGATAGGCTCGGTGAAATTATAATTGTTGTTGTTGTTTGATACACGGGACAAATATGCACAAATGGCATCAAGAAATTCTTAAACTTTGCGAGTAGGTCAGACTCACCACGGACGCACCAACACAACTTGTATAATTGAGTTTCGACTAACGGTTTGCAATCTACAACACTATATCGCTTTCACTCACGAAAAAGAGTTGCAAGCGATATACGGCCGTATCTTGCAAACCGTGAATCGAAACTCACTTCTATAAGTTGCGTTTGCTTGTGCATGATGAGTTCGACCTACTCGCAAAAATTTAAAATTTTTGGATCTCGTTTGTGTGCATTTACAAAAGAACGAACGATAAAATCTACAATTACAGCTATAATTTGGAAAAACAACTATTTCTATAATTACCAAAAAACTATATACAATAGACATTAAATAACTAACTACGCATCACACAAAAATTGTTGACTCAAAAATTTAACAAAAATTCAATCAACCAACATAGCTACATCTACTAAGCTAGAATAGAATGAATACCTTGCACAATGTGGGTCTCTGAGAATGAGTGAGAGGAAATGGTAGTGCTATTGTAGACGGAGGAGGAGGACTAGGGTTTAGGAGAGCTTGTTAGGATTTGGTGTAACCCCTGTTCCCGTATACATGAATTTTTCCGTGTATTTTCTGTATTTAAAATTTTTATAACTTCTTCTCGCTTTAAATTCTTTTTTTTCAACAATTACATTTTAATTTGATCGAATTTTAAAAAAATATTATTCTGATTTCTAAGAAATTTTCTATTTCATTTTATTACTCGAAAATTATATTTATTTCGAATAACGGTGTATTTTAATTTTATTTTATATTCCTAATTGTTCGACTATTTACTTTTTGGCCCAAACCAATTATATTTTCTTTTAGATTTTAATAAAATTGTTAAACTCAAACCCATTTTGATATGTATATATATTATCATTACTGCTATTTACTTTTGAATGTTTATTATTTTAATCTATAGCCCATTTTCTTATTGGATCTTTACCCAAAACCCAATACCATTTCCCCTATTGGACCCCAAACCCGAAACCCGCTACCCATTCTAATCTTATATATAATCCCTTGTAAATTATCCTAACCCTAAACTTAATTACCCCCATTCTACCCTAGCCACCCCCACTAATCTCTCCCGATCTCTTCTCCCCTGTGCTGCACCCTAAACCCATCCTGCACCCTACTTCCCCGTCCTTGTCCCTCCTCCACCCTGCACTCCACTGAACCCTGCCGACTCCCGTCTTCGAGCCCCTGCAACCCACCGTTAAGCCCTCCACAGTCACCTGCATCCTCCCGCTCACCCTACCCAATGCCGTCATTCACCATTGCCATCACCCACCTTTGAGTGCCGTCGACTCCACCGCCGAAGCCCCCATTGCCGAAGCTTCCCTTCTCCTCCTCCTCGTTCTACTGCAGTCAAGCCCCAACCTCGAGCCTCACCGTCAACACACCAGCGCTCCTCGCCGTAGCACCCCCGCCTCCTTTCGTCGCCGCCCAGTGCTCCTATGCACCGCTCGCCCACTGTGCAGCCGAAGCCTTTGGTGTTGGCTGTTTGACAATCATCCATGATCATCAAGATCTTGGTCGTCCGATCCCCACCTGATCTTGATCTTCACTCGCGATCTCAGCCGTAGATCATCTCGATCTTGATCGTCATCAAGATCCGTGCATTTGTGTTCATCGCCTGGGTTCCATTCCCATTATTCTTTCGTCGGTTTCGTCGTCTTCTCAAAGGTAAGTAACTTGTATAATTTTTGTTTGTATACAAGTACAAAATACCTCATGTAGTCTTGCTCTTATTTTTGTGTTCGTTCTCGTCATGATCTCTTAATAAATCTTGATCTCGTTGTTTGATCCATCCGTAGTCTTGATTAATCATCATAGTTGTCACACACATGACATGAAAATAAACTAGATCTAGATAGACTCTTTATGTATGCATATATGTTCTTCGTGATTTATGATAGGTTGTGTTTTTTGTTGTTAGCTTGGTGTATTAGTTGTGTTATCTTGTAGTAGAGTTGTTAAATACCCATATCATGTTGATTTGAATGTTTAATATATCATGTCTTGCACCATATTCTAATTTGAATCTATTCTAGATAAGTTGTTTCATTAAATGCATGAAAGGAAATTTCGTTTTGTTGCTACCCTGATTTGATTCAACGTTTTAGACCATACTAAGTTCAATAAAAGAAATTATTTTATGAATACGATTCATAGGACTCATTGTCTATTTTTCAGAACTTTCGACGGATCTCAGTTTTGATGTTTGATGTGTGAGTTATCACTGTTTTACTGCAGTTGTGCTGTAATTTCCTGATTCTGATTTATGAGATTGCTGCATGTTATATTATTCTAAAACTGATATTAGAAGTAAGATTTTGATTTAATATTTTTCTGGGTATGACTAAACATGACTAGGATCAACCCCTAATTTTTATAGATTTATTTAATGACTTTTATGACTTATTCAATGCTTGTGAATATATTATTCTAAAACTGATGTTAAAAGTAAGATTTGGATTTAATATTTTTCTTTGTATGAATAAACATGATTAGGATCAACCCCTAATTTTTATAGATTTATTTAATGACTTTTATGAATTATTTCATGCTTGTGAACAAACCAATATATTTCCAAACTGCATGTTGTTAAGTAAAGAACCATTTTTTCAACCTGATTCCAGTCACTGTTGGTTAAAACTTTGTGAATATGAAATATAGCCTACTGTGTCTATATTACTACACTTTTGACGGATTTGGATTTCGAGTTATACTTTGTGATCTATCACTGTTTTAGTACAGCTGTTTCTAAAATTTCATATTCATAAACTTGCTGTATCTTTCTGTTTTCCGAATTTATTTGACTATTATATCTTTAATGAAATATTATGAAAATTTATTTTCTAATACTAGAAATTCTAGGAAATATTCTAGATTTTTCTTAGATTTAATCAGTAAGTTTTTATGCTATTTTCATGCTGATAAATACAACTTTGCGATTTCTGGCTGAATATGAATTCTGTATAAAATGATGTTTTGAACCATGTTTCTGTAGTTGTTATATGACTTGTATATATGTGCTAGATTCGGCCGAGAGTCTATTTTCTAAATTTTCTGACGGATCCAGGTTTGCATTTTTGTGGCAACGGGAATCTTGGTTTTGGTGCAGTCATGTCTTGCTGTCCAGAATTGAAAGTCTCATTGTCCTAGCCTTTTATGAGTTGTTTGTCACCCATGCATGTTTTTGTCTGACCTGAACCTGTCGCTTGTTCTTTCCATTTTCTTCTTGCCCTGTTTTTGCACGTATATGCCTGCTTAAATAATAATAATTAATAACAAGCCGGGATTAAGGAAAATACCTTGGTAGTAGACAATATAGGTATGTGTACTCAGAAGGGGGCCGTGTTTCCTAATTTATGTTTGATTCATTAACCTGTTTTACTTTATGTTGATTCATGAACCTGTTGTACTTTATGCTTTGATTCATGAACCTGTTATGTTACTACCTGGTTCATGAACCTGTTACCTGTTATCTGTGCATGACGCCTGAGTACACGGCCTTATAGAAACCCACCACTAGATCTAAATATAAATTGCATGAATGTGGCAACCATGTGGTAAAATTTGGGATGCATGAAGTACTACCTAGATAGGATTAAATACAAGACTTGAGAATAACATGATCACCTGCATAATCCTGTTACCTGTACATGCTACTTGACATCTATTATATGTTTACCTGCTGGCATGCTACCTGATATCTGTCACATGTTACATGCACCTGTTATCTTATCATGTCACTTGATTCTGTTTCTTGATTAGGAGTTAGATATTCAACCTTGTTGTCACGTCCATTCCATGCTTATTCAGTACTTGTTTCTTGCTGTTACTCTATACTTGTTCAATCTATTTCTGTACTTGTTGTCTGCACTACAAGCAGCCTGTAACTTGCATTGACGAGTGCTTTGTTTCTATTTTTCACTTCCTGCAATTTGTTAAACTTGCAGACTTTGGTGATCAGCTGCCCGAGAGAGTAAGTGACCAAGTATTCTAGGCTGACTGGAGTTTCTTGCATTAGTTTATTTCCTGTTTGAATAAATTGTAATTGCTACATGGATTTTGTATTGGGCAGTTTGTCCCAGAATTTATAACCTGTTTCAAGATCTGATTATTTGAGATTAAGTATTCTTATTTTCAAGTAATTCCTGTTGGTTATATTAATTTGTTTCATGCATGCGTGGATGGTTATTCCTTTTTATTTCTTGTTTACTTCTTGTTATTTCTTGTGACTTGTTGAAAGATCCTTACAGGTTATGAATGGTGAAAGCCATTCGCTGGACTTAGTCACGTATCCATATTCCGTATTCCTTTTTGGGAAGCGGGGCGTGACATTAGGGTTAGGATTTTTTTGGTTTGGGAGATTCAAAGGAAGAGTGCAAGAGTTTGAGAAGAGGTAGAGAGTGAATGAAAGAGTCAAGTGAAGGAGGAGGAGCTAGGTTCGGGAGCACGAGAAAGAAAGAAAGAAAGAGAGTATACTGAGTGTGAGAGATAAAGTAAAGTGTTTTAAAACACTTGTATAACCTAAGCCGTTGTAAAACAATACGACATAGGTTATATACACATGCCATTGTGTGAAGCAACGACCAAGGTTGGAAGATGGATTTCGAAGTACTGAGGTTAAATTTTGCCAAAAAAACAATACAAGTTGATCAGTGGCGAGCAAGAGCGAGTTTGAGAGAAAGGCTAAGTGAAGAGTTATTTGGGGGCAAAATTCCAATTTTACCCCTCTGAAGTTAAGTGATGGCGAGGGGAAGATGGGAGAGGAGCTGATCCTATATATATATATATATATATATATATTACAATAATAATAATAATAATAATAATAATAATAATAATAATAATAATAATAATAATAATAATAACAACAACAATAATCATAATAATAATATAATAATTGTAATAATAATAATAATTATTAGTATTTTTTTATGTATTTTAATAATAGATATCTATATAATAAAACACAAAGCAAAACTATCAAGTGGCTCTCATTCATTTGGAAGAAAATCAACGGTGTAGATTTTTGCTCCCAAAAGACATTTCCCCCCAAATGTTTCCCCCAAAATTAAAAAATTTTCCCCCAAAACAAAACAACTTCTTCATTTATTATTCTCTCCCTCAGTCTTCCTCTCTTTCTCATTTTTCATAATTCTTTCTCTCTTTCTTCTCTTTTTTTTTACCCAGGTATGTCAACAAAAAAAAACAGTGAATATTTTTTTTGGTTATGCAATTTCAGATTATACTTTTTTTTTTCAAATTTTTAATTATGTTTTTTTCCAGATTATGCTTTCATAACTCAATAACATTCACTACCATATTTGATCTGATTGTATAATACTTCACTGAGTAATTGTTTTAGATTAGAATGCTTCACTCAGTTAATTTTAATTAGAATGCTTTTTTTTATTATGCAATTTCGGATTATGCTTTTTTTGAATATTTGGGCATTTGTTGCTTTGAAAGATCGTTGAAAATTCTTTTGTAATCCCTGCTTTTCATTTTATGTATTTTGGAGTGTATTTTTTATTTTTGTGTATTTTTATCTCTCTTGTATTTTTCCGGATTGTATATTAAATTTGTTTTCAATATATATTCTTTTTATTTCATTTTTGAGCTCCTTGTGTTGTTTGTTCGTTGTTTTGGTTCATTTTCGCCATTTTGGTTACTTTTCTTCATTTTTGGCCTCATTACCTTCATTATAATTTTTCCATGGTGATGTGATGGATATTTTGTGGTGTTTTCTCAAATCTATGATTTTTGACCCCTAATGAGATTTTTAGGAGCCATAGAATTCACTATAAATTATATCCCCAATTGAAATATATCCAATACCCATTACCCATTTGTATACCGATTACTACATATTGATACCCACTACCCATTAACCCACATTAATCCCCATATATAAATACCCCTAATCCTAAAACCCTAACCCTAATCTCTTTTTCCTCTCTCCCTCTCCTAAGAAGCATCCCGACCCCCTCTTTTTTTTTCCTTTCCACTTCCGGCCTGCACTTGTCCCCCTCCAAAACCGAGCCTCCCCTCCTAGCCTCTCAACCGGCCACCACTACTCCTTAATCCGACCACCATAAACCATATACAACTCCATCATCTCCTCCTTGCATAGCCGGCACTCAACTAGCACCCAAAACACCATCAACCATCATCCATCCCTTCTTTTGGAGTTTCTTCAAGTGGGTATGACCCACTTTGGTTTGTTGCATCAAGGAGTTCGTTCGTAAGGCGTTTTTGTTCGTTGGTTGCTTGGATTCGCGCTTGGAGAAGATATCGTTCGTGGGTTTTGTTTCTAGGACAAATTGCATCGCGTTCATCTCCATTACAAGGCAAGTAACTTGTACTACAATTCATTAGGTTGATACAAGTCAAAAAGTTCAGATATAGTGTAGTTGGGTCTAGAGACAACCAAAATTTTTGTTTTCCTTGATGGGTTTGTCTCTATTGTGTTAATTTGGCCATAGATGACTTATGACACCAATTTTGATAGGAGATAAACTAGGTTGTGCCCAAAACTTGATTTTGATGCATGTATGTGGATCTTTGCATGAATTGTGTTTGATTGAATGCCCATGTGAAATATTAGGCCTGGACTTGTTAATAATCCCTAAAACATGATGTTTAGATGTTTGGTAGGTTTTATTTCAAGTTTGAAAGTGTTTGGATGAATATTGTGAAAGTTATGATGTTCTTGATTAGAGGTGTGAAATCTGTGTTTGCTGCATGTTCTGTTTTGATTACTGTTTTCGTCCATGCTACAGTCCGAATCTTAATTCCAAAATAAAAGATGAATTTTAGATGATTTTGTCTATTTTCAAACCCCTACTGGTTTTACTTGATTTGGATTTCGTATGACTGAGATATGAAGGTTTTGGTACAGACGTGTCGATCAATTCCAGATTCTGTTTTGGGTTGATTTTGTTAACAAATTATTTTCAAGAACTATTCTGTACATAATATCTTGAACTAATATTTTGCTCAGTGTTTTCTTATGATATTAGGGACTACCCAGATTTTTCATGAATTTTAAAGACAAGTTTTGTGTGGTGTTTCATATTCTTTTCTAAAATCTACTCATGCTGTAAATTGCGTGCTGTTCAGTAAAGAACTCTGTTTTCACTATAATTCTTTATACTGTATGAAAATTCTTTGTGAAATATGAAAGTTAGAAAATTCTATCTATTTTCATGTCCCTTTGGCAGAATTGGATTTCGATTCACTGGTTGTGAGATATCTCAGTTTTTGTACAACAGTGTTGAGATTTCCAGATTCGCTAAACTATGTTTTCGTGTTGTTTTCCTATTTTTGATGACTTATATATTCTTCCTGGAAAATTATGAAATTCTATATTTTGAATCTGGACATATAGGGGATTACCCAAGATTTTTCGTGGATTTATTTAATATGTTTTTATGCTATTTTCATGCTCTTGAATTCGTTTTCCTGATTTCTGACTGAACATGTTTTCTGTCTTCGAACTTGTTTTGAGCTGAGTTGTTGTGAACAAGTATGTAACTTAATTATATGTGTTGGATTCGTGTGGATGTCTAGTTTTCAGATCCTTCAACGGATCTAGGTTTGACTTTCTGTAGAGTCCAGAATCACTATTTTAGTACTGACTGGTCATGCTGTCCTGATTATAAACATACACTGTTTTGCTCGTATATGTGACTGTATATTACCTATGCATGCTGATTTGTCTCCGTGAACCTAATACTGATATTACCATGTTATATTGACATTATTTCGTACACATTCATGTCTGTTTGATAACCATAATAAAAGTAACCAAGCCGGAGTTTATGGGAAGATCTAGTAGTGGATAATATAGAAACGTGTACTTGGAAGGGAACTAGTATTCCATACTGATACTGTTACTGTTACTGTTTACTGACCCTGTCTACATTGCTTCTTCTGTAAGAAGGTGTAGAGTAGAAGAGGACCTCTTGGTTCTGACTGCTACTGTTACTGTTACTGCTACTGTTACTGATACCTGAGTACACTGCCCCATCATGGTCCCCTATGAAATCTTACTAAGCGAAACTGTTTGTTGTAGCAACCATGTGATAAAAGTTGGGGCGCATGAAGTGCTACCTAGATAGTAATCACACAAGACTGTAAGAACATTAAACTGACACTGTTAGACTGTTACTGTTAGACTGAGACTGTTATACTGAGACTGTTGGACTGATACTGATATTCTGTCATCCTGATTCACTGATATACTGAGATACTGTTACTAGAGACTGTTAAATACCTTATGACACTGCCTTGACATAAAACAACTGTACTGTCAGCATACCTTGCTAGATGTTACTGTGATGCATTATGACATGTTATTAGTTTCCCCATGTGCTTGTATCCTACATTATTTGTGACCCGCGACTTGAAATTGACGGGTATCTTGTTTTTTTTTTTCCATCTTTCCCGCATTCTATTAAATTGCAGATTTTGGAGATCAGCTGCCAGATGGAATAGGCGAGATGAGATATTAGTTGCTGGAGCTCTTGCTACATTTATTTATTTTCCTATTGCTATTTGAACTTTGTATCTGTTACTTGTATTCTTTGTATTTGGGCAATGTGAGTTCAGATCAAGACTATTTGAGATTAATATAATTTTATTTCAAGTATTCTTATTGGTATTTGGTTCATATGTGCATGTGGTTGACTTTTCTGACTTCTGACTCTGATTATATTGTGATATGTTGTAAAGAATTCCTGAACAGCTTATGGATGATGAAAATCATTCGCTAGGCTTTTGTTACGTGCTCGTCTTCTGTATTTTTGGGAAGCGGGGCATGACATCTTTAATTGACTCGCTTGATCGTACTTTTATGAACAAATTCATGCTTAATCCCTGTATTTGGGTTTTTATAGCTGCAAAATTGTATCTTGATCTGCTTTGCTACAATTTCACTTCACGTATACATGGTTAACTACATAAGAAAACAAACAAGAGGGAACTAACTCATGCAGTTTGAGGTGTTAACTGTAACTCATGCAGTTAGAAAATGAATTTCTACTTATGTTAGACTCAAAAAAAAAATTCTTATGCTCAAGTCACACATAGCAAGAAATTTTCGATTCACTACTGTTGTAAATTTACAATACTATTTTTGAATCCCGAGCTACTGACAAATAATCCTGCAATATACGAACCAATAAACATCAAGATCACTTCATAATCCTACTTCAAAGTAAATCAATACATCAACGTCTACTAGCAAATAAACATCTATATAAATCATCTCTTACCGTTTACATGATTTTTCATATGTTGTATCGTTCCGAATACGTGTCGTAGGCACGTGCCCACGAGCATACCTAGTTTATATATATATATATATATATATATATATATATATATATATATATATATATATATATATATATAATTAGAGGGAAAAGAGAAAAAATATGGTGATATGACATGACATTGCCATTTGGTTTGCCAAATTTGACAAAAAAATGGCCATTGCCAAATTTGGCAACCCAAAAGAGAGGTTGGTATAGAGGATTTTAGCCATTTAGAGCATCTGTAGACGTTTGCCAAATATGCATAATGGCTGAAAACGGAGCTGCAGTCGTTGGCCAAATATGCATATTATGCATATTTGGCTACAGTAGATTGCCAAAAATGAGAGAAGATTTGAGAAATATCCATATATGAGAGACGACACTTCAAGTGTCGTCCCTCGAAAAGAAATTAATTTTTTCAATTAAAAACAACCCAAAAATAGCACAAACCCCTCGGACGGCACTTCGAGTGCCGTCCCTTGCCCCCATTTTGTCAGACAACACTTCATGTGCCGTCCCACCGCTGTAGAAAATTTTTGCAATTTTCTATTTTTTTTTGCAATTTCTGAAATGTTTTTGTATTTTTTTGTAACTTTTTCGTAAATTCTGAAATGTTTTTGTAATTTTTTGTGATTTTTTCGTAATTTCTGAAATGTTTTTGTAATTTTTTATAATTTTTTTGTAATTTTTTATTTGCACTTCGAGAACGAATTTTTTCCCATCTATGTCGGATAGCACTTCGAGTGCCGTCCCTCCCTTCCGCTTTAATTTTTTTTTTTATTCCTCCGACGGCACTTCGAGTGTCGTCCCTCCAATTAAATTTTTTTTTTAATTTTTTTTCGCTCCGACGGAGCTTCAAGTGCCATCTCACAAATTTTAAGTGTTTTTTTTTCCAATGGCACATGAAGTGCCGTCGCTTATTATTTTAGTATGAAAAGCTAAAAAATAGCTTTTGACGACTGCAGCAAAACTTCGATTGCTATTTTCATTTATGCATATATGCATATTTTATCCCTTCAATGACTACAGATGCTCTTAGGTTGCCAAATATGAATATGAAAACCTAAATGAGAGCTTGGTGTGGATGCTCATAGAGCATCTGTAGTCGTTGGCCATTTTTTGCAAAATTTACAAAATTTGGCAATAATCGAGCTGTGGTCGTTAGCTAAATACCTAAATTTTGGGTTTTGGGGGAACAGTGGTCGGCTATATTTGGCAGAAGATATAGGATTTTGGAAAATATAGCCAGACGAACGATGATCTTTCGTCCGTTCATTAAAATAAAAAATAGAATCGGACGAAAGATCACCTTTCACCGCTTCTTTTTTTATTTTAAATGTTGCGGATGGGAACCGTCTGATCATTTTTTTATATATAAAAAAATTGATCAGACGGGGAATCATTCCCCATCCGATCAAGTTAAAAAAATAATAATAATCTCGGACAGTAAAGGAAGAACCATCCAAGCATTTCTCTCCCAAAAAAAGCCTATAATTTTCTATGTAATTATCTCTATAGAAATTATTATGCAACTTTGTAGCTTTGAGATTTGTGTACATTTGTGGATCAAGGGCTAAGATGGAATGGTTCTATAGAAAATGTTATGCATACATTTGCATTCAAAAAAAGTTTGCTTTAATCTTTCTCAAGTTATTTTTTGGCTTATGACGACTGCAGCTCCAACTTATAATTTCTATATCTAAATGCCAAATACCCAAAATTTGGTTACAACGATTATAGATGCTCTTAGTGGCTATAGTTTGCATCATTGACTCATTGTTAAATTGGTGGAGAAATTTTTGGTTTTGATTTTCTTCCTTCAAATATTTTTACTTTATGTATAAAGAGGAGGAACATAAATAAAAGTAAAGGGATTTGGCTGTGTCTTCATCATTTGACCTTGTTAGAGAATCCAAAGCTCATGTTCTCATTCAAAGGTTTTGATTGACTTCGAAACTATTAGCAAGTTCAAGATGGCAATATGTTCATACAATGGAAAAATGGAAAAACAAAGCCTGAACTAGCTAATTGTTTTCAAAGTTCAAGCAATGTGAATAAACTATACAATGTTGGAAGGTTTCATAAGAGATGCAGAGAAAAATGTCAGCTATACCTTAGACTGCTGTGTAAATCACCCTAGTATTAGGAAATGTGGCCTCAAATAGATATAGGCGCAAGTTGGATTGGAGAAGAAGAGAAGACACGAAGCAATAAAGGCAGCTGAAGGAGTTACGGTCGACTGCAGTGGGGTGCAGTCAACCGACTTGGGCTCTTACGATCCCAGAGTGTGACAATTGACTGCACAGTCGACTGCCCGACTCTCGGGTCTTGGCAAGACGCATTGTAGTCGACCACAATTGGGTGCAGTCAACCGCAGTGGCCCAATATGTTATATTTGGGCTACGAGTTTTAGCTCCAATGAGCTGTATTTGTGTATATCTTTTAGGATTTTCTTTGGAGCTATATATAGCAATAGATGTGAACTCTAGGGTTAAGAACTGAAGAGAGAGAATTAGTGAGCCGTTATCATTGTATAACTTCAAGAGAGGTGAGTGCCGAGTGCTTCAAAGGTGAGAGAGAGAGATTGAGAGTTGTGATCTCTTTATAATCTATGTATTTCTTGAGAATTAAGAAGTATTGATTATCTTTGCATATTATTGTGTTCATGTGATTATGAGATCTTACGATTATTGTGGTGGCTGTTCTTCGTGCATCTAGGTCTAGGGCGTATCTATTTCTTGTGGTGTGTGTTCCACTATTAGCACTACAATTAGCATCATATTCTCTACAAGTGGTATCAGAGCAAATATTTCGTGATGGTCGATAGCAAGTTGAAAGTCGAAAGATTTTATGGAAGTGATTTCGCGATGTGGAAGATTCAGATGATAGCGTATCTTCGTCAAAAAGACCTAGATGATCCATTGTTTGATGAGAAGCCGAAAGGTGCAGACATGGATGCGAAGATCTTAGCGGCATGGAATCGTTTGGATCAGAAAATACTATGGCAGATTCAGTTGGGACTGAGCAAGAAGACGTTATTTCATATCTTGAAGACAAAGACCACAAAGGAGGCTATGGAGTTTCTCACGGATATGTTTGAGAAACCATCAGCATCTAATCAAATTATTCTTCTGGAGAAACTGGTTAATATGAAGTTTAGAGAAAGGGTTTAGTAGCAGAACATGTGAACACTTACTGTATGGTTTACAACGAGATGGAAGCTACATGATTGAAGTTTTCAGACAAGGGACAGTTATTGTTACTTCTATCCACTTTGTCTGATAGTTATGGTACGGTGGAACAGACTATTATATGCACAATGACAGATTCGACGACTCTGCAGGATGTGGTGAGTAGAATTTTGCATGAGGAGGTGAACTGGGTGAGAAGCATAGGATTTTCATCATCAGCTTCTAACGATTCCGCAATGTCAGTTGGAAAGAGACGTGAGAGATCTAAGAGCAGTCAAAGAAGAAAATGATCAAAGTCTGAGAGTGGGTCTAATAACAGCAATAAAGGACATGGATCTGAGTGTTGGTATTGTCACAAGAAGGGTCACATGATGTGCAGTTGTAAGGCTTATATGAAGAAGAAGCAGGAAAAATCAAAGGAAGTCAAACCAAAGGAAACCAATGTGGTTTCTGTTGAAAATGGTGAGTTATGCTTATCAGTCAGGGTGGAGATGGACACACGAGATTGGTGTATTGATTTGGGAGCTTCTTTTCATTGCACTTCGAGGAGGGAGGTGTTTGAGGATTACAAAAAGGGTTCTTTCGGAGATGTGATCGTGGAGAATGGTCAAAGGTGTCCTGTAGGTGGAGTTGGTACTGTTCACATAAAATTCAGTGATGATCAGAGTATTCGGGAGACAAGACATGTTCCAAACTAGAAGAAAAATCTTATCTCGATTGGAAAGACTAGACAAAGAGGATTTGTTTACTACATTTTGTAGTGGGGAGTGGTGTATAGCTGCAGGTTCAAGGGTGATAATAAGAGGGAAGCGCGAAGGAACACCGTATTTTCTTAGAGACGTGAGGGAAGTTTCTCCTATAGTTGACTCTCAACCGGGATCGAGTAGTAGGTTGTGTGGGGTGCAACCGAGTTCTTTCAGTTTGTGGGCAAATTCAGTGGTGGTTGCATATTAAGTGGAAGTTTCTGGGGATCCTAGAGAGCAAGACGTTGTTGCGGTGAGAGTTTTGTGATATGGCAGAATAAGCTTCAAGTCGCTCTTGTGAGGTAGATAGTACTGGTAACGATATGTGGAGTGATGTCAATGAGTGTAACTGAAATGAGGCTGTAGGGGTTGAGCAGTCAGCAATTTTGTGGAGGTGTCATTTGCGGAGGCTTCTAGTACAGAGGGTACATTAAGAGGCTTTGAACCATATCAGGTATTAATGGAGATTCTGTGAATTAAGGAGTCTTGTAATACGGAATCCGACACGGGCGATTGTTTCTCCATTATTCGTGCCCTATGCGATTGGTGGGGCACATTCTTCATGAACCTTTGAGGGGTAGTTGGTGCACTCCACGTGGTGGAGTGGTGAAGGTGTTCTTCATGAGAGTGAGGAGTACTTAGATTTTTCATGAGTTTTGGAAGACTGGAAGAGATAATGCGAGGTAAAGATACATAACTTTGAAGCGTTGTGTTTTTGGTCCAAATGGGAGATTGTTAGCAAGTGTGGCCTTAAATACACATAGGCACAAGTTGGAGTTGGAGAAGAAGAAGAGAAGATATGAAGCAGCGAGCAGAAGACAACAACACAGCAACACAGCAAGAGAAGAAAGGCAGTTGAAGGAGTTGCGGTCGACTGCAATGGGGTGCAGTCGACCGACTTGAGCTGTTGTAATTCCAGAGAGTGTGATAGTCGACTGCACAGGCGACTGCCCGATCTTGAGTCTTGGCGAGACTCATTACAGTTGACCGCAGCGGCGCTGTATGTTATATTTGGACTACGGATTTCAGGTCCAATGAGCTGTATTTGTGTACATCTTGTAAGATTTGCTTGGGGGATATATATATATATAGAAATAGATGTGAACTCTAGGATTAAGAACTGAAGAGATAGAATTGGTGAGCCGTTATCATTGTACAATTTCAAGAGAGGTGAGTACCGAGTGCTTCAAATGGGAGAGAGAGATTGAGAGTTATGATTTCTTTGTAATCTTTGTATTTCTTGAGGATTAAGAAGTATTGGTTATCTCTGCATATTATTATATTTGTGTGATTGTGCGATCTTGCGATTATTGTGGTGACTTATTCTTGATATGATCCCCCGTTGAGTGCATGTCACATCGAAGACTACTATGTATAAGCCCCGTACAATGGCCTCTAATCGAAGTGAATGAACAAGAAAATAACAAGATCGACGTCTTAACTAAGAAAACAATAAAAACGCACACTCTCGGATCATTGATTGAATATTAAGTTCACAAGAATAATAGTTAAAAGAGGTGAAAAATACTTAGTGAATTCACCTCTATTTATAGGGTGAAGAATTATATCTTTTAGAAAAAGTGAAAAGATATACAAAAAATAATCTTTTTCATTCAAGTATCAGTCGACTGCAGTCGACCGTCCACCTCAGTTTTGAAGATAAAGAGGTGGACAGTCGACTGTCTATTTTTGCACTAAAAGTGTGGTCAATAGTTACTTGTCAGACAAGCTTAATTGGTGAATAAACTTTTATATTCTTTCCATAACTAATTATTCAATCAACGATTCTTTACATAATAATTTCTCACGTTGACTGAAATAAATAAACTGAGTCTTGCTGGCTTCTTGAGGAATTGAGCACATGTTTCTTGTATGAAAATATTCTTGATATTTTCTATGATACTTTCCTTTTCAGGTTAATTCCAAGTATCTTTCAAATCTTCGTTTGAATTTCGAATCCCTATCAAACCCGTACATAACTTAACTGAAATATTAGTCTCAATAGTACAATTTGTATATACCAAAATTAGGGTCAACAATCTCCCTTATGGTGTGGACAAAACATACGTTAGAATTTAAAAATAAACACTCCCCCTTAATACATGAACATAAGAACTAAAATCGTGTGTAATCATGATGCAACTCATATGCAAAAACCAAAACATACACAAAACATGCACATACATATAAATAAGTTGAAAAGTCATTTGCAATGTAAGGAGATATAATAAAAATAAACTGAAATATTAATAGAAGCACAACCATTACAAACTCGAAATAAATAAAGTAGCACAACAATTACAAACTCGAATCTATTGGAGATATCTTCTTACAGATATCGTTGATCCTGCAACTCTTTGATATACAGGGAGAGCTCTTCATGATATCATAGATTGGGATATCTTTTTACTTAATACAGCTGAAATAAAAATAAGAACTTAGATTCTAAGCCTATTATTTCTCCTTATTTTTGGAACACACCAAGAGGAAGACTATTCTTGATCCCCATCTTCATTGCCATCATCATCGTCGTCATCCTCGTTGGGAGCAAAGGTAGTTAATTGTGGAGGTGGAAGAGGCTCTCAATCAGCCTTGTGTTGTAAGAGCTCCATGGTGTTGATATAGTATCCATAGACATTCATTTGATGAGTGTTGAACTGTTCGCTTGTCATGAATCCGGAGGGAGCTTAAAGCTGCTAGGAGAAGGAAGGAGTGACATTCTTACGACGAGCAAGTTGAGTGAATGTCACATCGATGCCCATTTAAGATGGAAGAATAGGCATGTAAGGCTTACTAAGGAGAAATTTTCCAACAGTGAGACAAGAATCGATGGCGAGATTATAGATGAGGGAGCTAAAGGGAAGAGCACGATTCTGGGAGGTGGCAAAATTCATTTTCTAAAAGATGAAAGAGGCTAGATCAAAGTTGTATTCACCAAGGATAAGAAAAGAGAATAAAAGATTGTTCCACACAAACTCCATCTTATCGTTGCCCTTAGGCCAAATATTTGCATTGACAATTTTATTAAGGACATGAGAAACATCAATGAAGTCAATGGGTTTGGGTCTAGCAATTGAGTGAGACTCGGGTCTGGTAATCATATAGGAGATGGTGTTTTTGTCATGCCCGAGTCTATATTGGAGAGACTTAAAGTCAAGAGAGTAGGCATCAAATTTGCCTTAGAAAAAATTGTATCGAGATTGTAGATAGGCGAGTGTAATTTATACGGGTTTACCAAGAATCATGGAAGAGAGGGTGAAAACATAGTCAAGAACACTATCTCATTTTTGAAAGTGTATGAAGTGATAACAAATTTCTATATGCTTGGTGCGATTGTGTTGATCAGAGTTTTTAGTCATATGAACCGTACTTGTATTGTCACATTTAATGGGATTAGGTCAAGAAATACCTTGTAGTCTTCTAAGGTGTGTTTCATCTATAATATTTGTGCATAATAGGATCCTGCAGCTATGTATTCGGCTTCATCGATAGATAAAGTGACTGATTTATTTTCTTCTTTGAGGCCCAAGAGACAAAATAGTTTTCCAAGAAGTGACAAGTACCACTAGTACTTTTTCTATCGTGAGATTTCCAACATAATCAGCATCTGAGTATCCTATAAGAAAGAAATTCATATTTTTCGGGTATCAAAGTCCTACATTTGGAATGCCTTTAATGATACGCTTAACGACAACCAAATGCAATTCTTTTGGACACGATTGAAAGCGTGCACATAAACAAACACTAAACATTATATCAAGACGAGATGCAGTAATATAAAGTAAACCACCTATCATACCACGATAAGTAGAAATATCAACTTTTTTACCAGTTTCGTCCTTGGACAGTTTTGTAATAGTTGCCATGGGAGTTTTATATGTATTTGCATCATGCAGTCCAAACTTCTTGACTAGTTCTTTTACATATTTTGCTTGATTTATAAAAATGGCATCCTTTCGTTATTATACTTGGATATCAAGGAAGTAATTTAATTCATCCATCATACTCATTTCAAATTCGTCCTGCATTTGCTTATGAAATTCCTTGCATAAATTTTCATTAGTAGAGCAAATATAATATAATCGATGTATATCTGAGCAATCAAAATATCTAATCAGTGATATTTTATAAAAAGTATAGTGCCTACTTTCCTTCTGAAAAACCTATGTGAATAGGAAATGAACTAAGCTGCTCAAACCAATCACGATGGGCTTGCTTCAAATCATATAAAGCCTTATCAAGGCGAAATACATGACCTGGGTGTGTCGGGTTAGTGAATTCTGGGGGTTGTTTAACATAGACTTCTTCAAAAATAAAACCATTTAAAAAAATACTTTAACATCCATTTGAAAAAGCGTAAAAACCATGTAGGATGCGTAAAATAGCAAAATACGAATGGCTTCAAGCCATGCAACAGGAGAAAAAGTCTCATCAAAATATACCCCTTCTTGGTTATAACATTGAGCAACAAGATGAGCCTTATTTCTGACAATAGTACCGGATTCGTCTAACTTATTTCTAAATACCATTTCATTCTGAGAACGGTTCTAGTATGAGGTGTAGGGATAAGTCTCTATACTTGATTTCTTTCAAATTGACTAAGTTCTTCTTGCATGACAATTACTCAATCATTATCTTGCAAGACATCCTTAATATTTTTAGGTTCAAGTATGGATACGAATGCAGAAAAACACATGAAATTCTTAGCTTGAGTGCGACTAGTTACCCCCTTTGACATATCCCTTCGTATTAGATTGGAGGAATGACTAACCATGATTTTCCAAGCAGGACATTTTTCGATGATGGGCGGTGGAATAGTTGTGTGGGTGTGATCATCTTCCCCTTGGTGATTCTCTGGTGAGTGCATTTCTTCGGTCAATGGTGCATTGGCGTAATTGTTGTGTACTTGTTATGGGGAGGATTTGCCAAGATATGTTGAGTTGTTTTGAGAGTCCTCATTCAACTCCTTCTTTTTGTGTACCTATCTTTTCTCGAAGCGAATACCTGTCTTATTCAACTCCTTCTCTTTGTGTACCTGTCTTTTCTCGAGGCGAATACTTGTCTCATCATCATCAACAATATGTAATATGTATTTTGTTTAAGAAGATTAGTTTCATTAAATATAACATCAATTGACTCATGTACTTTTTGTTGAATACACGATATGTTTTGCTACTTAAAGAATATTCTAAGAATACACCTTCATCACTTTTACGATCAAATTTTCCTAAGTTCTCTAAGGTATTTAAAATGAAAACTTTGCATCCAAATACACGAAAATAACTTGAGTTTGTAAATTTTTCATAATATACTTAAAATGCGTTTTCTCAAGATGTTTTCTAATTATTATTTGATTGATAGTGTAACATGCTTATTGACAGCTTCTGCCAAAAAGATTTAGGAAGATCGTTTTCACTAACCATGATTATTTGGTCAATTCACTTTTATATAACCTTTCTATAACTAATTATTCAATCAATGATTCTTTATATAATAATTCTTGACATTAACAGAAATAAATACTGGCTTCTTGAGGAATTGAGCACACGTTTCTTGTGTGAAAATCTTCTTGATATTTTGTAGTCTTCTTTGATACTTTCATTATTAGGTTAATTGTTAATCACTTTTAAATCTTTGTTTGAATTTCGAATCCCTATCAAATCAGTACATAATTTAAATTAAATGAAAATAGTAGTGTCAATAGTATGTTTTCTGCACACCAAACTTAAGGTCTGAAGCATTAATTAATCAAGTCTTTGCTTTAGTGTAAAACCAAAGAAATTTCATATTGATAAGATCAACCGTTTCCTATCCTGTTAATTTGATCTTCAAGGAAAAAAAATGCCAGGGGTGTTAGCAACAGTGTTTGAGACTATGAGCATGAGAATCCAGGATTAGTGAACTAAGGAGGTATCTTGAGTGGCGAAAAAGGTGCGAAATTTTTAGCCTGTATCCCCTCTTCAATCGGATCGAAAAGTTTTCATGAACAGAGTCAAATTGATCGAGGATCGTAGTATTTTAATATACTGATTAAGCGAGTGTATGAAAATAATTGAAAAAAGTTAGAATAGTATTCATAAAACTATCGTGATATTTATGAGCCGATATCAATCAAATACTTTTTTTTTGAGGAAATATCAATCAAATACTTGAGGAGAAGGGCCCCTGGCATATGAAATAACTGAAGACTGGTAAAACTGGTTTGAAGATATATGTAGCTGATATGCTTACCAAATCTGCGTACCCTAAAGTTGAACACAGAGACTAAGTGAAACTTCGACGGGACCTAACACTCCCAACTAACACATGGATGATGCAAACAGACAAATGGAGAGAAGGTTTGACTGGCATTTGCAACGGATCCATGGCACAGGTCCTTTAATGCAGTGGCTGACTCCAAGGAGTGTTCATGTTTCAATCCCAGAAAGAACAGGAAGAGGAGTTGATGGTGACAAAAATAACCATCACCAGTAATTTATCCACCAAAAACAAATTTATACATAACTGAGAGAAAAGAAAAAGAAATGGAAAAGTAAACCGTGGAGTTAGTGTTGAAATATAGTAATTTTATATTTTGTTTCTTAATCTATAGGAAACAGATTTTCCAAATCTCTCATCTCCTCAATCTTCTCTCAATCTCTTTTTTTCTTCTCCAAGAATATAATTCTTATATATAGATGTATACAGTACATAAATAACTGAATACGAATAATAATTATTTTTTTCCCAAATCTGTTTTCAATATGGTATCAGAGCCTAAAAAGATCTAGGCTAAGTGAACAAGAAGAAGAACTTTCTTCTCCGTCTTCCCCGAACTTTGATCCTAATCCTGATCCTCGTCGATCCCCGAAACCCCAAACTCCCATCGCCTTCATCCATCGTCTTCATCGACATCCAAACCCCGAAATTCTAACCCCCAATAAACCGTCGCCTTCATCAATCAATCGTCGCCACCACCGAAACTCGGATCACGTCGCCCTCACCGCCACCCGAAGCCGTCGTGCCGATCCCGAAGTCTCCTGATCTGTTTTCGACCCTGAACCCGTCGACCCTGATCCCGTCGACTCTGATCTCGTCATCCCTGATCCCGATCCGATCATCGTCCCTAATCCCGATCCCGCCGTCGACCCGGATCTCCTACCTTCGACCCCGATCCCTTGCCGTTGACCCCGATCCCTTTTCTCCACCGCTCAGTGTCGTGGTCGTGGTCATCACTATTTGATGATTCAGATCTATTCAGATCTGATTTTTGATTCAAGAATTGCTCTGTTGAGTTGCTGTTGTTGTTTGGTGTTCGGGCTTTTGGATTTAATCCAGATTGTATCTAAAAGGAGCTATTCTATCAGAGGATGTTGTTTGTTGTGTTGCTATTTGCTGTTCCTGGCCAAGTCGTGTCATTAGCTATTGGTTGCTGAAGACCAGATCCGTTGTTTTCTGTGCCGCTACCATAGGACAAACTGATGGAGCTGAGAAAAGTATTGGACTCTCCTCTACATTAGTTACAGCTACAGATAATGATGATAAGGTATTTAATATTTCTGCCTTTGCTATGAATAATGCATGGATAATTGGTTCGAGTGCTACCGACCATATGACTTTTGATTTTAGAAAAGTTCAAAATTTTCAACCATCCACCAAATCAACTATGTCCACTGCCAATGGTAATCCTACCACTGTTACTGGCGAGGGTACCATACCTCTCACAAACAACCTAACCTTAGATACTGCGCTAGTTGTGCCATCCTTGAATTTTAACCTATTATCTGTTGCTCAAATAACTACTGCCTTATATTGTACTGTAGTCTTTTGGCCTTCACATTGTGTGTTTAAGGATATTCAGACTCGCAAGACAGTTGGTTATGGGGTTAGACACGAGAAGCTCTATTATCTGGATTTAGAATCTGAAAGTTCAAGCAAGTTGACTCAAGCTCTAAGTGTGGAAGGATCCAAAGATGAAAAGAAAAAATCAGATATTTGGCTATTTGAAGAAATTAGATTTGACGTCTAGGGCATGCTTCTTTTGGTTATTTGAAGAAATTATTCCCAAGTTTATTTTTGAAGTTTGGTATTTCTGCCTTTCGGTGTGATGTGTGTGAACTCGCAAAAGGTCACCGTGTACCTTTTCCTCCAAGTCCAAGTAGAAGCTCTCTTCCATTTATGATTATTCATTCTGATATTTGGGGTCCACCTAAAACCACTACATTTGGATGAGCCAAATGATTTGTGACATTTATTGATGACTGTACTCGTATGACCTGAATTTATTTGATGAAGTGGAAAAGTGAAGTTAGTGGCTTGTTTCAGAAATTTCACAAGCATGTTATGATTCAGTATAAATCACAGATTCAAGTTCTTTGGAGTGATAATGACGGAGAGTACCTGAGTTCGAATCTACAACAATATTTGGTGGAACACAGAATTGTTCATCAGACTACATGCTCATATACACCTCAACAGAATAGGATTGCAGAAAGAAAAAATACACACTTGCTCGAGGTGGTCCGTGCTTCTCTCATCCATGGAAATATGCCACTCATCTATTACGGGGAAGTCATTGCTTCTGCTGCATACCTAATCAACCGAGTTCTCTATAGTATCCTAAACTTCCTTACACCATTTCAAGCACAAGCTGAAGCTATGAATGCACCAAAAGTCGTCAACTTGCCACCTCGTGTGTTTGGGTGTGTTGCATTTGTTCATCTTCATAAACATAAACGCAATAAGTTAACTCCTCGAGCTGTCCGCTGTGTTTTCGTGGGATATGCACAGGATAAGAAAGGGTATCAGTGCTATTACCCACCAACTCAAAGGATGTTTGTGACTATGGATGTTGTGTTTCATGAAGATGAGATGTATTTTTCTTCTTCTACGACTGAACTTCAGGGAGAGTACCGAAGTGAAATTTAGACTCTTGGGTATGATGAAGGGGTTACTGAAGTTCAGACTCTTGGGTATGATAAAGTAATTACCAGTCAGAACGAACAACTAGATACAAATAATGGCGAACACTTGAATGAAGACCTAGCAAGGGAGGAAGACCCTCTTGAAGAAGTGCAACCAAGGGAAGAAGACCCTCTTGAAGAATTGCAACTAGTACCGAATTTCAGTGAGAGTGAACCGTCAGAATCCCAAAACCAACCGTCATCGTTGTCTAAAGCTCGTAGAAGAGAACTCCCGCATCGTACTAATAGAGGTATTCCCAAACCCACTTATGAACCTGATCCCACTAGTAATGTCAAATATCCCATGAGTAATTATGTATCCACTCACCACTTGTCGGAATCAAATAAGTCATTTGTAAATCAATTATCTACTGTATCTATTCCTAACAGTGTGCAGGAAGCCCTTATTGATCCAAGGTGAAAAGCAACTATGGATGAGGAGATGAAGTCCTTGAAAAAGAATGAGACTTGGGAGATAGTCGAGTTGCCAGCAGGGAAGAAGCTAGTAGAATGCAAATAGATTTAAACAGTGAAATATAAGTCTGATGGTTCAATAGAGCGATACAAAGCAAGGGTGGTTGCCAAAAGATACACTCAAACATATAGAATTGATTATGAAGATACATTCGCACCTGTGGCAAAATTCAATGCTGTTCGAATCCTATTGTCACTTGTTGCAAATCTTGACTGGCCGTTGGAGCAATTTAATGTGAAGAATGCATTTTTGCATGGGGAATTGACAGAAGAGGTTTATATGGATCTTCCACCATGGTCGAACAGATCAGTCAAACACCACAATAAAGTATGTCATTTGAAGAAAGCATTGTATGGACTTAAGCAGTCGCCAAGAGCTTGGTTTGGGAGATTTACAAAATCAATGAGGACATTCGGATACTATCAGAGTAATTCAGATCATACTCTATTCCTAAAAAAGAAAGAAGGTAAAATTACTGCTCTCATTATTTATGTGGATGATATGATAGTAACTGGAGATGATCCTGAGGAGAGGAAGGCATTAAAGAACTACTTGTCACAGGAGTTCGAAATGAAAGATCTTGGCTCTTTGAGATACTTCCTTGGTATTGAAATTTCTCACTCAAGAAAGGGAATATTTTTGTCTCAAAGAAAGTATGTTCTTGATTTATTAAAGGAAACTGAAATGCCCGCTTGTCAGCCGATTAGTACACCGTTAGAAAAAGGACTGAAACTGTGCAACAAAGCTGATCATATACCTTGTGATAAGAAAATATATCAGAGATTGGTTGGAAGGCTGATGTATCTTGCACATACACGGTTAGATTTGTCATATGCTTTAAGTGTGGTAAGTCAGTTTATGCATGCGCCTCAGGAACAACATACGGATGCGGTGATGGGAATTATGAGATTATTAAGTATGCTCCAGGAAAAGGGGACTTATTTGCGAAAATAGTCACTTGAAGGTTGAGGCATATACTGATGCTGATTGGGCAGGATCAATTATTGATAGGCGCTCTACTTCAGGATATTTCACCTTTGTTGGAGGAAATTTAGTTACATGGAGGAGCAAGAAGCAAAATGTTGTTGCACGCTCTAGTGTACAGGCTGGGTATCGCGGAGTAGCTTTAAGTATATCGGAAGCTTTATGGCTGAAACTCTTATTGCAGGACTTAGGCTATGGTCTGAATGAACCTATGAAAGTGTATTGTGATGGTCAAGCAGCGTGTGATATTGCTGCTAACCCAGTTCAGTATGATAGGACAAAACATGTAGAGGTGGACAGATTCTTCATCAAAGAAAAAATAGATGAGAAAGTAATTGAGATATCGAAAGTGAAGTTAGAAAATCAGCTTGCAGATATCCTAACCAAGGCAGTTTCAAATCGGCTCTTCTTAAAATTTGTTGACAAGTTGGGTGTATTCAATATCTATGCACCAACTTGAGGGAGAGTGTTTTTTTTTTAAGGGAAAATGTGGAATCTGGCCACCCTGTTTCATTAATAAGAGCTTAACGAAACAAACCCAGTGTACTGGGCCCAAGTACAAACTACAGACAGGAAATAAAACATACATGAAGCAACATGACGCGTACAAACAACAAATCCCTCCAACAACCCTGGAGGGTAAGCCGACAAACAAGCTCGGTCGAGCAAAATTGTAAGTACGTTAGTTTAGCTTTGTACAGTGCCTCCAAGGCACATGCACACCCACCTGAGACAAGTCTGGCAGGATTTTATCATCCGCCGATCCATGCCTTCACCTTGCTGGGGGGACCCCATCTATGGGCCCAAGCCACGCAGATCGAAAACTGACCCCATGGCACATGCACAGTGATCGCACCCTTCCCCTATCTCCACCACTCATCCTACAAACGTGCTAGTAGCTCCCACAGCCGCTACCAAAGAGATAGCCATGAAGAGAATACCTTCACCTCTCACACGATAGCGCTTTCTCAGGCGCTTTCTCACCAAACAACTACCTCGCTCACCCCACCAAACACCACGCTCCAGGAGAGAGCCGTGGAGAGGATACCTTCACCTCTCTCACACTCAAACTCTCTCCAGCGATTTCTCACCACACAGACTTATCTCGACTCATACTCCCAATCCGAGGAAAGAGACGACGCTGTCACGAGCCAGTGACCTAAGCTGAAGTAAGCTCAATAGCCTGATAGTAGACGCTATGAGGACTTCACCAGCGATATCGTAGGACACTCCAGACCAACCATACCCAAACCTCACACCCCATAACCCCCAACAGAACCCGTACCGAACCACCGCCCTCACACACTTGAGCCTCAGATCCATAGCATTCGCAGCAACAGGCGCGGGAGGATGCTCTGGCGCGATATAGTCGCTCTGCGACAGTTGAGACAAGTACCTCGAAAGTTAAGACATGTGAGCGCACATTCTGGAGGGACCCCATCTTCGGGCCCAAGCTCCACAATCGTGCAAAACAACAAACGAGACCCTCCACACCACCCACAACAAAGGCGTCGACACATCAATCGATAAAGGAGGGTAGTTCGGCGGTGGGGGAGCGCCGGGGCGGCGGCGTCGACAAATAAAAAGCCCTGCTGTCTCGCACTACGGCACATCCCAGCACACCTGGCTTCTTCACACGCACTACCAACCCTCGGAAAAATCAAATCATAGCTGCAGATCCCCGTGATTGACCCCAAGAGTGTGGACTTGGTGGCAAGCGCGAAGAACAACCGCGCAAACAACAAGCAAAGCCAACCAAACCCAAACTTGAGGGAGAGTGTTGAAATATAGTAATTGTATATTCTGTTTTCTAATATATAGAAAACAGATTTCCCAAATCTCTCATCTTCCCAATCTTCTCTCAATCTCCTTTCTTCTTTTCCAAGAATGTAATTCTTATATATAGATGTATACAGTAAAGAAATAACTGAATAAGAATAATAATTATTTTTTCCACAAATCTGTTTTCAATAGTCAGCGCAAAGACCGTAAGAGGTAGAAGGTCATGTAAAGAAGTCCCAACAGTTCTGTATTCTAAGGAAGAAGTGCAAAAATGAAAGAGAAATGCCTCGAGGGAAAAAAAGCATGAGAAGTCTCTATAGTGACGGTAATAGATGGCTTCAGATTCACAAGCCTAAGCCGCTAAATTTGATGTGCCAATAAAATTAATGGTTGGTGCACTTATTGCAATCGATGCTTCTTTTAGCTGAAGTTGGAGGAAGAAGAAGAAAAGGGGATGGTGATCCAAGTGGCAGATAAGGTTGCATCACGAGAAAGAAGGTGATTGCAAATGACCATGAATTCGTTTCAGAACCACAACAAACTGATACAAAATTGTTTTCGACTACGGGTTGCAACTTCTCTCGCATGCATAGATTCTCAACTCATCAATTTGTTTCCATAGCTTCCACTAGGTAAGAGAAGAAATCAGCTACATCCTCATCTCCTTCAGTGGTAACAGGCTGAGCTTTGTGAGCTTCTTTATCATTCTGGTAATTTCAACACACCTATCTACGGACTGTTCATTTGCAACTCCATTTGCGAAATGTTAATGTGAGCAACCACAAAGCTAAGAAAAACCATAATTGGTCTCATCTTTATTGCTGGATGTTATGTCGAATTCAAGCGCTGTAACTGAATACAGGATGGTGTAATTGGATGCTAGAGAAGCCAATAGTGACCACAGACTATGTGGTAGCAGCAAGGGGTGTTGTGTTTTGGTGAGTGAAGGTTCAGAAAATTTGAGAAGGTTATCTTTGATACATGAGAGATTTGCCAAAAAGGATTTATACGTTGTATGTTAGGACTAGTCAAGGCATTATATACAGAGAGAGTATATGTACGCTCTGCTAACTTCATGTATGGTAAGGCTAGAAAATAACAAATATGTATGATAGCAAATGTATAACAAAGATAAACCAATGAGAACCTACTTAAGTTTTTGATTTGTTGTGGGAATATCTTTAAGTTTTGACAATCATCTAAACTGACAAAATTATTTCTTGAACCAAATACGTAGCAGATCTCTCGTAAATTCTTTCTCCCTACCAATAATTACAGTAGTATGGTCAGAATCAGCAATAATTTGGAATTCCGCATGGGGAACTTTCAACTTCACATTGTGACTACATTCCAAAGGAACCACCTGATCTTTGTTGCCTTGTATTATTTTGATCGATATTCGCTTTTTCTTTACAACTTCCAAGCACTTATCTAAAACTTTAGCCCCTCCACATATCACATTGTGCATCGTGTGCCAGGCTGAATGATGAGTGTGCTTCGTCAAATCCTTAATGCTGAAGGGAAGATCCCTACAGAAAGATAGCCAAGCTACTGGGTACAATTAAATCTAGTTAATAACAATAGGAGAATAGTAAATAGTATGTACTGAATTGTTACCTTCTCCAAGTGATTAGTTTCAGCATCCACTCCCATTTCAAATGATTTTTACATATAATAAGGCAAACGGTTCTACCCAAATGTTCATACCATGACATGAACGAAGATGCAAACAGTAATGGTGGCCAAACGCTTCTCTTTGCCAGTCTATTCAGAGCCATATGAGCTTCGGTTGACAGGAAGTATGGCTTAAATAGAGGAATCTAAGAGTTAACGATAATTATTTTGGGAAATTGAGATTGCTAAGTATGTGAGGTGAAATTTAAACATACAGGGGCTATTAGGGTGACTGATTTGACCAACTCTGGATGCTTTGCAGCTAAGGAAATGGCAATGATGCAACCTATGGAATGAGCAACTAAGTGGAAAGAGTTCAGTTGAAATGGTCCGAGAACAGATCTCTCGATTAGTTGAACATGTTCTTCTAATGTGTACAAATAATTGCTTGGCTTTGGACTTCTACCAAAACCCAAAAGATCCACCGCAAACATTCTGAGCTTACATTTTGCAGATTCAGGGAGATTATGGAAAACTGTTTCTTCCCAAAACGATGAAGAAGATTATGGAAAAAGATGACATTTTCAGTTGAGTCATTCCCATTATCTTGGTTTTCTACAAAATTTCACAAAACGTAGTGTTAATATAGGCAAGTCAAGCAGTCAACCACATGTACAACAAAAGACATACATATCAAAAAAAATTCCGAAACTATTTGTTTATGAGAAATTTTAACTTAGGTACTGTTCTTTTTTTTGCCTCTTATAAGAAGTTACCTCTTATACCTCTTATTTACAGTAAGAGTCTCTTTTTAAGGTGTTCTTTTTATATAAAAATAACCTCTTATAAGAATCTTTTATAAGAGATTTCTATTCTTTTTTCATCTCTTACAAGAGCCTATATTACCCCAAAGTCCATATTACCCCCAAAGTATAAAAATGGTGAGATGAAGGACAAGAAAAGATAAGTTCAAATTACTAATATATAAACTAGTTTAATGGCTATAAGTGATCAAAGGAATTGCCATCTTGTATACCTAGGCACCATGGAATATGGTGACGCGCCCTTGGATAACCCAATCTACTTATAGTTGCAAGCATGCATTACTTCAAATAGAGTAACCCGACACTCTTTAAAACCTATTAATCAAGTAGTTATGCCATAGTACAAATAGTTGCTTGAAAACATAATTACTTTCTTAATCATTTCATTTTTTAAGTTGAGGCTTTCCGGGTTTAACAATTTCAAAACTAGCTTACCTTTGTGCAGTACTCCAGCAGATATGCTTACCTACGAATAACCATCAAGATGAATTGACGTAGATAGAGAAAGAAGGCATCTCTGGTTGACCATATGAGAATCTATAACATTGGTTTTTTTGCTATATATATGGTTTCGAATTTCTGAAATGAACTAATCCATGTATAGGTCGGTAATTGAATGGCTGGATCCAGAGGAGATCTACATTTTGTGCTTAACAGCTTGACCTTGCATACTCTCCTTGTTCCTATATCCTATTTTGTTCCTAAAATAATCTCAGCAAGATATAAGCATGATTGAACCTCACTTGCATTCTATGTAATGTGTGCACAATTATGAATTTATCAACACATTTTGTAAATGTGTTATGGAGTGTGAATCGTGTTAATAGATAATATGCATTATATTTTCTTAATGTAAGTGACTATCATATGCCTAACTTGTGCAGGTGTGCTTAAGTGGTTTATTCAGTTCTAGATTATTAGTTCTGGAGAATATGTATTGAAAACATTATTTTTGTTTTGACTCTACAGAATCTTGTAGAGAAGCCTTTAAACTTTGTTTGCTTATGATATTGATGTTTTCTATACTTCCATTTCATGAGGACAAGATGAATGTGTATTGAGATAAATAAACTTGAAGTATAGATGAATGTTTTCTATACTTCCATTTTTAACAATTATAATATAGACTTTGGGGTAATATAGACTTTTTAAGTGATAGAAGTCTTATAAGAATTTAAAAGAGGCTACTAGAAGTCTTTTAGGCTTATAAGAGATTTTGGGAAAAATCACTTATAAGAGGTAAAAAAAAGAACGCTAAAAAAACTCTTGTAACACCTCTTACAAGAGGTAAATCTCTTATAAGAGGAGAAAAAGAACACTATCTTAGTTCACTGTAAATATGAATATCATTTGATGAGAACTAAATATCTCAAAAAATATCATATTAAACGATGCCCTTTCAATAAAATCCTTGCTTTTAGTTCTCATCAATTAATGATGTACAACTTCTGATATTTTACTTAACCGCAGTCGAAGTAGAGTTCATTCAAGAATCTCAAAAAAAAAAAAAAATTAGAGTTCATTCAAATGTTCTGTTTCCCCCCACAGATCCCTTTCTTTTAGTTCTTATCCAGTGATGTACATCTTACAGTGTCTTAATAAATCATCACTCGAAGTAGAGTTCAATTGAATTAACCACCTCTCACCACACTTTTCCTGATATCTCATAAATAGGTTAACCATATTTTTGACCCTCTGCTAGCTAGTTTGCAGTTTAGAGTGGGAATTCTGGTCCAAATAATTTCCAACAACAAATTTTCATGTTTCCAGAGTCTATTTAAGAAAGGTTCGGCTTTTAGCTCTTTAGATTTCGATTTCTAACCTTCCAATCAAACTTTCTCAATTCTCATTCTCTGTTTTAGCAAATATCTTGTCACAATAACTGGAACACTAGAACCTCCAAGTGTTATCCTTTATTTGTTATTGTTGTTAAGGCTAACAGAGAGAATGAGAAAAGATTATTGGATAGATTATAACTGAGTACAATATCTCCTCTATATAGGAAAGAAGCAAAGACTAAACTAATACATATTTCGATATGAGATTAATCTAATATAACATCTAACATCCTCTCTCAAACTCACGGTGGGTTCAAACAGTGTGAGTTTGCCCTCCAAGTATTGAAATCTATGGGCAGTGTGCGATTTAGTCAAGAAATCTACTGTCTGCTGTGAAGAGGTCACAAAATGAAGTGGGATGATCGCTGCCTCAAAATGCTCACAAACATAGTGGCAATCAATCTCTATGTGCTTTGTTCTCTCATAAAAAACGAGGTTACTTGCAATATGCAAGGCACTCCAGTTGTCACAATAAAGAGTGACACTCATATCTGATAACAACCGCAGAAAATGAACAATCACTCAAGTAATAATTGTGATCATTCTGTACTCAGATTCTGTGAAAGAACATGCAATAACTGTATGTTTCTTGTTTCTCCATGAGATCAACGAATCACCAAGAAATAGACAGAAACCTGTGGTAGACCATTTGGTAGTAGGATCACCGGTCCAATCTGAATCAGTGTCTGCACTAAGATCCAGTTTGGATATAGAAGCCATGAATAATGAGAAAGTGATAGTGCCTCAAAGATATCTGAGAATCCGAAGAAGCATACTGTAGTGAAATGATCAAGGGGCTAAAACAAAGTTGCTAACAATATTAACTGCATGAGCAATATCAGGTCTGGTCATACATAGGTAGAAAAACTATCCAACATTTTGCCTGTATCTAGTGGGATTAGGAAGGAGCTCACCATCTGTGAGATGAAGCTTCATGTGAAACTCTAAGGAAGTATCAGCGGATCAACTGTCAGATAGACATGTAACGGAGATAATATCGGATGTGTATTTCTGTTAAGAAATAAGTATCCCCGAAGATTTATGGACAATCTCTGGACCTAGAAAATAGCGTAGTCAACCAAGATCCTTCATATGAACCTATTGGTGAATATATCTCTAAGTGGATGCAATGCCTGTAGAGTCATCTCTAGTAATAATCGTATCATCAACATATATTAGTAGAAGTACCCTCCCATGCAGTGTTGAACGCATAAACATAGAGTGGTCTTGTGAACTCTGACTGAAACTGGTTTGTGTCATGACATGGTGAAAACACTCAAACTTGGTTTGAGGAGTTTGTTTCAGACCATATATAGCTCAGTGTAGATGACAAATATGAAAAGGAGGTGTGGTAAGGCCAAAAGGAGGCTGTATGTAAACAACTTTAGATAGGGTACTATGAAGAAGGGCATTCTTCACGTCCATCTAGTACAACGGCAAGGAGAGTACGAACTGCAGTCACCTGTGCAACTGGAGCAAAAGTCTCATCATATCAATATCATATTTCTGAGTAAATCCTCGGGCAACTAGACGAGCCTTGTGCCGCTTAATGGAGCCATTAGGTCAATATTTAACCTTGAAGATCCACTTGGAGCAAACAGGCTTGAAGCCTGCTAGTAGTGGAACAATATCCTAAGTGTCAGTCTGATCAAATGCATGAAACTCCGCTGCAAAGCTTCCCATAACTCGGGATATTCAATCGCTTCCTTATAGGTTCTGAGCTCACGTGTGGAGTGTATAACAGTGAGATATGCATGGAACTGTGGTGAGCATGTCGGCAGGATGCCCGAAGCAGAACATGTTGACTAATGAACTATTGGTGGATGTGCAGGGTGTGGAGGTGAGGCCGGTGGGGTGGGTGCATTAGGCGGTGAGGATGCAGGTGGTGTGGGTGCATATGGCTGTGGGGATGCAGGTGGTGTGGGTGCAGGTGGCTATGATGATGCAGGTGGTATGGGAGGAGCCTCTGTAGGAGGGGAAGGAGTCCTAATGTTTGTGTGACATAGGAGAGGAGCCAAAGGAGTGGGATCGAAGGGAATGCATGAAGATGAGTCCGGGGAGGTAGTCAAGGGAACAAGGAAATCGAGAAAGCTAGTATCCTCATGGGATGACATGTAGTAAAGAGTCTTCCACAAAAGAGACCTGCCGAGAAATACGGACACAACATGCCAAGGGATCAAAACAAAAATATCATTTGTGCTCTGAACTGATACCTAGGTGAATGCACTTAGCAGCCCGGGCGGTCAGCTTCGTACGCTCAGTGGGAGGAAGAAGGACGTAACAGGTGCACCCAAATGTATAAAGCCTATTGTAGTCCAGTGGTGAGTGATGAAGATCCTCATAAGGTATCGTACCAGATATGGTAGACAAGGGAGCGATATTAATGAGGCTGGCAGAATTCATGACAGCTTCAGCCCAGAAAGGACGAGGAACAGAAGAGGAGAGTAAAAGAGTACGAGCTGACTAAAGAATGTGACGATACTTGTGTTCAGCTACACCATTCTGCTCATGTGTGTGAGGCATGACTGCTGAAAAAGTGTGCCGTGACACTGAATGATCGATCTCATAGTAGTGGAAGTATACTCACGAGCACTGTCTGAGCAAAAAATCTTGATGCATACACCGAACTGAGTGTAATTCATGGTCGTAAAGAACTCGTAAATGTTAGAAATCTCAGATTGTTGGCGCATAAGAAAAATCCATATATATCGAGTGAAGTCATCTATGAAGGAAACATAATAGGGATAGCCTTTGCTAAAAGGTACAGGAGAGTGGTCCCATATGTCAGAATGAACAATTTGAAAATGATGAGTGGTCTGAGAAATGCTTTTGTTATTAAAGGAAGTTTTATGTGTTTGGCCAATTGGCAACCCTGACAAACATGTAAAGAAAGATGGCTAAGGGCACCACTACGGGCTAAAGTCTTGAGATGAACTCACTAACATGATCTAAACGTCTATGCCACAGATCAGCATCAGATGACACAATACCAGCAAAATTAGGATGAGATTTATGTGCATGAAGAAAATCTAGATAGTATAGACGACCCCGTCGACTAGCATACCCAAACTCCTGTCTAGTGTGAGAATCTATAATAGAGCAACCTAAAGAATCGCATGTAACGACAAGAACACTATCGTACAGTACACTAATGGAAATAAGGTTCATAGATAAATGGGGAGCATGAAGAATATAAGGCAATGTAAGAGTGAGAGAGCTAAGGAAAGTCAGTGGAGACATGAAGAAACTGTCGAAACTGGAGTGCCATTGGAGAGTGACTAGTACCTGCAAATTTTTTTTTTGAGTCGGACGATGCCGACAACTACGAACGGAGCGGGAGTAGAGAGAAGTAGTGGAAGGGTTAGGGTTAGGGTTGGGGTTGGGTTGGATTGGGTTTTCGAGTTTGGATTTGAGTTTGGTTGAGGTTTGGTTGTTTTTTTTTTGTTGGAAAAAGTATAAACAGAAAGAAAAAGGAAACATAGGATTCGGGTAATTGGGCCGAGTCGAGTAAAGAGTTTGGGTATAGGTGGCGGAAGAACAATTGGCGGCTAGGGTTTGAGTTTTGGAAGAGAAGGAGAGAGGGCATCTAGGGTTTCGGGTAGGGTAGGGTGGAAGGCTAGGGTTTCGACGTCGGGATGCAGCGCTGACGTCGGGAATGGAGAGTTTGGTTTTCGGATTGGACTGGAATGGATGTCGGGTTTGGAAGGGATGAGGAGGTCGGTGGTGATGATGGGACGGGTGGAGGATGGTGATGTTTTGCTGGAGTTGAATTCGGGTAGAGGAGGATGCTGCCGGGATTGTTGTTGTTGTGTTGATGTCGGAAAGATGAGGTAGAGTAGTTAAGGTTAGAGATTAGGGATGGCAAGAGATTAGTGATAAGGATTAGGGCTCTGATACTATGTTAAGGTTAACAGAGAGATTCAGAAAAGATTATTGGATTGATTATAATTGAGAACATTGTCTTATATATAGGAGAGAAGTAAAGACTAAGCTAATACATATTTCGATATGGGACTAATCTAATATAATGTCTAACAATTGTTATTTGAGGTATAGGGCTTCTGATCAAATCGTAAAGAGAACATCTTTCTTCTGAGTGCTGCTTTTGATGTTTTCAGGTTGTTTTTGATGCGTATCACATTGGTGCAAAGTGTTTAGTCCTTCATGATATATGAAGGTTGTAAAGGTATCTCCGGGAATATTTAGAAATCAAGTAGAAGCTATATTTTGCAATAGTTGTCTTGATTCAATTTTAACAAGGCACAGAGTGAATGCAAATCACACAGAGGTCCTCTAAAGATGATACAGAGTTACCGAAGCCACCACCTAAAGGACTCCCATTGTATTTGTTTTCCTACATCGTATATCTCTTAAATTTCAACTGTCACTTAATTAGTTACCATGCAGTTCATTTAGGAGTGTTATTAATATGGATTACTTTGCATTTGAGTGTTGTAATTGGAACAAAATCCTGTCCAGCTCTGCTTCATTTTCATATAAGGTATTTTAAGATGGCATTTCAGTTCCATTAAATTATGATTGTGTTGTATAAGTATCAATGACAACAAATCTGCACCTCGTCTATGTCGTTCACAATAAACCTCATTTACATGAGTTACATGCATATCATCACATAATATGCACAAAACACACTGTATATGCATAAATTATTCCATTAAATATATTTATCTTATATATCGACAATATATATAGATTCGTCAAAAAAATAAAAGCAAAAATGCATGATGACGTATACACAGGTGGAGGGGACATATGGAGCCTACAATGCGACTAATGATTGCAGACTTGCATAACCTCACATATCTGTATCCTGTAGTACAGAAGTAGTACAACTTTTATAGTATAATATTTTCTCTACAAATTTTAAGCCAAATTTTAAGACATTCAAACAGGATAGCAATGTGTTTCTAGTTGAGCCAACTAACTAAAAGAAAGATAGAGCCTGCAATGTAATTAGTGAGTGCATATTACATGACCTTACATGCTTATATCTTATAACACAAAAGTAGTACAACTTGAAATACAACACATAAGAATGTAGATCCTGTTGAGCTGACTGGAGCTCACGTACTTCTCGCACATTTTTTTGTAATAGTTCTTTCTGATTTACTAACCACATTGTTCACTCTAATTGCATCAGGGTAAGCATGCTACCAGAGCAAAGCAATGGAAATTGAAACTTTTCTTTTATATAAATCCATAGGCAATAGGAGAAAAGGCAGTTTTCCATAATGCATTTGTTGAAAATTTCTTGGAGGAACTTAGGGATTCCAAACTGATGTAAAACCAACCCTATAATAGAGAATTTCCAAGAATTTTAATGGGTTAATTTTACCAACATGAAAGTGCGGATCTAAGTTGGAAATTGTTAACACTTAACAGGTTTGATGGGTTTTCAAGAATTGAATAAGTGTAACAGTCCCAATTAATAATTCAACCTCAATCAATAATTAAATTCCTATATGTTAGCAAGTAATAAGTCCAATATCGATTTGTACTCTATTCTAGCATGTGGATCACTCAATCTCAATTATTTGTGGTCGACAGATAAATCGGATAATATACTAGATAATAGAGCAGTAAAACACAAATATGGAATAATGGAAAGAGTATACCGAATGCGAAGAAAACCTGCGTAGATCTCGGATTTGGACCAGCCACTAAGAACTCAGCAACTGCAGCAACAAAGCAGAACTGCGACAGCTACAAGCAGTGGGTGAAGGACGACAGCGGTGATAGCGGGCGACGATAGCGAGGTCGGACAGTGATGATGGTAAGGATAACGAGCAATGGCAGCAAGGAGGTGGTTGTTGATGTCCGGTTTGGGATTGTATAGTTGGTGAGGAGATGATGATGCTGCTGTTCGGGTGTTGGGGCTGATGGTGTATGGGATTAAATGGATTTCGAAATTGGTGTGAGGGTGATGATGGATTTATATGGAGATGGGGTTCAGGAAGAAGGCAGCAGGGGTGTTGTTCGGGAAGGAGGGAAGTGTTGGGTCTTGATTAGGGATTTGGAAAAGGGAAGCAGATGAAGAAGGATGAGGGAGAGATGCAGCGGGGACGATGGCGCAGATTCCTTGGGGGGTGTCGATTTTGATATCGGGAGGAAGAAGGTGGGTCGGGAATACTTGGAGTTGGGTTCTTTTGTGGGGAACGGCTTGGAGTAGGGAAGAAGATGGAGGGGTGGCGGCTGGTATGTAGGGGAATGTGGTTAGGGTTTTTGTATTTGGGGATTTTTAGTTTGGGAATAGATTTTAGAATTAATCACTAACTCTAAAATTAGATTAGGATTTATCACAAACCCTAATTTGGATCTCAGTTGTATCACACAAAGGAGAAGGAGGAAGAGCAAAAACTCAACACAATTTTTTTAATCAATAATGACATGCTTTCTCGTTAATCTCAAGACCTATAAATAGGCTCAAAATACATCTTGATACAAATCTCAAAATATTCTCAGAATCTAAAAAAATACAAAAAGATTACATATGGCTATAATTGCTAGAAATAAAAATGGTACTGAATTAGACTAAACAGGAAAGATGTCCTTATCACAAACCCAAGACATCCTACTTGGCATGTGACAGTTGAAGCAGTATGTTAATGCAGATCGATCTAGTTGAGCCAAATGAAGCTCATCTACTTCCTGCACATTTTTTGGTAATGGTTCCTTCTGTTTTACTAACTTAGTCAACGGTGAACCACATTGTTCATTCTGACTGAATCCGAGGTAAGCATGCTATATTAGTGTTGATTTTATGTTTCAATACTGCACTAGGTAATTTATGAAGGAGAGTAAAGCCATAGAAACTCAAATTTCCTTATATATACATCCATAGGCAATAGTAGAAGAGGCACTTAATTTCCATAATTCATTTGCTGAATTTATTTAGTGGAACATGGGGGATTCCAAATCCAACACCTCTTACTTGGCATGGGATGGGAGACGGGAGAGTTCAAGCTCATTAGAAACTTAGCCCTCTATATATAAACTGACCGTCACTCTCGTAAACTCTTATTGGACGAGAGACAATTAAGAAACAAAATTACAAAAATATAAATGGAATAGTTAATAGCATTAATCCTACAGCAAATACCTGGATGAGGCTCTTGGACAACCAAATGAAGCTTTATCTCCTTCCCCTTTCTCTGCCAAGACGTGCACGACTCACAACTGCAGTCCGACCATCTACCCTGATGATGAGCCCTTAAACTGCAACCCGCTTTCCCTTTGTTCAACCTTGCCATCGAAATGCGAAGACCGAATTGCCTAACAATGCTTCTTCTTCCATACAAAGTTTCGGAAATTCCCGCTCTTTCTTCTCCATCCTTTTCCTCTCTAGTTTGACAGTAACATTGTCGTGGGTTCTCCTCCAAAATAGTATCAACAAACCGATAAACGAAACAGAGGAGAAAGTCTACGAGATCCAAGAAGAAGAAGACGAGGAGGCTGAGTGCAGAGATGAGAGATTCTCGAAAGGAGAATGTTGTATGGGTTTTTGCCATTGTTTTACCAAGGATGAAGATTCATGAGTGACCCAGGTTTTGTTTCAACGAGAGATTTGGGAATTGTGTTATCCGTTTGCCCACGTAGTGCTTATGGAATAACTTCTTGCCCACGTAGTGCTTATGGAATAACTTCTTGCTCAATCCCACCTCTATCGGTCAGAGCCAATGACCGTTTGAAGGATCCTACTCTTCTTGATAAATTTCTTTGCTCTACGACCATTCCTTCTCCCCAACAGTCGATGATCTCTTGCTTTTCTTCGAGTAGCATCTACTCGCTCTATCAATATTTAGGGGAGCTATCTTCGATCGATCTTCTCCGAAGGGAGATATCGCTTTTCCTTCTCTCTCTTCCACTCCAGTCTTCTCCGAGCCTGTTTCACTCTCCATTCGTAGTTTCCTCCTATCATTCTAACTACATCACTAATTCGTCATCGGTGGGTACTAGTGTCCACATTTCCCCTCCCTGCACCAACATAGACGAAGTGTTTTTGATTGCCCCAGCTTCGAGTTCATCCCCTTTAGTTGCGTCTGATCCTCCTCCCGTTAAGCAAAATCACAAGAAGCTGGTCTGTAATCTTAGGCCGACTCGAGTGAGTGCGCGTATCCTCGCCAGGCAAGCTCATGTTATGTCAGCCCGTCAGTTGGTGCTCAGTTGAGTTCTCGCGTTGTCAGCTAGGTGGTTTCCCTTTGTGCCGCTAGCGCTTCTCCACGGTGGTTGCCGCTGGAGTTTGTCATCTGCTTGGTAGGATGTCTTATTGGCCTGCGTTTGGCTCGCCGCTCCTCTTGTTTCTTCTCTTCTGGTGGGGTGAGACAGGGCGGTCTTTTCTCTTTTCGCGAGTTGCTTTCCGGGCTGATGGTTTAGTATCCCTGTTCAGCGGGTGCTTCGTCGGTTGTAATTTAGCTCCCTTATTGGCGTTCTTTGCCTCCTAGTTAGGATTTCATTTTTGTTTAGTTCGCTATTTTCTGTTTTACATCTTGTAAAGCCATTGATTATTTATTTGTATCTGTACTGTTTTATTGATTAATATATTTTTGATGGCTGGAGCCTTTTGGCTCTATCCGATACATCAAAAAAAACTTCTTGCTCGAAATACCCATGTGGATGTTTGGTACCAGTTGGCTGCGGGGGAGGGAATCGATTTTAGACGTCCATTTAGGAATTTTTTCCCAAAATGACCCTTTTTTCTAAAGTTTTTTCCAAACTGCCCTACTTTTTTTTTATTTCCCAAAGCGCCCCACTCGGTCTTTCAAAGACCGAGTCTAGGACTTTGGCATTTTTAATAACGCAGATCTCCTTTCTTCTTCTTCTCTCTCTCTACTTTAACCTATTCTATTTCTCTAACCCATCTTCATAAATCTAGGGCGACCTCCTACCCACAAAATCTCATCTTAATCTAAATATATTTACCAATTTCTTCCTAATCCTCTAAGCATCTCCACTATAAAAATCCTAAACCCATCTTTTGAAAGATCCCTATTTTGGATTTTTGCTAAATTTGAAGAGGATACCAACTTCAACTCTTTTACCCAAATATCTACGGCTCAATCCTTGACGCTAGTGAAGGTATGATGAATATTGGTCTTTAATTTTCTATCTTTTTTTATAGATTTTGTTTGTGGTTAGATAATAACTCGCATATTCGTATAAATATACGTAGGTATGGATCTTGAGATTCCTATTTGGTTATACTTTGGTGGTGAAATAATTCGTGATCCAAAGATTGGTAGTTGCTATAGTGTGTTGGATCCGGAAATAGTTTGGGTACCTCGTACCATTACACTTGCAGAAGTAGTTGAGAAAATTTATGAAGTTACTAATTGGGATAGGAATCAATGGAAGGTGAAAATTTTAGCTCGATACGCAGCAGGTAGAGGAGATGGTCAGTATTTTATGACAGTTGTAGAACCCCGTATTTTCAAATATTATTTTATTATTTGAAAATAAATTTAAATGAATTTTTGAGGATTTAATTGGTATTTTCCAAAAGATCTATCTTTTGTACACGTGCAAAACACGTGCAAATGACTTTTGAGATGCTTGAAAAATTAAGTTTTCTTTATGAAAAATCATTATTTATTATTTTGGAATTATGTAGTATTTTTCCGGATTTTTCTGAATTTAATTAGTACTATTTGCAATTTTTGAGAAAAGAAGGACTTATTTGCAAAATTGACATTTTTAAGGACTAAAATGCAAAATTGGCATTCTGGACGTTTTGAACAGTATTGGTTAAGATTTAAAAGTATATTTTCATATAAATCCTAATTTTAATGAATTTTAGATGAATTTCCAAGAGAAGATATATATATATATATGTATAATTGTATTTTGAAGGGATTGTTTTGCAAATGTATTTCCTAAACCCTAATACTTGATCCCGGCCTATATAAGAGAGTTTGCAGCCGTCATTCGCTGCACAACTCAGATCTTATTATTTTTCTTATTTTCTTGGTGATTTGGAGAAGGGTTCTTGGATCTAGCAAAGGAAGGCTTTTGTGGATTCTTCTCGATTCTAAAGGTGAGTGATATAGACTTGTTTTGTTTATGTGTAAGATTTGCATGTTGCTTTGTTGATGTTATTTTTGTATCTGGTATGAAATCGATGCCATGGTTGTTATTCGTAATATGCATGTGAAATCCATGAAAGATTAGTAGATCTCGATTGACAATTCTTGATTGCTTGAAACTTGTTAAAGATTTGATTATGATTATTGAAGATAAGAAATTGGATGGAGAAATCTCTGGACCTTGTTATTACGAATTGGATTAGATCTGAATTGTGGAAGAGATTTGGTATTGAGATAAACTCCAGTATTGAGTATTGATTACAGACCTAATTTGTGAGATCTGTAGGCCGACAGTTGACTGGGACTATGTATCAGTCGACTGGTACTGACGGGTTTTCAAAAATCTTGAGATTTGTTGAGTGAAGAGATTTCCCCTTTGATCGTTTGACGATGATTCAGTGAGTTTTGGTTCTATTGAGATTTATTGAGATAGGCCTGAGGGGTCTTGGTTAGTTGTTGATTTTGAGTTATTTAGATGTTCGCGTGTCGAGGGTCTAAGGACCTATTCACGGGGCATGCAGGGTGCATTTGCGAGTCGAGGGTCGGTAGACCTATTCACGGAATGTATCGGGTGTATTTGCACGTCGAGGGTCTTGAAGGCCTATTCGTGGAATACATAGCAGGGAGATGATTCTCCGGTTTTTGTTGTAGTTGTTGTTGATGTTATTCTTGAGCCATCCTACCTGATGCTTGCGCGTCGAGGGCGGTGACGCCTATTCGTGGAGTATCTTGGATCTTGTTTCCCATCACCGAAGTGGGAGTAGTTGTATATGGTATTGTTAGTGATCGATTGTTGGACATACATCGTGGCATTGAGATTTATTGATGGTTGGGCATGTTCAGATATGTGAGGATTATTGTTCATTCGGAACAGTCGACTGGTTCCTAAGACAGTCGACTGTACCGTGCAGTTGAGCTGCACTAACTGGAGAGTAATTTGATTGATGAACACTCGATCGTTGGTATTGTTTCTTGACTCGGCTTCACTCATATACTGGCCTATCGTTTCTCGTTTCAGATTACATGTTCAGTTTATGTATTCCGTTCAGTACATGTTGTTTGAGAATTTATGTTCATTTGGTATTTATGTTTGTCGTTTATATCACTCACACCAGTTATGGCTGACCCCGTAGTTTTGGGGGTTAGGGTTCAACTCTAGCCTCTCATGTTGCAGGTTGCTTAGAATTGGAGGCTTGGATGCTTGGGTTAGCTGTAGAGAGTATGAGTGTTATAATAGAGCCTTGTGTAAATTGTTGTAAGAAGAGTATTGTAAAAGAATTATTGTAATTTAAGGTGTTTGTATTTCCGCTGCTATTTGAAAGAAATTGTTGTAATAAAGATTTGGAATAAAATGATTTGAGTTTTTGATCTATGTATATTGTTACATTGAAGTGGATCGCTGGGAAAGTGCCACGTATTTTCTAAGTTTTATATTTAGAAATTCGGGGCGCTACAGTTTGGTATCAGAGCATGCTTCAATAGTAATAATAGACATAGTATGAAAACCAACCTAGGTGTGGACACTAGAGAGTGAGTACCTAGGTGTGGACATTAGAGTGTGAGTATCACATAGAGTTGAAATATGATGTTTTGTTTGAGGTTATGGTATGGTTATGGTCTAGCCATAGGATATTAATGTGAGTTTGAATTGTGTGTGTGATGCTCTAACTTTACACTCGTTTTGCAGTAATCAAAATGGTTGCACCCAGAGGCAGGAATGGAGGCAACAATGAGGATGGATCGGGTAGTTCTCGAGGAGCGGGAATTGACCTAGAGGCTGAATTTGCTAAGGTGTATCAGACCTTGAATACGCTGATGGCACTCAATGTGGCGCAGCAGCAGGCGCAGCAGCAGAATCCGCCGCCCAATCATGGAGTTGGACATGGATTGGTGAATGCCGACCCCATTAAGCAGATCGAATCCTTTAAGAGGATGAGGCCGCCAGTCTTTGAGGGACAAGCTGATCCAACAGCAGCAGATGATTGGATTAGGAAGATGCAGACGATCTTCGAGGTGTCAGAGACTCCTGAAGCTAGCAAGGTGAAGTTAGCTTCGATGCAGCTGGAGAAAGATGCAGGAATCTGGTGGGAGTCGCTGAAGAGGAATTTGGGAGATCAGCAGCTGACATGGGAAGCCTTTCTGGAAGAGTTCAGAGATCGCTTCTTTCCTCTTGATGTACAGGAGAAGAAGGCGACTGAGTTCTTGAACCTTCAGCAGGGGAGCATGACTGTTCGGGAGTATGAGACGAAGTTCGCTCAACTTTCGAGGTATGCACCAGAATTGGTCATGGATGAAGCAAAGAAGGCCAAGAAGTTTGAACAGGGCTTGAGGCCAAACTTGAGGTCAAGGATGGTTCCATTGGGCATCAGAAGATTCGACAAGCTGGTCAGGAGAGCAGCTATGACCGAGGAGGATATGGACCAGTCCCGGGTAAAGCAAGAGACCTGGAACAAGAAGAAGAGGCCAGCAGATGATCAGGATGAGAAGGAATTTCCCGTGAAGAAGAGCAAGCCTAGTGATTCTGTGCAGAAGGCGCCCGCAGTTCAGGGTAAGGCTTGTTTCAACTGTGGAGAGACAGGTCATTATCAAGCAGCATGCACCAAACCTCGAAAGGCGTGTTATCATTGTGGACGTGAAGGGCACATTAGACCAAACTGTCCACAGCTGAAGAAAGAGAAGGCAGAGAAAGACAAGGATCCGAAGCAGGGGCAAGTGTTCGCATTGACAGAAGAGGATGCGGGCAATCCAGAAACATGATCTGTGTGCAAGAATTTTTGAATTTATTCTTTTGTATTAAATAAAGACTATTATTTTGGAATAATTGAAGATTGAGTATTTTCTTCATGTAACAAGTTTATTGGAATTAATGGAATAAAGACAGAGTTTTATTTAATACTGTTTTCTTGCATACAATTGTGTCGCTCATTCATTGCTAGTCTTAGTGAGGATCTTGAGGTGGCTATCCTTAGTCATGTCTTTTCTAAGGAGGGAGTGGCCACTGATTCTTGGAAGGATGAAGCAGATGTGGAAGGTCAGAGTTGGATGCAGGAGTTCAGTAATTGTTGCAGCGTGGCTTCCGATGGCAGGTTATCAGAGTCGCGCAGTGGAAGATTGACCCTTCTGAATTCTTTGCGTGATTGTGTTTATTTGTGTGATGTATGTATTTCGATGAAATTCATTCTTTGATGTGATTGTATTTCCTAAGATTTTGTTTCTATCATGAGTTTTCGATCATTGTTAGTGGGTTGTTCGGACCTCATTAGCCGTAGTTCTGAGGACAGAACTCTTCTAAGGAGGGAGTAATGTAGAACCCCGTATTTTCAAATATTATTTTATTATTTGAAAATAAATTTAAATGAATTTTTGAGGATTTAATTGGTATTTTCCAAAAGATCTATCTTTTGTACACGTGCAAAACACGTGCAAATGACTTTTGAGATGCTTGAAAAATTAAGTTTTCTTTATGAAAAATCATTATTTATTATTTTGGAATTATGTAGTATTTTTCCGGATTTTTCTGAATTTAATTAGTACTATTTGCAATTTTTGAGAAAAGAAGGACTTATTTGCAAAATTGACATTTTTAAGGACTAAAATGCAAAATTGGCATTCTGGACGTTTTGAACAGTATTGGTTAAGATTTAAAAGTATATTTTCATATAAATCCTAATTTTAATGAATTTTAGATGAATTTCCAAGAGAAGATATATATATATATATGTATAATTGTATTTTGAAGGGATTGTTTTGCAAATGTATTTCCTAAACCCTAATACTTGATCCCGGCCTATATAAGAGAGTTTGCAGCCGTCATTCGCTGCACAACTCAGATCTTATTATTTTTCTTATTTTCTTGGTGATTTGGAGAAGGGTTCTTGGATCTAGCAAAGGAAGGCTTTTGTGGATTCTTCTCGATTCTAAAGGTGAGTGATATAGACTTGTTTTGTTTATGTGTAAGATTTGCATGTTGCTTTGTTGATGTTATTTTTGTATCTGGTATGAAATCGATGCCATGGTTGTTATTCGTAATATGCATGTGAAATCCATGAAAGATTAGTAGATCTCGATTGACAATTCTTGATTGCTTGAAACTTGTTAAAGATTTGATTATGATTATTGAAGATAAGAAATTGGATGGAGAAATCTCTGGACCTTGTTATTACGAATTGGATTAGATCTGAATTGTGGAAGAGATTTGGTATTGAGATAAACTCCAGTATTGAGTATTGATTACAGACCTAATTTGTGAGATCTGTAGGCCGACAGTTGACTGGGACTATGTATCAGTCGACTGGTACTGACGGGTTTTCAAAAATCTTGAGATTTGTTGAGTGAAGAGATTTCCCCTTTGATCGTTTGACGATGATTCAGTGAGTTTTGGTTCTATTGAGATTTATTGAGATAGGCCTGAGGGGTCTTGGTTAGTTGTTGATTTTGAGTTATTTAGATGTTCGCGTGTCGAGGGTCTAAGGACCTATTCACGGGGCATGCAGGGTGCATTTGCGAGTCGAGGGTCGGTAGACCTATTCACGGAATGTATCGGGTGTATTTGCACGTCGAGGGTCTTGAAGGCCTATTCGTGGAATACATAGCAGGGAGATGATTCTCCGGTTTTTGTTGTAGTTGTTGTTGATGTTATTCTTGAGCCATCCTACCTGATGCTTGCGCGTCGAGGGCGGTGACGCCTATTCGTGGAGTATCTTGGATCTTGTTTCCCATCACCGAAGTGGGAGTAGTTGTATATGGTATTGTTAGTGATCGATTGTTGGACATACATCGTGGCATTGAGATTTATTGATGGTTGGGCATGTTCAGATATGTGAGGATTATTGTTCATTCGGAACAGTCGACTGGTTCCTAAGACAGTCGACTGTACCGTGCAGTTGAGCTGCACTAACTGGAGAGTAATTTGATTGATGAACACTCGATCGTTGGTATTGTTTCTTGACTCGGCTTCACTCATATACTGGCCTATCGTTTCTCGTTTCAGATTACATGTTCAGTTTATGTATTCCGTTCAGTACATGTTGTTTGAGAATTTATGTTCATTTGGTATTTATGTTTGTCGTTTATATCACTCACACCAGTTATGGCTGACCCCGTAGTTTTGGGGGTTAGGGTTCAACTCTAGCCTCTCATGTTGCAGGTTGCTTAGAATTGGAGGCTTGGATGCTTGGGTTAGCTGTAGAGAGTATGAGTGTTATAATAGAGCCTTGTGTAAATTGTTGTCAGAAGAGTATTGTAAAAGAATTATTGTAATTTAAGGTGTTTGTATTTCCGCTGCTATTTGAAAGAAATTGTTGTAATAAAGATTTGGAATAAAATGATTTGAGTTTTTGATCTATGTATATTGTTACATTGAAGTGGATCGCTGGGAAAGTGCCACGTATTTTCTAAGTTTTATATTTAGAAATTCGGGGTGCTACAACAGTGCCCGTACCTACTGATAATGCGCTGAAGTCATTGATTGCTAGGACATTTGATCCTAATTGTGCTTGGTCTGCATTAGAGTTATATATTCAGCAAATTCAAATTTTGAATGCTCAGGCAGATGATATTCCCAGTTCAAGTTCATAAAGGTAGTAACTACACAGCAGATGAGGTCTAACCCCGCTCAACCATCACAACCAAATCCACTGTCCTCATAAGAAAATACCTCCAGAAATACAAGAAACGCTGATTCTACAGATGTTGAGTTGCCACCCCAACCTAGTTCGGTTCCCAACTATGTTCCAAATGACAGTGTATTTGAGCTCTTTCAAAATGCAGTGGTTAACAACAGCTTATTAGATGATGATGAAGAAGAGGAAGAAACAGGCGATGATGAAAGTGTAGAAAATGATGATGGAGAAGAAGACGATGATGTAGCAAATGTAAATCCTACGAACAACAGTTCTAACAAAGTGAGAGCTACTGATAGCTATGCTAATGTTAACGCTCATGTTACGGAGGAGATGGCTCAAGCTGCTAGAGTCCCCCCATTTCCACAAGAGTCTTCTGGTTCATCCAATGTAGACGAATTTTACGTTGGACAGGAGTTTGTAAGCAAAGAGTCCATTCAGCAAGCTGTGAAGGTGTATTCTATCAAGAAACATCGTGAATTTGTCACATTGAAAACTGTTGGATCTTGTAGGCGAGACAACAAACACTAGAGGGGGGGTGAATAGTGTTAATAAAAAACTGCGGAAATTTTCTTCGGTGCAGTCGACTTGGTTGTGAACCAGTCGACTGATATGATCAAATAAAAGTAAATACAATAACTCGGTGCAGTCGACTTATAGATAAGGAAGGCGACTGATGATGCAATAACAGTACAAGATATACGAGACTGATCAGTCGACTGATAGTGCAAGGAGTCGACTGTCCAGACAATTTTTGCAGAACTTAAGTACACAAGAGTAAATGCAAAATCAAGACAACCAATCACAGAGTACACAAGATATATCCTAGTTCGGTCCTCCCGACCTACGTCCAGTCCCCAAGCAACCCACTTGAGATTTCCACTATTCTTGAAAAAGTTTACAAGAATACCCTACGGCGTTAAGACAACAACCTTGTCTATCTCGTAGTCCTATCTCTCAACCAGAGAAAGCAAACCCACTCTACTACCAAGAGTGAAATAAAACCGAATCTACAACCTAGAGTCAAAAACACTCTCCCACCGAGAGCAAAAGTAACAAGAAGAACTTTACAGTCAACCTATAGCCTTGTTGGTGTATTGTGTTGTTGCACGTGGCTAAAATCAAGGTCGACTTCTATACCCAGTCCAGAGCGAAATCGTTGCTATACTGGACTGAGTGTAGAGAACCAGAGAGTTTGAACTTGAAGGTTTGTTCTCAAATTTTTCACTTGAAATTTCTCAAAACAGTGCTCGGTATCTCAAAAAGTTTTGTAAATGTTGTTAGATCTTTTCAGTGAGATCTGAACTCTTTTTTATAGAGTTAGATCTCCTGAACGTTGGGGGACAGTTATTCCAACTGTCAACCAACGGATCTAAGAGCTGTTGCTTTTGAAAAATCAATTTTGAAAACAGAAAACGGTCAAAAGCACTCGAACAGTCGACTGGGTTGCCATATGAGTCGACTGGTCAGAGTTTGAATAAATTTAAACAGTTTTGTACTGATCAGTCGACTGCCAGAGGTATCAGTCGACTGGTACTCAAAAATTAAATTACTTCAAACTGTTTTGACTCTTTTGGGGTTTTTGAAAAACACACATTATGAATTTTGTGAGTGTATGTGTGTGTGACAAGGCTTTACAATCAGGCTAAGACTCAACAAAAATAAAATACAATGTTTTACAAGACATAATAACTTGACACAATAGAGCTTGAGGTCTTGAGTCTTGATTTGAGTCTTGAGTCTTGTTTTGAGTCTTGTCTTGAGTGAAGTCTTTGTCTGTAGCCTTTGAGCTTGTTCATTTGTTCAGCTAAAATAATCTTTTGTATGTGCAACCTGCAATGTTAGCTGTATAACATAGACACATGTTGCAGTGTGTTGTGATCATCAAAATCAAGAATCAACATTCTCCCCCTTTTTGATGATGACAACACAATAGCTGATAATAACAGATAATATATAAGCATAGTAAAGATATGCTCCCCTGTTAAAAACACATTATGCATACAGATAAAAATGTATCTGTAAATCATGTATCAGTCGACTTAAAAGTATTTCAGGCGACTGAGCAGAAAACACATACATAGTAAAATCACAATCATAAATAATAATCACAGATGCAGCAGTCGACTTATATGCTTGTAGCCAGTCGACTGACCAGAGATAATTTCAATACATCATGATCAAATACTAGAGGATATCTCTCCCCCTTTGTCATCAACAAAAATCACAAAACAGTCTTTTACATTACAGAAGCATAGAAAATAAACTAAGAGAGGTTATCATACATAAATAAGTTCTTTAAGAAAAAATAGAAAATTACATAAATAGCGAAAAATAATAATAAAAAGTCTTCAATCGTCCTCATCTGAATCTTCATCGGCAGCATGAGAAGGAGGAGGAAATTGGGAAGTGAAAAGATCAGTTAGGTGATCAACTTTGGAATCAATATGATCAAGTTTGGAGCCAAGAGAGTGAAGATGGGTATCCACAGTCTCTGAATGTTTCATGAGATAAGAGACACAATCATAGAGAGTACGTGGATCATCATAGTTAGCTTGAGGGAGGGATGAACTAGAGGAGGCAGAAGGTCTAGAAGGTCTAGCAGTAGAACCTAAAGGAGCTTGAGGAGGTGCAGGAGAACTAGGAGGTGATCTAGGAGGAGGATCAAGAAGTTTCATACGTGCCAAACTAGCACGATCGAAACAATCATAGTGAGTAACAACATTGGTCTCGGAATCGAGATCAATATCATAAGCAGTAAAGACTCTAGTGAGAAGACCTCCAAAAGGTAGAAAGTGAATGTGGTTTTGTTCAAGTTTGGAAAAGATGACACGACCCCAATTTATAGCAATTTTACCAAATATTGCATAGACAGCTTTTTGTAATTCTAGAGAATACTGGTCATAACTTCCTCTTTTGGGAAGGATGTTATAGGCTAGTATTCTAGCTACAAGCTTAGCAATAGGTTTAATATTTTTGCTAGTCATTGGAGGTCCATGATTGGGTAAAAAGATTTTAGATAAAACAGAGGCATCATCTAAAATAACATCATCAAGATATAATCCTCCGTCATCAATACCCAATATTTGATTGATTCTACTGGGTGTGAGTGTCATTTTGACATTTTTCACAGATGAACGGATAACCACATCCCCATCGTGTTTTTGGACAACTCTCATATTTGTGTAAAATAAATAAATGAGTTGGGGATAATAGTTGGGTTGATTAGATAGAGAGAGAAAATCATAAAGACTACTATTTTGAAACAAGGAGACAAGATTAAAACGATCGAGATCATTGAAATTAACAAATCTTCCAGGGAAGATGACAATGGTACACACAATGTACCATCGTTCAAGGAGATCGGGACTCAAAAGAAATTGAGAGTAGTCTTGAAAAGAACTACCCTCATGAGTCCTCTTAGAACGTTTGGGTGCCATGATAAAGAGACAAAGGACGAGAGATTTTACCAAGAGGGAAGAGAGACAAACAGCAGATGCGGGAATCAGCAGCCTGTAGTTGACTTGCCTGAAAGAACTCCTTCTTCTTGCCTTAGGGTTTCAGATTTGGGGGTAAAAAATGAAAGTGAAGATGGAGGCTGTGAAAAGGGGTTTTTAACTGAGAATAGAGGGCTGAGATTGAGGGAATAGATATCAACGGCTGAGATAAGAGGTCACGGGTAAAAAAAATTGAGGAGTTTTATCTCAAAAGCTGCGATGAATAGTCGCTGAAGATATTTGAACTCGCGACAGTCGACTGGTAGGGTATATCAGTCGACTTAGTCGAGAAGAGACTAAATTTTATATGTCTACTGAGCAGTCGACTGTCATAAGGACCAGGCGACTGATCAGAGAACAAAAATAGATATGTTTTAAAGTATAGTACAGTCGACTTATTCAAGAACACAGTCGACTTAACAGAAATAATTTTCAACAAATATCAATAAAATCACAAATTCCAAGTTCTCTTCTTAAGTTAATGAAAGTATCTTCTTTAAGGGGTTTGGTAAATATGTCTGCTACTTGTTTATCAGTAGAGATAAAATCTAAAGATATATCTCCTTTTAAAACATGATCACGTAGAAAATGATGTCGAATATCAATATGTTTTGTACGTGAATGTTGAATCGGATTTTTAGATAGATTAATTGCACTGGTATTATCACACATAATTGAGGGTTTCTCAAATTAAATACCATAATCTAATAGAGTTTGTTTCATCCACAAGATTTGTGCACATGCCAAACTTGCAGCGATATACTCAGCTTCTGTGGTTGATAGGGACACGGAATTTTGCTTTTTACTGCACCAAGAGACTAGGGAATATCCCAAAAAGTGACATGTACCACTAGTACTCTTGCGATCAGTTTTGCTTCCAGCAAAATCAGTATCGCTATATGACAGAAGTTGAAAATTATCAGTGCATGGATAAAATAAACCATATTCAGATGTGCCTTTAATATATCTTAAAATTCGTTTCACTGCTTTTAAATGAGACTCTTTAGGACTAGATTGATATCTAGCACATAAACATACGCTGAATATAATATCTGGTCTACTTGCAGTAATATATAAGAGTGAACCAATCATACCTCGATAGAGTTTTTGATCAACACTCTTACCTAATATATCTTTGTCAAGAGTAGTAGTAGTAGCCATAGGTGTGGATTTACTACTAGTACTATCCATGTTAAAACGTTTGAGTAATTCCTTTGCATATTTTCCTTGATTAATAAATATGCCATTTGAGGACTGTTTAATTTGAAGTCCAAGAAAATAATTGAGTTCACCCATGTGACTCATCTCAAATTCATTTTTCATGGTATTAGCAAATTCTTGACATAGATTATTATTAGTAGAACCAAAAATTATATCATCAACATATATTTGTATGATTAAGATATCATTCTTAACTCTTTTGATAAACAATGTAGTGTCTACTTTACCTATTTCAAATCTTGTTTCTAAAAGAAAAGTTTTCAAACGATCATACCAAGCACGAGGTGCTTGTTTAAGATCGTATAAAGCCTTTTTCAATTTATAAACATGATCTGGAAATTGTTCATGTTCAAAACCTGGTGGTTGTTTAACATAAACATTTTCTTTAATAAACCCATTAAGAAAAGCACTTTTAACATCCATTTGATAAAGTATAAAATTCATGAAACAAGCAAAAGATAATAAAATACGAATAGATTCTAGTCTAGCAACAGGAGCATATGTTTCATCAAAATCTATACCTTCTTCTTGATTATATCCTTGAGCAACTAATCTAGCCTTGTTCCTTACAACTTGTCCTGATTCATCTAACTTATTTTTAAATACCCATTTGGTACCAATAATAGTCTGATCAGGAGGTCGAGGAACTAAATCCCATACATCATTCCTTATAAATTGGTTTAGTTCATCTTGCATGGCATTCATCCAATATTCATTCTCACAAGCTTCTTGTATATTTTTCGGTTCAAAATCCGACAAGAATGCTGTATGAGAAATCATATTAACATGTGAACGTGTCTGAATACCATGGGAGATATCACCAATTATTAAGTCATGAGAATGATCTTTAACTTCAACAAATGACTTTGGTAAAGTTGAAGATATCACAATAGGATTAGTCGACTTGACAGGTTCTTCAGTCGACTGCTTCACTTCACTCGACTGGAAGTCCTTATCAGTCGACTTATCAGTCAGATTAGTTTGTTCTAAAGATTAATCACATTATCTAAAGGTGATGAATCAATTTTATCATCTTTATTTAAAGTTGATGAAGGCAAAGATTCATCGAATGTAACATGCATTGATTCTTCAATAGTCATTGTAGACTTATTGAAAATTCTATATGCTTTACTCCTATTTGAGTATCCTAAAAAGACACCTTCATTAGATCTAGGATCAAATTTGTCTAGATTATCTTTTGTGTTTAGAATAAAACACTTACAACCAAATGTCTTAAAGTAAAAGACTTTAGGAAGTTTGTTAAAAAATAACTCATAACAAGTCTTCTTTAGCTTAGGTCTTATAAGAATCCTATTTAAAATATAACAAGCTGTAGCAACAGCTTCAGCCCAAAAATACTTTGGTAAATTGCTTTCAACAAGTATAGTATGTGCGCATTCTTGCAAAGTCCTATTCTTCCGTTCAACCACTCCATTTTGTGGTGAAGCTCTAGGAAATGCAAATAAATGTGTTATACCATTCTTGTTGCAATATTCTGTAAATGTCTCATTCTCAAATTCTCCACCATGATCACTTCTAATAGTGACTATGGTTAGAGATTTTTGATTTTGAATACGTTTACAAAAATGTGCAAATTCATCAAAAGCATCATTTTTATGTTTTAAAAAGAATGTCCAAGTGAATCTTGAAAAATCATCTACTAAAACAAATACATATCTACTTTTATTTAAAGAAGCAACTCTAGCAGGGCCAAATAAATCCATATGAATTAATTCGAGCGGCCTACTAGTAGAAATTACTTCTTTTGTTTTAAAAGTGGATTTGATTTGTTTTCCTAGTTGACATGCATCACATAACTTATCCTTTTTAAAGGATAGTTTTGGCAGTCCTTTAACTAGGTTATACTTAGATAATTTTGAGAGATTTTTCATGTTCACATGTCCAAATCTTCTATGCCATAGCCAAGATTCATTGTTAGAGGCTATTAAACAAAAATTATTTGAAAATTCAATTGCATTTAAACACAATTCATAAATATTATTTTTACGAAAACCTTGAAAAACAACATTTTGCATAGTAGAATCATAAATCAAACATGCATCTTTTTCAAAAACTATTTTATACCCTTTATCACATAATTGACTAATGCTTAAAAGATTATGCTTTAAACCACTAACTAATAATACATTTTCTATGGTTGGGTTAGAAATTTTACCGACCATGCCAATTCCTATGACTTTGCCTTTGTTATCTCCAAAGGTGACAGTTCCTCCATCTATGCTTTGAATGGTGGATAGCAGGTTGGCATGTCCTGTCATATGTTTTGAACACCCGCTGTCTAGTATCCAGCGTTCTTTCTTGGGTACCTATAAAAAATTTAAGGTAAATATGGTACCCTTTTTATTGGGTCCAAAATACATTAGTTTGGGGGAAACCAAACCCATGAAGAGTTTCATCTTCCTCCATAAGCAGGAATATAATTAATAGAATTACACACAGTTAAAACATATGAGTTAATATAAGCAATTCTATCATTCTTATTTAAGCTGACTGGAACCCATATAATCTTGTTCTGTCCAGTCGACTTACCAATGTCCTTCAGTCGACTTGATGGTACACTAGGTCGACTTACATGAGGTTTTAATCTCGTTGAATGAGATTCAATTCCTCTGGACAGACGATTGGTAGATTTGTCCAGTCGACTTAACCGAACATTGGTCTTGCTTTTATCACTAACATTAACAACCTTAGGCTTTTCAAAAAATTCATATAACTTGTGTGTAACACTAGAAATAGATGCTGACTTATTTTTACTAGTGTTTTTAGCAGGAGACTCTTTTACAAAAGAATTTTTAAAACCAAGACCATATTTTTGACTAGATTTTACTTGATGATGAAGGACATCATTTAAATTCTCTTTGCCTTTGTTAAACTTAGATACGTTCTTTGATATCTCTTCATAACTCTTTTTGAGAGTTTCAAGATCAGTATCTAAATTTGTAATGCGAGAATTTAAAGATTTCACTTCCTTATCAAGGTTAAGATTTTCTTGAGAAAGTGTTTGATTAACTTTCTCTAGATTCTTAACTCTAATCTTTTCCTTTTTTAACTCTTGGAATATTTCATTAAAAGCATCAAGAAGATCTTCTGAATCATAGTCATTACTTACATGTTCTTGTGCAGCCATGAAACACATATTTGCCACTTCGTTGTTTTCATCCGTTTATTCTTCGGAAGACGAATCACTATCATCCCATGTAGCTTGATAGGCCTTCTTGTTCTTGGCAAATTTGTTCTTTGAATATTTGTCCTTCTTGAAGTTGGATGGTTTTTCCTTATTCGTTGCATTTTCTAAGGGACAATCCTTCTTCATGTGACCTATTTTATTGCACCTGAAACATGTAGGAGGGTCATTAGTATCTCTATTTTTAGAATTAAACTTACCCTTCTTTAAGAATTTCTTGAATCTTCGAGTGAACATTGCTATCTCCTCTTCATCTTCTTCCTCATCTTCTGAATCTGTCATGGCTTTAAAAGCCAATGATTTCTTCTTTGTTTGCTGTGATTCTGTATCCTTCTTTCGATCTTCAATTTGGACCTCGTATGCCATGAGATTGCCCACAAGATTCTCAAGAGAAAGTTGTGACAAGTCATTTGCTTCCTCTATTGCAGTAGTCTTCTTCTCCCATTCTGGAGTGAGTGCACGTAGAACTTTTCTAACCATCTCTGCTTGAGTGTAAATCTTTCCAAGTGCCACAAGAGAGTTTGTGATGTCTGTGAATCTGGTGATCATCTCGGACACAGTCTCATTGTCCTTCATTCTGATCATCTCAAACCTGTGAACAAGAACAGAAATTTTAGACTCTTTAACTTCATTCGTTCCTTCATGTGTTACCTCGAGTGTATGCCAAATTTGATGTGCTGTTGTAGCATTGGATACACGGTTGAATTCTTCCTTTGTGAGTGCACAAAATAAGGCATTCATTGCTTTGGCATTGTTCATCATTTGGTTCTTTTGATCATCATTCCATTGTGCATATGGAATGGTAGGAGCAGTGTATTCCGTCTCTGTCATTTTCCATATCTAGTAGTTGATTGATTGGAGGTAGATTCTCATTCGGCACTTCCAATAATTGTAGTTAGTTCCATCGAATAGCGGTGGCCGTTGTGTAGATTGCCCTTCATGGTACTGATTTGTATTTGAAGTAGTTGCCATAGCCTATAACCTTGCTCTGATACCAAGTGTTGGATCCTGTAGGCCAGACAACAAACACTAGAGGGGGGGTGAATAGTGTTAATAAAAAACTGCGGAAATTTTCTTCGGTGCAGTCGACTTGGTTGTGAACCAGTCGACTGATATGATCAAATAAAAGTAAATACAATAACTCGGTGCAGTCGACTTATAGATAAGGCAGGCGACTGATGATGCAATAACAGTACAAGATATACGAGACTGATCAGTCGACTGATAGTGCAAGGAGTCGACTGTCCAGACAATTTTTGCAGAACTTAAGTACACAAGAGTAAATGCAAAATCAAGACAACCAATCACAGAGTACACAAGATATATCCTGGTTCGGTCCTCCCGACCTACGTCTAGTCCCCAAGCAACCCACTTGAGATTTCAACTATTCTTGAAAAAGTTTACAAGAATACCCTACGGTGTCAAGACAACAACCTTGTCTAACCCGTAGTCCTTTCTCTCAACCAAAGAAAGCACACCCACTCTACTACCAAGAGTGAAATAAAACCGACTCTACAACCTAGAGTCAAAAAAACTCTCCCACCGAGAGCAAAAGTAACAAGAACTTTACAGTCAACCTATAGCCTTGTTGGTGTATTGTGTTGTTGCACATGGCTAAAATCAAGGTCGACTTCTATACCCAGTCCAGAGCGAAATCGTTGCTATACTGGACTGAGTGTAGAGAACCAGAGAGTTTGAACTTGAAGGTTTGTTCTCAAATTTTTCACTTGAAATTTCTCAAAACAGTGCTCGGTATCTCAAAAAGTTTTGTAAATGTTGTTAGATCTTTTCAGTGAGATCTGAACTCTTTTTTATAGAGTTAGATCTCCTGAACGTTGGGGGACAGTTATTCCAACTGTCAACCAACGGATCTAAGAGCTGTTGCTTTTGAAAAATCAATTTTGAAAACAGAAAACGGTCAAAAGCACTCGAACAGTCGACTGGGTTGCCATATGAGTCGACTGGTCAGAGTTTGAATAAATTTAAACAGTTTTGTACTAATCAGTCGACTGCCAGAGGTATCAGTCGACTGGTACTCAAAAGTTAAATTACTTCAAACTGTTTTGACTCTTTTGGGGTGTTTGAAAAACACACATTATGAATTTTGTGAGTGTATGTGTGTGTGACAAGGCTTTACAATCAGGCTAAGACTCAACAAAAATAAAATACAATGTTTTACAAGACATAATAACTTGACACAATAGAGCTTGAGGTCTTGAGTCTTGATTTGAGTCTTGAGTCTTGTTTTGAGTCTTGTCTTGAGTGAAGTCTTTGTCTGTAGCCTTTGAGCTTGTTCATTTGTTCAGCTGAAATAATCTTTTGTATGTGCAACCTGCAATGTTAGCTGTATAACATAGACACATGTTGCAATGTGTTGTGATCATCAAAATCAAGAATCAACATGAAAACAACACCGTCACTGTACACTGTTAAATGCAAAATGGCACCTAGAAAACGTACAATTGAGGAGATCGTACAAGGTCCCCCAGCAGTAAGTGATGGTGGATGCCCTTGGAGATTACGAGCTATTGTTCCAAAAGGGGGGAGAAATTTTGTGGTGAAGAAGATAGTTGGGCCTCATACTTGTACGAATCCCACGTTGAATCAAGACCACTGTAAAATAGATGCTAACCTTGTTAGTAATTTGATTGTGGGTGTGGTGAAGAAGGATATTGCTTTATCACCGGGGGCAATTATTGAGATTGTGAAAATAGAATATAATTATCAGATTTCATATAAGAAAGATTGGAAAGCAAAACAAAAGGCAATTGAGAGGTTGTACGGTACCTTCGAAGAAGCATACACGAAGCTGCCTTTTCTACTAACAGCAATTCAAGCAGCAAATCCAGGAACTGTTGTCCACTGGGATAAATATGAGTCTAGCCCCAGCGAGGAAACATTAGAGGATGTATTTTGGGCATTTGGTCCTTCGATTGAAGGTTTCAAGTCTTGCAGACCGGTTATTAGTGTAGATGGAACTCACTTGTACGGTAAGTACAAGGGCTGTTTCCCCGGATGCGAATGGTTGCTTATTTCCATTTGCATTTGCATTGGTTGATGGAGAGAGTATAAATACGTGGACATGGTTTATGACTTGCATCCAGTATTATGTCACCGATGGCACTGAGTTGTGTGTTATCTCGGATCGTCATGCTGGTATATTGTCTGCTATGGATTTGCAAAACGGAGCTTGGAACGAACCGAATGGATTTCATCGATATTGTATGCGTCATTTTGCCACAAATTTTTTTAGTAAATTTGGTAGCAAGGCATTGCGGAAAAAGGCCAAAATTATAGCTTGTCAAAACCAACCCAAAAAGTTCATGGCCAAACTCGCTGAACTTTAAACCGTCAATGTCGAGGCGGCTAATTGGTTGAAAGAGAAGCCGGTTGAGAAATGGGCACTTTATGCAGATGAAGGTCGACGATATGGAATGATGACTACAAACCTGTCAGAATGCTTCAATTCAGTATTGAAAGGAGTCCGTAATTTACCAGTAACTGCGATTGTTGAGACGATCTTTTTACGTCTCAACTCTTACTTTACTGCTCGTCGACAGGAAGCTAGTAAGCTTTTATGTGAAGGGAAGATTTTTGCTAAAAGTGTACATGATTTGATTGATAGTCGCCGTGAAAGAGCAAATCAACATAAGGTTACAATGTTTCATCATCAGCCTGGAGTTTTTTTCGTGAAAACGGGTATACGCCTGGTTAATGGAGAACGGAAGGGTGGGAACTTGCACACCGTGAACTTGGGTACGGAAACATGCACATGTATGAAGTTTCATCTATATCATATTCCATGTTCTCATGTATTAGCAGCCTGTGCATATCGTGCAATCGATCACAAGCCTTATGTTGATAAATTTTATCTTGTCACGTCATTAGCACAAACATGGGCTCCTGTGTTTAGTCTTATTCTAGATCAAGCATATTGGCCTAGGATCGACAGTCCACGACTCGTACCGGATGCTAGTTCGCGACGTTCACGGAAAGGCCGGCCTAAATCCACGAGAATACGCAACGATATGGATGTGAGAGATAGTTCTAGCAGGGTACAAGAATGAAATGTTCAAGTTGCGGGTTGGAAGGACACAACAAGCATCGATGTACTAATAGAGCATCTCAAAACAATTAAAATTTGATTATGTGCTTTCTAGTGTGTTTATAATATTTATATCGAACTAAGCACTTAGTTTGGATGTGTTTAATTGTCGAAAATGTATGATGTTATGTTGATGTTATGAGTTAGTATAATTTTGTAATATTTTGAATTTGGTAGGTGTTGTAATATTTTTAGTTAGTTTGATTTTGTAATTTTTTTTTAATGTTCTTAATGTTGGGCATATGTTTAGATTGTGGTTGTGAAGATGTTCTTAATGTTCTTATTGTGGAGATGTTAATAAGATTGTTGATGTGGTTGTGGAGATGTGGAGATGTGGAGATGTGGTTGTGGAGTTGTGGAGATGTGGAGATGCGGCGATGTGGTTGTGGAGTTGCGGAGATGTGGAGATGCGGAGATGTGGTTGTGGAGTTGTGATGATGTTAAAGAAATTGTATGTGGCAACAGACTCACCTGTAAGCAAAAATTCAATCAGCCTCAAGGCTCGGTCTTTCAAAGACCGATGTCATTTTAACTAGACTCGGTCTTTGAAAGACCGAGTCTTGAAGCTGATTGCAAAATTTGGCTATCAGACTTAAGACTCGGTCTTTCAAAGACCCGGTCTTTCAAAGACCGGGTCTTTCAAAGACCGAGTCTAGTTATATTGAGCTAGGTCTTTGAAAGACCGAGTCTTGAGTTCAATCTCTTCTAGAGGCAAAGCGACTCTCTGGAAATGATTGAACATCACAGTCGGTCTTTCAAAGACCGAGCTAAATATAACTAGACTCGGTCTTTGAAAGACCGAGTCTTCAATCTGTGAATTTTTTTTCATTTTGAGTGAAGACTTGGTCTTTCAAAGACCGAGTCTAGTTATATTGAGCTCGGTCTTTGAAAGAACGACTGTGATGTTCAATCATTTCCAGAGAATCGCTTGGCCTCTGGAAGAGATTGAACTCAAGACTCGGTCTTTCAAAGACCGAGCTCAATATAACTAGACTCGGTCTTTGAAAGACCGAGTCTTAAGTCTGATAGCAAATTTTGCAATGAGCAACAAGACTCGAAGACCGAGTCTAGTTAAAATGACATCGGTCTTAGAAAGACCGAGTCTTGATGCTGATTGATTTTTTGCTACAGCCAGATATAACATCTTTCAAATCATCTCCCTTTACAAATATACTCTTCTTCAACCACATCAACTTCTCAATTTTGCATTCTATAACTTCCACAACCACATCACCTTCCACAACCACATCAACCACATCATCTTCACAACCTACAGCACAACAAAAATTTGAACTCAACCAAAAGCACAACACATTTCTGAACTCAACCAAAAGCACAACACATATTTGAACTCAAACTTTTCATCTTCAGTAACTCAAACTTTTCATCTGCAGTAACCAAAAGCACAACACAAATTTCATCTTTAGTAACTCAAACTTTTTCACAACACAAATTTGAACAACCAAACCAATTTTGCATTCTTCCACAACCACAAGCACATCATCTTCACAACCACATCTTCTTCACAACCATATCTCAACCACATCAACGATGTTGTTAATATCATCTTCACAACCACATCAACAATATTAATAACTTCTTCACAAACACAAGGACATTTAAAAAAAAAACTACAAAATCAAAATAACTAAAAATAATACAACACCTACCAAATTCAAAAAATATTACAACAAACTAACATCTACATAACATCAAAAGTCAAGGGTTAGGTGTTGTAATACCCCGTATTTGCAGCGAACAGTCGACTGGTCCATGTAGCAGTCGACTGCTACTGAATAGTTGGGCCGGATTGATTGGGCCAGATTTGTGAAAGGATTTGAGAAATATAGTCCCACATGGGAGGTGCACAAAAACTAATTTGAGTATAAATATAATTAGCCAATGATCAAGAGTCACCTAATTGGTTAACCACCTTTTGAGAGGCAGCCTGTGGTGGGCAGTTGTACTACATAGTATATCTAATTTGTCTTCTAAAAATAATAAAATTGTCTGAGTATTAGGGCGGGGCGTTACAAATGGTATCAGAGCCGACTTTCGACACCGGGTGTAGTAGAGGTCAGTATGATCTCCGGTGCTGAGAGTCATTGATCTCCGGGATTGGGTATACTCTGCGGTATTGAGAGTCACAGGTAGTGATTGATAGCCGGGTATCCGATCTGCGGTGTTGAGAGTGATTGATCTCTGGGATCGAGGACTATAATACATCGGCTAGAAAGGGCAGATCCTACACTAGATGTGTGCCCTGTACTCAGCGAGGACGCTGATTTCTAAGGTGGGGTATATGTAATACCCCATATTTGCAGCGAACAGTCGACTGGTCCATGTAGCAGTCGACTGCTACTGCATAGTTGGGCCGGATTGATTGGGCCAGATTTGTGAAAAGATTTGAGAAATATAGTTCCACATGGGAGGTGCACAAAAACTAATTTGACTATAAATATAATTAACCAATGATCAAGAGTCACCTAATTGGTTAACCACCTTTTGAGAGGCAGCCTGTGGTGGGTAGTTGTACTACATAGTATCTAATTTGTCTTCTAAAAATAATAAAATTGTCTGAGTATTGGGGCGGGGCGTTACAGGTGTGTAGAAGTTGGTGGGTCTTTATTGTCGTCTACCACGTTGTGGAGTTTCCTGTGTTAGTGCGGACAACGGGATGTCCTCCTCTTCTTGAATCTCACCCCCAATCTCAGGCCCTGCTTGTTCTTCATGTTCTGAATCGCTTTAAGGTTGAGGTGGGGGCCTTTGAACAACTCTCTTTCGTCGAATACCAGTACGGCCGCTCGTTCGATGTGTGGGGGTCCTTAGTATTGCATCTAATGTTGCACCCTCTCCCACAAGATCAGCTTGTGCACGGCAACACGATAACATCTCCCGTAAGGTATCCTTCGCCTGATCGGCGATGTTGCTATTCAACATAGTTGCACACTTCTTTGCAAGGGACCAAGTCTGGACCAACTGAGAAACATGAAAAGTTGAATGATTAGGATACTTAGAAATACACATACATATATGAAAACAAATTTATATATAAACTTTAACAATTTAAAACGAAACTTAAAAAACTTACAAAATTTCGAACAGTGGATCCCTTTGGTTGGTACATCGGCAACTTAACGGAATGTTGATCTGCTGGTTCAGTCCCTGGTCGACAGATCGGGACTGCAACTCCAGCAGGAGTCTGCAACGTTGGAGAAATGAAACGTCTAGTGACTCTCTCGTACCAAGCCATGTATATCCCATGCACCGAGAGGTCAAACGGTGGAATGTCACCGATGACTTCTTGGAAACGGTGAACATTCCATCTCTGAACGTATTCGAAGAAGCAAGCGGCCCAATTGTGACCGGGGGTACGGCCCATTCCTGTGATGTTGTGCATCTCGGCATAGAATGGTGCGGCAACTCGAATCCCTTGGTGAAGACCAAACTGGCGTAACACTCTATCGGGGTAGTAAAACTCGACAACCCCAAAGTTGATTAACGGTGCTTTCGTGAGCCACAAATCACGCCTGTACGTGCAAATAGGCGGCAGTTGAATCAGTCGCTCCTCCGTGTAAGGGGACCACACTACACAGTCAGCGGCCAACCTATCGAGCTCATCGTGGTAGTATGTCAAGCACCTGTTGGGGTTGGCTGTCCATGTCAATTTGCCTGTCCAGTACACACCGATAGGAGGTAGCATGTCAATATCATCGGGAAGAACTCTCCAATGTTGAGATTGGATCCGTACTACGGGCCGACCTACGTGAATCCGCTCCCAACTCCATATCTGCAGTAAAATCAGAGGCCCATTCATCTGGTTCGAACCTATACTGCACAAACACAGACTCCTACTGCACTGTCCCAACTGTAATGACTGACCCTACCTAGATCGGCGATTAAGGGCAAGAACATCAATGAGATACTATTTCCGGTCGAATTTGGAAACAAGACGGTGCCGAATAGCGTGAGAATGTACGCCCTACAATAGCACTCCACCTCCGCTGCAGTTGAACCGTCATTCAATCTATTTTTAAACGTGTCCTTCAGCCACTTTAAACAGATAAATTTCCCATTTATCGCACCGGCTTCTACTTCAACCGCTAAGTACTCCTCCACTATATACACTGGGTCGAAGTCCATCGATCCTGTGACTGCCTCTCCATCGATTGGAAGCTCGGTAAGTATGGCAACGTCCTGTAGAGTGACCGTCATCTCCCCAACTGGCAGGTAAAATGAGTATGTCTCGGGCCTCCATCTTTCAAGCAGTGCTTCCAAAAGAGGACGATCGCACTTGATGGATGTCATCCTGGCAATACCGTAGAACCCACAGTCTCTTAGTATCTCGTGTATACGTGGGTGCACAGGTAGCGGATGACCAGTCCTAAAGCGGCACTCCGTAGCCTCACCGTTCCAAACATTCTGCGATCGATGCAACGGCTGAAGAGTGAGGAGTGAAGGGTCGAGGGGTCCTAGCCCTCCAGAAGGGACATATGATGACGAAGGGACTGAAGAAGAGGTGCCCGCCTCATTTGGATTGACTTCAACCTACATAACAATAACATTTACATCAATAGACCGAAATGTAATATAATTCTATTACAATCAACAATTAATTACTTATATTAGTACCCTCGTACGACCACGACCACGACCACGAACACATCCACCGCGAGTACGTGGTCCATCACGTGTACCTCTACTACTTTCTCCTACCTCCATGTTACCCCTTGTGCGTGCCATTGACAATAGACTCCAAATCCTACAGCTTCAACAAAAATGTTATTAACTACACATAACCTAGATATAAAAAACAACAATCTCGAAACATCTTCACAACCACAACATCTCAACAACAGAAACATCAAAAATCTCGAAACTTATCCACAACCACAACATCTCAACAACAAAAACAACAACAATCTCGAAACATCTCCACAACAACAAATTCTATATAACAATGCTGTTGATTCTCTAAAATTAGCAAATTAGAGAATTTTAACTCTTTCTTAGCAAAATTCTATATAACAAATTCAACTTCAAAAGATTGTAAAATTTCTAACTCTTTCTTAATTTTAGCAAAAATCTATATAGAATTCAACAAATACTATATAACAATGCCGTTGATAGCAACAACTTCAACTCTTTCAACTCTTTCTTTTTCAACAAAATTAAAACTAAAAATAACAAGAATAGCTACTCTACATTGTCAACAATAAGTCAAATTCAACTCATCAACTTCACAATAGCATCAAGAGTAACACAATTTTTGCTTAGCAAATTAGAGTAACAATAGCATCAAGAGTAACACAATTTTTGCTTAGCAAATTAGAGTAACACAAATTCTATATAACAATGCCGTTGATTCTCTAAAATTAGAAAATTAGAGAATTTTAACTCTTTCTTAGCAAAATTCTATATAGAATTCTATATAACAAATTCAACTTCAAAAAATTCTAAAATTTCTAACTCTTTCTTAATTTTAGCAAAAATCTATATAGAATTCAACAAATACTATATAACAATGCCGTTGATAGCAACAACTTCAACTCTTTCAACTCTTTCTTTTTCAACAAAATTAAAACTAAAAATAACAACAATAGCTACTCTACATTGTCAACAATAAGTCAAATTCAACTCATCAACTTCACAATAGCATCAAGAGTAACACAATTTTTGCTTAGCAAAAGCTTAAGAAATATACCTTTCAAGTAGGAGATTCCAAAGCGAGCTACTGACAATGTAGAGAAGAGCAAGATCCTTCAACCAAGATATTCCAAAGACGAAGATGAAATTAAACTAGGTCTACGAAATTGGGTATTCGGAATTTAGGGTTTTAAGAAATAATCAAATTTGGTGAATAGGATTGAGGAAAATCGAAAATGGATTAGAGATTAATTGGTTTTGGGGAGTGTATCGATCGATTAAAGGCGTAATCGACCACAAAATTGGCGAGGGCGATGGGTTCGTTGAGGGACAGAGAGAAGAAGAAAAAGTTTCTAATAACTCGAGAAGAAGAAGAAAGGGGATCTGCGTTATTAAAAATGCCAAAGTCCAAGACTCGGTCTTTGAAAGACCGAGTCTGGTTAAAACAAGATCGGTCTTTCAAAGACCGAGTCTTGCACTTTGAAAAATCAAAGAGCAAGACTCGGTCTTCGAAAGACCGACCTTGTTTTAACCAGACTCGGTCTTTCAAAGACCGAGTGGGGCACTTTAGGAAATAAAAAAAAAGTAGGGCAGTTTGGAAAAAACTTTAGAAAAAAGGGTCGTTTTGGGAAAAAATTCTCCATTTAGTGGAGTTAGTCATCATTTGACTTTTTTATTTATTTATTTATTTATTTTTAAGAAAAAGGTGGAACACCCTGTTTTATTAAAGAGAATTTAACAAAACAATCTTGAATACTGGGTGCAATTACAAGTCCTACAAACAGAAAAGTAAAACGTAGTCACTAAGCCTCCAACAAAGCCCTGGAGGGTGGGACCATACAAAGAGTAGAGAAACAACAGCAAAACAGCAAAAAGAGTGCACCCGAGTAAACCCTCCACAAGAGGACCCAGGCTCACTCTAGAGTAGCTTCGAGCACAACTTCCTCGTCATCGTACTCATCCACCTGAAAGGTCCTAGCGATCCTCCCTCTCGGTCCTGCCGCTGCAGCTGTGGCCCAAAAAGAAATGAGATGCATGATATGAATTAAGTTACCAGAAATACTATTACATGTCCCACAAAAGTAAAAGTTATTTTTTTCTAGTCATAAGGTCCAGGTCATCGTTGCAATAGCTATAAACCATGCTTCTTTCATGTCCGCCCTTTCATAGGCGAACGTGGTGCCAACCCACAGCTCCTCAAATGAGTGTTAGTACTTAGAGGTGCCAAGCGATCTAAGTACCTCAACCAGAACCGATTGACTCCTATGACACCTAATGAAAAGATGATCTCTCGATTCCCAAACCGCACTGCAGAAACCACATTGTGTCCCAACATTCGGTAACCTCTTAACTAGATTTTCCCTGGTCGGAATGACATCATTCAGGACTAACCATAGGAAGACTCTAATCTTTAATGGAGCTTTCGTCTTCCACACTATCGACACCCAACTAGGTATGCACCCTCGGAAGTGAATGCGATTGTAGAGGGAGCGGACCGAAAAGGACCCTGACCATTCAAGATCCCACAATTTCCTATCTGGGCCCTGCGAGCACCACACTCCGAATTGAGAAATGAAAACCTGCAGCGAGCTTAAGCGTGATATGCCATCATGATCCAGCCGCATCCTGAAGGATGGTCTCCATGTGCCCTTTTTTCAAGACTTGGCCACCGTGATATGAGGATGGGCAACCAGTCTGTAAAGATCGGGGAAAAGTTCCCGAAGCAGGTGAGGACCACACCATTTATTCCACCAAAACTTAGTGAACGTTCCATTGCCAATGAAGGAGATCATTTCGCTGTTAAAAGCATCATGAGCCTTCGAAACATTCCTCCAAAACCACGAAATTTTCGGGCCAACCCTGAACCCCAGGTTCCGCGAGCCCTTCCGACAGAGGTAACGCTGTACAAAACCCTGCCAGCCCACCCCATTGGGATGAAAGGCTTTCCACCACCATTTACCAAGGAGGGCCAAGTTCATATCTCGCAGATCGATTACCCCTAGCCCTCTGTGGCACTTTTTCATGCAGACTTTCTCCCATCTACTAGGTGATAGCCCCCCCTTTTCGGATCCGTTCCTTTCCAAAGAAACATTTTCTAGACACGATCAATCTGCTTGATTACCCATTTAGGCATTTCAAAGACAGACATGTAATAAGTTGGAAGATTTGACAAGACAGCATTGATGTAATCCCTATTGCTCATATTTGTATTTTTTTTATTATATTAATTAAATTTTGATTAATTATTATATTTTTGGTTGTATTTAATTTCTATTGATCGAATGGTGTGTTGTTCTTCTCTCTCTTGTGATTCATTCTCTGTTTGATTCAGCCTTTTTATTCTCATTTATTTGGCCTACAACTTGTTCTTGAGCTTGTCTATTGTTTAAACCTATTTCATGGCCCTTATTGGATTCTTCATACCCTATTGGTTACTACCCAGTTCAACCAAGCCCATATTGTCTCTATTTAAACACTCGAATTGAACCCTAACCCTAATTATCAACTCTAATACCTATTTCCTCTCTCCTAGCCGTCACCCTCTCTCTCTCCCTCATCCCGACCTACTCCCAACCTCTGCCCCTTCTCTTTCGTCGTCCATGACCGCCGGCGACATCCCCGAAACCCCCCACCACACTCCCCTCTCCTCTCCTTCCTCCTTGCATCGCAACCCAACAACCCCAGGCCGACCCCACCTCTTCCTGCCATTGTGTTGCTTGAGCGCCGATGCACCCCATCGCCGTCGCTCACCTGCCGCATCGTCGTCGCCACCCAAGGGCATCACCATCGCCATCTCCCCCTGTTGCTGTCGATCTTGCAGTTGGGTGATGCTGTCTTTTTGTGACCCTATGTTTGTGCACGTGCTTTTGTGTGCACGTGTGTTTCGTTGGCTTGGAGTTCTCATCTCTCGTTCTTGTTCGTGTTCGTTGTGTATGTGGTTCGGGATCCGTTCCCGTTATTCTATTCGTCATTTTCGTCACCTTCAATATCAGACAAGTACCTTGTATGTGTTCTTTTTGTCATACAATTTAATACCGTAAGTAATCTAGTATGAAAATATTTGTACTCTCATGATGATATTGGTTAGTTTAACCATTGAAATCATCTCTTGATCATGAGTAGTTACAATAATTGACACCCTTCCATGAAAACAATTAGATTAGATGACACTTTGACTGTATATTGTTTGTGACACACCGTATGTTGTAGATGCCTGTTACATAGATGCTTATCGGATGTATGATCTCATTATAGACCATATATGTTGATTCTTGGTTTTGATGACTACAATACAATACAAAGTTGTTCTACCACATATCTCTTGCAGAGTATATCAAAGTCGATACCATGGTGAAATACACAAAGGCAACACAATCTGATGAAGCTTTCAAGAGTAATTGATCAAGCTTCAAGACATCAAGACAAAGGCTCAAGCTTAAGACAAAGACTCAAGTTCAAGACAAGACTCAAAGTGCTTCAAATATTTAAACAAAGTGTCTTGTAATATTATATTTTTTTTTGAGTCTTGGACACTTGTAATAGCCTTGTCACACACACACTCACACATACTTTAAATAATCTGAGTGTTTTACAAAATCAAAATGTCAAAACAAGCTTGAATAAGTTTAGCTGTATGAGTACCAGTTGACCCCTCCTTGGAACCAGTCGATTGTCATAGTATGAAACAGCCGGAACTCATACAAGCTCTGGCCAGTCGACTCATTATGGCAATCCAGTCGACTGTTCAAGCCGTTTCGAAAGCTTTCTGAATTTAAACCTTATTTTTCAAATTCAAAACTTTTATATCCGTTTTATTACGGTTTATGAAACTGTTTTACAACGTTCCTTGATTCTTACTTTATAAATAGAGTATAGGAATCATTTGGAAAAGGTTCCAAGCATTCTTTAACTTTCAAGTCTTTTGTTTTCAATAAGAACAAGTGTTTCAAAAGCATACAAACTCTTTAAGACTTGGTTCTCTGAATTTCAGTCTAATATAACATTGATTTCGTTTTAAACTGAATTCAGAAGTTGACCTAATAGCCACAAAAGCACTATCACATACAACGCTATAGGTTGTTGTAAACTCAATTTTCGTTGTTGTTTTCACTCTCGGGTTGTGAGAGTGGTCCTCTCGGTTGGAGAGTAGGACTCTTGGTTTTAGAGTCGGTTTCACTCTAGGGTGTAGAGTGGGTTTGCTCTCTCTAGTGGTGAGAGAGGTCTACGGATTTGACATTGTTGTTGTCATAGGCCGTAGAGTATTCTTGTACTTTTTTCAAGAATAGTGGAAAATCTCAAGTGGGTTGCTTGGGGAATGGATGTAGGTCGGGAGGACCGAACCAGGATATATCGTTGTGCTTGGCTGTGATTGACTTTCTGTGGTTGTATTCTCTCAACTTACTATTTCAATTTCTCTGAGTCTTATTTCAAAAAAAATTTGGTAATTCGACTGGTTTTCTGCTACAAGTCGACTGATCAAACTTGTAACTCTTCAGTAAAATATTTTTCTTATCTGACGCACCAGTCAACTGTATATCTATTTTCAGTCGACTTAACAGTACGAAAAGTTCAAGTTTTTAATTAATTTTTATACAACACTGTTCACCCTCCCTAGTGCTATTTACCTTGCCTACAGGATCTAACACTTGGTATCAGAGCCTGGTTGAGTGCAATGGCATCTACATCAAATGCAAGCCAATACCATGAAGGCCAATCCGCACAAAGGTCACCACTGTTCGATGGAACAAACTATAACTATTGGAAGTATAGAATGAAGATCTACCTTCAGTCCATCAACTATGAGATTTGGAACATGACTGAGACAGAATTCACCGCTCCTACAATTCCCTATGCATAATGGAACGATGACATGAAGAGCAACACAATGAACAATGTAAAGGCGATGAATGCTTTGTCTGTTCACTTACCAAAGAGAAGTTCAATCATGTGTCAAATGCAACAACGGCTCATCAAATTTGGCACACACTCGAGGTAACTCATGAAGGTACTAATAAGGTTAAAGAATCTAAGATATCTGTTCTTGTTCACAGGTTCAAGATGTTCCGTATGAAGGAGAATGAGAATGTTTCGGACATGATAACATGGTTCACGGACATTACAAACTCTCTTGTGCTTCTTAGAAAGACGTACTCGCAAGCAGAAATGGTGAGGAAAGTTCTTCGTGCCCTAACCCCCTAGGAGAAGAAGACCACCGCCATAGAAGAAGCCAACGATTTAACACAACTCTCTCTTGAGAATCTTGTAGGAAATCTTATGGCATACGAAGTACAACTTGAAGAATGCAAGAAGGATCTAGAACCTGAATAAGAAAAGAAGAAGATACTCGCTTTCAAGGCCATGTCGGATTTCGGAGATGAAGAAGAAGATGAAGAAGAAATAGCCATGTTCACTAGAAAGTTCAAGAAATTTTTACAAAAGGTAAATTTAATTCCAAGTTCAAAGATACTAATGAACTTCCCACTTGTTTTAAGTGTAACAAGACAGGTCATATGAAAAACGATTTCCCATTAGAAAATGTGAAATCAAAAGGAAAAGCTCCCAACTTCAAGAAGGACAAGTACACAAAGAACAAGTATATGAAGGACAAGAAGGCATATCAAGCAACTTAGGATGATAGCGACTCTTCATCGGAAGAAGAGAATGAGGAGTCAAACGAAGTAGCGAACGTATGTTTCATGGCTAAATAAAACGATGTAAGTGAAAACTTTGATTCAAATGACTTATTAGATGCTTTCAATAAAGTTTTCCAAGAACTTAAGAAGGAGAAAATTAGAGTTAAAAATTTACAGAAAGTCAATCAAACACATTCTCAAGAAAATCTTGACTTAAAAGTTGATGTCAAATCTTTAAATTCTTGACTTTCAAATTTGGATGTAGATCTTGTATTCCTTAAGAAAAATTATGAAGAGATATCCAAGAATGTATCTAAATTTAACAAAGGAAAGGAGAATTTAAATGAAGTTCTCCAAAATCAAGTTCAATCTAATAAAAGATTTGGACTTGGTTTTCAAAAGACTCTTGAAAACATCATTCTTCTAAGAATACTAGTAGTAAGAAGACTGATTCTATTTCCAGTGTGAAGAACAAATTATATGAGTTTTTTGAGAAACCAAAAACTATTGTTTTTCATGAAAATAGTAATTCTGTAGTTCAGATCAGTCGACTGAACTCTAATGTCAGTCGTTTGTCTAGAGGCTTGGAGTCTTATTCAAAGAGACGAAAACTGTTAATCACCCTTAGGGGGGATGAATAGGGTGATCGTGCAGAAATAAAAAATTAAAAGAATAAAGTAAAATAAATCAAAGTAATGCAAGAGAGGTAAGAAAAGCAAACTCAGATGATGCAGCGATATAACGTGGTTCGACCCCCAGATCTACGTTCACACCACCTACTTGTAGCAATTCTCCGCTACAAGCTTACACTATACTCAAAAACCCTTAGTACAGTGATTCTCGGATTCAAGCTGAAAGACCTATTACGCCCACAGGACTTCTAATCCAAGTCCCGTCAATCTCACCGAAGTGGAAAAGAAAGAAAATAAAACTCAAGATCGTTTGAGGTCTTGACTAAAGAATACAACCAATTTAACGCTCACACTCGGATTGATTATCAATAGATTAGTTCGAAGTAATTTTTCAGAAGGAATAGGTGAAGAAGACATAGTGGATTTGTTCTATTTAATAGAAGAGAAAGTGTATTGATCAAAAGAGGCAACGATACATTCCAAAAAAGATAAACAGCCATGTTGCGGTCGACCGGTCAAAATGTGCGGTCGACCGTTCAGCTCTCTGGCGTAGCTAGAGAGATGAAAGGTCGACCGCTATTTTTGCCAATAGAAGTTGTGGTCGACTGCGACGGTCGACCGACATTAGGTACGGTCCACCGGACCGTGGCTGTATAGATCGAATCCACTTTGTTTTCTTACCATATACTCATCTCTCTTTAATTAATCAATTACAACAAATATCTCACGAAAATCATGCTAAAAATCCAGACTTGATAGATTGCTTGGAGGCCAATTAATTGAAAGCTCTTTCCTCTTTAGCTTGTAGATGCAATCTCTCTTTATTTAATTCAGAGCTCTTTCCTCTTTAGCTTGTAGATGCAATCTCCCTTTATTACTTTCCTTATTTGTATGTTTGTGAATCTCCCTTGGATCTCTTTTTGTTATTAATTAATCTTGAAAATCTGATACACTAAATTCAAACTTATTAGTACAAGTGAGCACGTTTTGTGCACACCAAACCAAGAGTCAACAATCTCCCCCTTTTGGTGTGAACAAAACATGCAAGAATGTTTGAAAATTAAAACAAAGTATGCAGATACTCCCCCTGAATTTAGTACATCCTGTAAAACATATTTTCATATAGATAGAATTTTTAAGAGAGCGAATGAGAGTGAATACTCCCCCTTAATATAATATTACTTGTAATACAGAACTTAATGAGCAAATATAAGATAGGAATGAGAGAATTAGTACATGAATTGATTTGAAAATCGTTTGAAAATTGTTTTGAAAAAAATTGAAAACCTTCGAACATTTGAAAACATTCCAAAACAATTCTCCCCCTTTTGGAACACACCAAAAGGGGATAGATAGAGTAAAATTATTCCGTGGAAAGTTGGTGAAAGCAATCATCAGTTTAAAATTTTGAAACACAAGACCAGAGAAAGAGCCGGTCGACCTTACGGTCGATCGCAAAACACTTTTTCGCAAAGATTATCTAGAGAGCATATTAGTCGACCGCACGGTCGACCGTCACATGTGGTTTTTCGAAAAGAATTTCCAGAGAGTAAAACGGTTGACCACACCGTCGGCTGCAAACCCATCAAGGGCCACAGAGGGCGAACCGGTCGACCGACCAATAAATAGAATTTTTATGCTGAAAAATCAATGACATTTAATGCTCTTCTCAAGACATAAAAATGTTTTTCGTCTAAAGGTTCTGTGAAAATATCTCCAAGTTATGAATTAGTAGAAATATACTCAAGTAAAATATCTCCCTTTTGAATGTGATCTTTAATGAAATGATACCTAATATCAATGTGTTTTGTGCGACTGTGTTGGTTAGAATTTTTAGTCATGTGTACGGTGCTAGTGTTGTCACACTTTATGGGGATGTGGTCAAAGAGTACCTAATAATCTTCGAGAGTGTGTTTCATCCGCAATACATGCGCACAACAGGATCCTGCCACAATGTATTCAGCTTCGGCAGTAGAAAGAGTGACAAAGTTTTGCTTCTTGGATGCCCACGAAACAAGGCAGTCTCCCAAGAAGTGACATGTACCACTAGTGCTCTTTCTATCGGTTAAGCTTCCAGCATAATCTGCATCAGAATATTCTACAAGAGAGAAATTTCTATTTTTCGGGTACCAAAGACAAGTATTTGGTGTGCCCTTAAGATATTGAATGATACGCTTAACGGCAACCAAATGTGATTCTTTGGGACACGATTGAAAACATGCACATAAATAGACACTAAACATAATATCAGGACGCGACGCAGTAATGTAAAGCAAACTACCAATCATACCTCTGTAAGTAGAAATATCGATATTATTACCAGATTCGTCTTTGGATAGCTTAGCGGTAGTGGCCATTGGAGTTTTGTAGGCATTTGCATTCTCAAGTCCAAATTTCTTTACGAGTTCTTTGGCGTACTAAGATTGATTTATGAATATTCCATCTTTTCTTTGTTGTATTGAAGTCCAAGGAAATAGGTTAGTTCGCCCATCATGCTCATTTCGAACTCATCCTACATTTGCTTTGAAAACTCCTTGCAAAGATTTTCATTAGTAGACCCGAATATGATATCATCAACATAAATTTGCACAATCAAAATGTCTTTAAAAACATGTTTGATAAAAAGTGTGGTGTCTACTTTTCCTTTAGAAAACCCTATGTAAAGAAGGAACGAACTCAGTCATTTATACCAAGCACGAGGGGCTTGCTTCAAACCATAAAGAGCTTTGTCAAGCCGAAAAACATGGTTTGGGTATGTGGGATCAGTGAATCCCGGTGGTTATGCTACATAAACTTCTTCAGAAATAAAACCCTTTAAAAAAGCACTTTTGACATCCATTTGAAATAGAGTGAAATCCATGTATGCAGCAAAAGCAAGCAAAATACGAATAGCTTCTAGCCTAGCAACTAGAGCAAAAGTCTCATCAAAATCTACGCCCTCTTGTTGATTATATCCTTGAGCAACAAGATGGGCTTTATTCCTAGTTATTGAACCGGATTCATCTAACTTGTTCCTAAACACCCACTTAGTACCATGGATGATCCTATTTTGAGGTCGAGGAACAATTCTCCATACTTGATTCCGTTCAAACTGATTAAGTTCTTCTTGCATGGCAACGATCCACTCATTATCTTGCAGGGCCTCCTTGATGTTCTTAGGTTCAAGCATGGAAACGAAAGCAGTAAAACACATAAAACTATTAGCTTGAGTGTGTGTAGTTACCCCTTTGGTCATATCACTTCGTATAAGAGATGGAGGATGACTAGCCATGATTTTCCATGCCGGTCGTTTCTTACTTGTGGGGCATTGATGTTGTATATTTTCATCTCCCATGGCATCAATTTGTTCTACAGATGTTTCATCTAATTGATTTTGCGGTTCATCTTTGTCTTGAGGCATCATTTGATTTTGATCAATTGCTTGTGGTTCCTCTTCGACATGCATCTGTTTCTTTTCAACACGAACCCCTGCCTCATCATCATCAACAACATATAATATTTCTTTCGAGTAGGGTTAGTTTCATTAAATATAACATCAATAGATTCTTGAATAGTGCATTTTCTTTTGTTAAAAACACGATATGCCTTGCTATTAAGAGAATATCCTAGGAAAACACCTTCATCACTTTTACGATCAAACTTCTCCAAGTTGTCAAGAGTGTTTAAAATAAAAACATTGCATCCGAAGACACGAAAATAGCTTAGGTTGGGAGTTTTGCCATAATATAGTTCAAATGGAGTTTTTTCAAGATATTTTCTAATAATAACTTGGTTGATGGTAAAGCATGCAGTATTGACAGCCTTTGCCCAAAATGACTTAGGCAAATCTTTTTCACTAAGCATTGTACGGACCATTTCTTGGAGAGATCGATTCTTCCTTTCAACAACCCCATTTTGTTGGGGAGTGCGAGGACATGCGAACTCATGTTTTATCCCCTTTTTGTCATAAAATGATGTGAAGAGTTCGTTTTGAAATTCCCCAACATGATCACTACGAATAGTAACAATGGTAAGGCTTGTCTCAGTTTCCACTCTTCGACAGAATTTTTGAAATACATGTACTGTCTCATCTTTTTGTGGCAAGAAGGCAACCCAAGTAAATTTACTATAGTCATCAACAATAACAAATGCATATCGTGCACCACCATGGCTACGTGTTCGTGATGGACCAAAAAGATCCATGTGCAAAAGTTCAAGAGGTCTAGAGGTTGATACCATTTTCTTTGGTTTGTGAGAACTTTTTGTTTGCTTACCAAATTGGCAGGACTCACATGGTTTGTCCTTTTCGAACCTAATTTTGGGGATTCCTCTCACAAGCTCCTTGCATACAAGTTTGTTGAGGTTGTCCATGTGCGTGTGACCAAGCCTACGATGCCATAGCCATCCATCCTTGTTTCATGCAACAAAGCATCTCATACTTTCCTGTACTAATTCATTCAATTTTATGACATATACATTATTGCATCTGTTAGTAAGAAGTAAACATTTTTTGTTGTTATCTTGTACAGTGCATGTGTTTTTATCAAAAGTAACAATATACCCTTTATCACATAATTAACTAATGCTAATTAAATTGTGCTTTAGACATTTTACCAATAGGACGTCCTCAATGGAGCATGAGTAACCAAAACTGATTTTACCTTTACCAATAGTTTGTGTAATACCCTAGTTTGGCAGCGAACAGTCGACTGGCCGATTGTACAGTCGACTGGTACTGCAAAGTTGAGACGGATTTGAGAAGGATTTGAGAAATTTAGTCCCACATGGAAAGTTTGATATGATAATTTGAGTATAAATACTATTAGTCAATGATCAAGAGTCACCTAATTAGTTAACCACCTTTTGAGAGGCAGCCTGTGGTGGGCAGTTGTACTGCATAATATCTAATTTGTCTTCTAAAAATATTAAAAATTGTCTGAGTATTGGGGCGGGGCGTTACAAATGGTATCAGAGCTGACTTTCGACACCGGGTGTAGTAGAGGTCAGTATGATCTGCGGTGCTGAGAGTCATTGATCTCCGGGGTCGGGTATATTCTGCGGTATTGAGAGTCACAGGTAGTGATTGATAGCCGGGTATCCGATCTGCGGTGTTGAGAGTGATTGATCTTCGGGATCGAGGACTATACTACATCGGCTAGAAAGGGCGGGTCCTACACTAGATGTGTGCCCTGTACTCAGCGAGAACGCTGATTTCTAAGGGGAGTGTATGTAATATCCCAGTTTGGCAGCGAATAGTCGACTGGCCGGTTGTACAGTCGACTGGTACTGCAAAGTTGAGACGGATTTGAGAAGGATTTGAGAAATTTAGTCCCACATAGGAAGTTTGATATGTAATACCCCGATTTTTCAAATGTATGAAGAATTATTTATTTTTGCACGTAGTGTGCACGTGTAATATTTTGGCTATTATTTTCAACATGATGAATAAGAATATTGTTTTCTATAAAGCATTTTCCTAAAGCCCAAATGTTAGTTTACTTATTTTTCTTTTAATATATTTATCTTGGCCCAATTAATTTAAGCCCATGGAACTAATCTTTTATTCTCTACAACTTGTAGTGTGTAGCATTTCTCTTTTTTTAGACTTGTCATTGTGTACAAGTTCTTGTAGGGTGATTTGTGCATACACGTGCATGTTGCATACACGTGTAGAACACACCCTTTTGTTTGGCCGGTTGGAATGAGAAGTGGGTTGGAGACATGGGTAGTTATTTAGGGTGTGGGTGGTTTTTACAACTCCCTAGTGCATCCTAGCCCTTGATCCAATAACCATCTACTGAATCCTAGCCCTCCATCTCACTCCATTTGGTGTATAAATACCCCTCTCATCCATTGTTCCTTTACACTAAAGAATATTTTTGTAAGAGAACTATATTGTGAGAGAGTTGTGTGTGTGTTATTTTGTGGAGTCCGGGCATCATCTTCTGGAGATTTTCGGCAAGGAGCAAGGAGCAAGGAGTAAGGAGTGGTGCATTGCATTAAGGAACTTTTCTGGAGTTCGATTATTTCGTCAATAAGGTGGGTGTTTCTCAGGACTTCTAGTGTAGAAAATATGCCATGATTATGATAATTGTTACTATGCTTATGAGAAGTAAATTCAAACGTATTAGAATTGCCTGAGTATGTTTATGATGATAATTGTGAAGGACTAATAGTATAAAAACGACACTGTAAATAAGAACAAATGGGTCAGTACAGTCGACTGTCGCATGTACAAGTCGACTGGTACGAGGCGAATATCTTCATGATTTGATAATGTACATGTATGCAAAACAGAAGTGATAGTATGATTGCTAAATTCATATTCCCCCATGTTATATATGATGGAGGAGAAGTGAACGGATGAAAAAGAACTAGTGATAATTAGTAAACTGAGATAGTCTGTGCAGTCGACTGATGATATGAACAGCCGACCGATGCTTTGATTAAACTATGAATAGTCCAGTAAATCTACGAAATGAGATATTTCCATTGTGTTGTCCTAGTGTAATAAATTGAGATTAATGTTTCATCTCTGCAAGAAAGTTATGAACGAGTGTAAACGCATGTTTAACACTCCTTGAAGAAAAGACAATATTAGTTATTTGAAATTCCATGTTGTGATGTTACTGAACAGTTAGGAAACCACGTGTTTATGAAGCATGAATATATGCATATTGTAATTTGACACCATGATGCATGTGCATGTAAGAACTGATGGAAAGATAATTCCTTAATTTGAATTGTGAACCTGTCCAGTCGACCTAATGCGAGTAGCAAGTCGACTGAGCTGAACATGGATATGTACTGTTAAGACCGGGACAGACAACTGATTTGTTGACAGTCGACTGTCACGTGAATGACATTTTGAGCATAGAAAGTTGCGGAGCAGCCGACTGGCCATGTGCAGCAGTCGACTCTCCCGAGTGATTATGAAGAACTTGAATTGACTGTACAAGTCGACTGGTATTTTCTAAGTCGACTGTCCAGAGTGTTTCGACATATCAGAGAACATTATTCTGTTTATTTTGAAGATTGTGGATCTTATGGTTGATGTTGATAAACTCTATTTGTTGCTGTGTGAATTTACATGAAATGAATCATAGTTTTGAATTGAGAATTTACATGAAATGAATCATAGTTTTGAATTGAGAATTACATGAATATGAAAGTTAAGAACATGATATGCTGAGGCAATGAAAAATGAATTCATGAGTTGGAAATGCTCAAATTGGAAGTTGTGAATTGGAAATTGAAACAAAAGAGTAGCTAAGTCTCCCCCGGTAATGGAAATGAAATGAAATTGAAAAGAAGACCAAGGTTGGTCATGTGAGAATGAAATGAATAAGTCCGGTTTAGTGGAGAGGCTAACTCTAGAGCTTTGATTTTTATTCATGATTCCAATAATTAGTACATAGTGTAGATGTGATGAAAGTGAGAGAAAACATAAGTATGAGAACTAGAGTTTACGGTGCGGGTGTGTGAGCCACAGAATGCATGCTTGATGAGTCAAGACATTGCGTGGGCACAACTCAGTAATGATCAGACTTTAGCCACGCTTGTGGGATGTTTGGTGACTGCAAGAGGATCGTGTTCAGGGAGGAGGCTGAATTGCCACAGAATGCATGCTTGATGAGTCAAGACATGGCGTGGGGTTCCCCTCCAGGGTCCAGTGCACGTGCTTGTACTCATAGATCATCTAGGATACTCACCGTAATTACAGTAGTAGATTAAGTCATGGCGAGGGATTGAACCCTACAAAAATGAAGAACGATTAAGAGGCTTGCCCTCGGACCTATGTAGTATGGGATGCATAGAATCCGAACAAGTGCGCATTAGTGTCATGTAAATTAACTAATTGCATTAAGGATTAAGTGCACGATCACGACACGACATCATTAAGATTTTCCCCTTACTTTAATTGTTATGTGAACAAGTTTGTGATCTGTTAAGAAATGAGAATCGTTATACTGTTTCTGGCATAGAGAGGATGGTCATGTATAATTATCGTCGGTTGAATAAACTGACGTACCCACAGTTTTATATGCAGGATAAATGACATGTTAAAGGTTAAAGAGGAATGGATGCATAAAGATTTTACCATGTTGTTGTATATTTATTCAAATGTTGTATATTTTTACTTCCGCTGTGCAAATGTGAATGTAATATATGATGTAACTCTGATGTAAAGTGAAAAGTTTAAATTCCTTGTAAAATTGTACTGAAGAAAGTGAAAAGATCCTGTAGAACATCTCGAATTCAGTGTATTTGGGATTCGGGGTGTTACAACATAGTATCTAATTTGTCTTATAAAAATATTAAAATCGTCTGAGTATTGGGGCGGGGCGTTACAGTTTGACCCGTGCTATTGTCTCCAAAGGTGATGTCCTTCCCCTTCCCTTGATAGTGATGAAAAGTATCTGCTGTCACCAATCATGTGATTTGAGCATCCACTATCAAGGTACCACCGATATTTAGTTTTGATGTGTTGGGGTACCTACACCAAGATTAGTAGGCATAATTTTGCATGCCCAAGGTTTTTTTGAACCTGCATTTGTGTCCTTTCTCACCCACACAAGATTAGTATTCCTTTTCAGTGAGCAGTTATAAGATATATGTCCTTGTCTACAACAAAATTTGCATGTGATTCGACTATGTCTTGGGTCATGCGCACCTACATAATTTATATTTTATTTGTGATTGTGTTGATTTTTATGCACGTGCGTATGAAAAAATGATTTTTGGTGATGTATTGGCTCTTCGTAACCAAGCCCTCTATTATCATGATATCATCTTGAATTTTTTGTAATAACGTAACTGGGCCCTTCATGCTTTCAATAATTTTTTCGAGCCCAGTTACCTTTTTACAAAGCCTCTTTCTAGTTATCTCATCATCTTTTGTATTCCAACAAAGAGTATCTAGTGTGGCATCAAGAATCCTATTTTGTTTAAGGGCTTCGTTACAACCTTCCACTACTTCATCAACATTTCTTTTACATTCATCTAAGTCTTTTGTGAGCTTGGCAATATAAACTGACTTCTCCTGAATCTCTCTTAAGTAATCATCATGTTTTGCTAGAGATTCACAAATTTGTTGTTTCAAAGTTTCATTTTCATCTAGCAAAACGTCATAATCTTTTTAACATGACTCAAGTTTTTCCAAAATAAGAGCATTTTTATTTTTCAGTTTGTTATTCTTTGTTATGCACTCGTCATGTATTTCATTTGAATTCTGTTTATACTGCCTAAGTTCACGACTTAGTTTTTTGGCATAGTCTTTCAAGTCATTACATATGTTTACGAGTTCATCATAAGTAGGTTGTTCGATTATCTCTTCTTGAGAAGGTGACTGCACCTCACCACTCCAAAGAGCCATGAAACCAACGTTGCCACTTCTTCCTTCTCCTTTTCTCTTTCCTCTTGATACCTGCCATACATTTTATTTTTGAGGTACTTACGAAATTGTCTTGTCAAGAGAGCAATGTCCTCATCTGACTCCTCATGTTCTGAATCAGCTTTTGACGATCGGGCCTTCTCTGCTTTAAGTGCAATAGTTCTCTCCTCAGTTTTTGATTCGATCCTGATATTTTGCCTGTATCTCTTTGTTTCCACCATTTCCATCTCGTACGTTTTTAGTTTTCCTTGAAATGTATAGTAGTCAAATCCATTCTCTTCAAGTGTTTCTCTCATTGCCGCAGCCTTCACGTCCCATTCTGGCATGAGACAGCTTATGAGCTTTCCGACCTTTCGGTCATCATCATGCCCCTTACCCAAGCTCTTAAGTTCATGGGCAATGATGTCAAACCGGGCGAGCATTTGATCCACGTTCTCTCCTGGTAACATGCGAAACACATCAAATTTATAAAAGCATAAATTTACTTTAGCTTTTACCTCGGAAACAGTTCCTTCATGCCACTTCAGGATGTTGTTCCAGATCTCGTAAGCTATTTTGCAGTTGCGCCCACATCGCATTAGCTCTTCATTGTTCAACCCTGCATAAGAGAGCCGTCATTGCTTTGGAGTTTGCTGTCTTGAGGGCCAACTCCGCTTTTGTGAACTCTGTCTTTCTATCACAGACTGGGATTTCGGTTTTGTTGATACATACGTTCCACACTTCTTCTCTGAGCATCTGTAAAAAATGAGACATACGAACTTTCCAGACGTCATAGCATTTTCCATTAAAAAATGGTGATCGTGTACAACTTGTCCCATTAGAGATAAGGGCTCCGATGAGTACAAGTTTTGGGGAGGAGGGATTTTCGCCATTGGACATTTCGCTTAAGCTTTTAAGCTTTTTATAAACACCTCGCTCTGATACCACTGTTAATCACCCTTAGGGGGGTGAATAGGGTGATCGTGCGAAAATAAAAAATTAAAAGAATAAAGTAAAATAAATCAAAGTAATGCAAGAGAGGCAAGAAAAGCAAACTCAGATGACGCAGCGATATAACGTGGTTCGCCCCCCAGGTCTACGTCCACACCACCTACTTGTAGCAATTCTCCGCTACAAGCGTTCCACTATACTCAAAAATCGTTGTACAGTGATTCTCGGATTCAGGCCGAGAGACCTATTACACCCACAGGACTTCTAATCCAAGTCCCTTCAATCTCACCGAAATGGAAAAGAAAAGAAAATAAAACTCAAGATCGTTTGAGATCTTGACTAAAGAATACAACCAATTCAACGCTCACACTCGGATTGATTATAAAAAGATTAGTTTGAAGTAATTTTTTCAGAAGGAATAAGTGAAGAAGACACAGTGGATTCGTTCTATTTAATAGAAGAGGAAGTGTATCGATCAAAAGAGGCAACGATACATTCCAAAAAAGATATACAGCATAGTTGTGGTCGACCGATCAAAATGTGCGGTTGATCGTTCAGCTCTCTGGCGTAGCTAGAGAGATGAAAGGTCGACCGCTATTTCTGCCAATAGAAGTTGCAGTCGACTGCGATGGTCGACCGACATTAGGTATGGTCGACCGAACCGTGGTTGTATAGATCGAATCCACTTTGTTTACTTACCATAAACTCATCTCTCTTTAATCAATCAATTACAACAAATATCTCACGAAAATCATGCTAAAAATCCAGACTTGATAGATTTCTTGGAGGCCAATTAATTGAGAGCTATTTTCTTATTAGCTTGTAGATGCAATCTCCCTTTATTTAATTCAGAGCTCTTTCCTCTTTAGCTTGTAGATGCAATCTCCCTTTATTTAATTCAGAGCTCTTTCCTCTTTAGCTTGTAGATGCATCTCCCTTTATTACTTTCCTTATTTGTATGTTTGTGAATCTCTCTTGGATATCTTTTTGATATTAATTAATCCTGAAAATCTAATACACTAAATTCAAACTTATTAGTACAAGTGAGCACGTTTTGTGCACACCAAACCAAGAGTCAACAAAAACCTCAGATAAGTCGACCTATTTCACCTCCCAGTTGACTGACTTCTCATATCAGTCGACTGAAAGGTACAATAAAGTCGACTGGACAGACTAAAAACATTTGGGTTCTAGTCAACCTAAGTCTAAACGATAGAATTACTTATATAAATTCTTATGTTCTTAATGTATGTAATTCTGTAAATTATATTCCTGCTTTTGGTGCTAAATCAAACTCACTTTGGGTTTGGTTTTCCAAAAACTAATCCCTTTCGGACCCAATGAAAAGGGTACCATATTCACAATGCTTATTTTATAAGTACCTAAAAGAAAATGTTGGATACTTGACAGCGGATGCTCCAAGCATATGACTGGTCATGCTAATCTTCTTTCTTCCATACAAGAGATAGATGGAGGAACAGTCACATTCGGTGACAACAACAAAGGGAAGATTATTGGAATAGGAATGGTCGGTAAGAACACTACCCCTACTATAGAAGTATTTCTAGTTATTGGATTAAAGCATAATCTGTTAAGTATTAGCCAACTTTATGATAAGGGATATAAAATTATTTTTGAAAAAGATGCATGTTTAATATATGATTCATCTATGCAAAATGTTATTTTTCAAGGTTTTAGGAAAAAACAACATTTATGAGTTATGATTAAAAACAAATGATTTTTCTAATGATTTTTCTTAGTAGCTTCTAACAATGATTCTTGACTTTGGCATAAGAGATTTGGCCATGTCAATATGAAAAATATTACTAAATTATCTAAATACGACCTAGTTAAAGGACTGCCAAGACTATCTTTTAAGAAAGATAAGTTATGTGATGCATGTCAACTAGGAAAACAAGTCAAATCTACTTTTAAGACAAAAGAAATAATTTCTACTAGTAGGCCTCTCGAATTATTCCATATGGATTTATTTGGTCCTACTAGAGTCGCTTTTTTAAATAAAAGTAGATATGTATTTGTTTTAGTAGATGATTTTTCAATATTTACATGGATTTTCTTTTTAAAACATAAATATGATACCTTTGAAGAATTTACAAATTTCTGCAAATGAATTCAAAATCAAAAATTTCTAACCATAGTCACTATTAGAAGTGATCATGGTGGAGAATTTGAGAATGAAACGTTTTCAGAATATTGCAACAAGAATGGTATAACACATTCATTTGCATTTCCTAGAGCTTCATCACAAAATGGAGTGGTCGAAATAAAGAATAGGATATTGCAAGAGTGTGCACGTACTATGCTTATTGAAAGCAATTTGCCTAAGTACTTCTGGGCTGAAGCTGTTTCTACAGCATGTTATGTTTTAAACAGAATATTGATTAGGCCTAGGCTTAAGAAAACTTGTTATAAACTATTCTATGAAAGAATTCCTAAAGTATCATATTTTAAAGTATTTGGATGTAAGTGTTTAATATTAAATACTAAAAATAATTTAGATAAATTTGATGCTAGATCTAATGAGGGTATCTTCATTGGATACTCAAATAGAAGTAAGGCATATATAATTTTCAATAAGTCAACTTTGACTATTGAAGAATCTATGCATGTTTCATTTGACGAATCCTTGCCTTCATCTAATGTTATTAAAGAAGATGAAATTGAATCATCACCTTTAAATAACGTTATTGTCATGCCCCGATTCCCAAAAATACGGAATACGAGCGCGTGACGAAGCCCAGCGAACGATTTTCATCATTCACAAGCTGTAGGATCGACTCAACATCATAACAAGAAATATAACAAGATATACACAACCACGCATGCATGAATAATTTATTAATCAACAGAAACAACTGAAACAAAATAATAATATCCCAAATAGTTTTCAAATCTGGATCAAAAGATAAAACTCGGGACTATAAGCCCATTACAAGATTCAAGTAGCAAAAGAAATAAATAACTCAAAAAAACAAAATATTTAAAGCAAGTCTTTTCTCCAATCAAAGCCTAGAACGTTTGCTCACCAATTCCAGCAGGCAATTCGTTTCCAAAGTCTATACATATAAATATAAAAAGGAAAAATAGAGAAAACAAGACAAAAGCCCTTAGTGCACGTTAGGGCCACAAGTAGTACAAGCAAGGGTATGAAAACAAGTGCAAGAAATATGGAACAAGATTTTGGAATCAAGAATGTATAACATAATATAATAGGGATGCAACAAGTAGTGGGATTCAAGAAACTAGCTAGCAAGAAAGACAACTCAAGTGACAAGATTTGGTAACAAGTACAAGTAGTGGAACAAGTAACAAGTGAGCATGTAGTTGTATCAAGTATCAAGTAACAAGTATCACATACAAGTGTCAAGTAACAAGTAATAAGTCACAAGTAACAAGTCTCAAGTAGGGTATCAAGTGTGTACAAGTGACTAGTTAATCTTAAGTCTAACGTTTAATTCCATCTAGGTAGCACTTCACGCATCCATACTTTTACTATATGGTTGCTACATACAATCAGTTACGCTTAGGCCTAGTGGTGGATTTTATAGGACGGGCTACTCAAGGATCAAGTATCAAGCAAGCCATGTTCATGAATCGAGTAATCATATAACTAGTTCATATGTCAAGTCATAACAAGACATGTCATGAATCAAATATATACTAGTTCATGAATCGAGTAATAACAAGTCCATGAATCGAATAATAATATACTATTTCATGAATCAATTAATATACTAGTTCATGAATTGAATAGTAATATAAGTAGTTCATGAAGCATGTATCCAGTGGGAAACACGGGCCCCCTTTCCGAGTACACTTACCTATATTGTCCACTACTATAGTCTTTCCGTTAAACTCCGGCTTATTATTTATTATTATCATCAAACAAGCATGAAAGTGTGCAGAACAGGTCAAGTAAACATTGTCAAAAACATGGAACAAGTTTAATATAATTATAAAGTATATTCGAGGGTCGACACAAATTAAGATTATCAAAAACTACGAGAATTGCAATTCTGGACAGCATGACATTACTGCACCAAATCTGCGATTCCTGTTGCTACAAGATAAAAAATATGGGTCCATCAGAAGGCCTAGAAACTAGACTTCTGCTCGGTTCCAACGTATATAGTTAAGACACATAAAAGTTATAGAATCATGTGTCAAAACAGCAAACTATACAGCATTTATGTTCAGCCAGAATTTGTAAAACTGAGTTTATACATATGAAACAAGTTTCAAACTTCATTAATTAATTCTAAGAAAATTAGAGAATGTTCTCTAGGGTGTCCAGTATAAGCATGAAAAATTTCAAGTCATTTACTTACTGGTAGCATAGTTAAAATAATTGTAAACCAAAGTGGTGTAGCAATTTTTATGAATAGCAATTTTTATGACTCTGCGATTACAAACACAGCAGCAGTAAAACTGTGATATCTCCTAAACCGTAAATCGGAATTCAATTCCATCGAAAGGATGGTAAACTAGACATACGGGACTAAGGTTCATATTCAGGACTCAAGTTCAGATTTTGGTGTTATCGGGGTCGAAACGGCAAGCCAAGACAGGACAGAAACCAAATAAGACACTTTTTTGCATGAAATGTATCAAAATTATACTAGTTGTGAACAAGTGTATCATCGAAGAATTGTGACTCTTAGATCATGTGATAGATAAGGCGAAACATGAGATCATCAACGATAAACAAAAAAGACGCACATTTACAATTTACTAGCAGTATTTTCAAGCAAAAGCTTGTACTAGAAAACGAAATGTACAAGAAGAACTTTCCTTGGGGTGTAGACGATGAATCCGACGGAAGAATAACGGGAACGGGATCCTGACACGGATCTTGATGGCGATCAAGATCAGACCAACGGACGGCTCAGATCGGATCTTGATCAGATCTGATGCTGGATGGCTGAGATCCGATCATATGGTGATGATCAAGATCTGGCTCGGATCTTGATGCAATCTGATGGCTGAGATTCAAAAAGCTCTTTCACCTTCCTTCTTCTTCAGCGATAGAGAGAGGGAGAGAGTTCGATGGCGATAGTGAGCGGCGATAGTGGGAGGGCGGTCGCAGTGGCAACTGGTGGCAGGCAGTGACGACGTCGAGGGAAGCTCGACGCAGGAGGCGGCGGTGGCGTGGCTCTGTTCTTGGTGGGAAAAACATAGCAATGGTGGAAGCTTAGGGGCTCTCGCTGTCGTGGGGGGCAGGCGAAGGGGAGGTCGCGACAGCGAGGCGATGAAGGGGATGAGTAGAGGTAGGGGAAACGTCGACGAGGAGCACCAGGGTCAAAGAGATATAGGTTCGGCAACGGTGAAGGATGGGTTCCGATGGAGTGGAGACGACAGGGAAGCAAGGGGGAGGTCGAGATGACGATGAGATGGTGAGGGGGATGAGGGTGACGACAGAAGGAAGGCGAAGAGGTGCAGGAATTGGGATTTCGGGGCAGAACGGAGGAAGAAGGAGATAGGGGAGGTGGGTACTGTTTATTAGGGTAGAAAAGTAGGGTAATAGGGTTAGGGTTAGGTTAGGTTTAAATAGTATAGGGTTATTAGGTAGCGGGTTTGAGTAAGATCCAAAAGGAGATTGGGTCAAAATTCACTTGAATCCGGAAAAATGAAATAGATGAGATGAAACAGTCAAATCTCCATGAAGAACAGCAAATCAGAGCTAATAAGAACAATGCAATTGCAACAAATGTTGGCACAAAATTGAGTCGAAACAAAAGAAATGATTATTTTTTTTATTAGAGCTGGGACAAAATACAGATCTTGGATTGATAAAAGATTATAGGAAAATGAAATACAGCAGAAAGTACAGATAAAAGAAACAGGGGTTACAAATCCTACCCACCTTACAACAAAATTTCGTCCTCGAAATTTGCTTAGGCGGTACATAGAACAAGGCAAAAACAAACTTGGAAAATAACAAAACGGAGAGTTAAAGGGAAAGGAACAAAGCAGTGGCAACACCAGAAAAAGAAGGAAGTGGATAACTGAGGTCAAATGGAATGCAAGGAAAGAAAATAAATGGTATCAAAAGGAAAGAACAGCGCAAGATAACAAATCAAGGAGATGAAGAAATAGATAGAGTTGGAATCGAAGAAAGGATGAACAAGGAAGAGTTGAACCAAACAATGAGTCAACAGATGAGGTCAAATGCAAGGAATAAAGAAAAGCAAACGAGACAAAGAACTAGAAGCAACAAGGGGATCCTGGGACCTGTGGGTTATGGGCCCACCATGCTTCTGTTGCGCTACTCCGATGGTGATGTCCCAAGCAACATACATGTCACTGTAGGCCACATGACACAAATCGACGAACCGAGCAGGAAGACTAAACTGAGATTCCGGGATCAAGGAGAGTATGGGTTCAAGATAGATATAAATAAATAATGCAAAATGAATATAACATTTTGGCTTCAATTTAAATAATTAAAAGATATGCTATAGATCAAAACTAATGGGCTTTAACAAAAATAATAATAACAACACATATTAATAATAAAAATAATAATATCAATAATAATAGAATAGTAATAACAATAATAAAATAATAATAACAATAATATTAAAAATAATAATAGCAATAATAATTACAGTAATAAAAATCATCATAATCATATTGGTAATAATAATAATAATAAAATTAAAAATATTAACAATACCGATAATAATGATAATACATACATGACAGGATAGGATTCAACACATTCATGAAAATAATGCAATAATAATAACAATAATAATAATAATAATAATAATAATAATAATAATAATAATAATAATAACAATAATATATTAACAATACTGTTAAGAATAATAATGCAAAACAGAATATAATTTGGGTTCAATATTTTTTTTGTATGAAGGTAATTCAATATTAACAACAATAATAGAATAATGAAAACAACAATAATAATAGCAATGGTACTGTCAATAATAATAATGATACCAATAATAATAACGAAAACCATAGCAATAATAGTAACATTATAAACCAAAATGAGAATTTAGCTTATCAACTCTATAAATAAATCAAACAGGAATATATATAGTCGATCAATTATAAATGGAAATTGAAGTCAAAATACACCATTAATCCCCAATCGTAAGAAAATATAGAGACTATTCACATAAAATAAGAAGTCAAAAGTGAAGAGATAAAACCTAAATATAAAAAGGTTGATAACCATACAAACAACAAAGGAACACAAACTTTAAAGGTGCTATAATAAAATAGTTTTGGGAAAATAACCAGTCAAGATACATAGAAATACAAACAAATTTAGCTAAGTAAAGAAAATATTAATAATAATGAATATAAAAGACATTTAATAATTAGTGAATGTTGACATTATAATCAATACACGAAACAACACATTAAAGGGTAACGAGCAAAACAGACTAAAATATATATATGCAAGAAGACTTAAAAGGAGTTCATTAAATATTACAAAAGTAAGCGTCAAATCATTAACTAGGATGTGGAAACAAAGTAAGTGAGAAATCTAAAATGTTAAAGAATTGGAAAAAGGTGGCAATAAATAGTAATTCACAAAAGAACGAAAACTTAAACCATAGTTAATGTACTCAATCTTAACATAAAGGAAAAAAAAATTTGTAAACACAAAATAAAGTAAAATCAACTATGCTAGTTCAAATTGTATGGAAACATAAAGTGTAATTGTATATAAAAAATGTCATAAAGAAAATATTTCTTTCCCATTAGTTTCATTACATAAGTAAAAAGTCTTGAAATATCAATTAGCAAATAGGTAGAAAATCTTGCTTCCTTAACATCAAGTTGCATGTTTGCCTTCACGACATTGGGTTGCAGGTTGCTGTCTGGATATTCTGTTGCACATTTTACCTCTCCGATATCCAGTTGCAATTTGCCTCCATTGACATCGAGTTGCATATTTGCCATCTCGACATTAGGTTGCACCGAAATGGTAAAATGGAAGATGTAACCTTTCATATGCACAGGGATATGAGACATTTAATTTAAGTATGATGTTATGTTTTGAAATTCGTGATATAAAAATAGCAGAAAAGTAGGAAATGGAGTTGAAGGTCACACGATGGAATATCAAAATAGATGTATAGATTATAAATATCAAACACAATAGTACAAAATAGTAGTAGTGTAGATGATTTATAAAAGTAAGGGAGAAAAACGGAATGAAATACATGCATAAGCACAATGCAAATGTGAAAGAGAAAATGAATATGCAGTGTAGCAAATTTACACAATAAATATATCATAAAAATATACAGTAATGTAGGAATTAAATAAGCCTCTAACATGTCGTTGAAGATCCACCGATGCCGATCGACGAACTAAGCAGGAAGAAAAGAATGGATAGCACCGGAATTAAAGGAGAACAAGATAGGGAAGAAATAACTAGTATGATATACAATATGAATCAATAAATGAAGATGAATGCAAGGCACGGAAAGCAATAAATGACACACGAGCTAAAATAAGAATGGATCAACGAGGCAAGTAGAAATAAGAGATTGCTCGCACCGGAATCAAAAGAACATGGGAACGGAAAGAATAAATTTATGCCCAATATGGAATCAACAAATCAGGACGACTGTAAGAGATGGTAGGAAATAAGAAATCAAAGAATTAAACATGAAGGGATCAAAATGAATGGGATAAGACTAGTGTCCAGATCGAGTTGATTATCAAATTGTTCATGTGATTACATGGACTGTTTAATGTTGAGTTAATCATGATTGAGTCAAGCCTGTCTAATGTATTAGTCAAACTAACACATTAGCCAAACCTGGCCCTGATACCACTAAAAACTTTGTCATGCCCCGATTCCCAAAAATACAGAATACGAGCGCGTGACGAAGCCCAGCGAACAATTTTCATCATTCATAAGCTGTAGGATTGACTCAGCATCATAACAAGAAATATAATAAGATGTACACAACCACGCATGCATAAACAATTTATTAATCAACAGAAACAATTGAAACAAAATAATAATATCCCAAATAGTTTTCAAATCTGGATCAAAAGATAAAACTCGGGACTATAAGCCCGTTACAAGATTCAAGTAGCAAAAGAAATAAATAACTCAAAAAAAACAAAATATTTTAAGCAAGTCTTTTCTCCAAGCGAAGCCTAGAACATTTGCTCACCAATTCCAGTAGGCAATTCGTCTCCAAAGTCTGTACATATAAATATAAAAAGAAAAAATAGAGAAAACAAGACAAATGCCCTTAATACAAGTTAGGGCCGCACGTAGTACAAGTAAGGATATGAAAACAAGTGCAAGAAATATGGAACAAGATTTGGAATCAAGAATGTATAACATAATATAATAGGGATGCAACAAATAGTGGAATTCAAGAAACTAGCTAGTAAGAATGACAACTCAGGTGACAAGATTTGGTAACAAGTACAAATAGTGGAACAAGTAACAAGTGAGCATGTAGTTGTATCAAGTATCAAGTAACAAGTATCACGTACAAGTATCAAGTAACAAGTAACAAGTCTCAAGTAACAAGTCTCAAGTAGGGTATCAAGTGTGTACAAGTGACTAGTTAATCTTAAGTCTAATGTTTAATTCTATCTAGGTAGCACTTCATGCATCCATACTTTTACTACATGGTTGATACATACAATCAGTTAAGTTTAGGCCTAGTGGTAGATTTTATAAGGCGGCGTACTCAGGGATCAAGTATCAAGCAAGCCATATTCAAGAATCGAGTAATCATATAACTAGTTCATGTGTCAAGTCATAACAAGACAAGTCATGAATCAAATATATACTAGTTCATGAATCGAATAATAATATACTAGTTCATGAATCAATTAATATAATAGTTCATGAATCGAATAATAATATAACTAGTTCATGAAGCATGTACCACACGGGTCCCCTTCCGAATACACTTACCTATATTGTCCACTACTATAGTCTTTCCCTTAAACCCAGCTTATTATTTATTATTATCATCAAAGAAGCATGAAAGTGTGCGGAACAGGTCAAGTAAACATGATCAAGAACATAGAACAAGTTTAATATAATTATAAATCATATTTGAGGGTAGACACAAATTAAGATTATCAAGAACTACGAGAATTGCAATTCTGGACAGCATGACGTTGCTGCACCAAAATTGCGATTTCTGTTGCTACAAAAAAGAAATGTGGATTCGTCAGAAGGACTAGAAACTAGACTCCTGCCTGGTTCCAATTCATATATTTAAGAAACATAAAAGTTATAGAATCAGGTGTCAAAACAGTAAACTATACAGCATTTGTGTTCAGCCAGAATTTGTAAAACTGAGTTTATACATATAAAAAAGGTTTGAAACTTCATTAATTAATTCTAAAAAAATTAAGGAATGTTCTCTAGGGTGTCCAGTATGAGGATGCAAAATTTCAAGTCATTTACTTACTGGTAGCATAGTTAAAATAATTGTAAACCAAAGTGGTGCAGTAGTTTTTATGAATCTGCGATTACAGACACAACAGCAGTAAAACTGCAATATCTCCTAAACAGTAACTCGGAATTCAATTCCATCGAAAGGGTGGTAAACTAGACATACGGGGCTAAGGTTCATATTCAGGACTCAAGTTCATATTTTGGTGTTATCGGGGAAACGGCAAGCCAAGACAGAACAGAAATCAAATAAGACACTTTTTGCATGAAATGTATCAAAATTATACTAGTTTTGAACAAGTGTATCAACGAAGGGTTGTGACTCTTAGATCATGTGATAGATAAGGCAAAATATTAGATCATCAACGATAAATATAAAGGAGTCACATTTACAATCTACTTACAGTTTTTTCAACGAAAAGCTTTTACTGGAAAATGAAATGTACAAGAAGATACTTGCCTTGGGGTGTAGACGATGAAATTGACAGAAGAATAATGGGAATGGATCCAGACACGGATCTTGATGGCGATCAAGATCAGACCAATGGACGGCTCAAATCGGATCTTGATCAGATCTGATGATGGAGGGATAAGATCCGATCAGATGGTGATGATCAAGATCTGGCTCGAATCTTGATGCGATCTGATGGCTGAGATTCAAACGGCTCTTTCACCTTCCCTCTTCTTCAGCGACAGAGATAGGGAGAGAGTTCCGATGGCGACTGCAAGCGGTGATAGTGGGAGGGCAGTCGTGGCGGCGACTGGTGGCAGGCAGCGATGACGTCGAGGGAAGCTCGACGCAGGAGGCGGTGGTGGCGTGGCTCTATTCTTAGGGGGAAAAACAGAGCAATGGCGGGAGCTTGGGGGCTCTGGCTGTCATGGTGGCAGACGAAAGGGAGGTCGCGACAGCGAGGCGATGAAGGGGATGAGTAGAGGTTGTGACGCCCCTGCCCCGAGCTCGGACAATTTATATAATTTAGAAGACAAATTAGATACTATGTAGTACAATTGCCCACCACAAGTTACCTCTTAAAAGGTGGTTAACCACACTGGTGACTCTTGATCATAGGCAATTATATTTAATATTATTTTATTCTTGTTTGAAATCCGATATGGACTAATACAATTCATTCTATTCCCTTTTTCTCTCTCCCACGTGAGCAGGAACAACAACAACCAAAGGTGGGCCCCAACTTTTTCCAAAGCCACGTCACCTAAGGGTGATGTCACCTTTCCAACACACACACAGCACTAATGCTGCTATGCTTCAACAATGTGGGCCCCCCTTATATCCAATATATTACCATATTGCCATCCATGCATTATATTACCAACAGCCAACTCTTTCAAATATTATATATACTCTTTGAAAATTATGGGGTGTTACAGAGGTAGGGGAAACATCGACGAGAAGCACTAGGGTGGAAGTGATATGGGTTCGGCAACAACGAAGGATGGGTTCTAATGGAGTGGAGATGACGGGGAAGCAAGGGGGAGGTCGAGACGACGATGAGATAGTGAGGGAGATGAGGGCGACGACGGAAGGGAGGCGAAGAGGTGCGGGAATTGGGTTTTCGGGGCAGAGCGCAGGAAGAAGGAGACGGGGGAGGCGACTACTGTGTATTAGGGTAGAACAGTCGGGTAATAGGGTTATGGTTAGGTTAGGTTTAAATAGTATAGGGTTATTAGATTGTGGGTTATTGGGTAGCGAGTTTGAGTAGGATCCAAAAGGAGATTGGATCAAAATTCACTTTAATCAGGAAAAATAAAATAGATGAGATGAAACAGTCAATTATCCATGAAGAACAACAATTCAGAGCTGATAAGAACAATGCAATTACAATAAATGTTGGCACGGAATTGAGTCGAAACAAAAGAAATGATTTTTTTTATTAGAGCTAGGACAAATACAGATCTTGGATTGATAAAAGAGTACAGGGAAATGAAATACAACAGAATGTACAAATACAGAAAACAGGGGTTACAGTTATTAAATCACTAGAGCAAACTATCCTAGACAAGTCGACTGATGTGAATCAGTCGGCTGATGGACATGTTAAGTCAACTGATCCTGTTAGGATGACTCAAACTTTACCAAAAGCGTTTGTTGAAGTTAGAGATCATTCTTATGAATTAATAATTGGTGACATTTTACGTGGTATTCAAACAAGATCTCATGTTAACATGATTTCTCAAATGGCTTTCTTGTCGGATTTTGAACCGAAGAATATACAAGAAGCTTGTGAGAATAAATTTTGGATGAATGCCATGCAAGATGAACTTAACCAAATTATAAGAAATGATGTTTGGGATCTAGTTCCACGACCTCCTGATCATACTATAATTGGTACCAAATGGGTATTTAAGAATAAGCTAGATGAATCCGGACAAGTCATTAGGAACAAGGTTAGATTAGTTGCTCAAGGATATAATCAAGAAGAAGGAATCGATTTTGATGAAACATATGCTCCTGTTGCTAGACTAGAATCAATTAGGATCTTATTATCTTTTGCGTGTTTTATGAATTTTACACTTTTCCAAATGGATGTTAAAAGTGTTTTCTTGAATGGATTTATAAAGGAAGATGTTTATGTTAAGCAACCACCGGTTTCGAACATGAACAATTCCCACACCACGTTTTTAAATTGAAAAAGGTTTTATATGGTCTTAAACAAGCACCTCGTGCTTGGTATGATCGGTAAAAAACTTTTCTCTTAGAAACTGGTTTTGAGATAGGTAAAGTAGATACTACCTTGTTTATTAGGAAAATAGAGATAGATATTCTAATCATACAAATATATGTAGATGACATAAATTTTGGATCTACTAATAGTAATCTCTGTCAAGAGTTTGCTAATACCATGAAATATGAGTTTGGGATGAGTCACATGGGTGAACTCAATTATTTCCTTGGATTACAAATAAAGCAGTCACAAAATGGCATATTTATTAATCAAGAAAAATATGCTAAGGAATTACTCAAACGGTTTGGCATGGATAGCACTAATAGTAAGACCACACCTATTGCTACTACTACTACACTTGACAAAGATGATTTAGGTAAAAGTGTCGATCAAAAACTCTATCGAGGTATGATTGGCTCACTCCTATATATAACTGCTAGTAGACCAGATATTATATTTAGTGTATGTTTGTGTGCTATATATCAGTCAAATCCCAAAGAATCTTACTTAAAAGCTATGAAACGTATTTTAAGATACATTAAAGGCACGTCTGAATATGGTTTGTTTTATCCACGCACCGATAATTTTCAACTTTTGTCATATAGTGACGCTGATTTTGCTGGTAGTAAAACTGATCGTAAAAGTACTAGTCAAACTTGTCAATTTTTGGGACATACACTAGTATCTTGGTGCAGTAAAAAAGCAAAATTCGATATTCCTATCTACTACAGAAGCTGAATATATTGCTGCAAGTTTGGCTTGCACCCAAATTTTGTGGATGAAACAAACTTTATTAGATTATGGTATTTCATTTTCAAAACCTGCTATAATGTGTGATGATACCAGTGCTATTAATTTATCTAAAAATCTAGTTCAACACTCACGTACAAAACATATTGATATTCGACATCATTTTCTACATGATCATGTTTTAAAGGGAGATATAACTTTGGATTTTATTTCTACTGATAAACAAGTAGCAGATATATTTACCAAACCACTTAAGGAAGACACTTTTATCTACTTTAGAAAAGAACTAGGAATTTGTTGTTTTCATGAAATTTCTTGAAAATTTATTTTGTTTAAGTCGACTTAAACGTCTTTTTCAGTCGACTTATAAAGTATTTTCGTTGTCCATATTTTTGCTGAATTTTGTGTTCTGGACAGTCGACTATTTTAGTAACCATTCGGCTGATAGAAGTTTTACTTGATGTTTCGTTTTACTTGACTATTTTAGTAACCATTTGGAAAAGGTTCCAAGCATTCTTTAACTTTCAAGTCTTTTATTTTCAGTAAGAACAAGTGTTTCAAAAGTTTACAAACTCTCTAAGACTTGGTTCTCTGAATTTCAGCCTAATATAACATTGATTTCATTTTAGACTGAATTCAGAAGTTGACCTAATAGTCACTATACAAAAGCACTATCACATACAAGGCTATAGGTTGTTGTAAACTCAATTTTTGTTGTTGTTTTCACTCTCGGGTTGGGAGAGTGGTCCTCTCGGTTGGAAAGTAGGACACTTGGTTTTAGAGTCGGTTTCACTCTAGGGTGTAAAGTGGGTTTGTTCCCTCTAGTGGTGAGAAAGGTCTATGGATTTGATATTGTTGTTGTCAAAGACCGTAGAGTATTCTTGAACTTTTTTCAAGAATAGTGGAAAATCTCAAGTGGGTTGCTTGGGGCCTGGATGTAGGTCAGGAGGACCGAACCAGGATATGTCGTTGTGTTTGGTTGTGATTGACTCTCTGTGGTTGTATTCTCTCAACTTGCAATTTCAATTTCTCTGAGTTTTATTTTAAAAACATGTCTGGTAAGTCGACTGGTTTTCCGCTATAAGTCCACTGATCAGACTTGTAACTCTCCAGTAAAATACTCTTCTTATCTAACGCACCAGTCGACTGTATATCTATTTTCAGTCGACTTAACAGTACGAAAAGTTCAAGTTTTTAATTAATTTTTATACAATACTATTCACCCCCCTCTAGTGTTATTTGCCTAGCCTACAGGATCTAAAAATGTAACTATCGTTTCTGTAATTTTCAAGTTTTCCCCTTTGTATTTCTTTTCAATTGCAATTGAATAAAAACCCTATTTTCTTTCGTTCTCAATTATTTTTAATTAAGAATTTCTTGAAAATTTCCTGTTCTTCTTGTTGGAGTTTTTCTTGTTCAGCTTATTATCTTTTAATTGATTGTGAGTATTTTTATTCGAACCCTGTTATTTTTTATCTACCTCCCAATTGAACCCTAAAACCCAATTTGATGAATTCTTGACCCAAAACCGCTATTATTGAACCCTCATTGTACCCTATAAATACAACTTTAATGCAAACCCTAATTTTTGCACACAAATCCAAACCCTAGCCGCTCTCTCTCTCTCCTCCCGTTCTCTCTCTCCACCGTCTCTGTTTTTCCCGCCAGAATTCCCAAACCCACTTCCCGATCACCTTCCCCGGCCAAACTCTGGCTACCCCTTCCTTCGGCGACTCCCATCCCGTCTCCACCCCCCTTTTCGGTCGACGCTGCCTCTCTGCGCCACCAGACAAACCCCCCGACCTCCTCATTCTCTGACCTCGACATTATAGACGACAGACCAAAGCCTCCTTCCTCTCCCCTGTTTCGATCGCCGGCGACGCCCCAGCGCCGCCCTGCCCCCTCGCGCCTTGCCATCGCGCCGCCCACTGGTCGCTAGCACCGCCCTTGGCCCTGGCCATTGCCGGAGTTGCTACTGTCTTGTTGATTCTTGCTATTGTTGTCTCTTTTGTGTGCTGTTTTGAACTTGATTGTACGTATATTGCACGTGCTGTTTTGGGATCATGCTTGTTCGTGGGTTCGTTGCTTCGAGATTCTCATCCCGTTATTCTTCTTGGTATTCGTATTCACCATTTATAAGCCAAGTCATCATCCTCTTAAATTGTTAATTGTATTAAATTCAAGTTTCATTGAATTTCTGGCAAGTAGATCTCTTTGTTATCGTATTATCCATTGTTCATCTATTCGTTGGGTTTATTGAGGGTTTACACGAACTAACTCCAATATTCTTGACATCGTGCCACTTTGACCCTAAAGTTTGGATCTTCATGAATACATATAGAATTGATAATAGGGTTATTCATACAAGTCACAACACAAATAAATTATTGTAGAGACAATCGTTAGGTTGTATGTCGTTCGATCGTTTGGTGATTGATTGATGTTAGACTCGTATATGTATGTGTTCTAAATTTTATTTATCATGTTTGGACACATATCATGCTAGTTACACAATTTATTGACTGTAGAATCGATACCCAACATGTTTAATTAATTTATTTTCAAGAAAAATACCCTAAGAACTGTACATGCTTGCTGACCTGAACTTTGATCGTTGTTTCCAAACCAGTAAATGATCTTAAAATGAGATACTTTCTGAATATGAAATGTAGCCCCAAGTTTCTAGTTGCCAATAACATCCGGAATTTTTGAATTCCGAGTTTTGTAGCAAAAGTTATGCCCGTTTTACAATAGCTGTGTTTTTACATTTCAGATTTTTAGATTTTCATACCTTTCATGTTCAAACAGTAAAAAGGCTGATCAAATGATAAAATTTTGCTATGAAAATTTCTATATTGTTTCTTAACATGTTAAGGAGTCTAGATTATATTTTTACTGAATTTAATATTGAGTTTTTGCTGATTCAAAAATTAAAACAATAAGATGTCGAATTTCTGCCTGAACATAAAACCTGAAAAGAAACATGTGTTTGACCTAGCTACTATTGTCGGAATTTGAACTTTAAGTATGCGTTGGAACCGTATGGAAGTGTAGTTTCCAGATTTTCTAATGGATTCAACTTTTGATTTCTGAGTCAGCAGAAAACTGTATTTTTGTATAGATTGCGCTTGCTGCCCAGAATTTTAGATTCCTCTTTTTAATGAATTAATAATTCCTATGTTGTACTATTGCATGAATTAATGAATGTATGTTGCATTGCATGTTCCCATTGAGTTATTGTCACTATTTTAACCGTTCTATCCATGTTATCAACTTATTGTTTCCCTATTGATACTATCATTCACCGAAATGTCCATTAATTGCATATTGTGTTGTTGCATTGATAAATAATTAATAAACCGGGATTTAAAGGGAGGTTTGAGTTGTGAACAAAGTAGTGACTATACTTGGAGGAGGGGCCCGTGTTTCCCTAACTACCGTTCCGGCTACCGTTTTATCGTGTGATTGTGGTTATGGCAGTAACCTAATCTATCGTGTACCGTATCGTTGCCGATGACCATTTCATACACCGAAAGGTGAATGGTGTTTATCGTTACCGTTGCCAAGTACATGATCTACCGAGTGCACCACTTGAGTCCAAAACGAAATTGAGTGTATGCATTGAACCTGTGGTACGCACACATGGGACACACTAGTACGTACATTTGTTAAGAGTTAAAATGATTAATAGACATAAGGATTGACACATCACCGACATTTCACATTGTTCATCATGTTTCTATTTGTATCTAATATTGTTTAAACGATATTGATATTAATCGTTGATTACCGTTACCGAATATTGAATCATTGTTACACCGTTGTGTTGATTACCATGTTATTGATTATTATCATCGTGTTATGTTATTGATTCCTATTGATCCATTGATTCATTGTTATACCATTATTCTATTTTCCCCTGTTTTCGATACTTGCTGTCCATGACTTACTCTAAGGATAATTTTTCTTCTCTTTTTAGATGAAGTGTATACAGGTAATGAAGGAGAATTGCCTGTTGGAATTGGAGAACAGACATTCTAAAAACTACTACTTTTAAATTGCTTATTGCTTTAATAAGCTTAATGTATTGAGACTTGTATTTATTTTCTGGGATTGGATTATTCTTGTTTTGGGCTTATGTCCCGAATTTTAATATTGTTTCTCGACGTTGGATTATTATTATTATATTTGGATATTTTAATTGCTTCATTCCAAGTATTATTGTTCATGTGATTATCACTATTGCATGTGCATTTGTTCTGTATTGATTATATTGTTGAGTTGATTGATTAAACAGCTTACGGGTGATGTTAGTCATTCTCTGGGCCAATGTCATGTGCACGTATTTCGTATTTTTGGGAAGCGGGGCGTGACAAGATTTTTAGTGGTATCAGAGCCCGGGTTTGGATAATATATCAATCAAACGTGACTAACGAAAGGAAGTTTAGCTTTGATTGATATATTAATCAGATTTGGGATCATATTGGTTTGACTCAACAATATGAGTAATATAGTGATCGCATGAACAATTGATATCCAACTTATGATCTGGACACTAACCATTTGATCGTCTATTGTAGACTATGGCTAGAAAAGGTGCTTCTTCTTCCCGTACTGAAGATGACCAGTCTGATGCGCCCACTATTGCACAGTTGATGCAAATGCAATGTGAGCACAATGAGCTGGTGATGCAGATGCAGTGGGAACATAATGAGCAGTTGAGAATGGCTTATGAAACTGCCAATAGGAAACCCATTGTGCCTGCCTCCGTCGTGCTGCCACCGAAGCTTGGTAATGTAACAGATTTCATGAGGCTTCACTCGGATAAGTTCTTGGGTACTGAAGGTCCACTTGTAGCCGAGCAATAGCTTATCAGGACTGGGCAGTTGTTGATCGCAGCACATATTGCAGATGTGGATCGTGTAGATGTTGTGAGCATCCAGCTTGTTGACCTTGCCCACATTTGGTGGTAGACTGAGGCTAAACATTTGGTCCGACCCATTCCTTGGGCCATTTTTTTCTGAGAGCTTCCTCACAAAGTTCTTCCCTAATGTCACCAAGAATGAGATGGAACGGCAGTTTGTTTCTTTAACTCAGGTTCGTCAGATAATGTTTATTTATGCTTTTCGTTATTATTTCATAAAGTATCAACGTTAAACTAAAGTACTGTCTTGAATCAGGGGAATCGTACCGTGGATGAGTACGCTGCAGAGTTCGCCTGACTGAGTCATTTTGCTACTTCCATGGTGGCAAATGACGAAGATAGAGGTCGTCATTTCCTATCGGGCTTGGACATTGAGATATAGGACCATATTACTGCCTTGCGACTTCGCTTTTATACTGATATCCTGGATGCTGCAAGAATTCAGGAACAGACCAGTTCAAGAAAGTGTGCTATACAGCGTTCTGTTGCTGCTAGATCTTCTGTTGGGCCTATTAGGAGGCCAGCTCCGCCCCTTCCTATCAGGGCATTGCCTTACCCACCTGTCGCTCCAAGGTCGGTTTTGATTTGTGATTACTGTCATAAGGTGGGTCATATGCGCAAAGACTGCACGGTAGCCAACTGCCAGTGCCTTGCATGTGGAGGAGTGGACCACATGGTTTGTGATTGCCCTAAAGCCAGACCTCTTGCACCAGTTGGATGTTTCGCTCCGCAGGGAGCGCTTGTTCGTGGTTAGGGTGGACCACTTCCCTCGCAGAGGTAGGTATTTAAGCAGAGGAGAGCCGCTCCTCGGGGTAATCTTCCTACAGGTCGTGGTCAGGCTTACAACTTGACTACGCAGGATGCTGAGACTACTTTGCATGTTGTTGCAGGTATATCTTTTGTTGTTTTCATTTTGTATTTCATTTTGATTTCCCTTGTTATTTTATTCTTCTATCATGTTGTTGTTCATGTTTCCTTCCATTCATGTCTATTTCTTGTTTTTCGCTTCTGCATTGTGTTCTCAGTTTGACTTCTTACTAGGCATTATCCTTGTTCATTGCTTTCCTGCTCATGCTCTCTTGGATTCTGGTAAACTCGTTCATTTGTTTCTTCCCGCTTAGTCGATCTGCATCTTTTGGCTAGCAGCGCTATGCCAGTGGCTTGCAATATTTCTAGAGGTGGAGGTGTTGTCGTGTGTTCTCAGATTTGTGAGCAGAGTCCCTTGGTTATTGGTGGTGTTGATTTTATTGCCAATTTGATTGTCATTAGCAATTCTGGATTTGATGTTATTCTGGGGATGGATTAGCTTAGTGCCACTCATGCTGTGATTGACTGCCGCAAGAAGAAGGTGGAGTTTTGAATGCCAGAACGTCAAGAATTTGAATTCTGTACCGGTGAGACGCCGCTTGCTTGTGTTGAGAAGTTGGTCAATCGGAAAGTTGGAGTTATGGAAGAAGTGTGTGCTGATGATGTTGTCGCACCTTTAGTTGTGCGGGATTTTCAGGATGTTTTTCCTGAGGAATTGCCGAGATTACCGCCAGATCGTGAAGTGGTGTTCAAAATTGATGTTCACCCGGGTACAGCTCCTATCTCTAAAAGTCCGTACAGAATGGCTCCTATTGAGCTAGCTGATTTGAAAGAGCAGATTCAGGAGTTGTTGGATAAAGGGTTTATCAGGCCAAGTGTTTCTCCTTGAGGAGCTCCAGTTCTGTTCATCAATAAGAAGGATGGTAGTCGGAGGTTGTGCATGTACTACCGCAAGCTTAATAATGTCACAGTGAAGAATAGGTATCCATTGCCAAGGATTGATGACCTATTTGATCAACTGGGAGGTGCTTCTGTATTTTCGAAGCTGAATCTTCGTTCTGGTTATCATCAGATTAAGGTGAAAGCCGAAGAAGTACAGAAGACTGCTTTTCGAACGAGTTATGGGCACTATGAATTTTTGGTGATGCCTTTTGGAGTTACTAATGCTTCAGCTGTATTTATGAGCTTGATGAATCGGGTTTTCTCTCCCTTCTTGGACAAGTTTGTGGTGGTGTTCATTGATGATATTCTAGTCTATTCTCAGAATTGAGATGAGCATGCTGAGCACTTGAAGTTTGTTTTGCAGACTTTGAGGGATCATCAGTTCTATGGGAAGCTTAGCAAGTGTGAGTTTTGGTTGGATCGTGTGGCATTCTTGGGCCACATTATTTCTGGTGATGGTGTTTCTGTCGATACGTCCAAGATTTCTGCAGTTAAGGATTGGCCGACGCCAAAGTCTGTATCGGAGTTTCAGAGTTTTCTTGGTCTATAGGTTACTACAGGAAGTTTGTTCGGGATTTCTCGAAGATTGCAGGGCGCTGACCAAGTTAACTGGGAAGGATCTGAAGTTTGTGTGGAATGAGTCTTGTGGAGAAGCCTCTGTTGAATTGAAGAATCGGTTGACATCAGCACCTGTATTGACTATGGCGGATAGATCAGGAGGTTTTGTAATTCACTATGATGCTTCAGGTAGAGGTTTGGGTGCTGTTCTGATGCAGCGAGGCAAGGTTGTTGCTTATGCATAACAGCACTAGCGAGGCAAGGTTGTTGCTTCAAGAGGCAATTTGATACAATTAACAATTAACTTGAAGGTTTGGGTTCATTGCTTCGGGATTCTCATCCCGTTATTCTTCTTGGTATTCGTATTCACCATTTATAAGGCAAGTCATCATCCACTTGAATTGTTAATTGTATCAAATTCAAGTTTCATTGAAATTCTGGCAAGTAGATGTCTTTGTTATCGTATTATCCATTGTTCATCTATTCGTTGGGTTTATTGAGGGTTTACACGAGCTAATCCCAATATTCTTGACATCGTGCCACTTTGACCCTAAAGTTTGGATCTTCATGAATGCATATAGAATTGATAATAGGGTTATTCATACAAGTCACAACACAAATAAATTATTGGTTATATGTTGTTCGATCGTTTGGTGATTGATTGATGTTAGACTCGTATATGTATGTGTTCTAAATTTTATTTGTCATGTTTGGATACCTATCATGATATTTACACAATTTATTGACTGTAGAATTGATACCCAACATATTCAATTAATTTATTTTCAAGAAAAATACCCTAAGAACTGTACATGCTTGCTGACCTGAACTTTGATCGCTGTTTTCAAACTAGTAAATGACCTTAAATTGAGATACTTTCTGAATATGAAATGTATTTCCAAGTGCCTAGTTGCCAATAACATCCAGAATTTTTGAAATATGAGTTTTGTAGCAAAAGTTATGCCCGTTTTACTACAGCTGTATTTTTACATTTCAGATTTTCAGATTTTCGAACCTTTCCTGTTCAAACAGTAAAAATACTGATCAAATGATAAAATTTTGCTATGAAAATTTCTAGATTGTTGCTTAACATGTTTAGGAGTCTAGATAATATTTTTACTGAATTTAATATTGAGTTTTCACTAATTCAAAAATTAAAACAGTAAGATGTCGAATTTCTGCCTGAACATAAAATCTGAAAAGAAACATGTGTTTAACCTAGCTACTGTTGTCGGAATTTGAACTTTAAGTATGCGTTGGAACCATATGGAAGTCTAGTTTCCAGATTTTCTGACGGATTCAACTTTCGATTTCTGAGTCAGCAGAAAACTGCATTTTTGTACAGATTGCGCTTGCTGTCCAGAATTTTAGATTCCTCTTTTTAATGAATTAATAATTCCTATGTTGTACTATTGCATGAATTAATTAATGTATGTTGCATTGCATGTTCCCAATGAGTTATTGTCACCATTTTAACCGTCTTATCCATGTTATCAACCTATTGTTTCCCTGTTGATACTATCGTTCACCGAAATATCTATTAATTGCTTATTGTGTTGTTGCATTGATAAATAATTAATAAGCCGGAGTTTAAAGGGAGATTTGAGTAGTTAACAAAGTAGTGACTGTACTTGGAGGAGGGGCCCGTGTTTCCCTAATTACCATTCCGACTACCATTTTATCGTGTGATTATGGTTATGGCAGTAACCCAATCTATCGTGTACCGTATCGTTACCGATGACCGTTTCATACACCGAAAGGTGAATAGTATTTACCCTTACCGTTGCCAAGTACATGAACTACCGAGTGCACCTCTTGAGTCTAAAACGAAATTGATTGTATGCATCGAACCTGTGGTACGGCATACATGGGACACAGTAGTACGTGTATTAGTTAAGAGTTAAAATGATTAATAGACATAAGTATTGACACATCACCGACATTGTACATTGTTCATCGTATTCCTATTTGTATCCAATATTGTTTAAACGATATTGATATTAACCGTTGATTACCGTTACCGAATATTGAATCATTGTTACGTCGTTGCGTTGATTACCATGTTATTGATTATTATCATCGTGCTATGTTATTGATTCCTATTGATCCATTGATTTATTGTTATACCGTTATTCCATTATTTCCTATTTTCTCTACTTGCTGTCCATGACTTGCTCTAAGGACAATTTTTCTCCTCTTTTTAGATGAAGTATATACAGGTAATGAAAGAGAATTTCCAGCTGGAATTGGAGAACAGACATTCTGAAGACTACTGCTTTTAAATTGCTTATTACTTTAATAAATTTAATGTATTGAGACTTGTATTTATTATCTTGGATTGGATTATTATTGTTTTGAGCTTATGTCCCGGATTTTAATATTGTTTCCAGACATGGGATTATTATTATTGTATTTGGATATTTTAGTTGCTTCATTCAAAGTATTATTGTTCATGAGATTATCACTATTGCTTGCCCATTTGTTCTGTATTAATTATATTGTTCAGTTGATCGATTAAACCTATTGGGTGACGTTAGTCATTCGTTGGGCCAATATCATGTGCTCGTATTCTGTATTTTTGGGAAGCGGGGCGTGACAAAAAATATACTCATATGTCATGCTGATTTGAGTAACCCACATATACCATGCTTCATATGACATCTAGATTGGACCGTTTGTAGTTAAGTTATTTCTTAAAATGCATGAAAGAACCTTTGTTTTGCTGCTGTCCTATTTTGTAAAATAATTTCGACCCTGTTAACCTCAGTAAAATAAATAACTTTGTGAACATGATTTGTAGCCTATGATTTTTAGTTTCCAGAACTATTGACAGATCTGAATTTCGACTTTTTATGCATGAGTTATCGTTGTTTTACTGCAGACATATCGTATTTTCCAGATTCTGAATTATATGTATTCTGTACGAAATATTATTTTAAAAATGATATTAAAAGTCGAATTTGAACTTATATTTTTCTGAGTATGTTTAGATATGATTGGGAGAAATCCCTAGTTTTTGTGGAATTAATAAATAACTTTTGTACCTCGTTTCATACTTATGAAACTAGTCGATATATTTTCAAACTGCATGCTGTTCAGTAAAGAACTATGTTTTCAACCTGATTCTATTCATTTTTGATGAAAACTTTGTGAATAAGAACTGTAGCCTTATTTGTCTATTTTATCACCCTTTTAACGGATCTAGATTTCGAATTATATTTTATGAAATATCTCTGTTTTGGTACTGCTGTGTCTGAAATTTTCAGAATCAAGATTTTGTTGCATTACTTTGTTTTCCCAATTTTATTGACTATATTATCTGTAATATAAATTCATGATATTTTATATTTTGAAACTAGATATGTTAAGGAATCTTCTAGATTTTTCTCAGATTTAATTATGATGATTTTCAACTCTTTTCATGCCTATAAACAAGATTTTGCATTTTCTGGCTGAACATAGCTTCTGTTTTCAACCCTGTTTCTGTGACTGATATGTGACTTATATATATATGCTGGAATTGGCAGAGATTCTAGTTCCAAGATTTTCTGACGAATCTAAATTTTCTATTCTGTAGCAACGGGAATCTCAGATTTGGTATAGTAGTGTCTTGCTGTCCAGAACTGAAAATATCGTTGTTTTGACTATTATGAGTTGTTTTTATCAACCGTTGCAAACACTATTTCATCTTAGACTGATTTCCTATTCTTTCCATGTCTTTAGCCTGTTTGTATTCGTTCACACATGTTTATTAATAATAAAAGAAATCAAGCCAGGGTTTTTTAGGGAAAAGATCGAGTAGTAGACAATATAGAAATATATATTCAAAAGGGACTCGTTTCCCTACTATTTACTGTGGTACCTACTATTTATCTCTGGATGCATGAGAGCATGATCCATGACATCGTTTGTTGTTATTACTGTTACTGTTACTGTTTGTCTGAATATATTGCCTTATAGAAGTTCCACTAAAAAATCTTAAAACGAAACTGTTTGCTGTAGCAACCATGTGGTAAAATATGGGACGCATGAAGTGCTACCTAGTTAGTAATGAACATTAGACATAAGAATAACTATTTACACTGTCATATCCTATTACGGTTACTGTGGATCTTTACTACTACTGTTGACTACTACTACTGTTGACACTCTGTTACTGTTGACCCTTACTATTACTGTTATACTTCTACTGTTGTTCCGCTGCTTACTGCCATCTGTAGATTGTTGTATTTACAGCTTTTTCCATGTTAGTAATACCTGTTTAGTTTAGTTTTTCCCTTCATTTTCATACTTTTATTGCTTGCGACTTGGACTTGCATCTAACATGCGTTATGTTTTCCTGTTTTCTCTATTTTCCTTGTAATTGCCATATGAGAAAGTTTTGCTGATCAATTGCCTACTGGAGTTGGTGAGCAAAAGTTTTGAGCTGCGCAATTAGAATGATTTGCTTAAATATTTTTGATGAACTATTTTATTTCATGAACTGTATTGAGATTGTATTTGGGCTTATTGTCCCAGGATTATTATTTTGTTTCGAATCTAGTATATGTTGGAACATTTATTATTGATGTTATAAATATTGTTGAGTTATGATTGTTTATGCATGCCTGGTTGGAGTATACTGTTATATTTACTGTTATGATGAGTCAAGCAGGTCCGTACAGCTTATTGATGGTGAAAACTATCCGCTAGGCTTAGTCACGTACTCTATTCCATGTTCTTTTGGGAAGCGGGGCATGAAAAGTAATGAGTGTAACCCTCCCACCAAGAGATGGCACTTACCTTGCTAACCAAACAGCCTGGCTTCCACTTTATCGATGATCGGTAGCCAATCTACTTTCCTGAGCTTCCCTGGGCGAATGGGCAGCCCCAGATATTTGAGAGGGATATCGTCGATCTTGCAGTTCAGAGTCGAAGCATGTAAGAGTGCCTCCTCTTCCGAAAGCCCAATAGGGACCAAAGCACTTTTATGGAAGTTAACCCGTAGCTCCGACCAAGCTTCAAAACAGTAAAGCACACCTTTGAAGGCTATGGTTTCCTTCAACACAGCATTACCAAAAAGCAGTGTGTCGTCCGCATATTGAAGAATCGTGCATCCCGCATGGTTAATACCCCTAGAGACAGGGCGGATCAAACCCGCTGATTGAAATCTTTCAATCATGCATTTAAGGACATCAACCACAATAGCAAACAACAGGGACGAAAGCGGCTCACTTTGCCTCAGACCTCTTTTACACTGGAAAAGGGTTCCAACTATTCCATTAACCATAATAGTCGTCCTGCTTGTTGAGAGACATTGCATTATCCAACTAATCCACCAGGTTCCAAAACCTCTGCCCTTAAGCACCTTCAGAAGGGCCTCCCACTCTACGGAGTCATAAGCTTTTCGAAATCCAGTTTAAGGAGATAGCTATCACTTTTTGAGATGTGACAATGATGGATTACTTCCTCAGCAGTGGCAACACAATCCAAGATGCATCTGCCTTTAATAAAGGCAGCTTGCTCGGGGCCAATCAAAGAATCCATAAAGCCAGACAACCTATTGGCGAGTGTTTTGGTGATAATCTTAATCGAACAATTAAGTAGGCTGGTAGGGCGAAAGTAACCCACCATATTAGCCTCTTCGCACTTTGGGATCAACACCAATTCCACAAAGTTGAGCCTACCAAGTTTAATCTTATTACCAAAGAATTCGGTCAACAGAGCAATGTCATTGTCTTTGATCTCTTCCCAGAAAGTGAGGTAGAATAAGATCGGAAAACCGTTAGGGCCCGGGGCTTTGTCACTTTCCCTAAGTGAGATCACTTCTTTGATCTCAGCCTCAGTAAATGGCTTCTCCACCGCACTAAGACCTTATCTATACTGCCATGGTCGCCCCCCCCCCCAAAAAAAAAAAAATCAAACTGGATGGGGGTCCTGAACTCTTTCTTGCCCTAGAACAACTTTTTGAAGTGGGCATTGAAGGCTAAGTCGATACGGGCCTCCTCCTGGATCTCCCCTACCTCAGTATGGATGGAGGGAATAAGATTAGACCGTCGCATAGCGCTGGACATTTTATGGAAGAAGGTCGTGTTCGCGTCTCCTTCTTTGAGCCACAAAATCCTGGAACGTTGTTTCCATTTAATTTCCTCAAGCCTGTACAATTGAGTGATTTCCTCTCTGAGTTTTAGAAGAAGGTTCCTCTCCTCTTGAGAGAGATCCCAAGAATCTTCTTGTATAACCCCGTATTTTCAAATATTATTTTAAAGATTTGAAAATAAATTAAAATGATTTTTTGGAGATTTAATAAATATTTTCTAAAGATTTATCTTTTTTTACACGTGCAAAACACGTGCAAATATTTTTGGTGTAAATAATCAATTTTATATTTTTAGTAAATTCTCCTAATTATAATGGAGTATATTCTAAAATTTGGGATTTTTCTGAGTAGAGAAACTATTTTTATAAATACCTTGAAAGGGAGGGGCTTTTATGTAAAAAGTCGTTTGGATCTTAAATAAATTATGAAAATTCTTTTTTACAGATATTTTGGTCCTCCATGGTTATCATTTGAATTTAAATATGTTAAGATTTTATTTAAAGTCGATTTGGTGAAGATTTAAACAAAAAGGGTGTTTTTGCAAATATGGAATTCATGTAGAATCTTGTGTAAATGTTTTTCTGGAGAGTAAAAGTCAAATATTTTGATTAGAAAATATAATACGTATTACTAGATATTATTTCGGATTTTTCTGGATTTTTATGAATATTTTATGATGTAATTGCAAATATTACAAAAGGGAGGGCTTTTGTGCAAAATCGCCACCCTGAGTTATAAATCTGAATTTTTCTTGTTTACTAGGCTGCTCTGGATTGTTGGACAACTCAGTGATAAAATATTTGATTTGGTTTTGATTTAGTTAATCTATTTTAACTAAGAAAATGTTATATATGTAAGTTTACATTTTGGGAGGACTAATTTGCAAATACATTTCTAAAGCCCTAAATCTGATTTCCGGCCTGTATAAAAGAGAGTGTGCAGCCGTCTTTCGCTGCACAACTCAAGATTTATTATATTATTATTTTCTTGGTGATCAAGGGGAGGATTTTGGATCTCGCGAAAGGAGAGGCTTTCTTGTTGGATCTCTTCATTCCTAAGGTGAGTGACATTGTTTTGTCTATTTTGTTTGCATATGTTGTAGATGAGTAGATATAATTGTTTGGTTGTTTTTTTTGTTTCTCTTTGATTTGTGTACGTCATATGAGAACAATAGGAATGTTTAGATTGATTGGATGATGAGTATGTATATGTATGAATGGATGAAAATTTGGATTTCCGAGAAGAACTCTGGATATCCGTATATGAATGATGTTAGATCTGTTGAGAACCTAATATAAACTGTCAACGGACTAATAATGTTAGATTTTCATGGTAAACAGTCGACTGCTACTGCTTAGATTACATTTTATTAAAACGTTGGATTATATGTGATTGGATTGAGCTTGATAGATGTCATGCATAAATTAAATTAGAAATGAGAATTCGGACTATTGGTGAGTTGGATAAAAACAACTTGACCATGTTGAGGATATATTGGTTTTGTTCATGGATCAACTATAGGGAATAGTTGAGGTTTAGTTGAGGAATTTTGTGAATAATTTATGGGGTAAAAGACCATGTTTGAGGATGGGTGTCATGAGGATTTGGATTGGGGAATTGTGATTTTGTAAAAGATATTGTTTGAAATTGGATTTCTCAAATGCTAAGTTTAAATCTAATTATTTTGGTATTAATAAGATTTGAAAAATAAAGGAAAGTTATTTTATTATATAACTGATTTATAAAAATCCTGATTTTTACATATAAACAACCAAAATTAGGCAGACTGTAGGTCGACTGTCGATTGTCAGAACTTTCAGTCGACTGGTACGACCCAGCTGCTGTGCCTTTAGCCTTTTGTAACCCGTTCTGGACAGTCGACTTAGACCCTTGTTCAGTCGACAGGTGTACTTAGACTTATTTTGCAAAGTTATTGCAGTATCTTTTCTGGACAGTCGACCTATGACCCCTTAAGTCAACTTATAATACTTAGAATACTTTCTCGAAAATTATTGGAATTTATTTCGGGTAAGTCGACCTATGACCTTTTAAGTCGACTTATATTACTTAACTTATTTTCTTAAAATCTTGGATATATTCCCTCTGGACAGTCGACTTAGACCCTTTTCAGTCGAATGTCACACTTAGAATTTATTTATCAAAGTTATCGTAGATTTTTCTCTGGTAAGTCGACTTATGACTTGTTAAGTCGATTTATAATCTCTAGTAAGTCGACCTATGACCCCTTAAGTCGACTTATAACACTTAGAATATTTTATTAAAGAATTCTGGAATTTCTCTGCTAAGTCGACTTACGACTTTTATAAGTCAACTTATATTACTTAACTTATTTTCTTAAAATCATGGAATTTTCCCTCTGGACAGTCGACTTACTTCAGTATTAGTCGACTGGTGCTGATGTGTTCTCATAAGTTTGAATGTTTCCTTCAAATGATTTATTCTTCAAATGTTTTAAGCTATACCTTTATCTTCTATTTTAACATATGATTTCAAGATGTTAAGTTCAGCAGTTTCAGATGTGAGTTTGGTTGAGATATTTGAGTTGAGTCTCTAGAGGATGTGTGTGACCCTAGCATACCGGTGTTTGAGTTAATTATGTTTGGGTCTGTTGAGGCATTTAGTTGTTCAGATATTGAGTAAAGTCCGGTAGGGTACACCGACTCTAGGAGATTCGTTAAGTAATTAAATAACCCAAAAATGATAAGGACAGGCACTAGTGGTGATATGACGAACGGGAACATGGGTTATGCACCTCAGTATGGCTTTCGGTGTGGGATTTAATCTCCGGAATTATCCAAGTATCTTACTTAGGGTGTGGGATGTATCTCCGGAATTATCTCAGGTAAATTACCTGCGGTGTGGGATATATCTCCGAAATTATCCAAGTAGTTACTTGTGGTGTGGGATTGATCTCCGGAATTATCGGAGTCGAGGCGACGCACATGGGGTATTCATGTGATGAGGGTCATTGTTTCGGTGTGGGATTTAATCTCCGGAATTATCCAAGTATCTTACTTAGGGTGTGGGATGTATCTCCGGAATTATCTCAGGTAAATTACCTGCGGTGTGGGATATATCTCCGGAATTATCCAAGTAGTTACTTGCGGTATGGGATTGATCTCCGGAATTATCGGAGCAAGGGCTAGTACTCACAGTTTATCTTTATCTCTTAGTAGTCATCGCGTTAGGATTAGTTGCATAGCGGGGATTGAACCCTATAATGTGGAGACATTAAGGGCTTGCACCGAACCTATGTAGAATGGGATGCATAGACTTCGACAAGTACTCATTAGAGAGTCCGCATATAGAATTGGTGTTTTCTTGACTTGGTTTTATGTATGTGTTTTCCTGTTTTCTACACTTAACACGTAGTTAAGCTACACTCGATGTTTTCATGTTTTCCTGCCATTTCTTACTTCGCAATACATGTTTAGTATATGTTATTCTCGTTCAGTATATATTGTTTAGGAATCCATGCTTATTGTTTATTTATGTTGTTTGTTGTTTTATATCACTCACACCATTTATGGCTGACCCCTTTAGTTTTGGGGGTTAGGGATCATCTCTAGCCTCATATGTTACAGGTTGTTGCTTAGAGTTTGGAGGTTGGATGTTTGAGATAGTTTTGGAGACAAACTGATGTAATAGAGCTTTGTGTAAAATTTTAGTAAAAGAAGTGTTGTAAAAAGAATGTTGTAATTCAAGGTGTTTTGTATTCCGCTGTGTTGGTAAAAGATTATTGTAATAAGAATTTGGAATAAAATTATTTGTGTTTTTGGGCTATGTGTACTGTTACATTGAAGTTGATGCTGGGATTGTGCCACGTATTTTCTAAGTTATTATATTAGAAATTCGGGGCGCTACACTTCTAGTATCTCTAGCACTTCAATGCCTTCCAGGATGAAGGCTTTTGCTCGCCAGATGGAGGCAAATCTGGTGCGGTTCCATCTGCGAAGTCTAGATCTTAGCTGTCTGATTTTCTCGCACCATATAGCTGCCGCCTCAGTCCCCCGGGTAGGTAGGGACCAATTCTCCATGACCGAGTGATGAAAGCCCTAAATATCCAACCACACTTTTTTGAATCTGAATTTAGCTTGCTTCCGTGTGATTGGATCACCCGTTGAGAGGATGATGGGGACGTGATCCGAAGTTGGTTTTTGATGGGATTTGACATATGCCAGTGGGAATTTAGCCTCACAGTCCGACGAGACAAGGACCCTGTCGAGCTTGGCCAAAATAGGCGATGCTTGCATATTGGACCAAGTGAACAATCTATCTGAGACCGGGATATCAACGAGCTCGAGGTCATTAATCACGCAGTTGAATTCTTCCCTATCAGCATCGCTAGCGTCCCTACCCCGATGCTCAAATGCAAATCTAGTAATGTTGAAATCACCCCCACCACCCAAGGGTCCTGCCACCGGGACTGGATAGAGCACAGCTTGGCCCAGAACGCAGGCCTAAGGCTACGGATGTTGGGGCCATAGACAACTGAGACCACATGATTCCAGTTGTCGGGACCATCGATTTAACCTGATCGAGAGAGAAAATTCTCCGTGGAATTCCTCCAAGCAGAAAAAAAGTTTGGGATTAAACCCAATAGCAATACCGCCAGAAGCTCCGATGGAGGGATATAACTGCCAATCTGAAACCCTAACCCCACCAAGTTTACGGAGCCTGGACGGATGTGCCAGCTTGGTCTCCAGCTGGCCCACAATATCAGCCTTAGAGGAACGAATAACATCTCTCACCATCCCTAGTTTATCAGGGTCCCCCATACCCCTAACATTTCACAATAGTGTATTCATTGGGGAACTAATCGTGAAGTACGTGAGTTCACAATGGTAGTGACACCCGCCCCCAGCTCCAATTCCCACCCCTTAATCTTATTCAGGAGTAAAGCATTACGTTCAACGTCCCCAACTTCAAGACCACAGGTGTCATCATTTGATCTTATAGTTAGGCTTTCCTTCATCTTGTTTAATTTTTTAAATTTAAATGTTGGGAATTTTAGACTAGTATTACACATCCAAAACATGCTTTTTTTTAAACTCATACTCTTCAGAAACGGTCTTCAGGGTCATCAACATTTATTTTATATGAATGATAATTTTTAAAATAATTATGTCATAAATAACTTTGAACTTTGAGGGCATCTGGGTAATTGACGATAATTGAGTAATTAATTATGAATTCATGGTTAATATAATTCAAACATAAAATTATATGGTTGAGATTAGATTAAGTTCAGTTATTTATAAATTACACAACCTCTCCTAACTGTCTAGGTGTAGTAGTGACGATATATATTACCACCCCTAAGCTTAGGTATTTTTCTAATTGTATATAAACTCCGATAAAACATTAAGTTACTTCAAAAATCTCCTAAAATCTAAATGTTAAATTTCAAAAGACCCCTCACAACTATCGATCATTCTTTATAAACATGCTGCAGCTTTTTTTTAAATTTTTTTTATAATCCTCACTCAACTTAGTTTCTCAAATAACTTCATCTTTTTTGGACGAAAATTCCCCTCTTTAAATTAATGGTTTTTTGAGATTTAGTCAATTAATGAATGGATATTGCTGATTCAGTCCCTTAAAATTATAGCATTTACAATTTAGTTCTTCAATTAGAATGACATAATTATATTTTTCTTGTAATTTAGTCACTCAATTGATGGGTACTTGCAATTTAGTCTCCTAAATTGTAGCATTTGTTATTTAGTCTCTCAATTAGAATTAGGGTGTTTGACAATTTAGTGCCTCAATTGATGAGTATTTGCAATTTAGTTTTTCAAATCAAAGCATTCACAATTTCTTCCTGCAATTAGAATGACTTAATCAATTTAATGACAAAAATTTTCACCAAACAAAAACCACTAATGGCTAAATTGATTCAAGAATACATGTATTAGCAAAATCTTGGAAGGATGTTGAGAAGAAATTTTTTTTTAAAAAAAAAGAGCAAAAAAAAAAGAAGGTAATGCTTTACTTTGATTATCTCATAACTTATCTTCCAATTATTTTATTATTCTTTTGATGTTGTTATTACTATTGATTTGTTGGCATTCTTGAGGAGATCATTATACCCATTCGTGCATCCCACAAGATATACGCTAGTCATGACGAACATTTGAGAAAAGATATATATATTTCTTAATGCATTGGGAGAGAATCCTAGTTTATTTTAAATTTAGGAACGTAATTGATTAAGTCATTCTAATTAAGAGACTAAATTGTAAATGTTTTGATTTGTAGGACTAAATTACAAATACACATGAATTAAGGGACTAAATTGCACAAATGCATTAATTGAAGGATTAAAAAGCAAAAGAATCATAATTAAGCAATTCTAATTGGTGGAAAAATTGCAAATAATGTTATTTAGCGGACTAAATTGCAAAAAATAAACTATTTATGTTTTAAAAATGTGCTCCAAAGAATGGAAGTATTTGAGAAACTAAGTTGAGTTAGGGTTGAATGGAAAAAAATAATTGACAGAGATTTATAAAGAATGAGCAATAGTAGAGAGAGGTTTTTCTAAGAAAATATTCATTCTAGGCCCAATATTATAATCTTATTTATTTTGAAACTTATTTTGAAACCCATTAAGTTTCAAAATTAATAGAAAACCTAATCCTCAAATAAAGCTATCTTTTAAACCTAACTGCTCAAATATGTCACTAAGAGCATCTGTAGTTGTTGGCTAAAAATCTAATTTTCCCAAAAAAATAAAAAAAAGAGTGTTGTAGTCGTTGGCTAAATACCCAAATTTTGTGTTTGAGGGAAACAGTGGCCGGCTATATTTGAGAGAAGATATAGGAATTTAGAAAATATAGCCAGACGAACGATGATTTTTCGTTCGTTCAGTTTTTTAAAAAAAATCGGACAAAATATAATCTTTCGTCGCTTCCTTTTTTTATTTTAAATATATCGGATGGGATTTTATAAAAAAAGATCAGACAGAAAATCATTTACCGTCCAAAAGAAATTTAAATAAATAAAAAAGAAAAACTCGTCTCCCATCCGATTCCAATTTTTCCATAAAGTGAAGAAAATTTTTGAAGAAGTAGGCTAATAAAAATTATTGTGGGTATATATTAGGTTTTAATTGAAAATTAATTAAGATTTAAGATTTATTTAAGATTAAATTAAGAATTAATTATAATTCAATTAAGACTTAATTAGGATTTAATTTTAAAAGAATTCCAGGGACGGGAAGTGATTTAACGGTCGTTGCTTTTTTTTTTAAAAAAAAACAATTTATATGAAATCGTTCCGCATCCGACACATTTTTAAAACATTTTTTTTTTTATGGGACGAGACATCATCTATCATCTGCCGATTTTTTAAAATTAAAAACCCAAATTTTGGGTTAAAACGACTACAGCTCAAACTCAAAATTCCTATTCCTATATGTCAAATATTCAAAATTTGAGATTGAACGACTACATATGCTCTAAGATCTATCACTTTATCACTGTTATCTTTGTATTTCCTAGCTTACCCCCAAAAAATCACTCCTTTCAAGAATACAACTTCATCACAGCTTCTCCGATGAGGCTGCTCCTTCTCCGACCCTCCTTATCTTCTTCTCCAACCCTTCCTCTTCTCCTTTACATTTGAACCCATATTCAAGAAGCTTCTTCTTCGACCACTTTACTTTTGAACCCATATTCTTCTCCGACCACCACTGTACCGTCTGGCTTGATATCACCGACCACTTCCTCGACTAAACCTCTAACAAACCTCGGACCTCTGGCTCCATTCCCATATGTTGTCGGAGTTGGAACTGAGTGGGTGCGGACTCAACGAGAGGGTCCACCACACCCCTACCACCCCTACACCTCCCTCCAAATTCTACCACACCCCCAACGGAACCCAACAAGCAACACCAATACCAACCTCTTGCACCCCCCTCCTCTCACAACCCCCACCAATCACCGCCAAAGGAGGAGGTCCACGTCCTTCCAAAGTCCATCTTTGTATGGGCCCAAAGGAGGGGTCCAAATGATGGGTCTAAAGAGGGTGAGGGACTAGCTCCGATTGGGGAATCGTCGGAAGGTTGGCGGGAAGTTAATCATGAAGGAAAAAGAAAGTCTAACTCCCCACCTCCAACACTTCTGGAAAACAGAAAACACAAGAGAAAGGAAAAGAGAAAACTGGTGCTATGCTTCAACTGTGGGGAGTTTGGACACTACCGGACGGAGTGCACCAAAGAAGTGTGATGCCTGAGGTGTATGATGTGGGGTCACATGTCATACAATTGCACAAATATCGTCACTTCCAACGATGATGAAGAGCGGCGGGTATACAGGGGTAGGTCACCTGACAACCCAGCGACGATCAAGCTTGCAAACAGCCTCGCCACTATAAAAAATGAGGGAAAATGGCTAAGCCAATGGTGAGCAGTGGCACGAGTGAGAACATGACGACCATCGAAGGCCCATATCCTCCAAGCTTTGAATGCGAGATGGCCAATGAAGGCACACCGTGACTAGGTTGTCAAGAAAATGTGTCACCTCCAGTTTTTGATATCATTCCCTTCACCGCAAAAGATGGTAGAGGTCACCGGAATGGCAACGGTGGACTTTGGGTATTTCAAGATGGACTTCAAAGCTTGGTCACCGAGCTTTGGTGCTGAGCGACCTCAGGGGGATAGATACTGGGTATGGATTCATAACGTACCCTTGCATTTTTGGAAAAAGAAGGCTTTGCAAGAGATAGTCTCCGACTTTGGCATAGTGGAAGAAGTCGACGAGAAGACTGTTCGCCACTCGGAGATCGTATCAGCTAGGATACTGGTCAGGAGTGGAGACATCTCCTTAATGCCAAGATTCGCAAAAGTTTTCTCCTATTAGAAGTCCTATTTCATCCGCTTTGTCCTCGACAAGCGAGCAGAAAGGGAGACGGAACTCACCCCCATCACGTCCCCCTCGCCTCCATCCTCTCTCAGAGATGGCCGTACCTACAAGCAAGTTGCTTCACCAACATAGGAGCTCACCATAGACGGGACCCACGAAGTGGAGCGGGCCCATCGTGAGTTGATCAAGGCGGCGAGAGAGATGGAAGCTCACTGGGAGCCTACGGCGGAGGGATCAGAGAGGCATGCATTAGGGCGGGATGCCGGTGGTCGAGTACGAAGCCTAACCAAGGGATCCAACGGCCAGGATGACCCACTCCCAGATTTGGCAAATTTCAAAATATCAGGGATAAACTAGAAAAAGGGAGAGCAGCAGATAGCTCAAAACGGCAATCAAACGCTGCAAGGTGGTTAAACGTTGCATGCAGGTGAAGAGGGACATGCTGTGGATCAGAGAGGGGGGACAGGGCATGCAGTCCCTAAAAGTGGCAAAAACCCACTTCGTAACAACATGCAAGCTTCGGGATAAGAGTTGGTGAAGGACAGTGCCAGCTTGGGGAAGAAGACAAGTGAGAAAGCACCATCAACCAGGGAGTGTGTAGAAAAGCTTTGGAAAGCACCAGAAGGGAAAAAGGGGGCTTCTTTGGGTCATGGACGACTGGCAACAGATGCCATTTTGGAGAAAGAGCTACTCGTTAACAGAGAAGAAAGCTCAAAGGAGAGCGAGAAGAAAGGAGACTCTGGCACTCAAGCTCTAAGGAAACCCAAAAATGGTAAAGAAGCCAACGAAAGAGATAAAGAAGGAAACCCCCCTCTGCTTTGAAGCTTAAGAAGAAAGCTTCCTTTTGGCGCTCAACACTTCGATTCCACTGCCCTCTACTTTGATACCCACGCCCTCTGCAGTAACCGCTGCACCCACCTATCAAGAGTCGCCATGTGGCAAGGGGGGTGAGCATACCGCCCAGATCAAACAAGCTGCAATCTCGAGTTTCGAGATATGGGGTAAGTTGCACCGCGGAGGAGACAACAAAAGCAACGCAGATGCCTCTCAAGTGGGTAGGCCAGTTTGTAAGAGTTTTATAGGCGTTAATGGGCCCAAAGAGGGGCCCAAAATGCTTATTATAGACCCTGGGAAAAGTAACACTATAATTTTGAACAATCAAGGAGGAGAGGTCGGTGTCTTGAGTCCAAACAATTTAGTGGGTGCAAACGAGTGTGTCCCAGACTCACCTCTCTATGAAGATGACTGAGTGGATAGGCTTAATCTAGAGGATGAATGTGTCTACTCAGAGGGAGAGTTGTTGGACTCAGAAGAAGAGGCGGCAGAGCTCCCAACTCAATCACCAGATCTGGTACCATGCACTCTCCCACCAACGCAAGCAACCGGCACAAGCGCATCTCAAAGTGATACAGGTCTCATGGTTCACAAGAGGGCTATGGAGGAGTCCTTAGATGACTATTTGGAGATTGCGGCAGCCGCTAAAGCAGCTAAAACAAGCATCGGAGGTACAGGCTCTTTCCTAACTTCAGTTTTTAATTTCATGACCGATACTGAAATTTTTTATCTAGCCGAAACCTGTGGTCTTGCGGTTAATGATATTGACAGAAACACTCGATTCCTAAATCAAATTAAAGGGTGGGAGACTGATAGGGTTAGTTTTATTTTGGACTCGAACGTAAATACGAGTCACGTACCCCCCCTAATAGTATTTAATGGAAGCCCTATTCTGGAATGTTAGAGGCCTTGGAGGGCGGGGTAAACGAGAAATGGTTAAGGTAGTGGTAGCCAGATCTAAGGCTAACATTGTGGGTCTCCAGGAGACCAAACTGTCTCATTTGTCTAGACTTAGGAGAGTGGGGGGTAGCCGAATCTCCAAATGGAGGATGTTACCCTCATATGGGGCATCTGGGGGTATCGCTCTAGGTTTTAACCCCAGCATCTTCGGCTGTGTTGACGAACTACAAAGGCAATTCTCTTTATCAGTATTGCTACAGCGAAAGTCCGACCGATGGGTTCAATCGGTTACGGTGGTGTACGGGCCACACACGTCCGCCGCTAGAACGGCCTTCTGGGCGGAACTTCGATCTATCCAAGCACTCTGGCCACACCCGTGGGTGGTGGGGGGAGACTTTAACATCACAAGATTTGCTTCAGAGCACAGAGGTAGAGGTGCCAGTGACCTAGATAGAGAAGCATTTAATAAGGTCATCACAGACCTGGAACCAGTTGACATCCCCGTCTCGGATAGACTATTCACCTGGTTAAACATGCAGGCGATGCCCATTTTAGCTAAGTAAGATAGGATCTTGGTCTCCACGGATTGGGAGACCAAATTCCCTCTAGCTTCAGCCAAATCACTCCCTAAACCTACCTCGGATCACGTGCCTATTTTTCTATCTTCGGGGGAGGACCAACCCAGAAAGCCATCAAAATTTCGGTTCGAGAAAACTTGGCTAGAAATCCAAGGTTTTCACCATATGGTCAATGAGAGCTGGTCTCGCCCAACCAAGGGCTTTGAGGCGACCGCTATATGGTGTGAAAAAATTAGTAGGCTCAGGGGCAAGCTGAGGAAGTGGAATCGGACCAGATTTGCACTAATATGGAGTGCAAAGGAGTCCCTTCTTGATAGAATTGAGGAACTTGAGAAGACGGAAGTGGCTAGGGACATTCTACAGGAAGAATGGAATCGACTACTCCAACTCAGACAGGAAATTGACCAGCTCTACAGGTTGGAGGAAATTAGATGGCAACAACGATCGAGAATTACGTGGCTTAAAGAGGGAGACGCGAATACAGCATTTTTTCACCGAGTTGCCAGTGCCCGACGTAGAGGTAACCTCATCCACTCGATCAACTTAGAGTCTGGAATAATACAAGGCGAGGATGCCATTAAGCAGGCCTTCCAATCCCATTACAAGTGCCTCTTTGGGTACAAAGCGGACTTCAGAACCCCTCTCCAACATGACTTCTGGCAAGACCGAGCAGGCACTACAGATCCTGGTTTGCAATCCATAGAAGCACCCTTCACCGAAAAGGAGGTCTGGAAGGCAGTCGAACAACTGGGTAAAGATAAAGCCCCAGGTCCAGATGGTTTTCCAATCATGTTCTACCAGATATTCTGGGAGGAAATAAAAGGTGACCTGCTGAAGCTGTTCGAAGACTTCTATGAGCATAAACTCAAATTGGGGAGACTCAACTACGCGGAGGTGGTGCTCATCCCTAAACAAGAAGAATCAAGACGTGTCAGTGACTTCCGCCCCATAAGCCTCCTAAACTATTCGGTTAAGATCATTACCAAAACTCTTGCTAATAGACTGGGAAATGTAATGGACAGCCTTATTAGTCAGGACCAGATGGGCTTCACTAAGGGAAGATGCATTCAGGACAGCATCGCTACAGCTAAAGAGACTATCCATCAGTGTCACGCTTCCAATGCGAAGAGCTACATCCTGAAGTTGGATTTTGAGAAATCCTATGATTCCGTGGAATGGGACTGCTTACTAGAAGCGCTTACTGGATGGGGGTTCGAGGACAGATAGATCAGATGGATCCACACATGTCTTACCACTAGCAAGATGGCTATTTTGGTCAATGGGACAGCAAGTCACCCATTCTCCTGCAAAAGGGGGCTCAGACAAGGAGATCCACTTTCACCCCTCCTCTTCACCATCGTGGTAGACATGCTTAAATCCATGATGTCCAGGTGCAGTAGAGCAGGCTGGATAGTACCAGTGGCTAAAGAGGTACAGTGTCAAGGTTGCTCTATACTAAAATACGCAGACGACACTCTCCTATTCGGCAATAGAAACCCAGGGGAAACTACCGTCTTCAAAGAAATTCTATATTGCTTTGAAGCCTGGTCGGGACTTAGAGTGAATTTCCACAAAAGTGCCCTAATTTCCATTGCTCTGACCCCAGAAGAGACGCTGGATCATGCCACAATCCTCAATTTCTCCATCGAGAGGTTCCCCATTCAGTACCTGGGATTGCCGCTAAGACTCGGAAGACTCAAAAAGGCGGATTGGCTACCCATCATTGATAGGGTCGAGAAACGGCTAGCAGGATGGAAAGGGAAAGCACTCTCCTTGGGAGGGAGAGTCACGCTCATCAATACAGTCCTCTCAAACCTTCCTACCTACTACCTCTCTTTCTTCAAGATGCCGCGATGGGTAATACAAAGAATTGAACGGACCAGGAAGTGTTTCCTATGGAAAGGGGCAGACCCAGACCGAGGAGGATATCATCTCATTAGATGGGAAAAGGCATGTATGAAAAAGATTTATAGAGGCCTGGGTATAACTGATCTTCGAGACATGAATCTGGTGCTACTGGGCAAATGGTGGTGGAAAGTTTTCCACCCTAATGGAGAAGGGTGGCAGCAGTTTGTTCAGGGATGCATACATGGGAATGGAACTAGAAATCTAGGCTTCAGGATTGGCCCTAGAGTATCCTGCTTCTAGAAAGGGATTGCCAAGGCGTACGATCCCTTCAACAGCTGTGTTAAATCAACTATAGGTAACGGCAGACTTACTAGATTTTGGTGGGATAAGTGGTGTGCTGATCACACACTCAGGTCCATGTTCCTAGACTTATACAAGCAAGCGACTCAACCACACTGCACGGTGGCAGCAGCCTGGAAAAGAGGCACATGGAATCCAGCGTTCAAACATCCGCTTGACATAGACTCCCAACGCAGACTGACGGAACTCCAGACCTACATCTCCAATGCTGGAATTGGCTGTACTCATGGGCCCGACAAGAAAACCTGGGATCTGGAGAAAAATGGTAAGTTCACGGTTCGTTCAATGTACAACTGCATCCATTTTACGGGATACTCACCAAAATGGTCAGCCATTGTCTGGAAAACGAAAGCGCCCCTTAAAATCAAAGTTTTCCTATGGTTGGTACTGAACGATGCGATCATGACTAGAGAAAACCTAGCTAAGTGCCAACCAAATTTGGATTCTCAATGTGGGTTCTGCCAAGCCAACTTGGAGACTATAGACCATCTGTTCCTTCATTGTCCTAGGAGTAAGGCGGTTATCGTAGAGGTTCTCAGTGCACTAGGGACATCTCAATACCCCAATTCATATGACGACCTGTGGATATGAACCAAATTCGTGACGGAGAGAGGTGCTATGAGAGAGGCGTGGTTTATCGCGATCGCTGCAATGACCTAGGTGCTATGGCTAGACAGAAATAATCTTTACTTTCGTAGAACTTGCAATACTATTTCTGGCAATCTGAATCATATTATGCATCTTATTTCATTTTGGGCTAATGTGGCAGCAGCAGGTCCCAGGGGCAGGAACGCCACAGTCTTCCAGGTACATGAGTTTGACGATGAGGAGATCGAGTTTGGCCCGACGATTGACTAAGACACGAGCTCTGACAGACATTGATACCCACCACCCAGGGCTTGTTGGGGGGAATGATGTATTACTTTTGGCTACTTTATGCTCTGTCTGTAATTTGTTCCACCCCCCATGTTTGGGGTGGAGTATGTTTTTCTGTTTTTTTTCTAAGATTTTGTTGTATGCTCAGCACCCTGAGTTTTGTTTATTAATCTCTGATTAATGAAACAGGGTGGCAAGACTCCACCTTTTCCTTAAAAAAAAAAGAAAAACATTGCAAAGTTATAGCAGTTACTTTCGGGTTTTTATAGATAAGGTAAGATTTTTAATGTTTAGAATTGGGTTGGTTTCTTCCTACAACCTGATTATACCCCTTCCCATTCTAGCTAATCCAATAGTGAAACAAATTCTTATGATCCTTTCTACCAGAAAAATATATAAATTTTATTTGTTATAACGACACCCAATTAATTTTGACATAATCGTAAATCATAGAGAACGTTACATTGATTAGGTTACTAACATTAACAAAAGAGAGAATATTATTCTGTTCAATATATGAACAAGGCCATTGTGTCTCCAAAAACAGTCTCTAACCCTAAAATAATATATCGACCCTTGAGCTTTTATTTTTCTCCAAATTGATCTGCATCAAAATGGTATAATGGCCTTAAAATATTTTCTACAAATATGGGGAATATAATAGATTGCTTTCCTTTTTCTATTGGAAAGGAAAGCTCAATCTTCTTTCCAATAGAAATAGATCAACCCAATCCAATAAATTAAGCAAGAGCTCAATCTTATTAGTGTCATCCACTAATAAGTCTTTACGCTTGGTGAGTAAGAGATCGAAATTCAAATCCTGCTTGCACAAAAAGTTTCCAATTGTATTATATTCAGGATAAAATGTGGGTGTGTGTGAAAATGGTCTTATTCACAAAAAATATAAAATTTTAAATAAAAAAAGAAAAAGAAAATTTAAGGATATGCTTAGCGGGAAAAAAAGAAGAGGATATTTGCACTCAAAATTATACTTAAATATTTTTAAATTTATATATGGCACTGGCTGTTACATAATAAAAAAATCTAATATAATCCTGTGCAATATTGCACATTTTCAAAAATAAGAAAATTTTAAAAAAAATGAAAAAAATCATCTAATAACATGTATACAATTTTGCAATATTTTTAGGTTTTATTTATGGATATGATTCATGTGGGGCGTTATCTCTAGCACTGGTATTGAGTCGGTCCGATTGGGTCCTGCACTACCGGACCCGGACCCACTCCTCTATAATTCCAAATAATGGACCAAGACCCAACCCGTGAGAAACGGACCTGGTCCTGTTAAATAACGTTACCTGTTGGGTCCAGGTAGCGGCGTACCGGGAGTGGGGAGCGTGTTTGACGGCGTTGGGCAGATGTCGGCGTCTAGTGGCTGGCGTAGGGCAGGAGAGGGAGGTCGGGGCTGCTGCTACTCTTCTCCTTGATGTGTCTTTTTTGGAGATTAAGGGTTTTTTTGTTGGGGGGGGGGGGGGGGGTGGGTCCTGATTCTGGTCGGGTCCATTTTGAGCAGACTCAAACCCGACTTAAAAATATAAACAGGTCCTATTTTAGGACCAGGTGCCTACCCACAATAGATCAGATTGGTTCTAGTCCAATGCCGGGTCCGAGCCGGTTTCGAGTATTAGATTTTTGTGACACTGCTTGTTACCTCCTATATTTGAGCTTGTTTTTCTTTATTTTGAAAATGAAAAAAAAGGAGAGGACAAAAATCATTTAGATTAAAAGTGGTCATAGAATATAATATATTGTGTAGATAGTGTAACCATGTACAATATTGCACAACATTTTTTAAAATGAGAAAATTAATAAAACTGATTTTAAAAAAAATCATCTAATAACATATATACACTATTGCATATTTTTTTAGGTTTGATTAAGGTATAGGATTCCATTTGAAAAGTTGGATGAAGAAAGAGTGGGTAGTTGCCTCCTACATTTGCTATCCTTTTTTATTTAAAAAAGAAAAAAATAAGAAAAATCTTAGACAAAAGTGGTTTAGCATAATATATTGTATAGAATCTTACCTTATTCATTAAAAATCTATTGCTACTAATTTCTGTGTGGGAGCAAACAAATATGTGAATTCTTTTAATGAAAACAATGAAGATAAAACATTTTACTTTCACCGATGTTGCCTGCAGTAAACTGTACTTGACTCCAAGATTTGATTATCGTGGACGGCTGATATCGCTCCCGTGGACATGCAAAATAGCCTAAAACACCGGAGTTGACCTCGGTGACGGACTGTTCGACACCCAAGTTAGAAAACTCAGAGATATGGTGGGTTTTTAGAACGAAATTCGCAATTACATCGTTTCTAAAGTGATCGTCTGAGGTTGGGTGCAGTTTCAAGATACTGATCTATCTCTACTTCCTGGTGTTTTGATAAGGTTGGTTACCCTCTCCATGTGAAGAGATCGAGTCAGGACTCTTCTCTTGCTGAAGAGATAGACTTTTCAAATTCTCTCTAATGCACGGAGAGATAAAAGCGATTACCACATAGGGATAGGGGATTTAAACTAGCTTCCTCAGCTAAACTTGGACACCTTTGCGTTATAGCTGCTTTGACAACCCCTCATTGTAGGATGGATCGAGTTGATGCGCCTAAAAGTGGCCCGACTACTTTTGTCTAGTCTATTTCTGTAATGCCCCTACCCCAAACTCAGACAATTTTATACAATTTATCAGACAAATTATTTATAGTATAGTACAACTGCCCACCACAGGCTGCCTCTGAAAAAGGGTTAACCGGATTGGTGACTCCTAATCATAGGCTATATTATTTATTATTATTTAATTCATTTTGTATTCCCGATGTGGGACTATTTTAAATCACATCTCTCCTCTAAATCACGTGTATACTCATGTGGGCCCCATCCACACACGTCACACTCACAAGCACAAGCAACCAAGCTGTCTCTATAACCCGGGTGGGACCCCCTCGGTGACGTCAGCATGATGTCAGCCCACAAGCACAACAGTGTTACCTGCTGCTTCTCAACGTGTGGGCCCCCCTCTTCTCTTTAATTACAACATTGTCATCCACCCTTTTATATATATATATATATATATATATATATATATATATATCTACTATATATATTATCTTTAGAAATTACAGAGTGTTACATACACCCCCCTTCAGAAATCAGCGTCCTCGCTGATTACGGGGCATGCACAATCTAGTGCAAGATCTACTTTCTAGCCGATGTGGAGCATCTGCTCTTATCTCCGTCCGATTAATCATGATCCCGGAATCCACCGCCCGATCAATCATAATCCCAGATTTAATTGAGCCACCCTCCTATCTGCTCGGCTAATCGTGATCCCGGAATTTACCGCCCGATCAATCATAGTTCCGGATTTAATTGAGGGCTCACCACAGTCCCGGAATCCATAGCCCAACTGGGTCTATAGACATGCCCCACACTCGGTGTCGAAAGTCGACTTTGATACCATTTGTAATGCCACTGCCCCAAACTTAGACAATTTTAAATAATTTATCAGACAAACTATTTATAGTATTATACAACTACCCACCACAGACTACCTCTCAAAAGGTGGTTAACCTGATTGGTGACTCTTGATCATAGGCTATATTATTTATTATTATTTAATTCATTTTGTATTCCCGATGTGGGACTATTTTAAATCACATCTCTCCTCTAAATCCCGTGTATACTCATGTAGGCCCCATGCACACACGTCACACTCACAAGCACAAGCAGCCAAGCTGCCTCTATCAACCGGGTGGGACCCCCTTGGTGACGTCAGCATGGCGTCACCCCACAAGCACAACAGCGTTACCGACTGCTTCTCAACATGTGGCCCCCTTCTTATCTTTAATTACAACATTGCCATCCACCATATATATATATATATATATATATATATATATATATATATAATCTTTATAAATTACGGGGTGTTACAGTTTCTGCTAAAATTTACCATTTTACCCACGAAAGCTTTAGGATTCGTGCCTGATATGAATGGTCCTGGTTTTGTTCTTTATTATTGTAACTCCCGTTTCCGATCATATAGAATATTCTACATATTTCTGTGTTATCGGATTCTTATAACCTTTTTTTTTCTCTGTTCTTTTAAAATTTATTTTAAGAGAAATTCATTTATGTATTTAAGCCCAACTCAAATATCTGATCATACATCTGTACGTATTTTCAAACGTGCATTTATATCGACTCTTAAAATTTCCTATCTCATATACATACATATACTACACTACCAATTATTATCACACCCCCTAAACCCCAATAATTCTCTCACTCTCTCACCGACAACACCATCCCCTTCATCACCTATTCACTAATTTGTACTTCTTTCGCACCCCACACTGCTGCCACTCTAACTAATACAAACACCTCTATTACTACTCCTTCATAACCACTTCCAACTTCACTACTCCACTTCACTAACCCACTTATTCACCCTCCATATTGCCTAATTCTCCACTAATCCATTTTCTATCCAACTAACCCTTCAATTATTCTCCCCACTTTCCATCTCCCATAAGCCAACTCTTCGCCTCCTACTACTATACTCTCCATAAATATATTCATATATGTATCAACACACCCTCACATCCTCACTATCTTCACCCCCAACACCCGACATTCACCCCCACTCTACTCATATTCACTAACCTAAATCTCTTCTCACCTCACTCACAGCCGACACACTACTCTCCTACTGCCTACTCCCTATATTTACTATACTCTTATTCTAACTCCTTCTCACTCCACTACTCTCCTACTGCCTACTCCCTATATTTACTATACTCCTATCCTAACTCCTTCTCACTCCACAACAAAATCCGCTTCTACTCTACTATCTCCACCTCCTCCTACTACCCCCTCTATATATATATATATATACATATATATATATATATATATATATATATATATATATATATATACACACACACACACGTGCAGCCTCAACCTCATCTCCTTCTTTCCCTGCCTTAACCCAAAATCCAATTGCACCACACCACCCTCTTTGACCTCTCCACACATCTACTGCCTCACTCCCTTCTCCTTCTTCTCCTTCATTCTCAACCCGACCAAACCCATTACCCAAGCTCCACCTCTTCAACAGCAAACCCAACTCACAAGCTCTACTTCACCTCTTCGACCTCTACTTCATCTCTAAACTCCAACTCCACCAAAACCCCGAACCCGAACCTCCCTAACTCTGACACCCGAGATCCACAAATCACAGCCCCACACCACCTTCTCAAACACCCGAAGCTCACCCTGCCTCCAAACCGCCACCCTACTCCATCCTGAAGCCTCCTCCCGACCGGCCAACAACCCACCGCAGCCACCACTCTCCACACCCACACACCATCGCAGTCACCATCCACAACTCCGAGCTCCCCTACCATCTCACAACCCGACTGCCACTCTCTCTCCTCCTGCAACCCGCAGCCACCCCCACTTCGCTACCACCCACTGTTTCCTTCTACAAACCATCACCACCACCACCTGAACCTCCTCCTTCATCTCTACAACCCCACTTCATTCCGCAGCTACCCTACCATTCTCCAATGATAAAACACCTCACCTCGCACCCTCGAACACCCGACCACACCACCTTCTTGCCACCAACTCCAACAACACCCACTCCATCAACACCCGACCTCATCTTCACTCTTGCTGCCTTATCTCAACCCCTCTCCTCCTTTCTGCACCACCGCAACTTGCTGCCTTGAATCCCAATGCCCCTCGCTGCTCACCCGAGCTCCCCCACTTGCTTCCCCGAACATTTCTTGCTGATGTAATTGTTGCATCATTGTCATAGTGCTACCATCATTGTGTTACTGCGTTCGTGGTCGTCGTTGGTCTCGTTCTTACTGTCATGGACTGTTTCCATTGAGATTCTCTTCTTGCCGTTGTTACACTTACATTCGAAATCGCCATGTAAACGGTAAGCATCTCTTGAACTCTTAGCAAGTGGCCTTGTTATCATCATGTTTATCATCAAATTCTATTATAGTTTTCTTGATCCGTATTATTGATTCAAATCTTGAACGGTTAACACACTTCGTATCGTGTTATCGAATATCGAATATTCTGTCCTGTCAAATACCCAAAATTGCACTGATATTGGACCCTATTTCTGGTAACCAAAATTAGTGTTTTATATATGTATTGTAGCCCTTCGAGTATAAAATCTAGAACATCTTACAGTTTCACAATCCGATTTACAGATTGCGTGATATTAATGTTTTAGTACTGTAACGTCTAAATTTTCAGAATATTGCATGTGCATGAAACCCACAAAGAACAGACTGTTAGCCACAGCTACTGAACTTAGAATGTAACATCATAGAAAATTAATTTTTAAAGTTTTTGCACGTGCATTGTACGTAAAATTTTATACATTTTAGTCCCTAAAATTTTCTAGTCATGAACATTTTTCTTCTTTTTTAGTCACAATTGTATGTTTTATTTTAATTAAATCCAATAGGCCTACATCTATTTTGAAGCCCACTAAAAATTAATTACAAATTGAGACTCATGATTAATTCTACATTTAAATGAACATTTTAAAATCTAGTACACTTGCCATGTAACATAAACCTACTTCTAATTTAATAACAATTAATAATAGAATCTATATGAGAAGTAGTGTGCACATAGGGTGCACATGCACGTGTTATGCACTAGAGAGAGTGGCCGGCCAATGTGAGAGAGAGGAGAGAGTGGGAGCAGTTGTGAGTGAGTGGGGAGTTATTTTGGGTAGTGGGAGTCATCTCAACCACACATTATTCCTATAAATACCCCCCTCCTTTAACATGAACAACACACAAAACTCAAATCAAAATTAAAAGAGAAGAAAAGAGAAGGAGAGGTTTCGATTTTCTTACTAGAGGAGGAGAATGCATTTTTGTGTTGGGGCTTTAGAGCATTTTTCTAGGAGTTCTTCTTACATTTGCATCAAGAAAGAGGTGGATGTTTCTTTTACTTTCTAGTTATTTGTAGTATGCATGCTTAGATAAATTATGTTGAAATAGAAAGTTTGGCATGATTTCTTTAGTTTCTAAACTTGTTATGATGCATGTTGTATTGACATCTAGAGTTTTAGTAGTAGATGAATATGAGAAATTAGTGCATGCTAGTTGAAAATTTTAATATAGAATTATTATGTTGTCAAATTAAAATTCTATTTAGAGCATGTTAGTATGTCATGATTAAATCATGTATACAAATTCTCTGTGTAAAAAATTGTTAAGTTTCTTGTCCAATTAGGTGTGAACTATAAGTTAATGGAGAGGTGGGATTTTTCATAAACTAAGAATAATGGCTACAAGAAAATAAATAAAATCATGCTAGTTTATTATAAAGAGTAGTCAATTTTACAAATTTAAGCATATGAGTGAAAGATTTCTAAAAGTGACTATTTAAGATAATTTGTGAACAACTTCATGCTAATATTTATATAATTAAGGGAAAAGCATTTCTGGAAGTTTAGAAATGTAATTTAGTAGTATTAATTATGATGGAAAGCAATAGAAATCAAAATAGTTGAACAAATTAAAAAGGGGATGAAAACAGAGAGTTGAGTTAAAAAGTTTTGAACCCATATACTACTAGTTGAGCATTTTGGCTCTTGTGGCTAGCGCAAGCGCCAGCGCACTTGGCACTGCCATGTATCGCGCTTGGGGGATTTCTTTGGTCGCGGGTTTGATACCTGGGGGGGCTCTGCCTCTTTTGATTTTTTTTGGAAATTATTGAGTTGGCGCTTCTGGGTTAAAAAAGTAAATCAGTGGGCTCTTTATCACAAAAGTGAGATGGCTCACTGGTTGGGCTTGCGATTTGGCTGGCTGCTGACCATGGTTCGATCCTGGCCTTGCACATAGTTGTGTTTTAATTTTATTTTTTTGAGATTTTCAAGTTTTGAAAATTGGGAAACTTCATAGAAATATTTTAGAAGATTATTAGAACTCTTGGAATTAATTTCACACTTTTCTAAAATATGTTTTGGGAATTAAAGATTATACTCATATTTAATAATGTATTAAATGAGTTTTGAATTCAAGTTTAAAAAGAAAATGTACATGATTAAAGATTTTAAGAGTTGGCTTATAATAGAATCAAAGCATAATTATGAGTCGGAAACAAGGAAATTCTAGAGATTAATCCTAAAGAATATCTATATTAAGAATTGATGATTTAATTTTAAAGAACTTTTGTATGAAAAAATATACTTGAAGTGCAGAAAAGCATGAAAAATGTTCTAGTAAATGAAAGAGCCTTGAATATTATTAAAGTTTGCCCATGTACCACCGTCATCCTCTTTTCCGCAATGTGCCACCGGCTGTCCCTCTCTCCTTGTGCACGTGTGATTGATCTCGAGTATCGAATTTGTGTTCGTGGTGATCGTGATCGTCATGTGCATCTCGTTCGTGTTCCGCTCGTGGTATTGTGTTCGTGCCCGGAAATCTATTCCTGTTATTCTCTTTTTCTCGTCATGTCCGTCGTCAATTACAAGGCAAGTAACTTATATTCTTTTGTTGTATATACAAGTGCTAAATACCGCATGTAATGTGGCTTTTGTTCCTAGATTCATTCTCATGGAAAAAAAATCCTTTGTTAGATCATGACTCTATTTGTTGATCCATCCGTAGTCATCATATTTGTTACACACATGACATCACTACAACATATATGTCATTTGATAGAATTTTGTAAACGCTATTAAAGACATATGACAGTGTTTTGCAAACGCTGACAATACCCCCGCTATGGTATGTTTATAGCGTTTCCGTGAAACGCTATAAAAAGCACAGCGTTTCGAAAACGCTATAAGTACAATAGCATTTTCAAAACGCTATCGTATATATAGCGTTTTGATAGGTTTGTCGAATGCGATCGTATATATAGCATTTTGAAAAGGCTATCGTATGTATAGCGTTTTCGAAACGCTATACATACGATAGCGTTCGACAAACGCTATCGTATGTATAGCGTTTCGAAAATGCTATACATACGATAGCGTTTTGACAAACGCTATCGTATTTATAGCGTTTTCAAAAACACTGTAAATACGATAGCATTTGTCAAAACGCTATTGTATTTTTAGTGTTTTCCAAACACTACGCCTTTAATAACATTTCGAAAATGCTATCGTTTGTAAGAGCAGTATTTTTTTTTCACAGTGTTTTAAAAACGCTATTTATTTTGACCTGTATGCAAAAAAAATTCTACAAATGCAGAGAAAAGTTTCTAGATGCATATATATAAAACATCAAAATTGAACATATACCAAACAGTCAAAATCCTTTTGCTAAAAATAATTTTAAAATGTACTACAATTAGTTGAATCTAAAACAGAAACACATGAAAATCACAGTTATTAGCCCATCATGATACAGAGTACAACCTTCCATGGGCTATATGTCAAAATGTGCATATACTAAAAAAGACTAGTTATTAATCCAAAAACACTAAAAGCAACACAGTTGACTAATTTAGCCCTCCCAGATCCTCCTCCATTCATCATCGACCCATCACGTCCTCTCTTCCTCGGTTTTGACCTCTTCCTCGCTCACGCCCTCGACCATGACCTGCAATGAGAATTGAAGAAATGTATATAGCATTATACACTTGTACAAAAGCCTAAGCTCAATAAAATGATAGGCATCATATATATGAAGTATGCAATAATTAATAGGGCCACACGAACTAGAATGGTAATAAACAGATTAGTGTTTTACATTCGGCTTGACCCAAATGACATTATAGAAACCCAAATGACAAAAGTGGCAGTGTTGACCACTCAATCTCAATAAATCAGTATGAAAAGAATAAGTTTAAATAAGAAATGCAGGCTAGGGGTGTACACTAGCCATGGGGAAAAAACCATGTGCACATAATTCACAATGTGAGAAAGGTACAAAATGATGAACTAACTAATCAGAGGATCTTCTTTCATTAGTACATCTAACTCTAGGCTTCAGGTGATGATTGCAGATAATTCAACTCTTCTCATCAGATAGGAAACTTCACTTTCTATGATGGAAATTTCAGCTTGTCGATTTACAATATAACTATAGCCAGTTCTTTCAAGCCATGCCTTGAGATCTTTAAAGACAATAATATAGACATTCAATTTGTTAATTAGAATGCTTAATCTGAATCATCTAACTCTAGGAGTAGGACAATTTGTGTTTCTGAGCTGAACCACCCATCCCGAAAGTCATCAATCAGACAAATTTCTTAGTTTGTTTTGGTAAACAATTTTTCTGAGACCTCTTTAACTTAATTGGAATCTAGAACTTTTAACTTTCTACGTATATGGTAAACTTTATATGCACTTAAAGCAGAAATATAACTCCCAAGTGCAAACATTCACATTGAAGATTTAACAGGATACTCGATAAATATAAGCAGGCAAATGAAAATGAGAAATGGGTGAACCAGAATGTAAAACACTAGTCTGTTTATAAAATGTTTATTAAAGTAACTTTATGAAGCTAAATAACGAACCTGAGCAAGAAAAGCTAAAGGGAATTAGCCACATGTTGTGTAAATATCCAATAATGCAAGTTTGCAAAAAAATTGTATTTTATACATTAAAGGAATAAAATTGAAAAACATCATTCAGAATTTGATTGTGTGATAAGCTATGGGTATAAAGATGTTATAGAAGATCCCTCAGAATTTGAAAACTTGCTTATCTAACATTTAAAAAGAGTTCATCTGTCAGGATAAAATTTTTTCAAGAAGTTGGGCAACCAGAGGAAGCTTCCTGTCTAAATGAAGCAGAAAGTCTTGGAAGTTCTGAGAAAATTACTCCTGCCCATTTATAGTATTTTTCTTTCAAACATTGCAGTATATATACTTAAAAAAGCATCATTGTGCCATCTAAATATCGTATGTCATTCCTACCCTCAGTAACCTGTGATGTGGAATAGACATAACCTTTTCACCTTGCCTAAAATTTCTCCTTGTCGAATAGTAGATATAGTTCGACAATGATTCGCCTGATAATGTTCGAATTACTTTTGGCCACCACCTCAGTTTTCCTAGTAGATAGACTACCCCATTCGACATCTCTCTATGAATGAACTGGGCTTCATCATCAACTCCTGAAGTAGGTATTGGAGTAATTTTCTCAGAACTTCCAAGATTTTTTGCTTCATTTAAACAGGAAGCTTCCTCTAGTTGCCCAACTTCTTGAATTTTTTTTATCCTGACAGATGAACTCTTTTTAAATGTTAGATAAGCAAGTTTTCAAATTCTGAGGGATCTTCTATAACATCTTTATACCCGTAGCTTATCACACATTAAAAATTGTATTTTATACATAAAGGAAGATGAAAGCCTTTTCTTTAATTTTTCAACTGAGAAAAATATGCCAATTACCAGGATGATGAATAGTTGCTGAAAGTTTCTCACTTTCTCTTGAATTTCACCTAACCAACAGTAAACTCTTGGCTAACCACTCTAAACTAAAAGTAAACTACAATATGATTCATAAGTTTTTTTGGTGACGGTTCAAGGCATAGGATTTCTGCATTTTTTGCTAAACACTCATACTAAACCTGATTCAGATTTAAGAGATAATGGCACATAAACTGAAACATATTCACTTACAGGTTTTCCTGTTCCTGGAACACATCCAAGACTGCTTTGTACACATCAGTCTCAGAACCCCCATTGCTTGAATGTGTGGAAATCTGTAAATATAAAATTTCATTAACACGAATTAGCCAGTAAACGAGTTGTATCTCACTTTACACATTGAATAAATTGAGTAAAAATCAATCTTAAACGAGCAAGTTTCATGACTTTGTTGGCGTGTATATCACTCTCCAAGTACTTTGGAAGTGATCTGAATAACTGAAGTAATTGACCATGATAATGAGTATCCTGTTTGCACAATTATTAATTACAAAAATTAGTAGGATTCTAAGATATTTTGCTCGAAATTCATCTTGATGTAAAAGTTGAAATGTAGTTGGTTACCTTGCTCATCCTGAACGCAGTTTGCAGAACATAGTTTCCATATTTGTCAGTGACAATTCGTTCAAGACGAAACCTCGCGAATCTCACCAGTTCCTGGAGAAGGATTTCACATCCAGACGATTTGAAACACTCTTCTAGAACATAACTTCCATATTGATTATATAACAGTTCCTTCAAATGCTTGCTAAGGCAGTAACATATTACGTCGTTAAATCTCCAATTACCGAGTTTGACAGCAGCCTAAACTATAAGGTTTCTGCAAAAATTCAACACACATAAACCATAAATATATATTGATTTGGATCAATTCTGATTTTGAATATTTGTTAAATTATGAGTAGTATGTATCCATTAATATAGAAAAACTCATATTACCCTCTTGAGTTTTTGGCTAGAAGAAGATAATCCTCGTTAACTTTTCCCAGGAATCTTTTCTGTTCGCGGTCTTTAGAATTTTTTAGACATTCTTTGAGCAAAGGACTTCCTATCTCATTCGTTGCAAGTATTGAAAAATGGTCTGCCGCAGCATCAAATATGAACTGAAACATAGAAACATATATGCCATATTCTAAACGTAAATAAAACTCTGTAATTACAATTTTATGTTCAATGCACATATTTGCAGATATATAATAAGAACGTAATAACATCATAAGATATTGAAAAATATTGTAATTTAGACTATATATATATTTTTAATACTTAAAAGATGGTAATTAATTAATTGCCGTTGTGGTCTTGATTGGGCAGGCAATATATGGAAACTATACGATTTCCCTACTATAAGTTTCCTCTACTTGCTAGAATTAAAACCTTCATTAGAGACTCACTTGAGGTGATTTCCCTGATTAAAAGTAGAATGCCAAAGATGAAAAGTTAAAAGTTTCATACTATAAACTATGCGAAGTAATTGCACATGTACAATAACCGAAATGCAGTTTGATTGAAATGCCTCTTATGTAACAGAGGGATTGACAAAATTTTGATTACTAAGAATAGTAGCCTCCTTTTCCAATTTAGTTGATTAGAGGGCATGACACGAAGATAATAATAATACAAGTATTTAAACACCATGATGCAGGGTCACTAAGAGTTTAATATACTTTCATATTCAAGTAGCATTGCAAAAAAGAGATTAAAACAAGTTCATTACTATAGTACATGCAAGTGCTCAACTAAAGTATGTTGCACACTGTTATTTTCTCTTGTATTTCTAAGAATAGGCAATGCAATGAGAATGTGCCACATCAAGTAGTGGAGCACAACATGTAGTGCAGACATAATAATTACAGTAACATTACTCAATGAAATACAACCTCTTTGGCATCGTCAAGAATGTATATATTGTAGATATTTGCTAAAATAAACTCTTACTCCCATCACTTCTTTTTGACAAAATTATGTAATGAATGTAACAATATATTATACCTTGGGTGTGGGATCTGGCCATACCTCCTCTATGAGAAGTCATCCAAGGGTATCTCTACCATCTTCATCGCCACCACCATTGGCACCCTCACTTTCCTCTTCACCTTCAACTTCCTAACTTTCAAATTATACAAAATATTGAATAAACATACAAAATATAGAATAAACATAGAAACCCTAATCCCTAACTTCACTTACGTGCAAAGATCGAGAGAGAAATTGTATAAATTCAACGAAAACTAATTCGCAACCATAACCCTAATAATTTGATTGATGAAGAGAGGCGCCGAAGGGGGCGGGTGAAGGGGAGGGAGAAGGCGGCGCTGAAGGGGGCGGGTGGCAGCGATGGGGGAAGGAGTGACGATGGTGGAAGGGGACGGGGACGGTGGGGCCGAAGGGGCGAGTAGCGGCGATCGGGGAAGGAGGAGGAGGAAAATTATTTTTGTTTTTTGGGGTGACTGTGAATTTGGGATGGAAACCCTAATTGGGATCGTAGGATAATTGAAGAAAAATAAGAGGAGGAGGAGGAGAAAATGAACTGGTTTGAGAATGATTTGGATTTTAATTAGAATTTTCTTTTTTACCCTTACCACTTAAGTTTATTTACAGATATTATAGCGTTTCTAAAACGTTGTAAAAAATACAGCATTTTAAAAATGCTATTGTAGCTAAGAATAAATTTCAAAATTAATCAAAGATAGTATTTTATTTAGAAATGCTGTTATTGATCACTTTCAATAGCATTTACACTTAAACGCTATAATAAATCCGCAATAGAAAGCCATATATGTTGTAGTGTCATGAAAAATAATTTAGAAATAATCTAGACTTGATGCATGTATGTATGTTATTCGTGATTCATGATATGTTGTACCTTTGTTGCATGCTTGATGTGTGTTAGTTTTAATCTCTTGTGGAAATTTGTTAAACACCCATACAATGTTGTCTTGAATATCTATTATACCATGTTTTGTATTTTTTCATAATTTGGATTTGTTGCACATGAACTATTTGATTTAATACATAAGAAGAGATTTATGTTTTTTGCTGTTGGCCCATTTTGTTCAGTATTTAGGCCCTGTTGAGGTCAGTAAATCAATTTAATGTGATTTCGGCATAGTTAATTATTTTAATACTGATGTTAATGATAATATTTGAATCTAATATTTTTCTGGGTATGACTAGACTTGACTGGGTTTAACTCCAAATTTTTGTAGATTTATTTGATGACATTTATAAACTATTCTATGCTTGTGAATAACTACCATATCTCCAGAATTTCATGGTGTTCAATAAAGAACCATAATTTCAACCTGATTCTAGTTGTTGTTGGTAAAAATTCTGTAAATATAAAATGTAGCCTGTTGTATCTATTTTACCACCCTTTTGACGGATTTGGATTTCAAGTTATACTTTGTAATCTATCGCTGTTTTAGTACTGCTATGTTTAAGGTTTTAGGTTCACAAACTTGCTGTATCTTGATGTTTCCTGAATTTATTTGACTATACTATCTATGTTGGAATATAATAAAATTATATTTGCTGATACTAGACATACTATGGAATACCCCAGATTTTTTTTGGATTTAATCAGTAAGTTTTTATACCATTTTTATGCTCGTGAATACAACCTTGTGATTTCTGGCTGAACATGATTTCTGTATATAATTCGGTTTTGAGCCTTGTTCCTGTGATTATTATATGACTTGTGTATATGTGCTGGATTCGGCCGAGAGTCTATTTTCTATATTTTCTGACGGATCCAGATTTGTATGTTTGTGGCAATGGGAATCTCAGATTTGGTACAGTAGTATCTTGCTGTCCAAAACTAGAAGTTTCGTTGTCCTAGCCCTTGATGAGTCATTTGTCATCTGTTCATGCCCTTTTTTTAACTTGTACTTGTCCCTTGTTATCTTGTCGTGTTTCTTGCCTTATTTTTGCACGTCTATGCTGCTTTAAATAATAATAACAAGAAACCAAGACAGGGATAAAGGGAAAGATCTAATAATGGAAAATATAGAAACGTGTTCTTGGAAGGGGATCTATAGATCCTACATGATACTTGATACTTGCTACTTGATACTTGACACATGATTACTTGACACTTGCACACTTGATACATGATACTCGATACATGATACTTGATACTTTTCTCTGAGTATCCTACCATCTATGATCCATTATGAAATCTAAAACGTAACTTGTTTGAATGTAGCAATCATGTGGTAAAAATTTGGGATGCATGAAGTGCTGCCTAGATAAGACTAGATACAAGACTAAAAATATATGATCAGTTGACACTTGTTACTTGTTACTTGTACATGATACTTTCCACTTGTTACTCGTTACTCGTTTGCATGCTACTTGACATTTTGTTACACGCCACTTGCATCCGAATATCTTGCCATGTTGTTTGTTTCTGTTTTTGATTTTGAGTTAGTTATTCTACTTTGCTGTCACATTCCTTCCATGTTACTTTTGTACTTGCTTCCGTTGTTACTCTATACTTGTCTATCTTTCCTGTACTTATTGCCTGCACTACAAGCAGCACGTAACTTGCATTAACGGGCGTTTGTTTTCTCTTCCCTTTTCTTGCAAACTTGTCACTTGCAGACTTTGGTGACCAGCTGCCCGATGGAGTAGGTGATCAAAGATTCTAGTTGGCTAGATTCTTGCTACATTTATTTATTCTTGTTGCTTATCTTGAATAATAGTAACTTGTTGCTTAGATATTTGTATTGGACATTTTGTCCCAGACTTGTATTTTGTTCCAGACTTGATTATTTGAGATTTAGTATTCTTGTTTCAAGTAATCCTATTGACTGTATTAATTCAATTATGCATGCATGGTTGATTATTCCTCTTGTATATCTCTTGTTTATTCTTGTATATGTTGTAAAGATCCTGACAGCTTATGAATGGTGAAAGCCATTCGATGGACTTGTGTCACGTACTCGTATTCTGTATTTCTTTTTAGGAAGTGGGGCGTGACAGTAGGCGTTGGATTCGAAAGAGAGTCTACTTTCTAGATTCTTTGGTGGCTCTAGATTCTAATTCTCGTAGAAGCAGGAAAATGAGTTTAAGTGCAAATAGGTGCTACTGTCCATATTGTAGTTAGTATACCTTAACTATAAATATTATAATTCTTATGTTAATAACTTGTACCAATATAATAGGTTGATAGATTTTCTTTATATCTTGCATTACATCTACCACTTGATACTTTCTTGATCACCGTCATGGCTCTATATCATGTATTGCATCATCTCTTGATACTTTTCCAATTACTGTCTTGATACTGCTGTTACATGCATCGTTATAATCATTACTATCCTTTTGAATTGCGGAACTAAGTATCACGTAAAGCTAAGTGCCACGTAGAACTAAGTGCCACGTCGTAAGAATCGACAGGGTCCACCTCTAAAATATGTGGGGGCCATCACTAGAACCCAATACCATAAGAAGTATATGACTATCATGGTACTACTGTCCCTCCCACTGATTGCATCGTCTATAGGTTCATGATTGACTGTGATAAAAGAATAATAAGGCAGGTTTATAAGGGTACAGCTTAATAGTGAACAGTATAGGAAAGTATACTTGGAAGGGGGCTCGTGTTTCCCGAAATAATGATTCTTGATTCTCAATTCTCAATTATCGATTCTTAATTATTGATTATTGATTATTGATTCGGGTTCTTGATTACATGAATCCTGAGTACATATTCCTATAAAATTCACCACTTAAGTCCATACATACTTGATTGATATGCACCTGAACTTGTAGTATGAGACACATGATTGCGTGCATTAGATATGTTAATAAAAGACTGATAGAGGAAAGATTGACACTGAATATTGACACTAATTACTGAATACTGATTCCTGATTAATAAATATTGAATATTGATTATTGAATACTATTCATGATTATTGATTACCGATCACTGTTCTATCGATTGATTATACTTTACAGTCTTGATTACTTTACCGATTATTGATTTCAGTTGCATCGTACATAATAATACTTTTCCAGTTCCTTACTTCTTTCCATATTGTATTGTACTGTTTTAAAATAATATTTACGGCTATTTCTTGTTCCCTCTATGTTATATCTTGTTATCTCGCTATTATATTTCATGTTGCTACTCGCTGTCCGAAGCTTGCTCTAATTGACATTTCCCCCCACTACTTCAGTTAATGTTTATATAGGTACCGATTGCGAGATACTGATGAACTTCCCGAACAGACTTTCTAGATGGCCATGATGAGATTGCTGGCTAGTTCTATTTCTCTACTTTCCAGTCACTACTTTATTGTATTGTATTTATTGGGCATCTTGATCCGAAATTCTTGTATCTCAAATATTGGTTATTTTATTCTATTCTTGTTCATGTGATCACTATTGTTACCTGTGTGGATGTGTTTTTCCTGCCTTGTTGATATTATAATTGTATAGCTTATGAATAACGTTGGAATACTTGTATCATTCGATGAGCCTTAATTACTTCTCCGTGTTTCCGTATTTTGGGAAGCGGGGTGTGATAATTACCCACATCACAAGCCACTATTAAGACTGAGTTTTACAGTATTTGAGGAGTAGTTTGCCTGTTCATAGTGGTTTACAGAACTTATCTAAAATTTCGGGAACGTAGGAATATTGCTCGGGGTTTAACGGAGTTGTCCTAACTTTGCAGAGTACTTAGGATGATTGCTAGAATTTTCTAGATTATTTGTGATGTTTTTGGAAGTCTTCCAAAATTTTAATCATTTTTCAAAAATTTAATTAGTTAATCCAGATTTGTAATTAAATTTAGGAATTTAAAATTAAATACTCTAAAATTATAATTATTTTTCATAATTTTAAAATAATTTTCGGAATTTATAATTGTATTTTAGAATTTTAAAATAATTTTCCAGAATTTTTAACTATTTTCTAGAAATTTATAATTAATAAAAAAAATTATTTAAAAAATCATACCAGTGTGAATATTGGAGCGATCTAAACCATCGATCCAATTTGACGCAAATCGAGAGGAGATCCGACAGTGGTGGGGCCTCAAAGCTCCTCACCTCCTTGGACAACAAAAGTCGCTCCGAGGAGGTGGGTCCCACAGTGGGGCCCATTGTTTGAGAGATAGCGGGTGCGAGTGGGTCTCACCTCCACATCACCCATCTTTTATTTTCTTTCATTTTTTATTGCACGTGTTATCAAGCGAAGTGCCAACTGGAGAAATATGGGTCATCCATCATGCGTAATGTACAGTCTGAGGTGATCTGACAGCAGTTTCAAAATATTGATCTATCTTTACTTTCCGGTGTTTTGATAAGGTTGGTTCCCCTCTCCATGTGAAGAGATCGAGTAAGGACTCTTCTCTTGCTGAAGAGAAATATTTTCAAACTTTCTCTAATGCATAGAGAGAGAGAGAAGCGGTTACACCCTAGGAATAGGGGTTTAAACTAGCTTCGTCAGCTGAACTTGGACTTCTTTGTGTTGGAGCTGCTTTAGCAGCCCCTCATTGTAGGCCGGATCGGGTTGATGTGCTTGAAAGTGGCCCGACTACTTTTGTCAGGTATGTTTCTGTTGTAATATACCGTTTTAGAATTCGTGCCCGATTTGAACGATCCGCGGATTTTGTTCTATTTTACCCACATAACAAGCCCCCCACTCCTGAAGGCTGAGTTTTACAGCATTCAAGGTGTAGTTTACTCAGAGTGGTTTAAAGAACTTATCTAAACTTTCGGGAACATAGGAATATCGCTCAGGGTTTAACGGAGTTGTCTTGACTTTGGAGATTACCCAAGATGATTCCTAGAATTTTCTAGATTTTTGTGTTGTTTCTGGGTTTCTTCCATATTTTTTAATCATTTTTCAGAACTTTAATTAATTAATCTGAATCTATAGTTAAATTTAGGAATTTAAAATTAAATATTCTAAAATTATAATTATTTTTCAGAATTTTCAAACAATTTTTAGAATTTATAATTAAATTTTACGATTTTAAAAATAATTTTCCAGAATTTTTAATTACTTTTTTTTTAAATTTATGATTAATAAAAAAGAATTTAATTTTAAAAAAAATCATACCAATATTGGAGCGATTTGAACCATCAATCCAATTTGATGCGAATCGGGACGAGATTCGACGATGGTGGGGCCCCAAATCTCACCTCCTCGGACAACAAAAGTCGCTCTGAGGAGGTGGGTCTTAAAGTGGGGCCCGCTGTCGGTGAGACATCCTGTTATCAGTGAGACAGCGTGTGCTAGTGGGTCCCACCACCATGTCACCCGTCTTTTATTTTTATTTTTATCTTTTTCATTGCACGTGCTTTGGACTGTTATCAAGCGATGTGCCAATTGGAGAAATCTGGACCGTCCATTACGCGTAGGGCACAGTCTGAGGAAATCGGATGACAATTTCAATATAGTGATCAATCTCTACTTCAGAGTGTTTTGATAAGGTTAGTTACCTTCTCCATGTGAAGAGATCGAATCAGGACTCTTCTCTTGCTGAAGAGATCGAATTTTCAAACTCTCTGTAATGCATGGAGAGATAGAAGCAGTTACCCCCTAGGAATATGGGGTTTAAACAAGCTTCCTTAGTTGAACTTGGACTCCGTTGCGTTAGAGATGCTTTAACAGCCCCTCATTGTAGACCGTATCAGGTTGATGTGCCTCAAAGTGGCCCAATAACTTTTTTCGGGTTTGTTTCCATTGAAATTTACCATTTTACCCCCCTCCCCCGCTCGAGAACTTTATGATTCGTGCTTGATTTGAATGATCATGATTTTGTGCTGTTTTACGCACATCATAAGCCCCCCACTCCTGAAGACTAAGTTTTACAGCATTCAAGGAGTAGTTTTCCTGCTCATAGTGGTTTACAGAACTTATCAGAACTTTCAGGAACGTAGGAACATCGCTCGAGGTTCAATGAAATTGGATACCCAGGATGATTCCTAGAATATTCTGAATTTTTTGTGATGTTTTTGGATTTCTTCGAAAATTTTAATCGTTTTTTTTTTGCATTTTTATTAATTGATCTGAATTTGTAATTAAATTTTGAAATTGAAAATTAACTTCTCTAAAATTATAATTATTTATAGAAAAAGTTAAAACAAAATTTTGAATTTATAATTATATTTTAGAATTTTAAAAATAATTTCAAGAACTTTTAATTATTTTTCTAAAATTTATAATTAATAAAAAGAATTTTATTAAAAAAATCGTTCCAGCACGAATATTGGAGCGAGATGAACTTTTGATCCATGATCCAATTTGACGCGAATCAGAAGGAGACTCGACAGCAGTGGGGCTCCAAAGCTCCTCACCTTCTCGGACAACAAAAGTCATGCCGATGAGACGAGGCCCACTGTCAGTGAGACAACCCATTGTCAGTGAGACAGCGGGTGCTGGTGGCTCCCAACGCCATGCCACTCATGTTTTAATTTTAAATTTTTAATCTTTTTCATTGCACGTGCTTTGGACGTGTTAGCAGGCAATGTGCCAATAGAAGAAATCTGAGCCGTCCATCACATGTGGGGCACAGTTTGAAGAGATCGGACGATGCTGACCATGTGAGGCAATGCACCTCCTCGGTGGACAAAATTTGCACTGAGGTGATGGGGCTCCCACGCAGGACCCGCGTGTCATAGGGGGCCTAGAGAGATGGTGGGGCCCTCAAGCCACATCAGCATGGACAAGAGGTAGGACCAACCTGGGCGCCACGTTATTGTGGGCCTACCTGCCATGTCATCATCGATAACAATGGTGTGGGGCCCACCCGGGGTGCCACGTCATGGGCCACGTCAGCGTCGGTTGGGGCGAGGTGGGCTCGCCGGGGTGCACGTGAGCTGGTGGGCCCTGCTATCATGCATTCCGCCACTCGTTGCCTGACAGCGTGTGGGGCCCACGATACTGCGCGTTTGAGCGTTTGACTCGTGGCAGCGCGTGATTTTTCATGCGTTGTGCGCGTGATTTTCAAGCGCTGGTTGGGTTGTGCTTCTCATATGTGTATTTTTACGCATTTTGCACGCTGCTTTGTTCTGTTTTATGCTCCCTTCAAATTCACCTCTTCTTGGCTTATTTTTCACACTTCACTATTCATATTTCACCTCCAAATCAACTCTCCTCCTCCAAATCTTGATTCGAGCAGCGTTTTTCGTCGGTTTTCAACGATCATGTATTATCTAAGTTATTTTTCAATTTCGGGAGTTATGCATACATATGACAGAGTTGGATATCACCTCGTCTTCTTCTAGTAGCTGTAGGGTAGAAGTGTTGTCGGATTCCTGCTCTCCCAGAGGGAAGAGAACGGTTGGTCCATCCACAGTAATAGAGGAGATTGACCAAATTAGAGAGGATAAGGGGTGTTCTCTCTTCAGATTTCACCCCTCTAGATCCACTCTTAGTCCATCAGTATCCCAAAGAAGTAGTGGGGTCACATATGATGAGCCCGACAACTACTCCATCTTCGAGAGTGACCACATCAAAACCATTCCAATAAAAGAGGATATCAGAGCGATCAGGGTTGTCTTCCAGATCTTTATTGAGTATGAGTTGTTCTTTCCCGGTCCCGGACTTAGGGTATTTTTTCGGTGAGTATTATATGTTTCCTTTTTGGATGTGTTCTATGCTAGGTTGCATCTTCCCATGCATCCCTTCTTTGTGGCCGTTCTCAACTGGTACGGGCTTAGTCCGATCCAGTTCGTGCCTAACTTCTGGAAGAATCTTCTGGGCTTTGTCTTGCAGTGCCGGGAAGTTGGCACCAAACAGAGCCCGAGGCTGTGGAGGAGACAATTTAGGCTCCATAAGCAGCGGATGTATGACAATTGGTACTACATCTTTCCTTACTCAAAAAGAGTCAGGGGTGGTCACCACTCCTGACTCCATCGAGCACTGGAAGTGCAAGTACTTTATAATCAGGAGTTCTGAGTCGTGGTGATTTCCTACTAGATGGGGGAGTTGCATACTGAAGAGGTTGACAGTGGAACCAGAACTAACGAAAGAGGAGGAGAATTATCAACACTCTTCTTGTAGGTGGGGAGATGATGTGAAGGAATCTTATAGAGGTAGTTCTTCATTCAGGGGGGAAAAAGTCTGATGAACCCTAGTATAACTTTTTAATCCTTGTATTTAGCATTTGCATCTTAATTCCAATAATTTTAGCTTCTTGCTTTTTTTGATATATCCCGTTCTAATACTTTTTCTCTGTTTTCTTCCTTGCAAAGACGATAGGTATGGACTCCCGGACTCTCCTCGCTACTTGGGTCCCTCTCCACAAGAAGGGCCCAGAGGATAAGAAGATGAAGGGGATGTCGAGCCATCCTGGAATCCAGCTAGGGGTTATTCCGCTTCTACTCCGATGGGGGCGGAGCATCGATCAACGGGGTTGCCAATGAGCCCTGCTGAGGGGAGTTCGTGTTTGTATGCTATCTTGGCTTTCCAGCAAGCCCCTCTAACCAGTACGGCCGATGAAGTATTCTCCGACTAAAAGAAGAAGGTAACTGGGGTGTGAAGCAGTGTGATGTCATCCTAGGGGACTCGGTGAAGTGCCTTGATGTGGAACATAATCTTCTCCCTCCTCGGGACCAGAAGGTTCTAGAGAAGGAGACAATTGATGGTTCCATCATGGAGCTTTCTCGATGTGCCATCTCGGTAAGTAATTATACTCTTAGTTCTTAAATTTCCTGAATTTCAAGATTTTCTAAGCCTTTAATTCTCGCTGTAGAAGGACTGCTAGATTGGGAATTTGATTAAGCTCATTCGCCTCAAGGAGAAAGCTCAGAAGGATCATGTCATTAGGGCCGAAAGGCTAAGGAAAAAGGCTGTTTAGGAGCTAGAGGCGATGAAAAGCAAGGAGAGTGTTCTCCTAGCCAGCTTCGAGGTGGAGCGAAGGGGGAGGAAGGAAAAGGCCGAAAAGGATCTGGCAACCGCGATGGCCGAGGCTGAGGCTGTGGTGAAGGATCTGGTTCATCTTAACGATGCGATGGATCATTCATACGACCATTGCAGAAGTGATGGAGCGCAATCCCGACTTTTGTGGGAAAGGGTATTGTCAGGAGCATCTTCTCGGGATGGAGCTAGTGAAAGAGGCAGTTGACGAAGATGGGCCTCGGGACGACTCGCTAGGTGAAAAGGAGAGGGACGGAGCAACTGAGTTTCCTACTCCTTTGGCTTCAACTGACGATGAGGATCCTTGATCTTGTAGTTTAGAGTTTTTCCTATGCATTTACTTTAGCACATTTTGTAGTAGCTTAATAGTAGACTAACCACCGCTTATTGTATCTTCGTATTTGAATGCATGACTTAAAATTTGGAAATCTTTGTGTGTCAAATGTGAGAAATCCGAAGTGTTCTTTTGTGTTGAATGCTGAACTTTGTATGCCTTGAATACTGGACTTTATATTTCTTCCTCCTTGTTGGCTGTGATCGCATGGAGCAAGTTCGAGGGATAGCCTTGGGGAAGGGTTTCTTTCTAGGCTTGCTTGTTAATTAGATAGGTTTTAGGAATGTTTGGCATTGCTACAGTATAACGTAAATTTCCAGTGCTACAGAGGTCCGATTAGGTGTATGACCTGTTGCTTCAAAGAGAACTCGAGGGCCTACAAGTTTTATACAGAATTCGATTAAAGAATCGTCGGACTTCGGGGTTAAAACTAGGCTGCAAGGTCTTTGTCTCCAAGGAGCTTGAGAAGATGAGGCTCACCATTGGGGAGCTACAAGAAGGAAGTCCATGGTGTTGAGGTGAGTCGTGGGGAGCTACTCTAGGGAAGGGCTGGATTCCGTCTCACCTGTAGAAATGTTTCAACGAATTTTAGGAGTAGTTCGAATGATTGTTTGTAGCCCCTGAACACGCATCTTTGCAAACTGTGGGGCGATTCAGAGCTCTGATTGTGAACTCCAAACCTATTTTTACAAGATTTTAACGAGTTGTAGGAGTAATTCTGAATGGTGAGATACTTCACACTTGCTTATTCGCAAGTGTCTAAAGCGGCGTCGAACCAATTGTTGAACTCCAACTTGTTATTCAAAAATTTCAACGAGTTCTTAGAGTAATTATGAATGGTGAACTACTTTAATTTTTCTTGTTCGCAAGTGACTAAATTGGCGGCGAACCAAGTGTTGGACTCCAAACTTGTTGTTTGAGGGGGTTAAGGCGTAGTAAGAACAATTTCGAAAGGTGAGCCGCTCTGCACTTGCTTGCTTGCAGGGAACTAAAGCAGCTTTGAACCAAGTGTTGGACTCCACACTTGTTATTTGATCCTAGTAAGTTGTGGGAGCAGCCCTTGGGGACAAACTGGACTCTGAACTTGTTATTTGAACCTAGTAAGTTGTGGGAGTAGCCCTTAGAGACAAGCTGGATTCCGAACTTATTGTTTAACGGGACATAGATATGAGGCCAGTGTGATGATCTTTATAAGAGAAAATCTAAGTTTTATTAAAATAAAACCAAGTGGCTGCCTCGATGGTGCTAGCCTTTATTACATGCTTTGGCCATATCGCAAGTATCGGCCTTATTGAAAATTGAAAAACCTACTTCTACTAGAGAGTGGTAAGTACCCTCATGGTACTTCATTAGGTATTCGGCATTCCACGTCCTCGATATCCTCGTGCCCTCCGGGTCTTCAAGTCGGTATGCCCCTAGGCGGACTACTTGAGAGATTTTTTACGGTCCCTCCCAGTTGGGAGCAAGCTTGCCCTTCTTACTGAGATCGGAGATTACTAGTTTATGGAGTACTAGGTCCCCTTCTTTTAGGTTGGTTGGGTAAACTTTCTTGTTGTAGAACTTCTCTACCCATTGCTGATAAATGTGTCTCCTCAAGGCGGATTTCTCATGGACTTCCTTGATGAGGTCGAGGTTGCCCTAAAGATCAGTGGAGTTCTGTTCTTTGTCGAAGAAGAGCAGGTGGGGAGAGGTTAGTCCAATTTTGGGGGGGGGGGGGATTAGAGCTTCAAAGTTGTAAGTGATGTTAAAGGGGATTCTCCTGTCTGGGTTTTCTTAGGGGTCCTATAGGACCGGAGTACACTTGGGAGCTCTTCGACCCAAAACTCCTTAGGGAATTCGGCGAGTCTCTTCTTGAGGTCGTCAAAGATTTGCTTGTTTGCATTCTCTACTTGGCCGTTGGACTGAGGGTGGGAGACGGAGGAGAATCGTTGCTGGATTAGTAGGTCGGTGTAGAATTTAAAAAATGCCTTAGCGGAAAGATGATTTCCATTGTCTGTTACTAGGATCCGGGGGATGCCGAACCGACAGACGATGTTCCTCCAAAAAATTGCTAAACTCTGTGCTCTTTGATGGTAGTTGTTCGACTTCGATCCAGTTGAAAAGTAATCAATGGCTACAACGATGAAGCTCTTTGTCTGGTTGCTTGGGGGAAGGGTCCGAGTAAATTCATCCCCCACACAGCGAAGGTGATTGTGCTCAACATGGAACTTAGCTCGACCTGGGGTGTTCGCTTGATTGATGAGAATCTCTTGCAGGAGGCACACTGGCAGACGTACTTCTGTGCATTGTTGAGGAGTGTAGGCCCAAAATATCAATGATTGAGAATCTTGCAAGTGAGGGATCTTGCTCCCAAATGACCGCCTCTGATTCCTTCATGTAATTTCTTCAGAGCATACATGGACTCCTCAAGGGAGAGGCATCACAGATAAGTTCTACCGCCTACCATTGTGTAAGAGCAAATATACATGACTCCTTCGATGAGTGTGTATCGCTTTGCCCTCACTCGACCTTTCTGGCCTCTTTGGGATCAAGGGGGGGATCCCTTATCGAGGAATTCGTACAAAGGTTTCATCAAACTATTCTTAAGTACTAGAGGAGTGATTACCATGAGCTCAGAGGCTTTCCCTTCGATGCTGGGTCTGAGCAGGACCACAATGACAACAGTGTGGTCAAGCCCTTTGAAAGAGGAGGAGGCTAGCTTAGAGAAGGAATTGTTTGCCCATTTTCTTCATGGGGGATGCGAGTGACCTCTGTCTCCTAAATGTGGCTAGGAGTCTCCTGACATATGCTAGATACTTGATCATACGGTCATCCCTGGATTCATAGTATCCCTGGACTTGGTTCACTACCAGCTGAGAGTCATTGAACACTTTGACATACCTGACTCCAGCTTTGCGAGCTAAAAGGAGGCCTGCAACTAGTGCTACTCAGCTTCATTATTGGAGGCCTGGAAGTTGAGGCGAAGTGAATACTGGAGGGTGAACTCGCCCAGGCCTGTCAAGATGACACCAACCCTGCTTCCCCTGATGCATGAGGATCCATCAAAGTAGACACTCCAGAATGGAGGGTCCTAGCCTTCCTCAGGGGTGTCAGGAATAGTGCTTTCTATAATGAACTCGGCTAGATCCTGGGCTTTGGTACCGATAGTTTATGTCGTGTTGGTTTAATTCAACAGACCATTTCATAAGTTGCCCAGAGCTCTCTAGCATGTGTAGCACCTGCTTAAGGGGTTGGTTAATGCAGACCACTACTGAGAGTGCTTGGAAGTACAGGTGGAGTTTGCGAGTGGCCATGATCAGGGCATTGACCATCTTCTCCAATTTTGAGTTACGGAGCTCGGCGTCATGGAGGACTTTACTTACATAGTAGATCAAATTTTGTGTTTTGTCCTCTTTTCTCACCAAGATGGCACTGAGAGTTTGATCTAAAGTAACCATATAAAGGTAGAGCATCTCTCTCGACACAGGCTTACTCAGGAGAGGGGGAATTGACGAGATAAGCCTTGAGTTGCTCAAAGGCTCCTTGATGTTCACTCAAAGCCCTACGCTTCCCTGAGTGCTTTGAAGAATGGGAGGCACTTCTCCCCAGATTTGGAGAGGGAGCCTCCGATGGCAGCAAGACACCGTATGAGTCTTTGAACTTCCTTAATGCTATATGGGGGAGCCATGTCTAGTATGAATCAGATCTTCTTTGGGTTGATTTCGATTTTTCTATGGCTGACTATGAAACCCGGAAATTTGCCCGAGGATTCACCAAAGGCACACTTAGAGGGATTTAGTCTCATATTGTGCTTACGAGGGACATCGAAGGATTCTTGGAGGTTGACCACATGGTCTCTTTTGCTGATGCTCCTCATCAACATGTCATTTACAAAGACTTCCATGTTCTTGCCGACAGGTTCCTTGAAGATTTTGTTGATGAGGTGTTGATAAGTAGCTCCAGCGTTCTTCAGCCTGAATGGCATGACCCGAAAGTAATAAAGGCCTTGGTCAATGATGAATGACATCTTCGAAATATCGAGAGGGAACATCATGATCTGGTTATATCCTAAGAAGGTATCCATGAAACTCAAGAGTTCATGACCGGATGTGGCATCAATCAAGGCATCGATGCTTGGTAGAGGAAATGGGTCCTTCGGGCAAGCTTTGTTCAAGTCAGTGAAGTTTATGCAGATTCTTCATTTGCCATTGGTTTTGTTTACCATCACCATATTTGTCAGCCACTCAGGCTTCTTGAATAAAGCGAATAGCTAAGAGCTTGTCAATTTCTTCCTTGATGACATTCTGTCTGGCAATGGTAAACTTGCAGCATTTCTACTGGACCGGCTTGGCTTTAGGATAGACACTGAGACGGTGCATGATCAACTCCTCCGAGATTCTAGGCATGTTGGCAGTGGTCCAAGCGAATAGCTCTTGGTTCCCTCTGATGCATTCAATGATCTGATTGTTGACTTGGTGAGGGAGAGCCTTGTTTACTCGAAAAATCTTGGTTGGATCCTTTTTAGAGAAGGGAATCTACTCGAGTTCACCAACCAGTTCAGATTCGACTTGACTACCATTGTAGTTGTGTAGCACCTTTGAGCTATCTCTTGGCTCCTTTTGGCTTATCCTATAATTGGTTGCATTGGTAAATTCATTTTCATATGAAAAGCTGAGGTTATGGCATGAAGTGCTGCTAAGTTGGGTCGGCCAAGGATGGCATTGTAAGCGGCCTTTACGTCGACGACCATAAACTCCATTGCCTCAGTTCGAGTTGTTGGGGCCTTTCCTACGGTCACATCAAGAGTGATTATTCCTTTGATTGGGATTGGGACCCCTGAGAACTCGTGTAGAGTTTACCCGGCGAGCTTAAAACAGTCCCGTGAGAGCTTGAGGCCTTCGAAGGGTTCAGGAAAGAGAATGTTGACAAAACTACCGTTGTCGACCTGGATGTGACGTACCTTATAGTTGGCCATATAGAAACTGATTACAAGTGCGTCATAGGGGGCGTTTGAATGTCTTCTATGTCTTTATCTGAAAATTTCACCAGGTTCCCATGCTTTTGGCATGAGGGAAGTTCTGCACTAAATTCACTTCTCGGATGAAGGTCTTCCGGGAGGAGTTTGATTCTCCCCTCATAGGCCCTCTGTGGATGAAGTGAAGAATCGTTTCTGGCTCCGAGTCTTGGGACTCAGAGGGCTTTTCTGCTCTCTTGTTAGCTCCTCAGGGTGGTGGGGGATCAGGCATGTCCTTCCAAATGAACTTGGATAAATATCCTCATTGGATAAGCTCTTCGATTTCTTCCTTTAGAGCTCAACAATCATCTATGTCGTGTATGTGATCTCTGTGAAATACCACTTATCTCTGTTCCTAATCTTCCCTGGAGTGTTCATTCTAAAAGGCAGGGGAAGTAGCCCTTCCTTGTCCACCTCCATGAAGATTTCTGATATATTTGCATTAAGCGGAGTGAACTTATCGAAATGGGGAGGAGGAGGGTGGCAATGATCATTGCCATCTTCCTAGAGCTTCTTGGATCCCTCTTCGTTTGCACTCTTCCGTGTGTTCCCAGAGGAGGGCTCCTTTTGACCATGGGGTTAGAGAGCCTCTTCAGCCCGAATGTACTTCTCTCTCCTCAGCAGGAGTTCTTAGAAGTCCCAAGGAGGCTTCTTGGCAAGGGACTTCTTCATATCAGTATGGTTGACATTGTGTCTGAACACGGCGATTGCTATTTCTGGTTCAAGGAAGGTGATAGACCGGGATTCGGTCGTGAAGCGATGGACAAAATTCCTAAGTTGTTCCCCTTCCCTTTGACTCAGGTATAGTAAAGAGGCACTTCTACGAAGTGTGTGAGGAAGATATCCTCAAATTTGTCGAGAAGATGGAGCCTAGACATAGGCAGGAGTACCACTGCCTTGCTGACCCCTTCAGTGTGGAAGAGAATGTCTTACAGAGAAGTGCATTTGAGGCCTGGTAGATCATCATGGGGGTTTTGAAACTCTCAATATGATCAGCCGGGTCTGATTCTTCGTTATAGAACTTGAAGTGAAATGGCTTGAAGGTCTTAGGGACATGGGCCTCCATGATTGAATTAAAAAGGGAAGGTCTTCTAGGGTAAAAGATTCTATCTTGACGGTCTTCCTCTCGGTTGATTCTGTTGAGACGGTCCTCCATTTCTCGGAGGCGGTGGAGAAGTGGGTCTTCCCTTTGGTCAGATCTAGTCGACCCACGAGACTCTTCCTCATGTATGGTTGTGAGGCGGTGATTGTTTGTTTGTTGGCCCTAGATTGGGGAGACTTTATGGGTTTAGAGGATCTCTTCTTTAAAATATTGGAATTCTGCATTAGTAACGAGCGCCAATTCTTCTTTATTGGTCTTATGAACTAATCAACTTGCTGTAGTTTGGCTTCTTTGCTCTTGAGAGGGAGGATATCTTCTTTGTCCCCTAGGAGATGGAGATTTTATTCACCCCTAAGAGAGGGGGTTCATCTGGACCTCTGTCTTCGAGGAGAAGGGGTCCTCTTGCTTCCCTTACGTTCTGGATGAGGACTTCATCATGGGCTCGCCTTTCTTTCAGGAGAACTCGGAGGTCAGACCCCAGCTGTCGGTTGATGATGACTTAACAGAGGTATGGCTACAGCTGGGGCACTGTATAAGGGGTTGAGGTATGGACGAAACCTCTTTATTTGACCACTTGTTGAACAGGGTGTTGTTCGGGATGTCTTCGGCGAGAGCCCCCCAGTGTGGCTCCTTTGGAAGGAGGCTGAACCTGCTGTAGAGAGGGTTATTCTGGTTGAGGTTATTGATCGGGTTGAGGTTTTTGAAGAGGTTCCTTTGTATGAGAAGGAGGTAAAGAAAGATAGTTGACTCATCGACTAATAGCTGCCGCAATCCCTTTCCTTTTTGGAGGCATGGTTGAGAAGATAGTATTTTACCTACGAAGTTGGATCAGAGATCTTTTCTGTTTCCCATAGACGGTGCAATCTGTTGATGCTTATTTCTGTGTGGGAGCAAACATACATGTGAATTTGTTTAATGAAAACAATAAAGATCTGACCTTTTACTTTCACCGATGTTGACCGCCGCAAACTGCACTTCACTCCAAGATCTAGTTGTTGGGAATGGCTGATATCACTTCCGTGGATCTGCAAAATAGTCTGAAACATCGGGGTTTGCCCCGGCAACAGACCTCGAAGAGCCTAAGTCATAAAACTCGGAGATATTGCGGGTTTTTAAAGCGAAATTTGCAATTACCTCATTTCTGAAGAGGTCAAGAAGTAGAGAGAGAGGGGGGGAGCAGTTTCAAGATAATGATCTATCTCTACTTCCCGGTGTTTTGATAAGGTTGGTGGCCCTCTCCATGTGAAGAGATCGAGTCAGGACTCTTCCATTGCAGAAGAGATAGGGTTTTCAAACTCTCTATTATGTATGCAGGAATAGAAGCGGTTACCCCTTAGTGATGGGGAGTTTAAAGTAGCTTCTTCAGATGAACTTGGACTTCTTTACGTTAGTGCTGATTTGACAGCCCCTTAGTTTGGCCGGATCAGGTTGATGGGCCTAAAAGTGGCCCGACTACTTTTGTTGGGTTTTTATCTGCTGGAATTTACCGTTTAACCCCGAGAGCTTTAGGATTCGTGTCCGATTTGAACGGTATTGATTTTGTTCTATTTTTAGCCACATCAAAATCCGAAAGTAACTCCTACATTTTACCTATACTATCGAGAGAGGCAAGTTAGAAAAAACAAAATAAAAGACTAATAAACTGTCAAACATGTCCAGCCTATTGAACAAATTGTGTCTAAAAAATAGCTAACTTATACAACTAGGTTTTTTTAAGTAATTCTAAACTTACTGGATTTATAAATAACTAAGATTACAATATTGGGTCTGAAAGTAATTTCCCCTTTAAATTTAGCCAAATAAAAAATTCGATATTTTAATATCTAAATTGTCATTAAAATCTCATATGCAACCCAAATTTAACTCATTTCCATTCATCATCCTTCATCCCTTCTTCTTGATCCCTTCTTCTTGAGTATCTTATCTTGGTTAACGCCAATATTTCTTTCTTCTTTTTGAAAATTATAAATAAAATTTGAAAATATAAGAAATATTAATTTTCTTATTTCTCAGATAAAATTGTAACTGGTTGGGAATTGAGATTGAGGATGAAGTCAATTCGATTGAAAATTTTGAATAGATTTATTAGAGAGTGTAGTGAGAGGGGGAGAGTATCATGCTGAAGGGAAATAGGGTTGATTTTATTGGAATTTGTTGGATAAGTAAGAAAGATGATGGACACATTTAGAGATGGCATATTTGAAAATTAAAGAGAATGGGAACAAAAAGTAAGGAGATGATTAGGACACAAAATAAATATAATGGAAGGAGGAACTGAAATGAGAGGAATATTGAGTTCAATAGGAAATATTTTTGTTGGCAAATAGGACAAAGATGAGTATTTGAAAATTGTACTTTAGATTTGGAGATTTTTGACGTAACATAATATTTGGTTGGGAATTATATATCTATTTCTATTATAAAAGCAAGAATAAAATCTGTCCAGAGTAGATCTGGATCACACATCTTAATCGTATAATATAAATCTAATCTGAGCCATACAAATCTCTCAAATATTTTGAATCTAGACCACATGTTTTATTCCTAAATATAAACTGGACCATACACATTCTCCCTCAATTAATCTCCCAATATAAAACCAGTAGGCTCTTTCTTCTTCCGTCTTCTCATATCTCTCTCTCTAGCGTCCCCACACCCTAACCAAATTTTGCAAACCCAAATTTCCTTAGCTCTTTCCATCTCCAAATCAAAACCCAAAAATTCCTCAAATTTAATCCATTGCTAAACGAAAGGAACGCCGCCGATCCGCAATGAGAGCCACCAACCATAGATTCAAGTTCGATCTCACTTAATGGCGACCTAGATTTCTCGATCGCTCTCTTAAATCTATCATCTTTCTTCCTTCTCAGTCCAACTGGATCTCGGATTCTCAACCAAAGTCGTATCTTGATGCGATCTGTGCGAATCGGGAGAAGTTCATGATGTAGATCGACTTCGAGGAGAGCCGGTGGATGTGCAGTCGATCGGGGATGGGAATTTGCAGAGAGTGAGTTCGATTGTGAGGGAGATTCGAGAACCATGCTTGCATCACTCCCCTACTAAGGTAAACTTTTTTGGATTTGTTTTTTGAAATTGTAGGTGAGATCTGTGAAGCTTTGGATGTAGTTGATTTTTAGTTCTTATTGTTTGGATTTTAGTTAAGTATTTAGTGATTAAAGAGTAATCAACTAATTGTGAGGTTTGGATCTTGAACCCTTAAATTTGTGAAAAAATAATTCAGTGAATTTGTAGATGCTGAGGTGTTAATCAATGCTGAACACTGATGTTGAAAATATTGGGTGTATGGTGGGATGTTTCTATTAGAAAAGCACCAATAACTTTTTTGAATTTGTCCGAGGAGATCTTGACCCCCAGTCAGGTGTGATAACTTATATTCTAGATTTAATCTTAGTCATACAAACCTTAGAATCTGTTATATATTATTAACTAAGCTTTTGTTGTGAGCACATTTGAACTTTTTCCAAATATATTTTGAAGTATACAGTAAAAAATGTAAAGTCAATTTTGTTATATGCAGGTGGTTTATGCCAATTTATGCCCTTACCTTCATTTTTTGTTCTGCACATGGATGGATAGTTAATCAAATCACCAGAGCTCCTCCCCAGGGGCCTCATTGTTGGTTATTGTTCAGGTGGTAAACATAGAAAAAAATCATCAAATACTGCAAAATTAAAATAATGTAACCGACCTCCTTTTTAAATGTAAATTCAACTATTCAATAACAATGAACATGAACACATTTATATTCTTAAAAGCTTCCATAATTTTTGTTTGAGGAAAGGTTCAAATTTTAAAATTAATATTTGATATCCAATGTAACATGGAAGACTTTAATTAACATTGTCCAAAATCAAGGCTATACATTCGTTTTGAAACTCAATGTAATTTGTGATGAAACATGTTCTACTTATATTTTCTGGTATGTACTGGAAAATTCTACAATTATTATTTACGTCAATTTACAATGCAATACCAAGTATATAATTTTTTAGTCTTTAATATTAAAATTTTAAGCTTGAAAAATGAATCAAACAAATTATGAAAAAATCAACTGAAAGTTGTTTTAATTGCGGATTTCTCTTTGTTTCTTTTTCTCCAAACAGGGAGAACCCTTGTGCGTCTTTTATTCTTGCTACGGGGTATGCAAATTTGGGCCCAACTGCAAATTTGATCATCCTGTTGGGACATATGCATTCAGTCCTCCAGCTTCCTCTGCTTCAGACATACTGATGGTTCGGCGACTAATTGGATCCTCATCGGGTCCACCTGCACTAACGCAGTCATCAGAAATGGCATCTAAAGATGATGCGGAGGTGTCTCATACCTCTTCAAGCGTTGGGCAGGTTACATCGTTCTCTTAACCCTTTGTTGGATAAAAAAATGTAAATGAGCTTCCCACTGAAAAGATGTACACATATTCCCTTTCATGATGATATGAATCTTTTTCCACATGAAGATTATGTGGGAGCCAAAATCAAAGGGCTTCCAAAATTCCTTTATGAGTTCATTCATCTTGTAAATTTGTATGCTGTTTCATTAGATGAGTAGGGGTACACAAGTATTTATGCTTTCTTCACTGGATGCCCTTTTCCATAGGAAACCTTTATGTTGTGATAATATCCCCTTGCCCATTTTCTCTATCGTAGTCATGTTCTCCTTGTCCATGCATTTTATTTTTCTTCATTTACGGCCAAGTTATCAGCATAGCCCTGCATCTCGGTGTAATATTGCCGCATCATCATGTAGCTGTTAAATAATTTATTAAGTATAAATTACATGAATTTTCTAATACTTTAGACATGAAATTTAAGAATAATAATCAATACATAATCTATTTATAAATGATATCAATAAATTATTCAAGGAAAATATATTATTTGAAGGGAAATATGTTATTTGAAGGAAAATATATTGATCTCCATTGTTCACTAGATTGAATTTTCATTCTAGAATTGTTAATTTCAATGAGCACCTGATTGGTGAAATAACTCTAAGTGGTAAACACAATCCATTATTATGAAATTTAAGAATATTAATTAATTCATAATCTATTTTTAAATGATATCAATAAATTATTCAAGGGAAATATATTATTTGAAGAGAAATATGTTCATCTCCATTTTTCACTAGATTGAATTTTCAATTTTAGAATTGTTAATTTCAACGAGCACCTCTCTGTAAGATTGGTGAAATAACTCTTAAGCGCTAAACACAGTCGAGCTTTTAGCATGATCAATAATCACGAAAGATTTTGCCATATCCAATTGCAGGTACTGTTCATAATTGTTTTTATTGATTTTCTGATATTTGTTTGTTCAAGTTTTCTCATAAATTAAAAACTCTTCATTTTCGGACTGTTCTTATGATTGTTGATAGGTTGATGTGACCCTGTGAGGTATATCATTTGAAAGATTTGGCTTGCAAAAAAAAATGGGGATTAAACAAAATTCCCTACCCTTCTTTTCTCATTGAACTTCAAGTGAGACTGATTTTATTGATTGTTGAATACTAGACTGCGGTCAACATAGGCATTGAGTAAATAGTCCTCATTTGTATGCTTAAAATCTAATATTATAAGTCCAGAAAATTGAGGCCACATAATAATTCACAATTTTTTGGGACTTAAGATCAATTATAGATAATTTAAGGGATAACACCGCAGAAACCTATAATTTTCGTTTGATTAGAGTTTTCCTTTAAACATTTTTGAATAATATAAGTGATGCTTTCTAAGTCTTTGTGGTCAGAGTGTTTGATATTTTTATAAATATACTTGCTTTCATGAAGAATTTGATGCTCATGATACCCCTGCGCACTGTGGACATTATGTCACACAGTTGCCATTTCTAAGGAAAAGATCAAAAATTGTTGAGATAGTTTCTGCCAATGACAGTGTTTTTGCATTATCACAGGCTGGGGTTTGTGCTGCATTTAACAGAGGTTTGCATTAGTGTCCTCCAAATCCTTCTTAGGTAAACGTTGTTATTATATTCTTGCTAATGTATCTGCATGTTATTTTAAATGCAGAGACGAATCAGAAAATCTGTTTTCTGAATGGGAGTCCTGATGAAGCCATCCGCAGCTTATTCTATAACAAAAACAACAATTCTATTATTACAGTTTCAGTAAATTCCTCTGACAACTTCAGCTCCTTGAGATGTAGATCAACTAGAATTGAGTGGGTGCAATCCTTCCATTAAATCTTTGACACATCCATGCCTTTTAATTTACACCTTATTTGTTAGAAGCATTTCTCATTCTAAGTGTTTCCAGGTACATTCTGAGGGGACAGCCAGATGTTGGTTTTGCTTTTTTTGAGTCAGAATCATTAAAGTGGCCCGGTTTTGTAGAGTTTGATGATGTTAACGGGAAAGTTCTTACATACTCTGCTCAGGATAGGTATATCACAAATATCCACTGATTAATATATAGATACCCTTTTTCTCGGAATTCTTACTCTTACATTTTCTTGCCTTCTTATATTTATCTCTATCTAAACAAAACATATACAAGGTGTTCAACCTGAAAAACTACACATTATTGTATACTATATCAGAGAAGGATGTCGAAGAAATTAAGATCAGGTGAGTAGTTGAACACCCCCCCCTCTTTTCTCTCTTTCATGCACAAACACAAACACACACTATATGAGTATATGGGATGAACATTCGTCTGTTAAATGAACTTTAAAATGACTGATCTGTGAATTATTATGTGTTTCTTTGATGTTTCAATGCTATTAAATCTTATACCGTCTTCGGTTTATGATTATCTTTGCAATTTATGCATGCTAAATTTCAAGCTTTACTTGGCTTTAACGTAAGATAGATAATTGCTTTTACATCCCAACTAATTGTGTTTGGATTCTTACTGCAAGTACTCAGTTTTTATGAGGAATTGTTACTTTGCATAAATATAGATACTTGGAGGGACAGGCCAAACTTCACAGCAAGCAAGGTTTAAAATTTAAAAAAAACTATAATACCAGTTGATGAGTACTTCTTCGAAGCAGCATTTATAACTAAGCAATTTGATCAAAATTATACTGCCAAAAGGAATAATCTTTGATATGATGATGTTGCTACAAATAAGTGGGGTACCACTTTGATCTAAACATGTCTTCCTTAGTAGATAAGTGTGACCATCTTTGATTCATGATAACAAATAACAGGTCATCTTATGAAGGATTTGATCTTTTCATTGGGCATTGGTCATGTCAGTATTTTATTTCTATGATTATGTGATAGTGAAACCTGATGCTCCTGGTTTAGAAGTGGGAGAAACAAATGTGATTTCTTGTTATTTGTAGAGGGAGAGACAGATCTCGACCACAGATTTGGATCTGAGATGAGGATTTGGTTAGGAGCAGGATAGAGGGTGTTGCTGGTAGCTAGCCGCCTTGAGTATCAGCAAAATGCCTAGGGACACCGGGGGTGATCGTCGATACGAAGGCGGGAAGGCCGAGTGCACACGAGTGCACACGGAGGGGTAGTGCACAATGGAAGATTTTCCTATATATATATATATATATATATATATATATATATATATATATATATATATATATATAGGTGGCCCTTCGGTTGAGAACTAATTTGGTGAGAACTCCATGAGAACTCAAGGAGTATACCTCCCATGAAAAATCCGAACCGGCCATCTCGTTCTACACGCCTTAGATAGCATAACATAAAAAATCACATAATTTGAATTTCATTTTCCCATGATTTACATCATCGCAAAATTGTATGGCTGAAAATTCTACTCCATTTGATGGATGAGCAAACGAACTTCAAATTATTTGAATTCTTTATGTTATGTTATCTAAGGCATGTAGAACGAGAAGGTCGGTTCGGATTTTTCATGGAGGGTCTACTTCGTGAGTTCTCACGGAGTTCTCACCAAAATTAGTTCTCAACCGAAGGGCTCCCTATATATATATATAGATATATATATATATATATATATATATATATATATATAATTGCCTATTACTGATAAAAAAAAAATTCAAATACTAATTGCATTTAACTACAGATCTTTGTTTAGCAGTAATTAATGCATAAGATGTAGATAAGGTATACTCAAAATATGGTAATGAAGTAGAGAAGAAAAATCTTACAGTTGTATGATTCAAGTAATATCAATTAATTAAGTTGTATAATAATTTACAAAATTGTTTTTAATTCCTACGCTTTGTCTTAATTTAAGGTCAAAACCAATCTTACTTACATTATGGGGAGAACTAGCGATCAAGGAAGGAAAAGCTCTGAAAGAATTATCACCCAACATGCCAATTATTACAATTACCTCTATAAAAACCTCAAACTTTGGAGATAGTTATATACAATAAAAATTAATAATATTATTTATTATATATTTTATTTATTTATTTATTATTGATTTTTTAAAACATGATTCTCTCTCACATCAACAAACAACACTACAATAGAGATAAATCCGAATGAACTAGAAGCAAACAATATTCGAGAATGGTATAATTTATTTTGTATATTTAATTATTTAATTGTTGCCTTTTGGAGTATCATTTAACATAATTTTGTTTGTTTGTTTCAGGATAAACTATAATGAAATTTTGTTAAAAAGTAATTCCTTGCAAATAAACAAAAGAAAAGTAATGGATGTGGAAGAAGTGAAACTATCTGACATTCTCTTGTGCAGACGAAGATTCTTCGGATGTATTATGAATAATGAAATTAGTTTTAAATATTTTGTTCAATTCTATATATGTCTATAAATATTTTGATGACTTTTAAAAAATTTTCATATTTCAAGGCTAAATACTACTATTGCAAAGTTTTGATCAAAAGTGTCAAAGACGTTAGAGATCTATGGTACATTGCATGCAAAATCTGTTCAACAAAAGTCAATGTTGAAAATAATGAAGCTTATTGTCGAAAATGTAAAAAGAATAATGTTGAAAATGAGCCAAGGTATACAAAACACCATATTGTTAGTTTCCCATCTTTCCATTCTTCAATCAAATTATTAAAAAAAAAAAAAAAAAAAACTAAGAAACTAAGAATAACCTGTTTCAGATTTGTATTCAAAATCACAATAAAAGATACAAGTGCGGAGGCAAAATTGACTTTATTTGATGAGGAAGCAAGATGCATCATTGGCTATTCCGCAAAAGACCTGGAAGATATTAAGAATAAGGTATAATATGTTATTCTCATAGTGTTACAAATAATTAAGAGCTAATTTCTTAATTCTATATGCAGGAAAAAAATGTTGAAGAATTTGATAGACGGATCAAGAAATGCATTGGAGATGAGTATACGTTTTTAATCAAATCACAAGATGTCCAATATGGAAGAACAATTATAAGAATATTGACAGGATCCAAAATTAAAAAGGATGAACAAGAAATTACAAACAATTTTAAGCTCAAGAAAGTTAAAGTCGAAAGTGATGATTGATCTTATGAAAAATACGATGAATCAGTTTAGGATTTACTAATTTGTTTTTTTTAATAACTTTTTTAATATCAGTTCTAAGTTCAAGAAAGTTAAAGTCGAAAATGATGATATATCTTATGAAAAATACAATGATTATATCTTTATGTTTTAGATGAAACTATTACGCATATAACTCTCTCTTACATCGTTCGAATTTTGATCCAATTGTGCTTTGTTTTGATTGAATTATGCTAGAATTGATTAAACTTGGGTTCTTGATGCTTACTTCAAATCTGATTTCGATGAGCTTGTTCTCGTTGGAGTAATTATGAAATACATGTTTTGCTTTTTAAGATGATTGACTTAGTCGAATTTGTAGTTTAAAGAATATGGGTGTGCTAAATGCAAGTATGTTTAGATAAAATTTTCACCATTTATGTGCACCAAGTCACGTGCACTTGGTGCACGGTAATTTTCAACTAGTAGTTACAAAGTTTACTAGGGGTTATAAATAAATACTTATATTTTGTTGGGGTAATTTTTAAAAAATTCTTAAAGTTTTGGCGAAGAAACAATAATAATCATTGTAGGCTACTTCTTAATTAATGGGTTCCGTAATAATGGTCAAATCGTCATAATGTTAACACTATGCTTGAAAACAAAGTTAAGTTAGTATAGTTGAACTTTCTTAACATTAGAACACTATAATTATCCTAATTTTTACTTCTTTGGGACTCAATTTAGCATTAAGATGACAACATTATCTCACTTACAAAAGCACTCTCTCCTTGCGGTGATTATCATGAAACTTACCTTTCTCTTTTTGGTTTATCAATAATGTTGGAATTTTTATGGGCTTACATATTAATAACAATTATACTATGAGCTATCTAATTGGATATGGCCATATAAGTGATCTATTTGATTGTACTCTAGAAATTTCCATTGGGTATGGACTGTAATGTGTAGAAACTAATTACTTATTACACTACAAGGAATTTGACATATAGTGACAACAAAACTCCGTGGGTAAAAGGCGAAAAACCGTAGGTATAGCCCGTAAAACTTATACCAACGGACATATTTTTCTGTCGTTTTTAATTAGCTATACCCACGGGAAAATGCCGTCACTATAGCCTATAGCGACGATTTTTTTATCCGTTGGACAAAACCTCGGTATTATACCCACAGTTTCGTATCCGTCGGTATAGGTTTTAAGGACACCACTTGCTTTCCTATACCTACGGTTGAAACTCCATTGCTATAGGTTTTAGTGATGGTTTTCCCATCCAAATATTTAAATATATACCCATCGCTCTATACAAAAAAAAATCTTATTAATTACGCGTATGATAATTTAATATTTTCTTTTATAATATTAATCCAATTATAAACTAAATACACAATAAAATAGATAAATGTGTTTATGAAACAAAACTAAAAAAAATTAAACTTCAATCATATTAAAAATTAATGAAGTATTACAAGCATGTCAAATTACAAAATAGTTAATAACCAAATACACAATTGAATTCATGTGTGCAGACATGAGAATCAATACTTTAAACTACGATCAACATATTCAATGACATTATAAGATAACATTCAATTGACTCCTCACTTGAGATACGACACTAACAATTTTCTTATTTTACGGCAACCAGATCTTGATTGATCTCGATTCTCTTTGCAATAATCTTCTTTTAGCATCTTGCTCCTGCAGCATAACCATAACCAAGATGAAACACATCCCCATAAACTCCCTGTAGCCAAAACATAGTAAGCCAAATACATGAGTAATAGCTTCTGATCTCCAGAATAAAGTGCAACTAATCCTACTTGTACTTTTAAAAGCAATATTTATCTACAATGTTTATTAGCTTGGTTGATGATTCGCATATGCTACACGATAAACATACGTCGGAAAAAATATACTAAACGTAACAAAATGTAAAATCCTTTAAACACTTTAGAATCCTCTTCATAATTGGCCGACTCTTAGTATAGTAATTAAAAACACCAAAATCTAGGATTAGATTGCATAAAAGGAGAAATCAAGAGGTAAGAGTCAAATAGGCCATATTTTTGTTCACTGTATAGTGTAGATTCATCATAAACAAACATCTCCTGCAAGTTTCAAAAAAAATACTAATGGAACTTCTCTTATGTAATAATGATCTTAAAGCTGACTCACCGGAGTCATCTCCGCTCCTTCAGGATTCACGTATCTGCGGTGATCCTCCCAATCATTCATCGAATCATAGGCTGAAAGAGAACCAAATTTCATTCATTTAATAGCAGGTAAACATAGAGAAAGGCAAGTTTTGAAATAGCAATATCATTAAAATATAATAAGTAAACATATCAGCATAAAACAAAACAAAACAAAAATGGCTGAAATGAGATGAGAGGTAATCAACATCAATAGGTATAAACTTTGCAAAATGCACCAAACAAAATGTAATGGACCTCTCATAATTTGCCTCTGTAAACCAACAATTCCTTAGTTGTCCAATCCTGCAGTCATGTTAACAGTATCATCTGAAGTTTTGCTCTGTCCAAGTAGTTCTTCACTGTATTTGAAATTAATAGCTTATCAAAGGTCATGGGTATGTATCATATGTGATTATGATTCAATTATGATTCAAACAGGCTTGCAGTATAGGAAAGAATAGAATTTTCTTTTTACGAAAAATATTACTATGTATCCAGAAAACACTTAGTTAATCACATAAACCAAAACTAAAAATGATACAGGATAACTCTTATAATTGTTCAGATTACAGTTCCATCAGATATTTATGATATATAAGCAAAAAGTTATATAAATAAATAGGATAAGATAGTATTTAAATAAATCTACTGTTCGATCATAATTAGGAGTGAATTCTTTTTCCAGATCTAATGCATCTATTTACTTTTGAACGGGAAAAAAAAAACAGAGGTACTAACTACTAAGTTTGTAGTGAATTCTTTTTCCAGATCTATGTTTTTTTCTTAAAAAAGTACACTACAATATGCGACTGCAATGACCTATTTGACACTTATAAGTATTATTTCTAATTACTTTAAGAGGCATGCATTTAGAATTATTTTGAAAATGAAACACAGATTCAGTGATAATTATTTTGCATACCAGTAACTGAGGGACAAATACAAGAACCAGCGAAATACAGTACACACTAACTGAAATTGCTACTCCAGCAATAAAATTGTGCAGTAACCGCTTGTTGTCTTTACTGGGGACGAAAGCTACCTTGAGATTATTGGTCATCTCAAAAATCCGGTAGGATAACTGAAACAAGTATTAAATAAGATATATTATGTTTAGTCTCAGGAAATTTGTTTGGTTGATTAAGGTGAGTTTATTGAAGGAATCTGGCATAAGTGAGAAAAGCATACAAAGAGATAAATTGTTGTGGTAAGCATGAAATTGAGTAGTGGATAATCTGGGATAAAAGAAAAAATCCAGTTGGGCTGACCATTAGGCACGTTTGACTTGCACAGTTCCCATAGAATAAATATTAGAAATCATTATCAATAGGCTACAATAAGGATTCATCAGGAATTAATTAGATAACGAGTGTGTGGTTAATATAAGAAATTCCAAGTCCATATATAAAATTTCATAAGAATATGAATATAAGATGGTTTTTTGGAGTATAAACTGAATATTCCAGCCCCCTCCTTTTTGTTTTTCACACTGTGCAGGCTTTGATCAAATAACCAGTGAACTTGTATTGTGATCATACAATTTGCTAAAAATGTAAAAAAAAGTAAAAAATTATTTCTTTAACTAAGCTTTACATCCATCTTGATGGAATTATTAATTAGGACCTCAATAAAGACAAAGGAATATTCTAGCTGAGACCAAAGATTAAGTTTGAAGATTTGTTCTTCTTCTTGTTCTATAACATCCCTTCGTAAGAATGACAGCTAAATTCACTACATCATATAGAACGATTTGTAGAAGCTAACTATTGCTTGAGATTTCCAAACAAAATACAAAAGGAGAAATATAGAATATGAAAAAATAATTATGCATACGCACCTTAACCGAATATGTATCTCAGAAAGATATATGTCTCCAGAGTGACTTTGTCAAGCCAACTACAAGGAGAGAAATGTATGTTAGAAGAGAAGGTAATTTCAAAATATAGACATGAAGATTTAATCAAATAAAATTTAGACTTATGAATGATATTGATATATAACTTACGCAAACAAAGTCAAAGAGAAGTTGCACAGCTGTTGTGTGCAATTAAGCAGGCAAATGTAGACTCTGTGTGCATTAAAACCTAGATATTAGTTAGTCTTTTACCTGCACAGACACCAACTAACTTTAATTCTGAAACAAACTTCAAATACATACGTGATGGGGATCCATGATGTGTAAGGATATATCAGTGCTGATTTCATTTGTAATATGATTCTAGGCCAGTACTTAGTTGAAGCACATAGCTCATTGTTACTATTCTTGCGGACATGTCAATCATTTATATTAAGAGAAATAAAGGGTAATTGTGATATGAATTAAAAAATTCTGAATGGATGATCTACAAATTCAACTTATTTGTCTACATATACATCTCCTTGTTCTACTAGAAAAAAAATCCATCAATTTGCAAGCTACACAACATTTCTCTTAGAAGAGCATTATTTAACATTAATTTGCTCTAGAAGAAGGTTGGTCACACTCAGGATTTGCATAGATGAAAAAAGACGTGATGGCCAGAAACCAGAAGAACAAACTCCCAAGCCCCCAATAATAATTTAATACTTATAAAACAAATAAAGAACAAAATGAAGAAAAGCACACCAAGAAATTACAGAAAAAATATGAAGGTCAACAGATTATACCTCTCTTTGGCATCCATCTTTCCTCTTTCCCTCTTTCAAGCTTTTGTTTATCACGTTTAGATATAAATGACCATCAGGCACCTCCACAATTTTCTTTGGAGCTTATTCATAATCTAACAAATAAAACAACATTTCTATCTAAATATTAACTATTCATCTCAACCAAATTTTCAAAATCATTAACCCAGATAATTTAAGAAAAACAAGAAAAAAGAAATGTAAACTAAACCTAAATAAACTACTAGTTGCATATCAGATCTAAGGTTAATTATATACTTGCCAAGGACTTGAGCAAGGGTTTTGATGTAAGAATCGACGATGCCATGACGGCGAGTCAGTGCTCGAAATTGCAGGCCATTGAAAAGGATCGTTTCCTTGGGTGGGCAATTGCTGAAGTTGGGAGACTGACCGTTCAAGGAGGAGACGGTAGGCGGCGGATGAGCGGGAGATGACATGGCTAACGGTGGTGGCGAAGGGGTGGAGGCGGTGGCCAAGACGGAGGAGGGAAGCAGATTGGAAGGGGAGAGGAGAAGGGAAGGTGGAGGTAAGATGGAAGAGCTTTTTAGGGTTTGGGTTAGGGGTTTCTGATTTGGGGTTTTGAGAGAGACGGTGGGGGGAGAATGAAATTAGAAATTGGGATTTTGGTGGGAATTAAAAGTGTTCTATCCCGTCTATACCCACAGTTTACTACACGTCTGTAGGTATATGATGACTATACCCACGGTTTTAGTGATCCATCACTACAGGTGTCCGTTGGTATATGGCAAATCAGGGTTTATGAGAACCTAATTGGAATTAGTATATAACGATTATCATATTAGAGTTGTAGTCCCCAAGTCATAATCACAATATTGCTCTCCTCCTCCTTCTCCATTAAAGAGATATATCCAATGAGCACCGAAAGAGATTTGGTTATGGAAGACTCGATCCATCTCCGATCTCTCGACATAGATTTAGGTATGATTTGCCAATAGTTATTCTTGATAATTTAACATGATGATCTTGAGATTCAAGAATTAGGATCTATGATTATTTAGAATTAAATCTAACAAATAAACCACCATCATCTTTATTTGGAAAAAACCACCTAACGGAGATAGACTTCCGTTACTTTTTGGTTGAAATGACCAAAATACCCTGCACTGATATGAAGTTATTACAACTCCTTTTGGTAGGCTCCACCTGAACATTTCTTTTTAATTACTCTTCCTTTTAATTTAGGAAAAATTTTAGTTAACCATACTCGAGTTTACCCGTTTGGCAGTTAACCATACTGAATTTTTGTTGTTGCAATTAACCCTACTGAAGTCAGGTTTTTTTTTTGGGCATTTTGGTATACTCCGAACATAGAAACCCTGGAAAACCTCCAGAAACGGCAAAAAAAATTACAAAACTTTACAAGTAGATCCAATTCACGAAACAGAAGCTAACCTAACTTGTAGAAGTGAGTTTCAACTCACGGTTTGCGAAATACGGCCATGTATTACTTTTTATTTTAAACTTTTATCTTGTAAACCGTGAATTGAAACTTATTTCAAAAAGTTGGGTTAGCTTGTGTTTAGTGAATCCGACCTTCTCGTAAAGTTTCGTAATTTTTTGTTGTCATTTGTGGGGTTTTCCAGGGTTTTCCAAGTGCGAAGTATGTAAAAATGCCCAAAAAAAAGACTTTAGTAGGGTTGATTGCCATAAAAAATTTAGTATGGTTAACCGTCAAACAGGTAAACTTGAGTATTGTTAACTAAAATATCCTTTAATTTATTTAGCTTCTTCAATTCTCTTCTTTTTTAACGCAAAAGGAGAGAAAAAAAATCCCTTTTTTTCCAACTTGGAGGTGGGTGGATTTGGGTTGAGAGTTATTTGAGAAGAATGTTTAGTTTTAATGTTAGGGTGGGTATCATGTTAATTGATGTGTATTTGAAGTATGAGTACAGTGTGGGGAGAGCTCTCAAGATCTTTGGTTTTGATAGAGAAGAAGAATATGCAAACTTTGAGTGTAGTAGTTGAGGATGTGTTGAAGTGTTTCAATTCAATGAAGAAGTTTATGAATTGGGGTGGTGGGTGTGTGTGTGTGTGTAGGGGGGGGGGGGTTTGGGGTAGTGTGTACTTGGTGTCAAATGGACGTTTTGTTGGAAAAGACGAAGAAGAAGAAAGTTTTTTTTCTTTTTGAATAGGCCTTCTATTGTTACCGATATTATAATATAATAATTTAAATTAAGTGACCTAATTAGATATGGATGCATCAACCTAAAAGGTCCTTTTTGCATAATACAATGGTAATTTGGGCATTTTAAGAAATTTTGGGGTGTTATGTATAAAGTGTATGGAGCATAAAAGGTTATGAATGAATAGTAGAAAAGGTCCATGGTCTAATGAAAATTATGGTCAAGTGAGGGCACATAAATAAGTTTTCCCATTTTCTTTAAACCAGTGAAAAAGCAATATTAAAATTGTCCAAGGTAGGGCTGCAATCGAGTCGAGCCAAGCCAAATACCTTCAGGCTCGAGCTCGGCTCGTTTACGAAATGAGCTCAGTTTTGAGCTCGAGCTCGGTTCGAGCCGAGCTTTGACCGTATTCAAGCCGAACAGCTTGCAAGCTTAGCCTAAAAAAAACACCCAAGCTCGAGCTCAGCTCGTTTACGAAACGAGCATAGTTTTGAGCTTGAGCTCGGTTCGAGCCAAGCTTTGACAGAGCTCGAGCCGAATAGCTTGCGAATAGCTCGATTCGTTTGCAGCCCTAGTCCAAGGGTAGTTTAGGGATCGAAAAATAAAAAACAAGCACATGCCATCACGTGATATCAAAATGGAAAGAGGGTATGAATGTGATTAACAGTGGATAACAAAATGTTATTTATTGCTAACCAAAAAAGAAAATGTGGATTTTCTTGATAATTACCCTAAATAAAGGGTGGTCATTGAAATTTAGCCTTACCACTAAGTTGGTAAAGGGTTTGGGATGGGTAAAGGGCTTCTTAGATTTGACGCCGGGTTACGTTGTAACCTTTTATTCAAAAGAAAAAAAAAAGAAAGTAAGATAACTGAAGTTATCTTAATTTATCTCTTACTAATAATGTTTACGTGTGATGCACGTTCTAAATAATTTTTTATATATAGTAAATAATAAGACATAATCTGGCATCGAACCTTAGACCTCCCTTTACTCATCACATACTCACAAATTACCCCTAATGGCACAAAATTTTATTTTATATGAGTGGCACATTTGTAAATAATTTTGTCCTAAATAAATTTGAACTTTGAGAATGTTATGGTAACTAACAACAATTGAATAAATGAATGATTAATATAACTCCGATTTATAAATGAATGGTTGAGATTAGATGATTGAATGTCTACAAATGACAACCCCAACTCTTCCATTATAATATTAAAGATTTGATTTTTCTTTATTGGGCAGCTCTCTTCTTCCCAAACACCAAGATTAAATGGTAACTATTTAGGTTGGAGGTAAGGTTTGATAATCAAAATGGGTAAAACACTAAATAAATACCCGAATGTTTGCTGCAAATCTATACTATTATTAAGCAAAGCCCCATTTTGGCGGCTTTTTACTATAATGCCCCCGTATACATAAAAAGCTAACAAATAATATAGGGTTAAGTCTGTCAAATTTTGCACCTAATCCCTCCACAATCGGAGGTCAGAAATGTAATTTGCATGTATTGGAAAAATAATTAACACATGCATGTTAATATCAAAATGAATAAATTGTGAAGCTCTTGCTGCAACTTCTTAGTTTCCCATCATGTTGCATGCAAATATCAAAATGAAAAAGTCAGCAATCACTTTGCTGACTTCTTCGGTTTTGCAAACCACCATATAAGCAATCATTTTAGCCTTGATCATGAAAGTTTTCCTCTGATCAATTTCCCATGATCATGCCTGTCTGCATGCATGCATGCAACCTCTTCGGTGACCTGCCCCTTCCTCAAAATCCTACACACCTTTAAATATATATATACCAAACTTAATCTCAGCTTAACTCATCGGTTCATTTTTCCCTCCTAGCTCAAAAATCAAATCCATCTCTTGCTCTCCCTCCAAGCTGCATTCGATTTTTTTTCCCCTCTAAATCAAAAATCAACTTTGTCATGTGAATATGTTTTTTGTCATGTCGCAAAATATGGTTGTTTTTTTATGCTTCAAGTTTTCAAGTCATGTGAATATGCTTTTTGTAGGCGTGCATCGCACATGCATTATACTAGTACAAATATTCCTTAACATTACAAAAAAGTACAAACCGTCATTAATTCTCTCAGTTAAGTCCCTTCAGTCAGTGTTGACGCGTATACAAATTTTGACCTGAACAACATAAAATACCTAAATTAGGAGAAGGTATCCTTCGTGTGCTTCAATTTTAAACGGAGAAACATTTTCGATTGTTCTGGTCAAATGCTGCATAGTCAACACGGGTCAACATAGTCAACACTGACTTATAGGTGATAGAAGGCACTTAAGAGCATCTGTAGTCTTCGTGAGCCAAATTTTGGGTATTTGGAAAATTGAAATAGAAAAAATGAGTTTGCGCTGTAGTCGTCGAAAACTAAAATTTGGGTCAGACGAAAGATTATCTATCGTCCAAGCGATTTGTAAAGGTAAATTAGAACGGACGGAGGATTATATATCATCTGTCAAAAGGAGATTATAATCATTATATTTATATATATATAATCATAATATATATATTATATATATTTCATTATATATATATATTTTATTATATTATATATATTTCATTATATATATATATATATATATATATATATATATATATATATATATATATATAATAAAGAGAAGAGATGAGGTGGTTGGTTTGTTGGCCCATAAAGGGATCCTACGGGATTTTGATCAAAGGATTTGATGTTGGAGCCCATAAGATGTTCTATGGGGCATAGGTATTAATGAAGGAAAAATGAGAAATGAAGTGTGCATGCATGCATGATGGTGACATGAGTTGGCTTGGGAATTAAAGTCCCATATCGGTTAGAAATGTGAGTGTGTGTGGGTATATATTAGGATCTAAGTGAGAAAGGTTCACCTATAAGGTTAACCCACCTTTTGATGGTGCCTGTGGTGGGCGTGGCTAGAGTTTTGTGTCCGTTCTTTCGTGTGCACGTACATGTAGCCGCGTGCGTAGCTGAGCCGGGCTCGGGACGTTACAAAATGGTATCAGAGCCGACTTTCGACACCGAGTGTGTGCAAGATGTACGCCTGAGAGGGAGCGAGGTCGTCCGGGTTGGGGACTGTACAACTAGCAGAATCAGGGTAATCCTCTCCACATCAGCTAGAAGAGATCCTGGATCATGTTGCAAGTCCCGGGCTCAGCGAGGACGCGGAGTTCTTAATGAGGGGTGTGTGTAACACCCCGTACTTAAGCATGTATATATATAATATATATATATATATATATATATATATATATATATATATATATATATAATATAAAGAGAATAGATGAGGTGGTTGGTTTGTTGGCCCATAAAGGGATCCTATGGGATTATGATCAAAGGATTTGATGCTGGAGCCCATAAGATGTTCTATGGGGCATAGGTATTAATGAAGGAAAAATGAGAAATGAGGTGTGCATGCATGCATGATGGGTGACGTGAGTTGGCTTGGGAATTAAAGTCCCATATCGGTTAGAAATGTGAGTGTGTGTGGGTATATATTAGGATCCAAGTGAGAAAGGTTCACCTATAGAGTTAACCCACCTTTTGATGGTATATGTGTTGGGCGTGGCTAGAGTTTTGTGTCTGTTCTTTCGTGTGCGCGTACATGTAGCCGCGTGCGCAGCTGAGCCGGGCTCGAGGCGTTACATATCCTGTCCGTCGAAATGAATTTTTTTTTCACCTATGTACCAGACGGTACATTGTTTACTGTCCAACACCTATAATTAAAAAAAATAATAAAAAGTGAGTTGGACGGGGAATAATCCATAATGGGGGAAAAAATTAAATGGAGGGACGGTAGATAATCCACCGTCCCACCCATTTTTTTTTTTTTTGTTAAGGGACAGTAAATTGTTTACCGTCCTTCAATTTTTGTTTAAATTATTTCAGCGAACGAAAGATTATCTCCCATCCATCGATGTTTCAACTGAAAATGTGTAGGGACGATGTTTTATTTCCCGTCCCATGTCTCCGACGAAAGATAATCATTCGTTCCATCAAACGGACGAAAGATAATCTGTCGTCTTCTATATTTTGGAAAAAGTCATTTCGTCTCCCAAATTTGGCCAACCACAGTTCATTCGATCGCCAAAATTTGGGTAAATGGCAAACGACTACAACGATTTTTTTTTTCTCCAAAATTTCCAAAATTTGGGTAAATGGCAGACGACTACAGATGCTCTAACAGAGAGATTTGACGGAAGGGGGGAACTCTATACTTGTTTTAACTTTTTTTAACGTTGGGGGTTTTGACGGAAGGGGGAAACTCTATTTATTTATTTATTTATTTTCTTTTAGGCGGGGTTACCCAATCAAAATCAGCATAATCCTGTTTCGATACTTTGATTATCTTAATTTAGTCATATGAAGTTGCCGATCTTTTATATGGATGGAATATGCATAAGTTAGAAGAAGAGAATACCGACTTTCTCTTAGAAGTGCATAAGCTAAATTTCATGTAACCGTGTTAGGGCATCTGCTTAGTTAATGTGTTTGTAAATTGAGTCATCTAAATCCTTTAAACTAAGTCATCACCTTGTGTGTGAGAGCTTCTTTAATAAGATTTAGGAATTTTGAGGATCTTGTTGAGTCTTTGACACAATCAACACAAACCACCAAGCAAAACTAGATCGCACCAATCACACAAAGCACAAAAGAATTGTCCCGGTTGGGGATTTTGCCTTAATCCGGGGAAAGAAAAACCGAGATATTATTCAACTAGAGAAGATACAAGAATATTATAATTCTCACCACAACCTTCTCTCAAGCCTAACTGGAACTTGATGCTGCTTATAATAGAGAAACTTTCTCACCCTCTCTATGAAGTACTCTCTTTTTCTATTCGACACTCAATAGAATCATAGGATCTATAAGCTGTTACAATTGTATATATAGATCTAGAGACAAGCCCTAAGTTGATATCTTGTTACAATAGCCATTAGATATTACATAAGAGATAACTCTACGATAGGAGCCACACGATCTAACTTGAAAAACAAGTTGGGCTTCTCACGAATCTGCCAGACTCAAGCCCAAAACCCATCAGCACCGCGAACGGTTGACTGTACCAACAAGACGGTCGACTGTCCTCCTCTCGGGAAGACATCGTGCAGGGGTCGGTGGACCGCACATGAGTTGCAGCCGACTGCAACTTCCTCTGCTGCTGTTGCTGACTGTTTCTTCTCGCCTCCAATCCATCTCCAATCGTATTGATCCCTCCATCGTCTTATCGTCTTCTTATCCAACATCATATGCAAGACATAAATCCAACAATAAGTCACTCAAAGTTCTTCGGGTGAGGAAACCTACCTTGCTAGTAGGCTGCTGCCGGGGGCGGACCGATAAAATTATTAGTGTGGGGTCAATATCAACAGAAACTTTTTACTAATGTAAATATCTAACATCATAACCGTATAATAGTCAAGGTTAGCATATTATTTCTTATCATAACATTTTTAAATACCTATTTTGCTAAACCATTCCGACACACTTTCATCTTCAATGTTGGGACGAAGAAGAAGAAGAAAAAAAAAGGTTAACAGCAATATTATTTTTGTGTGTAGTGAAAGTATTGCTTTAAATTTCAAACTATGGCATTAGTACTGCTTTAATATTTATGAAGGAAGTTCAAATTTGGGGGCCCCTAAAATCGCGAAATCTCCAGGGGCCTAAGGCGGCCGCCTTTACCCGCCTTTAGGGTAGGGCCGGCCCTGCTGGGGGTACGGGAAAAAAAAAATTCCACAAAAATGGAGCTGTGAACAACCGAATCAGGGAAGAGAGAACAGAGGAACAAGGGGTATTATGAATTATAAATATATATTAAGCTAATGCTCTACCTTGTTTCTACTTCATCTATTTTTTCTTGTTCTGTCTACATATGCAGATTCTGCTGACATCACGTAGACTGACTCCAATCGTTGCTCCTCCATTGTCGGTGTTTCCGAGATTTTGAGGTCACGGTACACCTTCACATCTCGGGGACCGAACAAGACATAGTGGCCTGATGATGTCAATTGAGTCACAGATAGCAAATTTTTCTTCATTCCTGGGACATGGTAAACATCTTGAAGTGGCACCTGGTTAGAATTATATCGGAGGGTAACTATAGTCTTCCCGATGTGAGCTATCGGTAACCTTGAGTTTTCAGCTGTCACCACCACACGACCTCCTTTGTACTCAAATAGGTTTTGCAGCTCCTGTTTATCACCCGTCATATGATTTGAGCAGCCCGAATTTACGATTCAGTCATTCTTGTAGCCAATTTATCCTGGTGTTGTTACCGTGAGAGCTAATTCTTCTTCCTCCGAAGCAAATAAAGCTTCGACATCCCAACCATCTTCGCAATTCTCCTTAGAATCGGAAGTAGCAGTATTACTTTCAATAGGTTTTTTCTTGGTCCAACCATCTTTTGCCATGTGGCCCATCTTTCCACAGTTGTAACACTCGCCATCGAACTTTTTACTATTACCACGGTTCTTCGAAGCTCCCCCTGGACGAAAACCTCACTTTCCTTGGTAACTTTTCATCTTCTCACCATCCTTCTTTGATCCACCACCAGTATGCCGCTTAAAACTACCATTAACTTTGCAGGTGTAGAGCACTTCCTTCTCACCCTTTAGCGAGACTCTCCCATTTGCTTAGCCAAAGCTTCCTGACCCGCAAACAAATTTTCAAACTCAACAAGTGATGGTTGTGTTGGCCATCCCTGTACAGCGGCAACGAACCCTCGATATTCGGGTCTCAAACCATAGATAATTATTCTCTTTATTCTAGTTTTCCCATTAGGAGTCGTCGAAGCTAACTCTGAAATTTCGCGGCATATCGACTTCACCTTGTGAAAGTACTGGGCAATCGTCATGTCACGTTGCGCCATCGATAGCAGCTCGTTATCGAGAAGTTGTAGTCTTGCATCATTCTTCTTTGAAAAGAGTGTAACAAAAGTGTCCCATGCTTCCTTTGGTGTTTTGGCATCCCAGATGTGCTCCAACATTTTTTCTTCAATTGTGGTCTTTAAAACAAACATCGCTTTACCTGCTTTAATCTTCCACTTTCGTAAGATGCCATTGACATCTTCTGCCACTGGTTGTGAAGCTTCACCACCACCGACAACCTCCCAAAGGTCCTGACCTTGTAGGTAACACTCTATACATGTTGCCCACGTGTTGTAGTTTTTGTTGTTGAGCTTCTTGATAACTCCAACTACTTGATGGTCACTCATTGTGCCGGTAAGACTTTGCATTATATCGAACAAACTTGACTAACAAACTCACTGTGTTGTTCAGTTTCCTGGACAAGAACACAGCAAAATAATGCGGCCAATGTCTACTCCAGAGCATTAATAGGAGGATGTCAGCATCAAATTCATAATGGACCTGTCAAGGAAACTGAAGAACAACAATTCAACTTGGTGGACGACCAGTTGGTCAAGAATATCACTCGAGAAACTGGAGATGGTTCAGGGAAATATCTCATGAACCATTGGTGATTGTGTTTGTTTTCCTCTCTACTAGCTTCGTTCTGAGGACAGAACGATTCTAAGGAGGGAGTAATGTAATACCCTGCAAAATAGCATATAGCTATTTTGCATCGTAATCCGTGCACAGTTGAGAATTGCACGCGATTATATATTTTTCTAATAATTATTAGTTTTAATTGAGAAATTTTAGATATATTAGTTATTCTGAACCCGATGAGGTATATTAGGGATATCTTCTCAATTAAACTATGTGTGTCGTCCCGATTGTTTTAACGAAACAATCTTGAAAGAAAATAATATTTTTATGTTCTTATATTCTACAAATGAATATTTCTATTTGTATATATATGGATGTATATACGTATGTATGTACATTTTGATTGGATCGTATATGATGTATATACATGGATCCTTGTATGTATTTTTTTATGTGTGTGTGTGTGTATATATATACTAGGTATGCCCGTGGACACGTGCCTATGACACGTTTCCGAGAACGATGCAGTATATAAAAGCCCTGTAAAAAGTTAAATATATGCACGTCTTCGTGAAGAATGATTTATATAGATGTGTATTCCGAATTAAGTTGTTTATTAGTTTATATATTGTAGGATCATTTGTCAGGAGCTCAGGATTGAAAAAAGGTACTGTGAATCTACAACAATAGTGGATCAAAATCACTTGCTATGTGTGACTTTAACATAATAGATTTCATATTTGATTTGTAGCCTGGCATAAGTAGCAATTCAGTTACTAATGCAGTTATCGCCTCAAACTGCATGAGTTAATTCCCATTATCATATTTTCATGTAGTTAACCATGAATGATTTTAGAAGAGGTTAAAAAGGAGAGAGGGAGAGAGAAAGAAGCTTATTGTGATGTACATATGAAGACCTTTTGTTAAATGTAATCAAGTTCAATTACGTCTCCATATCAATATATCTATATCCATATACTGGACAGCGTACTGCAAATTTGATCTGAAATCTACTTGTTGGCCCCAATTTTTTATATATTTCAGTGTATGAGATATTATACATTTTTTATATAAGCGGTACATGCTAGTAGAACTAACATTGACCCCAACCCCTCAAAATAATTATGGAGTGATTCACATAAAATACATAAGCCCAACTATCAGGCATAACAAACTTTCTGAGAACATGAAAATTACAGATGGAGAGCCGACTAAACCCGCCATAATGAAGAGACCTGAAAAATCATTTTAATGAAAAATAAATCAATCAAGTCAAAACCAATGAGAACTTAAAAAAACCAACACTAATAGTTGTAGAAAAATACATTTTCAAACCAATACCTTTCAAAATGACTGATGTACAAAAAAGATTGCCTTCAAACTCGACGTTTCGAACCCAAAATGCTCTTCATCACCCCATCATATCTGTATAATAAAGCTCACTGTTAGTTAACTATTACCATGTATGATTTTTTTAAAAAAAATTTCTACACCTATTCAATTAAATCCTTATTTCTATTCTAGAATACTAATATAAATTTTAGTAAAAAATTTTGGCAGAATACCCCCTAAAATATTAACCCTTTTACAATAATTCCTTACGGAATTAGGCTAACAATTAAAAATATCACATCACATGTAGTTAATATCAATCCTCCCCAGGTCAATCTAAGCAACATCACACAGACATCATATATATAGGGCTCTGTGGGAAAATATTTTCACATGATGCAAGATACAAAATAAAAACAAAGATTTCGTTTGAAAACGTAATGGACTTTAAGAAAAATCTTTGAAAAACCACACATAGAGCCCAATACTCCACACATTTGCGGGTACGGGTTTTAACATACTATATCCCATCACTATATATCATCGTCACATACAGTACTTACAAAACCTTCCAAAATACTAAATATTACAAAGATTTTCTTAACTACCCTCATTCTACATAACTGAAGTTAACTACAAAAAAAAGTAACACTATGAAAAAAAAAAAGATTCTCCATTCATTTTCCTTTCTCTTTCCTTTGCCAGAATAACTCGTTGCTTCCTTTCTCTACATTGGTTGGTTAAAAAGTAGAATTAAAAAAATATCAATAATGAGCATCTAATACACATAAGGGGTTAAGCATACCTTGCGAAGGGATATCAGAATAAGCATGCGTTCATCTGGAATCGAAACATTCAACCTTAAAAAGTATAGTTTCAACACCTCTGAATATCCATCAACATCATTGTTCAAGCGGTGCAAATAAATAACATAGTATCTTCCCAATAGAAATATAATCTGGGAAAACAAAAGGAACTACTAAAGTTTCAAAGCAAAAAAAACTTTTACTTAAGGGGTAAAGCCTAACAAAAGTAAGAAAACCCAAGTTTAATACCTCGATAGAGATATGCCGAAACCTCCACTCTGTTCCGTGCAAATCCTTGGCAACCAGCTCATGCGACGGCCTCTGCTGCTTATAATCCTACACCACATATTCCATCACTCAAAATCAATCATCCCCAAAAACCCAACAATTTACAAACATCAAAAAACAAACTAACAAAGACATTAATACCAGTGGCGGAAAACAATCCTCTGCCGCCAATGAGTGCTCGTACCTTATTGTTGCATGATTGCCATTTTATGGTATCTTCAGATATAATTGTTTATAGCCAAGGATTATGAACTGCTTTGTTTTCTTCGCTTTTGCTCATGGGTATTCCATGTTGCAATGATAGTTATCTGATCAACTAATTACTGTTTAATTACATTTACATGTTTCTCTTGCGAAATTCTTACAAGCACTTGGTTTGGTTTATGGTCTTACTGTTAAGAATTAATTCTATCCTTTTTGCTGTAAACTTGTAGCTCGTTAATACTATTTTGACTTGTAAGGGTGAGAAGGTTACTGGAATGTGTTTTAAGAACTCCGATTACTGTTAACAAATTGCTACATTGTTGGAGCTAATGTATATTTCAATCTATCTCCAAAAAGTAAAAAAATAGTATTTAATCTTAGATATTTATATCAGTTACACTCTAAAATCAAAATTACATCCCAGTATGTAGACAGAAATGCATTCAATCAGAATAGACATATCACTCTTGTACAATTGCCAATGTTTTCTACAGGATTCTGAATTATTCCTGCTCCATTCTTGAAGTTGGTTTTCAGTATTCATCTTCTGATGTATTATTAATTTATAGTTTCTTTGAATAAGTTTACTAATTCTATCATTAGTAGCTTAGATCGTGGCGAGAAACATTTCGAAACTCCACAAAACTAAGCAAAATTTACTATTCTTTGAACATATGCGACATCATCACCGACGTCCTCCTCGTATCCCCATTCACCACCTCCCCCTCCACCTCCACCTCCTACATATTCCCCAATCCATCAAAAATCAGCAAAAACCCTAACACTAAATCTTGCATTTCATCCGCATAAAAATTAGTAAAAGTATATAACTTTCAATCAAATTCCTTTATAATGTAGGAGAAGTGCAAACTAAATATGACAAAATCTTATAATTCTCTAATACCTTGCTCTCGGTTTAAACAGGAAAGGACATAATAAAAGGACACGCAGAATAAAAGTGATTTGCAATACCTCCACCGGAGTAAGCATTTTCTTTTCGCTGATTTTATCGTATTTCTGCTTCTTTGTGCCAGCTTTCAATCCTTGCCAAGGGAGGCTGATGCAAGTCGGAAATAAAGATAGAAATCAACTTATATTGTATCTATGGAACCAAAACCACGGAAGCCCATACTATAGCAAAATAGAAGAAGAAAAGAAATAACAGATATAAAATATTTACCTTCCTCTCAAGAAATACATGAGCACATATCCTAGAGATTCTAAATCATCTCTCCTGCTTTGCTCTGCATGCATTTGTAATAAGTAACATATCCATTGACAAACATTACAACAATGGAACTTCTTTTTAGCATAACTCACCTACTCCAAGATGAGTATTAACACTTGCATATCGAGCTTTTTCTGTGAGATTTTTGCTCTCCCTGTAAATAAAGCTTTGAACTGGTCAAGCAACTGAAACTTGCCTAAGAAGCCCATTATAAAATAATGATGGCAGTGTTAGTGGAGTGGTGCAGCCTATGCATGAAAGTACAGAAGTAATCACAAAACAAACTCATTTTCTAGGATGCTATTAATTTTGCTCTCCCTGTAAAGTCAACAAACTCAACAAACTTCCATAATAAGTAGTAATGTATTAAAGAACTGGCTTGTAATTTGAGAGATTGCCCTACCAATCTTAAATAATTTGTACTAATTAATTTGTACTTGTTCTTAAGGCACAAACATTTCTATCAATATCATATCATGTATATTTGTTCGACACTTACATATAACAATGTAATATTGTAGAAATTTTGTGTGTCAAATTGTCGATGTTCGTCTTGGAGCATTAGTAAATAAATCGATTGGATATGCGTTCTATTTCAATCAAATATATGGATTTGGTTTGGTTAACTTTAAGGGGAAAAAACACGCACCCCTTGTCCAGAAGTAGGTTGTGTGGAATGTGAGGAAGTCACTACATAATTTGGTTTACAAAGACCAAGTAATCTATTTCAGTACCCAATAGCGAGTACAAAATAACTAAATTCGTTGTTTGGAACGATGAGTGTAGTTGTTGAGTCCCCAGGCGCAATTTAATTTGGCAAGTTTCATCTTTTTACAAATAGTTGTGAAAATATATTAATCCAAAAAAAAAAAATCGCTCACACTCCTATATAGATGAACGCTATGAATGAAATGTACATGTAGCTAACACACTGCTATATATTTGAATGTAATATTTTAGAGTTTATGTACTGTATTAGCATTTCATGTTTGATTTTGGCTTAGTCCGTGCCATAGGGTTTTATGTTTCGACTCTTTATGAGAAATCATGGCTTGTAATATACTTTTGGGCCTTTCAGCTCAAACTCAAACTTTTGGTATGAGAAATCACGAAACTTATGTATCACCTGAACTCCTTATTCCAAGCAAGACCAAGCACAGATTTCTTATGACTACCTGATTTGTATTTTCTTGATTTCTGCAAAACCAAATTCCGACAAAACATTATAAGAAATATAAATATTAAATTCAAAGGCTGACACCAAAGTTCATCATTCTAGATAGAATGCAACAATTAATTAGATGTCGAAGACATAAATTAATATTCGTAGTAGATTTGAAGTAAATTCTGAAAGTAACATCTTTTTGTATGAAGAAGGCCATTACTATCATGAATGAAAGACTGCAGAAAGACCATAAGGGAATAAATACACGCAAGCAAGATTAAGTTTTTTTTCTTAGTATACTATAAATCATGTGGCAGAGAGGTAATTAATTTTGCATGACTGCAAGTGTGATACTTAATGAACATATAAATCTTAATGAAAAATCCACCTACATAAAACACTAAGTCTAAGAGTGCAGCATGAGATCTATGATTACCGTGAATTCCGCAAAAAAATGGGTGAGACATTTACTTACCGTTTTTGGCCACTTATAAGTGCGATTCGACCCAATTTATTCCCTTGACAGATTTCTTAGATCGCTACAAAAATTGACACTCAAATATGATTATTTAATCAGAGAACTTCCCAAGTCATGCCACTTGTGGACATATGTAATGAATTAGTACCTTGCGCAAGAAAATATCTGACGCAGGCTTTCCATGCTTATTCCAGCAATTAGCAGCTTGACCCTGCATGACGAAGTAACTGCATCAGCTGGAAAAATCAATGACCTGGCATAATATTTGCAAAAGGTTGACTAAGTAGAGTAAGTGTACCTCAAAACGGCCCTTTTGTTTTCCAACCCAAGGCGCAAACATTTCTCCATGTTCCTGAAGAAGGATAAAGCAATTAACCAAACAAATAATACTATCACTACTATTAGCAGTGAAAGTAAGTAAATTTAATAACGGAGTGCCTATACAGATCCAGTTTGCAATTGCACCAAACAGGATCACAAACTAAATTTTTTAATGCAATGACAATTTGTTTTCTTCAAATCATACAATTCAAAACCTTAATGTTCTTTCCATCATTCTCACTGGGTATAAAGCAGAAAAAACAAACTTTGTTTCTTTCTTCTTTTAGACAACAAAACCCTAATTAAGAATTTTTACTCACAAAACCGAAATTACATACCACAACAGACAATATATCACAGCCTTTGCCTACCAAATCTTTCATCTGAAATGTAAAAGAAGACAATTTGTCGTCATTAGATAAAGCAAAGACTTTTCACCCAAAAAAACAGCAAAGATGAACAAAATTAATATACTATGTTGTGAGCATTAAACATAACAAACTGCCAACTCTTAGTAGTATATTATGTTGGCTGCATTGATGAACTAATAAGTCTACTGCTAAATAAGCAAAAAGTATTAGGTTTCAAAACCATAAGTTGACTGATATACCCTAATTGAAGGTTTGCCCGTAAAACTTCCACAATAAGCTCACATTTGACGGTTTTTCATTGCCATTCTCACTTTTCTTTTTTCCTCCAAATAGACCAAGTACACAAAAAGATGATGTTCTCATGTGGCTCTTTCTGCTACAACACCATAATAGTGATGGAATGACATTTAGTTGACCTAAAACATGAGCTTGTGATATAAATAAATTTAATCGCAGACCGGTTAATGCTAGAAATACAAATAAAGGACCAAGATATAGTATGAAAGATTAATCATGTTTCGGGTGAGAATGATAATGAATGAAAAACAATAAAGTGTCATAAGAGTAATGTATTCTTTTTGTATGCATCATTATTGAAATAATGGAATTGGTATCCTTATCAGCCAACCATAAATAGATATAGAATGCCCAAACACATGGCACAACCTTTGAGCATGCATGTAGATGCAAGCAGAAATAAGAACATAAAATGTATACATGCTACATGCATGCAGAAAATAGAAATAACAAAGGAAAATGTATATACACTACACATAAGCTCTACGCACAGCGTGAAAAATATACTAAACAAAATCTACATGGATTTAGATTGTTCTAGATCTTAAACTGATCGTAGAACCTCAAAAAAGGAAAAGAATGACATACACTTATTAGTTTAGTCACTTTAGTCCTTGATGAGACAATATTCTATGCTACAATGACTTTACAAAGAATGGTACTTTCAAGAACCCACACTCTTCACCCTTTGTTGTGAAGTTCAACAACAAATTAAAAGTTAAAGCAAAGCACTATGAACCAAAGACTACCAGGTTTAGTTAGACCAGTCCAGGTACCTAACTCTGTTTTATTACATAGATGCGTAGATCTATCTAACATATCTTTGGATATCCTAGTTTTGAACTGTTCTGGTGACTCTTCAAAACTGACACACCAGTGGTTAACTGAACCCAAAATTTGAGATATATTAGACATCTAAACTAAAATTAGACTACAGCTTTTCCTACTCTCCCTACCTCAACTTCGTTCTAAACCAATTTGCACAGGATAACTTTAGTTACGCTAAAGGTTATGCAAAAGATGGTTATTAACATACTTTTTATTGACATCATTTTTTTAAAAGTACAGAATTATGATCAATTATTCTTCCCTGATATTGAAATTAACTTATCACAAATTCTAATTTACAAATTGTAAAGTTCTTCTTCAACCACCCATCTTCAATTACTTACAACGATGAAACAATGCTACAATGTCAAACACAAAAATACCCGATACAAAACAATAAACATCTCAAATGATTTAGCCATCATTAGTAGAACTAAATATCAACCTATTGACAACGTACACACTACAAAACACGCTGGATTTACCGGCGTTTTTTCTAATTTACACCGGCGTTTAAAAACGCCGGTGAAACATTCACCGGCGTTTTTAAAACTGCCGGTCCAAATGCCGCCGAAGCGAGCATCGCGGAATACTATGGGTCTACACCGGCATTTTTTCATGCCGCCGGTAAATCTTGTGTATACACCGGCGGCCGTAAAAACGCCAGTGTATGGGTATTTCTAAGTGCCATATTTTTTAGCTGATATACATTCATCGGCGTTATACAAACGCCACCGTAGGAGCTGTAATTTTGTTTGGAAGCTATACCGGCGTTTGTAAAAATGCCGGTGTAGGTATATAATTTTTTTTTAAAAAAAATTTAAAAAAACATGCAGCACTCTTACAATCAAAACCAAAATATGGAGTTCAAATTATTGAACTACAAACAGTGAAATAGAATACTTTCACTCTCATATTCAGGCAAAAATGCTACTAACTGAAATGAATCTTATACTTTTACAATACTCATGAGATATAATCATCTCATCTCCAAATTCAGACAAAAAAGCATCTCCAAATTAACTTAAAACCCAAGCATCAACAAGAACACTAGCTTCTTTCCCGTTCACCAAAAAAGAAACCTTAGATGACAGTTAACCCATTTTGGTAAAAAAATCATGCTAAGATGACAATCAGATGCATGAATTCAGCTTCTTTAACAGTAAAAGAAAATGAAAATTTCCAGTATCTAAGCATATATGTTTGTCTATTAATTCTTCATCCCAACTAAATCATTGATGTTTGTGGCTCCAAAAGAAACCTGCACAAGGTTTGTTCAGCCCAATTCTTGTACAGATTTGGAGGATTTTGGTATACCTACAGCATCTTTAGTTGACAGTTAACCCATTTTGGTAAAGAAATCATGCTAAGATGACAATCAGATGCATGGATTCAGCTTCTTTAACAGTAAAAGAAAATGAAAATTTTCAGTATCTTAGCATATATGTTTCTCTATTAATTCTTCATCCCAACTAAACCATTGATGTTTGTGGCTCAAAGAAGATTTTAGATCCAGGATGACAAATTTTGATTGGGCTTTGAATGGAGATTCTAGTCATAGATCGATTCTTTGGAGCCCGACTTTCTAAAGAAAATGCCATTTGGAAGTATCAAACCATTACCACCCAAAATTGAGTATCACAAACGAAGCTAACTATCCCTAAATCGAGATCTCCCCTAAATTGAGTATCAAACCATTACCACCCAAAATTCCCACAAACATAAACATCACAGAATCAATCGCACCATTACCATCACAAAATCGCAAAATTACAATCAAACCATTACCATCACAAAATCAAGAAGTAGAGAGAGAGAGAGAGTACTTGCGATGAGAGAGAAGTGACTGAGCGGGGGTCGAGGAAGGGAAGGAGGCCCAATGGCGACGACGCGGGGAAACTTAGGGTTTGGTAAAAAAAAACGAAATGTGCTAAGGGTTTCGCGGCAGGATTGGGGAATTAATCCCTGTATATTCACCGGCATTTTTATTAATAAATGTCGGTGAATGTGAGAGGATTTGTGGGGTATATTTCCGCTTTCTATTCACCGGCGTGTTTTTATAAAAACGCCGGTGAATATTATAATTCACCGACGTTTTTTAGAGGCCGCCGGTGTATAACTATATATTTTTGCGGCCCTATCCTGGTCTTATCCTACCCCGGCGCGATTGGTAAAACGCCGGGAAAAATACGCCGGTAAATCCAGCGTGTGTTGTAGTGACATTAAAACCCTAATTTTTAATCCCAAGTGATGCATTTTGATCCCAAATTTCCAAAAAGTAAAGATTAGTTTACTCATACATTAAAACCCTAATTTTTCAAAGAAAATTGTTTGAAATTCGATTGATTAAATTATGGAAAAAAAATTAAATTACTCATAGATTAAAAATTCGACCTAGGAGCTGGAATCGCCCATGTCATCAAAACCGATGCTTTTCCAATGAGGAGGAGGAGAGGTGCAAGCGGAAGCAGCGGTGGCAGCGGCGGTATTTTTTTAATGAGGAGCAGGAGAAGTGCAAGCGGAAGCAGCGGTTTGCAACCTTGAATAAAAGTAAGGTATAATATAACGAAACTATTGCAAGTTCAATTAGAAACTTAGAATGAGAACTAACAACCAGAAAAAACTATAACAAATCACAATTTTGGTAGTGTGCTTGTACAAACAGAAAAAACTTTCAAAAAAAGGAAATTTTCAGTCACCAATTTTAACTAATCTAAGCTTTAATACAATTCCAAAATCACTACCATTATAACCCCTTTCTCCATCATAAAAAAAAACCTCCTTTTATTCTCCAAAAACCTAATAATTGCTTCTGAAATCTCAATCACCCTATAATTTGATCATCAACAGAAGTCCAAGCAAACAAAACAACATCGAAATCAAAACCCTAATTTGATGAGATACCTTGGTAACGAAGACGGAGGGGGGCAACACATGCAGATGCAGCAACCCTAATTTCTCTCTTTCAGATGGAGGAAGGCAGCGCCAAGAGGTAGGGCGTCGGGGCTGGCTTCAGGAGGTGGGGCGTGGAGAGAGAGAGTGGGGGCGGAGCTTCAGGGCATCGAGGCGTCAGGGCTGGCTTCAGGAGGTGGAGTGTCGAGAGTAGAGTAAGGGCGGGGTTTCAGCCAGCGGGGCGTCGAGAGGGGCTTCAGGGCGTCGAGGCTGGCTTCAGCCAGCGGGGCGTCGAGAGAGAGGGGGGGTCAGGAAGTGAGGAGAGAGAGAGGGGGGGTGGGGAAATGAGTTGAGAGAGACAGAGAGATGGGAGGCTGAGAGAGAAAGACAGTGAGAAAGAGACAGAGAGAGAGAGGGAGAGAAAGAAAGGGTTTTGAAATTTTTGGGTTTGAAATTTTGGGTGGGAAAATATGTTTTGTGAGGATCAATCTGGGCCATTGATTTTAGGGGAGATTGAAGGAGAGCCACTTGATAGCTTTCTTTGTAATTTATTATATAGATATATATATATTTGTATGTGTACATATTTAATTAAATTATATTGAAGTGGATTGTAGACATTAATATATATATATATATATATATATATATATATATATATATATATATATATATATATATATATATATATATTGGAGTGTATGTATATATTTTGTGTACTTATATATATTTTTATACATATGGAAGTGTATGTATTTTAGAAGATATTTGTGTGCAAATGAATTAATCTAGAAGTTCTCTTTCCCTTGATCATGATGATCAAATAATCCTAAGGCTAGGATTTATCTAAATGTCTATTAAAACCCCTTCCACCCCAACTCTTCTCCTCCATTAATTCCACCAACCTAATCCCCTCTCCCTCTTTCCTTTCCATTTCGGCAGCAAAGAACCCAACCCCATGGCCGAAATCCAAAGTCCCCCCATCTCTGCTCTCATCTCATAATTTCTAAATCCAACTTTTTCTACATCTTCTTCTACTTCTTCTACTTCTCCTATTATCAAGAACGGAAGAAGAGGGTTTTGATTTTCTTGTGGGTTCTCGGAGTTTTGAATGTGAAAAAGGAGTTGAGATGAGGAGAAAGCTAGCAAAACAAGGGCTTGGAGATTCTTGAATAGTGGGTGTTCTCAAAATGCTAATCTAGTTATTTTTGTATGTGATATTGTGACTTTAGGAATTTCTACCATGCAAATGGTTTAGAATATGATCATGAAATTTTTGTGGCATGTTTTATGATGAGTTTAGAGTATCCTCTAATTTTATCATACTTTTTTGGGTTTGTTTAGTAGCTCAAACAATTGCTTCATTTTCAAGCAGTGAACAGTAAAAACTGCTGTGTTTTTGGGAAACTTGGGTGCTCTTCCAAAAATCATATCTTGAGATTGGTTGGGTAATTTATGCTCAAATTTATACTAGGTGTTCTTGTATGTGTTAAAAACTATAGTTTCAAATTTTGCATTTTTTTGAGTTCGGTTGATACTTCACAAAATTATATGTTTGGAACTGGTCCGAAATCAGATACTGAATCTGCCCTATGTTAGGATTGATGTTCATTAATTCATAAATACTTTTTGGTACATGATCTTGTAATGGAATTTTTACTGTAGCTTTCGGTATGAGTTTAGTGATATGTCTAATTTTTATACAAATATTTGTACTCATTTACCCATTAAAATTGCTTGTTTTCATTTATATTGTTTATAATTCATCTTATTTCTATAAGATTACAATTAATTATTTATTTACGAAGAAATAAGATTTTTGATGCAAAAAGTGATTATTTTTGGAGAAAAATCAACAAACAAAACAAAATTATTGGTTTATAAATTTTTGTTGAAATTTTACGATTCGGCCATGTGAAAAGTAAAATAGAAATATTATTATTAATTAAGGGGTAGAATAAAATTTTGTAATTTAAAAATTAATAATAATAATAATAAAAAGAAAAATATAATGCATGGTTTTGATAGTTTAAAGATTAGTGTCAATCATAAATTCTAGATAATTATTTAAGATAATTATTTATCCTAATTAATACTTATCTAATAAACTAACCTAATCATTCTACTTCCTATATATAGACTACAGGTGACATGAAGAAATTTGAGGGGAGTTGGAGGGGACGTGCACTACGAGACAAACACAGCAATCCCTGAGGGCTGAAAGAAGAGGCCAGAGACGACTTGACGCGTGGGCAGCAGCAGTTTGTGGGTCGGCACGAAGCTCGAGACGGTGACGTGGCGATTGCTGACGACTCGATGTGACGGCTCTGCTGCTCCTCTGACTGGCGCATGTGACGTGGCGTGCGCTGTGGCTGGCGGGTTCAGACTTCGAGACAGAGACAGAGAGAGAATTGATTACTTTGAGCACAATTTTCAAGACCTGTTCGGTTTGCAAATTTTTATTACAAAACAGTCTAATTTTGTATCTCTTTTCTCTCTAATTTTATTATGCAATTCATGAACAAATTTGTTAGTTGCAATATTTTTATTATGAACTAAATTTATTTTTCTAGGGTTTAGATGTAGCCTGGTTTTGAGAACACAATTCCATATTATTTCTATTTCTCCTTGATTGTGTGTTTGATTTTTGTGCTTAATGCTTACAATTATTTGGCCAATTTTTGTATGATTATTGGATCATGGAGAGACCGAGAGGTAATTTGTGATTTAGAACAATAAAAATTAAACACCATTAATTGAGCGAAATTAGAGATAATTTACCGCGATTAATGTGACCGTTAAGAAATCCATAGAACTTAATGAGTCTTTGATTAATTAAATTTGCATAGAGATGTGTCAAACTGTTAGTTAGAGATATTTTTGGTGTTGTTCGAGAGAAAGCATCGAATAATTAAGGGATTTTGGTCTACAACCAGGAAAAATAAATTCTTTATTCATGGAATCTTAAATTGTGTTTGATTAACTAGGTGAACTCAAAAACCCTAGAATTGATTTGCAATTAATAAATTACAATTTTGAGACTCCGCTCCCTCTCCATAAATTTAGTTAGTTAGATTTTTTTTAATTTAGTTGTTTTCTTTTTTATTAATTTCGATCTTCCAAATAGTGATTCATCTAGTGATATCGGTACTCAGTAAAATATCTAGTCTCTGTGGGTTCGACACTCTATTCACTACTATATTACTTGTTTCGATTTTGTACACTTGTAAATATTCAGCACCAAGTTTTTGGCGCCGTTGTCGGGGACTAGTTATTCTTTTATTGATATTGAAAATTGCTAGATTATTACTAGTTTGGACTTTTTTTTGTATTTTATCGCTTCATTTTTCTTTTGACTTATTTTGACTTTCATTTTTCTTATTTTATTTTTTTTAGTTTTTTCTATTTTTTAATACTTACATTTCAGGACATACAAGAAAATTATCATGGCAAACGATAAAAACAGGCCTTTGAGAGACTATGCTATGCCCTCGATTTATGAATCAAGCATAAAGAAGCCGGTTATTGAAGTTGACGATTTTGAGATAGAACCGGAGATGATTCTATTGATTCAACAGACTGTTCAATTTTGGGGATTACCGCACGAGGATCCTTATGCTCACATTGCAAACTTTCTAGAAATTTGTGACACTTTTAAGCACAACGGTGTATCAGACGATGCAATTAGACTGAGACTCTTTTCTTTTTCCCTACGAGATAAGGCGAAGGCTTGGCTACATTATCTACCACCCGGTAGTATTACTACTTGGGAGGGACTTGCACAAAAGTTTCTAGCCAAGTATTTTCCACCAGCAAAGACCGCAAAGCTAAGAAATGATATTTGCACATTTACTCAATTTGCGACCGAGCCTTTGTATGATGCATGGGAAAGATACAAAGAGTTATTAAGAAAGTGTCCTAATCATGAATTACCAAAATGGCTGCAAATGCAAACATTCTGTAATGGTTTGGGAGTTATACATAGATCTATGGTTGACGCAGCAGCTGGTGGTGCACTCATGAGCAGAACTTACGAAGCAGCCTATGAGATTTTAGAGGAGATGACATCAAATGATTACCAGTGGTCTTCAGAGAGAACAATGCCAAGAAAAGTGGCTGGAGTTTTTGAACTGGATCATTTTTCTACTTTAAATGCAAAAAATGATATTTTATCTAAACAAGTAGAAAATATGAATTTTAATGTTTTTCATTCTAATATGATTTGTAATCTTTGTGCAGGAAATCATTCAAGTGTAGATTGCCAAGTGGGGAACCCTTTTGCTCCATCAAATGCCGAACATGACAATTTTGTGTCAAACTTTCAAATGCAAAACAATCATTATGCAAACACATACAATTCAGAATGGAGAAACACCCCCAATTTTTTTTGGAACAACAATCAAGGAGCAGTTATACCACCTCAAAATTTTCCACAGCGAGAAAAGAAGCCGACATTAGAAGAAGTGTTCATGCAACACATGCAGAAGTTAGACCAATACATACAAAAGACAGATCAATACATACAAAAGACAGATTCGACAATTCAAAATGTTGCAAATTCAACTTCGGCTTCCATCCAAAATCATGAGGTACAAATTATTCAAATTTCAAATACTATTAATGAAAAAACTGCAGGAACATTATCAAGCAACCCAGTTGTCAACTCCACGGAATATGTCAAAGCAATAACACTAGAAAGCGGGAGGACAATTGAGCAACCACAAGAAGAAAATGGCGAACAGAATGTGGTTGAAAAGCAAAATGAGATTGAACAAATTGTGGAGGAACAAATTCAGCACGAGCAAGTAACGTATGATATTTTTAATTCCATAAAGCTTCCTCCTGAAGAACAGTCATCTTTTCAAGTAAGTAAAATTGATGTAATTGTTGGCGAGAAACATAGTGTCGAAATTGAAAAGTTGCCAATCAAAGTATGTCCAACAAATGCAGCAACATTCAAAACTGAAAAAGAAAATATTTTTAAAAATGTTATGTATTTGGATGCTGCACCCTCTATTTATTCATTTTTGCAGCATAAATTCAAAGAGGCGGGGGAATCAAAGACATCATCACGAAGGAAACGCCTCAAATTAGAGCTTCAATCTGATCCACATCTGAAGAGAAAAATTAGAAAAGATGTGCTAATGTTGTTGGATCTTGGCGTTACATAACCATCTCACCCCCATGTCTGGCTGAAGACTTAAAACTTAGCGCTTCTTGGGAGGCAACTCATGTTTTCTTTTACTACATTTAGGTTAGATTTTTCTTTTAGTTTATTTAAATTTACAATTTTTTATTTTATTTTGTAGGATTGCATAATTTTGAAGTCGCCGGGGCGGAGCTGTTTTGTACACTTTCATTGATGGCTGTTTTTGAGCAGTATGGAGTCAGAATCTGGAAAACTGATGCAAAGAAAAATTGTAGCCTATCTTCTTAGCTTTCCAGCAAAAAAAATTTCAGCCCATTTGGACACCTACAGCTCCAGATATCGCCAAAATACTGAACGCTGCGCGTGCAGAATTTTTAAGACGAATCAGGGGAGAAAGTCTGAACTTTTTGCATTCTTGTTTTTCTTTTCCTTTCCCATTGAGGACAATGTGATATTCAAGTTTGGGGGGAAGGTTTACAAATTTATTATTATTTTTTTTTTTTGAAAAGAAAAACAAAATTTAAAAGGATGTCAATTAAACTCACTTTTACACTTTTGAGTTCTTTATAATGATAAGTATTGAAATAATTTTTTTAGATAGACAATTGCCTATAAAGCAAGAGTAAGCATACTTATTTACTTTAGAATTATTGAGTTTCAAAATTCCATTATTGAGTTTCAAAATTCCTTACACAATTGTGTGGGTCATGCTATTATACATTAAAGACAAATGTGATGTTTTTTTTCTTGTGATTATACCCTTTGATCTAGTCCTAAACAGAGTTTAAGTAAATAGAGTAATAAAAATAATAATATAAAAAATTATGAATAAAGTCAATCTACTCCAATGTTTTGAGTTGCTTAGTAACTAGGGGTATTCATCACCAATGTTTACTTTTACGTAAAACAGCAACTTGAAATATGAGTATGTAAAGCACTTTAAGTTTGTGACTTGTTGAGTAACCGGGTGGATTCATCACAAATGTTTTGCATTCGCGTCAAAAGACAAGTGACAACTTAGAGAAGAGACAAAAAAAAAAAAAAAAAAAAAAAAAAAAAAAAAAAAAAACTCTAGTTTGCTACTCGGTTTGCAGTAGTGAGAAGGGATAATCACAAATGGAGTTGTTAAATACTATAATTACATTAATGGCATGACGAATATGATTGGGTTTGGAGTTATGAATAGATAATTGCACTGGAGAAAGTGGGTATGCTTGATTTTACTTTATTTGCAATTGTTTATATTTTTAATTGCAATTTTAATGCTTGCATGATGAGATCTCTTAGTGTGACGGGTTGAGTCTACTATTACTTTTCCCTTGTTCATGATTTTACTTTTTGCTTGAGGACAAGCAAAATCTTAAGTTTGGGGGTATTTGATATGTCTAATTTTTATACAAATATTTGTACTCATTTACCCATTAAAATTGCTTATTTTCATTTATATTGTTTATAATTCATCTTATTTCTATAAGATTACAATTAATTATTTATTTACGAAGAAATAAGATTTTTGATGCAAAAAGTGATTATTTTTGGATAAAAATCAACAAACAAAGCAAAATTATTGGTTTATAAATTTTTATTGTTTTGTTGAAATTTTACGATTCGGCCATGTGAAAAGTAAAATAGAATATTATTATTAATTAAGGGGTAGAATAAAATTTTGTAATTTAAAAATTAATAATAATAATAATAAAAAGAAAAATATAATGCATGGTTTTGATAGTTTAAAGATTAGTATCAATCATAAATTCTAGATAATTATTTAAGATAATTATTTATCCTAATTAATACTTATCTAATAAACTAACCTAATCATTCTACTTCCTATATATAGACTACAGGTGACATGAAGAAATTTGAGGGGAGTTGGAGGGGACGTGCACTACGAGACAAACACAGCAATCCCTGAGGGCTGAAAGAAGAGGCCAGAGACGACTTGACGCGTGGGCAGCAGCAGTTTGTGGGTCGGCACGAAGCTCGAGACGGTGACGTGGCGATTGCTGACGACTCGACGTGACGGCTCTGCTGCTTCTCTGACTGGCGCATGTAACGTGGCGTGCGCTGTGGCTGGCGGGTTCAGACTTCGAGACAGAAACAGAGAGAGAATTGATTACTTTGAGCACAATTTTCAAGATCGTTCGGTTTGCAAATTTTTATTACAAAACAGTATAATTTTGTATCTCTTTTCTCCCTAATTTTATTATGCAATTCATGAACAAATTTGTTAGTTGCAATATTTTTATTATGAACTAAATTTATTTTTCTAGGATTTAGATGTAGCATAGTTTTGAGAACAGAATTCCATATTATTTCTATTTCTCCTTGGTTGTGTGTTTGATTTTTGTGCTTAATGCTTACAATTATTTGGTCAATTTTTGTATGATTATTGGATCATGGAGAGACCGAGAGGTAATTTGTGATTTAGAACAATAAAAATTAAACACCATTAATTGAGCGAAATTAGAGATAATTTACCGCGATTAATGCGACCGTTAAGAAATTCATAGAACTTAATGAGTCTTTGATTAATTAAATTTGCATAGAGATGTGTCAAACTGTTAGTTAGAGATATTTTTGGTGTTGTTCGAGAGAAAGCATCGAATAATTAAGGGGTTTTGGTCTACAACCAGGAAAAATAAATTCTTTATTCATGGAATCTTAAATTGTGTTTGATTAACTAGGTGAACTCAAAAACCCTAGAATTGATTTGCAATTAATAAATTACAATTTTCAGACTCCGCTCCCTCTCCATAAATTTAGTTAGTTAGATTTTTTTTAATTTAGTTGTTTCCTTTTTTATTAATTTCGATCTTCCAAATAGTGATTCATCTAGTGATATCGGTACTCAGTAAAATATCTAGTCTCTGTGGGTTCGACACTCTATTCACTACTATATTACTTGTTGCGATTTTGTACACTTGCAAATATTCAGCACCATTTAGTTACTGGTTCTAAAATTTTAGAATTGTTAGATAACATTTGATGCAGTTTTAAAAATAATTTGTATAGGGAGGTAGACACCCTGTCTGAAAACAGAAGGGAATTTTATGCTAAGTTTGAAGAGCCATAACTCTATGTGTATTATGAATTTGAATGTAATTTTTGAGTATGTTAGATTTGTACATGTCTAGTTACTGATTCTAAAATATCATAAGTATTGGACTTGTGGTTAAATTGACTTTCAATTTTGATTGGACTATGTTCAGTTCAGTTTAGCTTTTGGGTAGTCAGTGAAGTTGTGGAATTTTGGAATTATGTGTTGAGAATTTGGAAGAATGATCAAACAGAGATTTGTAGTTGAGAGTCGTAGATTTCCAAAACATCTTGAATAATGCTATTCCAGTTTTTATAACAAAAGTTATGATTTTTGTAAGTTGGGGCAGAACCGGTCTTAACTGATGGACTTGGGTTTTTTTAGAGGAACTCTTTACCTGTGTGTACACTGGTAGTAATGGGAGTTTTACAGTGCTTTAATGGATGAATCTGAGGATGTGATCAAATAAGAAATTGTAGTAGACACTCCCATATTTTCAAAGAATCCAAAATCGAGTAATTCCCATAAGTGAGCAAGTTTTTATGCTAATAGTAAGATGCAGCAATTGTATGGAAGAATGTATAGCTGAGAATATATAAGGTTTTTATAGCTTCTAGATGGCTAAATTTGAAGAAGTGGTTAACTAGAGACTTGTAGTATAAAGTCTTAGCTTTCCAGAATGGGTAATATCAAGCAATTCCAATTTGTATTTTAAAAGTTATGAATGCTACAAGTTTCAGCAAAGCTGCTGTCTTGTTCGATTTCAAGTATGTGTTTGAAATTAGGAAACTTGAGTTCTATAAGGAATTTGAGAGAGTTGTCAACTAGAAAATTGTAGTAGAGGTTCCCACCTTTCTAAAAAATCTAATTTTGTTGGATCTCGATGAGTGTAGCACAAATGATGAATTTTTCTACATGCTACATGATTTATGATTATAAGTTAATTTGAGTTTTAAGATGTAGGATAATTATCCCTATTTAAGCACTTCATTTGGGACTTATAAAAGATTTTTGTGCTTGGTACTCATGGTGGACACATGAGTAAGTTAGGAGAATAACTATATGGTTGATTGTGATATGTGGGCTCATAACTAGTATAGCTTGGAGCTAGTTCAGGTTGTGATACCCTAAGACTATCAACTCAATCGACAAGTATTGTGATTGATTTATTTCCACCTCGAGAGATAGTGAATTTACCGTGCACCGTCGGATCGTTTACCGAAAGAAGGTTGATTGCGGGCTGGGATACTGGATGAGATTCGAGACGGAGGTGGTGGCGACTGATGGAGATCGGATTGCCGGTGTTTGGGATTGATAGGCTAGGTTATCTACCTGTCTAGAATGTGTTGATGCCTAGGTCTGTCAATGACTGGATATTAGTAAATTATGTGTGTCTCACCTCTATTGCCGGGTATGAGGCATTCCCTTGGATGCAGTTGTACTGCTCGCTGAGGGTCGCAGACCAGGAACTTTAGGTCGAAGACCTACAGAGGTGGTCATGATTAGTTATTTTTGACCAAGCTGTTCGGGCTCAATCATTCGTTAGACACTATGTATGATTTGGAAACTCTCATGTTTTAGCAACCAATGTTATTTCAAATTGTATTTCTGAAGACCGAGTTGATGTTTGGGGTGATTCCCTATAATCCGACTTGTTCTAAGGGCCAGCACTAGGTGGTGATAATCAGGATTGTCTCTTCCTGTCAATGAGATACGGGAGACGTATCTTGCTCTATTAATTCCTGAAGTGTCGTGGTAAGAACGGGAGGGTTCCTGTCGGATAAGGAGCTTAGACATTCGAGGCCGTCATGTTCTTATATTGAGTGGACACGAACGGACCATGGGGCTGCTGTCTAATGGATCTTCGGCGCCATAGATATGCGATTGTGTATCTATAAGATCGTCACGACATTTGGTCTGATCCTGACCGGATTGGGGCACTAGTGGAAAATGAGGACACCAGTGTGTTTAGCAGTAATAGCATAGGATTCACCAGCCATGATTTTATCTATGAGGAACAGGTTGAGTACAATAGTAGAATGTATTTGCATGGCGAGGGTTCGAAATCCTGAAACTGGAGAAGACGGCTTGATTTGGGGCGTATGTAGTATGAGATGCATACGTGCCCAAAGTCTTGCTGACATTAGACTAAGTGCATCTGCTTTCTGTACATTGTATACTATGCATTAGAGTTCAGGTCATGGCATATACTGACACTAGAAAATTAGGGTGCACGTTTCTGTTTTCTTCAAAGGTTGGTTGTGATTGCTAGTTGGAGATTGCTATTTTCTTATCAGTATTGCATTAGTATATGTACTGACGTGCCCATTCAATTAGGTACTGGATACCAGGTCGCGAGTGCAGGAGGACTCAAGACAAGCAGGGCATCCATGTGGAGTGGCAGTGTACATGCCTACCATTCGAGTAGATGGAGAAATATCAAAGTAGCGTGGCGGAAGATTCTCGCTACAGGGTGCATCTCAGGGAAGCAGCATGACCGCTTGGTGGAGCTTCCACTCGAGAGCTGTTGATTGCCATTCTGGGTGGCAGACAGTAATCATTACATTATAGTATCTGTAATAAGTCGATGAAATTTGCATTCCTTGTTCAAGAATAGGTGATGATTGTAATTGGTGATGTAATAATTTTATTTGGCAATAAAAAGTTTTTTAAATTTCCATGTTATTATTGTGTTGAGATGAATTTGCAGGCAAAGATTCTGGTTGTGTCACGGATGTCCGGTAACGGGGATGCGGGGCGCTACACTTGCAGAGTACCAAACTCCTCACAACACAAGATAGCTCCACCAAGAATGATGTCCACCAAGAAATACTCCAACACTCCATCCACCTTTTACCGTCCCGCTTTGATACCAACTGTTGAGTAAAATTTAGAGTACCATAAACTTACTAATATTGGACCCAAACAAGTAAACAAACTACTTGTATTATACCCATAATAAAATAACTACGACACTTTCCAGAGACCACTCACAATTTGAAGAAAAATACAAACACTCAAAAGAATGCTCATAACTCACATTCAAGACTCCACACTCAAACTAAGAATATAAAGACTTTTTTTTTGGAGGATACCTAAACCAAATGCAACGGAGGGTATTTATAGTCCACTCCAAGCAATCTACATCATACAAATATAAAATTAACTAATTATCCCAACCATACATTATTACCACATTCTACACATTTCTCCTAAAAAATCTTATTTCTACATCCTTCTATAATTTTCTCTTAAATATCTTCCTTCCACATTTGTTGAGAAGCTTCCAATGTCTTGGGTTTAGATAAATGGATTGAGTTTTTATTTTCCTAGGGCTAAAATAAAAAACAAATACATTAGACTTTGTAATAGGCTGAGGTTGATTTTCAATAGCTTTTACCTGAAGTTTTGAGATTTGCGTTTTTAGATCCCGTATTTTCTCATCTCCGGGATCAGGCTGTGTAGATGAAGATGCATGAGATCGAGAGGGTATTGGTCCTAACCCCTTCCCACGCACATGACCATGACCATCGCTTGGTGCTGAAGTTGCACCATATCAACGAGTGTTGTAAGGGAGTCGGCGGCAGCCGCAGATGAGAGTGTAGCGTACCTCGTTCTAGCAGTGCTCTGTAAAAATTAGATTGCAAAAACATGTGATATGTTATACATTTTTAAGTCAAATTACAAATCAAACAAGCACATTTAAGATATGGCACAATTACTGATATCGTCACTGCCTGTGAGAACGCAAATACGCCTTGTGAGTTCATGTGGGTGGCGTCGAAGAAATATAAACCCTATATTGGTCCTCACCTCCTCGCTCCACAACCTATATATTAGAGAATGTAGGGAAGTATAAAATCAGTAAAGTATTTTATGAAAAATGATATTAAAAACTGACACTTACCATTATCGCACAACGCCTTGTGAAGCTCGTACCTCCGGATGTGTGCAACACGTCCTGTGACTGTCGACTGACATAGCCTCTTACAAGCCTTTTCTACACACATCGTAATTAGTACAAACACAATTAGATTGGTTAATCAAAACTAAATGAAAGTAAATTAATCTATATGAATACCTTCCCCTCCGGTGTACTCCAAAAATGACAAAGGAATTCCCAATCTGAATGCACGACTTCTTTCGGGACAACTCTTGTATTCTCAGCCATTTTCCGGTTCTCGTCGTAGTATGCAGCCTTCAGTTCAACCTTATAATCTCTCTACTTCTTGTACGTAGATTTGTTTACCCAATTGGCATCATGAACTGCCGGGTAATCAAATTGGCACTGTATATAAACAAGAGTCAAGGTTAATGCAATAATTAAGAATAATGATAGAAATAAATGCAGCGTGAGACTGTTCAAGCAAACTAGAATGGTGAAAAAAGGTTTAGTAATGTTACACCCACTACCAATTTCACTACATTTTTCTTCATTACCTTAGGTGGCACACTCTAATAAGTGGGGAAAGAGATAGTAGGTAGGGGAACTCTCCAATAGGAATGTGCCACCTAAGGTAATGAACAAAATGGTAGTGAGATTGGTAGTGAGATTGGTAGTGGATGAAGCATTACTCAAAGAAGTGCAAGTGACAAGATAAATAAGATTCAAGCTTCACAATCACAGAGGTGCATTAATATCATAAACTGAAATGAATTAAAAGAAAAGAAAATTGAAACTGATTATCGTAATGAAAAAAGATATGTTGCATTGTTTATTTATTTATCATAAGAACACAACCTGATTATCGTAAGGACACTTTCTGATCACTTCCTGATAACTTCCTGATTATCATAAGTAGGGCTGCAAAGGAATCGAGCTATTCGCGAGCTATTCGGCTCGTGCTCAGTCAATGCTTGATCAAAGCTCCGCTCGAACCGAGCTCGAGCTCAAAACTGAGCTCGTTTCATAAACGAGCCGAGCTCGAGCTTGAGTTTTTTTTTATAGGCTAAGCTCGCGAGCTATTCGGCTCGAATACAGTCAAAGCTCGGCTCGAACCGAACTCGAGCCGAGCTCGAGCTCAAAACTGAGCTCGTTTCGTAAACGAGCCGAGCTCAAGCCTGAAGGTATTCGGCTCGGCTCGGCTCGGCTCGGCTCGATTGCAACCCTAATCATAAGGACACTTCCTGATCATTTCTGGAAAAGATAATCATCTAATTATAATTAGATGGATATATTAATCACACTCTGTAATAAAATCACTAAAGCCTAACAGTATAGACTCCCACATCATATCATTCTTTCTCCTTTCATGATGGACCATAATCCAAGTGGTAACCAAGTTACAGTTCACTTTACGACATTATACTGGCAACCCTTAACACAGACTACTCACTTGTGTTGCACCTTCTATATGTCAGAGATTATGAGAGACAATAACAATGAAATTAGGATTAGGTTTAATATCTCACTGACTTAAGATATTATACCCTGCTTATCATAATTGGAATATCGCAAGGGCACTACCTCTAGACCAGTATATATGGGAACAAACTGGGTTTATGTAATGCCCCGGATCCCCATTACCAAACATCCGTGACACCACTAGAATCTCTGCCTTCAAATGCTTCTCAATACAGTAAATAACACAAACATTTTAAAACTTTAATTGCTAAACAAGATCATCACATCAATAATTACAACCCTTATCTTATTCTTGAACAAGGAATACAAATTACATAAACTTATTACAACTATTTACAAAAATATCCAGATTCCACTTATGAAGTTATCAGCTGTCCTCCAGAGTGATGATCGACTGGTCACCGCCGAACTTCGCTAAGTGGTCCTGCTGCTTTCCTCAGATGCACCTCGTATCTCGAATCTTTTGCTGCACTACTCTGATATTCCGGCATCTACTCGAATAGTAGGCATGTACACTGCCCTTCTATTTAGATGCCCTGATGGTCTTGGGTTCTCCTGCACTTGCGACCCGATGTCCAGGTACCTAAAAGTGGGATACGTCGTAATCCTACTAACGCAATGCTGATAAGAAAACAGCGATCTCCAACTAGCAGTCACAATTTTTTCTTAAATGGAAAGGAAACGTGCATCCTAACTTCCTAGTGTCTGTGCATGACATGACCTGAAGTCTAATGCAAAATACAGAGTACATAACAGATGCACTTAATCTAATGTCAGCAAGACTTTGGACACACATGCATCCCATACTACATATGCCCCAGATCAAGCCGTTTATCCAGTTTTAGGAATTCGAACCCTCGCAATGCAATGCATTCTATTATTGTAAACTTCCTGTTCCTGATAGTACAACATGATTGGGGAGGTATATAAAAAGAAATAACTCAGGGAGCTACCCCGTTACCACCAATAATTGTTACATCAGACCATCCTCAAAAGTCGTGACGAATTTATCCATTGCGAAGAAGATCCATTATGATCCGTTTATGTCCACCAATATAGAACATGACGGCCTCGAATGTCTAAAAAACCACCTATCCGCCAGAAAATCCCATCCCGTTCTTACCATGGTGCTTCAAGAATCAACAGTGCAAGATACACATAGCAGCACGTATCCCTAATGACAAGAAGAGACAATCCCTAGTTATCACAACCTAGTGCTAATTCTCAAAACGAGTCGGATTATAGGGAATCACCCATAACCCCAATTCGGTCTTCAGGTGAAAAAATAAGGAAAAACATAATCAATGCAGTTTACTGAAAACATGGTAGCACTCAAATCATACATGGTGTTGCATCCAACAATGCTGAGCCTAACAGGTCTGTCAAAATAATAATAATCATGGGAATCACACTCACTGATTTCCAATACCGTCACAGGTTATCAACCATAACCCTGGCCCATGACTCTGACCTACTAGTCCAATGGCGCCCAAAGGATGCAATATAATTTGAATGAAGGTAAGCACACACAAACCCACCAATTTCTAACCCTTGACAGACTCAGACATCGAGACACCAAACACCAATTGACCATGGCTATCTCCCAACTCACTCATGTCCACCATGAGTACTAAGTACAGGAACTTGTCCAAGTTCCAGATAAAATGCTAAAAATATCTTTTAAAACTCAATAGCTCATGATCACCACACTGCAGTATGCAGAGGATTACTCATCAATCGTCCAATAAAAGTAGTTCAAGAAATAGCAGTAGCTGTGACTTAGGCCACACTCTTCGGAATCCCATAAAATCAGGCTTTTTAGAAGGGTAAGAGACTCTACTGCAATATCCTAGTTGATAACTTTCTCAAATTCCATATAGACCTCCGTTCCCTGAGTTAATACAACCTGAAGTCAAGACAGTAGGTTGCTGATCTTGGAACATCCATAACTTCCTATATACAACTCGGAATCTCTTGATATTACCCATTCTGGAAAGCTAAGACCCTAGGCTAGAACTCTCCAGTTAATCATTTTCTCAAATTCAATCATCTTGATACTATAAAAATCTCATTTACTCTCAGCTGTACATCTCTTCATGCACTTGCTGCACTTCTCCAATAGCATAAAAGTTTGCTCACTCATCGGAATAACTCGATTCTGGATCCTATGGAAAGGTGGGAATGTCTATTACAACTTCCTAGTAGAACACATCCTCAGATTCCATCACTAAAGTTCTCAAAAACACAAAATTCCATCAGGTGCACAAACAGGGAAGAATTTGTTCTTCTAGCAAATACTACCTTGACTAAGACTGGATCTGCCCCAGTCTTAGAAAAATCATAACTTTCGACCTACAAACTGGAATAACAAAATTCCACATGTTTTGGAAAGATATGACTTCCTAGTACAAATCTCTAGTTGATCACTCTTCCAGATTCTTAACACACAACTCCATAATTATACATCTTTACAGACTAGTCAATCTGAACTAGTCCAAGCCTGGTCCAATTTGAAATTCCATAACAAATCAACCTTACGTCCAAAGCTTATGAAATTTGAGATTATTAAACTAAACATATATCATTCCATTGTGTCCAAAATTTGCATCTATATTCATCTTACACAAAGAGTTATGACCCTTCAAACATAGCATAAATTTCAGCTGCATCTTCAAACAAGGTACATACCACTATATACGATTTATTTTTGAAAGTTGATCAAATTTCATCTAAAAATTCTAAAATTTGAGAATCATTAAATAGACTCATGCCACAAGCTACTGCAAAAGTTTCATAGCAATATCATACACACACATGTTGTTATGGCCATATGAACTTCATTCTAAAAACAGCCAGCTTCAGTTCTAACATACAGACCAGTAGTAGCCTACAAATTTTTTGAGGCATCAAATGATCTTAGAGAATTATGAAATTTAAGACTATAGTTTTAGACACATACTAGAGTATCCACAAAAGGTTTCAGCTCAAAATACCCTGCCAATTTTGATTTATGACTTCGGAAAGTCATAGCAATTCTCACAAAGTCAGCAGTTTTTTGACTGCTTTCTGTCCGAAATTGGACTGAGTGTTTGGGCTACTAAATAGCTTCCAAATATTATGAGAAATTCATGGGAGCTATAGATACATAGCACAACAAGCCCTAAAAATTTGAGTAACAAATTCCCAACCATTTGAGAGCTAGAAATTCTCAAACTCACATACTTATACATACTCTTTAACAATATTCATGAAAAGAGATATTCTACCATACCAAATATTTTCTTTCTTTCTTAGCATGTCAATAACTCATGCATGATAACCAAGCTTCTCTTATCTTCTATTACATGCTAAAATTACATATACATATAAAAAAAACTAATCTTTAGAGTTTAGAGAATCACCCACCTTTTGCAAGAAGACTCCTTCCTCCTTGTAGCTTTGCTTGCTCCTTTGCTCCTTGCTTTGTAAAGCTCCACAACTCTTCCTCCTTCTCTACTACTCTTACAAAAAATCTCTCTTTTAATCTCCTTCTTTACTTCAAAGATTCCACCTTTCAACTCTTCTCTATTTTTTTTTGAAACAAACAAACAAGAAGATAAAGAGAATGAGAAGTGAAGAGAGTGGGATATTTATAGAATGGAGTGCTAGGGTTTGTGGAAGTGTGTGGATGAGATGAAGCCAACACACACAAGTAGAAGCTTCTTGGAAGTTTCTCATTTTTCAAAAGTCAACCCACATGGTGAATTGTTTCCACCATTGGATCTTCATCAAGATCCAAGCTATGATCACATGATGCTAGGGTTCCTAACCCTAGGTTAGGTCAAGGAACCCTAGGTCACCATACCCTAACCCTAACCCTATTGCATAAATAGGCATGGTTATTCAATCCAATAATCATGCACCAAAACAATTCGAGCACTAACTTGGTTTTAAATATAACCTGGTTTTAAATATAACCAGTATATATCTTGGTTTTAAATATAACCAGTATATATATATATATATATATATATATATATATATATATATATATATATATATATATATATATATATATATATATATATATATATATATAATCTAAATTATTATTTTCTCCCGAAAATTGTCTGGTCAAAACAATTGGGACAAACCCAAAGTTTAATCGAGAAGATATCCCGAGTCTATCTCATCGGTGTTCAGAACAGCTCATACATCTGAAATCTCTCACTTAAAACTGATGATTATTAGAAAAATATGTAATCGTGTGCAATACTCAGACGTGCACGGATTACAATGCAAAAATAGCTATATGCTATTTTAGGGGGGTATTACAGTTTAGGGTACTAGACTTTAAGCCCCAGTCAACCCGGTTCAATAATTAACACATAACACGTGCAAATCACGTGTTGCCCCATAGTTAATTATACACAATAATAATCTATTATATTAAGAATATACCTATATATCCAACAATCTCCTCCTATATTTTCAATATATTAAGAGAAGCCCTGTTATATCAATGGATCACAAAATAATATAGTTCATAGACTAAATAAATTATAACTCGAATAGTTCAAATGAGACTAAACAAAAATAATCAAATAGTTCAAAGACCATATCAGAACAGAATAGTTCACAATAACTAAACCAACTGGAGAAATCTGTCATAGTCTCAAAACAACTAAAGCAAGTAAACTTCAAGAACAAAATAAGAGTTTTAAACCCAATGAACACAAGAGTCTTAAACTCAAAGGATTACAAGAGTCTTAAACTCAAAGGAAGTTTTACCAAGCAAGTGACTAATTTATTTTTGAGAGAAATAAATTGAAACTCTATCCTTACAAATGCTTTATGTTTACTACTCCATTTTGAGTAAATCATTATTTTGAAATCTATATCGATAAATTCAACTCCTTCATCTTTGCTAGCATGTTGCAAACAAGAATATCAAGAGACACATCTCTAAGAATTCTAACGAATTTCATAAAGTAACTAGTTCCACAAAAGAACTTAGTACAATTCATAATTAGCTTAGCAAAATTATAGCGCAAACATCACAATCAAGTTTCTTTAACAAAATAAAGAACAAGAACTATTATAGTTTCTACACAAGAACTATATTATGTTTCATATTGAAATGATAGAATAGTCAAATCAATTATGGTTAATTCTGAATCATCAAAATTGGAATGAAACATAAATCTATAAAAGAGATATACCATCAAAATTGGAATGATATCATGACATTCTAAACATCGGAAACACTTCAAAAAAATTTCAAACTTTCTTTTGAAATAATAAGATGATTCTAAGTAAATTATGAAAATATATAGCATCATCAAAATTGGAATGAAATTATATATTAACAAAATTTACATAGAATAGTTTCAAATAATCTAAAGTGTGCCAACTGCCTAAGATTGACGCTTAAGTTTGAACTTCTCTATGACTCTAATTAGATTCTAATTTTCAAAACAACTATGATGTTAAAACTTTTGACTCAATAATTTTTAACACAATTTCCCCCACAGTTTTGATCATTAGATCACTTTCAAGTCTCTTAGCAAGAGCATTAGTCATATTTTATCTTAATTTGCACTTTATTTATGAGAAAGTTCAACTAGGCATCTTTCAACCGTAATATACTCCACTGACTATTATAGAATGAGTTATGAGCTACAGTGCATTGTAGCTTAATAATCGACGAACAGAATTAGAGAGTTACTTAAACTTCTTAAACTAGCAACCAGTTCTTCAATCCACTCAGCCTCTTTCCCTGTAGAGGATAACACATAAAGGTCTGAATTCATGAATGATAGCACAGTGTCTATTTGCCTTTTAATTTTCATAACATTTATGTTCCTCCTAGTGTAAACACATTTTCACTAGTTATCGACTTTCACTAAATTTTGAGCATTATAATGCATCAGATCATCCATTCATTCCTGAAGGATGACTAGATTAGCTCAAAGCAAACTCTTGAGTACCTTTCAAGTAACTCATTAGCCTCTTAGGGCTCTCCAATGTGTATTAATAAGACTAATACTGAATTTGCATATCATACTTACCTCAAAGGCTATGTCTGTTAGTGCAGATCTTTGTATATATGAGACTTCCAATAAGTTTAGAATGATCAAACTGTCTCATAGTTGCACCATCATTAGGTGTCACCTTTTTCATAATCATAAAGTGTTTCAAAACATATTTTTTCAAAACACATTTTCAGTCACTATATCCCCACTTTGGAACACATTATGGATTTGATGAGTTTGACTAAGGGTTATCCCTTGCCAACCGAAACTCACTCTTATACCTAATATGGTGTCCACAACACCTAGGTGTCAAATCTTTGGATAGCACAATTTTAACTTCTTTTGTAATAGAGAGGTCACTTCCAATTAACAAGCATGTCAATAATATACAAATAAATGAGGGCAATTATATTTGACTCATCACAAAATTAAAGATATTTATCTGAATTACTTGATTCAAATCTTTGCTCTTTAAAAGTCTGTCAAACTATTTGTGCCTCAAGTTTAACACATGTTTTAAAACAAATAATGATTTTACCAATTTGTAAATCTAGTTCACTAAGCATATTAGTGCAAACTTTTCAGTACAAAAGTGTTTAGTACAAAATTTTTCAATACAAAACATCAAGTACAAAACTGTTTAAACATCTTTCATGAATAACAAAATTTTTAATAGATGTAAGAGCAAGAAGAACACTTATTGAAGCAATATGACAGACATGTAAGTACACTTCAAACAAATCTTCCTCACTTGTCTCAATCAATCCTTTAGCTGCTAAAATTGCATTAAAATTGCTACTGAAAATTTCAAAATTTAAGTTTCTTCTACAAAACCCCACTTACTTACGATAGTTTTAGCCCATTTCGGAAAATCAACTAAATTGAAGTATTATTGTATAACAACAAATTCATTTCATTATCTACTAAAGACTCTTCTTGGCTCATTTGCTATTAAAGTTTTAAGTGTCAGTAAGGCTGGTTCTTGATTCCAACTGTGAATCATTTACCGTGTCTGTAGGACTAGATAATTTCATACATTAATCTTTGATGAACACATCCTCAAATAACTCTGTAAGTCTAGATTCTTCTCAGACAAATTAGATAGATTCAATATCTGTCCATAGAACTACATTCTGCACTTTCTAAGCACATACAAATATTTGTTATAGGTCCTACTTTAGGTCTTCTAGGATCATGTACTCTAACAAATGTACCGCACCATACGTTTTCACTTTAACAAAATTATTTGTGTTTCTATCCCATAGTCTACAGGTGTAAATAATTTAGAGTGTAGTAACATATTAGGAATATGATTAACAATACAATATCACCCATAATTACACAAAGTCAAACAACAATCAATAATATAGAATTCAACATCTTACTAAGTGTTTCATTCTAACTTTTATCAATACCGTTTTGACTGTAGTAAATAGAGTGCACTAGAGATTATGTCGAATGTAAACTTCTCTAAAATTGTTAAAACATATTCTCCACCTTTATCAAATCTGAAATATTTTGATCTTAGCATTTAACTAAATTTTGTAATTCATCAAAGTAGCGAGTGCTACATCCTTTATAAATATATGACAACTATTCAATAATCATCTCCAGGAGTAACTAAATACTTCTGACCAATCATTATCTCATCTAGTCACAAAGCTACTGAGACCACAAATATCTGAATGTATTGACTTAAGAAATTGTGTATTCCTAGAGACCTTACTAAACGGCTTTCTAGTGATTATAATCTGAACACAAATTTCACAATTGTCATATTTAATGAGGTGTCTTATAGCAGAGTTATGAGTTTTAACAAGAACACACAATTTATATATAGTTCACATGTCCTAGCCTATTATGCCATTTTCAAGGACTACACAAATTAGAACTACTATTGTCAATTGCTTCATTTGTTAAACTCAACTTACATATGTCATTAATTATTCAAGCACATTATAAACTATTAATAATATGAGTTAATACAAAATTACTGTACTACATTTTACAGAATAATTTGCTTTCTCTTATGGTTTTAACAATGTCCATATGCTCAACCACATACAGCGAAGACACTACAACAAAAACTGTATTTAGCAGCATTTATACACTGGCATTTGTAGGAAACGCCGGAGTATGAATGTGTTATTTCGTGGAAACCCCTAAAACGTTAACATACACTGGCGCTTATTAAAAGCGCCGGGCTATTATGCTATAGGCCGGCGTTTATTAAACAAACGCCGGCCATTCTAGGAGATTTTTTTTACCCCCACCGCCTTCTGTTTCCCCATTCCCCTTTGTTATTTCTATCTCTCTCCAACGGAATCCGTTGCCGTCGTCCAACATACGCCGTCGTCTCCTCCGCCGTGGTCCCACCGTCGTCTCCTCCACCGTCGCCACCTACGTTTCCCTCCCGCCGCTGTTCGCTCTCATCTCCGTCGCCGCTCCTCGATCGTTAAGGTATGAATTAATTCGTTTATTTCTGTTTATCTGCTCAGTGATTGATTTCGATTGCGCGTCGTATTTGGTAGATTTGATTTGATTGGGGATTAAGATTAGGATTAGGATTAGGATTTTGATTTGATCGGATTGGGGCTGGTTAGTTTGATGTGGAAGTGGTTCTTAATTTCTTTCCATAATGACATTTTGATCTGGGTATTTTAATCCAAGAAAATCTCCTCATAAAACCCACAAAAATTAATAATTTTAATCCAGCCCACCCATTGTTCTTTCCACAATGAAATTTCGATTGAACCCATCATTTATTTTGATTGGTTTGATGGGTTGCTTCTCTTGCTTTGATTCAAGTGAGGGAGAGCAGTTGAATCCTGATAGTAATGGGAAGAATAGGGAGAGTGTTGGTAGGAGAGAAGAGCAGGTCATGGTTCCTCCTAGAGTTGATAGATTGCATTTGGGTCAGCTTCTTTCTCTTTTAGTGTTACAAATTCTTAGTGGGTTTTTTTTTTTTTTTTGATGATCAGTTAAGCTAAACATTTTCTTTGGATGAATTACCAAGGCAGAAATAGAACGTTTCGAGAAGAAACAATACACTTCAGATCAAAATAGTATGTTATGATGGAAACAGTTGCTACTTCTCGTTGGGAAAAACCAGGCCATTGAAGGACTTGATTCCCTTATAAAGTCTCACTCTGAAGCTCTTAAAGAAAGCCGGTAACCTCTTTTATTCAAATATTACAATTGATTGTTGAGTTTAGATATTGTAAGAACAATAATTTGGTAGTTGCAGGCCACCTTTAATACTTGAGAATTTTAGAAAGTTGCGGGGAAATTATCTTTTTCGTTGCAAGATACATTACTTGTATGAATTGCTGATTTCACATTTGACCTTTCCCATTTAAAAGTATGGTTAATGGATAATTATACATTGAGTTATTTATATTTGAACTGACATTAGATCTATATTTGTTTGAATTTTGGTTAGGGACACGCTGGAAAAATTGTCAGAGTGTGGTCATAAGCAACATGAGGAACTACTTGGGCAGAAAAAACAAATGCAAAAGGCACATAACCATTTATACCGTACTTCGCAGGCTATATTCGAAGCTCAGGTATGCAAGCGTTAAAACTCGCTTCTGCTTTGCAATTTTGTTTTTCTTTTATATATTATTTTTCAAGGCAATTTCAGGATGGAAAGTTTATTGCATTCCAATTTTCTTATTGTAGAGAGAGTTTGAATTGGAACAGTCAGATATCTTCACTATGCTGGAAAAGCTTTTTGCATTGTACAAGGCTATCTTGGATGAATCTCGATTTATCAAAGCATTTTTCTTCTATGCATGTGTTATCATTCTTCTCTATATGCTTACAAGTGCAAATCAGACTTTTGGCATCAGGGCTCTATTATTCTTAGGTAAGCATACATCGACAGTTAATACATCGACAATAAATTTAACTACTTGTTTGAATAAGGATTCATTGAATGTGAGTATAAATAAATTTGGATATAAGAGAGTTAGAAATGTGGAAGAGAAGTAGAAATAAAGAGAGGAAAGTTGAATAATTGGTGTTGCAACACCAGTGAGAGTGTGAGCGCGCGGTTGTGAGAAACTACTCAGTAGTTATTTCTTATTGTTGTAATATTTTATAAGAAAATTTAATACAAGCGCCCAATCTCCAATTTGTTTTCCATTTATCCCACCAAAATCTCTACTCTGGACACCTATTGATATTCTGGTTCTTTCAGTTTTATATATGTAGTTGAATGTTGTTTGATTCTCTTTGTGGGCAAGTTGACATAATTATTAATTACTCTTCTCCAAAATAATTATAAATTATTTCTTGTTTCTTAACTATAACTTTAAATAAAACTGTTATGAAAAGAATATAGAGGCTCTTTGAGGATAGGGCATTCTCTATATGAATAAACTGAACTAAAAGTGTCCTGTTAACTACAAGTTTTCAGACTACCAGCTTGTATCATTTTATTAAGGCAGAGAAAGTTCTTCATTATAAACCATAAGTACTGTTAATCACTTAGTAGTTTAGTCCTAAGTGTGTTCTTTCTTGCATGTTTCTGTAATAAGCTAGTTGTATGTTAGCCAGGTCAAGCTACTAGAAAGTCTATTTTCTTCAACTAGTCCATGTAGTATTTAGAGTCTGGTTGGTACTGGGTAACCTCATTAGTCTTGGCAATGGATACCTGTGCCGCACGGATCCCTATCGTGTCACACGGGTGTCAGACACTAATGCCAAACATCGAATCTGACAAGACACTTGATATTTTAGGGTAGTTTCCAAAATCTTCTTTGTGTCGGGGTTTTGTGTCGCACCGTGTCTATGTCGGCATGTCGTGTCACACCTTGTCCGTGTCATTTTCTTAGATAGAAACTCTTAGATTTGTGATGATCTGAAACACCATTTATATTATAATGGATTAACAATTTGAAGAAGTTTTTTTTTTTAGTCTAACTAGTGTCAACTTGAATATGGTTCTCTTATTCAAGTTCTCTTATTCCCAAATCTCATACTGGAAGCTGTCTCTATTTATTCAATATGTTGGCTGATTAATTTTCTATCTATAAATGTTTAGAACTCTCATTATATCATAATCTCAGGTGTAACTGACAGAATTGATTAAATTAACTCACATTAGAAAATTACTTGTTGGAGGTTGAGAACTGGTTGATGATCTTAATTGGTAATGATTTATTGATTTCATCGTTAAAATTTAAGATGATGACATGTGAGATCATCGAAAGTATAATTAGTATATCTCAAAAAAAAAAAAAGGTATAATTAGTACTATGGAATTATGGGAATTGCATGATTTAATTTATGAATCTGGTATTTATTTCCCTATTGATGAAGATTTAAAGTGTAGACTAGTAATTAATGCTGCTGCAAATCTGAATTTAGAAACTTATTTCTTATTTTCAATGGAAGAGGGACAATGTGTATGTTTCTTATTGCATGTAGAAGCTGGACCATCAATGTTTTCAATAGAATTTTTTAATCTGCTATCAATCAAACTTAACTTATGGAAAGGTTGAATTTGAGTGCAATTTAAGTATTTCTCGTTTCACGTGCTAACTGATTTTATTTTTGGGTGAAAAAATCTGAATTTTTTTTTTAAAATAATTTTTTTTTGGAAAATAATTTTTTTTTTAAAAAAAGGTTTACCTTCCCCGACGTTTTTCAAAACGCCGGGGAATATTTTACCCCCAAAAAAAATTTTTAAAAAAAATTTTATATATATATATATATATATATATATATATATATATACAACGGCGTTTTCTACACGCTGGGGTATATTACCCCAACACCGGCGTTTTCAAAAGCGCCGGTGTAGGCGGCCAAACAATCCCCGGCACGCACTCCACCAGCGCTTGTTGTGGCGCTTTTCCAAACGCCGGTAGGTTATTCACCTGCGTTTATAAACGCCGGTGAAGACCTTTTGTTTTGTAGTGAGAGTTCTTTCCTTTATTCGTTCATCATCATGTTCATAATGCTAAATGAGATAATGTGAATATTTTATAACTCATCTTTGCACACACAGTACAATGAAAGAGAAAGAACAAAACTTAACTAATGGAGTCATATCTTGTATTACGAGATGCTCTCACCTAAGTTACAGACATTTATTATAGATCTTATACATCAATCTTTTTTAGAGAAGCAAATATACAATCTCACACAAAACTGTAAATGATGAATTTAGCTAATATCTCTATACACATAGTATTACAATGCACACTAAACAATTTTAAACATGCTAGTTTCAAAATGAGAATAATTATGATCTAAATTTCCCAATTATGTGATCAAATGCACAAAACATTAACACGTTCATCACATGAAAATGCTAAGAAAGATTAGAGTAGATCATACTGACACTTCAGGTTAGAAGTGTTTTCCAAATTCGATGGAGAAGCCTGCGTAGTGCTGACTTATCCTACCGTGATGCAAATCCATCGTCTCCAATACACACAATTTGTAAGTAACTTTGAAGTTCCTACATTCATCAAATTGTTAAAGATTAGACAATTAAACGAATTATTAGCACTATCTAATTCACAATAATTTAATTGGAGATTCAATTTTATAGTCAAAGCCTATAATGTATCAAAATAAATATTTGATCCTTAGCACATAGCCAAAACAGTTATTCAAACTTGTATTTAAATAAACAATGGTTAACACGGTTTTGAACTTTAACACTTGGAAACAACAAATAATAAGATGTATATGCAGGTAAGGAACTTATTTTTAATTTAGATTTGATCCAGTCCAAGCACAGTTGGATCTAGTCAAAACAACATCCTCCAAAAAAATTATCCACATCTCGTATTGTGCTTCTTCTTCAAATTGTTAAATTCAGAAATATCGAACGTCTCTAGTTTCGAAATCGTGTATGCTCAATTCAGTTTTTCCATCTTAAGGAATAAACAGTAAATTCCAAAATCTAGAGGGCCTTTTCTGAATAATTAATACTAGCGTAATTATAGTAAAATGAAGGGTTTTTCTGTAAAAACTGTGTAATAAACAATCACCACAGAAAATAATATTCAAGAATAAGCACAAATCTTAAAGTTTATAGTGAACCGTATCTTGATAAAGATCAAGTGCTATGAGAGTTCAGGTCGGATTCCGGGTTGTGGGTGGTAAAACAGTTTGAATCCACAACAATAAAACAAAAGCAAGCAGCCAACACTCCAATTCCAAACACCGGATCTAATCCCCATACCAAGTCCAAGCATCATACACATCAGGTCACCAACAAATAGCAAGCAACACGTGTCTTGGAACAAATTGGATCTGGATCAAGTTCAACGCCCGAACACCAAACAAGAAAATTACCCAATGAAAAAATTGGAACTCATCTGATCCCAAATCCAAACACAAAACAGCAGATCCACCTACAAAAAATGGGGAAAAGTCAAAGAGAGGATCTGATCTCTTCCCCCACACAAGAAACACCGAAACAGTCCAATCATCAAATCGGATCTGACTGATCCCTTTCCTTCTCTCTGTTGGTGCTCGAGAAGAGGGAGAAGAAATTCGCGACCGGTGTGGTGGCTGGTTATGGCGACATAGCGGCTTGCGGCGACACTGGTGTCAGGGGCGGCGACGGTGGCCAGCAACGGCGACGCCCAGCAGCGGCGGCTGCGGATTCCGACGAACGGGCACTTCGACTACAACGGTTAGATTTTGCAGATCTCTATCTTAATCTCAAAATTAATTATATAATATCTTAAGATTTTTAGATATTATGAGAGACAATAACAATGAAATTAGGGGTAGGTTCAATATCCAACTGACTTAAGATATTTTACCTTGCTTATCATAATTGGAATATCGCAAGGGCACTACCTCTAGACCAGTATATATGGGATCAAACTGGGTTTAGGATACTGGGCTTTTAGCCCCAGTCAATACGGTCCAACAATTAACAGATAACACGTGCAAAGCACGTGTTGCCCCATAGAACATTATACACAATAATATTCTATTATATTAAGAATATACCTATATAACCAACACTATAGATGTTTAATTTTGCCATTTACTTAGATATTTAAAATGAACTAATTAAATATTACCTTAAGAACTTCAAGGCTCTAGCCCGTGTTGCAGCTGGAATCTTTTTCCATCGATTATAAGAAACACGAAGGTAATCGGATTCCTAGCAATTAAGCCTATGAATGATGCGAAAGTTACGACATTTTTACCCACAGGCTGATTATCCTCGCTCACCTCCACGAGGATTCTTTGGCCCTCCGGTAGCTTCCAAACATCAATCATCTTCGTAGCTCCCAGGGTCTTTTTAGGGGGCTGGATGCGCCCTTCACCCGCCTCTACTTGACTATCCCAATCGTTGAGAGGCTCCACATCCCTATGATGATGCTCCTTATTCCTTCGCGGCATAATTCACATTTGTTTACAAAAACAGACACATTAATATTCAGGTGGGTTTTAGCCAAGAAAGGCTTTTCATTGCATTGTATAGTTACTTGTGAGAATCCTGTAAAGAATTATAGGTGTGTATCACTAATAGTCCATGAGTTCACGAAATTTATTACTGTAAGGTTTAAATGTGTAGATTCTAATTAAGAACTTGTCAGTTTATAAGTAGAAACTTCAATTTACTTCATAAGCACATATATGATAACTATATGGGTTGCTATACTAAGTCATGCTGAACTAAATATTTCTCATGATAAGTGTGAAGTGTATCCCTAACAATGAATATCTCTTTTCAGTATTAAACTTAAGTCACTATACAAGGCTGAAAATGTTTATATTGTAATAAATAACTTCCGGTTACTAGGGGATTTTTCATTTATACTTCATAAGTTCATATCCATGTTATGGGCTGAACTGTATATTATTTCTTTAAATATGGAAAAAAAATCTCAAGTCTCCATCATTACAGATTTAAAAAAAAGGTCAAAACCTTCCAAAAGTAAGTAATATTTTGTAAATCACCCTAGGAGGTAAATGGGGTTATTGTGCGGAATTAAAAATAAACAAAAATAAAGTGCAGAGTAAATAAAAGAGTTAAGAAGAGCAAACGCAGATAGCACAAGTGACGCAGCGATGTAACGTGGTTCGACCTCCAGGTCTACGTTCACACCTCCTACTTGTAGCAATTCTCCGCCACAAGCGTTCCACTATACTCAAAATCCTTGTACAGTGATTCTCGGATTCAGACCGAGTATAACCCCTGTTTTCGCAAATACGTATTTCTGTGTATTTTCGGATTTTTGACTTTTTTTGTAAATTATTTTTCCGCCCAAACTCTTTTTGTTAAAATTAGTTTTTTTCGATTTCCTATTAAAGTCTATTTATGATCAATAGTTTTAATTGTAGCTATTTTTCCAATGAATTTTTATATTGTAATACTAACCCTTGTTTTTGCTATTGTTATTTTTACTACTATTAGTATTATTATTTTCATTGTTATTACCTTTTGATTTTATATTAAAATCCTATTTTTATTTATATATTTTTCATACCTCTTATTGGTTTTCAAAACCCAAAATAATAAAACCCCATTCTTTCTTATTGGACCCAATATAAAACCCTATTGGAGCTTGAACCCTATAACCCAATAAAAAACCCCAACCCAATAACCCTAATACCCAATGCCTTAGAACCCATTACCCGTTTTCCCTAAAACCTACCCGAAACCAATCTGCACCCTAACACCTAACCCTAACCCTATTATTCAACCCCACCCCCCCACCCCCGCCGTCACACCTAACCCTAAACCCTATTCCCTCCAATATATATATCTACCCTGCATAATTCTCCCATGTTCTCCTACCTCTCTAACCCTATGCCGCCTACCTCTCCCTTACCCATCCTGCTTCTCTCCTATCTTCCCCCCTCTGCCTGCTCACACCGCCCAGCACCCTCGTGCCTCCCTGGTCACGATCCCCTCTCCACGCTAGTCGCAGCAACCAGTGCTCACCCCTGTGCCCCTCCGACTGCGCCGCCCTCCTGCTGGACTGCCAAACCCTGACAGCCCCTCCTGCTGTGTTGCCTCCGCCCGAGAACCGCACCCTGTCACCTCGTGACCCTGACGCTCCGTCTACCCTGCCTCCTCTTCCTTGTCACGACCAGCAGCGGCAGCCGCCTATGCTCCTCCGCCCTTTCCTCCTCCCCTCGGCGACGCCAGCAGCAGCGACTGCAGCGTCTGTTCCCCGCCGATGTCATGCTACCATTATGTCGTTCCGCCACCGCATCGCTCTCGCCGTCACCATAGTCGACAGTGCCCCATGGCCCTGTCATCGAAGCCAAGCCAGAGCCAAGCTTTTGGCTATTTGTTTGGGTTTTGATCATGTTGGATCCTGGCCGTCCGATCACCGTGATCATCATGATCATCTTGTCCCCTTGATTTTGATCCTGGTCATTCGATTGTTGTTGATCATCATCATCATCATCAAGCAGTTTCTAGCGGTCTGATCTGATCTGATCTTGATCATCATCCGATCTGATCATCGCTCTTGGATATAGCCATTGGATCTCTTGATCTTCATCATCTTGATCATCCTCTTGGTCATCAAGATCTGTGCTTTGGGTCGTGATTTCGGTTGTGATCGTTGTCGTGGTTCGTTGGGTTCGTGTGTTCGTTGCTCGTGTGCTCGTGTTCTTGTTCGTTCGTTATGTGTGCCGGGTCCGTTCCCGTTATTCTTGTTCTTGCTCCGTTCCCATCGTCATCTCTCAGGCAAGTAACTTGTATTCTTTTCTTTGTATAATACAAGTACTAAATACCTCCTGTAGTGTAGTTGTGTTCTAGAGACAATTCTTGTGTAAAAACCTTATTGTATCTTGTCTCTATTATGTTGATCCGCCCGTAGTTGCCTCATTACACACATGACAGGAAATAACTTAAGGCTGACCATTTCTTGATGTATACATGCATGTTGTTCGTATGATATCGTGTGCATAGTTGTGTTAGTTGTGGTAAACTTATTGTAGACTTGCTAAATACCCTATACTATGTTTCTTGGACATCTAGTATACCCTATTTCACGTTTGGGTATGTTTTGGATGGGTTTCATATCAACTAGTTGATTTTGTGCATGAAGAATGTTACCCCGTTTTTGGGTTACCCCGTTTTTGTTCAGTAATTTAGACCCTATTAAGGTCAGTATATGAAAATATTTTGTGAATATAAATTATAGAGAATTATCTCTACTTTCCAGATTTTCTAACAGCTCTCAGTTTCGATTTATGAGTTTCGAGTTATGACTATTTTACTACAGATGTGTTTAAAATTTCAGATCCAGTTTTATATAAATTCTATATGGTAATTTATTTTTCTACTAATGCTAAAAATAATATTTTGATCCAATATTTTGCTGGTTACAACTAGACTTGATTTGGATTAACCTCTAACTATTATGGATTTAATTGATGACATTTACAAACTATTCTATACTTGCAAACAACTAGTATACTTGCAGAATTTTCATGCTGTTCAATAAAGATAGATAATTTCAACCTGATTCTATTTGCTTTCTATAAAAACTTTGTGAATATGAATTGTATCCTAATGTATCTATTTTATCACCCTTTTGAAGGATATAGTTTTCAATTTATATTTTGTTAGATATCGCTATTTTAGTACTGCAGTGCTTATGATTTTAGATTTACAAAACAACTGGTGCTAGTGTTATGAGTCGACTGGTCAGAGTTTGAATAAGGTCAGTTAGTTTTGTACTAGAACAGTCGACTGGTGCCTTATGGCGGTCGACTGGTACTTAACAGCTGAGCTTTTTCAATCTTGTTTCGATCTTTTTAAGTTTGAAAAATACGTAATTATTTTAAAGATAATGTGTGAGTGTGTGTGACAAGGCTTTTACAGAATTTCTAAGACTCAAAGAAAATAAAAAAGTTACAATTGTTACAAGACACTTAATACAATAAATTGAAGCATAGGTCTTGTCTTGAGTCTTGAGTCTTGAGATGGAGCTTTTAGCCTTTGTCTTTTTCTTGTAAGCTGACAACCTTGTATCTTTCTTGATCAATTAGCTATAAGAGCTTTGTTTGTACCTTTGCTTGATCAACTTGTTTTAAGAACCTTGTAAAGCTTGTTAGAACATTTTGCCTTTGTATATCCTGTAATATTTAAGAAGTAGAACAACAACTTTGCATTGTGTTGTAATCATCAAAATCAAGAATCAATATTCTTCCCATTTTTGATGATGACAACACAATAGCTTACAATAAAGGGAATAAATATTACACGTGCTCACATGCTCCCCTATCAAATGTACAACATGCATAGGTGTGAAAGCATGCACAAGTAAAAAAACATGTACAAAGATATGTATCACCACAACATAACACACAAAGAAATATAAAAATTGACAATATAAAAATTGGAGCTTATATTTTCTCCTCCTTTGTCATCAACAAAAATGGGAAAAAATAATCCTCACAAAAAAATAATACAGACAAAATGTCATTCATATAAAAAAATTAGGCTTAGTTCAAACGATTACTTAATAGATAGAAAATGCAACAATAAGTAGGAAAATACATAGAAAAAATATGAAAATAGTATCTCATCAATCTTCATCATCTTCATCTTGGTCATCAGGAGAGGAAGGATGAAATTGAGTGGTGAATAGGTGGGTAAGATGAGAAATATGTGACTCAAGAACATCTTGACGACCATGATATAATTGACAGCATGATAAATACTGCAAGGATTATCAAAATCTGCTCGAGGACGAGATGAACTAGAAGCAGAAGACCGACGAGCTGAAGTAGCTAATGGAACATGAGGGGAAGTCCTAGAAGTAGACCTAGGTGGAGAAGAAAAAAGCTTCATGCGTGCTAAACTTGCACGATCAAAAGACTCATAGTGCTTTATTACATTGGTCTCTTCATCGAGATCGACATCATAAGCACAGAAGACTCGAGTAAGAAGGGCACCAAATGGAAGAAATGAAGTATGAGCCTTATGAAGTCTAGAAAAGATGATACGACCCCAATTTAGATAATGAAACTTGACAGTCGACCGAACAATATTTGTAAGTCGACTTACCAGAAAGAAAAAAAATTCAAGAAACATCATGAAAACAACAAATCCCTAGTTCTCTTCTTAAGGTTATAAAGGTGTCTTCTTTAAGGTGTTTGATAAAAATGTTAGCTACTTGTTTATCAGTAGAAATAAAGTCTAAAGAAATATCTCCCTTTAAAATATGATCACGTAAAAAATGATGTCGAATATCAATATGCTTCGTACGTGAGTGTTGAACCGAATTTTTAGATAAGTTAATGGCACTGGTATTATCACACATTATTGAAGGTTTTTCAAATGAAATACTATAGTCTAATAGGGTTTGTTTCATCCACAAAATTGGGCACAAGTCAAACTTGCAGCGATATATTTAGCTTCTGTAGTAGATAGGGATACCGAATTTTGCTTCTTACTGCACCAAGAGACTAGTGAATATCCCAAATAGTGACATGTCCCACTTGTGCTCTTGCGGTCAGTTTTACTACCAGCAAAATCCGCATCACTATATGACAAAAGTTGAAAATTTTCGGTGCATAGATAAAATAGACCATAATCAGACGTGCCTTTAATATATCTTAAAATGCGTTTTACAGCTTTTAAGTGAGACTCTTTAGGACTTGACTGATATCTAGCACACAAACATACACTAAACATAATGTCCGGTCTACTAGCAGTTATATATAAGAGTGAGCCAATCATACCTCGATAGAGTTTTTGATCGACACTCTTACCTAATTCATCTTTGTCAAGGGTAGTGGTAGTAGCCATAGGTGTGGTCTTACTACTCGTGCTATCCATGTTAAACCGTTTGAGTAATTCCTTGGCATATTTTGCTGGATCAATGAATATGCCATTATGTGACTACTTAATTTGTAGTCCAAGAAAATAATTGAGTTCACCCATGTGACTCATCTCAAACTCATTTTTCATGGTGTTAGCAAACTCTTGACATAAATTACTATCAGTAGAACCGAAAATTATGTCATCAACATATATTTGTATGATTAAAATATCATTCTTAATTCTTCTAATAAACAAAGTAGTATATACTTTACCTATTTGAAAACCTGTTTTTAAAAGAAAAGTCTTCAATCGATCATACCAAGCATGAGGTGCTTGTTTAAGACCGCACAAAGCCTTTTTCAATTTAAAAATGTGGTTTGGGAATTGTTCATGTTCAAAACCTGGTGGTTGTTTAACATAAAAATCTTTCTTTATAAACCCATTAAGGAATGCAATTTTAACATCCATTTGAAAAAGTGTAAAATTCATAAAACACAACTGAGTACATGGCCCTATAGTGTAACGCCCCGAATTCCAAAAACAGCTGAATTCGAGATTTTCACAGGATCTTTACACTTCTTTCGTACAATTTTACAAGGAATTTAAAACTTTTATTTCAACAATGATTACATCAGAGTCTTTTACATCAATACGCAGCGGAATCAATAAAATACAACAATAATGAATGTACAATTGTTACAACTTTAACATTTAAGTAATCAACAACATCAATTCTCTTTATCTTCATGTAACTCCAAATCCTGCATATAAAACTGTGGGCGCGTCAGTTTCTTACAACTGACGAAATATTATACACGGCCATCCTCTCTATGCCGGAAACAGTATAACAATTCTTAAATACTTTAGCAAACACAAACTTGATCACAAACAGAGCTACAAAGGGACTATCCTGCTGATGTCGTGTTGTGCGGTGCACTTAGTCCTTAATGCAGATATTTATATTACATGACACTAATGCGCACTTGTTCGGATTCTATGCATCCCATACTACATAGGTCCGAGGGCAAGCCCTTAATCGTTCTGCATCTTGTAGGGTTCAATCCCTCGTTATGACTTAATCTACTACTGTAACTACGGTAAGTATCCTAGATGTTCTATGAGTACGAGCTCATGTACAGAAAACCTGGAGGGGAATCCCACGTCATGTCACGATGCATCGTGAAGAACCTATGGACAATTCAGCCTCCTTCATGGCACATGACACCACCCGCAGTCACCAAACATCCCATGAGCGTCGCCACCGGGACGGTACTCTGGAGCAGTATTCACGTCATGTCACGACGCATCGTGAAGAACCTGTGAATACTCTCACGCCGCCAATCTAATGGCCCTCATACTTATGTTTTTTCTCCTACTTTCATCACATCTCCACTATGTATCTATCTGTAATTTCGGTAAGTATCATAGATGTTCTATGATTACAAGCACGTGTACAGAAAATATTGAGGGGAATCCCACGTCATGTCACGACGCATCGTGAAGAACCTATGGACAATTCAGCCTCCTTCATGGCACACGATCCTCTTGCAGCCACCAAACATCCCACAAGCATTGCTACCGGGATGGTACTCTGGAGTAGTATCCACGTCATGTCACGACACATCGTGAAGACAGCCTGTGCATACCCTCACAACACCCATCCAATGGCCCTCATACTTGTGTTTTTCTCTTACTTCCATCACAGCCTTACAAAGTTTGTTTTAAAAGAAAATCATCACAACCTAGAGCTAGCTTACCCTTACCGGACTTAATTCAAAATAACAGAGACAGTCAGCCTACCTGGCTACTTCTCGAGAGACAATAAACCCTTAACGGTTAGCTCTCACAATCATAAATAATACTGCCGGTCACTAGGGTCTCGCCTAGCCTCTAGATTCCAACAACTATCTCTTTCTAGAAATCAACAATATTTCATAATTAATCTCAAATAACATTTCATTTCTTTTGTTCACAAATTCTTTCTCAAAACATTTCTTTTATAATCTCATAACATGAGAACCATTCAATTTGATAACTTTATCAATTTCATCTTTCATATCCTGGTGTGCATTTCACAATAAAACTCAATCAAATTTTAATAATCATAAAATCTCGTATTCAACTTATTTAACTTTCATTTGTCAAAATCAAATCCAAACTCAAAACCAAAATAAACAGTTCGGTTCAGTCGACTGGTGAGAGTATCAGTCGACTGTTCAGCGAACATCAAAACATCTCAGTCGGTATCAGTCGACTGTTCTGCTAATATTAATACATCACAGTCGGTCCAGTCGACTGCTGACAATATCAGTCGACTGTTTCGCGAATACTTTGAAAACCCAAACACCAGCAGCAGTCGACTGTGAAGTGGACAGTCGACTGTCCTGCCGACGAAAAACCAATTTCTTATACTTACCAGTCGACTGTGAAAAGTAAACAGTCGACTGTCGATCACACTAATTGCAGCCTGCATATATTTTTCGACCTTTTAATTGATTTGTACTCCCATATAAAAATATAGATCATTTCCAGAATATATTCCTTTTAAAAACAATATCGTATATGTTATCAAATTCTCAAGTTTCTCATTTTTCAAATGAAATCCTTAAAATGCATCCAAACACATATTCAATCAATTTTCCAAATAAACTGTTTTCTTTTATCAAAATTACTTTACAAAAATCTCTATACTCGTATAAATAATATTTTGAGGTTATAATCACACTTTTTTGCCACATTCTCAACAAACAACATATTTGCATTATTCTAATCATGTCTCAACATGCATCAATTTTATATAAATCATTTCAATTCTAGCATCTCAACTAATAATCATAATCATTTAGAAAATAGAATAGCAATTTGCATCTACCACACCAATCAAGATTTAACGATTCATTTCTACATTAATTTGCATGCAATCAATTCAATTTCAACCAAATAAATTTATATTTCATCTATCATGCAAATTTATATTCCTAAATTAGAAAGCATTTAAGAAACACCCACCTAAATTGAAAATTTGTACTCAAATGAACTCCTAGAATTAGAAGCTCCTAAAGAAACTCCAATTGTAACTCCTCGAAATCCGCGCACCAAAGCCAAGCCTTCAATCCATTCGGCAAGCATAAGTGAGCATCCAAGAAAGCAAAACAACTTCATTTGCATCTTCAAACATGCACATACTATATATATACATACATATGTTTACACATACATATATACATACATTGAATTGTAGGGTGGATAAACAAAAGGCAAAGAAGGATTTGTTGTCTTGTGGCTTGCTTGGTTTTGTTGCTTTCGGAATGGGCAGGAGAGAGAGAGGAGAAGAGATGAGAGAATGAGAGACTAAGGGGCATTTTTATAGATTAACTAATGGGTAGTTAGAATAACCACCTCCCACATGAACACCACTAACCCCATTTTCTAAAATTGGAACTTGCTTTCCCTCCTAATTTCAAACCAAACTTTCAGATTTCCCTCTTCTCAAAAATCAGCCCGGCCCCCAAAGGTGTGCACATCGCACGTGTGCACGTGCACATGCTTTGTGTACACCCAAAAATAAATTATTCAATTAATTCCTTTAAAACAATTATTTATATATGTAATAAATATGTAAAATTAACTTAAAAATTATACTTTTCATGCACAATAAAAATAGACACAACCAATTTCATGAAATTCATTTTGAAAGAATAATACGCTTAAAACACATGCACCGAAACACATGCGTCGCCCGTAAAATCTCAAAATACAAAAATTGACTTTATCAACCTGAAAAATATTTATAATTAATCGGAATGCAACATAAGAATATATTTAGTATACATATATGATAATGTACTCAAACGTACAGAAAACACGTGTATTGCACGTAGAAATTCATTTTAATTAAAATAGACAAAAATTGAATTCTATTTATAAAAATGAATTTAAACATGTTTATAAAAATAAATAATTGAAACCCATCGAAAACTTTGCACGTAACGGTGGAATATCCGAAATCGACACGTGCATCGATAATACGTAAAAGCACGTAAAAACTCAAAGATTGAAATTTAGCATTTGTGTTGTCTCAAATGTGATTTTAAGAATACGGGATTGCATAAATAATTGGAATTCAAAATACATATCAAAATGCGTTATGGATATCATCAATAACAGTACAAAATGCACGTGCGTAACACCCGAGGGCAAAATTGTCATTTAAATTTTGCGGGGTGTTACATATAGAATCACCTACGAAATCTAAACACAACTTGTTTGAATGTAGCAACCATGTGGTAAATGGATGGGATGCATGAAGCGCTACCTAGATAGTAATAAATACAAGACTTGACATAACATGACACTTGTTACATGCTTACCTATACTTGTTACCTGTTTACCTGCTTGCATGATACTTGACATCTGTTACGTGTAACCTCTACCCTGTTAGTATACCACATTACTTGATGTTGTTCATGATTCGTGCTAGTTACTCTATGTAGTTTATTTTTTTCCTGTACTTGTGCCTGCACTACAAGCAGCCCGTAACTTGCATTGACGGGAGTTTGTTTTCTTTTTCCTCTTCCTGAAATTTATTAAATTGCAGATTTTGGAGATCAGTTACTAGATGGAGTAGGTGATATGAGATTCTAGATGCTGGAGTTTTGCTATTATTATTTCTTGTTGCTTATTTTGAATTATGTATCTGTTACTTGGATTATTTGTATTTGGGCAATGTGACTCAGGATTATTGACTTGTTCAGATCTGGTATATTTGAGATTAATATATTTTATTTCGAGTAAAGTCCTGTTGGTATACTGATTCGTATATGCATGCGTGGTTGACTTCTCTTGCTTCCTACTCTGATTATTCTTGTGCTTGTTGTAAAGATCCTGACAGCTTATGGATGATAAAAATCATTTGCAGGGCTTAGTCACTATCCGTATTCCGTATTTACTTTTGGGAAGCGGGGCGTGACACCGACGTTGGATCCTGTAGGCAAGGCAAGAAACACTAGAGGGGGGGGGTGAATAGTGTTTTAAAAAAAATAATTGCGGAATTAAACTTTTCTTCTGACCAGTCGACTTGAAAATATAAACCAGTCAACTGGGGCGACAGTTAAGAAGAGTATTTTAAAGCGAGTCTGATCAGCCGACTTATAGAAGAGACAGTCGACTTATCACACAAGTTTTTAGAGAGAAAGTAGTACAAGTCTGACCAGTCGACTTACAAATAGACACAGTCGACTATCCAGACAAATTTTACAGAGAACTTAAAAGGCAAGAAAATAAATGCAAGTTTAAAGAGATACAACCACATGGTACACACGATGTATCCTAGTTCGGTCCTCCCGACCAACATCCAGTCCCCAAGCAACCCACTTGAGATTTTTCACTATTCTTGAAATAATTACAAGAACACCCTACGGCGTTAGACAGCAACCTTGTCCAACCCGTAGTCCTTCCTCACAACTAGAGAAAGCAACCCACTCTTCCACCAAGAGTGAAAACCTGACTCTACACCCTAGAGCCCTACTCTCCAACCGAGAGGAACCACTCTCACAACTCGAGAGTGAAGAACAACAACAAAATGTTACAATCAACCTATAGCCTTGTTGTGAATGTGATTTTGTGCGTGGCTATTAGGACAACTTCCGAAAGCAGTCTAAAATAAAATCACTGTTATGCTAGACTGATTTCAGAGAACCAAGACTTAGAAGGTGAATGCTTTTGAATGCTTTTTCTTGTTAAAACCAAAAGCATGAGAACTTGAGAAACAAAAAGCTTGAAAATAAGTTGTTAACCTCTTCCAAGTGATTTCTATACTCTATTTGTAGAGTTAGAATCACTGGACGTTGAGAAGCAGTTGTACCAACTGTCAATCAACGGAAATAAAACTTTTGAATTCAAAAAATCAAGTTTTGAAATCAGTAAACTGTCAAAACGACTTGAACAGTCGACTGGGTTACCGTTATGAGTCGACTAGTCAGAGTTTGAATAAGTTCAGTTAGTTTCGTACTAGAACAGTCGACTGGTGCCTTATGGCAGTCGACTGGTACTTAACAGCTAAGCTTTTTCGATCTTTTTAAGTTTGAAAAACACGCAGTTATTTTAAAGATAATATGTGAGTGTGTGTAACAAGGCTTTTACAGAATTTCTAAGACTCAAAGAAAATAAAAAAGTTACAATTGTTACAAGACACGTAATACAATAAATTGAAGCATAGGTCTTGTCTTGAGTCTTGAGTCTTGAGATGGAGCTTTTAGCCTTTGTCTTTTTCTTGTAAGCTGACAACCTTGTAGCTTTCTTGATCAATTAGCTATAAGAGCTTTGTTTGTACCTTTGCTTGATCAACTTGTTTTAAGAACCTTGTAAAGCTTGTTAGAACATTTTGCCTTTGTATATCCTGTAATATTTAAGAAGTAGAACAACAACTTTGCATTGTGTTGTAATCATCAAAATCAAGAATCAATATTCTCCCCATTTTTGATGATGACAACACAATAGCTTACAATAAAGGGAATAAATATTACACGTGCTCACATGCTCCCCTATCAAATGTACAACATGCATAGGTGTGAAAGCATGCACAAGTAAAAAACATGTACAAAGATATGTATCACCACAACATAACACACAAAGAAATATAAAATTTGACAATATAAAAATTGGAGCTTATATTTTCTCCTCCTTTGTCATCAACAAAAATGGGAAAAAATAATCCTCACAAAAAAATAATAAAGACAGAATGTCATTCATATAAAAAAATTAGGCTTAGTTCAAACGATTACATAATAGATAGAATATGCAACAATAAGTAGGAAAATACATAGAAAAAATATGAAAATAGTATCTCATCAATCTTCATCATCTTCATGTTGGTCATCAGGAGAGGGAGGAGGAAATTGAGTGATGAATAGGTGGGTAAGATGAGAAATATGTGACTCAAGAACATCTTGACGACCATGATATAATTGACAGCATGATAAATACTGCGAGAATCATCAAAATCTGCTCGAGGACGAGAGGAATTAGAAGCAGAAGACTGACGAGCTGAAGTAGTTACCAGAAAACTGACGATAATGAAACTTGACAGTCGACCGAACAATATTTGTAAGTCGACTTACCAGAAAGAAAAAAAAATTCAAGAAACATCATGAAAACTACAAATCCCAGTTCTCTTCTTAAGGTTATAAAGGTGTCTTCTTTAAGGGGTTTGATAAAAATGTCAGCTACTTGTTTATCAGTAGAAATAAAGTCTAAAGAAATATCTCCCTTTAAAACATGATCACGTAAAAAATGATGTCGAATATCAATATGTTTCGTACGTGAGTGTTCAAACGGATTTTTAGATAAGTTAATGGCACTGGTATTATCACACATTATTGAAGGTTTTTCAAATGAAATACCATAGACTAATAGGGTTTGTTTCATCCGCAAAATTTTGGCACAAGTCAAACTTGCAGCGATATATTTAGCTTCTGTAGTAGATAGGGATACCAAATTTTGCTTCTTACTGCACCAAGAGACTAGTGAATATCCCAAATAGTGACATGTCCCACTTGTGTTCTTGCGGTCAGTTTTACTACCAGCAAAATCCGCATCACTATATGACAAAAGTTAAAAATTGTCGGTGCAAGGATAAAATAGACCATAATCAGACGTGCCTTTAATATATCTTAAAATGCGTTTTACAGCTTTTAAGTGAGACTCTTTAGGACTTGACTGATATCTAGCACACAAACATACACTAAACATAATGTCCGGTCTACTAGCAGTTATATATAAGAGTGAGCCAATCATACCTCGATAGAGTTTTTGATCGACACTCTTACCTAATTCATCTTTGTCAAGGGTAGTGGTAGTAGCCATAGGTGTGGTCTTACTACTCGTGCTATCCATGTTAAACCGTTTGAGTAATTCCTTGACATATTTTTCTTGATCAATGAATATGACATTATGTGACTGCTTAATTTGTAGTCCAAGAAAATAATTGAGTTCACCCATGTGACTCATCTCAAACTCGTTTTTCATGGTGTTAGCAAACTCTTGATATAAATTACTATCAGTAGAACCGAAAATTATGTCATCAACATATATTTGTATGATTAAAATATCATTCTTAATTCTTCTAATAAACAAAGTAGTATATACTTTACCTATTTGAAAACTTGTTTCTAAAAGAAAAGTCTTCAATCGATCATACCAAACACGAGGTGCTTGTTTAAGACCGTACAAAGCCTTTTCAATTTAAAAATGTGGCTTGGGAATTGTTCATGTTCAAAACCTGGTGGTTGTTTAACATAAACATCTTCCTTTATAAACCCATTAAGGAATGCACTTTTAACATCCATTTGAAAAAGTGTAAAATTCATAAAACAAGCGAAAGATAATAAGATACGAATTGATTCTAATCTAGCAACAGGAGCATATGTTTCCTCAAAATCTATGTCTTCTTCTTGATTATACCCTTGAGCAACTAGTCTAGCTTTGTTCCTAACAACTTATCCTGATTCATCTAACTTATTCTTGAATACCCATTTAATACCAATTATAGTATGATCAGGAGGTCGTGGAACTAAATTCCATACATCATTCCTTATGAATTGGTTTAACTCATCTTGCATGGCATTCATCCAAAATTCATTCTCACACGCTTCTTGTATATTCTTCGGTTCAAAATCCGACAAAAAAGCTGTGTGAGATATTATGTTAACATGTGATCTCGTCTGAATACCATGTGAAATGTTACCAATTATTAAGTCATGAGGATGATCTCTAATTTCAACAAAAGACTTTGGTAAAGTTAGAGACATCACAACAGGATCAGTCGACTTGACAAGTCCCTCAGTCGACTGATTTACAGCAGTCAACTTGACTTCCTTATCGGTCGACTTATCCGCAAGACTAGTTTGTTCTAAAGATGTAATTGCTTTATTTAAGGGTGATGAATTAGTTTCATCATCTTCAATTAAAGTCGATGAAGACAGAGATTCATCAAATGCAACATGCATGGATTCTTCTATAGTCATTGTTGACTTGTTGAAGATTCTATATGCTTTACTCCTATTTGAGTATCCTATAAAGATACCCTCACTAGATCTAGGATCAGATTTATCTAAATTATCCTTAGTGTTCAGAATAAAACACTTGCATCCAAATATTTTGAAGTAAGAGACCTTAGGAATTCTATCAAAAAATAGCTCATAACATGTTTTCTTTAGCTTAGGCCTAATCAAAATTCTGTTTAAAATATAACAAGCTGTAGCAACCGCTTCAGCCCAAAAATACTTAGGTAAATTGCTTTCAACAAGCATGGTACGTGCACATTCTTGCAAAGTCCTATTCTTCCTTTCAACTACTCCATTTTGTGGTGAAGCTCTAGAAAATGCAAATGAATGAGTTATATCATTCTTGTTGCAATATTCTGCAAACGTTTCATTTTCAAATTCTCCACCATGATCACTTCTAATAGTGACTATGGTTAGAGACTTTTGATTTTGAATTCGTTTACAAAAATTAGCAAATTCTTCAAAAGCATCATTCTTATGTTTTAAAAAAAAGTCCAAGTGAATCGTGAAAAATCGTCTACTAAAACAAAAACATACCTACTTTTATTTAAATAAGCAACTCTAGTAGGGCCAAATAAATCCATGTGAATTAATTCGAGCGGCCTACTAGTAGAAATTACTTCTTTTATTTTAAAAGTAGATTTAATTTGTTTACCTAGTTGACATGCATCACATAACTTATCATTTTTAAAGGATAGTCTTGGCAGCCCTTTAACTAGGTTGTACTTAGACAATTTAGAGAGATTTTTCATATTCGCATGGCCAAAACGTCCATACCAAAGCCAAGAATCATTATTAGAAGCTACTAAGCAAAAATCATTCGAAAACTCATATGCTTTCAAATACAATTCATAAATGTTATTTTTCCTAAATCATTGAAAAATTATATTTTGCATGGTAGAATCATAAATTAAACATGCGTCTTTTTCAAACATGATTTTATAACCTTTATCACAAAGTTGACTAATACTTAACAGGTTATGCTTAAGTCCACTAACTAATAAGACAGCTTCTATAGAGGGGTTAGTGTGCTTACCGACCATATCAATTCCTATGACATTTCCTTTATTGTTGTCACCAAATGTAACTGTTCCTCCATCAATATTTTGTATAGAAGATCGGAGGTTGGCATGACCAGTCATGTGCTTCGAGCATCCGCTGTCAAGTATCCAACGATCTGTCTTAGGTACCTATAAAATATTCAATGTGAATATGCTACCCTTTTCATTGGGTCCAAAATAGATTAGTTTATGGGAAACCAAACCCATGATGAGTTTGATTTTCCACCATAAGCAAAAGTAAAATTAGCAGAATTACATACATTAAGCATATATGAATTAATATAAGCAATTCTATCTTTTGAACTCAGGTTGACTGGAATCCATACATATTTGCTCTGTCCAGTCAACTTTACAGCACCTTTAAGTCGACAGGGAGGTAGTATAGGTCGACTTATCTGAGGTATCTGTCTCGTTGAATAAGACTCAGTACCTCTGGACAAGCGACTGGTGGATGGGTGCAGTCGACTTGGCTGAATTTTAGATTTGCCTTTATCATGAAAACTTACAGTTTTAGGCTTTTCAAAGAACTCATAAAGTTTATTCTTAACACTGAAAATAGGTACAGGTTTATTTACACTAGTGTTCTTAGAAGAATGAGAATTTTCAAGTGACTTTTTAAAACCAAGTCCAAACTTTTGACTAGATTTCACTTGATTTTGAAGAACATCATTTAAATTCTCTTTTCCTTTATTAAATTTAGATACGTTCTTGGATCTCTCTTTATAATTTTTCTTTAGAGACTCAAGATCCGTATCTAAACTAGAAATACGAGAATTTAAGGATTTTACTTCTTTATCAAGGTTAAGATTCTCTTGAGAAAGTGTTTGATTAACTTTCTCTAAGTTCTTAACTCTAATCTTTTTCTTTTTAAGTTCTTGAAAAATTTCATTGAAAGCATCAAGTAAATCATTAGAATCATACTCACTACTAGATTTTGTGACGCCATAAAACACACGTTTGCAACCTCATTTGTCTCATCAATTTCTTCTTCCGACGAAGAATCGCTGTCATCCCAAGTTGCTTGGTATGCCTTTTTGTTCTTCACAAACTTGTTCTTTGTGTACTTATCCTTCTTGAAGTTGAATGTCTTTCCCTTGGATTTTGCGTTCTCTAGTGGGCAATCCTTCTTCATATGGTCTGTCTTGTTACACCTGAAACAAGTTGGAGGTTCATTAGATTCCTTAGATTTTGAATTAAACTTATCTTTTCTTAGGAACTTTTTGAACTTTCTCGTGAACATGGCAATCTCTTCCTCATCTTCTTTTTCATCCTCGGAGTCCGACATGGCTTTGAATGCTAATGTCTTCTTCTTTGATTGTTGTGGTTCGGCATCCTTCTTGCGCTCTTCAAGTTGTACCTCATAAGCCATAAGATTTTCCACAAGATTCTCAAGAGAAAGTTTTGTTACATCATTAGCCTCTACTATGGCGGTGGTCTTCTTCTCCCATTCAGGGGTTAGTGCACGAAGTACCTTTTTCACCATCTCGGCTTGAGTGTATGTCTTTCCAAGTGCCACAAGTGAATTTGTAATCTCTGTGAATCTTGTAATTATCTCGGACACATTCTCATTCTCCTTCATGCGGAACATTTCAAACCTGTGAATAAGAACAGATATTTTAGATTCTTTTACTTTGTTTGTTTCTTCATTAGTTACCTCGAGTGTGTGCCAAATTTGATGTGTGGTTGTTGCATTGGACACACGGTTGAACTCCTCCTTTGTAAGGGCACAAAATAGCGCGTTTATCGCCTTTGCATTGTTCATTGTTTGGTTCTTCATGTCGTCGTTCCATTGTGCATATGGAATGGTAGGAGCGGTGTACTTGGTCTCCATCATGTTTCATATTTCATAGTTGATGGACTGAAGGTAGATCTTCATTCTACACTTTCAATAGTTGTAATTGGTTCCATCGAAGAGGGGTGGCCTTTGTGTAAATTGACCTTCATGGTATTGATTTGCATTAGAAGTAGTTGCCATTGCACTCAATCAGGCTCTGATACCAAGTGTTGGATCCTGTAGGCAAGGCAAGAAACACTAGAAGGGGGTGAATATTGTTTTAAAAAAAATATTTGCGGAATTAAACTTTTCTTTTGACCAGTCGACTTGAAAAGATAAACCAGTCAATTGGGGCGACAGTTAAGAAGAGTATTTTAAAGCGAGTCTAATCAACCGACTTATAGAAGAGATAGTCGACTTATAACACAAGTTTTCAGACAGAAAGTTATACAAGTCTGACCAGTCGACTTACAAATAGACACAGTCGACTATCTAGACAAGTTTTGCAGAGAACTTAAAAGGCAAGAAAATGAAATGCAAGTTCAAAGAGATACAACCACAGAGTACACACAATGTATCCTGGTTCGGTCCTCCCGACCTACATCCAGTCCCCAAGCAATCCAGTTGAGATTTTCCGCTATTCTTGAAATAATTACAAGAACACCCTACGGCGTTAGACATCAACCTTGTCCAACCCGTACCGCTTTCTCACAACTAGAGAAAGCAACCCACTCTTCCACCAAGAGTGAAAACCTGACTCTACACCCTAGAGCCCTACTCTCCAACCGAGAGGAACCACTCTCACAACCCGAGAGTGAAGAACAACAACAAAATGTTACAATCAACTTATAGCCTTGTTGTGAATGTGATTTTGTGCGTGGCTATTAGGTTAACTTTCGAAATCAGTCTAAAACAAAATCACTGTTATGCTAGACTGATTTCAGAGAACCAAGACTTAGAAGGTGAATGCTTTTGAATGTTTTTTCTTGTTAAAACCAAAAGCTTAAGAACTTGAGAAACAAAAAGCTTGGAAATAAGTTGTTAACCTCTTCCAAGTGATTTCTATACTCTATTTATAAAGTTAGAATCACTGGACGTTGAGAAACAGTTGTACCAACTGTCAACCAACGGAAATAAAACTTTTGAATTCAAAAAATCATGTTTTGAAATCAGTAAACTGTCAAAATGACTTGAACAGTCGAATGGGTTGCCGTTATGAGTCGACTGGTCAGAGTTTGAATAATTTCAGTTAGTTTCGTACTAGAACAGTCGACTGGTGCCTTATGGTGGTCGACTGGTACTTAACAGCTGAGCTTTTTCAATCTTGTTTCGATCTTTTTAAGTTTGAAAAACACTCAATTATTTTAAAGATAATGTGTGAGTGTGTGTGACAAGGCTTTTACAGAATTTCTAAGACTCAAAGAAAATAAAAAAGTTACAATTGTTACAAGACACTTAATACAATAAATTGAAGCATAGGTCTTGTCTTGAGTCTTGAGTCTTGAGATGGAGCTTTTAGCCTTCGTCTTTTTCTTGTAAGCTGGCAACCTTGTAGCTTTCTTGATCAATTAGCTATAAGAGCGCTGTTTGTACCTTTGCTTGATTAACTTGCTTTAAGAACCTTGTAAAGCTTGTTAGAACATTTTGCCTTTGTATATCCAGTAATATTTAAGAAGTAGAACAACAACTTTGCATTGTGTTGTAATCATCAAAATTAAGAATCAACAACCGAGAGACCTATTACACCGACAGGACTTCTAACACAAGTCCCGTCAATCTCACCGAAGTGGAAGAAAAGAAAAAAAAAACTCAAGATCCTAAATGATCCTGACTGAAGAATACAAAAAGATTGTCACACTCACTCGGATTGATTGTTGAGATTAGTTCAGAAGATTTTTTTCAGAAGTAATAGGTGAAGAATACAAAGTGGGTTCGGCCAATTAAATAGATTGGGAAGTGTATCGATCAAAATTAGAAAGGATACATTCCAAAATTGTGAACAACGCAAAGTACGGTTGACCGCAATCTTGATGCAGTCGACCGTTCATCTCTCTGACGTAAAATAGAGAGATGAAGGGTCGACTGCTTCTTACAAACATGGGAGTTGCAGTCAACTGCAATGCGGTCGACCGTCATGAGATGCGGTTGACCGGTATCGCATTGTTCATACCGAATCCACTCTATATTCTTACCAAAAAAACTAATCAATCAATCAATCAATTTTATACAGATTAAATCTCACAAATATAGAATGATAGTAATTGGTCTTTGGTAGCTTTCTTGGACACTAATCAATCAACTGCTCTTTTTGAATATCTTCTTCTTTTGCTTGATTTCTCAATCTTTCATTATTACTTTCCTTCTTTGAATATTCTTGAATCTCTCTTGGATCTGTTATGGATATTTTTTGATCCTGAAAATCTGAACAACTCAATTTAAACTTATTAGTATTTATGGACACGTTTTGTGCACACCAAACTAAGAGTCAACAATCTCTCCCTTTTGGTGTGAACAAAACATGACTTTGAATATTGAAAGTAAAAATTAAACAATTTGGCATAAAAATACTCCCCCTGAGTTCAGTACACAGATTTTTGTAGGTAAAGAGTTTTTAATAGAGATTTGTAAATACTCCCCCTAAATTCAATACTTCATAGAGGATAAAGAAAATTAGTAGTAAGTAATATTCATAAGATGCATAAGTATTCTCCCCCTTTTTGTAACACACCAATAGGGGGGTAAAGACAAGTGTAAATAGAATATAATATAATCCCCCAAAAATTAGTGGTAAATGAAAGAAACTTTCGTTAAGCAAAACAAAAGAGATGAAGTTCAGGAAGGATAATAATTTTTCTAAAAACGGAGGAAAATCTACTTACATGATACCGTTGATAGAGAGAGTCTTTGATATACAGGGAGAGCTCTTCATAGTATCATAGATTGGAGATTTTCTCAATACAGATGTGAAGCATGGATAAGAAGAATAAGTGAAGACTGAATTTCAAGAAACCCGATAGAGTAGGAAAAATTAGTAAAGAGTTTTAAAAAAATAATGTATAACCAACAAAACAAAAAAGAACTGGTCGACCGCACGGTCGACCGCAAAACCAAAACTCAAAAATTTTCCTGAGAGAAAACCGGTCGACCGCATGCCTATTTCAAAAACACAGCGAATCACAGAGGGTGAACCGGTCGACCGTTCATCTTATAAAGACAAAACACAGGTCAGAGGATGATCCGGTCTACCGCAAATACTGAAAGCCAACATGTTGAAATCAGCGTATAAAACAAAGTTTACTCGAGAGTAAACCAGTCGACCGTACACCCTCGCAGGTGTACAGTCGCCCGTCCAGTCGACCAAAATGAATTTTCAAGCTGAAATATCAATAACATTTAGTTCTCCTTTCAAAAAATGAAATCGTTTTTCATCTAAAGGTTTGATAAAAATATCAGCAAGTTGCGAATCAGTAGAAACATATTCAAGAATAATATCACCTTTTTGAAAATGGTCTTTAATAAAGTGATACCGAATATCAATGTGTTTTGTGCGACTGTGTTGATCAGAATTCTTTGTCATATGAACAGTACTAGTGTTATCACATTTAATTGGAATGTGATAAAAAAAATACCTTGTAGTCCTCTGGAGTGTGTTTCAACCATAATACCAGCGCACAGCACGATCCTACGGTGATATATTTAGCTTCGGTAGTTGAGAGAGTTACAGAGTTTTGCTTCTTGGATGCCCATGAGACAAGACAGTTGCCCAAGAAGTGACATGGGCCGCTAGTGCTTTTTCTGTCTGTTAAGCTACCAGCATAATCTGCATCAGAGAATCCTACAAGAAAAAAATTTCTATTTTTCGGGTACCAAAGTCCAGTATTTAGTGTGCCTTTGAGATATTGAATGATACGCTTAACGGCAAGCAAATGCGATTCTTTGGGACACGATTGAAAGCGTGCACATAGAAAAACACTGAACATTATATCTGGGCGAAATGCAGTAATATAAAGTAAACTACCAATCATACCTCGATAAGTAGAAATATCAACATTATTACCAATTTTAACTTTAGAAAACTTCGTAGTAGTGGCCATAGGTGTTTTGTATGCATTTGCATTCTCAATGCCGAACTCTTTGACTAGTTCTTTTGCATACTTGGTGTAGTACCCCGTATTTTTAAATATAATTTTAAAGATTTATAAATGAATTAAAATGATTTTTTTGGAGATTTAATAAATATTTTCATAAGATTTACCCTTTTTACACGTGCAAAATACGTGCAAATATTTTCTTAGAAAGTACAAAAGGAAAAATTATTTTGTGAAAAATCATTATTTATTATTTGAGATTATTTATAATTTTTCTAGATTTTTCTGATATTTATTAGATTTATTTGCAAATATTACGAAAAAGAAGGATCTTTTTGCAAAATTGTCATTTTGAAGGATGAAAGTGCAAAACTATTTTCTGGACTTTTCAGACAGTGCTGGCTAGAAAATAAGGTGTTTAATTTTTTTTTAAACCTCAATTTAATTGGTTTTATCAAGTTTCCAAGTATAGGAATTTATTTATGTAAAGTTATACTTTAAAAGGGTTATTTTGCAAATATGTTCAAAAACCTTAATTCTCCTATTCTGGCCTATTTAAAAGAGTGAAGTGCAGCCGTCTTTCGCTGTACAACACAAAGGTTTTATTATTTCTTGGAGATTTAAGGAGGTGATCTTAGATTTCGCAAAAGAAAGGCTATCCTTATTAGATTTCTTCATTTGAGGTGAGTGACTTGTTTTGTTTTCTTTTTGTTTTGTGTATGTCATATGCGAGTGATATAATTTGTTTTGTTTTATTCTTGTAATGTTTTATATGGTATTTCATCTACTAGAAAGCATGTTAGGGTTTGATTATGAATATGTACATGATGGATTGGATGGATTGATGAATTAAAAATTGATCTTTTATGAACCCTAATTATCTATGGATAGATTTGCATGTGGATGATGTGAGTTCTTATTATCATTGAGTTTGGATGAACACATCTTGACTATAGAAATGTTATATTTGTTCATGTTCATGAGTTAATAATGGTGATTGAGTTTGAGAAAATTTTGAGAAGGACTAATGAATTAGGAGATCATGTCTCGTGAATTGGATTTGAGATAAATTGGATTGAGTTTGATGAATACAACTAAATTGGAGATCTTTTTGAGATTTTGGTATTGATATGGTTTGGATCTGAATATGAAGCTATTTCAATGAACAATTAATTTTTAAGAAACTCTATTTTGTTTATATGCACAATTCAAGTTTGATTGAAAGAAATTAACAAATCGTTATTTTTTTATAAATTCAAGTAGTTTTAATTTAGTTTTTATGGATTATTATATATCCTACAAGTTGTATTTGATCATATAAGAAATATGTTTTTTGAAGAAATCGTTTTCATAAAGTAAAACTACGTATCGGTTGAAATGTGTACAACCAAAAATCTGCAGTCTGCAGGTCGACAGTCGACCGGTGTGACTTTACAGTCGACCGTCGCGACCTGGCTGCTGTGTTCTCTAGTTTTCTTGAAATTTCGTTCTAGACAGTCGACTGATGACTTTTTACAGTCTACTGATACTACTTAGAATTATTTTCTCAAAGTTATTGGATTTTTCACTCTGGACAGTCGACCAATGGCTTTTATAGTCGACTTATAATACTTAGAATTATTTTCTCAAATCTACTGGATTTTCCTTCTGGACAGTCGACCGACGCTTGTCTATAGTCGACTGATACTGATGTATCTTTATATCTTTTAATGTTCTTTTAAATGATTTATTCTCTAAATATTTTTAATCTATAACTTACTATTCTATACTTTATCTTCTACTGAACATATATTTCCAAGTGGTTTAACTCAGCAATTTATGTTGGAAGATTGGTTTGAATATTTGGGTGTGAGTCTCTAGAGGATGTATATGACCTTAGCATACCGGCAGTTGAGATATTTATGTTTGGGCCTGTTGAGGCATTTTAGTTGATCAGTTGTTGAGTTAAGTCCGGTAGGGTACACCAACTCTAGAAGATTCGTAAAGTAATCAAATAACCTAAATGATAAGGACAAGCACTAGTGGTGATATGATGAACGAGAACATGGGTTATGGACCTCAGTATGGCTCGCGGTGTGAGATAATCCCCGAAATTATCCAGGTGTGAGTGAAATAGTCTCCGGAATTACCTGTGGTATGAGATTGATCTCCAGAATTATCGGGGTCGAGGCAACGCACATGTGGTATTCGTGTGATGAGGTGCCATCGCTTGCGGTGTGGGGTATTCTCGAAGAATCCCAGGTGTGTGTGAAATAGTCTCCGGAATTATCTGTGGATAGAGATTGACCTCCGGAATTATCGGGATATGGGCTAATACTCACAGTTTATCTTTATCTCGTAGTAGTCATCGTGTTAGGATTAGTTGCATAGCGGGGGATTTAAACCCTACAATGTGGAGACGTTAAGGGCTTGCATCGGACCTATGTAGAGTGGGATGCATAGACTACGACAAGTACACATTAGAGAGTCAGCATATAGAATTGTGTTTTCTTGACTTGGTTTCATGCATGTGTTTTTCCTGTTTTCTACATTTGACACTTAGTCTAGTTTCACTTGATGTTTTCGTGTTTCCTTGCTATGTCATATCTTATGTATTCTTGTTTATTTCATGTCGTTTATGATTCTATGCTTTACTTATGTTGTTTGTTTTATGTCACTCACACCAATATGGCTGGCCCCTTTAGTTTTGGGGGTTAAGGTTATCTCTAGCCTCATATTTTACAGGTGATTACATGTCGCTTGGGATTTGGATGCATGAGTTAAAGTGGTGTAATGGGTTATGTAATTTGTAAAAGAAATTGTTGTAAGGAAAGAAAATTTGTAATTCAAGGTGTATTGTATTCCACTGTACTATGTAAAGATTAATGTAATGAAAGTTGAAAAAAAATTTATTAGTAGTTGGCTGTGTTTAATATTACATTTGAAGTTGATGCTGGGAATTGTGCCACGTATTTCTAAGATATTATATTGAAAATTCAGGGCGCTACACTTGGATTGATTTATAAAGATGCCATCCTTTCTTTGATGTATTTGAAGCCCAAGAAAATAAGTTAGTTTTCCCATCATACTCATTCCAACTCATCCTGCATTTACTTTGAGAATTCCTTGCAAAGATTTTCATTAGTTGATATCATCAACATAAACTTGAATGATTAAAATATCTTTAGAAACATATTTTATAAATAGTATAGTGTCTACTTTTCCTTTAGAAAAGCCTATGTGAAGTAGAAATGAACTTAATCGTTCATACCAAGCACGAGGAGCTTGCTTCAAACCATACAAAGCTTTATCAAGATGAAATACATGGTTTGGGTGTGTGGGATCAGTGAATCCCGGTGGTTAAGCAACATAAACTTCTTTCGAAATAAAACCATTTAACAATGCACTTTTAACATCTATTTGAAAAAGAGTAAAATTCATATAAGCAACAAATGCAAGTAAGATACGAATGGCTTCAAGCCGTGCAATAGGTGTAAAAGTTTTATCAAAATCTATACCTTCTTGTTGGTTATAACCTTGTGCAACAAGACGGGCCTTATTTCTAGTGATTGACCCGGATTCGTCTAACTTATTCCTAAACACCCACTTAGTTCCAAGTATAGTTCTATTGTAAGATCTAGGAACAAGTCTCCATACTTGATTCCGTTCGAATTGATTAAGTTCTTCTTGCATCACAATGATCCAGTCATTATCTTACAAGTTCTCCTTAATATTCTTAGGTTCAAGTACGGAAACGAAAGCGGAAAAACACATGAAATTTTGAGCTTGTGTGCGAGTGGTTACCCCTTTTGACATATCGCTTCGTATAAGAGTTGGTGGATGGCTAGACATGATTTTCCATGCGGAACGTCTTTCACTTGTGGAAATTTGATGTTGTACATGTTCATCTTCCATGGCATCAATTTGTTGTGTAGGCATCTCTTCTATTTGCGATTTGGTTGCATCTTCATCTTGATGAGATTTTGGATTTTGAGCATTCATATTTGGGTCTTCTTCAATGTGAACCTATTTCTTTTCAACCCGAACACCTGTCTCGTCATCATCAACAACATGCAATATTTCTTTGGTGTAGGGATTAGTTTCATCAAAAATAACATCAATGGATCCCTGAACTGTGCATCTTCTTTTATTAAATACACGATATGTATTGCTACTAAGAGAATATCCTAAGAATACACCATCACTTTTACGATCAAATTTTCCCAAATTATCGAGTGTTTAAAATAAACACTTTGAATCCGAAGACGCGAAAGTAACTTAAGTTGGGAATTTTACCATAATATAGTTCAAAAGGAGTTTTCTCAAGATATTTTCTAATGATTACTTGGTTAATTGTATAACATGCGGTATTGACAGCCTCTGTCCAAAAAGATTTAGGTAAATCTTTTTCACTAAGCATGGTTCGGGCCATTTCTTGAAGAGATCGATTTTTCCTTTCAACAACCCTATTTTGTTGGGGAATGCGAGGACAAGAGAACTCATGTTTTATTTCCTTTTTGTCACAAAATGATGTAAAGAGTTCGTTTTGAAATTCTCCACCATGATCACTACGAATAGTGACAATGGTGAGGCTTCTCTCATTTTCCACTCTACGACAGAATTTTTGAAATACATACAATGTGTCATCTTTTTGTAGCAAAAAAGGCAACCCAAGTAAATCTACTATAATCATCAACAATTACAAATGCATATCGTGCACCTCCATTACAACGTGGATGGGATGGTCCAAAAAGATCCATGTGCAAGAGTTTAAGGGGTCTAGAAGTTGATACCGTTTTCTTGGGTTTGTGAGAACTTTTAGTTTGCTTACCGAATTGGCACGACTCACACGGTTTATCTTTATCAAATTTGATTTTAGGGATCCCCTTTATAAGCTCCTTGGTTACGAGTTTGTTGAGATTGTTTATGGCCGTGTGTCCAAGTCTTCGATGCCATAACCAACCATTCTCATTTCTTCCGACAAAGCACCTCATATTTTCCTGCGCTAATTCATTAGAATTTTTAACATAAACATTGTTACATCGGTTAGTAAGAAGTAAACAAGATTTATTGCTATCTAGTACAGTGCATGTATTTTTGTCAAAAGTAACGGTGTAAACTTTATCACATAATTGGCTGACACTAATTAGATTATGTTTCAAACCACTTACCAATAGAATATCCTCAATGGAGCATGAGGAACCAAAGTTTATTTTACCTTTACCAATGGTTTGACCAGTGCTATTATCTCCAAAGATGATGTCCTTCCCTCTTTCCCTTAATAGTGATGAAAAGTATGTGCTGTCACATGTCATATGATTTGAGCATCCACTATCAAGGTATCACCGATCTTTAGTCTTGATACGCCGAGGTACCTACATCAAGATTAGTAGGTATAATTTTGCGTGCCCAAGTTTGTTTTGAACCTGCATTTACATCCTTTCTTATCCACACAAAATTAGTATTCATTTTTAATGAACAGTTATACGAAATATGTCCTAATCTACAGCAGTAATGACATGTGATACGACTATGTCTTGATTCATGCACACTTGCATAGTTTTGAGTTGGTTTGTGATTATGTTGGTGATTGTGCAAGTGTGTATGACATGATGATTTAAATTTTTAATGGTGAATTGGCTCTTCGTAACCAAGCCATCGATTATCATAATAGGATCTTGAATTTTTTGTAATAAGGTAACTGGGCCCTTCATATTTTTCCATAATTTTTTCAAGCTCAGTTACTCTTTTACATAGTCTTTTCCTAGTCATCTCATCGTCTTTTGTATTCCAACGAAGAGTGTCTAGTGTAGCATCAAGAATCCTATTTTGTTCAAGAGCTTCATTACATCCTTCCACTACCTCATCAAATTTTCTTTTGCATTCTTTTATATCATCTGTGAGTTTGACGATATAAACAGATTTTTCATGAATTTCTCTTAAGTGATCATCATGTGTTGCTAAGGACTCTCGAATTCATTGTTTTAAAAGTTCATTTTCCTCTAGCAGTACATCATGATCTTTTCTAAATGATTCAAATTTTTCCAAGATCAAGGCATTCTTATTTTTCAGTTTTTGAATTTTTGCAATACAAGAGTCATGTGTTTCATTTGGAATTTGTTTATATTGCCTAAGTTCACAACTTAGTTTCAATACATTGGTCATGGATATGTTATGCCAAATCACCGGCATTCTCGTTATTTAAGTAGCAGTGATGTATTGCTAGATACCGCTCATTGTTTGTAACTCTAAAATAGATTTTAGTATTACTGTCATCGTACTGGGAATCTACAGGGTCACACATTTAGAATGAATCAAAATTTGTATTTAAATTCATAAGATGAATTTAATTAGGAATCTGAGTAATACTTGGACTCCCAACATTGGTTGGAAAATTAATTAGATTAAATGAGCCAACCAAAATTAGAAGGCCCACAAATGAATTTGACATAGGCAATTGGCGTGCCACAGATTTTCAGTGCAGAGCTTGATTGGATTGGCAAGGACTTAAAGACGGTTGATGATAAAGATTATATTCATGATTAAAGTTGCTGATATTAGAGTTTTATTTCATGTTGTAATTTATTTAACTTCCGATGTGTAACTCTGTAATAAACATTGTTGTGTAATAAAAGAAAAATTTTAATTTCGTTGTAAAATTATACGAATTGAAGTAAAAGATCCTGTTGTACTACGAATTACATGTAAATGGAATTCGGGGTGTTACAAATATTTGCGTAGACTGATGATCATATCTCATGGGTCATGGATATGAGATATCAAGTCTTCATATGGGTACATATTAGATAATAAGGTACTGAACTGACCCACCAAGAGAACGTTGCATGGATCGTTACGTGAGTGTCATGAGTGATTCTCACTGTGACCATGGTGTACGTGGTCCTTTGACTTGAAGTCACTACCGTTCCCTACATGAGAAGTTATATGTTTTAATACCGTCAAACGTCGCTTGTGATAAAGTGATTATAAAGTCGGCTATGGGACGTCATACTATGAATCTAGCGAAGGGATGTGAGTGTCTTAGATATGGTTTGTCTCTCTTACATAACAGAAACGATATCTTCAGGTCCCTTGATTGAGTGAGACTACAAAATGCATGGTCGTGCTCAAATGAGTCAGTATGAGATATTGATCTCATTTGTTTTAATAAGTCTACTCGGACATTAAGAAACCAAAGATTGAACTATACAAGGGTGATACGCTCCATGCCTTGTGGTCAATTAAGATACCTGGACAAAATGACTAAACTACATGGTAACATTCGTTACAGATATGTAATGTCAAATCACTGGTATTCCCGTTACTTTAGTAGTAGTGATGTATTGTTAGATACCGCTTACTGTTTGTAATAGTAAAATATGATTTTAGTATTACTGTCAACATAATGGGAACCTACAAGGTCACACAATTAGAATAGATCGAAATTGGGATTTATATTCATAAGATGAATTTAATTGGGAATCTGAGTAAGACTTGGACTCTCAATATTGGTTGGACAATTAATTAGATTAAATGGGCCAACCAAAATTAGTAGGCCCACACATGAATCTGACCTAGGTTAGATTGTGTGCCCGACAGCCTCACTACTCTCTTAGGGTAGATTTACTGCTATATATATATAATATGTATCTGTGGGAAAGTTAACAAGGAAAAACCCTAGCTGCACAGAAAGTAAGAGAGAGAGAGCGAGAGGAACATCCCCTTCGTGTAACTAGCACCGTAACGTGAGGAAGAACCCAATTTTTTTGTCGTTTGTGTGGATACCGTTGAGGCACCGCAACGTTGTAGTACTCGTGATTGGCAGGCTGTGGAGACACTCGTTCCATGGTTGAGGAAAAAACTCCTAACACGTTTTATGGTTTTCGCATGGATCTATGGCTGGGTTTCAGAACTTTCTTTTACTTATTTCCGCTCCCTATTTACTCTGTGATAGACTTCAAAATCCAGCAAACTGTTCAAACATTTATCTGAAATAAACTCACAATGAATGAGAACTTCGAAAATTTGAATCAACCACGATACAAGGGTGTACTCGCATCTTCCAACAAATGTTTCAAATTCTTTGTTAACTTCAGGGTCTTGCCATCCTTCCTCCTCCCCACCCTCCACTCCACCCTCCACTCCACCACCAGTGTGCAGGGATTTGATAGGTTCATCATGGACTTGGGTTGTTGGACTATTTATGTGCATTGGATTGTTATGAATTTCAAAAGCATCCCGCACTAAAGTTTGCATCTCATCGGCAACATTGTCGTCATTATTCACTAAGGGTTCGTCTTCATCTTTTAACACGGCCGGTCCAACCGGAATCGATGGGGCACGCTCTCTATGGCAAAGCCATTGTGTGTACCCTTGCAGGAAACCATTAATCACCAAATGTGTTTGTACTTCATCATAGGATCAAATGACAGTTTACGCACTGACAACATGGACACATGGTAAAGCCGGGATCACCGGAATTTTTCTTGGAAAAGATAATGAAAACTTTTACACCATCCCGATACTCCTTGGATAATCGTGACTTACTCATCTAACTTTTATCCATTTGAATAATTTCACTCAATCTGAAAATTAAATTTCATAAATTAAATTTTATTTTATTATCTCATTAAGTGTGTCTCTCACTAGATATGTCAATCAAAAAAAACTTCTTTTTGAAATGTTTCTATTCATTATTAACAAATTATCAAACTTAAAACAAAATATTCTGTCTCGCATCCGAACATAAAATTCAATTACTAATTTGTTCAAGTAGTGCTCTTAAATAACATGAAACTTTTGAAGATGAACTAATCCAGAAAATAAGCAAAACTGATAGGAGAATGTTTATATGAGTAGGAAAACACTAAAATATGCATCTACTAATATATTAAAGGTAGCTCCAACATGAGATAAATTGTAAGGGACCAAAGACAAGGTTTTGAAATTCTACAAATATGAACCATAGTGCCAAATAGAGAAAGAGTGGAAGCTATAGTTAGCAAGGTTTGAAATGTCAGATGTCCATATTGTGTCGGCCACACAATTTTCATGGAGGATAGGATATAACGCATGATATTTGGGAATCTAATATATATTGAGTTTTTATGTAGCATAAAAGAATGTATTCTAGATATAATCTAATGTAATACATTACATTATCACAAATAACATATAAATAATATAAATAATACAAAACTAAGTGAACTAACAAAGGCTACACGCATTATGAATACTTTAGATAGATACATGCTTTTTGGGTATGATTTGATACAAACCCGAAAATTAAACCCAATATTAAAAACAACACGAGCTACCCATTATAGAAATATTCGGATGAATATTGCCTAACACACGATATGATACATCGCCGACATATTCCCAAAATTTCCCAAAAATGACATCAAATACATATAGTTCCATGTCGTGTAGGCCAGCCCAAAAAACCTACATTCACCCGATATTTAGCACATGATGCCATATTTTTAGAACCATGGAAATATATGGTGGAGCTATGTTTGAGCTATACAAACTTGGATTAAGTTAAAATGGACATGTTGTGTGCTAAATTAACAAGTTGATGGCTATTAATATAACCAGTTCCAAAAGGTTGGGGCCTTGTTGTTCTTGGAATGTCCTCTTTATCCATCTTCACATATATCTTTCACAATTTCAATAAAAAACCACGAGATTTTATTTTCGATTAGAAAAACTACAATTCTCGACAAACCGTTGATTTTGTAGATGTTGAAACTACAGTTTGCATAATATAACAATCAAAACCATTGATTGAAAAACTACAGTACAGTTCTCGGCTAACTAATGGCTCTCAAGATATGATGCAAATATAATATAAATAAAAAAACATGAACTTTCTAGTTTTCACAGTACTTTTCATTGTATGAAATTGAACTTGATAAACTGTTGATGAGAAGATTCTAAATTTCCCCCCAAAATTAAAAATTCACGGTGGTTTCTCAACAACCAAAGAACAAACACCAAATAAAAGGCAATAAATCCTTTTACAGCTACAAATAAAAAATTATCACAATATCACAAATAATTATCTTCATAATACGTAGGGTTTATGAACGATAAAGATGGAGGAGGAGGAGGACTGTGCGACGAGGGGGAAGAGAAGGAAATGGCGGTGGTGGGTGCAAGCGCGAACGGCGGCGGTGGGTGTGAGAGCGAATGGCGGCGGTGGGTTGAGCTCGAAGAGGGAAAGATAAAGGAAAATTTGGGAATATGGGAAAGTAGGGTTTTGGAGAGATTGAGGATGATGAGGGAAAGAGAGAGGGAAATAGGGTTTGGGCGGATTTAGCGTGAAGAGGAAAAGAGCAAGGGAAGTGCGGATTTTTGGGAAAATAGGTTATATTAATAAGAATTATATACCCCGGCATTTTAAAACACCAAGGTACCTCAATAACCCTCGCGTTTGCAAAAACACGAAGGTATATAATAACTCTCCCAGTGCTTTTTAAAAAATGTCAGGGATTTCCTGACGAAACTACCTAGGGGTAGTTCCACTGGTCTTTCCCATATCTTTTGTAGTGTTTGAATGAAACACTTGAAAACATAGAAATCCAGTACTTAATTTGTAGAACTGTGCTTTGCTCATTAACCGTTCGATAAAATGCATATGTAGCATGCAAGGTGATTGTAAAAATACTTTTGAGAAATTTGGCTTTACTAAATCAATTGTATCTATGTGTGGTGTTTGTATTAATTTCTGAAACCCTAATTAACTACCTGATTTCATCTCAATTTCTAATTTGTGCTTTTGAAATCCTGAAATATGGATTTGGGGAAGAGTACGGGTTGAAGACGGTAATGATTGCGGTGTCAGATTCAAAAATGTGATTTGGTAAGGTTTCTTGTACTTTTTACTTTTGCTTGCCTCATGCATATTTGCATAAAAAACACTTGAAGTCCTAGAAATATGTACTTAATTTGTAGAACTATGTTTTACTCATCAACTGTTCGATGAAATACCTATGTAGTATGCAAGGTGTTTGTGAAAAATTTGTTGAGAAATTTTTCTTAACTAAGTCAATTGTATCTATGTGTGGTATATGTATTAATTTTTGAAACCATAATTTACTACATGATTTCATTTTCAATTTCTAATTTATGTTTTTGAAATTATGAAATTTGGATTTGGGAAGAGTACGGTTTGAAGATGGGGATGGTTGCAATGTTGGATCCAAGAATGAGATTTGATAAGGAGGGAGCCAGCGAAGGTGTCACGCCCCGCTTCCCAGGATATGGGAACACGAGTACGTAACGTAGGCCCAGCGAATGATGTATACACCATTCATAAGCTGTACCAGACTGACTCAGCAATACGAACAACAAAGATACAACCACGCAGGAAAATATAATCACATGAAACAAGATGAATTCCAATAATAATAAAATAAACCAACAGTATAAATATCCAACATCTGGGATCAAAACAAAACTACAGGTCATAGAGCCCAAACAAAGTACAAGTTTTAACAATATTCAAGAAATAAATAGCAATAAGTAAAATTAAGCAGTGGAGACTGGATCCATCTCTAGAAACGTTGCTCACCAATTCCTTCAGGAATAGACCCTTCAGCACCTGTAAATTCCTGGTCTAAAAAGAAATAAAAGAGTGCCTTAGAGCAAGTCGTGGGCGGCAAGTAGAAAAAATAAAGGATAAAAGAAACATGAATATTAAAGAATAAGGTCATGGTTAAATCAGTGTTCAATGTTCAGTATCAGTGTTTCTCGAGCAGTGTTTATGGCCATACAGTACAGTCAGTACAGTAGGGCTCGACCGAGTACAGTCTCCGATTGTTCACTACCACATCATCCCATATAATCCCGGCTTGTTATCATTTTATTTCATCCTATGTGAGCATGCAAGAGGGTTTCAATGTTGTTCGTTACTATGTGTGACTAATTCTAAGAGTTACAGACAAAGCATGGGGCAAATAGATCATATAAACCCATTTCGCAAAATCAGGACAGCATGACCTTGCTGTACCAAATCATGGATTGCGGGCACTACAAATTAGCAAAACTGAATCCGCCGGAAGATCTGGAAAATAGACTTCCACATTCCAGCGAGTATAATTAAGGTATATAAAAGATATAGGAACTAGGGTGAAAACTCTATTCTAATCAGATTTTAAGTCCAGGGAGCATGCAGTAGGTTGTGTTCTACTAATTGTTTCGGGTCAAAGAACTCATTATTAAAATCTATATAAATTCTGGGTGATACCCATACATGTCTAGGTCCAGCATAAATTATTTTAGATTTCTCTTGTACTATTAACAGGGTCAAATAAAATATAGAACAGCAAAGAACGCATGAAATTATGTGTCTGAAATTACTAACACAGTTGCATTAAAGTGATGATAACTAACAGATGACATATTGGAATTTAAATCCAGACTAGGAAAAATTTTCTAGACATCAAGGGCTACATTTTATGTTTAGTAACTTCTTTTAAATTATGTCTCTAGCATGGTAAAAAAATCTATTTCAAAATGAAATATACAGCAGTCCAGCAATTGTCTTAACATGAATAGGCAAATAATTAAATCATATGATCATATAAAGCATGCAAATTTGTAATCAAGTGAATCCTAGGTGTCAACATACAATTTCTAAGGTTCATGGTACATTCATTACAGTCATGGTGTCAATTCATCATTTAAAACTGATTCAGTACATTCATGTTCATTTCATCAAGCAGTTCTAAGTACAAATCTAGTTATTTTAATTGTGCATATGCATGAAACATTGGGGACTGGGTTAAAGATCAAGGAGATAGCACGAAGTTAAGAGTATTTCGGGTTAGCTCGTGTAAACCCTCAATAATCTTAACGGAATTGTCAAAAGCAGATTTTTGATAATAAAATTGACGGATCTACTTGCATAAGATCAATTAATCTTGAACACAAACAATAAAAAGGGTTCAAGAAGAGACTTGCCTGTTATTACAGATATAATTAAAGTAGAATAACGAGATCAGAATCCCGGACGAAATCTCCTAAAAATATGGCCAAGAATCAACAGCAACAGCAAAATCCTAGAGCAATTTCCTCACACCAAATCGGGACAGAACGCAGAACACCGAAACTGGATCTGGCGCACACAGAACACAAAACATCGAAACAAACCAATAGAATCTCAGATCCACACCGGATCCACTCCAAAATAGGGGACAGCGAAGTGTGATCGGGTGTGGTAGAACACGAGACAGCGAGAACCAACCAATCGGATCTCAACCTCACACCAGATCCAATCCGAACAGCAGACAGTGACTCTGGATCCTATGCGGCCGAACATGAAACAGCGGATCTACCCACTAGGAACTCGTCCCCTACCCTCGACAGCAGCAGAGAGAGAGAGAGAGAGAGAGAGAGAGAGAAAGAGCGTCAGACTGGCGCGGCGCGATGACTACGACGGGGCGGCTGCGGTGGCAGAGCGACGTCAGTACCACGGTCGGGAAGTGACGGCAGCGACGACAACTCCAGCGAAGAATGGGCTCTGTTCTCTCGGTCGAAAATAGAGGCGACGACGCTCGCGACTCTGGGGTTCGAACGGTGGCGCTAGGGGCTGCACAGGCACGGCGAGAGATGACAAAGGCGATGGGGGTGCACGGAGAGGGAATAGGGCGACGGTGAGGGAGTTTACGACGAAGGTGAACTTGACAATGGGGACACGGTGATGGAAATGGCGAGGACGGGGGACGAGCGATGGTGATGAAGATGAAGAGGGGATGGAGACGGTGATGATGGTGGTGATAGTGGTGAAGGATGATCAGAAATGTGATGGGGGTCGGGGTTGAGAGCGGTGGGTTTTGGGTTCAGTGGAAAACAGATAGAGAGAGAGTACGGGGAGAGAGAAAGCGGCGAAGAGAGAGAGGGGGGTATTAATTAGGGTTTAATTAATAGGGTATTTATAGGGATCAAGGAATTTGGATTTTGGGTCGATATATTGGGTTCTGGGTATCGGTTTTGGCTCCAAAAAGAGACAAATAAATGCAATGAGATGAGACGAACGCAAAGGAGAACAAATCAAATTCAAAATAGAAAAGAGAAAAATTCACAAAAGAACAGAATCCAATCAAAGAGCACAGCTTGATAAGAGAGAACAAAAGAATCCAAGAGAATACAAGTTACTCCATAACAAATGAATTCAAATACAATAATCAAAGAATACAAAATACAATAAAATCCGAAAATAGGGCTTACAAATGCTACCCACCTTACAGGAAGAATTTCTTCCTCATAATTCATACAAAAGGTGCATAGGGCAAACCCCGAAATAAACAAAGCAAAATAAAACAACAACCACTACTCAAACAAATGAGGAAACCTCTCCCGAATCTCTTCCTCTAACTTCCAAGCAGACTCCCCTGGCGAGCGAGGATCCCAAGAAACTCGGACCAACTTGATGACTATTCTTTAACACCTTCTATCGACGGTCTAAGATAGAGACGGGTCGAATTTCACGGGACAAATCCGGCCTCACAGATAAGTCTGAGTACTCAACCACATGACTGTCATCTCTGTTGTATTTCCTGAGCTGAGAAACATGGAATACATCATGGACACCCGCTAAAACTGGCGGTAATGCGAGCCTGTAAGCTACCTTGCCCAAACGTTCCACAATATCGAATGCACCGATGAATCGAGGACTCAACTTGCCTCCACCGCCGAAACGGATAACACCTTTCCAAGGCAATACCTTGAGGAACACATGCTCGCCTGCCTCAAACTCTAGAGGTCTCCGACGACAATCAGCCCACCTCTTATGCCGATCCTGAGCATCCTGTAAATGCCTGCGGATCTGAGCCACGGCACCAACTGTCTTCGTGATCAACTCAGGGCCTAAAAGCTTCCTCTCGCCGATATCATCCCAACAGACTGGTGATCTACACTTGCACCCATACAAAGCTTCGAATGGAGCAGCCTTGAGACTCGCCTGGTAACTGTTATTATAAGGGAACTCGGCTAAGTGAAGATGATCCTCCCACGAACCTCCAAACTGAAGAAGGCATGATCTTAACATGTCTTCTAGGGTCTGAATTGTCCTTACTGACTGCCCATCCGTCTGAGGATGGAACACTGTACTGTAGCTCAGCTTAGTACCCTTGCTCCTCTGCAAACTCTCCCAGAACTGAGACCTGAATCTCGTATCCCTATCCGATACGATGCTGACAGGAACTCCATGCTGACGAACAACCTCCTGAACGTACTGCTCGGACAAACTTTCCGTGGACTGACCCATACGGAAAGGAATGAAGTGAGCACACTTCGTCAGCCGATACACTATCACCTAGATAGCATTATGACCTTTAGGACTCCTCGACAAAGCTGTCACGAAGTCCATCGTGATATTCTCCCACTTCCATTCAGGGATAGGAAGGGGTTGCAAAAGTCAAGCGGTCCTCTGATGCTCTGCCTTCACCTGCTAACAGATTAGGCACTATGCGACGAATCGAGCCACATCCCGCTTCATACCATGCCACCAGAAATGCTGTTTCAAGTCCCTGTACATCTTGGTACCACCAGGATGTATAGAATATGGGGACCGATAAGCTTCCTCGAGTAGCTTCTGCCTGACTTCTCCTCTAGGTACACACAACCTAGAGCCAAACCGAAGCGACACATCAATATGAACAACAAAATCAGATCTCAAACCAGCTTCAACCTCGCTCTGAAACTCCTGCAATTTCTGATCACTTCCCTAAGCTGCCTTGATCTGCTGTACCAAGGACGACTGCAACTGCAACAACATAAGCTGCCGATCTGATCTGGGAAGCAACACATCCAACTCTAGCCTCCTCATGTCCTCCACTAGCTCCTTCTGCTGAGTGAGGAACATAGCGGCAGGCCTCCGACTCAAAGCATCTGGCACCGAATTAATTTTCCCCGGGTGATACTACAAATTGATGTCAAAATCTGGCATCAACTCCAGCCATCTTCTCTGCCTCATGTTCATCTCCTTCTACGTGATCACATACTTGAGGCTCTTGTGATCTGTGAAAATCTTAACTCTATCCCCAAGCAAATAGTGCCTCCACAACTTCAAGGCAAAGATCACAGCAGCAAGCTCCAGATCATGCGTAGGATAGTTCTTTTCGTGAGGTCTCAACTGCCTCGATGCATAAGCAACAATCCTGCCTCGCTGCATCAGCACTGCTCCTAGACCTCTCCCCGAAGCATCACAAAAGATCACAAAACCACCCGAACTGTCGGGTACAATCAGCACTGCTACTGATGTCAACCGATGCTTCAACTCGGCGAAAGCTTCATCACAAGCATCATCCCAGACGAACTTCTGCTCCTTCCTAGTCAAACTGGTCAAGGGTCCAGCGATCTTGGAGAAATCCTGAACAAACTTCCGATATTAGCCAGCCAAACCAAGGAAACTTCGCACCTCAGAAATAGACTTCGGAATAGGCCAATCATTGACCGCAGAAATCTTCGAAGGATCCACAGAATCACCAGCACCGGAGATAATGTGGCCAAGAAAAGCAACCTGATCCAACCAGAACTCGCACTTATCAAGCTTCCCATACAGCTGGTTCTCCCTCAAAGTCTGCAGAACCACCATCAAATGCTCGGCATTATCTGCCCTGTTCCGCAAGTACACTAGTATGTCGTCGATGAAAACCACAACAAACTGATCCAAGAACGGCGAAAACACACGGTTCATCAAACTCATGAACGCTGTCGGTGCATTAGTCACTCCGAAAGGCATCACCAAGAACTTGTAATGCCCATATCTCGTTCGGAAAGTCGTCTTTAGAACATCCTCTGACTTCACCCTGACTTGATGGTACCCAGAACTCAGATCCAACTTCGAGAACACCGAAGCACCACCCAGCTGGTCGAACAAATCGTCGATCCTCGGTAATGGATACCGATTCTTGATGGTAACATTGTTCAACTCCCTGTAGTCCATGCAAAGCCTGCGACTTCCATCCTTCTTACTGACAAACAGAACTGGGACTCCCCATGGCGAAACACTAGGTCTGACAAAACCTTTATCAAGTAGCTCCTGAACCTGTACCTTCAGTTCTGCCAATTCAACCGGCACCATACGATACGGACTCTTGGAAATAGGGGTCGTACCAGGCAGAACATCAATGCTGAAATCCACATCTCGGACTGGCGGCAAACCGTGAAATTCCTCAGGAAATACATCAAGGAAGTCCCGCACAACCAAAGGTGCAATAACCCTATCAAAACCCAGCGACGCAATAGAAATAACCTCGGAATCCAACAAGTTCTTGACATGCCCTGACAGTGTCTCACCCGCATGGAAAATAAATTATGGCTAACCAGACGGCCTGAAAGTCACCTTCTTCTGCCGACAATCAATCACGGCACAGGAAACACCCAACCAGTCCATGCCCAGAATGACATCGAAACCGGAATTGGGAATCACAATCAAATCTGCCGAGAAAACCACACACCAATCAACAACATACTCTTCTTGCAAACCCTAGAACAGACAACGACACCTCCATCTGTGGTGATGTCCCAAGCTGCGGGCATAGCATCGCAAGCCAAACCATGCTGATCGACAAAGCGAGCAGAAATGAAAGAATGGGTAGCACCCGAATCTAACAACACATGAGCAGGGAGAGAGAAGACACTAATCACACCTAGAAGAAGATCAAACAAAGATTAAGGTGCCAGCAGGATATATACATGAATAATTGTACAAAAGAGGGGAAAATAAAATTAAAAAAATAACAATAACATGCAAAAAACTGAAAGAAAGAAAAGAAAGTACAACTACTGTGATATACCTGCAACCACTCCAATAGCAACTGTCGCTTCCTCAGTTGTCAGGTTATAAGCTTGACCACGACCGCCAACCTGACCTCCTCTAAGAGCCACATGCCTCTGATCAAATACTTGCCTCTGCAGAGGAAGAGACGGCTTGCCTGACCACGCGTCGGCGCTCCTAGCTGAGCAGCACCAGTAACTGGCGCAAAACCTCTGCTACTCAGACAGTCACGAACCATGTGCTCACTGCTCCCACAGACTAAACACCTTCGGTTGGCCCTCCGACAGTCTCGCTGTAAATGCCCAGTCTTATGATAATAGCCACAAGTCTCAACATTCCTCGGGACAATAGGTGCGTACGGCTGTGTTCTCACAGGAGGGGGCAGAATTGGCCTCTGAATAGGTCATCCGGAAGGCCGGAGTGCGAAACCGTCCTCTGAGGAACACCAGATCTGCTAAGAGTCTGCTATTGGATCCGAGCTGCGTCCAGAACATCGGAGTAAGCACGAAGCCGAAGAGCAGCCAAACGGTCCTGGAGGGGAAAGCTCAAGCCCGATAGAAAACAGCTAGCCCGAGCCTCATCAGTGGTAATGAGGGTATGGGCAAAGCGACTAAGCCGAGTAAACTCTACAGCATACTCGTCCACGGAATGGGTTCCCTGATTAAGATAATGCTCAAATTAATACCGTCACAAGTGAAGTAGGCAACAACAAATGACAATTAAGAACATTATCTAGCTGACCTGAGTTAGGGAAATAAATTATCGCTCCATCTCTGCCTTGGTGACACTGGGAAAGAACTTCGCCATGAAGCTCTCAGAGAAAGTGGCCCACTCAACGGGTTGCGACATCCCCTCAGATTCAACCCGCCACCAGATATGAGTGAGATCCACCAGCTAGATGCGAACCACATCCACACGATCTGCCTCAGCAACACGAGCAGCGACCAGCAGTTGCTCCGTCCGGATAAGCCATTGCTCGGCTTCCAACGGAGACTCAGTAGTCGAAAACTTATTCGGGTGCAGCCTTGTAAAATCCACTACCGTACCAGGCCTAGGTGGCAGAGGCCCAGGAGTAGGTCCAGCGACATTCCCATTGGCTGCCAAAGTGGCTCTCATCAGCTCATTGTGCTCCTGCTGTAGAGCCATCATCTGCTGAATCGTCTGAAGAATAGCAGCGTTGTCCGGCTGCTGATCCCCCGAGAGAGAAGAAGAATTCCCACGAGCCATAGCTTGAAACACGATCAAAAGATGTTCAGTATCCAGATCATATGTTGGTTATTATACATGCATTCATGTGATTTTCGTGGTGTGCAATCACTGAGTTAACCCGGTTAGAGCCAAACTTGACTAATATACCAATCAAAGCTAACCCTCGTAAAGATAGTCATGTTTGATTGATATATTACTCAACCCTAGGCTCTGATACTACTAAAAACCCTATCATGCCCCGCTTCCCAGGATACGGGAACACGAGTACGTAACGTAGGCCCAGCGAATGATGTATACACCATTCATAAGCTGTACCAGACTGACTCAGCAATAAGAACAACAAAGATACAACCACGCCGAAAAATATAATCACATGAAACAAGATGAATTCCAATAATAATGAAATAAACCAACAGTATAAATATCCAACATCCGGGATCAAAACAAAACTACGGGTCATAGAGCCCAAACAAAGTACAAGTTTTAACAATATTCAAGAAGTAAATAGCAATAAATAAAATTAAGCAGCGGAGATTGGATCCATCTCTAGAAACATTGCTCACCAATTCCTTCAGAAATAGATCCTTCAGCACCTGTAAATTCCTGGTCTAAAAAGAAATAAGAGAGTGCCCTTAGAGCAAGTCGTGGGCGGTAAGTAGAGAAAACAAAGGATAAAGGAAACATGAATATCAGATAATAAGGTTATAGTCAAAGACAAGAAACAAAGCAAAGAGCAGGCGATATAATCAAAGGTCTACAGTAAATCACGCATGTAATAAGTGATATCAGGATCAAGCAGGAAATGCAGGTTATTAAGTGTTTTATTAATCTATCTAGTGCATGTACTACTGCGTCCCATTCCACAAGTTCCGCGCAACACACGATGAATGCTTTAGACTGATGGTGAATTCACGGTTCGTGTACTCAGCCCAGAAATCAGTGTTCAATGTTCAGTATCAGTATTTCTCGAGCAGTGTTTATGGCCATACAGTACAGTCAGTATAGTAGGGCCTGACCGATTACAGTCTCCGATTGTTCACTACCACGTCATCCCATATAATCTCGGCTTGTAATCATTTTATTTCATCCTATATGAGCATGAAAGAGGGTGTCAATATTGTTCGTTACTATGTGGGACTAATTATAAGAGTTACAGACAAAGCATGGGGCAAACACATCATATAAACGTATTTTGCAAAATCAGGACAGCAGGACCTTGCTGTACCAAATCATGGATTACAGGCACTACAAATTAGGAAAACTGAATCCGTAGGAATATCTGGAAAATAGACTTCCACACGGTTCCAGCGAGTATAATTAAGGTATATAAAAGATATAGAAACTAGAGTGAAAACTCTATTCTAATCAGATTTTAAGTCCAGGCAGCATGCAGTAGGTTGTATTCTACTAATTGTTTCGGGTCAAAGAACTCATTATTAAAATCTATATAAAATCTGGGTGATACCTATACATGTCTAGGTCCAGCATAAATTATTTCAGATTTTTCTTGTACTATTAACATGGTCAAATAAAATATAGAACAGCGAAGAACGCATGAAATTATGGATATGAAATTACTAACACAATTGCATTAAAGTGAGGATAACTAACAGATGACAGAGTGGAATTTAAATCCAGACTAGGGGAAATTTTTTAGACATCAAGGGCTACATTTTATGTTTCGTAACTTCTTTCAATTATGTCCCTAGCATGGTCAAAAATCTATTTCAAAATGAAACATATAGCAGTCCAGCAATTGTCTTAACATGAATAGGCAAATAATTAAATCATATGATCATATAAAGCAGGCAAATTTGTATCAAGTGAATCCTAGGTGTCAACATGCAATTTCTAAGGTTCATGTTATATTCATTACATTCATGGTGTCAATTCATCAATTAAAACTGAATCAGTACATTCATGTCTATTTCATCAAGCAGTTGTAAGTACAAATCTAGTTATTTTAATTGTGCATATGCATGAAACATTGAGGACTGGGTTAAAGATCAAGGAGATAGCACGAAGTTAAGAGTATTTCGGGTTAGCTCGTGTAAACCCTCGATAATCTTAACAGAATTGTCAAAAGCAGATTTTTAATAATAAAATGGACGGATCTACTTGCATGAGATCAATTAATCTTGAAAACAAACAATAAAAAGGGTTCAAGAAGAGACTTGCCTGTTATTGCAGATATAATTTAAGTAGAATAACGGAAACAGAAGCCTGGGCGAAATCTCCCAAAAATATGGCGAAGAATCAACAGCAATAGCAAGATCCTAGAGCAATTTCCTCACACCAGATCGGAACAGATGGTAGAACACCAGAACTAGATCTGGTGCACACAGAACAAGGAACATGGAAACAAACCAATAGAATCTCAGCTCCACACCAAATCCACTCCAAAACAGGGGACAGCAAAGTGCGATCGGGTGCGGCAGAACACGGGACAGCGAGAACCAACCAATCGGATCTCGACCTCACACCGGATCCAACCCTAACGGCGGACAGTGACTCTGGATCTGATGCGGCTGAGCACGAAACAGCGGATCCACCCACTAGGAACTCGTTTCCTACCTATCGACAGTGGAAGAGAGAGGGAGAGCGGTGGACTGGCATGGCGCGACGACTGCGACGGGGCGGCTGCGGTGGTAGAGCGACGTCGGTACCACAGTCGGGAAGCGACAGCGGCGACGACAACTCCAGCGAAGAACAGCTCTGTTCTCTCGGTCGAAAACAGAGGCGATGGCACTCGCGACTCCGGGGTTCGAACGGCGGCACTAGGGGCTGCACAGGCGTGGTGAGAGATGACAAAGGCGATGGGGGTGCACGGAGAGGGAATAGGGCAATGGTAAGGGAGTTTACGACGAAGGTGAACTCGGCAATGGGGTCACGGTGATGGAAATGGCGAGGACGAGGGACGAGGGATGAGCGACGGTGATGAAGTGAAGAGGGGATGGAGACGGTGGCGGTGGTGGTGACAATGGTGAAGGATGATCGGAAATGCGACGGGGGTCGGGGTTCAGAGCGGTGGGTTTTGGGTTCAGCGGAAAACAGATAGAGAGAGAGTAAGGGGAGAGAGAAAGCGGCGGAGAGAGAGAGGAGGGTATTAATTAAGGTTTAATTAATAGGGTATTTATAGGGATCAAGGAATTTGGGTTTTAGGTCGATATATTGGGTTCTGGGTATTGGTTTTGGCTCCAAAAAGAGACAAACAAATGCAATGAGATGAGACGAACACAAAAAAGAACAAATCAAATTCAAAATAGAAAAGTGCAAAATTCACAAAAGAACAGAATCCAATCAAAGAGCACAGATTGATCAAGAGAGAACAAAAGAATCCAAGAAAAGACAAATTACTCCATAACAAATGAGTTCAAATACAATAATCAAAGAATACAAAATACAATATAATTCAAAAATAAGGCTTACAGAAGGACATGGTGAGGCGAACAGAGAGGTGGAGGGGGTGTGTTGGAAGAAGGACATCGCGGCGGTCGAAGACGACGGAGATGAGGGGGAGGATGGAGGAGTGTAGGGCGGCATTGGGGAGGGTGTGGATTTAGAAGAGGGAGGGGAGGAAGAGAATGGTCGAGATGAGGTGGACCAAGACCTAGGTATTGTCAGTCAGGATGCACACAAAGGCCGAGTTGTGTGCGTATTTTTAGGATAAATTTTACTAACTATACCCTTGAAGAGATAATTCTTTCCACTCTCTCACATATTTTTAAAGCTTCATATCATTTTATAAATCGCTCAAAATTATCTTAGTCTGTGATTTGCACAGGAAAATACTAGTAAGTTTTTGTGGTATTCTAAAACTTTTAATAACAACTATACTTTAGTCATGTTTTTCTAAAAACCTGTGGTGTTAGTTAACCCCCGACCTTGTAATACAGGTCTGTCTGGTGCTTACCCTGTACTTTCCAAACTAAATCTTTGTTGCTGCTGATTTTGGTATAAAAGCAAACAGATGTACTTTTAGATTCTTTTGGAAACAAATAAGGCAAACCTGTTGACTTCTGGCCGGCATTTGACTGTTTCTCGCTGCTTCCGTGAACCTACAAAAAGTTTGATACACCGGGATGGATCCCGGCGACGAACCCTCCAACGCTCAAGTCAGTAATCAGGAGGATTATGAAAGAGCGCTTTTGTGGAAAAATATTGATTACCTTTTTTATGATGGGGGAAGAGGGGTATTTATAGTCGCCTTTAGAGACAGTTTAGAGATAGTCATTTATCCCAATGTTCGAGTGTTTTTGGATAAGATGTAGAGTTTAAATCGTTTCATGATAAGAGATTACCATGAATTTGAATTACTCTTTAAATGACCTAGGCTTGTTTGTAATAGGTTTTCACCCTGACCTAGTAGGACAGATCCGTTTTTAGGTTATTGAGCTTTGAAGAAAGACCCAATTCCCATTTTAGACACGTTTGTAGGTGAAATTACCATTTTAACCCTGAGAGCTTTAAGATTCATGCCCGATTTGAACGTTCCTGGTTTGGTTCTATTTTTAGCCATATCACAAGCCCCCTACTCCTGAAAACTAAGTTTCACAGCCTTTGAGGAGTAGTTCGCCCATTTTTAATGGCATATAGAATTTATCAGCGTTCTCGGCGGAGTTTCGATCTTGCTCGAGGTGTAACGGTGTTATTCTGAGCTTTTTAAATGCCCAAAATTATTTTTAGAATTTTCTAGACTTTTACAGATTTTTCTAGATTAGTCTGAATTTTTTCCAATTTTTAATCATTTTGTGTATTTTTTATTCAATTTCCGAATTTTAATAATTAATTTTCGAAAATTTTAATTAATTATTCTAATTTAATAATTATATTTTCAGAATTAATAATTATTTTTAGAATTTTTAATTAATTTTGTTTATTTTTAATTTTTTTTTCGAATTTTTAATTAATTAATTCAATTTAATAATTAAATAAATTAATTAATATTTACCTGTACATGTGGCACAATCATGTGCGTTGATCACAATCAAGCGAGCGCAGATCTTGGGGCAGGGTGTTTTTTTCCCATTTCAGCATCGGTAGCAGGTTTGCTCGGATCACGCCGAACGTGCGCTGAGAAGGCTCAAGATGGCGCCACGTGGCGGTCAACGTTGACTGTTGTGCCGTTGACTCAGTCAACGTTGACCCCATACTTTTTTTTTCTTTTCTTTTTCTTCTTCTCCCTTCGTCTCCGATTCCCCCTTCTTCTTCGAGTGCGAGGCGAGGGGTTCAGATTCCAGCGAGGGGAGCTCGGCGAGGGGATGAGCTCGTCAGAGTTTTAGCGACGGTGGAGTTCGGCATTGGAGGCAGCACGACGAGGAGCTCGACAGGGAGTCATCTCAGCGGAGTTTTGGATCTTTAGAGCTCGGTGATGGAGCTCGGCAGAGATTGAGCTCGGCGAAGGAGCTTGGCTCGGTAGTGGTAGCGGCTCGATGAGGAGCTCGACTGGGAGTTAGCTCAGCAGAGTTTTGGAGCTTTGGAGCTCGGTGATGGAGCTCGGCAACATGGGGTCGAGCTAGCAATGGGTTCGAAGCTTTCCAACTTGGCAACGAAGAAGCTCGGCGAGGGATTCGGAGCTCAGTGGCAGTCGTGAAGGAGTTGGGGCTCGGAGCTCAACGAAGAATGAGTTCATCGACGCTTCTTCAAGCGAATGAGGAGTTCAGCAGTGGAGGTAGCTCGACGAGGAGCTCGATAGAGAGTTAGCTCAGTGGTGTTTTGGAGCTTTGGAGCTCGGTGATGGAGCTCAACAGAGATTGAGCTCGGCGAAGGAGCTTGATGGCGGCAGTGGAGGCAGCTCGACGAGGAGCTCGACAGAGAGTTATCTCAGCGGTGTTTTGGAGCTCGGTGATGGAGCTCGGCAGAGATTGAGCTCGGCGAAGGAGCTTGATGGCGACAGTGGAGGGAAGGTCGAGCTCAGCAAGGCTTGGAGTCGAAGGAGCTCGATGCTTTGGGTTTTTTTGAGGTTTTGAAGAAGACCCTTCTAAGGAAGAAGAATATGAGGGTGCATGTCTGTTCCCGACCCATTAACCTCCTCAATTTATTTTTTTCGGCGAATCTGAGTCGTCGATCATGATTTGAGCACGAATCGGGAGGAGTTTTTCTCCATTTTCCAGTTCGGGGACGCATTTGCTCGGATTTTGGATCCGAGCGACGAGGCAAGATCTGAGCCGTCGATCTAGATCAGGCTCGCATCTGGAGGTAGATCTGTTCGGATTTTGGATCCGAAGGACGTGGCAAGAACTGAGTCATCAATCAAGATCAAGCTCGCATATGGAGGCAGAGCTGTTCGGATTTTGGATCCGAAGGGCATGGCAAGATCTGAGCCATCGATCTGGATCACGCGCGCATCCTAAGGCAAAGATTTTCCCCAATTTTACGTTCGGAGACACGTTTGCTCGGATTTTGGATCCAAATGACGTGGCAAGATCTGAGCCATAGATCTAGATCAGGCACACATCTTGAGGCAGAGATTTTACCTAATTTCACGTTCGGGGTCACGTTTGCTTGGATCCATTCCACCAAAGAGCTGTAGGGGTTCGGCTGATTGACACGTGTCCACTTTGACAGTTAATCGTTGACCAGTCAACAATTTGTTGGCTTGGCGCAACTGTGTTGTAACTGGCATTCCCGGTGCTACGGAGGTCAGATTGGAGCGTGTGACGCCTCCTTTCGAAGCTAACCTGAAGATCTATAATTTCTCTTTAGAAGTTAATTGAAGAATCATCCTTCTTCATGGTCAAAATAGTCCCGCAACATCTTTGTCTTCATGAAGTTGAGAAGAGCTTTGTATACTACTGGGAAGATCCCTGCTTGGAGGTGAGTTGAGGGATGAGTTAGGCTCTGAACTCTCTTGGAAGAAGGCTGCTCAGGAGGTGAGTGGGATGAGAGAAACACCAGGTTCTAGGAGAGATTCGTTTGGGAGACAAGTTAGAGGAGCAACACTAGGGGAGAGTTGAGCTCCGAACTCGTTGAAAAGAAGGCCTCTCGGGAGGCGAGCGGAGCGAAGAGCATCACCAGGCTCTAGAAGAAAGTCGTTTGGGAAACGAGTTTGAGGAGCGACTATAGGAGAGAGTTGAGCTCCGAACTCGTTGAGAAGAAGGCCGCTCGGGAGGCGAGTGGAACGAAGAGCTTCACCGGGCTCTAAGAGAGAGCCGTTCGGTAGGCGAGTTTGAGGAGCAACTCTACGGGAGAGTTGAGCTCCAAACTCGTTTGGAATACGGCCACCCGGGAGGCGAGCAGAGCGAAGAGCTTCACCGGGCTCTAGGAGAGAGCCGTTGGGGAGGCGAGCGGAGAGAAGAGCTTCACCGGGCTCTAGGAAAGAGCCATTGGGGAGGTGAGTTTGAGGAGCAACCCTAGGGGGGAGTTGAGCTCCGAACTTGCTTGTTGCAAAATTTAACCAGTAGTGGGAGTAGTATGAATGTTCATTTTGGGCCCCGAAACAGCATACTTGCAAGCTGTGAGGACAATTTCGAACCAAGATTGTGAACTTCGAACTAGTTGTTACGGGGTTATCAACGAGTTGTAGGAGAAATTCTGAATTGTGAGCTGCTCCGCACTTACTTGTTCGCAAGCGGCTAAAGCAGCATCGAACCAAGTGTTGGACTCTGAACTTGTTGTTTTAAGAATTTCACTGAGTTGTAGGAGAAATTTTGAATGGTGAGCTGCTCCGCACTTTCTTATTTGCACGCAGCCAAAGAAGCGTTGAACCAAGTGTTGGACTCCAAACTTGTTGTTTGAGGGGGTTAACGAGTTGTAGGAGCAATTCCGAATGGTAAGCTGCTCCGCACTTGCTTATTTACACGGCTAAAACGGCGTCGAACCAAGTGTTGGACTCCAAACCCATCTTTTGAGCTTAGTAAGTTGTGGGAGCAGCCCTGTAGGACAAGCTGGACTTTGAACTTACTGTTTAACAAGTCGTAGATATGACTCAGAGAGTTAGAAATGAGGCAAATACAATAATTTTCAATAGAAAAAAGCTAAGTTTTACTGAAACAAACTAAGTGGCCGCTTCAATGGGGTGAACCATTATTACATGTTTTTGGCCGTGCTACAAGCATGCTTTTGGCCGTGCTACAAGCATCGGTCTTATATTGAAAACTGAAAACCTATTTCTACGATGGGGTGAAGGCTTTTGGGGAGGAGTTTGATTCTCCCCCCATTGGACCTCCATGGATAAGGTGGAGGATGGCCTCAGGTTCGGAGTATTGGAACTCGACGGGTCTCTCGGTTCGCTTGTTAGCTCCTCGGGGTGGAGGATCGGCTTCGTCCTTTCTGACCAACTTGGCCAGGTGTTCCCGTTGTATGAGTTCTTCGATCTCCTCTTTGAGAGCCCGATAATCATCCGTGTCGTGGCCGTAGTCCCTATGAAAGCGGCACCACTTATCCCTCTTCCTTTACTTGCCAGGAGTATTCATTCTAGGGGGACCGCGTTGTAGCCCTTCATTGTCCACCTCCATAAGAACTGCTCATATACTAGCATTGAGGGGGGTGAACTTCTCAAAATAAGGAGCTGGGTGGCACTGGCCATTGTCGTCCTTCTGAAATTTTTGAGACCCTTCTTCGCTTGTATTCTTCCATTTGTTCTCGGAAGATGACTCCTCTTGACTTGGGGGGGGGTGGGGGTTAAGAGATTCTTCCGCTCGGATGTACTTCTCGTTCCTAAGTAGGAGTCCGAGAAGTCACGAGGAGGCTTCTTGGCAAGGGATGCCTTGAGGTTGGCGTTAGGACGTGGTGCCTGAATACTGTAGAGGCCACTGATTGATTGAGAAAGGTAATAGACCAGGCCTCGGCGGTAAAGCGCCGAACGTAATTTCTTAGGCGTTCACCCTTTTTTTGGCTGAGGGCTAGCAAAGATGCACTTGTTTTCTCGGCTTGGCGACTGCTAATAAAGTGGGTGAGGAAGAGATTCTCAAAGTGTTCGAATGAGAAGATGGAGGCTGGGGATAGGCTGGAGTACCACTCGTGCTGGTTCCTTCAACGTTGCCGAGAAGGTCTTACAGAGGAGCGCATCCAAAGCTTAATGAATCATCATGAGAGTTTTAAAACTCTCGATATGATCAGCCGGGTCTGACTCCCCATTATAGAATTCAAAGCGGGGCAGCCTAAAAGTTTTGGGGACCGGAGCTTCCATGATGGCCCCAGAAAAGGGGGTCTGCTTGGGCGGAATTTATTAGTCTGTTGTTCTTTTTCGGGATTGATCTTGTTGAGGCGCCTCTCCATCTCATGGAGACTGCGATGGACCAAGTCATCCCTCCGGTCGGGACTCTCCTTCATGAGTGACGATATGGTGAGGGCTAGGCGCACGCTGATCCTGACTCGTGGCAATATTAAGAGCTCGCAGTATATCTTCTTTGAAGTTCTAGAACTCGGCTTGAGTGACTGGTGCCCCTCCAGATCGGCAGTCCCCTGATGCAGCTTGGCTTATTGGAGTATGACTTCTCCGCCAACAGCGTGGAGGGGACTGTCTTCGCCTCCTAGGGGGAGGGAATCCTCTGGTCCTCGGCCTGCGGGGGGTCCGGACTCTCATGGCCCCTGGGTGCTCGAGTTGAGGGTGTTCTTCAAGGGCTCGCCTTTAATTCAAGCGAGTTCGGAGGTCGACCCCCTGTAGACGGTTAACAATTATTTGACAGAAATCCTGTCTGGGAGGACCTTGAGAGGCCATGGAGTTGGTCGAAGGATTATGAACGGAGATGTGGTCATGAAGAGGGTGTTGCCTTGAACGACTTCGACGAGAGCCCCTCCGGGGCAGCCCCCCGAGACCCTGGAAGGGCCTGCAGAGGAAGAAGCTGTTGAGAAAGGGGTTGTTCAGGCTGCACTTGCTGAACTTGTTGGTCGAGTTGAAGAAGAAGATCTTGGAGTGGAGGATAGGGAGGAAGAGGAGTGGCTCTTCAGCTGGACGCCACTGCTTTTCCTTTCCCTTTCGGAGGCATGACTTGGAAACTAACTTCACCGGCAAAGTAAGGTTGGATTGCTCTTTCTGTTTCTCACAGACGGCGCCAACCTATTGCTGCTGATTTTGGTGTGGGTGCAAACAGATGTATTTGTAGATTCTCTTGGAAACAAATAAGGCAAACTTGTTGACTCTGACCGGGGTTTAATTGTTTTTCGCTGCTGCAGTTAACCTGTAAAAAGTTTGATACACTGGGATGGATCCCTTTGACGAACCCTCTGATACTCAAGTTAGTAATCAAGAAGATTATGAAAGAGCGCTTTTTGTGGAAAATTATTGATTACTTTTCTTATGGTAGGAGGAGAGGGGTATTTATAGCCGCTTTTGCAGACTGTTTAGAGATAATCATTTATCCCTATGTCCTGGTATTTTTGGATAAGACGTTGAGTTTAAATCGTTTCATGATAAGAGATTAGCATGAATTTGAATTACTCTTTAAATGACCTGGACTGGTTTGTAATGGGTTGTCACCCTGACCCAATAGGACAGACCTGTTTTTGGGTTATTGGGCTTTGAAGAAAGACCCAGTTTCCATTTCAGACCCATTTGTAGATGAAATTACCGTTTTACCCCTGAGAGCTCGTGCCCGATTTGAACGGTCCTGATTTAGATCTATTTTTAGCCATATCAATCTTAAAATCATATTAGGTCCCTAGTTCAAAACTTCATTGCATGTAAATTTATCACTTGATATTATTTACCGTGTGCACGTAAAAATTATTACCATTGATGATGCCTATTTTATGATAAATTTCTTCGTCCACCGCTGATAAGTTGCCGACTCAACTTTCACTTCATGTGGGACTAGAGATTTAGCTGAAACCAAAAGATTGTTTTATCCTTTCTCTATTTGTCCCTTTTGTCACCACCTTCGTTTTCTTCAATGACCTTTTTAATTTATTTTTAAATGACACTTGAGTGACTTAATTAGTTAGGATCGGATCAGATCAGCTTAATGAATTGACTAGTGTTACCCTATGCAAATTGTACAAATTAAAAAAAAATTGAGGACTCATGAAATTATATATTACTTAAAATTTTAGAAATGCCTCTTAGTTATTTCAATCACAATATAATGAAAAGATGACAAATTCCAAATTAACTAATTCATACTTTCAAACCAACCAACATCATTCTATATTTCTATTCAATTAAAAGAAAATAAAAAAAAGTTGAATAATTACCGAAATTTAGATATGCTAAGAAAGAGACTTACAATCTTGTCAGATTTCTCTGTTCTAAAGCTTGCTTGCAAATACTCATATTGTCTATAAAGTTCCACAATATTTGCCTCCAACTGTTATATATTACTCTTCAGTTGTGTCTCTATAAAATGATCAAACTATAAAACACACATACAATACAACAATTCACCAAAACTTTTCAAACAAAACAAAAGATGTAGAAAAGATACCACTATCTGCATGTTGTTTTCCTTCTGATTCCGGCATATTCCGAAGCTTCTCTTGCTTCATCAAATTTTCATCTTCTTATTTCATCAACCATTTGATGCAAGTCCTTAGCTTTATTATATATTCACTCATTTGCTCACTTTCACCATAAGAAAATAAAAATAATAAAATACAATAATGATAAAATGGACCAAACTATTCAACTTTCATGCTTTTTACCATCATCTACAATCCATTCTTTGTAATTGAAAATTTAATGATAATATTACTTAGAATACAAAAGTCCAAATGAAAACAGATAACAATTAGAAGAAAAAGACCTCATATGCAAGTCAGTTCGTTTCTGTCTCATACTTGACGATCCCCCTTCTTCTAATCCGAAACCCGACATGATTAGGTTTGCATTTGATCCCGAATCTCAAAACTTGACCATACTATCATAAAAAAGCAGAAAAATACTCAAACAAAAACAGATTAAATATCACCCGAAAAAGGATATAAAAACTAAAACAACAATTCTAATTGAAGAAAGATTGCTAAAATAATTATGAGAGATTGCTAAAAATAAATGAAAAGTTGAAGAACTTACAAAAGTAATTTTTCATGAGAAATAATTATGAGAAGTAGTGAACACAATTACCATCAAATTGAAGAATAAAGGTTGATCTTCAGGTAACCTAGATATGGGCCAATTGCAACGACGGCATGATATACAGGCCTAACTGCCATTTTCGTAATCTCTGGGAGTACACATTGGAGAGACTTAGCATGAATCAGTGAAAAAACAAAAACAAACATATAATAAACACTTACATTATCTCTTACTTTCCCACAGTTTATTCTTTCCTTCATTTTCTCGCCTTCCGAAATCCCAATTTCAGCCATGGCCTCTAAAATCTATTTGGATCCGAAGAAACAAAGAATCAAGAACAGAACATTAGTCAGGATTTGGTCTGAAAATAATCAATCTTTATTTTTTAATCCATAATTAGGGTTTGGATTCCGAAATTTCAAGCATTGAAACACCCTAATTAGAAATTAAGAGTAAACACAGATGGTAAATTAGGATTTCATGAATACAATATGAAAAAACAAATTAGGAATTCGAAAACCCTAATTTCTCATAGGAGAAGTTTTGCCGATGGTGTCATCACCCATGGCGGGCCAGCGAGCGTCAACAGCGAGGATTTGAGTGGGCTGGCAAACGACGACTGTTGAGATTTGGGGGAGGAGGGTTAGCGGGATTTTGGGGGAGGCAGAGTTGGGAGAGGAATGATTTTTTTATTTTTGTATTTGTTTTTGTATTTTGTTTTGTTAAATAGTAAAGTGTAGTATGCACGTATTAAGGTAGGTGTGATTTTCTACTTTTGCTCTCCCTTTTCCATTTCAAAATGGAGAAATGAGAGAGGGAGTAGGTCTATTAGCTTACGATATAGTATAATTCAAAACATGATCTTTTAATAAAAACTAGTGTTACCCTGTGCAAATTGTATAGACTAAAATACTTTTAACAGACTCGTACAATTATATGGAACTTAAACAATACAATGATGATATGTTGTATGTCTTTTTTTTCCAGTTTATCTTATTTAATAACATGTGCTACTCTTGTCTGGAAAACCCAAATATGATATTTTTATCTATTTCGGTCATATTCTTTAAAACCACTAAGTGAGATTTCATTAGTTCATATTCTTTTATTATCATGTACATGCACATTAACTTTAGTTCTTAAACAAAAACATAAAAGTCATTAAAGGACGGAGGTGACCCTATTCAACACCGATACAACACTAAGACATAGTTAAACCCTAGATCCCTAAATTTAGAGATGTCCCTTAACTATTTTGATCACAATATAATTAAAAGATGAATGGCCCCGAGATTGTGCAGCAAACATCGGAGAAGATCGAGCTGATTCATAAGAGGTTGGTCGAGGCTCAGAGTCGCCAGAAGGGTTATGCAGACACTCGACGAAGGGACTTGAAGTTTGAGGTTGGGGATGCAATCTTTCTCAAGGTGTCTCCGACTAAAGGCGTGATCAGGTTTGGAAAGGGAGGCATGTTGGCGCCAAATTACATTGGGCCATACAGGATTTTGAGGCGGATTGGTAAGACAGCATATAAATTGGAGTTACCGGAGGAATTGGTACAGGTGCGTGCTGTGTTCCATATGTCGATGTTGAGGAAGTATGTGCGGGATCAGTTACATCAGCTCGCAGAAGTGCCCGAAGGAGTACAGCTGAACTTGAGTTACAAGGAGCAACTTGTAGAGATTATTGACCTTCGGGACAAGGTGTTGAGGAATAAGGTGATACCTATGGTCAAGGTATTGTGGAGGAACCAGCAGTTTGAGGAAGCTACTTGGGAGCCAGAGAATCGCATGCAGAAAAATTTTCCTGAGCTCTTTGTATGATTGTATTCTTTTGGTTAAATTATATTCTATTGTATTACTCTATTCTTTAAACTATATTTTCATTTATGTGATTGCATTTTTTCTTTTTGCTTATATCGTTTGGTCCCTATTAGCAGTAGTTATGAGGACAGAACTATTCTAAGGAGAGAGTTATGTAACACCCTAAAATTTTAAATAATTTTTTGGAGATTAATAAATGAATTAAAGTGAATTTAGGTGATTTAATAAATATTTTTCTAAAAATTACCTTTTTACACGTGCAAAACACGTGCAAATATTTTCTTGAGAAACTCAAAGTCAGAAATTATTTTGGGAAAACCTAATATTTATTAGTAGGTATTATTTGTGAATTTTCTGAATTTTTTTGATATTTATTTGGCATATTTGCAAATATTACAAAAAGAGGAGTTTTTTTGCAAAATTGCCACTTTGAGGCAAAAAGTTACAAAACTGATTTTTCTGATTTGATATAGGTGCCGGCCAGATCTGGGAGGTTAATTTTTTTTTAAAATCTCAACTAAATTGGTTAATCTAATTACCTAGTATAAATGATCCATATATGTAAAGATATATTCTACAGGAATATTTCGTAAAATCTTCTCAAAACCCTAATACCCAGATTTCGGCCTATATTATGGCAGCTACAACCATTTTCCTTCTACCCAAAAACAAAGGTTTTTTTTATTATTAATTTCTTGGAGTTTCAAAGCGATGATCTTGGATTTTTGCAAAAGGATGAGCTTTTACTTATTCTTTATTATCTTCGTTGATTCTTCAATAAGGTGAGTAACATATGTTTGATTTCTTGTTGTTCAATGCATATTATATATGATGATTTGTCTAGTAGAATGCATGATGGATGATTGTATGATGATATAATGAATTTGTTGATGGATTAATGATTAAAAATAGAACTTTTCATGAAAACTATGTAATTGATGAATGAATTTCTATTTAGATGACTTAAGAATGTTAAGAACTTAGTAGGAATCATGGGTATATTGTTTTCTTTCACATTCTTACTGATTTGAGTATATATATTAAGATTGAATGATGTTTTATGCACAAGAAGAAATTAAAGGAGAGTTCTTTATTATGTATACATACATATAATCTGTTTTGATGTTTTGAATGAGTAAAATTTGACGAATAATTTTTTTAGACGCATATAATCATGGCTAATGGATCTAATCAGCTGTACATATGTTTAATCAATTGGTAAGCGAGTTTTTGAATAAAAAAGATCAAGTTTTGAAGGTTGAATAGGGTTTTGAATTTTCGGGTTTGATGGTTTGGATTGAAAGTGGAATTTTTGTGTTTTGCGAAGATTTCGATTGGATCTTTGGTTTATATTGTGACTAAGATTGAATTGAACATTTCACTACTCTCATACCACGATTCTTGTTGATTTTACCGATATATATATACACATATCTATATAATAAAACACAAAGAAAGCTATCAAGTGGCTCTCCTTCAATCCCCCCAAAATCAAAGGCCCGGATCAAACCTCACAAAACACATTTCCCCCCAAAAGTTTCCCCCCAAAATAACTCATTTATTTATTTTATTCTCTCTCTCTCTCTCTCTCTCTTTCTCTCTCTCTCTCTCTCTCTCTCTATATATATATATATATCTCTACTATTATAATGGGAGAAGGGGTTAGTGTCATCCGTCATTGACTGTCATTTTGAAGCCAACACGTGCAGTGCACGTGTTGACAAAATGACCCACTTTGGTAAATATTTTCGAAAGTGGACCGGTTTGGTAATTATTTTCGGAAGTGGATCAGTTTAGAAATTATTTTCCTTTTTTGTCTTTTTCCCTTCTTCCTCCGCGTGCACGTGCGAAAGTGGACCAGCTTGGTAAATATTTTCAACAGTGGATCAGTTTAGAAATTATTTTCCTTTTTTTTTTGTCTTTTTCCTTCTTCCCCCACGTGCATCGCACGTGCATGATACTAGTATAATAAAACACAAAGTAAGCTATCAAGTGACTGTCATTCATTTGGAAGTATATCAATGGTCCAGATCTAACCTCACAAAAGATATTTTCCCCCCTAAAATTTTAACCCCAAAACTCAAATTTTTCCCTCCAAAACAAAACAACTCATTCATTTATTACTCTCTCTCTCTCTCTCTTCCCCCTCTTTTCTCCTTTTTCATAATTCTTTCTCTTTCTTCTTCTTTTTTTTTTACCCAGGTATGTAAAAAAAACAGTGAATCTTTATTTTGATTATACAATTTCGGATTATGCTTTTTTTTTCGGATTATGCTTTCGTAACTCAATAACATTCACTTCCATTTAATTGGTTTTGAATTACCATATTTGATCTGATTGTAGAATACTTCACTTAGAATTTGTTTTAGATTAGAATGCTTCACTGAATTAATTTTGATTAGAATGCTTTTTTTTATTATGCAATTTCGGGTTATGCTTTTTTTGAATATTTGGGCATTTGCTGCTTTGAAAGATTGTTGCAAATTCTTTAATTAACTCGCTTGATCGCGTTTTATAGACAAATCCATGCTCAATCCCTATATTTCGGGTTTTAGTAGCTTCAAAATTGTATCTTGATCTGCTTTGCTGCAATTTCACTTCACATATACATCACAACAAATTTCCTCTTTTAAATTCATACATGGTTAACTACATAAAAAACAAATAAGGAGAAACTAACTCATGCATTTTGAGGCGTCAACTGTATTAGAAAATGAATTTCTACTTATGTCAGACTCTAAATCAAAAAATAAATCTCGTATGTTCAAGTCACACATAGCAAGGAATTTCCGATCCACTACTTTTCTAGATTCACAGTACTATTTTTGAATCCCGAGCTGCTGATAAATGATTCTGCAATATACAAACCAAAAAACAGGAAGGTTATTCCGTAATCCTACTTCAGAGTACATCAATACATCAACGTCTACTAGCAAATAAACATCTATATAACCCATCTCTTACTGTTTACATGATTTTTCGCTCAAGTCACACATAGCAAGAAATTTCCGATCCACTAGTTTTGTAGATTCACAGTACTATTTTTGAATCCCGAGCTGCTGACAAATGATTCTGCAATACAAACCAATAAACATCAAGGTCACTCCATAATCCTACTTCAGAGTACATTAATACATCAACGTCTACTAGCAAATAAACATCTATATAAATCATCCATTACTGTTTATATGATTTTTCATATGTTGTATCGTTCTGAATACGTGCCGTAGGCACGTGCACATGGGCATACCTAGTATATAATAAAACACAAAGAAAGCTATCAAGTGGCTCTCCTTCAATCCTCTCAAAATCAAAGCCCATATCTAACCTCACAAAACACATTTCCCCCCTAAAAGTTTTTCCCAAAACTCAAATTCAAATCCCCCCACCCAAAATAACTCCTTTATTTATTTAATTATTTCTCTCTCTCTCTCTCTCTCTCTCTCTCTCTCTCTCTCTCTCTCTTCTATTCAAAAAATTACGAAAATAAAAATTTTAAAAATTTTAAAAAACTTAAAACTAAAAAAACAAAAAAATTTAAAAATTTTAAAACAATAAAAATAATTCAAAAAAAACCAAAAAATTATAAAAATTATAAAAAAAACTTTTTTAAAAATAAAATTAAAAAAATATTATTTTAAATATTTAAAAACTTTAAAAAAATTTAAATTTTTTTTAAATTATTAAAATACTTGAATTTTTGGAAATTTTGAAAAAAATTGAAAATTTAAAAAATTTAAAAATGTTAAATTTTTTTAAAAAAATCAAAATTTAAATTTTGAAAATTTGAAAATTTTGAAAATCTCAAAGCAAATCCAAATCCAAATCCAATGTCGAACCCCAATCAAGAGGTCATCGCCGATATCTGATCCGTTGCTGATTCCGTATAGGTGACTTCCCTCTACCAAATCAAGCGTGATATCAAGCGACTCTGTATCGGCGACTCCCCTCCACCGAATCGAGAGCCTCTATATGCGATGCGACGACTCTAATTTCATCTCATTAATCGAATTCTCATTCTAACTTTTAATTTTTTGTGTGCAAGGGATTACTCAGTTTTTTGCTGACTCGAATTTTGTGTGTGCATGGGATTTAAGTTCAGAGATGTATGATTGTTTTAATTTTGGGTTAAATTTTTTTAATTTGGTGATTTATTTAATGAGTTTTTTATTGATTTTGATTTAAGGTGTACGCAAGTGAGAGATGGATTATTTTGTGGCCTCAGAATGGGCTTCCAAACCATAGCAGGACAGGTAAGCTGACTAGCAACCTAAAATAACTTGGCAAATATATAACATTAATTTCTTTACTAGAAGAGAAAATACTATCGTGAAGTGTTCCCTTCACTGGTTATTAGAAACCATGGATAACATAACATATAAGAACTTTTAGTATATGTTTGGAGAACTTTTAGTGTATGATTGGGATGACTAGAGTTTACCAGTGAAGGGTGCAAACTCTCCACTCAAGAACGACAGCTAAAGTAAATTTGTTATTTATCCATTTTGATTTTTTTTATAAAGGTGCAATGGGGGGACAAAGTGGAGATAAAAGAAATGATTAACTTGGATTAGAGTTTTGAGAACTTCACGTATTTCATTTCGGTTGAAATAATAATAAGATGTATTTCAATTGCAAACTGAGTCTCAGACAAACAAATGTTTAGATTATTGGTATTGTAGATACCTTCACACATGCACTTGCGTTACCATTATATTTAGACATGCTCATAGTGGTTATGGGATTAGAGTAAGCTCTATAAAACCTATATGATGATGTCCATGCATAACTATTACAAGCATCTAAAAGTGATGCTGAAGTTAAAAAAAACTCTATGCAGTGTTTCTAACAAACTATATGCATTCCAGGTAAGTTCAAGCTAATGATCAAGAAGCGATGGTTGAGCTTAACGGTAGATATACTGCTTTCTCATATAATATGTTTGCTACATCAATTAATTTGCTAGACCTCCAAAACTATTTTACATAATCAAACCAGGTGCACCATTCCGAACACGTGCCGTAGGCACGTGTCAACGAGCAAATCTAGTATACCTATATATTCAAAAGTTTCTAATTTGAAGAGTTTTTTTAGTGAAAAATTGCTCTTTTATGAATTCGATGAGAGTTTGATTTGATTTATAAACTCCAGTATGTTAAACAAGTTGTATTTGATCATCTCAGGATTTTTATTTCACAAATTCATGCTTTTAAAGATTTAAAACTACATATCAGTCGTAAAGTGCACAGTTTTTAAAGCTGGCTGTGTATTAGCTGTCGGTCGACTGTCCTATTTCTGAACTAGGATGTCAGTCGACTGTCATTTTGGGATTTTGAACTTTTGGCATGTGTGGTCGACTATCTCGAATTTGAACTGAGATGTCGGTCGACCGACACCTGCTGTTCTTGCTGTTTTGTTGAGTTTTCTTGATGATTTCATGAATGATTATTTATTCGAACTTATGGATTATTGATCTACTATTTTAGATAAAATTTTTGCTATAAATTACTGTATTTTACAGAGAGTTATATTTTGATTAATCACATAATTTAATTGGTATTTCTATGACTTTAGAAAGCAAACTATATATGGAGTTTGAGGAATAGATGTTTTGTGATTTTTCTATGGCTTCAAAAATGTGGAACTCAGTTATTTAAGAGATTTTAATCTCATATTTTTCTTCTGAAAATTTGTGAAGTATTTGGATAAATTCGCATTTGTGTGACTTGAAGGAGTTTTCTCAACATAAACGATTTGATGATGGAATTAAGAATTTTATTGTAAGATTTGTGTTGGTATTTCATTTTGTGAGTCTGTAGAGGTTGAGTCAGATTCCTGTAAACCGACAGATGAGATTTTGTGGATTTGGCCAGTTGGGGCCTTGAGATTGTTTTGGTGGAATTACAGGGTACACCAACTCTAGGGAGAAGGAAGTTGTGTTTTAATTAATAGTAATCAACCTAAGGACAGGCACTAGTGGAGATGTGATGTAACTTGGGAAACGTAAGTATGGGCTATGTTGTTAGTCCAACGGATGTATTCCAGGACTGTGTGTTGTTGTGTCCCTAGAGGACAATTGACATGTTCGCGTGTCGAGGGTCGGCAGGCCTATTCACGAAACATACCGTGCATTCGCGTGTCGAGGATCGGCTGGCCTATTCACGGGATGTACTGCGTATCTGCACGTCGAGGATCGACAGGCCTATTCGTGGGGTACACGGTAGGGAGGTGATTCTCTGGTATTAGAGCTATGCTTACATGATGCTTGCGCGTCGAGGGTTGTTAGGCCTATTCGCAGAGTATTCTAGATCTTGTTTCTATCACCGTAGTATAATTTGTTGCATAACGAGGAATTTAACTCTATAAAGTGGAGAACGATTAGGGCTTGCAACGGACCTATGTAGTATGGAATGCATAGAATCCAATACGTATGCAGTAGAGAGTCATCATACTGCATTTGTGTTTTCTTGACTTGTATTATGCACAATATTTTTCATTTTCCTACACTGGACACTTAGCTTAGTTTCACTTGATATTTTCATTCTTTATTTATCGTTATTTCTTATTCTGTTGTTACTACTGTGTGAATGTGTTGGTTATGAATTTATTCTTTATGCTGTATTTTCTTTGATGTCACTCACACTGTTATGGCTGACCCCTATAGTTTTGGGGTTAGGGTTATCTCTAGCCTCATATTTTGCAGGTAGGTACCGTTAGTCTGGGATTTAGATGCATGTGGTAGAATGATAATATAGCTTATGCAAATTGTAAAAGAAATGAGTTGTAAAAGAAAGAAAATGTAATTTAAGGTGTTTATTATCCGCTATACTATGTAAAGAATTGATATAATAAAAGTTGAAAAAAATTCTGTGTTTGGCTATGTTTACTATTAGTTGAGGTAGATGCTGGGAATTGAGCTACGTATTTCTGAGTTTACTTTTTGGAATTTCGAGGCGCTACATCATCAGCATTGAGAAACTAATACAAAGGAAACCATCGAACACAAAAAATATAATTGCTAAGTAGTAGACTTTTACAATCTATATCCACATTCGTCAGCCATCCAAAATCCGCCGGCAAGACAACACCTGAAAGATGGTAATTTGAATGACTAAATTGAATCTAAATAATGCCAAATAATTATAAAAGTCTTTTGAGCATTTTCACAAACACTTCGTGTAATCAAATTTGGGTTCAGTAAGATGCTTATTGGTAATTCCGAACCCAAATTTGAACCTTCCCACATCTATAAGCATCTCGTTTAACCCTATATTTTGAAGATTGGTGTATAAATCCCAAGTCGAATTCAAAATTAAAACCATCCACTTGAGTTCCTTATGCCCCCACCACACATCAGGCTCCTACAACTAACATATTTTAGTTCAGTCATGCATTTTATCAAACATGATGAACGCATATTGTAAATAGAGATAAGATTGAAGAGTTTAACATGGAAAGACGAAGCCACACATAATAAACCAATGGATATTTAGACATTACTCTTAGATTCATCAAATATTTTCATCTCTTTATCAAATAATTATACTATATATACAATCCAAAATAAGAGAGGGTGCTACAACTTGATCAATACCTTAATCTCATATTCTAAATATTCTAAAAAATAATAAATATATAGTCCAAAATAAGAGGGGATCTTACAACTTCCTGAATTCCTTAATCTCAGCGAGGATTTGGAGTATGGCGTACGGCTGCTACTTGGATTTGGGCGGACTGACGAACGGCGAACGATTACGGTTGAGTCTTGGGCTAGGGACGACGGCGAGGATAGGCGAATGGGGATGACTTGTATTTGGGTGGACTGGTGGACGGCGAATGGCGACGGTTTGGATTGGGGCGGATTTGCGAACGGCGAACGGTGACGGGTGGGTTTTGGGTGAGGATGGGTTTGGGAAATTTGGAGAGAGGAAGAGTTTTTTGTGTTTTGTATATTTTTTAATTTTATTTTATTAAGTTAAATGTGTGGTTTGCACGTGGTATGATAAGTTTGAACTCCTAATTTGCTATCTTTTCTCTGTTTCAAAATAGAGAAAAGAGGAAGGTGATAGTTCTATTAGCTTAAGATATAAAATATAATATAACAACACTCTGAAAGAGAAGTCATGTTATTTTGAAAAATTTGCCGTACTACCCCCTTTTTTGAAAATAATTAGCGACTTGCCCTACTTCCCAAAACAATTAGCGATATGCCATTGTTTAGAACACGTCAGCAACAAACGTTATTGGGAAAAACGGCATACGTTATTTCAATGTCGTTCTTCCCAATAACAGCATCTCTTTTTAAAAAAAGTGTCGTGTAGCTTATTTTTCTCTAAAGATCGTACAATATCAATTGTGAGATGAGAGATGATTGCAAATTGAAAACAACTGATGCCATTCTTTTAGAGAACGGCATCGATTATATTGATGCCGTTATTGTGAATAACGGCATCAGTTATATTCGTTTTGCACAGCTTCCTATAATGGAAAGACCCCTTCTCCTCTCTCGTACCCCTTGTGATTTGTAATCTTCTCTCTCTCTCATCGCTCCTGTTACCCACAAACCCTAGATCCCAAAATCAAAAAATTCCAACCATTTGAGTCCTCTAAAATTCCATACATCCTACCTCCTTACTCCCACTCTCATTTGCAATCTTCATCCACAACGAATTTCTTGCTAGTGGTTTTTTGGTTTAATTTGAAGGTATTATCATCTTAACCTTATGTTTGATGTGTATTCCAATGTTATGCTTATTGTGAGTAGTGAATGACTTGAATATGTTTGAATTTTTATGCATAGGTATGGAATTTGATATCCCTATTTGGTTATATTATGGGGGTGAAGTAATTAAGGATCTGAAGAGTGGATATTCTTATAATAATGTTGAACCGGTAATTATTTGGGCTACCCCCAACTTTACATACGCAGAATTAATAGATAAGATATATGAAGTCACCAATTGGGATAGAATTGAAAGAGTCTGAAACTCAGATCCCGTTATTTTGCTGGTAAAGGGGATGGGCAGTATTTCATGTTGGTACCCATAGACAGTGACAGTTCTCTGAGGTCTATGTTGCTTAGGACACTTTATCCAAGTTGTGGTTGGAATATAGTTGAGTTATATATCGATCAAACGAGGCTTCCAAATACTACACGAATTGTTATGGAAAGTCCAAGGCCCACACGGACTTTGAAACCATCTGCAGAGTCACATGCTAGGATTTCAAATACAGACGAAGATACTAGCACAACTCCAACGGAACCTGTTTCCTCCGAATACGAGCAGGTACATCCTACTCTATTGCCACAAAACTTTTTGGTAGCTGGCATTGCTATGGAAGACTTTGACAATGCCATTGTAAATAACGACTTGGTCGAAGAGGAAGAAGATGAGGAACACGGTCTCGAGGATGATGATGAGGAGATTGCCGTTCAAGCTCCAGTTATTGATGTCAATGTAGATGTGCCGATTAACAATGCCCGCGTGTTACCAAGTCAGGACACAAGTGCAGCGATGCGTGGATCTCAATCCAATGAATGGATGTCTCGTGCCACCATACATGAACATGGACAGTCTTCCGTTGGTTCTTCCAACTTGGATGAACTCTTCATTGGTCAAAGATTTCCAACCAAAGATGCTCTACAATATCAAGTGAAGATGTACTCCGTGAAGAACCACAGAGAATTCGTGACGGTAAAATCAGATCGTGGTCTATACCATGTGAAATGTAAATACGCACCCATCAACCATTCAGCCGAGGAGATTGCAGAAAATCCATCACTTCAAAATGTAGTTGGTTGTCCATGGTGCTTGCGTGCAATTGTTCCCAAAGGCCGTAATTATTTCGTGGTAAAAAAAGCTTGAAGGTGTACACACATGTGTGAATCCTACATTGACTCAGGATCACAGCAAAATTGACTCGACGGTCGTATCGATGGTCATAATGGATACTGTGAAGGAACATCTCTCAATAACACCAAGAGCCATAATTGGATTAGTGAAGGGTAGGTTCCATTACACAATATCATATTGAAAAGCTTGGAAGGCAAAACATAAAGCAATTAAGAAACTATATGGTTCTTTTGAAAAAGCGTACACTAAATTACCATATCAACTCAATGCAATTCAAGCTTCAAATCCGGGTACGGCTATATATTGGGCGAAGATTACGACCGGTCCAGGCATAGAAATATTTAAGGGTGTTATTTGGGCATTCGGTCCTTCCATCGAAGGATTTAAGTCATGTAGACCAGTTATAAGTGTAGACGACACTCACTTGTACGAGAAATATAAAGGCTGTTTGTTGATTGCGGTTTCACCAGATACAAACGGGAGGTTGTTTCCATTTGCGTTTGCACTAGTTGACGATGAAAGCATAGAAACGTGGACATGGTTCGTAAACTGTATTCGGTACTTTGTCACAGATCGTGAAGGTCTGTGTGTCATTTCTGATCGACATGCCGGTATTTTATCCGCAATGGGAAATGAGTTCGGTACGTGAAGGAAACTATTTGCATATCATCGGTACTGTATACGGCATTTTGCTAGCAATTTTCATAAAAAATTTGGTTGTAAATTTTTTATGAATAAGTTGAAGGTAATTTCATGTCAAAATCAGTGGAAAAAGTACGAGAAAAAGATGACACAACTTGAAGCGAGCAATGCTGATGCGGCTAACTGGTTGAAGGAAAAAGCAATCGAAAAGTGGGCACTTACTGCCGATGGTGGCGTAGATATGGTATAATGACAACAAATCTGTCCGAAGTGTTCAACTCGGTTCTAAAAGGTGTTCGTAGCTTACCTGTCACCGCAATTGTAGAACAGATATTTTTCCGTCTGAACATGTACTTCACTGATCGCCGTGAAGCCACGCAGACACTTATAAGTGAAGGTAAATTATGGGTACCCCAGATTCAGGACCTAATTGATGTCCGCCGTGAAAAATCTAATTTACATGAGGCAATAATGTTTAATAATCGAGATGGTGTTTTTGGGGTGAAAACGGGCATTAGAATGGACGGTGGATATCAAAAAGGTGGACATTGGCACACGGTGGACCTCGAGGGCCGAACTTGTACATGTGGCAAATTCCAACTATTCCACGTTCCATGCTCTCATGTGTTAGCGGCATGTGCTTCACGTGCACTTGATTATTAGCCGTATATTGATGTCTTCTACTCTACGGATTTGTTAGCAAAAACATGGGCACGAACTTTCAATCTTATATCAGACGAATCTTATTGGCCTACCCAAAGCGCACTAGTACTTATAGCTGATTCAAGTCTTCGTCGGGTGAAGGGGAGGCCAAGGAGTACTCGCATCCGCAATGACATGGATGCTCGAGAAGGTGGGAGTAGTGGAAAAGTATGTTCGAAATGTGGAGTGAGCGGACACAATAGACGGAGTTGTAAGAATGTACAAAGTGTGGGGACTTCACAATCTACCTGCACTTGAATATTTTCCTTGTTATTGTATTTTAGTAATGTCTTCTCTTTTGTTAGTGTTTGTATGAATTTATTAAGTTACATTTTTATGCGGAGCAATTTAAGTTTAAATTGTTTGGAATGAGATTTGTGGTATGAATGTTTGGTGGATATGGGTAAATTTGTTGTAAATAAACAATCATCACAAAACATGCACAGAAAATATGCACAACTGTTCATACAACAGATGTCGTTCTTAGGAATAACAGCATCTTCTTTCTATGCCGTTATTCGCAAGAACGACTGTGAAGACAAAAAGTTTGGCAGAAATCTCAAATTGTGAATTTTTGACGCTAAACTGATGCCGTTATTCTGGAGAACGGCATAGTTAATAGATGCCGTTATTTTGGAAAATGGCAGGAGTAGAAGTTGCCGTTATCTTGGATAACGGCATACTTATGTAGATCTTAAGATATGCCGTTATCTTGGAGGGCAGGGGATTATATGAATATGTCGTTATCTTCAACAACGACATCAGTTTAGGATGCCGTTATCTTGGATAACGACTGTGAAGACAGAAAGATTGGCAGCCATCTCCAACTTTGCTAATTTTTTCTCTATGCTGATGCCGTTATTCGCAATAACGTTAACGACATCTTTTGATCATGTTTTTCACATCCAAACATGTACAGGCCACATCAAGTGTTCAAAAATCACTAGCACAAACCATCCACATACACACACTACATTCCATCCACATCCACATACTACAAATACAAAATTCAAATCATCAACCCATCCACATACACATACTACATTCCATCAAAACATGTTTTCCACACCAATGCACACATCTATCATATTTTCAAAATCAACATTGCAAAAAAAAATTAGGGTTTTTGGAAACTTACAACAAATTCGGATTCTGATTGATTTGGAATTTTCAATGAGAGATTGAAGAGTAAGCTCTAAGTACAAATCAATTAAGTACTTGGGATTTTAGGAATTTTTTTTTTTTGGGTTTAGGGATTTCAGAGTCGGAATGAAGAAGGAAACAATCGCAAGGCAAAAGGGGGAAGGAGAAGGGTTTTTTGATTATAGGAAGCTGTGCAAACGGATTATAACTGATGCCGTTATTCACAATAACGACATCAGTATGTTGCTTTCAATTTGCAATTCTCTCTCGAGTCACAATTGATACTGTACGATCTTTAGATAAAAATAAGCTATACCGTTATTCCCAATAACGGCACGATATTTTTTTTAAAAAGAGATGCCGTTATTGGGAAGAACGGTATCGAAATAACGTATGCCGTTTTTTCCAATAACATTTGTTGCTGACGTGTTCTAAACAAGGGCATATCGTTAATTGTTTTGAAAAGTAGGACGGGCAAGTTGCTAAATATTTTTAAAAAAGGGGATAGTACGGCAAATTTTTCTGTTATTTTACTAAGGGAAAAAGACACTTAAGTCAAAATCTTTCAAGTTTCTAGTGCATTGGGATCTCCAACATTTTTTTTAAAAAAATGTTTATTTTACTTTATTTATTATTCACATTTTAACAAGAGTATAACAGCATAATCTTAAAGAAATAATAACCGCTGGAATGAAACTCCGAACCTCTTGATAACTCTTGATCACTATAGTTGAATCCTACACAAAATATAATCGAACCATAAGTCATCCAAGGCAAATCAGAACATAAAAAAAAGGAATCTGATAAAATCTTTTAAAGCATCTAAACCGAATCTTACCACTTCATCCAAAATATCAATGAACCAATCCAAACAAACAAAAAAGGATCAGCTTCAAACATAAAGCATAAAGTCAGCCTGACCAATCCTAATATATATATTATATATCTTAAGCAAATAGGCCTACTCCCTCTCTCCTTTCTCCATTTTGAAATAGGAAAAGGAGAGCAAAAGTAGTAACTGACACGTGCAACCTACACTAATTGTTAAAACAGAAAAAATTTTAAAAACACCAAAAAAAACCTTCTCTCTAATCCATCTTCCCAAAACACTCAAACCCTAATCAATTCTCCTTGCCCCCAAAACCCACCCACCTCTTCTCACCCGTTTGTCCCGGCCGTCGCCCACGCCGTCCCGATCCCCGCCATCGCCCATCCCGCCCGCCGGCCGTCGCCCACCTCTCCTCTTCTCCTTCGTTTTCTGCCCGCCGGCCGTCGCCCGCCGTTCGTCGCCCACCTCTCCTCTTCTCCTTCGTTTTCTCCATTCAGGTTTGTGTATTCGATCTGCTTTCCTTTTTGTTTTATTACTGATTTTTAGAATTTTTCCCATCTATTTTGGAATATTGTCCCATCTGTTTTACTGGGAATTTTTTGTTTTGTTTGTTATTTTGCAAATCATTGAATGGCTCCTTGGTACTTTCAATGAATATGAACCAAGAAAATACAAAAGGAAACAAGAGAACAGTGGGTGCAACAATATCGAATTTTTGAAGATTCAACTGTCAAAGTTCAATCATCTTTGATGATTAACAATCTTGGGCAAAATTATGACTCCAAAGATATTTTACTCCATATATATATATATAAATTCAAGATGTGTATGATGAAAATCTGATACTTTTTCGCTGTATGGGCGAGGGTTCAATAAACAGTATTAAAACATTGACCTGAAAATGAGAGTGTTAGAAGAGTATGCGATGAAATTCAAAATTACAAAATGCAAATGACTGAAGATCTGGTGTTCTAACTTAGACATGTTCTGGCCCAAAGATAACCCTTTATAATCAGAGCTTGCATCTGATGTTGATGTTTGTTGTTTGATGCTTTCCTTTTTGTTTTATTATTGATTTTGGGATAGTGTAGGTTTGTTCCCCACAAATTTTTAATGTTTGTTTTTTAAAGAAAAACAAATACAATAAAATGTATGTTTCAAAAACACTTATTATATTTTCCATTTTAAATTATAGACAATAAGAAATTGAAATATTGCTGCTTAAAATAAACAATATTTTTCTTGGATTGGCTAGGCTCTTTGGACTTCTTTTGGTTGTATATATTTGTTACATATGATAAGCTTTTGATCATATACTGTATAAACAAAATTAATGAGAAAAATTAATAAAAATGTTGTTTTATTAAGAGTTGGGTGACAAGAAACTGTAATCTAAATAGTTCTCTGATACTGTGATAACGTTAGTTGCTTTAATTCACACAAAACTAGATTAGTATTATTAATTAAATTTAATTTGGTTTAATTTAATATAATATTTATTTATTTATATCTTAAGCAAATAGGCCTACCCCCTTTCTTCTTTCTCCATTTTGAAATAGAGAAAGCACATGAATAGTGAATTTTGGTGATAAGTATTTATATATATCTTAAGCTAATAGGCCTACCCCATCTCTTCTTTCTCTATTTTGAAACAAAGAAAGGAGAGCAAAAGTAGCAATTAACACGTGTAGCTTACATCACTTGCCAAAACAGAATTAATTAAGAAACACACAACAAAAATCTTTCTTCTACCACATCTCCCCAAACCCACAAACCCTAACCCCCCCATCCCAAAACCCACCCAAATCTCCTCACCCGCCCGTCGCTTCCCCCCGCCCGTCGCTACATTCCATTGCCACCCATCACTTCCCCGTCGCCGCCCGTCCATCTCCTCGCCGTTGCCGCCCGCCGATCATTCAAATGTACGTTGCATTAAATTTGCCTTTTCCAAAAAAAATTTCGAGATGTTAGATGATTGTGATTTATTTTGGATAGTCAAGATCTATCACTATTTCTAATGTTGGTAACTGAAAAAAAAATTTTAAAATCCATTACTCAGATTCGAAGAAAGGTCATACCTTGAGCCACATCCATTTGGGATCAGAAGAGGAAAAGAAGCAGAGATGAATGATAGAGTATATGTAGGAGAATGGTTTAATACAGTATATCAATAAATTAATTAACAAAAAATAATTCATGGAATTAAAGAGAATGAATCTTATTTGGTTTAACAGAGATTGAGTCCAAAAAAATAATAATAATAAAGAGATGAGAAGAAGAAGAAGAAGAGAAGAGAAAGCGAGCAACACAAAGTCTCAATCCAAAAATCCTCTCTTTCTTTTGCAATGTTTTTTTTAATAGAGGTAATCCTCTGTTTATTTATTTCTATTCAATTTAAAGAAAGATAGAACTCATGAAATTAAAGAGAATGAATATACAAATAAACAGACTAAACAATAATTTATCAAAATTTTGGTGTCTTTTTATTTTTCTTCAAATTTCGCAGTATTTTTTGTAAATTATTTTTTTGTGTTTGATTTGATTTTTAGGGTTTAGGGTTTAAAATTTTGGGTGATTGAAGTACGCGATTGTTATAGAATTGGGGGGAAATCAAGTCTTTGGAAACTTTATGCAATATGGTTTGAAAAGAGTTTCTCTTTCCATGTGTATTTATGTAATTTTGCTTTGATTTTATGTTAGTTACATTGTTGTTTAAAATTAAATATTTGGGTGGAGTTTTTTTACTCTATGTAAGTATAAATTTCAAAAGTTGTGGCTCTATATGGTTAATAAGATTTGTTTTACCATTTGTAGGAAGTGAAAAGTGATGGTCTTAGTTTTTGAATGGTACAGGGTAAATATCATCTTTTCTTCATCTTTTGTTTTGTTTAAAAAGTTTTTGTGAATTATAGTATTATGTGTGTTTTATGGTTTGATCATTTTGTAGAGCCACAACTAAGGAGTAATATAGAACAATTTGAGGTAAATATTGAGGAACTTCGCAGACAATATGAGTCTTTGCAAGCAAGTTTTATAATGGAGGTGCTCACAAGATTGCAAATGATCTTTGAAAATATCTAATTGTTTGGTATTTCTAAATTTAGAGACCTAGGGTTTACCTATATTTAGTACTGGAATTGTTGGAAAGTTACACACATCGAGAATTTTTGGTTTCCTTTCAACTGAATAGAAAATATAGAATGATGTTGGTTTGGAAACATGAATTGGTAATCTATACATTTGTCATCTTTTGATATAGCTAATTATTACTTATTGTTTCCTCCATGTGTTTCTGATGTTGATTATATTTGATTTGAGAGGGAAGACCGATGAGAAGCACACGGCCAATAAGGAGATAACAGAGTACATCAAGGAGTCTGAGAAGAGCCGCAACCCAACTTCGATAATTATTTGACGATTTTTTTTTCTTTCCTTCAAATTGAATAGAAATATAGAATTATGCTGGTTGGTTTGGAAGTGTGAATATGTTAATTTGTAGATTTGACATCTTTTAATTATATTTTGATCGAAATACTTAAGGGACATCTCTAAATTTTTTAATTCCATATAATTTTATGATTCTCTCAAAATTATTTTAGTCTGTGCAATTTGCACAGGGTAAGACTAGTAGAAGTAGTATAAAAATGCAAATCCCCCTCATTGACTTGTATGCATCCATTAATATCCTTCAATTAATTAGCCAACCAGATCATCTGTAGTCGTTCCCTATACTTTCGAATTTGAAAAATATCGGAAACGAATCCTTGTAGTCATTTTCTATATTTCTAAATTTTGAAAAAAAATAAAACAGTAGCTTTCTATTTTTGAAAGACGATATAGATTTTTTCCAAATATAGGAATCAGAATATAATCTTGCGTCCGTTCCAAAAAAAAAATTCTCGGACGCAAGATGATTCTATACATGAAGAATTTTAAAAAAAAATACAGGTCGGACGCAAGATGATCTTGCGTTTGATCAATTTTTTTATAAAAAATGTGTCGGACACAAAATCATTTTGCGTCTGACTAAAAAAACCCGCTGAAATGGGAAATCCAAACTATTAGCCCTGCTGAATATTGGAAACAAGCTATAGCGCTTACTCTAGGTAATTATATTGAAGCACATAATTGGTTGAAGATCACGAGACGTTTCGTCAAATCCCTTAATAGGTCGGAAGGGTGGGGAAAGGGGAATCGCCGTTTCACTGCCGCCCCTCTAAAAAACTGGGGAAGGACCTTTCCTTTACCTCTGGGGGTAAGAAAATAATGATCGGGATAGCGGACGCAAAGCTATTGAACTTGGGGCAAGAAATATGCTAATTTGGCTGCTTTTTGTTCAATTTCTCTTGGAAATACGATGTATTCCGACGATCCCCACGATCCGAGTCCGAGCTGTTGGAATTGCAATAATTTGAAATAAATTATCGAAACGGAAATATAACATCAAAATAATCAAAAGAAGTTCTTTATTATACACTACATTTTGATTCTGCCAATTGAACACAATCAAATTGAATCGTTTATTTCTCTTGAAATTCGTTTCATTTTTCTTTTTACACACGTCTTTTTTTAGGAGGTCGACACCCATTATGTGGCATCGGTGTTACATCACACCGTCGGATCACTATGGCCGACTTTCGTCCCCCTTTGTTTCGGTACAGATTGAAAGGATTGTTGACCCCTACCTCCGAATCGACTGGAAGACCTAGAACTAACTATCGAGACTTTGGCTATTAGGAATTCCTCATATCCAATGCAGCTTCCCACAAGTTCCGACTGATGGTCAGAATTTCTTCGAATATGTCCTTGAATTTATTCGAAACTTGAGCAAAACTCTGCGTTATCAAAGGATTTCCCGTGATTCTTTCATCTTGCGTCCGAGCGAATTTAAAAAAAAAAAAAAAAGGACGGACGCATCACCACCATGTTCCGTAATTGAGATTTTTCCCACATTTTGTATTTTTAATTTATATGAAATAGAGTCTATAGAATTATTTATTCATATAAAATTAATTTGAGATTTGTTTGATTATTTGATCAAGGAATGAGATGGAATGGGCATATAAGAATAATTATGTGCTCATATGCGTACAATTTTTTAAAAATAATGTTTTGGACTCAATTATTTTTTATTTTACAAACGGTTGAGATTCAAAATTAAAACGATCATCCATCACTGGACCAAATTTTAAATTTTAACTACTACAAGTCCAACTCAAAAATTCTATTTCTAAAAGCCAAATATAAAAATTTTGGATGTTAATAACTACAGATGCTCTCTACGCACACACTTCCTATTTAAAATTCACCAATCTAGCATAGAGCCGAGTCAAAGTAGCTATCCCTCCTCCTCTCCAGTCCTCTCATTTCCAAATTCCCACCCAACCAATAAACACAGATGGCCACAACCATTGACTCCACCACCAACCCAGCCCAATCTCCAGATCTTGACTCCCCAATTGAACCCAACCTGGAGTTAGCTCAGTTCGCCGCAGGTTGCTTCTGGGGCGCGGAGTTGGCGTTTCAGAGAGTTGAAGGGGCTGTGAAGACTGAGGTTGGGTACTCTCAGGGCCACTACCATAATCCAACCTACCCTACTGTTTGCAAGGGAGACACTAACCATGCTGAGGTGGTGAGGATCCACTACGATCCTACTGTGTGTCCATACACTAATTTGCTTTCTCTCTTCTGGTCTCGCATTGATCCCACTTCTCTCAATCGGCAAGTGAGTTTTCAGTCTTTGTTTCGTTATTTACATGGCTATATTCTTAGAGTTTTCTCTCAAAGAAAAATAAAAGAATAAGTTCAGTTATTATTTGATCATTTTTCTGAATTAGACTTCTATAGCAAGGCTCCGTTGTGGAAATTAAGGGATAAATATCCAAGCAAAACTCACTTGACGATTTAGACTTATAGCCCACTGTTTTCTCCCTACAATTATTGTCAATTTAAGTTTATATGTTGTCCAAAAATAATTCGGTTTATTTAGTTATTCTTTGTTGCCTTATTTTCATTTTATAGGATGTATTAATGAATTAAATCATCAATTATTTCACATGTTCTGTGACAACCAAAATGGATTAGTTAGTAGAATAATGTTGCTGCTAACAGTGGGTGCTAATTTTAGTGTGGGAGCAAACAATGATTCGTGATTTCTTCTGAAACCAATTAAAGAAAACCTTGTTGACTATTGACAAGTGTTGACCGTTCTCAACGCTGCTGACCTGCAAAAAATTCCAAAAACCGGGATTGATCCCGGCAACGAACCTTCCGACACTCAAATCAGTAATATGAAAGATTAGGAAAGAGCTTTTGTGTAGAAAAAATATTGATTACTTTGTTCTAGTGGAAATAGAGGGATATTTATAGTCTCATTTGAAAACAGTTTAGAGATAATTATTTATCTCTCATCCCATGTGTTTTTTGATAAGTAGCATAGTTTAAATTTCTTAATGATAAGAGATTTGATTTAAATCATCTCTTAGGGATATCATGAATTTAAATAACTCTTTAAATGACCTGAGTTTATTTATGATGAGTTGTCACCCTAACCAGTAAGGCAGACCAATTTTTGGATTATTGGGCTTGGAAAAGACCCAGTTTTCATTTTCGGACCCGTTTGTAGTAGAAATTACCGTTTTATCCTTGAGAGCTTTGAGATTCGGACCTAATTTGGACGGTCCCGATTTGACTCTATTTCTAGCCATATCAAAAGCCCCTTACTCCTGAAGATTGAGTCTCACAGCCTTTGAGGAGTAGTTCGCCTGTTTTTAATGACTTATAGAATTTATCGGCGTTCTCAGGTACGTTTAAATCTCGCTCGGTGTGTAACGATGATATCTTGGGTTTATAAAATACCCAGGATTATTCTTAGAATTTTCTGGATTTTTTGTAATTTTCCAGATTTTTCTGATTTTCCCCCGAGTTTTAACCATTTTTCGAATTTTTTATTCAATATTTGAATTTTAATAATTAGTTTCAAATTTTTAATTAATTATTCTGAACATAAAATTATTTTTTCCGGAATATAATTTTTTTCCCAGAATTAATAATTAATCTTAGAATTTTTAATTAACTATTTCAATTGTATATTTTTTGGAATTTTTAAGTAATTAATTGGAATTAATAATTAAATAAAGAAATTAATTACAAATAAAATACCTTGATCAGATCACAATTGTCCATTACGATCTAGCACGAAGATCTGGGAGATCGGACGACAAACCCTTCTCATGAGTTTGGATCGTGGGTAGCTTGGAATCACCCAAAGCGGGTGCGTCGCCGAACCCATGTGGGCCAATGAGGAGGTGCCACATGGCATTGACTGGTCAAACGATTGTTGACCGGCGCGAATGTCCTCAGATCTTTGGCTGTTGATCTTGATGACACGATTTTTGAGGAGATCGGATGACAGATGCTTCTCATAGGGTCAGATCGAGGGTTGCTCGGAGTCACCCTGAGCTGGTGCGTCGCCGAACCCACGTGGACCAGTGAGGAGGCACCACATAGTGTTGACTGGTTAAATTTTGACTAGTCAATGTTGGCCGTTGACCGGGGTGAATGTCCTCAGATCTTGATGGCACAATTTTTTAGGAGATTGGATGGCATACGCTCTCACAGGGTTGGATCGAGGGTAGCTCGGAGTCACCCCGAGCTGGTGCATCGCCGAACCCATGTGGACCAGTGATGAGGCACCATGTGACGTTGAATGGTCAAATGTTGACAGTCAACGTTGACCGTTGACCGGAGCGAATCTCCTTAGATCTTAGCTGTAGATCTTGATGTCATGATTTTTTAGGAGATCAAACGACAGACGCTTCTCACAGGGTCGGATCGAGGGCAGCTAGGAGTCACCCCGAGCTGGTGTGTCGCTGAACCCACGTGGACCAGTGAGGAGCCGCCACATGACGTTGACTGGTCAAATGTTGACCGTTGACAAGGGCGAATCACCTCAGATCTTGGCCGTTGATCTTGATGGCACGATTTTTTAGGAGATCGGATGGTAGATGCTTCTCACAGGGTCGGATTGAGGGTACCACGGAGTTAACCCGAGCTGGTGCGTTGCCGAACCCACGTGGACAAGTGAGGAGGCACCAAGTGGCGTTGACCAGTCAATGTTGACCGTTGATCGGGGCGAATCTCTTCAGATCTTGGCTGTCGATCTTGATGGCACGATTTTTTAGGAGATTAGATGGCAGTCGCTTCTCACAGTGTCAAATTGAGTGTAGCTCGGAGTCACCCCGAGCTGGTGCATCGCCGAACCCACGTGGACCAGTGAGGTGGCACCACGTGGCGTTGGCTGGTCAAATGTTGGCAATCAATGTTGACCGTTGACTGGGGGCAAATCTCCTCAGATCTTAGCCGTTGATCTTGATGGCACGATTTTTTAGGAGATCGAACAGTAGACGAGTGTGTTTGGCTTTTCCAAGTTTTTAGGGGCCCAAGGGTTCGGAAGGCGAACCGTTCTCTTCTTCAGCTATAAATCCCCCCCCCCCTTTTCATTTTTCCCCTTCTTTCTTCATTTCTCCTCCTAAACGATTCTTCTACGACGAGAATTGGCTCAAAGTAAACTCTGGCCGAATATTTCGATATTCAGCGAGAGATTCCGACCGTGGTCATCACATCGAAAGTAAATTATATATATATATATATATATATATATATATATATATATATATATATATATATATATATATATAGGGTTTCTTCAGGCGGAGTGACCTGCCCTACGAGTAGAGGTGAAGGATCATCTCACATCTCCTCATCTAAAGCTGATCGAGGAAAGGGGCCCGCCGAGCCATCCATTGTTGTGGAGACTATTGTAGAGGCATATAGAGCTCCGAGTGAGCTTGGGAGATATTCGTGCTCTTTATCGCGCTGTACCAGCATTAGAGACTACCTCACTGAATTAGGGGCATAAGTTGAGCGCAAGATGGGGATGTTTTATGAGGAAAATGAGTATTGGGAGTCCATGGAGGCTGATGAGACGTCTTCCATTCTTTCCGAAGATGATTTAGGCCTTATTCGAGAGTGCTATCAGATCCCATCGGAGTTCGATTTATTGCTTCCTGATCCTGGAGTTAGAGCTTGTTCTCCGATTTCTCTGGATCTATGCGCATTTCCTTCCGACGCTTTTCATGCGGGTCTCTGCCTCCCTCTACATCCCTTTGTAAGAGAAGTCTTGAGGTGTTTTACTCTGAATCCTGCTCAATGCGTGCCGAACATTTGGAGGCACGTGAATAGTTTCATTTTGCAATGCCAGGTGGCGGGAATCGAGCATTGATTGGATGTGTTCAGGAGGCTTTATAAGCTCCACCAAAAGAGTAGGGTGGAGTTTAGATACTACCTTAGCTCCTGTGCTAGTGTGAAGTTGGTTGACAACCCTGATACGAACAAGCATTGGAGGGGAAAGTACTTTCTAATTCGTAGTCGCGAGCCGTGGGGGATCCCTATTGCCTGAATGGAGAGTGTCCCGGCGAGGGTTAGGGCGGATCCGAGTTTGAGTATTGAAGAACAAGGCATGGTAGATATCCTTCTCAGGAGATAGGCGATGAAGTGGTAGGATCTGTCTGAGAAGGTGCTCTTTAGAGGGGGTCTGAGACAGATCGATCCTAGTACGCACCTTTCCTTCTTATATCGCTTATGTGCATTTCCTTTATATTCTCCCTTTTTTTAAACAACTTTTATCTCTTATCGTAGGGGCTGTCGGGATGGATTTCGATGCAATCATGTCTAAGCGCTCAGGCCTGAGAAACAAGGCTCCTGAGGAGAAGAAGAGGAAGAAGACTGTCACGAGAGCCTCTCATGCGAAGGTAGCGAAGAGTATGCCCATGGATTTGGGATCTCCTCCAGCCACCTCGACTACCATCGTCGAGGGTTGTTTTACTCTGAGCGTGGCCCTAGCTCTTGAGGCTCCTCCTCTTACCGCAGAGGCTGCTGCGATACTCATCGACGAGCACAAGAAGATTTTTGTTCCCGATTGGCAGGTGAGGAAGCACAACGATTTTTTAGGGGATTCAGCCATCAGTATGGATGCCATTCGTCATCTGGCGACCTCGAAGGATAAGTCTGCGTTGAAATGGGACTATCAGAGACTGCCTTGGAGGTCTCCCGAGACACTATGGCAGTAAGTTGTTTCTTATGTTTTGTCCTTGCACTTCACTTTTTTCGCTTTTTGGTGAAAGGTAGTCACCCTTTTCGTAAGTAGGGGTTTTTTTTGTATTTGCAGATTGCCTTCCACTTTAGCTATTTATTGGAGCAGATTGCGGATCAAGAGAAGGATTCGAAGTTAGCTGTTGAAAAGGCCAGAGCGGAGTAGTCGACATCTGCTAAGGAGTTGAGGCGGCTACGGTTAAGGTTGAGCCGCAGGTCGTTCGAATTATGCAGTTGGAGGCGGCGTTGGCGGAGGAGAAGGAGAAGACGACTCAGGAGAAGGAGAAGGCGACTAGGGAGATGGAGCAGGTGAGATAGGGTCTTCTATGGAGGCCGGGATAGCAAAGGGGAAGGTCGAGGTGGAAGAGTTCCTAGCGGCGAACATGGAAAAAGCGTACGTTAGGGCTCTTGATGAGGTTAGTGAGCGGGTTCCTGGTTTCGACTGTTCGGGGTATGTCTTATTCGAGGAAGCCCCCGCTGCTGGTGAGGAGGAGTCCAGAGTGGATCCTTTTGTCATGATCGTAGGGGGACCGAGTGCTACAGAGGGAGGTGGAGAGGAAACGCATGCTCCCGAGGTTTATTCTAGTGAGGTGGACCCCTGATGCTTCTTCTTAGTTGCTTTTTGCTTTTGTTTAGTTTAGAGCTTTTGTGTGGATGCCTAATATCGGCATGGCCATCGCTTGATGTATCTTCATTTTGAATCAATGAAATCTCATTTTGGTTCTCCTAACTTGTGTTGAAAGTTTAGAAGCTTTGCGTTTGCGTCTTCGACCTTTCTGTGATCACGATCGTTCTTATTGATGTAACTATTTGTTCTTTTGCACTGGCAGATGGTTGTGTATGACAGGGGAACTTACTCTTCCAGTGAGATCGCCCGCCTCCGTACTAAACTCCGAGTGGTGGAGTTAGGGCTTAGTTGCTCACGAAACAAGATTTTTAAGGCAGAGACGGAGCTTGGTCACTTAAGAAGGGTGTTGACCAGCAGGGAGACCGAAGCAAGGCATTGTGGCAAGGTTCTTCGAGATCAGTTCGGAGCTAAAGTGGAGGATTGTTCTAGCGAAAGCGAAGACCCTTCCGCCAAGGCTGCAGTTGGAAAGGATTCGATAGTTGAATCTCTTCGGCGCTCTTTACTCGTGGCCACCACCAAAAGGGATGAGCTGAAGAACATGGTGCTCGAGAAGAGCTTAGAGGTGATTCTCTTGAGGAAGGCCTCTTCGAGACTTCGGGGGAAACATATCAGGCCAGTCTAGCGCGTGCTCGGTTTGGTCATTTAAAGTTTACGGTGAAGCACAATACTCTTAAGGAGATTCTTATCAAGCGAGAGGTGCAGATTAACCGACTGAAGCGGTTTCTCGAAGGAGTAAAGACTAAGAGCACCTCCTGTTCTTATGAAGAGTAAAAGCAAGGGCGATCGTTCCATGAATTAGCTCTTCGCTCTTATGGAGCTTCCCCGGGAGACGCTCAGAGCGGACTGGTGCTTCGAGCACTTCTTCGGCTGGAGAGGCGGCACATAGTATAGATCATGTGGTTCAGACTCGATTGTCGGGTTGAAGTCCTCTTAGGTGATCCGAGGGAGCGGGGAGGCGCTTCAGGCTCCGAAGGGAGCCACAGACACCGAATGTCTCGCAGAAGGAGCATCCCCCAGCCACGAGGGGGTGAAGGTGGTTCTGAGGAGAATATCTAAGGTCGTTGGGAGTCATCATTTCGTTCTCGTTTCTTTGAGCTTTTTTTAATTTGAATGAAGAGATTCTCTAAGTGTTAAAATGTTATTTCTTTTCATTGTATCCCCTCTGTATCCTAAGTATTATTTATGAGTTTCAACAGTTGTGGGAGCAATTATGAATGATGAGCTGCTCCGTACTTGCTTGTTTGCAAGTGGCTAAAGCGGCGTCGAACCAAGTATTGGACTTCGAACTTGTTATTTTGAGAGTTTCAATAGTTGTGGGAGCAATTTTAAATGATGAGCTGCTCCGCACTTGCTTGTTTGCAAGTGGCTAAAGCGGCGTCGAACCAAGTGTTGGACTACAAACTTGTCGTTTGAGAGTTTCAACAGTTGTGAGAGCAATTCCGAAAAGTAAGCTGATTCGCACCTGCTTGTTTGCAAGTGGCTAAAGCAGCGTCGAACCAAGTGTTGGACTACGAACTTGTCGTTTGAAAGTTTCAACAGTTATGGGAGCAATTCCGAATGGTGAGCTGCTCCGCACTTGCTTGTTTGCAAGTGGCTAAAGCAGCGTCGAACCAAGTGTTAGACTCCGAACTTGTTGTTTTGTGTTTGTGTTTATCGTGACTCGGACATGTATGCTTTAGGCTAGAACAACAATTTTGCAGAAAATAAACTAAGTTTATTTTATAAAAGAGAAATTAAGTGGCTGCTTCTATGTTGTGAGCCTTTATTACATGCTTTGGCCATGTCACAAGCATCGGCCTTATTGGAATAAAACAATTAAAAAATGAGGGAAGCTAGCTTTCTTAGTACTTCATCAAATGCTTGGCGTTCCAGGTTCTTGGCACCTTCTCCTCCCTGGGTCTTCAAGTTGATATGCCCAGGACGGAAAACTTTAGAGATCCTGTATGGTCCTTCCTAATTTTGAGCTAGTTTTCCTTTCTTGCTTGGGTAGGAGATTTCTAGCTTGCGAAGAACTAAGTCTCCTTCTCTGATGTTTGTGAGGCAGACCTTCTTATTGTAGTACTGCTTGATTCTTTGCTGACAGATCTTTTGTCGAATGGATGCTCTCTCTCGGATCGCATCAATTAGGTCGAGGTTGCCACAAAGGTTGATAGGGTTTTGTTCTTCACTAAAAGCTAGTAGGCAGGGAGAGGGTAGGCCGACCTCGAGAGGTATAAGGGCTTCGGCGCCGTATGTTAGATTGAAGGGGGATTCTCCTGTTGGGGTTCTCTTAGTTGTGCGGTAGCTCTAGAGCACATTGGGGAGCTGTTCGATCCATAATTCTTTTGCGGATTTATTAAGTCTTTTCTTGTGGCCATTGAGAATTTGCCGGTTGGCGTTCTCGGCTTGACCGGTGGATTGCGAGTGGGAAATCAAGGAGAATTGTTGTTGGATGCCGAGGTTTGTACAGAACTTGCGGAAGGTCGCCCTGTAAATTGAGTCCCGTTGTCAGTCACCAGGATTCGAGGTATGCCGAACCGACAAACAATGTTCTTCCAAAAGAACCCCTGGATCCTATTCCCAGTGATCTTTCCTAAGGGTTCAGCTTCAATCCATTTGGAGAAGTAATCGATTGCCACTACAAGGAATTTTCTCTGACCGATTGCTGGAGGGAAAGGTTCGAGCAGGTCCATCCCCTACATAGCAAAGAGGATTGGACTCAACATGGAAGAGAGCTCGGCTTGAGGTGTCCGTCGGATGGATGAGGGAACCTTTGGCAGGAAGTGCATTGTCGAACATGTTGTTGGGCATCGCTTAAAAGCGTAGGCCAGAAGTAGCCATAATTCAGGATCTTGCGAGCGAGGGATCTAGCTCCCATATGAGTGCCCCCCGATCCCTTCATGAACCTTCCTGAGGCGTGCTGGGCTTCTTCGAGAGAGAGACACCGCATGTAGGGTCTGCTGTCTATGGCAGTGTAGGAGTGCTTGTACATGACTCGCTCGATGAGCGTATATCGCTCGGCTTTCGTTCGAACTTTTTTAGCTTTTTTAGGGTTTTAGGGGAGGGTTCCCTTTTCGAGGAACTCGAACAGATGCTTCATCCAGTTCTCCCCGTGTGCTGGGGGAGGTATTACCATGAGCTCGAGACTCTCTTCTTCAATGCCGGGCCTTAGGAGGACTTCAATCAGGACGATGTGGTCAAGCCCTTGGAGGGAAAAGGAAGCAAATTTTTATAGGGCATCTGCTTGCCCGTTTTCTTCGCGAGGGATACAGATGACTTCTGCCTCTTGGAAGGTGGCTAGTAGCTCCTTGACCTTGGCTAGATATTTGATCATGTGGTCATCACTGGCCTCATAATCTCCTAAGACTTAGTTTACCACAAACTGGGAGTCACTAAATATTTTGACACGTCGAGCCCCAGCTTTTCAGGCTAGGAATAGGCTGGCGATGAGTGCTTCATACTCCGCTTCATTGTTGGAAGCTCAAAAGTTGATGCGGAGTGAATACTGGAGAATAAAATCATCTGAACCGGTCAGGATGACTCCCGCTCCGCTCCCCTCGATGCATGAGGATCCATCTACGTAAACGCTCTAAAACGGAGGGTCTTTGCTTTCCTCGCGGGGGTCAGGGATGGTGCTTTCCACAATGAATTCCGCTAGAGCTTGAGCCTTAATGGCGGTCCTTGGCTGATAGTTTATGTCATGCTGGCTCAATTCGATAGACCACTTCATAAGATGTCCTGAGCTCTTTGGCCTGTGCAACACTTGCTTGAGGGGTTGGTCGGTGAGAACGACCATTGAGTGGTCCGGGTGGAGCTTACGAGCAGCCATGATCAGTGCCTAAGCCATATTCTCTGTTTTTTGAATAACGGAGCTCGACATCCTGGAGGGCTACTTACGTAGTAGATCGGTGTCTGGACCTTGTCCTCCTCCCTCACCAGGACGGCACAGAGGATCTGATTTGAAGTGGCGAGGTAGAGGTAAAGGACCTCTCCCAGCTTGGGCTTGCTCAGGAGCGGGGGATTGACTAGATTCGCCTTGAGTTGCTCAAAGGACTCGTGATGTGATCGTCCTCACTCAAAGCCTTTTGCCTCTCTTAGGGCCTTGAAAAAAGGGAGACACTTCTCTCCTGATTTGGAGAGGAAGCGCCCGATGGCGGCAAGGCGCCCTGTAAGTCTTTGGACTTCTTTGATGTTGGATGGGGGAGCCATATCCAAAATATCTCAGATCTTTTCCGGGTTAACCTCTATCCCCCTCTGGCTAACCATAAACCCGAGGAATTTTCTGACGATACGCTGAAGGTGCATTTAGATGGATTGAGTCTCATATTGTGCTTCCACAAGACATCGAAGGATTCCTGGAGGTCGGTCACATGATTTTTTTGCTGAGGCTTTTTACCAGCATGTCATCTAGATAGACTTTCATGTTCCTGCCGATATGTTCCTCGAAGATCTTGTTGACGAGGCATTGATAAGTTGCTCCGACGTTCTTTAGCCTGAAGGGCATGACATAGTAACCATAAAGGCTTAGTAGTAAAAGAGGTCTTCGGAATATCAGGGGGGACATTCTGATCTGATTGTACCTTGAGAAGCATCCATGAAGCTTAAGAGCTCATGACCGGAAGTGACATCAATCAGGGCATTGATGCTGGGAAGGGGGAAACGGGTCTTTTGGCCACGCCTTGTTCAAGTCTGTGAAGTCGATGTAAATTCTCCACTTACCTTTGGACTTTTTTTTACCATTACTACGTTTGCAAGCCATTCGGGGTAATTGACCTATTGGATGAACCGCGTAGCTAGGAGTTTTTCTACTCCCTTCTTGATGGCTTGTTGTCGGTTCAGGGCAAATTTGCGACGCTTCTGCTGAACTGGCTTAGCTTCAGGGGCTATTCTGAGGTGATGCATGAGTAAATCTTCTGAAATACCAGGCATATCGGCAGCGGTCCAGGCGAACAGGTCTTGGTTCCCCCTAATGCAATTGATGATCTCTTCCTTGACCTGGTGGGGGAGGACTTTGCTTACTTTGAACGTCTTGGTCGGGTCCTCCTCAGAACAGGGGATCTCTTCTAGCTCGTCCACTGGCTCTGAGATGGCTTGGCTTCTCCCTTGGGGAAGCTCTAGCGCTTCGAGAGAAAGGACCGGACCTCCCATTGAAGTCATATAGCATTTCCGAGCGGTCTCCTGGCTTCCCTTGACTTCTCCCACCCCTGACGAGGTTGGAAATTTTATCTTCATGTGAAAGGCTGAGTGCACGGCATGAAGCACAGCTAGGCCGAGTCTGCCAAGGACGGCGTTGCAAGCAGCTTTCACATCGACGACCATAAAGTCCATCAGGTTGTCGGTTCTTTTCTAGTGGTCACATCAAGAGTGACAACTCTCTCGATTGTTACTGGCACTCCAGAGAACCCATGGAGAGTGTAACCAGCAGGTTTTAGGCCATCTTGGGAGAGCTTGAGACCTTCGAAGGCTTCCAGAAGAGGATATTGACAGAACTAGCGTTGTCGACCAAGATCTGACATACTTCGTGATTGGCCATGTTGAGGCGGATGATGAGGGCATCACAGTGGGGCATTCAGATGCCTTTCAGATCCTTGTCCGAGAATGTCACCGGAATCCCTAAGCTCTTGGGCGGTGGAAAATTCTGCACCGAGTTAACTTCTCGGATGAAGGCCTTGCGGGAGGAGTTCGACTGTCCCCTCATTGCCCCTCCATGGATGAGGTGGAGGATAGCCCCAGGTTTGGAGTCTTGGGACTCGACGGGTTTTTCAGCTTACTTGATGGCTCCCCAAGGTGGAGGAGGATCGGTACTGTTCTTCCTGACGAACTTGGCCAATTGCCCTCGCTGATAGGGGTGGACAACTATTATCCGAACCGACCAATCCAACCCATTCCAAACCGAACCGACCGGTTTTTATCCGAACCAACTGGGAGTTTGGGTTGGCCCGGTTCTTGATCTTCAATAACCAACTGGACCGGTTCGGTTGTTAGATGGGGCTTTTAAATAACCGATGAAACCATACCGACCATACCTCTATGCATAAGTTCATTAAAAATCTAGTTCTCCTTTAATATCTTGAATATACAAATAGTCATTTCTTATTTTCTTGGAGATGCAAACAGTCTTCTTTAATTTCTTTAATACAAACCGAGCAGCTGTTCTACCTATGTTTTGATTCTCCATAATCCTGTGTGTTATGTTGTTGAGAAATACTTGATTTACAGTGTGGCTCAACTTAATAGTTACAAGAAGTTGATGTAACATTTAGTAGTTACTTTAATCAAGTCATGTAGAAATTGTTTTCTTAATCTTTTTTTATTGTACTTGAAATTCAATTAGATATGGTTATTGATATTTCTTTTATGATAATAAACTAAGATTACAGAAGTATGCAAGTGAAAAAGTAGTTTATCTCACCCATTTAAATATCATCATCTCAAACAATTAATGCAAAATTCATTAACAATTTGTGGTTTTATGAATCTTCATTTTAAATTGATTTCTGAATAACAAATAGCAGGTTGTTTCTTAAGTTTGATTGAAGTTGATCTTTTAAATTTCAACAAAATTATGAATGATGTTGAAGGTGAAAAGTAGCACGCCAACCGACCATCCAATCCAATCCAAACCGAGCTTAATTGACTTGGATGGAAACCGATCCAATTAAGGTTCGGATTGGTTGCGGATGAGAAAATTAAAAAACCAATCTTCTTTGGATCGGTGGTGGATGATCCATATTAGGTTGGATACCGACCGATGCCCACCCCTACTCGCTGAATGAGGGCTTCGATCTCCTTTTTAAGGGCCCGGCAATCATTTGTGTCATGATTGGGTCCCTGTGAAAGCGGCACCACTTGTCTCTGTTCATTTTCTTACCAGGGGTATTCATATTTGGGGGAGGTTGGAGCAGTCCTTCCTTGTCCACTTCCATAAGGACTGTCACGCCCCGCTTCCCAAAATACGGAATACGAGTGCGTAACGAAGCCCAGCGAATGATCTTTACATCATTCATAAGCTGTAGGATCGACTCAGCATCACAACAAGAATATCACGAATATATATACAACCAAGCATGCATGAATAATTTATTAAGCAACAGAAAATAATTGAAAACAAATAATAATGTCCACATAGTTTTGAAGTCTGGATCAAATGTAAAACTCGGGAACGTAGCCCGTTACAAGTCTTAAGTAGCAAGAATAAATAATTCAAGAAAAACAATTAATCTAAACAAGTCCTGCCTCCACTTGAAAGCTAGAACCTTTATTCACCAATTCCAGCGGGTAGCTCGTCTCCAAAGTCTGCTTAATAAATATCAAAGGGAAAAACAGGGAAAAAGAAGAGAATATGCCCTTAGTGCAAGCTAGGGCCACAAATAGTAAAAACGAGTACAAGTAATGGGGAACAAGAATTGGAATCAAGAATGTAACAGGAATACAACAAGTACTGAATAAACCAAGAACTAGCTAGCAAGAGGGACATCTCAGTAAACGGCTGGATAACAATTGCTAATGGTAAAACACATGACAAGTGAACCTGTAGGGGTATCTAACGTCAAGTGACAAGTCTCAAGTCTAGTGTCAAGTATCAAGTTGTCAAGTCTCAAGTAACAAGTTGTCAAGTATCAGGTAACACGTATCAAGTTCAAGTTTCAGGTTTCAAGTCTCATGTATCATGTTTCATGTATCATATCATCAAGTATCGAGTAACAGGTGTCATGTTCAAGTTTCATATTCGAGTCTTGTAGTTATTACTATCTAGGTAGAACTTCATGCATCCATACTTTTACTACATGGTTGCTACAGTCAAAGCAATTTCGTTTAGACCTAGTAATGGAGTCTATAGGGCGGTGTACTCAGGTATCAAGTATCAAGCAGGCACGGTTTATGAATACGAATTAAATAACAGGTTCACGAAGCAAGTTCGTGAATACTAACAGGTTCAAGACCCACACAGTGAGTTCATGAATACAACAGGTTCATGAGCCAAGTAACTGACTCCATGAATACATCAAGTGCAACAGGTTCATGAACCGAGTACTAGGAAACACGGGCCCCCTTCCGAATACACTTACCTATATTGTCTACCACTATGGTCTTTCCCTTAAACCTCGGCTTGTTACTTTTATTAATTCTTATCAAGTAAGCATGCAGGAGTGAAAACAAGGTACGAGAAAGTGGTGGGAACATGTGCCCAGCGAATTACATAGTTAATGTGTTCAGGCAGAATTTATGAATCGAACTTCAAACATGTGAAACAGGGTAGAAATATCATTAATTAATTCTAAGAAAAATTGGGGATGTCCCATAGGGTGTCCAACAACCGCATATAAAATTTTAAGTCAAACGCTTGCTGTTCACATAGCTAAACTAATTCGCAAAGTAAGGGTGTGCAGACAGTTTTGCGAATCTGCGTCTACCGACACAGCTGCAGTAAAACTGCAATAACTCCTAGACTGTAACTCCAAATTCGAAAATTCCGGAGGCTATCGACATCTAGACATCTAGAGCTACATTTTCTATTCAGGGCTCGGGTTCAGATTCTAATGTTAAATGGGTCGAAACAGCAAAAGAAGATTCAGGACAGCAACATGTGGGAATAACTTACTAGTATAGATTTTATGGAAATTGTTATTAGGCGTCTAAGTTATTGTGTGATATAAATACATAATATTGGTGGTCCAAACAGCAAGTAATAATTATTTTCCAAGTCAAATGGTTGCAAGTTCATCAAATACAAAATATACCATGTGTCTATAAATTTAGGGCTCCTTAATCTCATGTGTTCATGTGTTCAAGGGGTAAAAGAGTCCAAGTAATTATAATTTAATACAATGAAATTTTTGTGATTCTTAGAATTATAAAATTTTGGAGGATTGATATTGATCAACAACGATAGTCAAAGAGTCACAATTCTAACTATTTGTAGTATTTTTCAAGGGATGCTTGTACTAGAACAATTAAAATCGTACAAGGGATACTTGCCTTAGGGGAGTAGTCGAAGAATCCGATAGAGGAATGGATTGTGAGCGACGAGCACGATCGGCACGGATCTTGACAATGATCAAGATGATGACCAAGTTGAAGATCAAGCATTAAGTAGAAGACGAACGAGACGATCAATGGCCGCGATCAAGTGTGATCAGTCGATCGGACGGCTGAGATCAAAGATTAAGATCAAGATCAAGATCAAGATGATGATCACGATCGCAACGATCAAAAGAGATCCGACGGTCGAGATCAAGATCTTGATGATGATGGAGACGATGATCACGATCGCGATGATCAACGATCGGACGACCTAGATCCAATGGCTTGGTGATGATCAAACAGAGGATCGGACGGCTGTGATCAAGAGTTGATGATGATGATGATGATGATTCGATCAAATCGGGAGGAGATCGGGCGGCTGGATTTGCTTGATCTGAGTTGATGAGATCAGATCTGATCAAATTTGACCTTGATCGGATCTGACGGCCCAGATTCAACCTCTTTTTCCTTCTTCTTCTTCCCTCCTTCAGAACAGAGAAAGAGAGAAATAGCGGCGGCTAGCGGCGAGGCGGTGAGGCGACAGCGGAGGACGGCAGGGGGCGGCGGCCATGGCGGGAAGCGCTCGTTGCCGCCGCTGGCTGTTGCTGTGGAGGCCGCTGCGGTGCAGCACGGTGCTGTACGTCGCGAGGCTGACGGCGGGGACAGTGCAACACGGGTGGAGGGGGCCGACCAGGGGTTGGCGTCTGGCCTGCAGGGCCAGTGTGGCTGCTGTTGGCGGCCAAGGGACAGCGCAGGGGGGACGGGGGCGCACACAGGTGGGATGGCGTCGCACTGGCTGTCGACACTGCACACGCGCAGCACGGTGGGGCGCGATGCGAGCAAGCAGGGAGGGTCACAATGGCGTGCTGGTGATCGGGGGGTGGGCTGCTATCGGAGAACAAGGAGGTCGGGGTTCTGCTGTTGATGTTGACGAGAGGAGAGGCGGGGGATGAGGTGAAGCGCGACCGGCGAGGATGTCGCAGGAGGGGAGGTGTCGACTGAAAGGGTGGCGATGGGATGGGTTTGGGAGAGAGAGAGACGAAAGAGATGGGTGGGAGATGGAAAGTCGGGAGAGAAGGAGGGGAGTAAGGGGTTGGCGGCTGTAGGTTTAGAATAGGGGTGATAGGGTTTAGGTATAACAGTAGATAGGTTTTTATATATAGGGTAACGGGTTATTGGGTTGGATCCATTAGGGTTTAGGGATGTATTGGTAATGGATATCAAAATATATTGGGTATTAAAATCCAATAGGGTCAAGATAACAAAATAAAATAGGGTTTATAACAAAATATCATTTGCATTAAAATATAGAATTCATTTGAAATAAGTACAAAATGAGTAATATATAGAGGTAGGTTTTTAAATTAACAAACAAGGCTAATAAAAGAAAAATAATAATAACAATAATAACAACAATCATAATAAAAATAAAAATAAAATAACTGTAATAATAATAATAACAATAATATGATTCTTGTTATAATACAAAATCATTGGAAAATGGTCACAAATAAAACCATCGATTAAAATCAGGTTTTACAGAGGATCCAATAATATATTTTAACAAAAAAAATTTTGAAACCCGAAAAATATATTACAAATATTTTAAATACATAAAATACATAGAAAATACGGATTTAGGAAAACAAGGGTTTCAAGGACAACTGAGATGTTGGCATTGAGGGGGGTGAACTTTTCAAAGCGAGGAGGAGGGCGACGCTGGCCGTTATTACTTTCTGGAGCTTCTTGGGACCTTCTTCATCTGCACCCTTCCGTTTGTTCCCGGATGGGGGCTCCTTCTGATCATGGGGATCGAGGGCCTCTTCAACCCGGATGTACTTCTCACTCCTCAGCAGGGGTTCCGAGAGGTCCCGAGGCGGCTTCTTAGTGAGGGATGCCTTCAGATCAGCATAGTTGATGTTTTGTCGGAATGCTGCAGAGGCCACTTATTGGTCATGAAAGGCGATAGACCGAGCTTCGGTGGTAAAGCACCGAACATAGTCTCTTAGGCGCTTGCCTTTTCTTTGACCGAGGGCTAGCAAAGATGCGCTCGTATTCTTCGGCTCGGCGACTGCTGATGAAGTGGGTAAGGAAGAGCTCCTCAAACTGGTCAAACTAGAAGATAGAGGCTGGGGACAAATGGGAGTACCATTCTCTCGCTGGTCCCTGCAACGTGACAGGGAAGGTCTTGCAGAGGAGTGCATCCGAGGCTTGATGGATCATCGTGAGAGTTTTAAAACTCTCGATATGATCGGTCAGGTCTGACTCCTTGTTGTAGGATTCAAAGTGGGGCGGCTTGAAGGTCTTTGGGACCGGGGCTTCCATGATGGCCCTGCAGAAGGGGGTCTGCTTGGGCGGAAATTCTTGGTCCGTTGTTCTTCTTCGAGGTTGAATTTTCTAAGGCGCCTCTCCATCTCTCAAAGGCGGCGACGGACCGAGTCGTTCCCCTGGTCAAATCTAATCGACCCTCAACTCTCCTTCATGAAGGGTGGCATGGTTAGGGCTAGGTGCGCGTCGGTCGTAACTTGGCGCAATGTTGAGGGCTCGCAGGATGTCATCTTTAAAGTTTTGGAATTCCGCCTAGGTGACCGGTGCCCCTCCATCCGGGAGAACTCTTGGTGCTAATCGGCTCGTTGGGGTGAGGCCTCTTCTCTGACGACCAGGAGGGGACCCCCTCTGCATCCTCGGGGGGGAGGACCTTCTGGGTCTCGACCTTTGGGGAGAATGGTCCTTCTGTCCTCTCTGGTGCTCTGGATGAGGGACCTCATCGCGGGCTCGCCTATCATTCAAGCAAGTTTGGAGGTCGATCCCTTGCTGACGGTTGACGATGACTTGATGGAAGTCTCTTGACCCCTAAGGACTATGTGAGGTCATCGAGTCGGTTGAAGGATTGTGGACCGAGACATGGTCATGGAGAAGGGCTATTTTTTACGGCTTCGACGGGAGCTCCTTTGCGCAGCCCCTATGGACGCGGGGCGAGCCTGTTGGGGAGGCGACTGTTCAGGTTGAGGCTGCTGAACTTATTGATCTTGTTGAGGGGGAATATCCTGAAGTGGAGGAGGTGGAGGAAGAGAGGTGGCTCTTCGGCTTGATGCCGCCGCATTCCATTTTTCCTTTGGAGGCGTCGCTGGAAACTGCTTTCACTGGTGAATATGGCCGGATAACTTTTTCTGTTTTCCACCGACGGTGTCAATCTGTTGCAGCTAATTTTGACGTGGGTGCAAACAGATATTTATGAATTCTTCTAAAACCAATAAAAAGCAAACCTGTTGACTACTAGCCGGTGTTGACCGTTCTCAACGCTGCTGCTGACCTGCAAAAAGTTCGAAACACCGGGATTGATTCTGGCGGCGAACCCTCCGACGCTTAAGTCAGTAATCTGAAAGATTATGAAAGGACTTTTATGTAGAAAAAATACTGATTACCTTATTCTAGTGGAGGTAGAGGGGTATTTATATTCGCATTTGGAAACAGTTTAGAGATAATTATCTATCTCTAATCCCATGTATTTTTGGATAAGAAATAGAGTTTAAATTCTTTCATGATAAGAGATTTGGTCAAAACCGTCTCTTAGGGATAATCATGAATTTAAATAACTCTTTAAATGACCTATGTTTATTTATGAAGGGCTGTCACCCTAACCCTGTAAGACAGACCCGTTTTTTGGGTTATTTGGCATGGAATCCCATTTTCAGATCCGTTTATAGTGAAAATTACTGTTTTACCCTCTGAGAACTTTGAGATTTGTACTTGATTTGAACGGTCCCGATTTGACTCTATTTCTAGCCATATCAAATAACTTATTTCTGAAGGACAAATTTGAACAATAGAATGAAATACTCATTTATAGAAGGTATATGATTCGGTATCGGCCACATCAGTAATGTATATGAATTTGGATATAATGTTTTTTTAATAAAATGAGGAAAATAATATTCAAATATTTTATATTATCAAATAAATTATTTTAATCATTTTGGAAGATTGGTTGATCAATTTGTTTTAATATTTTTAATTTTGCTGGATTAGTCGTATTGTTACGGGCCGATCTAACCAATCCCACGTACTCCGGTCCAGTCAATCCATATTCGGATTGACCAATCCTTTAAACTATGCTATTTTATCTATACTCTTGTTTTACTTAGCTTAAACATTGATTTGACTAAGTAATAATAACCATTCACACTAATAGATAAATTTAATTGATTTAAGTGAGGTTTTACGTGATTTGGTTTCTCCTCAATTTAAGCTTTCGGATGAAAAAAGAAGAAGAAATAATAGTGTAGTTTGTTCAAATGAATTAGCCCCGACCAAAGAAAGAACAATCGAAAAAGCCTTGATTTAATTTGAGTGTATAACTATATAGACTGATATATGAATTTAATCTAAATTTTCATTTATCTCTACTATTATAATGGGAGAAGGGGTTAGTGTCATTTGTCATCGACTGTCATTTTGTCAACACGTGCAGCGCACGTGTTGGCTTTTTTTAATATTTTTTATCCTTTTCATTCCCCTCTCCATTTTCCCACGTGTAACGCACGTGTATAATACTAGATTTTTTTTTGGGGTTCTTTTCATTCCCCTCCTTATTTTCCACACGTGCGAAAAAAACACGTGGAGCGCACGTGTGGGTAGGTTTTTTTTTTGTCTTTTTCCTTCTTCCTCCACGTGCATCGCACGTGCTAATATTATAATGGGAGAAGGGCTTAGTGTCATTTGTCATTGTGTCATTTTGTCAACACGTGCAGCGCACGTGTTGGTAGATTCTTTTTTTTTTGTCCTTTTCATTTTCCTTTTCCATTTTTTCCACGTGCAAGGCACGTGTATAATACTAGATTTTTTTTAGTCCTTTTCATTCCCCTCTCCATTTTTCCCACGTGCAACGCACGTGTATAATACTAGTTTTTATAAAGCTTGGAATTAAACTTTGGAAAAAAACTTGTGTCATGTTTGTGCATCCCAGTTGACGCGTTCAAATGTAATGTATGTTTTATAAACAGCATAATAATTAATAGCTTTTGGTCGACCATCTTTAATTTTCCAGTATCTTTTAAAATTAATCTTTATCTAATATATCTGCTGCCTCTGTCAGAAATGATTAATGCGACCATTGGGTGTACCATTTCAGATGCTACTAAATGGCTTGAATGTAATGTATGTTATTTGAATGGGAATATGTGTGTGTTGGTGGGTGTCGGGTAAAGTAAAACCAAGCAACGCCTGACACAAAATTTTAAGCTGAAGAGAGCGATAGGGAAATTGGATATATAATTTTAACTGCATTAATACTACCTCTTAATTATAGGCAAAACATTACCTACTAAGTTGTTCCTCGTAAATGAGAAAGTACGATCAACGGTAATTTATATTTATATATATCTTAAGCTAATAGGCCTACCCCATCTCTTCTTTCTCTATTTTGAAACAAAGAAAGGAGAGCAAAAGTAGCAATTAACACGTGTAGCTTACATCACTTGCCAAAACAGAATTAATTAAGAAACACACAACAAAAATCTTTCTTCTACCACATCTCCCCAAACCCACAAACCCTAACCCCCCCATCCCAAAACCCACCCAAATCTCCTCACCCGCCCGTCGCTTCCCCCCGCCCGTCGCTACATTCCATTGCCACCCATCACTTCCCCGTCGCCGCCCGTCCATCTCCTCGCCGTTGCCGCCCGCCGATCATTCAAATGTACGTTGCATTAAATTTGCCTTTTCCAAAAAAAATTTCGAGATGTTAGATGATTGTGATTTATTTTGGATAGTCAAGATCTATCACTATTTCTAATGTTGGTAACTGAAAAAAAAAATTTAAAATCCATTACTCAGATTCGAAGAAAGGTCATACCTTGAGCCACATCCATTTGGGATCAGAAGAGGAAAAGAAGCAGAGATGAATGATAGAGTATATGTAGGAGAATGGTTTAATACAGTATATCAATAAATTAATTAACAAAAAATAATTCATGGAATTAAAGAGAATGAATCTTATTTGGTTTAACAGAGATTGAGTCCAAAAAAATAATAATAATAAAGAGATGAGAAGAAGAAGAAGAAGAGAAGAGAAAGTGAGCAACACAAAGTCTCAATCCAAAAATCCTCTCTTTCTTTTGCAATGTTTTTTTTAATAGAGGTAATCCTCTGTTTATTTATTTCTATTCAATTTAAAGAAAGATAGAACTCATGAAATTAAAGAGAATGAATATACAAATAAACAGACTAAACAATAATTTATCAAAATTTTGGTGTCTTTTTATTTTTCTTCAAATTTCGCAGTATTTTTTGTAAATTATTTTTTTGTGTTTGATTTGATTTTTAGGGTTTAGGGTTTAAAATTTTGGGTGATTGAAGTACGCGATTGTTATAGAATTGGGGGGAAATCAAGTCTTTGGAAACTTTATGCAATATGGTTTGAAAAGAGTTTCTCTTTCCATGTGTATTTATGTAATTTTGCTTTGATTTTATGTTAGTTACATTGTTGTTTAAAATTAAATATTTGGGTGGAGTTTTTTTACTCTATGTAAGTATAAATTTCAAAAGTTGTGGCTCTATATGGTTAATAAGATTTGTTTTACCATTTGTAGGAAGTGAAAAGTGATGGTCTTAGTTTTTGAATGGTACAGGGTAAATATCATCTTTTCTTCATCTTTTGTTTTGTTTAAAAAGTTTTTGTGAATTATAGTATTATGTGTGTTTTATGGTTTGATCATTTTGTAGAGCCACAACTAAGGAGTAATATAGAACAATTTGAGGTAAATATTGAGGAACTTCGCAGACAATATGAGTCTTTGCAAGCAAGTTTTATAATGGAGGTGCTCACAAGATTGCAAATGATCTTTGAAAATATCTAATTGTTTGGTATTTCTAAATTTAGAGACCTAGGGTTTACCTATATTTAGTACTGGAATTGTTGGAAAGTTACACACATCGAGAATTTTTGGTTTCCTTTCAACTGAATAGAAAATATAGAATGATGTTGGTTTGGAAACATGAATTGGTAATCTATACATTTGTCATCTTTTGATATAGCTAATTATTACTTATTGTTTCCTCCATGTGTTTCTGATGTTGATTATATTTGATTTGAGAGGGAAGACCGATGAGAAGCACACGGCCAATAAGGAGATAACAGAGTACATCAAGGAGTCTGAGAAGAGCCGCAACCCAACTTCGATAATTATTTGACGATTTTTTTTTTCTTTCCTTCAAATTGAATAGAAATATAGAATTATGCTGGTTGGTTTGGAAGTGTGAATATGTTAATTTGTAGATTTGACATCTTTTAATTATATTTTGATCGAAATACTTAAGGGACATCTCTAAATTTTTTAATTCCATATAATTTTATGATTCTCTCAAAATTATTTTAGTCTGTGCAATTTGCACAGGGTAAGACTAGTAGAAGTAGTATAAAAATGCAAATCCCCCTCATTGACTTGTATGCATCCATTAATATCCTTCAATTAATTAGCCAACCAGATCATCTGTAGTCGTTCCCTATACTTTCGAATTTGAAAAATATCGGAAACGAATCCTTGTAGTCATTTTCTATATTTCTAAATTTTGAAAAAAAATAAAACAGTAGCTTTCTATTTTTGAAAGACGATATAGATTTTTTCCAAATATAGGAATCAGAATATAATCTTGCGTCCGTTCCAAAAAAAAAATTCTCGGACGCAAGATGATTCTATACATGAAGAATTTTAAAAAAAAATACAGGTCGGACGCAAGATGATCTTGCGTTTGATCAATTTTTTTATAAAAAATGTGTCGGACACAAAATCATTTTGCGTCTGACTAAAAAAACCCGCTGAAATGGGAAATCCAAACTATTAGCCCTGCTGAATATTGGAAACAAGCTATATATCTTAAGCTAATAGGCCTACCCCATCTCTTCTTTCTCTATTTTGAAACAAAGAAAGGAGAGCAAAAGTAGCAATTAACACGTGTAGCTTACATCACTTGCCAAAACAGAATTAATTAAGAAACACACAACAAAAATCTTTCTTCTACCACATCTCCCCAAACCCACAAACCCTAACCCCCCCATCCCAAAACCCACCCAAATCTCCTCACCCGCCCGTCGCTTCCCCCCGCCCGTCGCTACATTCCATTGCCACCCATCACTTCCCCGTCGCCGCCCATCCATCTCCTCGCCGTTGCCGCCCGCCGATCATTCAAATGTACGTTGCATTAAATTTGCCTTTTCCAAAAAAAATTTCGAGATGTTAGATGATTGTGATTTATTTTGGATAGTCAAGATCTATCACTATTTCTAATGTTGGTAACTGAAAAAAAAATTTTAAAATCCATTACTCAGATTCGAAGAAAGGTCATACCTTGAGCCACATCCATTTGGGATCAGAAGAGGAAAAGAAGCAGAGATGAATGATAGAGTATATGTAGGAGAATGGTTTAATACAGTATATCAATAAATTAATTAACAAAAAATAATTCATGGAATTAAAGAGAATGAATCTTATTTGGTTTAACAGAGATTGAGTCCAAAAAAATAATAATAATAAAGAGATGAGAAGAAGAAGAAGAAGAGAAGAGAAAGCGAGCAACACAAAGTCTCAATCCAAAAATCCTCTCTTTCTTTTGCAATGTTTTTTTTAATAGAGGTAATCCTCTGTTTATTTATTTCTATTCAATTTAAAGAAAGATAGAACTCATGAAATTAAAGAGAATGAATATACAAATAAACAGACTAAACAATAATTTATCAAAATTTTGGTGTCTTTTTATTTTTCTTCAAATTTCGCAGTATTTTTTGTAAATTATTTTTTTGTGTTTGATTTGATTTTTAGGGTTTAGGGTTTAAAATTTTGGGTGATTGAAGTACGCGATTGTTATAGAATTGGGGGGAAATCAAGTCTTTGGAAACTTTATGCAATATGGTTTGAAAAGAGTTTCTCTTTCCATGTGTATTTATGTAATTTTGCTTTGATTTTATGTTAGTTACATTGTTGTTTAAAATTAAATATTTGGGTGGAGTTTTTTTACTCTATGTAAGTATAAATTTCAAAAGTTGTGGCTCTATATGGTTAATAAGATTTGTTTTACCATTTGTAGGAAGTGAAAAGTGATGGTCTTAGTTTTTGAATGGTACAGGGTAAATATCATCTTTTCTTCATCTTTTGTTTTGTTTAAAAAGTTTTTGTGAATTATAGTATTATGTGTGTTTTATGGTTTGATCATTTTGTAGAGCCACAACTAAGGAGTAATATAGAACAATTTGAGGTAAATATTGAGGAACTTCGCAGACAATATGAGTCTTTGCAAGCAAGTTTTATAATGGAGGTGCTCACAAGATTGCAAATGATCTTTGAAAATATCTAATTGTTTGGTATTTCTAAATTTAGAGACCTAGGGTTTACCTATATTTAGTACTGGAATTGTTGGAAAGTTACACACATCGAGAATTTTTGGTTTCCTTTCAACTGAATAGAAAATATAGAATGATGTTGGTTTGGAAACATGAATTGGTAATCTATACATTTGTCATCTTTTGATATAGCTAATTATTACTTATTGTTTCCTCCATGTGTTTCTGATGTTGATTATATTTGATTTGAGAGGGAAGACCGATGAGAAGCACACGGCCAATAAGGAGATAACAGAGTACATCAAGGAGTCTGAGAAGAGCCGCAACCCAACTTCGATAATTATTTGACGATTTTTTTTTTCTTTCCTTCAAATTGAATAGAAATATAGAATTATGCTGGTTGGTTTGGAAGTGTGAATATGTTAATTTGTAGATTTGACATCTTTTAATTATATTTTGATCGAAATACTTAAGGGACATCTCTAAATTTTTTAATTCCATATAATTTTATGATTCTCTCAAAATTATTTTAGTCTGTGCAATTTGCACAGGGTAAGACTAGTAGAAGTAGTATAAAAATGCAAATCCCCCTCATTGACTTGTATGCATCCATTAATATCCTTCAATTAATTAGCCAACCAGATCATCTGTAGTCGTTCCCTATACTTTCGAATTTGAAAAATATCGGAAACGAATCCTTGTAGTCATTTTCTATATTTCTAAATTTTGAAAAAAAATAAAACAGTAGCTTTCTATTTTTGAAAGACGATATAGATTTTTTCCAAATATAGGAATCAGAATATAATCTTGCGTCCGTTCCAAAAAAAAAATTCTCGGACGCAAGATGATTCTATACATGAAGAATTTTAAAAAAAAATACAGGTCGGACGCAAGATGATCTTGCGTTTGATCAATTTTTTTATAAAAAATGTGTCGGACACAAAATCATTTTGCGTCTGACTAAAAAAACCCGCTGAAATGGGAAATCCAAACTATTAGCCCTGCTGAATATTGGAAACAAGCTATAGCGCTTACTCTAGGTAATTATATTGAAGCACATAATTGGTTGAAGATCACGAGACGTTTCGTCAAATTGGATATATAATTTTAACTGCATTAATACTACCTCTTAATTATAGGCAAAACATTACCTACTAAGTTGTTCCTCGTAAATGAGAAAGTACGATCAACGGTAATGTTTGTTTGATTTAATAAGGGTAACGACGTGGGCACACAATACCAATCAGGCATCTACTTCTACAATGAGACGCAGGCTAAATTAGCAAAGGAATCACTGGAAGCCAGGCAGAAAGAGGTGGGCAGTACGAAGATTGTCACCAAGATTCTTCCTGCAAAAAAGTTCTATATAGCTGAAGAGTACCACCAGCAGTACTTGGAGAAAGGAGGTGGCAAAGGTCTTAAGCAGTCTGCTGAGAAAGGATGTACAGATCCAATTAGATGCTATGGCTGAATGAATCTTTCTTCTGATCATTGAGTTTACTATTTCTACTTGTTTCAATACTACTCTACTATGTGTTTGAATAATTAACTGCTACTTTGGTGCTTTAAACAGTTAATGAATCTTTCTGTAACCCATGACATTTATCAAAACATATGTATTAGTTTATTCGATGTTATGTCTATGAAGCTTGATAAAGTGTACATCAATATTTTCTCTTTATTCTTTGTTTTCTTCTCTCGGCTTTGTGTAGTTTCTTTTGTGATATCTACTCAATTAATTTTAGGTTGCATGAATCTTTCAAGTCGACAATTGATGAGGACATCGGTTCGAGACGATTCAAGCACTTTTATCAAGGCATGCATCGTATAGGATGACTGTTCTATTAGCCTAGTATTTTTATTTCAGCATTTATAAATATTTATGGCAATTTTAGGCCTATCTAGTAGTTTTGCGATTTGCACCCTTTATTTTATGCATCAGGATATTTTAAGAATTTGTTTTGAGCCTATATATAGGCTTCTAGATTAATGAAAACATTATGTTTTTGATTGATTAAAAATGATTGTGATTGAGTTTGGGCTCTTCATTCCACTACAAAACATATAGTTTTTTCGGGCGCTTTTGCACCGGCGTTTTTAGTAAAACACCGGGGTAGATCATGGCATTTTCTTGAAAAATGGCGGGGTAGAAACCCCTCCTCATAAATCACCAAATCCCCCCCCCCCCCTCCCACCCACCCACCCACAATTTCTTTTATTAATTTTCCTTCTCTCTCAAAACCCCCAATTGAATCTTGAGCTCCAATCCCCGTCGCCGTCTCCTCACATCGCAATCTCCATCGTCGTCTTCTCTCTCCTTCCTCCTCGATCCCCGTCGCCGTGGTGCCCTACCTCCATCTCTCAAACCCTAGTTTTGATCCCCATCGTCTCCCTTCCTTCTCTTAATCTCCGTTGAAGTCGTTATCCCTTTCCTCGCATTGTCGTCGCTGTCATTTCCTCCTCGAATCCCGAGCCCGACGCCAGTCTCTACTAGCCATGGGTTCTCCAAGTTGGACTTTTGCAGCAGTAACATATGGTAAAGTTCTCATCTTTGGTGATTTAGTTGGTAAAGTTTGAATTTTATTCTTTTTATATTGTTTGAGATGGATTATATGTGGGTTTGGATTTCAAAGTTTGGATTGTTTGATTTTCCATTTGAGAAAATTTTCTCAGCAGGACCTTGCCACATGACACTTCAAGTAGTTCCAAACACTACCATTTATTTATTTTGTACTCTTTCCTAGAGTAAAATTAAGCTTATATTTGAAGTTGTTTTCCTGTTTGAATAATTATTTACATAAGAAGTTTACTGTTTTTTCCTTTGTGTTTTTTCTCCTACAGACTCAGCGATATACAATGACAACAATAAGAATTTGACAGAACTTAGTCCTAACTTGTTTGAGGAGCAACACTAGGGAAGAGTTGTGCTCCGAACTCATTTAGATGAAGATCACTCGGGAGGCGAGCGGGACGAAGAGCATCATCATGCTCAATGAGAGAGCCGTTCGGGAGACAAGTTTGAGGAGCAACTCTAGGGAGAGTTGTGCTCCGAATTCGCTTGGATGAAGGCCACTCGGGAGGCGAGCGGAGCGAAGAGTCTTACCAGGCTCTAGGAGAGAGCTGTTCAGGAGACGAGTTTGAGGAGTATCTCTAAGGGAGAGTTGAGCTCCGAACTCATTTGGAAGGCCACTCGAGAGGCGAGCGAAACGAAGAGCATGAGCAGGTTCTATGAGAGGCCGTTCGGGAGACGAGTTTGAGAAGCAACTCTATGGGTGAGTTGGGCTTTGAATTCACTTGGAAGAAGGCCGCTTGGGAAGCGAGCGAGATGAACAACATCATCAGGCTCTAGGAGAGAGCCGTTTGGGATGCGAGTTTGAGGAGCAACTCCAGGGAAGAGTTGAGCTCCGAACTTGACTGGAAGAATGCCACTCGGGAGGTGAGTGGGATGAAAAACATCACCAGGCTCTAGGAGAGAGCCGTTCGGGAGGCGAGTTTGAGGAGCTACTCCAGGGGAGAGTTGAGCTCTAAACTTGATTGGAAGAATGCCACTCGGGAGGCGAGTGGGATGAACAACATCACCAGGCTCTAGGAGAGAGCCGTTTGAGAGGTGAGTTTGAGGAGCAACTCTAGGGGAGAGTTGAGCTCCGAACTTGATTGGAAGAATGCCACTCGGAAGGCAAGTGGGATGAACAACATCACCAGGCTCTAGGAGAGAGCCGTTCGGGAGGTGAGTTTAGGAAGCAACTCCAGGGGAGAGTTGAGCTCCGAACATGATTGGAAGAATGCCATTCGGGAGGCGAGTGGGATGAACAACATCACCAGGCTCTAGAAGAGAGTCGTTCGGGAGGCGAGTTTGGAAGAAACTCCAGGGGAGAGTTGAGCTCCGAACTTGATTGGAAGAATGCCACTCGGGAGGCGAGTGGGATGAACAACATCACCAGGATCTAGGAGAGAGCCGTTCGGGAGGCGAGTTTGAGGAGCAACTCCGGGGTAGAGTTGAGCTCCGAACTTGATTGGAAGAATGCCACTCGAGAGGCGAGTGTGTAACGCCCCGAAATGGCTAAAAATAAGGTTAAATCGGAACTGTCCAAACTAGGCACGAATCTTAAAGATCAGGGGTAAATGGTAATTTCACCAACAAACGGGTCCGAAATGGGTACTGGGTCCTTTTTTCAAAGGCCCAATAACCCACGAACAGATCCATGTCATCTGGGTTCGGGTTCTAACCCGCAAGAAATCCAGTCCAGCTGGATAGAATTAGGGTTTTATGATTATTCTTAATCAACGGTCCTGATTCCTTCTATCCATCCACTGGGAAGTAGGGATTTATCCCGAAGCTGGTTCCTAAGGCGGCTATAAATACCCCCCATCCCCCATTATTAAGAGGTAATCAATCTTTTACCAATCAAAGCTCATTCATAATCTTTCTGATTACTGACTTGAGCATCGGAGGGTGCGTCGCCGGGATCAACCCCGGTGTTTCGCACTTTTTGCATGTCAAAGGCGGGAGATCACGGTCAAACTCCGGCGGAAAGGTTTCAGGTTTGACTATTCAACATCCCAAGAATCCACAAATCTATCTGTTTGCCCCCACACCGATTTCAGCGGCAACAGATTATCGCCGTCTGTGGGAACCATGAATAGCACCCCATCCTCTTCCATCGGTTAAGATTACCTCCAGCCATGCCTCCAAGAAAACTGAAATCCAGAGGGTCCAACCATGGGCCCACTCCTCCTCAACCGCAGCAGGAGGCTCCCCTCCAAACCGTCCAGCAGCAGGGACAAGTCCCTCCTCAGCCTGATCAGCCTTTGCAGCAGGAACAACCTCCTCTTCAGAATCTTCAGCACCGAAAGGCGGGCCCGTGAGGGAGACACCCACTCAGGACGTCCAAATGAGCGATCTCCTCGTCACCGAGATCACAGGAGGTCTCCCCTTCACAGGAGGCGGAGGGAGTCCCCTGAGTACCATCGAAGAAGACATCGTTCTACCGCTGGTCGGCAGCCCCAGAGGGACGAGAACGGACCTATCACCCGAGCCGAATTCTAAGAGTTCCAAGCTACAATCCTGCAGGCCCTCAATCTCCGACCAAACAACAAAAATACTCAGAGGGTCCCCACTCCTCCTCCGATCCAAAGTCCTCGCCACCGGTCCCTAACTCCTCCTCAAGCTCCGAGCCACCGCCATCACATCCCTAGTCCTCACCATTCCCCTAGCTACCATTACCGAACTCCACGCTCCCCTTCGTACGAAGATGAGTCCAGAGGCTCACCGGGGTACCATCGAAGAGATGATGCGGTCTACTGCCATCTCCACGAGATGGAGAGGCGCCTCGGCCAACTGGATAGAGAAGAAGAACTGAGAGGAAGGACCCTCTGTCCGAGCAGACCCCCGTTTTCTCAAACCATCATGGAGGCACCCGTTCCAGCAAACTTCAAGCCCCCGCAGTTCGAGACATATACGGGGGAGTCAAACCCCGTAGATCACATCGAGAGTTTCAAAACTCTCATGTTGATACACCAAGCTTCCGATGCTCTGCTGTGCAAGACCTTCCCAGCTACTCTCAAGGGTCCGGCTCGGGAATGGTACTCTCACCTCGTCCCATCCTCCATCTTCTCCTTTGAACAATTTGAGACCCTCTTCGTCACCCACTTCGTGAGTAGCCGCCGAACCGAGAAGACTAGTATTTCACTACTCTTCCTCAATCAGAAGAAGGGTGAGAAACTAAGAGATTATGTCAAGCGGTTTACCACGGAAGCTCGGTCCATTGCCTCCCTCGACCAATCAATCGCTGCAGCCGCCTTCCAGTCCAATGTCCTCAACTCCAACCTTCGATCCTCCCTAGCCAAAAAGCCCCCACGAGACTTCTCTGACCTTCTTCTCAGAAGCGAGAAGTATATCCGGGCAGAGGAAGCTGAACATCGCTCCACTTTCGAGGAGTATTCCTCCGGAACCAAGAGAAAGGCAGCCGAAGATGAAGGAGCTAAGAAGCTCCAGAAGGACAACGGGGGTCAGCGCCGCCCGCCTCCCAGATTTGAGAAGTTTACCTCTCTCAACACCAATGTTTCGACTATTCTCATGGAAGTTGAGAAAGAAGGAGTCCTGCCTCCGACCCCGAAGATGAATACTCCCGGAAAGAAGAGAGATAAGGAGAAGTGGTGTCGATATCACAGGGACCACGACCACGATACCAATGACTGTCGGGCTCTGAAGAACGAAATTGAAGTCCTCATTTAGAGAGGGCAGCTGTCCAAGTTTGTGAGAAAGGACCGGATCGATCTTTCCCCTCCCCCCAGGGGGGCTAACAAGCGTCCCAAGAGGTGCGACGAGACTCCTGAGTTTGAAGAAGAACGCGTCTTGCACCTCATCCATGGAGGTCCAATAGAAGGAACATCTAACTCTTCTCGAAAGGCTTTAATCAGGGAAGTCAACTCGGTGCACAGTATACCCCCTCCCAAAGGCCTCGGAGTCCCGGTTACTTTCTCGGATGAAGACCTTGAGGGTGTCCGAACCCCCCATTGTGATGCACTAGTAATTGACCTCCACATGGCTAACTTCAAAGTGGAGAGGATTCTGGTGGACAATGGCTGCCTTCTGAGAACTCAAGTTATTGTAGGACAGGCTCAAGCCCGCAAGCTATATGCTCCATGGGTTCACGGGAGTGCCAGTGACTATCGAAGGGGTGATCACCCTGGACGTAACCGCCGGCAAAACTCCTACTACCCGGACGGAGCCAATAGATTTCATGGTCATCGACATCCCAGCTGCTTACAATGTGATTCTAGGCCGACATGGCCTTGCTGCTTTAAAGGCCGTCCCCTCGGCTTATCATCTCAAAATGAAGTTCCCTACCAAGGCGGGAGTGGGGGAAGGGGTAGTCAGGAGATGGCCCGCAAGTGTTACATGACCTCCACCGGGGGACCTGTCCTCTCCCCGGAGACTCTCGAGATTCCCCAGAAGAACACCCAGCCTATGTCAGAACCAGTAGATGAGCTGAAGGAAGTGCTCTTTTCAAAGCAAGATCCGAACCGCAAGTTCTTCATCAGCAAGACCCTTCCTTCTGCCCTATGTTCCGACATAATCTGATGCATCAGGAAGAACCATGACCTCTTTCCCTGGTTGGCTGCCGATATGCCAGGAATTTCTGAGGAGCTCCTTGTCCACCACCTAAGCGTTGCTCTGGGGTCCAAACCGGTCCAACAGAAAAGGCGCAAATTTGCCCCTGAGCACCAGCAAGTCATAAAGGAAGAAGTGGACAAACTCCTCAAGGCCCGGTTCATACAAGAAGTCAACTATCCTGAATGGCTCTCCAATGTTGTTATGGTTAAGAAGGCAAATGGAAGTTGGAGAATTTGCATCGACTTCATTGACCTGAACAAGGTGTGCCCCAAGGATCCTTTCCCTCTCCCCAACATCGACACCTTGATTGACGCCACTTCGGACCAAGAGCTTTTGAGCTTCATTGATGCCTTCTCCGGATATAACAAGATCAGAATGTTCCCTCCAGACATCCCGAAGACCTCCTTCGTCACCGATCAGGTGTAATACCCCGATTTCTTTTATATATATATAAAGATTATTTAATTCTACATATGATATGCATGTGTAATATTGTTTCTTAAGCCCAAATGTTTTCTACAAAATAATTGGTTTGGCCCAACAAATTTAGCCCATGGATTTAAACCCCTTCTATTATATTTTTTGTAATGTGTAGCATATTATTTTGCCGGGTTTTAATGTACAATTTGTAGGGTGTAGTTGGAGTATGCACGTGCATTGAGCACAACCCTTGGCCGGATTGTGGGTGTGTGGGTCAGATCATGGGTAGTTGTTTTTGGGATGTGGGTAGTTTCTCAAACTTCCGCATAGATCTCAGCCTTTGATCTCTCAACTTCCGAATGCATCTCATCCCTCCATTTCACCTATATTCTAGTATAAATACCCCCTCCTATTCCCTATCTTTTTACACTAAAATTTCCTAAGTTTTCAAGAGAGTATCTGTGAGCTGTGTGGAGGCAAGCAGTATTGCTGGAGATTTCGGTGTGGGACAAAGGAGCAAGGAGTGCAGTACGGTGTTGAAGGACTTTGCGGGATTTCGTTATTTCTCCATATAAGGTGGGTGTTTCTCAGGACTTCTAATGTAGGAATAATGCTATAATTATCGTGATTGATATTATGTTATAAAAAGTAATTTGAATGTTGTAGAAATTGTTTGAACATGCTAAGAATGTTGAGACGAGACTGTCGGTACGGTCGACTGCCATGTGAGCCAGTCGACTGGTACGAGACGTTATTTTTATAATATGCTGATAAACATGTGTGTGAATAGCCATGATGGTGTGATTATTAAATGTATATGATGTCCCTATGACACACATGATGGAGGGAAGATAAATGAGAAGAACAAATAGTGATAAATATCTGAAGTTGTCGGCGCAGTCGACTGACTTGGTGTTAAGTCGACTGGTGCTTCATTTCTGAATATGACTGTTTGAAAGTTCCCTGAATAAAAATATTTCATTTGTATAGACTTATTATGACTGTAAGAAAGTATGAGCAATGTGAATGCATGTGTAGAGTAGTTTTCCCTAAAAGAGCATGTTAATAACTGAGAAAATTGTGCTGTGAATGATACTGAACGAGAGGAACTTTGCTTATGAAACATGAATTGATGCATACTGTTAATTGATATCATGATGCAAGTACACGTAAGAACTGTAAATAAATTCCCTAATTGAAATGGATCTGTCCAGTCGACCAATGCATATAGTAAGTCGACTGATCTGGACTTGGAAATTATGCTGTTTGAAATCTCCAGGACAGACGACTGATTAATGAACAGTCGACTGTTATGTGGATAATATTGTGAATATGGAAGGTTGCGGGACAGACGACTGGTTGAGTGCAACAGTCGACTATCCCGAAGCTTTTATGAGGAACCTGTATGTGAATGTATAAGTCGACTGGCGTTCTTCCAAGTCGACTGTACAGAGTGGACTTTTGATAATTTGATTCATGTTATTTACTGTTGGTAATGATGAACTTTATGCTTTTAAATCAATGGATTCTGTTTATGGCTGTATGAATTATGTGAAAGGAATCATAAATGAGAATTGAGAATTAAATGAATAATTATGAAAGGCTAAATCATGATGAGAAAGTCTGTGGGACTCAAAAATGAAAGCATGAGCTGATGGCGCTCAATTGGATATTGTGAATTTGAAATTGAACGAAAGAGTAGCTAAGTCTCCCCGGCAGTGAAATGAAATGATATTGAGAAATAGACCAGGTTGGTCATGTGAAATGAAATGATAAGTCCGGTTGATGGAGAGACTAACTCTAGAGCTTGATTTTATTCATGATTCTAATGTAACTTAAATACATAGTGTGGAGGTGATGAAGGTGAGAGAAAAACATGAGTATGAGAGCTAGGGTACGGTGCGGGTATGTGAGCCGCAGAATGCATGCTTGATGCGTCAAGACATGGCGCGGGCACAACTCAGTAATGATCGGACTCTAGTCACGCTTGTGGGATGTTTTGGTGACTGCAAGAGGAGTGTGTTCAGGGAGGAGGCTGAATTGTCGCAGAATGCATGCTTGACGAGTCAAGACATGGCGCGAAATTCTACTCCAGGGGCTAGGATACATGCTTGTACTCATAGAATCATCTAGGATACTCACTGGAATTACAGAAGTAGAGTAAGTCATGGCGGGGGATTGAACCCTACAAAAATGAAGAACGACTAAGAGGCTTGCCCTCGAACCTATGTAGTATGGGATGCATAGAATTCGAACAAGTGTGCATTAGTGTCATGTGAAAATTAAACAAATTGCATTAAGGATTAAGTGCACAATCACGACACGACATCTCTAAAAGTTCCCCCTTTGATTTTTACATGCTTATTATGAACAAGATTGTTGATTTGTTAAGAAATGAGATTCATTATACTGTTTCTGGCATAGAGAGGATGGCCATGTATAATTATCGTCGGTTGAATAAACTGACGTACCCACAGTTTTGTATGCAGGATAAATTACATGTAAAGAGGAATGGATGCATAAAGATCTCATTATGTTGTTATTCATTTATGTAAATGTTGTATATTTTGCTTCCGCTGTGTAAATTTAAATGTGAGATGTTGTAACTCTGATGTAAAAAGAAAAGTTTGAATTTCCTTGTAAAATTGTACTCGAGAAAAGCGAAAAGATCCTGAAGAACATCTCGAACTCAGCAATTTTGGGGTTCGGGGCGTTACAGAGTGGTATCAAAGCCACGCTTTTTCTACGCTTTCACACTTGTACAAATTTATAAGGAACGACACCCTAGATGTGGACATTAGAGTGTGTGTTTGAGTCTAGAGATTTAAATGTAAGTGACTTACATTTGTGTTGCTCTATGATTTATGCTTTCTCCTCTCTATTCTAAGATGGCTGATCACTTTGACCCTGCTGGAGGCGACGACTGGCATATTATTGAGGAAGAGTACCATCCTGGACAGGCTGATTCTGAGGACGAGTATCACCCTGGACAAGCTGATTCTGATGATGAGGAGTACCCTGAATCTCGAGAGATCACCCCACCGCTGAATTCACCTGATGATTCTTCTTCTTCTTCCGATGAAGAAAAGGGACCAGCTCTGAGTAGTGCTGTGGCTTCTCTGCAGAGGCAAGTGGATACCCTGAAGTATAGAGTTGGTATTTTGGATGCTCAGATGGAGAAGCGGAATGCTGACTATTCTGTTCTTAGCCATCGGATTTGGGAACTTGAGAAGAAAAAGAACCTAACTGATGTGCTGAAAGATGAGGTGGATGAACTGCGGGATGAACTTCGAGCAGCGAAGAGGACCCGTAGAGATTAGAATTTCCTAGTTTCTATTTTCTTCTATTCTGATGTTAAGAAATGTTTTAATTCGAATGTATAAACTTTGAAATTCAATGAAATGAAAGTTGGTTTAATTTCTTGTCTTATACTTCGAATTTAATGGATCTTTTGCATCAGAATATGGCGAGAAGGGGAGCCAGGAATGGTGAAGGTTTGGACCTGGAGGCAGAATTTACAAGGGTTTACCAGACGCTGAATGCAGTGGCTGCAAACCAAGCTAGGGGGCCGGCGAATCCAGTACCCGAGGCAATTAAGCTAGTGGAATCGTTCAAGAGAATGAAACCACCAGTGTTCGAGGGGAAGTCCGACCCGGACGCGGCCGATAACTGGATTCGGCAAGTGGAGACAATCTTTGAGGTGTTGGAGACACCGGAGGGCAGCAAGGTCAAGTTGGCGACTTTGCAGTTGGAGAAGGATGCGGCTGTTTGGTGGCAGTCGATAAAGAGGACTATGGGCGGCTTGTTGCTTGGCTGGGAGGAATTTCTGGAAGAATTCCGCAGCCATTATTTCCCCTCCGACGTCCAGGAGAAGAAGGCCATGGAGTTTCTGTCACTTCAGCAAGGCAGCATGTCAGTGAGGGAGTATGAGACTAAGTTTACTCAGCTCTCCAGATACGCTCCAGAACTGGTGATGGATGAGGCGAAGAAGGCTCGCAAGTTCGAGCATGGTCTGAGGCCGAGCTTGAGGTCTCGTATGATACCTCTTGGTATCAGGAGATTCGATAAGCTGGTGAAGAGGGCGGCAGCAACGGAGGCGGATATGGAGCAGTTCCATGTTGCTCAGCACCAGAAGAGCAACTGGCAGTCCGGGAAGAGGCCCGCGCCACCGGGGAGTTTCAAGGGGCAACCATCTGCACAGAAGTTCAAACCGACAGGGGTGAACGCCGTCAGTGTAGCTGGAAGACCTGGGAACGATGTAGGGAGACCTTCTGCAGTCACTTGCTTTAACTGTGGGGAAGTGGGACATTACCAATCTCGATGTCTCAAACCACGGGCTGGCAATCATAATGTGCCAATACAGCAGACTGGGAAGAGGCCGTACCAGTCAGGGCGAGTATTTACTTTGACAGAAGCTGATGCTGAGGAGGCAGATCAGGTCATCTCTGGTACGAGAGCTGATGTTTAGTGTGGTTTTTGTCATTTCTTCTTCCCGTTCATAGTGTGAAACTGTTATGTAATGATGTATGTTATGTAACAGGAGAACTCTATATTAAAGGAAAGGAAGCTGTGGTGTTGTTTGATACTGGATCCTCTCACACTTTTGTGTCTCCAAGATTTGCTAAAGTGTTGGGAGTTGAACCAAAGATTTCCCAGGCAAGATCTTAGCAGCAGCTACTCCATCAGGGGAAACTTTGACCACTGATCGATATTATGCTGATTGCGAGATAGTGATTGGGGATCGAATCTTTGGCATTGATCTGATCGAGCTGACTATCTTGGGAGTCGATGTTATCATTGGCATTGATTGGATGTCGGTGTACAGTGCGAGCATCGAGTGTAAGACCAAGACCGTAACAGTGAAGGCTCCAGGTGGACCTGAAGTCACTTTCCAAGGGAAGTTGAAGTGTTCTAAGTTGGTGGCAACTATCCGCAAGGAAGAGACTCCTGTGGAATTGCAAGGGATTCCTGTAGTTCGGGACTATCCGACTGTGTTCTTGGAAGATTATCCTGGGTTACCTCCGCACCGTGATGTAGAGTTCAGCATCACTGTTCAACCAGGAAGTGCACCCATTTCTAAGGCACCGTATAGGATGGCTCCAGTGGAACAGGATGAAGTGAAACGGCAAATTGAGGAACTGTTGGGAAAAGGCTTTATTCAACCTAGTGCGTCACCTTGGGGAGCACCAGTACTTTTGGTAAAGAAGAAGGATGGATCGATGAGGATGTGTATCGATTACCGGGAGCTGAATAAGGTCACTGTTCAGAATAAGTATCCGATTCCTCGAATTGATGACTTGTTCGATCGTCTACAAGGAGCAGCTGTTTTCTCCAAAATAGATCTTCGATCAGGATATCACCAAGTGCGAGTGAAAGCTGAAGATGTGCACAAAACTGCATTTAGAACTCGGAATGGGCATTACGAATTCTTAGTTATGCCATTCGGAGTGACGAATGCACCCGCAATCTTCATGGACTTGATGAACAGAGTTCTGAGGCCGTTTATTGATTCTTTCGTCGTGGTGTTTATCGACGATATTCTTGTGTACTCCAAGTCTGAGGCGGAGCACACCGAGCATCTGGCAGCAGTTTTGCAGAAGTTGGAAGAGCAGAGGTTGTATGCCAAGTTATCCAAGTGTGATTTCTGGAAATCTGAAGTGGCATTCCTAGGTCACATCCTTTCTAAGGAGGGAGTGGCAACTGACCCTCAGAAGATAGAGGCAGTGAGAGATTGGGCAAGGCCTACTACAGTGAAGGAAGTCAGAAGTTTCCTTGGGATGACTGGATATTATCGGAGATTCATTCAAGGTTATGCTCAGATAGCTATACCGCTTACAGGGCTGACCAAGAAGAATGTGAGCTTCAAGTGGACCGAGCAATGTGAGGCGAGTTTTCAGGAGTTGAAAGATAGACTGACGACTGCACCTATTTTGGCTTTGCCTAGAGCAGGAGTTGAGTATGACGTCTATAGCGATGCTTCACATCGGGGGCTTGGTTGTGTCTTAATGCAAGAAGGTAAAGTAATCGCTTATGGGTCTAGGCAACTACGACCGCATGAGAAGAATTATCCAACTCATGATCTAGAGCTGGCTGCGATTATCTTTGCTTTGAAGCAATGGAGGCACTACGTGTATGGTGAGAAGTTGAACATGTACACGGATCATAAAAGCTTGAAGTATATCTACCAGCAGAGGGATCTCAATCTGAGGCAGCGGAGATGGCTGGAAGTGCTCGAGGGTATGCGACCTGAGATCAAGTATCATCCTGGAAAGGCTAATGTTGTTGCTGATGCACTTAGTCGCAAGAGCAGTTTGGCCAGTTTGATTACGACTCAGAGGCATCTGATTGAGGAGTTGGATCGAGCAGGTATTGAGGTTGTCTTGCAAGGATTGGGAGCATCTTTATCTCAGTTGAAGCTTCAGCCTACTTTGAATGCAAGGATCATTGCAAGTCAGGAAGTTGATGCTGATATCTTGGAGATGAAGGAGCAGGTTAGTGCTGGCAGGTTGCCCGGATTTCAGACCAGGGATGGAGTGCTGTGGTTCGGAGATAGGCTGTGTGTTCCAGATCAGGCAGACCTGAAAGAGAGTATTCTTCAGGAGGCACATGCTACTCTTTTGTCAGTACATCCTGGGAGTACTAAGATGTATAAAGACATAAAACAACATTTCTGGTGGTCAGGTTTGAAGCGGGATGTGGCCGAATTTGTCGCGAGGTGTGAGGTTTGTCAGCAAGTCAAAGCCGAAAATCAGAGACCCGGAGGTCTATTACAGCCGTTACCTATTCCGGAATGGAAGTGGGATAACATCAGTATGGATTTCATCACGGGATTGCCTAAGAGTTCTAAAGGCAATGATGCTATTTGGGTTATAGTCGATCGACTTACCAAGTCCGCTCACTTTTTGGCAATGAAACTCACGGCTTCGATGGACAAGTTGGCTGAGTTGTATGTTGGTGAGATTGTCCGACTTCATGGCGTTCCTGCGACTATTGTGTCTGATCGAGATGCGCGGTTTACTTCGCATTTCTGGAGGAGTCTTCAGGCAGCTTTGGGTACCAAGACAGATTTCAGCACTGCTTTTCATCCACAGACCGATGGGCAGACCGAGAGAGTCAACCGTATTCTTGAGGATATGCTTCGGTGTTGTATAGTAGACTTTGGAGGCAGTTGGGAAAGGCATTTACCTTTGGTGGAATTTGCCTATAACAACAGTTTTCAGGCTAGCATCGGGATGGCGCCGTATGAAGCTTTGTATGGCAGGAAGTGCAGAACTCCTGTCTGTTGGTATGAAGTAAGGGAGCGGCAGTTGTTTGGTCCTGAGCTTGTGCAGCTGACTTCTGAGAAGATTGTTCTGATCAGGAAAAGGTTGGTGGAAGCTCAGAGCAGGCAGAAAAGCTATGCAGACAACCGGAGGAGGGACCTTGAGTTTGAGGTTGGTGACTTCGTCTTTCTGAAGGTATCACCCAGTAAAGGTGTGGTTCGGTTTGGCAAAGGCGGGAAATTAGCCCCGAGATTTATAGGCCCATACAAGGTATTGAAAAGGATCGGGAAAACTGCTTACCGGCTTGAATTACCGGAAGAGTTATCTCAGGTGCACAATGTCTTTCATGTGTCGATGTTGAGAGGTTATATTCCAGACCCGAGTCATCATTTGCCTGAAGTGCCGGAGGGTTTGCAGTTAGACCTGAATTACATCGAGGCTCCTGTTGAGATTGTTGATCGTCGAGAGAAAGTCTTGAGGAATAAGACGATACCGATGGTCAAGGTAGTCTGGAGAAACCACTTGGTTGAAGAGGCTACTTGGGAATCTGAGGAGAAGATGTTGAAGGACTATCCTGAGCTTTTTGCTTGATTGTCTTGTTGATTGTATTTTGTATTTTGTATCTTTATATTTTTGTATCTCTTGTTGTTGTGTTTTCTGTTTCTCGCTCTTGGTTGTAGTTCCGGGGACGGAACTATTCTAAGGAGGGAGTGATGTACTACCCCGATTTCTTTTATATATATATAAAGATTATTTAATTCTACATATGATATGCATGTGTAATATTGTTTCTTAAGCCCAAATGTTTTCTACAAAATAATTGGTTTGGCCCAACAAATTTAGCCCATGGATTTAAACCCCTTCTATTATATTTTTTGTAATGTGTAGCATATTATTTTGCCGGGTTTTAATGTACAATTTGTAGGGTGTAGTTGGAGTATGCACGTGCATTGAGCACAACCCTTGGCCGGATTGTGGGTGTGTGGGTCAGATCATGGGTAGTTGTTTTTGGGATGTGGGTAGTTTCTCAAACTTCCGCATAGATCTCAGCCTTTGATCTCTCAACTTCCGAATGCATCTCATCCCTCTATTTCACCTATATTCTAGTATAAATACCCCCTCCTATTCCCTATCTTTTTACACTAAAATTTCATAAGTTTTCAAGAGAGTATCTGTGAGCTGTGTGGAGGCAAGCAGTATTGCTGGAGATTTCGGTGTGGGACAAAGGAGCAAGGAGTGCAGTACGGTGTTGAAGGACTTTGCGGGATTTCGTTATTTCTCCATATAAGGTGGGTGTTTCTCAGGACTTCTAATGTAGGAATAATGCTATAATTATCGTGATTGATATTATGTTATAAAAAGTAATTTGAATGTTGTAGAAATTGCTTGAACATGCTAAGAATGTTGAGACGAGACTGTCGGTACGGTCGACTGCCATGTGAGCCAGTCGACTGGTACGAGACGTTATTTTTATAATATGCTGATAAACATGTGTGTGAATAGCCATGATGGTGTGATTATTAAATGTATATGATGTCCCTATGACACACATGATGGAGGGAAGATAAATGAGAAGAACAAATAGTGATAAATATCTGAAGTTGTCGGCGCAGTCGACTGACTTGGTGTTAAGTCGACTGGTGCTTCATTTCTGAATATGACTGTTTGAAAGTTCCCTGAATAAAAATATTTCATTTATATAGACTTATTATGACTGTAAGAAAGTATGAGCAATGTGAATGCATGTGTAGAGTAGTTTTCCCTAAAAGAGCATGTTAATAACTGAGAAAATTGTGCTGTGAATGATACTGAACGAGAGGAACTTTGCTTATGAAACATGAATTGATGCATACTGCTAATTGATATCATGATGCAAGTACACGTAAGAACAATAAATAAATTCCCTAATTGAAATGGATCTGTCCAGTCGACCAATGCATATAGTAAGTCGACTGATCTGGACTTGGAAATTATGCTGTTTGAAATCTCCAGGACAGACGACTGATTAATGAACAGTCGACTGTTATGTGGATAATATTGTGAATATGGAAGGTTGCGGGACAGGCGACTGGTTGAGTGCAACAGTCGACTATCCCGAAGCTTTTATGAGGAACCTGTATGTGACTGTATAAGTCGACTGGCGTTCTTCCAAGTCGACTGTACAGAGTGGACTTTTGATAATTTGATTCATGTTATTTACTGTTGGTAATGATGAACTTTATGCTTTTAAATCAATGGATTCTGTTTATGGCTGTATGAATTATGTGAAAGGAATCATAAATGAGAATTGAGAATTAAATGAATAATTATGAAAGGCTAAATCATGATGAGAAAGTCTGTGGGACTCAAAAATGAAAGCATGAGCTGATGGCGCTCAATTGGATATTGTGAATTTGAAATTGAACGAAAGAGTAGCTAAGTCTCCCCGGCAGTGAAATGAAATGATATTGAGAAATAGACCAGGTTGGTCATGCGAAATGAAATGATAAGTCCGGTTGATGGAGAGGCTAACTCTAGAGCTTGATTTTATTCATGATTCTAATGTAACTTAAATACATAGTGTGGAGGTGATGAAGGTGAGAGAAAAACATGAGTATGAGAGCTAGGGTACGGTGCGGGTGTGTGAGCCGCAGAATGCATGCTTGATGCGTCAAGACATGGCGCGGGCACAACTCAGTAATGATCGGACTCTAGTCACGCTTGTGGGATGTTTTGGTGACTGCAAGAGGAGTGTGTTCAGGGAGGAGGCTGAATTGTCGCAGAATGCATGCTTGACGAGTCAAGACATGGCGCGAAATTCTACTCCAGGGGCTAGGATACATGCTTGTACTCATAGAATCATCTAGGATACTCACTGGAATTACAAAAGTAGAGTAAGTCATGGCGGGGGATTGAACCCTACAAAAATGAAGAACGACTAAGAGGCTTGCCCTCGAACCTATGTAGTATGGGATGCATAGAATTCGAACAAGTGTGCATTAGTGTCATGTGAAAATTAAACAAATTGCATTAAGGATTAAGTGCACAATCACGACAGGACATCTCTAAAAGTTCCCCCTTTGATTTTTACATGCTTATTATGAACAAGATTGTTGATTTGTTAAGAAATGAGATTCATTATACTGTTTCTGGCATAGAGAGGATGGCCATGTATAATTATCGTCTGTTGAATAAACTGACGTACCCACAGTTTTGTATGCAGGATAAATTACATGTAAAGAGGAATGGATGCATAAAGATCTCATTATGTTGTTATTCATTTATGTAAATGTTGTATATTTTGCTTCCGCTGTGTAAATTTAAATGTGAGATGTTGTAACTCTGATGTAAAAAGAAAAGTTTGAATTTCCTTGTAAAATTGTACTCGAGAAAAGCGAAAAGATCCTGAAGAACATCTCGAACTCAGCAATTTTGGGGTTCGGGGCGTTACATCAGGGCCTCTACTACTACAGAGTAATGCCCTTCGGGCTCAAAAATGCCGGTGCCACCTACCAGCGCCTCATCAACAAGGTCTTCCAGAATCAGATCGGCCGAAACATGGAAGTGTACGTTGATAATATGCTAGTCAAAAGTATCCATGGGTCCAACCATGTCGCCGACCTACAAGAAGCCTTCGACGTGTTGAGGAAGCATATTATAAGAATAAACCTGAACAAGTGTGCGTTCGGGTTCTCGTCTGGTAAGTTCCTATGCTTCATGGTCAGTCAGAGAGGGATCGAAGCCAACCCCGAGAAAATCAAAGCCATACTGGATATGGCTCCTCCTACAAGTGTGAAAGAGGTCCAAAAGCTTACAGGACGCCTCGCGGCCATAGGACGCTTTCTGTCTAAGTCAGGAAAGAAGTGTCTTCCTTTCTTTAAAGCCCTCAGGGGAGATACGGGCTTCGAGTGGGGCCAACAACAACAAAAATCATTCGACCAACTGAAAGCCTATCTGGTCAACCCCCTACTCCTCAGCAAGCCTATTTCCGGGGAAACACTCTACCTCTACCTTGCTGCCTCCGAGCAAACCCTCAGCACTGTCCTAGTGAGGGAAGAAGACAAGGCTCATAAGCCTATCTATTATGTGAGCAAGGTACTCAGAGATGCCAAGCTCCGCTATCCGAAATTGGAAAAGATAGCCTACACCTTGGTAATGGCGGCCAGGAAGCTCCGCCCCTATTTTCAATCCCACTCGGTGACCGTTCTTACCGACCAGCCGCTTAAGCAACTCTTACAAAAGCCCGAGACCTCTGGGCATCTAATGAAGTGGTCGATCGAGCTGAGTCAGCATGACATATCCTATCAGCCTCGGACCGCTATCAAAGCTTAAGCTCTCGTAGAAAGCACCATCCCGAAAGTGAGTCAAGCTGCAAATGGGCCACCCATCTGGACAGTATATGTAGACGGGTCTTCTTGCACCGAAGGGAGCAGAGCCGGAGTCATTCTGGCAGGCCTAGATGACTTCGTTTTCCAATACTCCCTCCGCATCAACTTTAAAGCCTCCAACAACGAAGCTGAGTATGAGGCCCTGATAGCAGGCCTGGGTATGGCTCGCAAGGCAGGGACACAGCGTATCCGAATATTCAGTGACTCGCAGTTGGTCGTGAATCAGGTCTTAGGAGAGTACGAGGCGCGAGACGACCTAATGGCTAAGTACCTAGCCAAGGTCTGAAGTCTCATGGATTCATTTGAAGATGCACAAATCCAGCGGATCCCTCGAGAAGAAAACTCCCAAGCAGATGCCCTTTCCAAATTGGCCTCCACCTCACTCTAAGGTCTCGAGCAGACCGTCCTAATCGAAGTACTCCTAAGACCAAGCATAGAAGAAGAAGCTCCTGACTCGATGGAGTCGCTGCCCGTCCAACTCTGGAACAACTGGATGAAGCCTTTGATAGAATTCCTCAGGGATGGGACCCTTCCCCAAGATCCAAAAGAAGCCCGTTGAATCCGAACGAGAGCAGAGCGGTACACCATTGTTAAAGGAGTCTTGTACAAACGTTCCTATACCCAAGTAGATGGCAGACCCTACTTGAGATGCCTCTCCCTGGAAGAAGCCTCATATGCCCTGCAAGAACTCCATGAAGGAATAGGCGGCGCCCACTCGGGATCAAGGTCCCTCGCCAGGAAATTTTTAAACTACGGGTATTTTTGGCCTACACTACTTCGAGATGCCGAGCAACACGTCCGGCAATGCGGCCCTTGTCAGCAGTTCTCCAACATCCGTCGCCTACCCCAAGCACAACTCACATCTCTCTCAAGCCCGATTCCCTTTGCAGTGTGGGGGATGGACTTGCTAGGTCCATTTCCGCCAGCTCCGGGCCAGCTCAAATTCCTAGTCATTTCAATCGACTACTTCTCTAAGTGGATTGAGGCCAAACCTCTGGCCACAATTACTGATAACAAAGTGTTGCAGTTCTTCTGGAGAAATGTAACATGTAGATTCGGCGTACCTCGGGTTCTAATAACAGATAATGGAACACAGTTTACAGGGGCAGCGTTCCGATCTTTGTGCGAAGACCTCGGCATTCAGCAACGCTTCTCCTCCGTCTCCCATCCTCAGTCCAATGGTCAAGTAGAGAATGCCAACAGGCAGATTCTCTCTGGCATCAAGAAGAGATTAGATAAGGCCGCCAAAGGCTTATGGGTAGAACAACTTCCTAACGTATTGTGGAACTACTGCACTACGAAACGAACCCCCACAAGAGAGTTGCCTTTCAATCTCACCTATGGGTCCGAGGCTGTGATCCCTTTAGAAGTTGGTCTGCCATTCCCTCGCCTTATTGCTTATGATGAAGAGCAGAACGCCAGAGATTTTCGGGCAATTTTGGACCTGATTGACGAGCTCCGTGAAAGAGCTTTAATTCGCCAGCAAAATTATCGGAGAAGAATAGAGCATGCCTACAACAGAAGAGTCCGTCCTACGGACCTCAAAGAAGGGGACTTAGTCCTCAGAAAGCTAGCTATCTCGTTCCCTAGCCAAAAGAGTAAGCTAGCTCCGAATTGGGAAGGACCATACAAAGTTTCCAAAGTAGTCCGCCCTGGAGCGTATCGTCTTGAAGGCAGAGAGATACCCAGAACTTGGAATGCCGACCATCTACTGAAGTATCAAAAGAGCGCCTGAACGTCTCTCCGAGTACCTTCAAATGTCGAGCCATCCCAACTTCTTATTTGTACTTTATTTTCTCATTGTAATAACGGCTTGTAACTTAGAAGCAGCCGATTAGCAGCTATCAATAAAGAACTTCTTTCCTCTCATATTTCACTTGTAATTATTTTGTCTCTCTGTTTAAGACCTTTGATGACACTTATTCGAACGACGTGTTCAGAGTCCAAAACTTGGCTCGATTCCCCTTTGCAAGCTCGCTCCTAAGTAGTTAGAAGAGGTTCGCCATTCGGAACTGCTCCCACAACCGTTGAAATTTACTCAAACGACGTGTTCGGAGTCCAAAACTTGGCTCGATTCCGCTTCGCAAGCTCGCTCCTAAGCGAGTTAGAAGTGGTTCGCCATTCGGAACTGCTTCCACAACCGTTGAAGTTTACTCGAACGACGTGTTTGGAGTCCAAAACTTGGCTCGATTCCCCTTTGCAAGCTCACTCCTAAGCGAGTTAGAAGAGGTTTGCCATTCGTAACTGCTCCCACAACCGTTGAAGTTTACTCGAACGACGTGTTCGGAGTCCAAAACTTGGCTCGATTATCCTTTGTAAGCTCGCTCCTAAGCGAGTTAGAAGTGGTTAGCCATTCGAAACTGCTCTCACAACCGTTGAAATTTACTCGAACGACGTGTTCGGAGTCCAAAACTTGATTCGATTCCGCTTCGCAAGCTCGCTCCTAAGCGAGTTAGAAGAGGTTCACCATTCGGAACTACTTCCAGAACCATTGAAACTTACTCGGACCACGCATTTGGAATCCAAATCACTTGGCTGGACAACTGGGTTCCTACCACTATACTAGACATGGGAGAAGAGTACTTAGAAGAGCTAATCTTATGGTTCGTTTAAAGTTGAAATGATTCTTCTAGAGACTGCTCTCCACTGCAAGAACCATAGCACCGCTTACCTCAAGCTCATAAGGTTGACATTCCCTACCTTTAAGAAGGAAGACTGGCTTCTGATTTTGAGTAGTTGTCAGGTTGAAGTTGTACTTCTCACTTTGGGACCTCGGCATGCCATGCTGAGCGCTCTTGGCACCGACGTCCAAACGTGGAAAAAATTCTCACTTTGGAACCTCGGCATGCCTTGCCGAGCACCCTTGGCACCGACGCCCAAAAGTGGAAAAAATCCTCACTTTGGGACCTCGGCATGCCTTGCCGAGCGCTCTTGGCACCGACGCCCAAACGTGAGAAAAAACTCTCGCGTTGGACTTCGGCACGCCTTGATGAGCGCTCTCATAAGCGAGTATGAAGTGGCCCGCCCTTCAAAAGTGCTCCTACAACCACAAATGACCAACAAAACACACAAGTCCAGAAGAGGGAATAAGTTTCGCTGATATAAAGTTGGGGAACAAATCAAAATTATAAGATGGTACTTGGCTTTACAACGAAGTTACAGGAGTTAACAAGCTAAAATGACAAGTACTTCTCTTTACAACGAAGTTACAAGAGTTAAAAAGCAAAATTACAAGACCGACTCCTCGTACTCAGACGCAGATTCAAAACTTAGAAAATAAAACACTGCCTCAATGCCTCCTAGGTGCAGGGATGTTCCGCTTTAAAGACACCCGGGGGCGGCGGTGCCTGACCTCGACGCTCGTCCCTAGACCGGCGAACTGAGATGTACCTTCTGTACTACTTCTAATAGTCGCACCAACGGACGCTCCGCTGGACGAAACTGCCACCCCACTTTGGGCATCACCTGGACTTTGCCGAGCAACAGGCAAACGAGTCGCAAGCTCATAGAACGAAATCCCTCGCTCGCTCTCTTCACGGGTACACGAAGTGCTTTTGACGTTGATTGGTCCCGAATAGGGCTTGAGGCGAGCAACTTCCGCCTCTAGCTTGACTATTCGTTGCTTCAGAGAGTCGTCCTTCACGGCTATCTTAAAGCAAGGGGGCGCAGCGGAGCCCGCGGCACCAGAGCTGTCGGTAATAATTCGGCGGAGCTGAGTAACTTCGATACTCTTGTCGATCGTAACCCTCTTCAACTCGTCGACCTCTGCCGTTAACTCGTCGCGCTCGGCCATCAACTTGCCCACCGCTGCTGTTAATTCTTCTTCCTCGGCCAAAAGCTCTTCTTCCACTATCTGCAAGTGGTGGATTTCAGCTAATAACTCATCCCTCTCCGTTGTCATCTTCGACAAGGAGTGGCGGAGACATTTAAGCCTCAAGCCAAAGGTAAAGGATGTTGACGAGCCATCATCATCGCCTTCTGGGGTCATCTCAGCAAGCCTCCCTTCTAGTCTTCGAATCTCGATGTCTCGGCGGCCTACAATCGGCTGCAGGTGATTTCGTTCACTTTTGGCTTTGCGCAGCCCCAACTCAACTTCATAAAGGCGCTCTCGGCACCTAGCGAGGCACAACTTCGTCACCCCTAAGCCAACCTCGGAACCTGACTCCTCCGCCGCATGAGTTACTTCGATAGGTTGGGTCACCTCAACGAGCTGAAAAAATTAACCAATTTGGTTAACACGAAGACAACTCCTGAACAAGACAACGTGAACACTTAGCCCAATTTCAAGAACTTTTGTAAACTCATTGACACGGACTCACAAACACTTAGCCAAACTCAAGAAGATGGACTTTTCATTCATTCCAAAAAAGTGCGGTGGCCAGTCCGCAATTATGCAGTACATCGAAAGGTACAAAAGAAAGAAAAAACAGAAGAGGTCAGGGGGCGACCTTTTTCCCAGGGCGATGGGATTGGACGGGGTCGGATTCCCCCGAGGGAGGAACCATCGCTAGCGGAGTCACCTCGGACCCCTGGCATTCGCCAATAACCTCGACCTCGACGTCCTCGTCGTCATCCCCTCCTTCCCCCTCGGACTCAACGTTGAAGCCATCGACGTGGTCAGGGAAGAGCCGCCACCCGGAGCAGTCGACCTCGGGGTACCGCTCCGACACTTTCTCGATGGCATGAGCATATGCCTTGGCCATGTTGGCTGCGAGGAAGCCCTGCGCTTTCCCCATGGTCGCAGCTTCGGCCTCCTTCGCCGCTGCAACCTTGGCAACTTCCACCACCTCGGCCTGCTGCTTGGCCGACTCCTCCCACTGCTGAAGCAGATCGGCCTCGAGCTTCGTAACAAGGGCTTCGAGGTATTTAAGCCTCGTCATCTTCCCCTCGAACTCGACCTTCAATTTGTCAAGCTCGTTGGCGAGGCGCACTTTTTCAGCCTGAGCACGGTTGGCCTCCTGCTTGAGGTCCTTCTCGAGCTCCGTCATCTTCTCCATAAGATGACCGAAGTGGACGGTTATCTTCAGCCGAACAAAAAAAAGGGGGGGGGGGAAGTTAGAAAAACAAACATGCAGGTTATCTACAAGGAAGGAATCAATACTCACCGATACCACCGATCGAGCGATCTTGAAGGCATCGTCGCCCACGCTGCCGGCATCCATGGCGGCTCGATCCTTCGGCGTCGCCAGGTGCTTCACCGCCTGCATGCTCGACGTCGAATCGCCGAAGAAGCCATCATGTTTCCGAACTTACCAATCCGGAACGAAAATTTTCTTGTGTTCCTCGGTGAGGAACACCTCGGCGTCCGCCGTCAGCGGGGGTGCCTCCATCCCGAGTGCAGCGACTATCGGGAACTCGCCGGCCCCGGTCGATGGCGAGGCCGCTTCTGGTGCACGCCTCGGGGTCAAAATTGTTGAAGCCTCCGTCTCCGGAACGGCAGCATCGACGGTCTTCGGATTCCCCGAGGCCAACTTCGTGGCGACCCTTTTGCGCTTCTTAGGCGCCTTGCTTCCGAGGGCCGCCTTCTGCGCCAGAATTGCCTCGTAGTCCATAGTCTCTGCAGCAAGAGAAGTTGGTCAAAACACAAGTTATGATCAAATAAAAATAAAAAAAAATAATTAAAAAAAACGGATAAAGCCACGTACTGGGGTCTACGCGACAGAGCCCTCCCCTGAAGAGTGCGTCTTCGGTCAGATCTCTCCAATCGAACTTTGGCCGGTCAAAAAGAATCCGAACCGCCTCTTCTTCGTTGGGGTGGAGCACTGGCGACTCCCTCACCCTCTTCGTCACCTCCTCCACCCAACATGAGGGTATCGGTCACGCTTTGCGACTCTGGACTATGAAATACTTGTCCCGATAGTGCTTTATCGAGTCGGGGCAGCTGACGAGCCGAGCACCATGCCTCGGAGCCAAGTAGTATCTGAACTCGACCTTGTGCTGCTGATGAAGCCGATAAAGTGTCCGGAGCACCCTCACCTCCGGCTCGATCTCGGCTGCTTGGCAGTGGAGCGCGAGCCCGTTGATGACCCTCCACACGTTCGGCATTAGTTGGATGGGGCTGACCCGGAACCACCTAAGAACTTGAACTGCGAACGGGTGGAGAGGAAGCCGCGCCCCGGCGATGAAGATGTCGACCGGCCAGAAACACATGTTTACTGGAATCGGCGAGTTGGCCCTCACCCCGGGACCCGGCAGCATCAACTCGTACTCCTCCGGGATATGAAAGCACTCCCGGATCGCCGCCAAGTCTGCCTCGTTGAGAATGGAGACTGTGTTGTCTGCTTTCGAGGTCTCTCTCGCTGCGTTCTCCTCGAAGCTCCGCCCCTTCCCATGGACTATGCGCTCGGCATGTTCCTCCGGAAGTTTTCGAACCCTATGGAGCCTTGTTAGCACCCCAGGCAGTCTGCCGAACTCCCCCATATGCTTCGGATCTTCCACTATTGTGTCTCGACCATCAACTCTCTTGCCCTTGTCGGTGCGAGGTCTCTGACTCGGAGACGGTGCTTCGTCAGCAGAGGGGGAGGGCTCCGAAACAGGGGAAAGGGACATTTTTCTACTTGAAATAAACTAAGTATAAGTTACCTTGAAGTGACAGTCGCGTCGGAGTATTCACCGGAAAACGGTTGACGATCGCCAAAAGCCCTCGATAGTAAAAAATCACCGCCCGAGTAAAAATTTGAGAAGTGAAGAAATGAGGTGGGGGTTTGAGTTTTATAGAAGCTGGCACATTAAACGAGGATGTTGGGCCTCAGAAGACCAACGGTCAGGCCCATTTACGCAAAACGACAAAAGTCGTACCATCGCATTAATAACTAACGGTCAAAGTCATTAGAAGATCAACGGTCAGAAGGCCGGTTGTCATCTCCCCGCAATCATCCTCACTTTGGGACTTCGGCATGCCTTGCCGAGCGCTCTTGGCACCGACGCCCAAACGTGGAAAAAATCTTCACTTTGGGACCTCGGCATGCCTTTTCGAGTGCTCTTGGCACCGACACCCAAACATGAGAAAAAACTCTCCCGTTGGACTCCGGTATGCCTTGCCAAGCGCTCTTGGCACCGACGCCCAAACGTGAAAAAATCCTCACTTTGGGACCTCGGCACGCCTTGCCGAACGCTCTTGGCACCGACGCCCCAAACGTGGAAAAAATACTCACTTTGGGACCTCGGCATGCCTTGCCGAGGGCTCTTGGCACCGACGCCCAAACGTGAAAAAATCCTCACTTTGGGACCTCGGCACGCCTTGCCGAGCGCTCTTGGCACCGACGCCCAAACGTGGAAAAAATCCTCACTTTGGGACCTCGGCATGCCTTACCGAGCGCTCTTGGCACCGACGCCCAAACGTGAGAAAAAACTCTCGCGTTGGACTTCGGCACGCCTTTCCGAGCGCTCTTGGCACCGATGCCCAAACATGAGAAAAAACTCTTCCGTGGGACTTCGGCACACCTTGCCGAGCGCTCTTGGCATCGACGCCCAAACGTAGAAAACTTTTTCACTTTGGGACCTCCGCACGCCTTGCCAAGCACTCTTGGCACCGACGCCAAATGTGGAAAAAATCCTCACTTTGGGACCTCGGCACGCCTTGCCAAGTGCTCTTGCCACCGACGCCCAAACGTGGAAAAAATCCTCACTTTGGGATCTCGGCACGCCTTGCCGAGCGCACTTGGCACCGACGCCCAAACGTGGAAAAAATCCTCACTTTGGGACCTTGACATGCCTTACCGAGCGCTCTTGGTACCGACGCCCAAATATGGAAAAAATCCTCAATTTGGAACCTCGGCATGCCTTGCCTAGCGCTATTGGCACCGACGCCCAAACGTGGAAAAAATCCTCTTTGGGATCTCGGCATGCCTTGCCGAGCGCTCTTGGCACCGACGCCCAAATGATGAAAAAATCCTCACTTTGGGACTTCGGCACGCCTTGCCGAGCGCTCTTGGCACCGACGCTCAAACGTGGGAAGAAAACTCACTCCGGACTTCGGCAAAGACTCGCCGAACCCCTTGTTTACACGTTTCGCCGCGCCGAGGTATCTCTGCACCTCGGTAGGAGATCCCGAACCGCCCTAGACTTCGGCCTCCTTCCTTCACTTATTTGGAGGGGGTCGGCAACGTCGCCGAAGCGACTTGCCACCGGATTAAGAAAAACACACCTTCGAGAAACCACAGGCCTCAAATCTTCCCAAAATTCGTGCCTAATGCTGATGAAGAGCCCAGATCTTGCCACGTCACAAATGGGATTAAAAATTAATTTTCTATTTATTAAAATTGAATTATTTATTTAAAAAATTGCAAAAAATGATTAAAAATTCGGAAAAATTAATTAAAAATTCTAAAAATAATTATAAATTCGGGAAAATATTTTTGAGCCCCTGGGTAAATAATTATTGCTTAGAATAATTAATTGAGACCCCTGAACAATAAATCACCACTTCGTAAAATTAAATAAATGGTCCGAAAAATAAATAAAAATTAAGAAAAATCACCAAAAGTTCAGGAAAGCTCAAGAACAACCTTGAGCGCGCAACTAACTCTGAAAGTCACCATAATACCTCACATAAAGATTCGTCACGCCTCATTCGGACTCCGATACAACTCCGCAGGCCGTTAGAACAGTTAAACTACTCCTCAAAGGCTGACCAAACTCAATATTCGGGAGTGGGGGGCTCGTGATATGGCTAAAAATAAGGTTAAATCGGAACCGTCCAAACTTGGCACGAATCTTAAAGATCATGGGTAAAATGGTAATTTCACCTACAAACGGGTCTGAAATGGGTACTAGGTTCTTTTTCCAAAGGCCCAATAACCCATTAACGGATCCATCTCAACTGGGTTCGGGTTCTAACCTGCAAGAAACCCAGTCCAGCTGGATTGAATTAGGGTTTTATGATTATACTTAATCAACGGCCCTGATTCCTTCTATCCATCCACTGGGAAGTAGGGATTTATCCTGAAAGTGGTCCCTAAGGCGGCTATAAATACCCCCCATCCCCCACTATTAAGAGGTAATCAATCTTTTTATCACTCAAAGCTCATTCATAATCTTTCTGATTACTGACTTGAGCGTCGGAGGGTGCGTCGCCGGGATTAACCCCGGTGTTTCGCACTTTTTGCAGGTCAACGGCGGGAGATCAAGGTCAAACTCCGGCAGAAAGGTTTCAGGTTTGACTATTCAACATCCCAAGAATCCACAAATCTATCTGTTTGCCCCCACACTGATTTCAGCGGCAACAGCCCCGAATTCCAAATAAGACCGAATTCGAGATTCCATAGGATCTTTACACTTCACTTAGTACAATTTTACAAGGAAATTTAAAATTTTCATCATACATTAGAGTTCTTTACATTTTCTTACACAGCAAAAAATAAAATGAAGTACAACAATGAAAATAATATACAACTTGCAACATCTTTAACATGTAATTAATCAACAGCATCGAAATCAACTTTATTCCTTCTTGAAAATTCAACTCCTGCATATAAGACTGTGGGCATGTCAGTTGCTTACAACCGACGAAAAATATTATACACGGCTATCCTCTCTATGCCGGATATATAACGATCTCCATACTTCAACAAACCACAAAACTTGAATGCAATTAAAGTGTTAAATGTGACTACACTAAATATGTAAGTGTATACGATGCCTTAATGCCTAATGCAGATATTTTATACTAAGACGACACAAATGCTTACTTGTTCGGATTCTATGCATCCCATACTACATAGGTCCGAGGGCAAGCACCTATGTACTCCACATTTAAGGGTTCGATCCCTTGCCATGAAAACTACCCAGTAATAAAGCAAGGTTTAGATCATTCCACGAGTACGGATCCCAGTTCCAGAGTCCACCGTCCGACTGTTATAACAGACTCCTCATCGTGCGAATCATCCCGCAAGTGCCTCTCTAGCCCTGGTATACGTATATCCATTGGAGTACAGCAAACTATCCGCCCGACTACGTATAGTCCCAGATTTAAAATAAAAGCTCGTATCCCACGAAGTAACCACAGTCCCGGAATCCACCGCCCGACTGGGTCTATAGTCCCGGAATCCACCGCCCGAGTATATAGAGTGCCCCACTTACGTTTGCCCAGGTTTACTACATCTTCACTTAGTGCCTAGTTCTTAAGTTCAAGACATGAATAAATTATCATACCTAGAGTTAGTTTTACCCCTTACCGGACTTAATCACAAATACCGAGATCGCTCCATGGCAAATCTAAAAAATATAACTCAATTCTTTTTATTTCAACAATGCCAGTACCCGAAGTCTTACTAACTCTAAATCACAACCTTTCATGTACAAGAATCCATGGGTACTCATACCCTTCAATAATCATGTATCAAACTTAAATATTCTCATCTTCAACTTATTCACAATTTGATAAATGTCTTGTTCAAGCACCTATTCATGTTTCATTTATTCATTCATAATCTTTAGAAGCAATAATTCTTTTCATGAATATAAATTCATCACTTTAAGTCTCTTTAGCAACTAAAGCACATATAACAAATTCATATCTCAACCCATATCAAGTATTTCCTACACCAAATAAGTATAAAATTCTCTTCAAGAGAAAAATCCATTTACACAACAATATTTTACTCTTCTTTTAAAAGAAATAAATGTCACACTCTTAAAGGAATAATTTTGTAGTTATCAATTCATTTTCTATCTCAAATCTCCTTTTAATTTCTCAAATATACATGAAAAATTATGAAACTAACTTTAATAAATTCTTTATCATTTTATAAGAACATTATATATTTTCCCCAAATTTTATTTGCACCCAAACTCCTTCAAATTTATTAAAAACACCAAAAAAAAGAAGTGTGGCCACTCGGTTTCGAACCCACGCCCGACCGAACCCCAACAGTGAGCACCCAAGACAGCCACCGAAAGCCACTAAGCCCATGTGGCATAGTTGTCACAAGGCCGAACCGAAAACCCCATATATTAACTTTCGGGTTTGGATTTAATTTAACAAAATAAAATGTGCCAACAAGTTTTGAACCCAAGATCTTCTATAAGCACAGTAGCGCTCTGTGGTGCACTGGCTAACCAATAAGTCCAAGTGTAATTATTGATTAGGAATCACGCCATTGTAGTTTTGTTCATAACGTTCTGAAATTAGTTATTTTTCACAAACTCGACATATGATCGATCTCATCTTTTTTTTTTATGAACTATAATTTTCTTATTCATACTGATTTTTCCTTGAAAACAATGGTTCACGAATTTCCAAACTTGTGCTCTAGACATTGTATCTATATTTCAAATTATCTCATTCTCTTTAATGAACATAAGTTTCATTTCTTCATTTTAATTAAAATAGCATATTGTATCTCATACAAATAATTTAAAAAATGATTCTATGTATATCAATTCAATTTCAGCAAAAATTTATTTTTTATCAAAAGAGAATAATCTCAACAAGTGTTCATTTCATTATATTATTTCTACATTTGTGAAATTAACATGCATATATTACCATAACTCATTATCACTTTTTCTTATTTCTAATTAACATGTTAATAACAAAATTTTACTACTATTCATAGTACAAACAATGACATGGATTTGTTCTCTTTCTTTTTTCTCATTTTCAACCAACATGATGACTATAACAAAATCTCTACAATTCATAAATAGCATGGATTTGTTCTCTTATTATCACATCAATTTTATCTTTACTACTCATGTAATATATTAGCATGCATGTCTTATATTTAGAAAAATACAAGATTACCCACATCACATCAAATTGATCTATATTACTAATATCATATTCTAGCATGCTCAACCTATGAATTAGAAAATATAGAGACCACCCACCTCTTATGAAGAATGAACAACCAAGATGAATAGACAACTTCTTCTAGCACCAACAAGCACTCCTAGTCCTTCTTCTAGCAAGAGCTTTCCAACAAGGTTCCAAAGCACAAGAACACTCTGTTTCTCTTTTTTTTTCCTCTCTCTAAAATTGTTTATTTTAAGTGTGAAATGAGCAGAAACAACTAGGGTATTTATAGGACAGAGTGAGGATCTAAATTGCAAATTTCTCTACCTAATAAATTACTCAACTCGTCATTATCTTAACTCCCATAAGCCCCAACTCTTCACTACTCCACCTCTTCAAAAATCCTAACCCCCAACCTTTCATGTACAAAACCGGCCATTCTCTCTATTGACTTGCACGTGCACGTGTTGTGTACTAGTGCACACACATACACAACATTTAATACAATTCCTATAGTTCTAAAATGTGTAAAATGTGTATTAAAAGTTGTTACATCTCATGTGTGAGTCCATGCACAATTTAAAAATAATTTAATTAATGGGCTTATCTTGTTGGGCTTTCTTTTAATCAATTTAATTAATTAGCTTAGTGGGCTAGAATCTAATTTTAGGTCCATGGGTTTAAAGAAAGGCTAAATAAAAATAAAAAAGACTCATGCATGCTAAAATAGTAAATGAGAGTCAGAAAATAGGGATGGAAAAATTATCACGTGCATCATACGTGCAAAATTGAAAAAAAATGCATTTTTAATTAAAATAAAAAATATGGGGTGTTACAGAGTGGGAGGAACAACATCACCAGGCTCTAGGTGAGAGCCGTTCGGGAGGCGAGTTTAAGGAGCAACTCTATGGAAGAGTTGAGCTCTGAACTTGACTGAAAGAATGCCACTCGGGAGGTGATCTTGAGGAGCTACTCTTGGAGGGAGTTGGCCTACAAACTTGCTATTTGAACCCAGCAAGCTTGTAGAGGTAACTCGAGTACGGAGTTGGAGTCGGCCTTACCGTTTGGACCCGACAGGCTTGTAGAAGCAACTCTTGGAGGGAGTTGACCTCCAAACTTGTTGTTTAAACCTAGCAAGCTTGTAGAGACAACTCGAGAAGGGAGTTGGATATTATATCTGATGCTTGAAGGTTAGCTAGTTGTGAGAGAAGCTCTACGGACGAGCTGGGCTCCAACACCGTCACATGGAGCGAAGGAGTTGGTGGTGTGGCTCGAGAAAGGAACTGAGCACGGAGCTCATTGATGAGGGTCGTCGAGCTGCAGGAGCAACTATAAGGGCGAGCTAGGCCCTACATCCAATATGATTGAGTCAAGTTTTGGGGATAGCCCTGGAAAGGAGCTAGTCTCCTAACTTTCTTGTTGGAAAATCAACAAGTTTCAGGAGTAGTCTGAATGGTTGTTTCGATCCCCAAACTCACATACTTGCAGGTTGTTAGAGCTATTTCGAGCCATGATTACGAACTGCAGACCAGTTATTAAAAATTCATCAACGAGTTGTAGAAGCAATTTTGAAGGGTGAGCTACTCCGCACTTGCTTGTTTGCAAGAGGTTAAAGTATCTTCAAATCAAGTGTTAGACTCCAAACTTGTTGTTTGGGGATTTCAACAGTTGTGGGAGCAATTTCGAATGGCGAGCTGCTTTGCACTTGCTCGTTTGCGAGTGGCTAAAGCAGCGTCGAACCAAGCGTTGGACTCCAAATTTGTCGTTTGATAGTTTGAACAATTGTGGGAGTAATTCCGAATGGCGAGCTACTTTGCACTTGCTCGTTTGCAAGTGGCTAAAGCGGCGTCGAACCAAGTGTTGGACTCCGAACTTGTCGTTTTAAGAGTTTCAACAATTGTGGGAGCAATTCCGAATGACGAGCTACATTGCACTTGCTCGTTTGCAAGTGGCTGAAGCGGCGTCAAACCAAGTGTTGGACTCCGAACTTGTCGTTTAAAGAATTTCAACAATTGTGGGAGCAATTTCGAATGGTGAGTTACTTTGCACTTGCTCGTTTGCAAGTGGCTAAAGTGACGTCGAACCAAGTGTTGAACTCCAAACTTTTTGTTTGAGAGTTTTCGTACTTAGAGTGTACATTTTGAGGCAAGCTTTCGTATTTGTAGTGTACGTTTTTAGGCAAAACAATCAGGTTTTTGACAATCGCTTTTCAGAAAAGTAAACTGTTTTTATAAAAAAGAAATAAGTGGCTGGTTCTAAGTTGCAAGCCTTTATTACATAGAAAACATGACTAAGTCAAAGGAAAAACATTGAGACATGCTTTAGGAAGTAGTTGCTTCGAGCGGTGTTTGAACACCCTCTTGGTACTTTATTAGGTGCTCCGCATTCCAAGTTCTTGGTATCTCCCGGCCCCCCCAAATCTGCAAATCGATAAGTTCATGGACGAACCACTTTGGAGATCCTATATGGTCCCTCCCAATTTGGAGAGAGTTTGCCCTTGTTGCGAGGAGCTGAGATTGCTAGTTTCCGAAAAACTAGATCTCCTTCCTTCAGATTGGTAGGGCATACTCTCTGATTGTAGAATTTTTCAACTCGCTATTTGTATGCCTGCTGTCGTATGAAGGAACGCTCGCAAACCTTGTCTATAAGATCGAGATTGCCTCTAATACCATTGGAGTTTTATTCTTTGTCAAACGCGATCAGGCGAGGGGAGGGTAGGCCAACTTCAAGAGGAATAACAGCTTCAGAGTTGTATGTGAGGTTGAAGGGAGACTCTCCTGTTGGGGTTCTCTTAGTGGTCCTGTAGGACCATAGAACATTCGGGAGTTGCTCTACCCACAACCCTTTGGATGCTCTATCGAGCATGCGGTGGAGGCCCGTTAAGATTTGTTTATTTTCGTTTTTTGCTTGACCGTTGGTTTGCGGGTGGGAGATAGAAGAGAATCGCTGCTGAATGTCCATGTCGTCGCAAAGCTGCTGAAAGGTTGCCATTGTGAATTATGTTCCATTATCAGTAACTAGAATTCGGAGGATACCGAATCGGCAGTTGATGTTTCTCCATCGGAACTACTGGACCTTGTTCTCAGTAATCATAGTAGGTGGTTCAGCTTTAACCCACTTAGTAAAATAGTCGATTGCTACTATGAAAAATTTCCTTTGCCCGATAGCCGGTGGGAAGGGTCCGATGAGATCCATTCCCTACATAGCGAAGGGGATTGGGTTGGATAAGGAATGGAGCTCGGCTTGGGGCGCCCGTTTGATGGACGCGAACTTCTGAAAAGAAGTGCAGTGGTGGACATGTTGCTGAGCATCTCCGAGGAGTGTGGGCCAATAGTAGCCATGATTGAGGATCTTTCGGGCGAGGGATCTCGCTCCAATATGAGCACCACCAATCCCTTCGTGGACTTCCTTAAGGGTGTACTGAGCCTCTTTAAGAGATAAGCATCAAAAATATGGTCGGCCATCAGCTGGAGTATACGAGCGTTTGTACAAGACCCCTTCGATGATAGTGTAGCATTCTGCCCTTGTTCAATTTTTTCTTGCTTCTTTCTGATCCACTGGAAGTACCCCCTCGAGGAATTCGAACAATGGTTTCATCCAGTTCTCCCTGGGTGGTGGGGGAGGAATCATCATGAGTTCATAATGTTCTTTCTCGATGCTGGGGCGGAGGAGAACTTCAATAAGGACAATATGATCGAGTCCTTCAAGAGACGAAGAGGCTAACTTGGACAGGGTATCTGCTTGCCCATTCTCCTCTCGTGGTATGCAGATAACTTTTGACCCCTGAAACGCGCTTAGAAGCCGCTTGACCCGGGCAAGATATTTAACCATTCGATCTCCTCTAGCCTCGTATTCCCCAAGGACCTGATTAAATACTAGCTGAGAGTCGTTGTACACTTTTATGTGGTGAGCCCCTACTTCGGGCTAAGAGCAAGCTGGCTATTAGGGCCCCGTACTCAGCTTCGTTGTTGGAGGCTCGAAAATTTATATGGAGAGTACTGGAGGATGAAATCACCCGGTCCCATTAGAATAACACCTGCCCCGCTTCCCTCGAGGCATGAGGATCCGTCAACATAGACGCTCCAGAATGGGGGGTCTCTGTCTTCCTCAAGAGGGTCCGAAATTGTGCTTTCGACTAAGAACTCCGCAAGGGCTTGGGCTTTGATGGCTGTTCGCGGCTGATAACTTATGTCATGTTGGCTCAGCTCGATAAACCATTTCATTAGTAATCCTGAACTCTTCGGTTTGTGCAATATCTTCTTCAGCGATTGATCGGTGAGAACGGTGACGGAGTGGGCTTGGAAGTAAGGTCGGAGTTTGTGGGTGGCCGTGAGCATAAGCCATCTTCTCTCCTTTTGAGTAGCGGAGTTCAGCTTCATGGAGGACTTTGCTAACGTAATATGTGGGCTTCTGCGCTTTGTTCTCTTCTCTTACTAGAACTGCACTTAGAATCTGTTCTGAAGTAGCAAGATAGAGGTAGAGTAGTTCCCCTGCCTCCGGTTTGCTCAATAACGGGGGGTTAACTAGATAGGCTTTGAGTTGTTCAAAGGCCTTTTGCTGCGGTTGTCCCCACTCAAGACTTTTAGCTTCTCGAAGAGCTTTGAAAAAGGGAAGACATTTCTCTCCCGACTTAAAGAGGAAGCGTCCGATGGCTGCGAGGTGACCCGTGAGCCTCTAAACTTCTTTATACTGGCGGGAGTTGGCATGTCGAGAATGGCTCGGAATTTCTTGAGATTGGCCTTTATCCCCCTGTGGCTAACCATGAAGCCCAGGAATTTGCATGACGATACTCCGAAAGCATACTTGGATGGATTGAGTCACATCTTGTGTCTCCGTAGAATGCCGAAGTCTTCCTGTAGGTCATGGGCGTGGTCTGCTTGGGTGAGGCTTTTCACTAACATGTCGTCTACGTAAACCTCCATATTTATGCCGATCTGCTCTTGGAAGACCTTGTTGACAAGGCGCTGATATATAGCCCAGTGTTCTTCAGCCCGAAGGGCGTGACTCGGTAACAATACAAGCCTTGGTCGATATCAAAAGAGGCCTTCGGGATATCAGGAGGGAGCATTCTAATTTGGTTATATACGAAGTAGGCATCCATGAAACTAACGAGCTGGTGACCAGATGTAGCGTTGATAAGGGCGTCGATGCTAGGGAGAGGGAACGGGTCTTTCAGACAGGCCTTGTTCAAATTTGTGAAGTCAATACACATCGTCCACTTTCCATTAGCTTTCTTTACCATTACTACTTTGGCAAGCCACTTGGGATAGTTGACTTCTTGGATGAAGCGAGCCGCGAGGAGTTTATCTACCTCCTATCTGATGGCTACCTAGCGAACGGGGGCAAACTTACGATGCTTTTGTTGAATGGGTTTAGATTCGGAATTGACACTGAGACGTTGGGTGATGAGGTCTTCTGATATACCAGGAATGTTAGCTGCTGTCCAAGCAAATAGGTCTTTGTTGTCTCTGATGCACTCGATGATCTGTTTCTTGATTATTTGCAGGAGGACCCTACTCACTCGAAAGGTCTTAGATGGGTCTTCTTTAGAAAATGGGACCTCCACTTACTCGTCGATTGGTTCCGAGATAGTCTGGCAGGCCATCTAAGGGACCTCTAACGGGTCGAGGGAGAGAACTGTCCCTCCTATAGCCGTAGTGTAGCACCTTCGGGCCGTCTCTTGATTTCCTTTGACTTCTACCCTGCAGGGGTTGGGAACTTCATTTTCATATGGAAAGCGGAGGGGACGGCACGCAGTGCGACTAGGCCAGGTCTGCCGACAATGGCGTTGTACACAGCTTTCACATCTACTACCATGAAGTCCATTGTTTCTGTTCGGTTTGTTGGGGCTCTTCTCACGGTCATATCCAGGGTGAGCACCCTTTCGATCGAAACTCGGGCCTCTGAGAATCCAGTCAGAGTGTATCCTGCTGGTTTAAGGCAGTATCGGGATAGGCCAAGACCTTAGAATGCCTCTAAGAAGAGGATTTTAACAGAGCTCTCGTTATTTACAAGGATCCGTCGTACATCATGATTGGCCATTTAAAGGCTGATTACAAGTGCATCACAGTGGGGCATTCTGACGCCTTCCAAGTCCTTATCAGAGAAGGTAATTGGGACACCAAAACTCTTGGGAGGAAGGAAGTTTTCTACGGAGTTGACCTCCCGGACGAAGGCTTTGCGGGAGGAATTAGACTCTCTCTAGGGCCCCTCCGTGTATAGAATGTAGAACTGCCCTTGGGATTCCGCTGGCTTCTCTGTTCGCTTATTGGCTCCCCCAAGGTGGTGGAGGATCAACTCTATCCTTCCTCACAATCTTGGCAAGTTGTCCTCGCTGGATGAGGGCCTCGATTTCGTCCTTCAGGGCTCGACAATCATCTGTGTCGTGGCTATGGTCCCTATGGAAGCGGCACCACTTGTCTCTGTTCCTCTTCTTGCCAAGTGTATTCATTTTCGGGGAAGGTTGGAGTAGACCCTCTTTACTGACCTCCATGAGGATGGCTGAGACACTGGCATTTAGAGGAGTAAACTTTTTGAAGCGGGGAGGAGGACGGTGCTGGCCGCTGTTGTCCTTCTGGAGTTTCTTAAAATCTTCTTCTTCTAGACCCTACCGACTATTCCCGGAGAGGGGTAGCTTCTGGTCCCGAGGGTGGAAGGCTTCTTCTGCCTGGATATATTTCTCACTCCTTAACAAGAGCTCCGAGAAGTCCCGGGGTGGCTTCTTGGCGAGGGATGGTTTTAGGTCGGCATGATTGATGTTATGTCTGAATGCTGCAGAGCCCACCGACTGATCAAGAGAGACGATAGATCGTGCCTCGGCTGTGAAGCGCCGGACATAGTCCCTTAGGCTCTCTCTATTCCTTTGGGTGAGGGCCAATAGGGATGCACTCGTCTTCTCTGTTCTGCGGCTATTGACGAAGTAGGTGAGGAAGAGTTCTTCGAACTAATCGAATGAAAGATCAAACTGGGAAATAGGCAGGAATACCATTTCCTCGCAGGTCCCTTCAATGTGGCTGGGAAGGTCTTGCAAAGAAGCGTGTCTGAGGCTTGGTGAATCATCATGAGAGTTTTGAAACTCTCGATATGATCAGCTGGGTCTGTCTTCCCATTGTAGGACTCGAAGTGAGGGGGCTTGAAGGTCTCAGGAACTGGGGCTTCCATGATGACCCTGGAAAAGGGAGGCCTACTCAGGCAGAAATTTCTCGCCCATTGTTCTTCTTCCAAGTCGAGTCTGCTAAGGCGCCTCTCCATCTCGTGGAGGCGGCGGTAGACCGAGTCGTCCCTCTGGTACGATCCAGTCGAACCTCGGCACTCTTCTTCATGAGTGGCGGTATGGCAAGGGCTAGGTGCACACTGTTCATGACTCGGGGCAATATTGAGAGCTCGCAGGATGTCTTCTTTGAAATTCTGGAACTCTACTTGAGTGACTGGTGCCCCTCCAGCTTGGCGGTATCTAGGTGCCGATCGACTTGTCGGGGTGAGACTTCTTCGCTGACAACGTGGAGGGGACTCCCTTCGCCTCCTCAGGGATGGGGTTCTTCTAGGTATTGGCCTGCGGGGGGGACCAGACTCTAGGGGCCCTTTGGTGCTTGGGGTGAGGGACTTCCTCAAGGGCTCGCCTCTCATTCAAGTGAGTTCGGAGGTCTACCCCTGCTGACGGTTGACAATTACTTGAAAGAGATTTGGCCCTGGAGGGCTTTGGGAAGCCATGGAGTCAGTTGAAAGATTGTGGACTGAGATGTGGTCATGGTTGGGTAATTTATGCTCAAATTTTTACTAGGTGTTCTTGTATGTGTTAAAAACTATAGTTTCAAATTTTGCATTTTTTTGAGTTCGGTTGATACTTCACAAAATTATATGTTTGGAACTGGTCCGAAATCAGATACTGAATCTGCCCTATGATAGGATTGATGTTCATTAATTCATAACTACTTTTTGGTACATGATCTTGTAATGGAATTTTTACTGTAGCTTTTGGTATGAGTTTAGTTACTGGTTCTAAAATTTTAAAATTGTTAGATAACATTTGATGGAGCTTTAAAAATAATTTGTATAGGGAGGTAGACACCCTGTCTGAAAACAGAAGGGAATTTTATGCTAAGTTTGAAGAGCCATAACTCTATGTGTATTATGAATTTGAATGTAATTTTTGAGTATGTTAGATTTGTACATGTCTAGTTACTGATTCTAAAATATCATAAGTATTGGACTTGTGGTTAGATTGACTTTCAATTTTGATTGGACTATGTTCAGTTCAGTTTAGCTTTTGGGTAGTCAGTGAAGTTGTGGAATTTTGGAATTATGTGTTGAGAATTTGGAAGAATGATCAAAAAGAGATTTGTAGTTGAGAGTCATAGATTTCCAAAACATCTTGAATAATGCTATTCCAGTTTTTATAACAAAAGTTATGATTTTTGTAAGTTGGGGCAGAACCGGTCTTAACTGATGGACTTGGTTTTTTTAGAGGAACTCTTTACCTGTGCGTACACTGGTAGTAATGGGAGTTTTACAGTGCTTTAATGGATCAATCTGAGGATGTGATCAAATAAGAAATTTTAGTAGACACTCCCATATTTTCAAAGAATCCAAAATCGAGTAATTCCCATAAGTGAGCAAGCTTTTATGCTAATAGTAAGATGCAGCAATTGTATGGAAGAATGTATAGCTGAGAATATATAGGGTTTTTATAGCTTTTAGATGGCTGAATTTAAAGAAGTGGTTAACTAGAGACTTGTAGTATAGAGTCTTAGCTTTCTAGAATGGGTAATATCAAGCAATTCCAATTTGTATTTTAAAAGTTATGAATGCTACAAGTTTCAGCAAAGCTGCTGTCTTGTTCAATTTCAAGCATGTGTTTGAAATCAGGAAACTTGAGTTCTATAAGGAATTTGAGAGAGTTGTCAACTAGAAAATTGTAGTAGAGGTTCCCACCTTTATAAAAAATCTAATTTTGTTGGATCCCGATGAGTGTAGCACAAATGATAATTTTTCTACATGCTACATGATTTATGATTATAAGTTAATTTGAGTTTTAAGATGTAGGATAATTATCCCTATTTAAGCACTTCATTTGGGACTTATAAAAGATTTTTGTGCTTGGTACTCATGGTGGACACATGAGTAAGTTAGGAGAATAACTATATGGTCGATTGTGATATGTGGGCTCATAACTAGTATAGCTTGGAGTTAGTTCAGATTGTGATATCCTAAGACTATCAACCCAGTCAACAAGTATTTTGATTGATTTATTTCCACCTCGAGAGATAGTGAATTTACCGTGCACTGCCGGATCGTTTACCGAAAGAAGGTTGATTGCGGGCTGGGATACTGGATGAGATCCGAGACGGAGGTGGTGGCGACTGATGGAGATCGGATCGCCGGTGTTTGGGATTGATAGGCTAGGTTATCTACCTGTCTAGAATGTGTTGATGCCTAGGTCTGTCAATGACTGGATATTAGTAAATTATGTGTGTCTCACCTCTATTGCCGGGTATGTGGCATTCCCTTGGATACCGTTGTACTGCTCGCTGAGGGTCACAGACCAGGAACTTTAGGTCGAAGACCTACAGAGGTGGTCGTGATTAGTTATTTTTGACCGAACCGTTCGGGCTCAATCATTCGTTAGACACTATGTATGATTTGGAAACTCGCATGTTTTAGCAACCAATGTTATTTCGAATTGTATTTCTGAAGACCGAATTGATGTTAGGGGTGATTCCCTATAATCCGACTTGTTCTAAGGGCTAGCACTAGGTGGTGATAACCAGGATTGTCTCTTCCTGTCAATGAGATATGGGAGACGTATCTTGCTCTATTAATTCCTGAAGGGTCGTGGTAAGAACGGGAGGGTTCCTGTCGGATAGGGGGCTTAGACATTCGAGGCCGTCGTGTTCTTATATTGAGTGGACACGAACGGACCATGGGGCTGCTGTCTAATGGATCTTCGGCGCCATAGATATGCGGTTGTGTATCTATAAGATCGTCACGACATTTGGTCTGATCCTGACCGGATTGGGGCACTAGTGGAAAATGAAGACACCAGTGTGTTTAGCAGCAATAGCATAGGATTCACCAGCCATGATTTTATCTATGAGGAACAGGTTGAGTACAATAGTAGAATGTATTTTCATGGCGAGGGTTCGAAACCCTTAAACTGGAGAAGACGGCTTGATTTGGGGCGTATGTAGTATGAGATGCATACGTGCCCAAAGTCTTGCTGACATTAGACTAAGTGCATCTGCTTTCTGTACATTGTGTACTATGCATTAGACTTCAGGTCATGGCATATACTAACACTAGAAAATTAGGGTGCACGTTTCTGTTTTCATCAAAGGTTGGTTGTGATTGCTAGTTGGAGATTGCTGTTTTCTTATCAGTATTGCATTCGTATATGTACTGACGTGCCCATTCAATTAGGTACTGGATACCAAGTCGCGAGTGCAGGAGGACTCAAGACAAGCAGGGCATCCATGTGGAGTGGCAGTGTACATGCCTACCATTCGAGTAGATGGAGAAATATCAAAGTAGCACAGCGGAAGATTCTCGCTACAGGGTGCATCTCAGGGAAGCAGCATGACCGCTTGGTGGAGCTTCCACTCGAGAGCTGTTGATTACCATTCTGGGTGGCAGACGGTAATCATTACATTGTAGTATCTGTAATAAGTTGATGAAATTTGCATTCCTTGTGCAAGAATAGGTGATGATTGTAATTGGTGATGTAATAATTTTATTTGGAAATAAAAAGTTTTTAAATTTCCATGTTATTACTGTGTTGAGATGAATTTGAAGGCAAAGATTCTGGTTGTGTCACGGATGTCCGGTAACGGGGATGCGGGGCGCTACACTTGCAGAGTACCAAACTCCTCACGACACAAGATAGCTCCACCAAGAACGATGTCTGACTCAGGCCTATATGACCGATCGATAGAAATACTCCAACACTCCATCCACCTTTTACCGTCCCGCTTTGATACTAACTGTTGAGTAAAATTTAGAGTACCATAAACTTACTAATATTGGACCCAAACAAGTAAACAAACTACTTGTATTATACCTATAATAAAATAACTACAACACTTTCCAGAGACCACTCACAATTTGAAGAAAAATACAAACACTCAAAAGAAAGCTCATAACTCACATTCAAGACTCCACACTCAAACTAAGAATATAAAGACTTTTTTTTTGGAGGATACCTAAACCAAATGCAAGGGAGGGTATTTATAGTCCACTCCAAGCAATCTACATCATACAAATATAAAATTAACTAATTATCCCAACCATACATTATTACCACATTCTACACATTTCTCCTAAAAAATCTTATTTCTAAATCCTTCTATAATTTTCTCTTAAATATCTTCCTTCCACATTTGTTGAGAAGCTTCCAGTGTCTTGGGTTTAGATAAATGGATTGAGTTTTTATTTTCCTAGGGCTGAAATAAAAAACAAATACATTAGACTTTGTAATATGCTGAGGTTGATTTTCAATAGCTTTTACCTGAAGTTTTGAGATTTGCGTCTGTAGATCCCGTATTTTCTCATCTCTGGGATCAGGCTGTGTAGATGAAGATGCATGAGATCGAGAGGGTATTGGTCCTAGCCCCTTCCCACGCACATGACCATGACCATCGCTTGGTGCTGAAGTTGCACTATATCAACGAGTGTTGTAAGGGAGTCGGCGGCAGCCACGGATGAGAATGTAGCGTACCTCGTTCTAGCAGTGCTCTGTAAAAATTAGATTGCAAAAACATGTGATATGTTATACATTTTAAAGTCAAATTATAAATCAAACAAGCACATTTAAGATATGGCACAATTACCGATATCGTCACTGCCTGTAAGAACGAAAATACGCCTTGTGAGTTCATGTGGGTGGCGTCGAAGAAATATAAACCCTATATTGGTCCTCACCTCCTCGTTCCACATCCTATATATTAGAGAATGTAGGGAATTATAAAATCAGTAAAGTATTTTATGAAAAATGATATTAAAAAACTGACACTTACCATTATCGCACAATGCCTTGTGAAGCTCGTACCTCCGGATGTGTGCAACACGTCCTGTGACTGTCGGCTGACATAGCCTCTTACAGCCCTTTTCTACACACATCGTAATTAGTACAAACACAATTAGATTGGTTAATCAAAACAAAATGAAAATAAATTAATCTATATGAATACCTTCCCCTCCGGTGTACTCCAAAAATGACAAAGGAATTCCCAATCTGAATGCACGACTTCTTTCGGGACAACTCTTGTATTCTCAGCCATTTTCCGGTTCTCGTCGAAGTATGCAGCCTTCAGTTCAACCTTATAATCTCTATACTTCTTGTACGTAGATTTGTTTACCCAATTGGCATCATGAACTGTCGGGTAATCAAATTGGCACTGTATATAAACAAGAGTCAAGGTTAACGCAATAATTAAGAATAATGATAGAAATAAATGCAGCGTGAGACTATTCAAGCAAACTAGAATGGTGAAAAAAGGTTTAGTAATGTTACACCCACTACCAATTTCACTACATTTTTCTTCATTACCTTAGGTGGCACACTCTAATAAGTGGGGAAAGAGATAGTAGGTAGGGGAACTCTCCAATAGGAATGTGCCACCTAAGGTAATGAACAAAATGGTAGTGAGATTGGTAGTGAGATTGGTAGTGGATGAAGCATTACCCAAAGAAGTGCAAGTGACAAGATAAATAAGATTCAAGCTTCACAATCACAGAGATGCATTAATATCATAAACTGAAATGAATTAAAAGAAAAGAAAAATGAAACTGGTTATCGTAATGAAAAAAGATATGTTGCATTGTTTATTTATTTATCATAAGAACACTTCCTGATTATCGTAAGGACACTTTCTGATCACTTCCTGATAACTTCCTGATTATCATAAGTAGGGCTGCAAAGGAATCGAGCTATTCGCGAGCTATTCGTCTCGAGCTCAGTCAATGCTTGATCAAAGCTCGGCTCGAACCGAGCTCGAGCTCAAAACTGAGCTCGTTTCATAAACGAGCCGAGCTCGAGCTTGAGTTTTTTTTTATAGGCTAAGCTCGCGAGCTATTCGGCTCGAATACGGTCAAAGCTTGGCTCGAACCAAACTCGAGCCGAGCTCGAGCTCAAAACTGAGCTCATTTCGTAAACGAGCCGAGCTCAAGCCTGAAGGTATTCGGCTCGGCTCGGCTCGGCTCAGCTCGATTGCAACCCTAATCATAAGGACACTTCCTGATCATTTCTGGAAAAGATAATCATCTAATTATAATTAGATGGATATATTAATCACACTCTGTAATAAAATCACTAAAGCCTAATAGTATAGACTCCCACATCATATCATTCTTTCTCCTTTCATGATGGACCATAATCCAAGTGGTAACCAAGTTACAGTTCACTTTACGACATTATACTGGCAGCCCTTAACACAGACTACTCACTTGTGTTGCACCTTCTATATGTCAGAGATTATGAGAGACAATAACAATGAAATTAGGATTAGGTTTAATATCTCACTGACTTAAGATATTATACCCTGCTTATCATAATTGGAATATCGCAAGGGCACTACCTCTAGACCAGTATATATGGGAACAAACTGGGTTTATGTAACGCCCCGGATCCCTATTACTGAACATCCGTGACACCACTAGAATCTTTGCCTTCAAATGCTTCTCAATACAGTAAATAACACAAACATTTTAAAACTTTTATTGCTAAACAAGATCATTACATCAATAATTACAACCCTTATCTTGTTCTTGAACAAGGAATACAAATTACATAAACTTATTACAACTGTTTACAAAAATATCCAGATTCCACTTATGAAGTTATCAGCTGTCCTCCAGAGTGATGATCGACTGGTCACCGCCGAACTTTGCTGAGTGGTCCTGCTGCTTTCCTGAGATGCACCTCGTATCTCGAATCTTTTGCTGCACTACTCTGATATTCCGGCATCTGCTCGAATAGTAGGCATGTACACTGCTCTTTTATTTGGATGCCCTGATGGTCTTGGGTTCTCCTGCACTTGCGACCCGATGTCCAGGTACCTAAAAGTGGGATACGTCAGTAATCCTACCAACGCGATGCTGATAAGAAAACAGCAATCTCCAACTTGCAGTCACAATTTTTTCTTAAATGGAAAGGAAACGTGCATCCTAACTTCCTAGTGTCTGTGCATGACATGACCTGAAGTCTAATGCAAAATACAGAGTACATAACAGATGCACTTAATCTAATGTCAGCAAGACTCTGGACACACATGCATTCCATACTACATATGCCCCAGATCAAGCCGTTTATCCAGTTTTAGGAATTCGAACCCTCACTATGCATTCTATTATTGTAAACTTCCTGTTCCTGATAGTACAACATGATTGAGGAGGTATATAAAAAGAAATAACTCAGGGAGCTACCCCGTTACCACCAATAATTGTTACATCAGACCATCCTCAAAAGTCGTGACGAATTTATCCATTGCGAAGAAGATCCATTATGATCCGTTTGTGTCCACCAATATAGAACATGACGGCCTCGAATGTCTAAAAACCACCTATCCGCCAGGAAATCCCATCCCGTTCTTACCATGGTGCTTCAAGAATCAACAATGCAAGATACACATAGCAACATGTATCCCTAATGACAAGAAGAGACAATCCCTGGTTATCACAACCGAGTGCTAATTCTCAGAACGAGTCGGATTATAGGGAATCACCCCTAACACCAATTCGGTCTTCAGGTGAAAAAATGAGGAAAAACCTAATCAATGTAGTTTACTGAAAACATGGTAGCACTCAAATCATACATGGTGTTGCATCCAACAATGCTGAGCCTAACAGGTTCGTCAAAATAATAATAATCATGGGAATCACACTCACTGATTCCCAATACCGTCACAGGTTATCAACCATAACCCTGGCCCATGACTCTGACCTAGTAGTCCAATGGCGCCCAAAGGATGCAATATAATTTGAATGAAGGTAAGCACACACAAACCCATCAATTTCTGACCCTTGACAGACTCAGACATCGAGACACCAAACACCAATTGACCATGGCTTCCAACTCACTCATGTCCACCATGAGTACTATGTACAAGAACTTGTCCAAGTTCCAGATAAAATGCTAAAAATATCTTTTAAAACTCAATAGCTCATGATCACCACACTGCAGTATGCAGAGGATTACTCATCAATCGTCCAATAAAAGCAGTTCAAGAAATAGCAGTAGCCGTGACTTAGGCCACACTCGTCGGAATCCCATAAAATCAGGATTTCTAGAAGGGTAGGAGACTCTACTGCAATATCCTAGTTGATAACTTTCTCAAATTCCATATAGACCTCCGTTCCCTGAGTTAATACAACCTAAAGTCAAGACAGTAGGTTGCTGATCTTGGAACATCCATAACTTCCTATATACAACTCGGAATCTCTTGATATTACCCATTCTGGAAAGCTAAGACCCTAGGCTAGCACTCTCCAGTTAATCATTTTCTCAAATTTAGTCATCTTGATACTATAAAAATCTCATGTACTCTCAGCTGTACATCTCTTCATGCACTTGCTGCACTTCTCCAATAGCATAAAAGTTTGCTCACTCATCGGAATAACTCGATTCCGGATCCTATGGAAATGTGGGAATGTCTAATACAACTTCCTAGTAGAACACATCCTCAGATTCCATCACTAAAGTTCTCAAAAACACAAAATTCCATCAGGTGCACAAACAGGGAAGAATTTGTTCTTCTAGCAAATACTACCTTGACTAAGACTGGATCTGCCCCAGTCTTAGAAAAATCATAACTTTCGACCTACAAACTGGAATAACAAAATTCCACATGTTTTGGAAAGATATGACTCCCTATTACAAATCTCTAGTTGATCACTCTTCCAGATTCTTAACACACAACTCCAGAATTATACATCTTTACAGACTAGTCAATCTGAACTAGGCCGAGCCTGGTCCACTTTGAAATTCAATAACAAATCAACCTTACGTCCAAAGCTTATGAAATTTGATATTTTTAAACTAAACATATATCATTCCATTGTGTCCAAAATTTGCATCTATATTCATCTTACACAAAGAGTTATGACCCTTCAAACATAGCAGAAATTTCAGCTGCATCTTCAAACAAGGTCCATACCACTATATATGATTTATTTTTGAAAGTTGACCAAATTTCATCTAAAAATTCTAAAATTTGAGAATCATTAAATAGACTCATGCCACAAGCTACTGCAAAAGTTTCATAGCAATATCATACACACACAAGTTGTTATGGCCATATGAACTTCATTCTAAAAACAGTCAGCTTCAGTTCTAACATACAGACCAGTAGTAGCCTACAAATTTTTTGAGGCATCAAATGATCTCAGAGAATTATGAAATTTAAGACTATAGTTTTAGACACATACTAGAGTATCCACAAAAGGTTTCAACTCAAAATACCCTGCCAATTTTGATTTATGACTTCGGAAAGTCATAGCAATTCTCACAAAGTCAGCAGTTTTTTGACTGCTTTCTATCCGAAATTGGACTGAGTGTTTGGGCTACTAAATAGCTTCCAAATATTATGAGAAAATATTATGAGAAATTCATGGGAGCTCTAGATACATAGCACAACAAGCCCTAAAAATTTGAGTCACAAATTCCCAACCATTTGAGAGCTAGAAATTCTCAAACTCACATACTTATACATACTCTTTAACAATATTCATGAAAAGAGATATTCTACCATACCAAATATTTTCTTTCTTTCTTAGCATGTCAATAACTCATGCATGATAATCAAGCTTCTCTTATCTTCTATTACATGCTAAAATTACATATACATATAAAAAAAACTAATCTTTAGAGTTTAGAGAATCACCCACCTTTTGCAAGAAGACTCCTTCCTCCTTGTAGCTTTGCTTGCTCCTTTGCTCCTTGCTTTGTAAAGCTCCACAACTCTTCCTCCTTCTCTACTACTCTTACAAAAAATCTCTCTTTTAATCTCCTTCTCTACTTCAAAGATTCCACCTTTCAACTCTTCTCTATTTTTTTTTGAAACAAACAAACAAGAAGATAAAGAGAATAAGAAGTGAAGAGAGTGGGATATTTATAGAATGGAGTACTAGGATTTGTGGAAGTGTGTGGATGAGATGAAGCCAACACACACAAGTAGAAGCTTCTTGGAAGTTTCTCATTTTTCAAAAGTCAACCCACATGGTGAATTGTTTCCACCATTGGATCTTCATCAAGATCCAAGCTATGATCACATGATGCTAGGGTTCCTAACCCTAGGTTAGGTCAAGGAACCCTAGGTCACCATACCCTAACCCTAACCCTATTGCATAAATAGGCATGGTTATTTAATCCAATAATCATGCACCAAAACAATTCGAGCACTAACTTGGTTTTAAATAACCAATATATATATATATATATATATATATATATATATATATATATATATATCTATATATCAATATATATATATAATGTAAATTATTATTTTCTCCCGAAAATTGTCTGGTCAAAACAATTGGGACAAACCCAAAGTTTAATCGAGAAGATATCCCGAGTCTATCTCATCGGTGTTCAGAACAACTCATATATCTGAAATCTCTCAATTAAAACTGATGATTAATAGAAAAATATGTAATCGTGTGCAATACTCAGACGTGCACGGATTACAATGCAAAAATAGCTATATGCTATTTTAGGGGGGTATTACAGTTTAGGGTACTAGACTTTAAGCCCCAGTCAACCCGGTTCAACAATTAACACATAACACGTGCAAAGCACGTGTTGCCCCATAGTTAATTATACACAATAATATTCTATTATATTAAGAATATACCTATATATCCAACAATCTCCTCCTATATTTTCAATATATTAAGAGAAGCCCTGTTATATCAATGGATCACAAAATAATATAGTTCATAGACTAAATCAATTATAACTCGAATAGTTCAAATGAGACTAAACAAAAATAATCAAATAGTTCAAAGACCATATCAGAACAGAATAGTTCACAATAACTAAACCAACTGGAGAAATCTGTCATAGTCTCAAAACAACTAAAGCAAGCAAACTTCAAGAACAAAATAAGAGTTTTAAACCCAATGAACACAAGAGTCTTAAACTCAAAGGATTACAAGAGTCTTAAACTCAAAGGAAGTTTTACCAAGCAAGTGACTAATTTATTTTCGAGAGAAATAAACTGAAACTCTATCCTTACAAATGCTTTATGTTTACTACTCCATTTTGAGTAAATTATTATTTTGAAATCTATATCGATAAATTCAACTCCTTCATCTTTGCTAGCTTGTTGCAAACAAGAATATCAAGAGACACATCTCTAAGAATTCTAACGAATTTCATAAAGTAACTAGTTCCACAAAAGAACTTAGTACAATTCATAATTAGCTCAGCAAAATTATAGTACAAACATCACAATCAAGTTTCTTTAACAAAATAAAGAACAAGAACTATTATAGTTTCTACACAAGAACTATACTATGTTTCATATTGAAATGATAGAATAGTCAAATCAATTATGGTTAATTCTGAATCATCAAAATTGGAATGAAACATAAATCTATAAAAGAGATATACCATCAAAATTGGAATGATATCATGACATTCTAAACATCGGAAACACTTCGAAAAATTTTCAAACTTTCTTTTGAAATAATAAGATGATTCTAAGTAAATTATGAAAATATATAACATCATCAAAATTGGAATGAAATTATATATTAACAAAATTTACATAGAATAGTTTCAAATAATCTAAAGTGTGCCAACTGCCTAAGATTGACGCTTAAGTTTGAACTTCTTTATGACTCTAATTAGATTCTAATTTTCAAAACAACTATGATGTTAAAACTTTTGACTCAATAATTTTTAACACAATTTCCCCCACAGTTTTGATCATTAGATCACTTTCAAGTCTCTTAGCAAGAGCATTAGTCATATTTTATCTTAATTTGCACTTTATTTATGAGAAAGTTCAACTAGGCCTCTTTCAACCGTAATATACTCCACTGACTATTATAGAATGAGTTATGAGCTACAGTGCATTGTAGCTTAATAATCGATGAACAGAATTAAAGAGTTACTTAAACTTCTTAAACTAGCAACCAGTTCTTCAATCCACTCAGCCTCTTTCCCTGTAGAGGATAACACATAAAGGTCTGAATTCATGGATGATAGCACAGTGTTTATTTGCCTTTTAATTTTCATAACATTTATGTTCCTCCTAGTGTAAACGCATTTCCACTAGTTATCGACTTTCACTAAATTTTGAGCATTATAATGCATCAGATCATCCATTCATTCCTGAAGGATGACTAGATTAGCTCAAAGCAAACTCTTGAGTACCTTTCAAGTAACTCATTAGCCTCTTAGGGCTCTCCAATGTGTATTAATAAGACTAATACTGAATTTGCATATCATACTTACCTCAAAGGCTATGTCTGTTTAGAATGATCAAACTGTCTCATAGTTGCACCATCATTAGGTGTCACCTTTTTCATAATCATAAAGTGTTTCAAAACATATTTTTTCAAAACACATTTTCAGTCACTATATCCCCACTTTGGAACACATTATGGATTTGATGAGTTTGACTAAGGGTTATCCCTTGCCAACCGAAACTCGCTCTTATACCTAATATGGTGTCCACAACACCTAGGTGTCAAATCTTTGGATAGCACAATTTTAACTTCTTTTGTAATAGAGAGGTCACTTCCAATTAACAAGCATGTCAATAATATACAAATAAATGAGGGCAATTATATTTGACTCATCACAAAATTAAAGATATTTATCTGAATTACTTGATTCAAATCTTTGCTCTTTAAAAGTCTGTCAAACTATTTGTGCCTCAAGTTTAACACATGTTTTAAAACAAATAATGATTTTATGAATTTGTAAATCAAGTTCACTAAGCATATTAGTGCAAACTTTTCAGTACAAAAGTGTTTAGTACAAAACTTTTCAATACAAAACATCAAGTACAAAACTGTTTAAACATCTTTCATGAATAACAAAATTTTTAATAGATGTAAGAGCAAGAAGAACACTTAATGAAGCAATATGACAGACATGTAAGTACACTTCAAACAAATCTTCCCCACTTGTCTCAATCAATCCTTTAGCTGCTAAAATTGCATTAAAATTGCTACTGAAAATTTCAAAATTTAAGTTTCTTCTACAAAATCCCACTTACTTACGATAGTTTTAGCCCATTTCGGCAAATCAACTAAATTGAAGTATCATTGTATAACAAAAAATTCATTTCATTATCTACTAAAGACTCTTCTTGGCTCATTTGCTATTAAAGTTTTAAGTGTCAGTAAGGCTGGTTCTTGATTCCAACTGTGAATCATTTACCGTGTCTGTAGGACTAGATAATTTCATACATTAATTTTTGATGAACACATCCTCAAATAACTCTGTAAGTCTAGATTCTTCTAAGACAAATTAGATAGATTCAATATCTGTCCATAGAACTACATTCTGCACTTTCTAAGCACATACAAATATTTGTTATAGGTCCTACTTTAGGTCTTCTAGGGTCATGTACTCTAACAAATGTACCGCACCATATGTTTTCACTTTAACAAAATTATTTGTGTTTCTATCCCATAGTCTACAGGTGTAAATAATTTAGAGTGTAGTAACATATTAGGAATATGATTAACAATACAATATCACCCATAATTACACAAAGTCAAACAACAATCAATAATATAGAATTCAACATCTTACTAAGTGTTTGATTCTAACTTTTATCAATACCGTTTTGACTGTAGTAAATAGAGTGCACTAGAGATTATGTCGAATGTAAACTTCTCTAAAATTGTTAAAACATATTCTCCACCTCTATCAAATCTGAAATATTTTGATCTTAGCATTTAACTAAATTTTGTAATTCATCAAAGTAGCGAGTGCTACATCCTCTATAAATATATGACAACTATTCAATAATCATCTCCAAGAGTAACTAAATACTTCTGACCAATCATTATCTCATCTAGTCACAAAGCTACTGAGACCACAAATATCTGAATGTATTGACTTAAGAAATTGTGTATTCCTAGAGACCTTACTAAACGGCTTTCTAGTGATTATAATCTGAACACAAATTTCACAATTGTCATATTTAATGAGGTGTCTTATAGCAGAGTTATGAGTTTTAACAAGAACACACAATTTATATATAGTTCACATGTCCTAGCCTATTATGCCATTTTCAAGGACTACACAAATTAGAACTACTATTGTCAATTGCTTCATTTGTTAAACTCAACTTACATATGTCATTAATTATTCAAGCACATTATAAACTATTAATAATATGAGTTAATACAAAATTACTGTACTACATTTTACAAAATAATTTGCTTTCTCTTATGGTTTTAACAATGTCCATATGCTCAACCACATACAGCGAAGACACTACAACAAATCTGTATTTAGCGGCATTTATACACCGGCGTTTGTAGGAAACACCGGAGTATGAATGTGTTATTTCATGGAAACCCCTAAAACGTTAACATACACCAGCGCTTATTAAAAGCGCCGGGCTATTATCATATAGGCCGGCATTTATTAAACAAATGCCGGCCATTCTAGGAGATTTTTTTTTTACCCCCACCGCCTTCTATTTCCCCATTCCCCTTTGTTATTTCTCTCTCTCTCCAACGGAATCCATTGCCGCCGTCCAACATACGCCATTGTCTCCTCCGCCGTGGTCCCGCCGTCGTCTCCTCCGCCGTGGTCCCGCCATCGTCACCTACGTTTCCCTCCCGCCGCTGTTCGCTCTCATCGCCGCCACCGCTCCTTGATCGTCAAGGTATGAATTAATTCGTTTATTTCTGTTTATCTGCTCAGTGATTGATTTCGATTGCGCATCGTATTTGGTAGATTTGATTTGATTGGGGATTAGGATTAGGATTAGGATTTGGATTTTGATTTGATCGGATTGGGGCTGGTTAGTTTGATGTGGAAGTGGTTCTTAATTTCTTTCCACAATGAAATTTTGATCTGGGTATTTTAATCCAAGAAAATCTCCTCATAAAACCCACAAAAATTAATAATTTTAATCCAGCCCACCCATTGTTCTTTCCACAATGAAATTTCGATTGAACCCATCATTTATTTTGATTGGTTTGATGGGTTGCTTCTCTTGCTTTGATTCAAGTGAGGGAGAGCAGTTGAATCCTGATAGTAATGGGAAGAATAAGGAGAGTGTTGGTAGGAGAGAAGAGCAGGTCATGGTTCCTCCTAGAGTTGATAGATTGCATTTGGGTCAGCTTCTTTCTCTTTTAGTGTTACAAATTCTTAATGGGGTTTTTTTTTTGATGATCAGTTAAGCTAAACATTTTCTTTGGATATATTACCAAGGCAGAAATGGAACGTTTTGAGAAGAAACAATACACTTCAGATCAAAATAGTATGTTATGATGGAAACAGTTGCTACTTCTTGTTGGGAAAAACCAGGCCATTGAAGGACTTGATTGCCTTATAATGTCTCACTCTGAAGCTCTTAAAGAAAGCCGGTAACCTCTTTTATTCAAATCTTACAATTGATTGTTGAGTTTATATATTGTAAGAACAATAATTTGGTAGTTGCAGGCCACCTTTAATACTTGAGAATTTTAGAAAGTTGCGGGGAAATTATCTTTTTCGTTGCAAGATACATTACTTGTATGAATTGCTGATTTCACATTTGACCTTTCCCATTTAAAAGTATGATTAATGGATAATTATACATTGAGTTATTTATATTTGAACTGACATTAGATCTATATTTGTTTGAATTTTGGTTAGGGACACGCTGGAAAAATAGTCAGAGTGTGGTCATAAGCAACATGAGGAACTACTTGGGCAGAAAAAACAAATGCAAAAGGCACATAACCATTTATACCGTACTTCGTAGACTATATTCGAAGCTCAGGTATGCAAGCGTTAAAACTCGCTTCTGCTTTGCAATTTTGTTTTTCTTTTATATATTATTTTTCAAGGCAATTTCAGGATGGAAAGTTTATTGCATCCCAATTTTCTTATTGTAGAGAGAGTTTGAATTGGAACAGTCAGATATCTTCACTATGCTGGAAAAGCTTTTTGCATTGTACAAGGCTATCTTGGATGAATCTCGATTTATCAAAGCATTTTTCTTCTATGCATGTGTTATCATTCTTCTCTATATGCTTACAAGTGCAAATCAGACTTTTGGCATCAGGGCTCTATTATTCTTAGGTAAGCATACATCGACAGTTAATACATCGACAATAAATTTAACTACTTGTTTGAATAAGGATTCATTGAATGTGAGTATAAATAAATATGGATATAAGAGAGTTAGAAATGTGGAAGAGAAGTAGAAATAAAGAGAGGAAAATTGAATAATTGGTGTTGCAACACCAGTGAGAGTGTGAGCGAGCGGTTGTGAGAAACTACTCAGTAGTTATTTCTTATTGTTGTAATATTTTATAAGAAAATTTAATACAAGCGCCCAATCTCCAATTTGTTTTCCATTTATCCCACCAAAATCTCTACTCTGGACACCTATTGATATTCTGGTTCTTTCAGTTTTGTATATGTAGTTGAATGTTGTTTGATTCTCTTTGTGGGCAAGTTGACATAATTATTAATTACTCTTCTCCAAAATAATTATAAATTATTTCTTGTTTCTTAACTATAACTTTAAATAAAACTGTTATGAAAAGAATATAGAGGCTCTTTGAGGATAGGGCATTCTCTATATGAATAAACTGAACTAAAAGTGTCCTGTTAACTACAAGTTTTCAGACTACCAGCTTGTATCATTTATTAAGGCAGAGAAAGTTCTTCATTATAAACCATAAGTACTGTTAATCACTTAGTAATTTAGTCCTAAGTGTGTTCTTTCTTGCATGTTTCTGTAATAAGCTAGTTGTATGTTAGCCAGGTCAAGCTACTAGAAAGTCTATTTTCTTCAACTAGTCCATGTAGTATTTAGAGTCTGGTTGGTACTGGGTAATCTCATTTGTCTTGGCAATGGATACCTGTGCTGCACGGATCCCTATCGTGTCACACGGGTGTCAGACACTAATGCCAAACATCGAATCCGACAAGACACTTGATATTTTAGGGTAGTTTCCAAAATCTTCTTTGTGTCGGGGTTTTGTGTCGCACCGTGTCTATGTCGGCATGTCGTGTCACACCTTGTCCGTGTCATTTTCTTAGATAGAATCACTTAGATTTGTGATGATCTGAAACACCATTTATATTATAATGGATTAACAATTTGAAGAAGTTTTTTTTTTAGTCTAACTAGTGTCAACTTGAATATGGTTCTCTTATTCAAGTTCTCTTATTCCCAAATCTCATACTGGAAGCTGTCTCTATTTATTCAATATGTTGGTTGATTAATTTTCTATCTATAAATGTTTAGAACTCTCATTATATCATAATCTCAGGTGTAACTGACAGAATTGATTAAATTAACTCACATTAGAAAATTACTTGTTGGAGGTTGAGAACTGGTTGATGATCTTAATTGGTAATGCTTTACTGATTTCATCGTTAAAATTTAAGATGATGACATGTGAGATCATCGAAAGAATAATTAGTATATCTCAAAAAAAAAGTATAATTAGTACTATGGAATTATGGGAATTGCATGATTTAATTTATGAATCTGGTATTTATTTCCCTATTGATGAAGATTTAAAGTGTAGACTAGTAATTAATGCTGCTGCAAATATGAATTTAGAAACTTATTTCTTATTTTCAATGGAAGAGGGACATGTGTATGTTTCTTATTGCATGTAGAAGCTGGACCATCAATGTTTTCAATAGAATTTTCTAATCTGCTATCAATCAAACTTAACTTATGGAAATGTTGAATTTGAGTGCAATTTAAGTATTTCTCGTTTCACGTGGCAACTAATTTTATTTTTGTGTGAAAAAATTTGATTTTTTTTTTAAAATAATTTTTTTGGAAAATAATTTTTTTAAAAAAAAGGTTTACCTTCCCCGGCGTTTTTCAAAATGCCGGGGAATATTTTACCCCCAAAAAAAATTTAAAAAATAAAAATAAAAATAAAAATATATATATATATATATATACAACGGCGTTTTCTACACACCGGGGTATATTACCCCAACACCGGCGTTTTCAAAAGCGCCGGTGTAGGCGGCCAAACAATCCCCGGCACGCACTCCACCGGCGCTTGTTGTGGCGCTTTTCCAAACGCCGGTAGGTTATTCACCGGTGTTTATAAACGCCGGTGAAGACCTTTTGTTTTGTAGTGAGAGTTCTTTCCTTTATTTGTTCATCATCATGTTCATAATGCTAAATGAGATAATGTGAATATTTTATAACTCATCTTTGCACACACAGTATAATGAAAGAGAAAGAACAAAACTTAACTAATGGAGTCATATCTTGTATTACGAGATGCTCTCACCTAAGTTACAGACATTTATTATAGATCTTATACATCAATCGTTTTTTGGGGAAGCAAATATACAATCTCACACAAAACTGTAAATGATGAATTTAGCTAATATCTCTATACACATAGTATTACAATGCACACTAAACAATTTTAAACATGCTAGTTTCAAAATGAGAATAATTATGATCTAAATTGGGTTCGTGTGGTTCGTTGGGTTCGTGTGTTCGTTGCTCGTGTGCTCGTGTTCTCGTTCGTTTTTTATGTGTGTCGGGTCCGTTCCCGTTATTCTTGTTCTTGCTCCGTTCCCATCGTCATCTCTCAGGCAAGTAACTTGTATTCTTTTCTTTGTGTAATACAAGTACTAAATACCTCCTGTAGTGTTGTTGTGTTCTAGAGACAATTCTTGTGTAAAAACCTTATTGTATCTTGTCTCTATTATGTTGATCCGCCCGTAGTTGCCTCATTACACACATGACATGAAATAACTTAAGGCTGATAATTTCTTGATGTATACATGCATGTTGTTCGTATGATATCGTGTGCATGGTTGTGTTAGTTGTGGTAAACTTATTGTAGACTTGCTAAATACCCTATACTATGTTGCTTTGGACATCTAGTATACCCTATTTCACGTTTGGGTATGTTTTGGATGAGTTTCATATCAACTAGTTGATTTTGTGCATGAAGAATATTTCTGTTTTTGTGTTACCCCGTTTTTGTTCAGTAATTTAGACCCTATTAAGGTCAGTATATGAAAATATTTTGTGAATATAAATTATAGAGAATTATCTCTACTTTCCAGATCTTCTAACAGATCTCAGTTTCGATTTATGAGTTTCGAGTTATGACTATTTTACTACAGATGTGTTTAAAATTCCAGATCCAGTTTTATATAAATTCTGTATGGTAATTTATTTTTCTACTAATGCTAAAAATAATATTTTGATCCAATATTTTGCTGGTTACAACTAGACTTGATTAGGATTAACCCCTAACTTTTATGGATTTAATTGATGACATTTACAAACTATTCTATACTTGCAAACAACTAGTATACTTGCAGAATTTTCATGCTGTTCAGTAAAGATACATAATTTCAACCTGATTCTATTTGCTTTCTATAAAAACCTTGTGAATATGAATTGTATCCTAATGTTTCTATTTTATCACCCTTTTGACGGATATAGTTTTCGATTTATATTTTGTTAGATATCGCTATTTTAGTACTGCAGTGCTTATGATTTTAGATTTACAAAACAACTGGTGCTAGTGTTATGAGTCGACTGGTCAGAGTTTGAATAAGTTCAATTAGTTTCGTACTAGAACAGTCGACTGGTGCCTTATGGCGGTCGACTGGTACTTAACAGCTGAGCTTTTTCAATCTTGTTTCGATCTTTTAAGTTTGAAAAACACGTAATTATTTTAAAGATAATGTGTGAGTGTGTGTGACAAGGCTTTTACAGAATTTCTAAGACTCAAAGAAAATAAAAAAGTTACAATTGTTACAAGACACTTAATACAATAAATTGAAGCATAGGTCTTGTCTTGAGTCTTGAGTCTTGAGATGGAGCTTTTAGCCTTCGTCTTTTTCTTGTAAGCTGACAACCTTGTAACTTTCTTGATCAATTAGCTATAAGAGCTTTGTTTGTACCTTTGCTTGATCAACTTGCTTTAAGAACCTTGTAAATCTTGTTAGAATATTTTGTCTTTGTATATCCTGTAATATTTAAGAAGTAGAACAACAATTTTGCATTGTGCTGTAATCATTAAAATCAAGAATCAACATTCTCCCCCTTTTTTATGATGACAACACAATGGCTTACAAAAAAGAGAATAAATATTACACGTGCTCACATGCTCCCCCTATCAAATGTACAACATGCATAGGTGTGAAAGCATGCACAAGTAAAAAACATGTACAAAGATATGTATCACCACAACATAACACACAAAGCAATATAAAAATTGACAATATAAAAATTGGAGCTTATATTTTCTCCTCCTTTGTCATCAACAAAAATGGGAAAAAATAATCCTCACAAAAACATAATACAGACAAAATGTCATTCATATAAAAAAAATTAGGCTTAGTTCAAACGATTACATAATAGATAGAAAATGCAACAATAAGTAGGAAAATACATAGAAAAAATATGAAAATAGTATCTCATCATTCTTCATCATCTTCATCTTGGTCATCAGGAGAGGGAGGAGGAAATTGAGTGATGAATAGGTGGGTAAGATGAGAAATATGTGATTCAAGAACATCTTGACGACCATGATATAATTGACAGCATGATAAATACTGCGAGGATCATCAAAATCTACTCGAGGACGAGAGGAACTAGAAGCAGAAGACCGACGAGCTGAAGTAGCTAAAGGAACATGAGGGGAAGTCCTAGAAGTAGACCTAGGTGGAGAAGAAAAAAACTTCATGCGTGCTAAACTTGCACGATCAAAAGACTCATAGTGCTTTATTACATTGGTCTCTTCATCGAGATCGACATCATAAGCACAAAAGACTCGAGTAAGAAGGGCACCAAATGGAAGAAATGAAGTATGAGCCTTATGAAGCCTAGAAAAGATGATACGACCCCAATTTAGATAATGAAACTTGACAGTCGACCGAACAATATTTGTAAGTCGACTTACCAGAAAGAAAAAAAAAATCAAGAAACATCATGAAAACAACAAATCCCTAGTTCTCTTCTTAAGGTTATAAAGGTGTCTTCTTTAAGGGGTTTGATAAAAATGTCAGCTACTTGTTTATCAGTAGAAATAAAGTCTAAAGAAATATCTCCCTTTAAAACATGATCACATAAAAAATGATGTCGAATATCAATATGCTTCGTACGTGAGTGTTGAACCGAATTTTTAGATAAGTTAATGGCACTGGTATTATCACACATTATTGAAGGTTTTTCAAATGAAATACCATAGTCTAATAGGGTTTGTTTTATCCACAAAATTGGGCACAAGTCAAACTTGCAGCGATATATTTAGCTTCTGTAGTAAATAGGGATACCAAATTTTGCTTCTTACTGCACCAAGAGACTAGTGAATATCCCAAATAGTGACATGTCCCACTTGTGCTCTTGCGGTCAGTTTTACTACCAGCAAAATCCGCATCACTATATAACAAAATTTGAAAATTGTCGGTGCATAGATAAAATAGACCATAATCAGACGTGCGTTTAATATATCTTAAAATGCGTTTTACAGTTTTTAAGTGAGACTCTTTAGGACTTGACTGATATCTAGCACACAAACATACACTAAACATAATGTCCGGTCTACTAGCAGTTATATATAAGACTGAGCCAATCATACCTCGATAGAGTTTTTGATCGACACTCTTACCTAATTCATCTCTGTCAAGGGTAGTGTTAGTAGCCATAGGTGTAGTCTTACTACTCGTGCTATCCATGTTAAACCGTTTGAGTAATTCCTTGGCATATTTTGCTTGATCAATGAATATGCCATTATGTGACTGCTTAATTTGTAGTCCAAGAAAATAATTGAGTTCACCCATGTGACTCATCTCAAACTCATTTTTCATGGTGTTAGAAAACTCTTGACATAAATTACTATCAGTAGAACCGAAAATTATGTCATCAACATATATTTGTATGATTAAAATATCATTCTTAATTCTTCTAATAAACAAAGTAGTATCTACTTTACCTATTTGAAAACCTGTTTCTAAAAGAAAAGTCTTCAATCGATCATACCAAGCACGAGGTGCTTGTTTAAGACCGTACAAAGCCTTTTTCAATTTAAAAATGTGGTTTGGGAATTGTTCATGTTCAAAACCTGGTGGTTGTTTAACATAAACATTTTCCTTTATAAACCCATTAAGGAATACACTTTTAACATCCATTTGAAAAACTGTGAAATTCATAAAACACAACTGAGTACATGGCCCTATAGAATCTCCTACGAAATCTAAACACAACTTGTTTGAATGTAGCAACCATGTGGTAAATGGATGGGATGCATGAAGCGCTACCTAGATAGTAATAAATACAAGACTTGACATAACATGACACTTGTTACATGCTTACCTATACATGTTACCTTGTTTACCTGCTTGCATGATACTTGACATCTGTTACGTGTAACCTCTACCCTGTTAGTATACCACATTATTTGATGTTGTTCATGATTCATGCTAGTTACTCTATGTAGTTTATTTTTTTCCTGTACTTGTGCCTGCACTACAAGCAGCCCGTAACTTGCATTGAAAGGAGTTTGTTTTCTTTTTCCTCTTCCTGCAATTTATTAAATTGCAGATTTTGGAGATCAGCTACTAGATGGGGTTGGTGATATGAGATTCTAGATGCTGGAGTTTTGCTATTATTATTTCTTGTTGCTTATTTTGAATAATGTATCTGTTACTTGGATTATTTGTATTTGGGCAATGTGACTCAGGATTATTGACTTGTTAAGATCTGGTATATTTGAGATTAATATATTTTATTTCGAGTAAAGTCCTGTTGGTATACTGATTCGTATATGCATGCGTGGTTGACTTATCTTGCTTCCTACTCTGATTATTCTTGTGCTTGTTGTAAAGATCCTGACAGCTTATGGATGATAAAAATCATTTGCAGGGCTTAGTCACTATTCGTATTCCGTATTTACTTTTGGGAAGCGGGGCGTGACACCGACGTTGGATCCTGTAGGCAAGGCAAGAAACACTAGAGGAGGGGGTGAATAGTGTTTTTAAAAAAATAATTGCGGAATTAAACTTTTCTTCTGACCAGTCGACTAGAAAAGCTAAACCAGTCAACTAGGGCGACAGTTAAGAAGAGTATCTTAAAGCGAGTATGATCAGCCGACTTATAGAAGAGACAGTCGACTTATCACACAAGTTTTTAGAGAGAAAGTAGTACAAGTCTGACCAGTCGACTTACAAATAGACACAGTCGACTATCCAGACAAATTTTATAGAGAACTTAAAAGGCAAGAAAATAAATGCAAGTTCAAAGAGATACAACCACATGGTACACACGATGTATCCTAGTTCGGTCCTCCCGACCTACATCCAGTCCCCAAGCAACCCACTTGAGATTTTTCACTATTCTTGAAATAATTACAAGAACACCCTACGGCGTTAGACAGCAAGCTTGTCCAACCCGTAGTCCTTTCTCACAACTAGAGAAAGCAACCCACTCTTGCACCAAGAGTGAAAACCTGACTCTACACCCTAGAGCCCTACTCTCCAACCGAGAGGAACCACTCTCACAACCCGAGAGTGAAGAACAACAACAAAATGTTACAATCAACCTATAGCCTTGTTGTGAATGTGATTTTGTGTGTGGCTATTAGTTCAACTTTCGAAATCAGTCTAAAACAAAATCACTGTTATGCTAGACTGATTTCAGAGAACCAAGACTTAGAAGGTGAATGCTTTCGAATGTTTTTTCTTGTTAAAACCAAAAGCTTAAGAACTTGAGAAACAAAAAGCTTGGAAATAAGTTGTTAACCTCTTCCAAGTGATTTCTATACTCTATTTATAAAGTTAGAATCACTGGACCTTGAGAAACAGTTGTACCAACTGTCAACCAACGGAAATAAAACTTTTGAATTAGAAAAATCAAGTTTTGAAATCAGTAAACTGTCGAAACGACTTGAACAGTCGACTGGGTTACCGTTATGAGTCGACTAGTCAGAGTTTGAATAAGTTCAGTTAGTTTGGTACTAGAACAGTCGACTGGTGCCTTATGGCGGTCGACTGGTATTTAACAGCTAAGCTTTTTCAATCTTGTTTCGATCTGTTTAAGTTTGAAAAACACGCAATTATTTTAAAGATAATGTGTGAGTGTGTGTGACAAGGCTTTTAGAGAATTTCTAAGACTCAAAGAAAATAAAAAAGTTACAATTGTTACAAGACACTTAATGCAATAAATTGAATCATAGGTATTGTCTTGAGTCTTGAGTCTTGAGATGGAGCTTTTAGCCTTCGTCTTTTTCTTGTAAGCTGGCAACCTTGTAGCTTTCTTGATCAATTAGCTATAAGAGCTCTGTTTGTACCTTTGCTTGATTAACTTGCTTTAAGAACCTTGTAAAGCTTGTTAGAACATTTTGCCGTTGTACATCCAGTAATATTTAAGAAGTAGAACAACAACTTTGCATTGTGTTGTAATCATCAAAATTAAGAATCAATATTCTCCCCATTTTTGATGATGACAACACAATAGCTTACAATAAAGGGAATAAATATTACACGTGCTCACATGCTCCCCTATCAAATGTACAACATGCATAGGTGTGAAAACATGCACAAGTAAAAAACATGTACAAAGATATGTATCACCACAACATAACACACAAAGCAATATAAAAATTGACAATATAAAAATTGGAGCTTATATTTTCTCCTCCTTTGTCATCAACAAAAATGGGAAAAAATAATCCTCACAAAAAAATAATACAGACAAAATGTCATTCATATAAAAAAATTAGGCTTAGTTCAAACGATTACATAACAGATAGAAAATGCAACAAGAAGTAGGAAAATACATAGAAAAAATATGAAAATAGTATCTCATCAATCTTCATCATCTTCATCTTGGTCATCAGGAGAGGGAGGAGGAAATTGAGTGGTGAATAGGTGGGTAAGATGAGAAATATGTGACTCAAGAACATCTTGACGACCATGATATAATTGACAGCATGATAAATACTGCGAGGATCATCAAAATCTGCTCGAGGACGAGAGGAATTAGAAGCAGAAGACCGACGAGCTGAAGTAGTTAAAGGAACATGAGGGGAAGTCCTAGAAGTAGACCTAGGTGGAGAAGAAAAAAGCTTCATGCGTGCTAAACTTGCACGATCAAAAGACTCATAGTGCTTTATTACATTGGTCTCTTCATCGAGATCGACATCATAAGCACAAAAGACTCGAGTAAGAAGGGCACCAAATGGAAGAAATGAAGTATGAGCCTTATGAAGCCTAGAAAAGATGATACGACCCCAATTTAGATAATGAAACTTGACAGTCGACCGAACAATATTTGTAAGTCGACTTACCAGAAAGAAAAAAAATTCAAGAAACATCATGAAAACAACAAATCCCTAGTTCTCTTCTTAAGGTTATAAAGGTGTCTTCTTTAAGGGGTTTGATAAAAATGTCAGCTACTTGTTTATCAGTAGAAATAAAGTCTAAAGAAATATCTCCCTTTAAAACATGATCACGTAAAAAATGATGTCGAATATCAATATGTTTCGTACGTGAGTGTTCAAACGGATTTTTAGATAAGTTAATGGCACTGGTATTATCACACATTATTGAAGGTTTTTCAAATGAAATACCATAGTCTAATAGGGTTTGTTTCATCCGCAAAATTTGGGCACAAGTCAAACTTGCAGCGATATATTTAGCTTCTGTAGTAGATAGGGATACCGAATTTTGCTTCTTACTGCACCAAGAGACTAGTGAATATCCCAAATAGTGACATGTCCCACTTGTGCTCTTGCGTTCAGTTTTACTACCAGCAAAATCCGCATCACTATATGACAAAAGTTAAAAATTGTCGGTGCATGGATAAAATAGACCATAATCAGACATGCCTTTAATATATCTTAAAATGCGTTTTACAGCTTTTAAGTGAGACTCTTTAGGACTTGACTGATATTTAGCACACAAATATACACTAAACATAATGTCCGGTCTACTAGCAGTTATATATAAGAGTTAGCCAATCATACCTCGATAGAGTTTTTGATCGACACTCTTACCTAATTCATCTTTGTCAAGGGTAGTGGTAGTAGCCATAGGTGTGGTCTTACTACTCGTGTTATCCATGTTAAACCGTTTGAGTAATTCCTTGACATATTTTTCTTGATCAATGAATATGCCATTATGTGACTGCTTAATTTGTAGTCCAAGAAAATAATTGAGTTCACCCATGTGACTCATCTCAAACTCGTTTTTCATGGTGTTAGCAAACTCTTGACATAAATTACTATCAGTAGAACCGAAAATTATGTCATCAACATATATTTGTATGATTAAAATATCATTCTTAATTCTTCTAATAAACAAAGTTGTATATACTTTACCTATTTGAAAACCTGTTTCTAAAAGAAAAGTCTTCAATCGATCATACCAAGCACGAGGTGCTTGTTTAAGACCGTACAAAGCCTTTTCAATTTAAAAATGTGGCTTGGGAATTGTTCATGTTCAAAACCTGGTGGTTGTTTAACATAAATATCTTCCTTTATAAACCCATTAAGGAATGCACTTTTAACATCCATTTGAAAAAGTGTAAAATTCATAAAACAAGCGAAAGATAATAAGATACGAATTGATTCTAATCTAGCAACAGGAGCATATGTTTCATCAAAATCTATGTCTTCTTCTTGATTATACCCTTGAGCAACTAGTCTAGCTTTGTTCCTAACAACTTATCCTGATTCATCTAACTTATTCTTGAATACCCATTTAATACCAATTATAGTATGATCAGGAGATCGTGGAACTAAATCCCATACATCATTCCTTATGAATTGGTTTAACTCATCTTGCATGGCATTCATCCAAAATTCATTCTCACACGCTTCTTGTATATTCTTCGGTTCAAAATCCGACAAAAAAGCTGTGTGAGATATCATGTTAACATGTGATCTCGTCTGAATACCATGTGAAATGTTACCAATTATTAAGTCATGAGGATGATCTCTAACTTCAACAAAAGACTTTGGTAAAGTTAGAGACATCACAACAGAATCAGTCGACTTGACAAGTCCCTCAGTCGACTGATTTACAGCAGTCAACTTGACTTCCTTATCGGTCGACTTATCCGCAAGACTAGTTTGTTCTAAAGATGTAATTGCTTTATTTAAGGGTGATGAATTAGTTTCATCATCTTCAATTAAAGTCGATGAAGACAGAGATTCATCAAATGCAACATGCATGGATTCTTCAATAGTCATTGTTGACTTGTTGAAGATTCTATATGCTTTACTCCTATTTGAGTATTCTATAAAGATACCATCACTAGATCTAGGATCAAATTTATCTAAATTATCCTTAGTGTTCAGAATAAAACACTTGCATCCAAATATTTTGAAGTAAGAGACCTTAGGAATTCTATCAAAAAATAGCTCATAACATATTTTCTTTAGCTTAGGCCTAATCAAAATTCTATTTAAAATATAACAAGCTGTAGCAACCGCTTCAGCCCAAAAATACTTAGGTAAATTGCTTTCAACAAGCATGGTACGTGCACATTCTTGCAAAGTTCTATTCTTCCTTTCAACCACTCCATTTTGTGGTGAAGCTCTAGAAAATGCAAATGAATGAGTTATACCATTCTTGTTGCAATATTCTGCAAACGTTTCAGTTTCAAATTCTTCACCATGATCACTTCTAATAGTGACTATGGTTGGAGACTTTTGATTTTGAATTCGTTTACAAAATTTAGCAAATTCTTCAAAAGCATCATTCTTATGTTTTAAAAAAAAAGTCCAAGTGAATCGTGAAAAATCGTCTACTAAAACAAAAACATACCTACTTTTATTTAAAGAAGCAACTCTAGTAGGGCCAAATAAATCCATGTGAATTAATTCGAGCGGCCTACTAGTAGAAATTACTTCTTTTATTTTAAAAGTAGATTTAATTTGTTTACCTAGTTGACATGCATCACATAACTTATCTTTTTTAAAGGATAGTCTTGGCAGCCCTTTAACTAGGTTGTACTTAGACAATTTAGAGAGATTTTTCATATTCGCATGGCCAAAACGTCCATGCCAAAGCCAAGAATCGTTATTAGAAGCTACTAAGCAAAAATCATTCGAAAACTCATATGCTTTCAAATACAATTCATAAATGTTATTTTTCCTAAATCATTGAAAAATTATATTTTGCATGGTAGAATCATAAATTAAACATGCGTCTTTTTCAAACATGATTTTATAACCTTTATCACAAAGTTGACTAATACTTAACAGGTTATGCTTAAGTCCACTAACTAATAAGACAGCTTCTATAGAGGGGTTAGTGTGCTTACCGACCATACCAATTCCTATGACATTTTCTTTATTGTTGTCACCAAATGTAACTGTTCCTCCATCAATGTTTTGTATGGAAGATCGGAGGTTGGCATGACCAGTCATGTGCTTCGAGCATCCGCTGTCAAGTATCCAACGATCTCTCTTAGGTACCTATAAAATATTCAATGTGAATATGGTACCCTTTTCATTGGGTCCAAAATAGATTAGTTTATGGGAAACCAAACCCATGATGAGTTTGATTTTCCACCATAAGCAAAAGTAAAATGAGCAGAATTACATACATTAAGCATATATGAATTAATATAAGCAATTTTATCTTTCGAACTCAGGTTGACTGGAATCCATACATATTTGCTCTGTCCAGTCGACTTTACAGCACCTTTCAGTCGACTGGGAGGTAGTATAGGTCGACTTATCTGAGGTATTTGTCTCGTTGAATAAGACTCAGTACCTCTGGACAAGCGACTGGTGGATGGGTGCAGTCGACTTGGCTGAATTTTAGATTTGCCTTTATCATGAAAACTTACAGTTTTAGGCTTTTCAAAGAACTCATAAAGTTTATTCTTAACACTGAAAATAGGTACAGGTTTATTTACACTAGTGTTCTTAGAAGAATGAGATTTTTTAAGTGACTTTTTAAAACCAAGTCCAAACTTTTGACTAGATTTCACTTGATTTTGAAGAACATCATTTAAATTCTCTTTTCCTTTATTAAATTTAGATACGTTCTTCGATATCTCTTTATAATTTTTCTTTAGAGACTCAAGATCCGTATCTAAACTAGAAATACGAGAATTTAAGGATTTTACTTCTTTATCAAGGTTAAGATTCTCTTGATAAAGTGTTTGATTAACTTTCTCTAAGTTCTTAACTCTAATCTTTTCCTTTTAAAGTTCTTGAAAAATTTTATTGAAAGCATCAAGTAAATCATTAGAATCATACTCACTACTTACTTGATTTTGTGACGCCATAAAACACACGTTTGCAACCTCATTTGTCTCATCAATTTCTTCTTCCGACGAAGAATCGCTGTCATCTCAAGTTGCTTGGTATGCCTTTTTGTTCTTCACGAACTTGTTCGTTGTGTACTTATCCTTCTTGAAGTTGGATGTCTTTCCCTTGGATTTTGCGTTCTCTAGTGGGCAATCCTTCTTCATATGGTCTGTCTTGTTACACCTGAAACAAGTTGGAGGTTCATTAGATTCCTTAGATTTTGAATTAAACTTATCTTTCCTTAGGAACTTTTTGAACTTTCTCGTGAACATGGCAATCTCTTCCTCATCTTCTTCTTCATCCTCGGAGTCCGACATGGCTTTGAATGCTAATGTCTTCTTCTTTGATTGTTGTGGTTCGGCATCCTTCTTGCGCTCTTCAAGTTGTACCTCATAAGCCATAAGATTTTCCACAAGATTCTCAAGAGAAAGTTTTGTTAAATCATTAGCCTCTACTATGGCGGTGGTCTTCTTCTCCCATTCAGGGGTTAGTGCACGAAGTACCTTTCTCACCATCTCAGCTTGAGTGTATGTCTTTCCAAGTGCCACAAGTGAATTTGTAATCTCTGTGAATCTTGTAATTATCTCGGACACATTCTCATTCTCCTTCATACGGAACATTTCAAACCTGTGAATAAGAACAGATATTTTAGATTCTTTTACTTTGTTTGTTTCTTCATTAGTTACCTCGAGTGTGTGCCAAATTTGATGTGTGGTTGTTGCATTGGACACATGGTTGAACTCTTCCTTTGTAAGGGCACAAAATAGCGCGTTCATCGCCTTTGCATTGTTCATTGTTTGGTTCTTCATGTCGTCGTTCCATTGTGCATATGGAATGGTAGGAGCGGTGTACTTGGTCTCCATCATGTTCCATATTTCATAGTTGATGGACTGAAGGTAGATCTTCATTCTACACTTTCAATAGTTGTAATTGGTTCCATCGAAGAGGGGTGGCCTTTGTGTAGATTGGCCTTCATGGTATCGATTTGAATTAGAAGTAGTTGCCATTGCACTCAGCCAGGCCCTGATACCAATTGTTGGATCCTGTAGGCAAGGCAAGAAACACTAGAGGGGGGTGAATAGTGTTTTAAAAAAAATATTTGCGGAATTAAACTTTTCTTTTGACCAGTCGACTTGAAAAGATAAACCAGTCAACTAGGGCGACAGTTAAGAAGAGTATTTTAAAGCGAGTCTAATCAGCCGACTTATAGAAGAGATAGTCGACTTATAACAAAGTTTTCAGAGAGAAAGTAATACAAGTCTGACCAGTCGACTTACAAATAGACACAGTCGACTATCCAGACAAGTTTTACAGAGAACTTAAAAGGCAAGAAAATGAAATGCAAGTTCATAGAGATACAACCACAGAGTACACACAATGTATCCTGCTTTAGTCCTCCCGACCTACATCCAGTCCCCAAGCAATCCAGTTGAGATTTTTCGCTATTCTTGAAATAATTACAAGAACACCCTACGGCATTAGACATCAACCTTGTCCAACCTGTAGCCCTTTCTCACAACTAGAGAAAGCAACCCACTCTTCCACCAAGAGTGAAAACCTGACTCTACACCCTAGAGCCCTACTCTCCAACCGAGAGGAACCACTCTCACAACCCGAGAGTGAAGAACAACAACAAAATGTTACAATCAACATATAGCCTTGTTGTGAATGTGATTTTGTGCGTGGCTATTAGGTCAACTTTCGAAATCAGTCTCAAACAAAATCACTGTTATGCTAGACTGATTTCAGAGAACCAAGACTTAGAAGGTGAATGCTTTTGAATGTTTTTTCTTGTTAAAACCAAAAGCTTAAGAACTTGAGAAACAAAAAGCTTGGAAATAAGTTGTTAACCTCTTCCAAGTGATTTCTATACTCTATTTATAAAGTTAGAATCACTGGACGTTGAGAAACAGTTGTACCAACTGTCAACCAACGGAAATAAAACTTTTGAATTAGAAAAATCAAGTTTTGAAATCAGTAAACTGTCGAAACGACTTGAACAGTCGACTGGTCAGAGTTTGAATAATTTCAGTTAGTTTTGTACTAGAACAGTCGACTGGTGCCTTATGGTGGTCGACTGGTACTTAATAGCTGAGCTTTTTCAATCTTGTTTCGATCTTTTTAAGTTTTAAAAACACTCAATTATTTTAAAGATAATGTGTGAGTGTGTGTGACAAGGCTTTTACAGAATTTCTAAGACTCAAAGAAAATAAAAAAGTTACAATTGTTACAAGACACTTAATGCAATAAATTGAATCATAGGTATTGTCTTGAGTCTTGAGTCTTGAGATGGAGCTTTTAGCCTTCGTCTTTTTCTTGTAAGCTGGCAACCTTGTAGCTTTCTTGATCAATTAGCTATAAGAGCTCTGTTTGTACCTTTGCTTGATTAACTTGCTTTAAGAACCTTGTAAAGCTTGTTAGAACATTTTGCCGTTGTATATCCAGTAATATTTAAGAAGTAGAACAACAACTTTGCATTGTGTTGTAATCATCAAAATTAAGAATCAACAACCGAGAGACCTATTACACCGACAGGACTTCTAACACAAGTCCCGTCAATCTCACCGAAGTGGAAGAAAAGAAAAAAAAACTCAAGATCCTAAATGATCATGACTGAAGAATACAAAAAGATTGTCACACTCACAAATATAGAATGATAGTAATTGGTCTTTGGTAGCTTTCTTGGACACTAATCAATCAACTGCTCTTTTTGAATATCTTCTTCTTTTGCTTGATTTCTCAATCTTTCATTATTACTTTCCTTCTTTGAATATTCTTGAATCTCTCTTGGATCTGTTATGGATATTATTTGATCCTGAAAATCTGAACAACTCAATTTAAACTTATTAGTATTTATGGACTCGTTTTGTGCACACCAAACTAAGAGTCAACAATCTCTCCCTTTTGGTGTGAACAAAACATGCCTTTGAATATTGAAAGTAAAAATTAAATAATTTGGCATAAAAATACTCCCCCTGAGTTCAGTACACAGATTTTTGTAGGTAAGGAGTTTTTAATAGAGATTTGTAAATACTCCCCCTAAATTCAATACTTCATAGAGGATAAAGAAAATTAGTAGTAAGTAATATTCATAAGATGCATAAGTATTCTCCCCCTTTTTGTAACACACCAATAGGGGGTAAAGACAAGTGTAAATAGAATATAATATAATCCCCCAAATATTAGTGGTAAATGAAAGAAACTTTCGTTAAGCAAAACAAAAGAGAAGAAGTTCAGGAATGATAATATTTTTTCTAAAAACGGAGGAAAATCTACTTACATGATACCATTGATAGAGAGACTCTTTGATATACAGGGAGAGCTCTTCATAGTATCATAGATTGGAGATTTTCTCAATACAGATGTGAAGCATGGATAAGAAGAATAAGTGAAGACTGAATTTCAAGAAACCGATAGAGTAGGAAAAATTAGTAGAGAGTTTTAAAAAAATAATGTATAACCAACAAAACAAAAAAGAACTGGTCGATCGGACGGTTGACCACAAAACCAAAACTCAAAAATTTTCCCGAGAGAAAACCGGTCGACCGCATGCCTATTTCAGCGAATCATAGAGGGTGAACCGGTCGACTGTTCATCTTATAAAGACAAAACACAGGTCAGAGGATGATCCGGTCTACCGCAAATACTGAAAGCCAACATGTTGAAAGAAGCGTATAAAACAAAGTTTACTCGAGAGTAAACCGGTCGACCGCCCAGTCGACCGTACACCCTCGCAGGTGTACAGTCGCCCGTCCAGTCGACCAAAATGAATTTTCAAGCTGAAATATCAATAAAATTTAGTTCTCCTTTCAAAAAATGAAATCGTTTTTCATCTAAAGGTTTGATAAAAATATCAGCAAGTTGCAAATCAGTAGAAACATATTCAAGAATAATATCACCTTTTTGAAAATGGTCTTTAATAAAGTGATACCGAATATCAATGTGTTTTGTGCGACTGTGTTGATCAGAATTCTTTGTCATATGAACAGTACTAGTGTTATCACATTTAATTGGAATGTGATAAAAAAAATACCTTGTAGTCCTCTGGAGTGTGTTTCAACCATAATACCTGCGCACAGCACGATCCTACGGTGATATATTTAGCTTCGGTAGTTGAGAGAGTTACAGAGTTTTGCTTCTTGGATGCCCATGAGACAAGACAGTTGCCCAAGAAGTGACATGTGCCGCTAGTGCTTTTTCTGTCTATTAAGCTACCGGCATAATCTGCATCAGAGAATCCTACAAGAAAAAAATTTCTATTTTTCGGGTACCAAAATCCAGTATTTAGTGTGCCTTTGAGATATCGAATGATACGCTTAACGGCAACCAAATGCGATTCTTTGGGACACGATTGAAAGCGTGCACATAGAAAAACACTGAACATTATATCTGGGAGAAATGCAGTAATATAAAGTAAACTACCAATCATACCTCGATAAGTAGAAATATCAACATTATTACCAATTTCAACTTTAGAAAACTTCGTAGTAGTGGCCATAGGTGTTTTGTATGCATTTGCATTCTCAATGCCGAACTCTTTGACTAGTTCTTTTCCATACTTGGTGTAGTACCCCGTATTTTTAAATATAATTTTAAAGATTTATAAATGAATTAAAATAATTTTTTTGGAGATTTAATAAATATTTTCATAAGATTTACCCTTTTTACACGTGCAAAACACGTGCAAATATTTTCTTAGAAAGTTCAAAAGGAAAAATTATTTTGTGAAAAATCATTATTTATTATTTGAGATTATTTATAATTTTTCTAGATTTTTCTGATATTTATTAGATCTATTTGCAAATATTACGAAAAAGAAGGATCTTTTTGCAAAATTGTCATTTTGAAGGATGAAAGTGCAAAACTATTTTCTGGACTTTTCAAACAGTGCTGGCTAGAAAATAAGGTGTTTATTTTTTTTTTAAACCTCAATTTAATTGGTTTTATCAAGTTTCCAAGTATAGGAATTTATTTATGTAAAGTTATACTTTAAAAGGGTTATTTTGCAAATATGTTCAAAAACCTTAATTCTCCTATTCTGGCCTATTTAAAAGAGTGAAGTGCAGCTGTCTTTCGCTGTACAACAAAAAGGTTTTATTATTTCTTGGAGATTTAGGGAGGTGATCTTAGATTTCGCAAAAGAAAGGCTTTCCTTATTAGATTTCTTCATTTGAGGTGAGTGACTTGTTTTGTTTTCTTTTTGTTTTGTGTATGTCATATGCGATTGATATAATTTGTTTTGTTTTATTCTTGTAATGTTTTATATGTTATTTCATCTACTAGAAAGCATGTTAGGGTTTGATTATGAATATGTACATGATGGATTGGATGGATTGATGAATTAAAATTTGATCTTTTATGAACCCTAATTATCTATGGATAGATTTGCATGTGGATGTTGTGAGTTCTTATTATCATTGAGTTTGGATGAACACATCTTGACTATAGAAATGTTAGATTTGTTCATGTTCATGAGTTAACAATGGTGATTGAGTTTGAGAAAATTTTGAGAAGGACTGATGAATTAGGAGATCATGTCTCGTGAATTGGATTTGAGATAAATTGGATTGAGTTTGATGAATACAACTAAATTGGGGATCTTTTTGAGATTATGGTATTGATATGGTTTGGATCTGAATATGAAGCTATTTCAATGAACAATTAATTTTTAAGAAACTCAATTTTGTTTATATGCACAATTCAAGTTTGATTGAAAGAAATTAACAAATCGTTATTTTTTTATAAATTCAAATAGTTTTAATTTAGTTTTTATGGACTATTATATATCCTAGAAGTTGTATTTGATCATATAAGAAATATATTTTTTGTAGAAATCGTTTTCATAAAGTAAAACTACGTATCGGTTGAAATGTGTACAACAAAAAATCTACAGTCTGCAGGTCGACAGTCGACCGGTGTGACTTTACAGTCGACCGTTGCGACCTGGCTGTTGTGTTCTCTAGTTTTCTTGAAATTTCGTGCTGGACAGTCGACTGATGACTTTTTACAGTCGACTGATACTACTTAGAATTATTTTCTCAAAGTTATTGGATTTTTCACTCTGGACAGTCGACCGATGGCTTTTATAGTTGACTTATAATACTTAGAATTATTTTCTCAAATCTACTGGATTTTCTCTCTGGACAGTCGACCGACGCTTGTCTATAGTCAACTGATACTGATGTATCTTTATATCTTTGAATGTTCTTTTAAATGATTTATTCTCTAAATATTTTTAATCTATAACTTACTATTCTATACTTTATCTTCTACTGAACATATATTTTCAAGTGGTTTAACTCAGCAATTTATGTTGGAAGATTGGTTTGGATATTTGGGTGTGAGTCTCTAGAGGATGTATGTGACCTTAGCATACCGGCAGTTGAGATATTTATGTTTGGGCCTGTTGAGGCATTTTAGTTGATCAGTTGTTGAGTTAAGTCCGGTAGGGTACACCAACTCTAGAAGATTTGTAAAGTAATCAAATAACCTAAATGATAAGGACAGGCACTAGTGGTGATATGATGAACGAGAACATGGGTTATGGACCTCAGTATGGCTCGCGGTGTGAGATAATCCCCGGAATTATCCAGGTGTGAGTGAAATAGTCTCCGGAATTACCTGTGGTATGGGATTGATCTCCAGAATTATCGGGGTCGAGGCAACGCACATGTGGTATTCGTGTGATGAGGTGCCATCGCTTGCGGTGTGGGGTATTCTCGAAGACTCCCAGGTGTGTGTGAAATAGTCTCCGGAATTATCTGTGGATAGAGATTGACCTCCGAAATTATCGGGATATGGGCTAATACTCACAGTTTATCTTTATCTCGTAGTAGTCATCGTGTTAGGATTAGTTGCATAGTGGGAGATTTAAACCCTACAATGTGGAGACGTTAAGGGCTTGCATCGGACCTATGTAGAGTGGGATGCATAGACTCCGACAAGTACACATTAGAGAGTCAGCATATAGAATTGTGTTTTCTTGACTTGGTTTCATGCATGTGTTTTTCCTGTTTTCTACATTTGACACTTAGTCTAGTTTCACTTGATGTTTTCGTGTTTCCTTGCTATGTCATATCTTATGTATTCTTGTTTATTTCATGTCGTTTATGATTCTATGCTTTACTTATGTTGTTTGTTTTATGTCACTCACACCAATATGGCTGACCCATTTAGTTTTGGGGGTTAAGGTTATCTCTAGCCTCATATTTTACAGGTGATTACTTGTCGCTTAGGATTTGGATGCATGAGTTAAAGTGGTGTAATGGGTTATGTAATTTGTAAAAGAAATTGTTGTAAGGAAAGAAAATTTGTAATTCAAGGTGTATTGTATTCCACTGTACTATGTAAAGATTAATGTAATGAAAGTTGAAAAAAAATTTATTGGTAGTTGGCTGTGTTTAATATTACATTTGAAGTTGATGCTGGAAATTATGCCACGTATTTCTAAGATATCATATTGAAAATTCGGGGCGCTACACTTGGATTGATTTATAAAGATGACATCCTTTCTTTGATGTATTTGAAGCCCAAGAAAATAAGTTAGTTTTCCCATCATACTCATTCCAACTCATCATGCATTTACTTTGAGAATTCCTTGCAAAGATTTTCATTAGTTGATATCATCAACATAAATTTGAACGATTAAAATATCTTTAGAAACATATTTTATAAATAGTGTAGTGTCTACTTTTGCATGTGTGAAGTAGAAATGAACTTAATCGTTCATACCAAGCACGAGGAGCTTGCTTCAAACCATACAAAGCTTTATCAAGATGAAATACATGGTTTGGGTGTGTGGGATCAGTGAATCCCGGTGGTTATGCAACATAAACTTCTTTCGAAATAAAACCATTTAACAATGCACTTTTAACATCTATTTGAAAAAGAGTAAAATTCATATAAGCAACAAATGCAAGTAAGATACGAATGGCTTCAAGCCGTGCAATAGGTGTAAAAGTTTCATCAAAATCTATACCTTCTTGTTGGTTATAACCTTGTGCAACAAGACGGGCCTTATTTCTAGTGATTGACCCGGATTCGTCTAACTTATTCCTAAACACCCACTTAGTTCCAAGTATAGTTCTATTGTGAGATCTAGGAACAAGTCTCCATACTTGATTCCGTTCGAATTGATTAAGTTCTTCTTGCATCACAATGATCCAGTCATTATCTTACAAGTTCTCCTTAATATTCTTAGGTTCAAGTATGGAAACGAAAGCGGAAAAACACATGAAATTTTGAGCTTGTGTGCGAGTGGTTACCCCTTTTGACATATCGCTTCGTATAAGAGTTGGTGGATGGCTAGACATGATTTTCCATGCGGGACGTCTTTCACTTGTGGAAATTTGATGTTGTACATGTTCATCTTCCATGGCATCAATTTGTTGTGTAGGCATCTCTTCTAATTGCGATTTGGTTGCATCTTCATCTTGATGAGATTTTGGATTTTGAGCATTCATATTTGGGTCTTCTTCAATGTGAACCTATTTCTTTTCAACCCGAACACCTGTCTCGTCATCATCAATAACATGCAATATTTCTTTGGTGTAGGGATTAGTTTCATCAAAAATAACATCAATGGATCCCTAAACTGTGCATCTTCTTTTATTAAATACACGATATGTTTTGCTACTAAGAGAATATCCTAAGAATACACCATCACTTTTACGATCAAATTTTCCCAAATTATCGAGTGTTTAAAATAAACACTTTGCATCCGAAGACGCGAAAGTAACTTAAGTTGGGAATTTTACCATAATATAGTTCAAAAGGAGTTTTCTCAAGATATTTTCTAATGATTACTTGGTTAATTGTATAACATGCGGTATTGACAGCCTCTGTCCAAAATGATTTAGGTAAATCTTTTTCACTAAGCATGGTTCGGGCCATTTCTTGAAGAGATCGATTTTTCCTTTCAACAACCCCATTTTGTTGGAGAGTGCGAGGACAAGCGAACTCATGTTTATTCCCTTTTGTGACAAAATGAGGTGAAGAGTTCGTTTTGAAATTCTCCACCATGATCACTACGAATAGTGACAATGGTGAGGCTTCTCTCATTTTCCACTCTACGACAGAATTTTTAAAATACATACAATGTGTCATCTTTTTGTGGCAAAAAGACAACCCAAGTAAATCTACTATAATCATCAACAATTACAAACACATATCGTGCACCTCCATTACAACGTGGATGGGATGGTCCAAAAAGATCCATGTGCAAGAGTTTAAGGGGTCTAGAAGTTGATACCGTTTTCTTGGGTTTGTGAGAACTTTTAGTTTGCTTACCGAATTGGCACGACTCACACGGTTTATCTTTATCAAATTTGATTTTAGGGATCCCCCTTATAAGCTCCTTGGTTACGAGTTTGTTGAGATTGTTTATGGCCGTGTGTCCAAGTCTTCGATGCCATAACCAACCATTCTCATTTCTTCCGACAAAGCACCTCATATTTTCCTGCGCTAATTCATTAGAATTTTTAACATAAACATTGTTACATCGGTTAGTAAGAAGTAAACAAGATTTATTGCTATCTAGTACAGTGCATGTATTTTTGTCAAAAGTAACGGTGTAAATTTTATCACATAATTGGCTGACACTAATTAGATTATGTTTCAAACCACTTACCAATAGAATATCCTCAATGGAGCATGAGGAACCAAAGTTTATTTTACCTTTACCAATGGTTTGACCAGTGCTATTATCTCCAAAGATGATGTCCTTCCATCTTTCCCTTGATAGTGATGAAAAGTATGTGCTGTCACATGTCATATGATTTGAGCATCCACTATCAAGGCATCACCGATCTTTAGTCTTGATACGCCGAGGTACCTACATCAAGATTAGTAGGTATAATTTTGCGTGCCCAAGTTTGTTTTGAACCTGCATTTACATCCTTTCTTATCCACACAAAATTAGTATTCATTTTTAATGAACAGTTATACGAAATATGTCCTAATCTACAGCAGTAATGACATGTGATAAGACTATGTCTTGAGTCATGCACACTTGCATAGTTTTGAGTTGGTTTGTGATTATGTTGGTGATTGTGCAAGTGTGTATGACATGATGATTTAAATTTTTAATGGTGAATTGGCTCTTCGTAACCAAGCCATCGATTATCATGATAGGATCTTGAATTTTTTGTAATAAGGTAACTGGGCCCTTCATATTTTTCCATAATTTTTTCAAGCTCAGTTACTCTTTTACATAGTCTTTTCCTAGTCATCTCATCGTCTTTTGTATTCCAACGAAGAGTGTCTAGTGTAGCATCAAGAATCCTATTTTGTTCAAGAGCTTCATTACATCCTTCCACTATCTCATCAAATTTTCTTTTGCATTCTTTTAAATCATCTGTGAGTTTGACGATATAAACAGATTTTTCATGAATTTCTCTTAAGTGATCATCATGTGTTGCTAAGGACTCTCGAATTCATTGTTTTAAAAGTTCATTTTCCTCTAGCAATACATCATGATCTTTTCTAAATGATTCAAACTTTTCCAAGATCAAGGCATTCTTATTTTTCAGTTTTTGAATTTTTGCAATACAAGAGTCATGTGTTTCATTTGGAATTTGTTTATATTGCCTAAGTTCATGACTTAGTTTCAATACATTGGTCATGGATATGTTATGCCAAATCACTGGCATTCTCGTTATTTAAGTAGCAGTGATGTATTGCTAGATACCGCTCATTGTTTGTAACTCTAAAATATGATGTTAGTATTACTGTCATCGTACTGGGAATCTACAGGGTCACATATTTAGAATGAATTAAAATTTGTATTTAAATTCATAAGATGAATTTAATTAGGAATCTGAGTAATACTTGGACTCCCAACATTGGTTGGAAAATTAATTATAATAAATGAGCCAACCAAAATTAGAAGGCCCACAAATGAATTTGACCTAGGCAATTGGCGTGCCACAGATTTTCAGTGCAGGGCTTGATTGGATTGGCAAGGACTTAAAGACGGTTGATGATAAAGATTATATTCATGATTAAAGTTGCTGATATTAGAGTTTTATTTCATGTTGTAATTTATTTAACTTCCGATGTGTAACTCTGTAATAAACATTGTTGTGTAATAAAAGAAAAAAATTTAATTTCGTTGTAAAATTATACGAATTGAAGTAAAAGATCCTGTTGTACTATGAATTACATGTAAATGGAATTCGGGGTGTTACAAGTATTTGCGTAGACTGATGATCATATCTCATGGGTCATGGATATGAGATATCAAGTCTTCATATGGGTACATATTAGATAATAAGGTACTGAACTGACCCACCAAGAGAACGTTGCATGGATCGTTACGTGAGTGTCATGAGTGATTCTCACTGTGACCATGGTGTACGTGGTCCTTTGACTTGAAGTCACTACCATTCCCTACATGAGAAGTTATATGTTTTAATACCGTCAAACGTCGCTTGTGATAAAGTGATTATAAAGTCGGCTATGGGACGTCATACTATGAATCTAGCGAAGGGATGTGAGTGTCTTAGATATGGTTTGTCTCTCTTACATAACAGAAGCGATATCTTCAGGCCCCTTGATTGAGTGAGACTGCAAAATGCATGGTCGTGCTCAAATGAGTCAGTATGAGATATTGATCTCATTTGTTTTAATAAGTCTACTCGGACATCAAGAAACCAAAGATTGAACTATAAAAGGGTGATACGCTCCATGCCTTGTGGTCAATTAAGATATCTGGACAAAATAACTAAACTACATGGTAAAATTCGTTACAGATATGTAATGTCAAATCACTGGTATTCCCGTTACTTTAGTAGTAGTGATGTATTGTTAGATACCGCTTACTGTTTGTAATAGTAAAATATAATTTTAGTATTACTGTCAACATAATGGGAACCTACAAGGTCACACATTTAGAATAGATCGAAATTGGGATTTATATTCATAAGATGAATTTAATTGGGAATCTGAGTAAGACTTGGACTCTCAATATTGGTTGGACAATTAATTAGATTAAATGGGCCAACCAAAATTAGTAGGCCCACACATGAATCTGACCTAGGTTAGATTGTGTGCCCGACAGCCTCACTACTCTCTTAGGGTAGATTTACTACTATATATATATAATTTGTATCTGTGGGAAAGTTAACAAGGAAAAACCCTAGCTGCACAGAAAGTAAGAGAGAGAGAGAGAGCGAGAGGAACATCCCCTTCGTGTAACTAGCACCGTGGCGTGAGGAAGAACCCAATTTCGTTGTCGTTTGTGTGGATATCGTTGAGGCATCGCAACGTTGTAGTACCCGTGATTAGCAGGCTGTGGAGACACTCGTTCCATGGTTGAGGAAAAAACTCCTAACACGTTTTATGGTTTTCGCATGGATCTATGGCTGGGTTTCAGAACTTTCTTTTACTTATTTCCGCTCCCTATTTACTCTGTGATAGACTTCAAAATCAAGCAAACTGTTCAAACATTTATCTGAAATAACCTCACAATGAATGAGAACTTCGAAAATTTGAATCAACCACGATGCAAGGGTGTACTCGCATCTTCCAAAAAATGTTTCAAATTCTTTGTTAACTTCAGGGTCTTGCCATCCTTCCTCCTCCCCACCCTCCACTCCACCCTCCACTCCACCACCAGTGTGCAGGGATTTGATAGGTTCATCATGGACTTGGGTTGTTGGACTATTTATGTGCATTGGATTGTTATGAATTTCAAAAGCATCCTGCACTAAAGTTTGCATCTCATCGGCAACATTTTCGTCATTATTCACTAAGGGTTCGTCTTCATCTTTTAACACGGCCGGTCCAACCGGAATCGATGGGGCACGCTCTCTATGGCAAAGCCATTGTGTGTACCCTTGCAGGAAACCATTAATCACCAAATGTGTTTGTACTTCATCATAGGATCAAATGACAGTTTACGCACTGACAACATGGACACATGGTAAAGCCGGGATCACCGGAATTTTTCTTGGAAAAGATAATGAAAACTTTTACACCATCCCGATACTCCTTGGATAATCGTGACTTACTCATCTAACTTTTATCCATTTGAATAATTTCACTCAATCTGAAAATTAAATTTCGTAAATTAAATTTTATTTTATTATCTCATTAAGTGTGTCTCTCACTAGATATGTCAATTAAAAAAAACTTCTTTTTGAAATGTTTCTATTCATTATTAACAAATTATCAAACTTAAAACAAAATATTCTGTCTCGCATCCGAACATAAAATTCAATTACTAATTTGTTCAAGTAGTGCTCTTAAATAACATGAAACTTTTGAAGATGAACTAATCCAGAAAATAAGCAAAACTGATAGGAGAATGTTTATATGAGTAGGAAAACACTAAAATATGCATCTACTAAGATATTAAAGGTAGCTCCAACATGAGATAAATTGTAAGGGACCAAAGACAAGGTTTTGAAATTCTACAAATATGAACCATAGTGCCAAATAGAGAAAGAGTGGAAGCTATAGTTAGCAAGGTTTGAAATGTCGGATGTCCATATTGTGTCGGCCACACAATTTTCATGGAGGATAGGATATAACGCATGATATTTGGGAATCTAATATATATTGAGTTGTTATGTAGCATAAAAAAATATATTCTAGATATAACCTAATGTAATACATTACATTATCACAAATAACATATAAATAATACAAATAATACAAAACTAAGTGAACTAACAAAGGCTACACGCATTATGAATACTTTAGATAGATACATGCTTTTTGGGTATGATTTGATACAAACCCGAAAATTAAACCCAATATTAAAAACAACACGAGCTACCCATTATAGAAATATTCGGATGAATATTGCCTAACACACGATATGATACATCGCCGTCATATTCCCAAAATTTCCCAAAAATGACATCAAATACATATAGTTCCATGTCGTGTAGGCCAGCCCAAAAAACCTACATTCACCCGATATTTAGCACATGATGCCATATTTTTAGAACCATGGAAATATATGGTGGAGCTATGTTTGAGCTATACAAACTTGGATTAAGTTAAAATGGACATGTTGTGTGCTAAATTAACAAGTTGATGGCTATTAATATAACCAGTTCCAAAAGGTTGGGGCCTTGTTGTTGTTGGAATGTCCTCTTTATCCATCTTCACATATATCTTTCACAATTTCAATAAAAAACCACGAGATTTTATTTTCGATTAGAAAAACTACAATTCTCGACAAACCGTTGATTTTGTAGAAGATGAAACTACAGTTTGCATAATATAACAATCAAAACCATTGATTGAAAAACTATAGTACAGTTCTCGGCTAACTAATGGCTCTCAAGATATGATGCAAATATAATATAAATAAAAAAACATGAACTTTCTAGTTTTCACAGTACTTTTCATTGTATGAAATTGAACTTGATAAACTGTTGATGAGAAGATTCTAAATTTCCCCCCAAAATTAAAAATTCATGGTGGTTTCTCAACAACCAAAGAACAAACACCAAATAAAAGGCAATAAATCCTTTTACAGCTACAAATAAAAAATTATCACGATATCACAAATAATTATCTTCATAATACGTAGGGTTTATGAACGAGAAAGATGGAGGAGGAGGAGGACTGTGCGACGAGGGGGAAGAGAAGGAAATGGCGGCGGTGGGTGCAAGCGCGAACGGCGGCGGTGGGTGTGAGAGCGAATGGCGGCGGTGGGTTGAGCTCGAAGAGGGAAAGATAGAGGAAAATTTGGGAATATGGGAAAGTAGGGTTTTGGAGAGATTGAGGATGACAAGGGAAAGAGAGAGGGAAATAGGGTTTGGGCGGATTTAGCGTGAAGAGGAAAAGAGCGAGGGAAGTGCGGATTTTTGGGAAAATAGGTTATATTAATAAGAATTATATACCCCGGCATTTTAAAACACCGAGGTACCTCAATAACCCTCGCGTTTGCAAAAACACAAAGGTATATAATAACTCTCCCGGTGCTTTTTAAAAAATGTCAGGGATTTCCTGACGAAACTACCTAGGGGTAGTTCCACTGGTTTTTCCCATATCTTTTGTAGTGTTTGAATGAAACACTTGAAAACATAGAAATCCAGTACTTAATTTGTAGAACTGTGCTTTGCTCATTAACCGTTCGATAAAATGCATATGTAGCATGCAAGGTGATTGTGAAAATACTTTTGAGAAATTTGGCTTTACTAAATCAATTGTATCTATGTGTGGTGTTTGTATTAATTTCTGAAACCCTAATTAACTACCTGATTTCATCTCAATTTCTAATTTGTGCTTTTGAAATTCTGAAATATGGATTTGGGGAAGAGTACGGGTTGAAGACGGTAATGATTGCGGTGTCAGATTCAAAACTGTGATTTGGTAAGGTTTCTTGTACTTTTTACTTTTGCTTGCCTCATGCATATTTGCATAAAAAACACTTGAAGTCCTAGAAATATGTACTTAATTTGTAGAACTATGTTTTACTCATCAATTGTTCGATGAAATACCTATGTAGTATGCAAGGTGTTTGTGAAAAATTTGTTGAGAAATTTTTCTTAACTAAGTCAATTGTATCTATGTGTGGTATATGTATTAATTTTTGAAACCATAATTCACTACATGATTTCATTTTCAATTTCTAATTTATGTTTTTGAAATTATGAAATTTGGATTTGGGAGGAGTACGGTTTGAAGATGGGGATGGTTGCAATGTTGGATCCAAGAATGAGATTTGATAAGGAGGGAGCCGGCGAAGGTGTCACGCCCCTTTTCCCAGGATATGGGAACACGAGTACGTAACGTAGGCCCTGCGAATGATGTATACACCATTCATAAGCTGTACCAGACTGACTCAGCAATAAGAACAACAAAGATACAACCACACAGGAAAATATAATCACATGAAACAAGATGAATTCCAATAATAATAAAATAAACCAACAGTATAAATATCCAACATCTGGGATCAAAACAAAACTACAGGTCATAGAGCCCAAACAAAGTACAAGTTTTAACAATATTCATGAAATAAATAGCAATAAGTAAAATTAAGCAGTGGAGACTGGATCCATCTCTAGAAACGTTGCTCACCAATTTCTTCAGGTATAGACCCTTCAGCACCTATAAATTCCTGGTCTAAAAAGAAATAAAATAGTGCCTTAGAGCAAGGGCGGCAAGTAGAAAAAATAAAGGATAAAGGAAACATGAATATTAAAGAATAAGGTCATGGTTAAATCAGTGTTCAATGTTCAGTATCAGTGTTTCTCGAGCAGTGTTTATGGCGATACAGTACAGTCAGTACAGTAGGGGCCGACCGAGTACAGTCTCTGATTGTTCACTACTACGTCATCCCATATAATCCCGGCTTGTTATCATTTTATTTCATCCTATATGAGCATGAAAGAGGGTGTCAATGTTGTTCGTTACTATGTGTGACTAATTCTAAGAGTTACAGACAAAGCATGGGGCAAACAGATCATATAAACCCATTTCGCAAAATCAGGACTGCATGACCTTGCTGTACCAAATCATGGATTGCGGGCACTACAAATTAGCAAAACTGAATCCGCCGGAAGATCTGGAAAATAGACTTCCACATTCCGGCGAGTATAATTAAGGTATATAAAAGATATAGGAACTAGGGTGAAAACTCTATTCTAATCAGATTTTAAGTCCAGGGAGCATGCAGTAGGTTGTGTTCTACTAATTGTTTCTGGTCAAAGAACTCATTATTAAAATCTATATAAATTCTGGGTGATACCCATACATGTCTAGGTCCAGCATAAATTATTTCAGATTTCTCTTGTACTATTAACAGGGTCAAATAAAATATAGAACAGCAAAGAACGCATGAAATTATGTGTCTGAAATTACTAACACAGTTGCATTAAAGTGATAATAACTAACAGATGACATATTGGAATTTAAATCCAGACTAGGAAAAATTTTCTAGACATCAAGGGCTACATTTTATGTTTAGTAACTTCTTTTAAATTATGTCTCTAGCATGGTAAAAAAATCAATGTCAAAATGAAATATACAGCAGTCCAGCAATTGTCTTAACATGAATAGGCAAATAATAAAATCATATGATCATATAAAGCATGCAAATTTGTAATCAAGTGAATCCTAGGTGTCAACATACAATTTCTAAGGTTCATGGTACATTCATTACAGTCATGGTGTCAATTCATCATTTAAAACTGAATCAGTACATTCATGTTCATTTCATCAAGCAGTTCTAAGTACAAATCTAGTTATTTTAATTGTGCATATGCATGAAACATTGGGGACTGGGTTAAAGATCAAGGAGATAGCACGAAGTTAAGAGTATTTTGGGTTAGCTCGTGTAAACCCTCAATAATTTTAACGGAATTGTCAAAAGCAGATTTTTGATAATAAAATTGACGGATCTACTTGCATGAGATCAATTAATCTTGAACACAAACAATAAAAAGGGTTCAAGAAGAGACTTGCCTGTTATTGCAGATATAATTAAAGTAGAATAACGAGATCAGAATCCCGGGCGAAATCTCCCAAAAATATGGCGAAGAATCAACATCAACAGCAAGATCCTAGAGCAATTTCCTCACACCAGATCGGGACAGAACGCAGAACACCGGAACTGGATCTGGCGCACACAGAACACGAAACATCAAAACAATCCAATAGAATCTCAGCTCCACACCGGATCCACTCCAAAATAGGGGACAGCGAAGTGTAATCGGGTGTGGCAGAACACGAGACAGCGAGAACCAACCAATCGGATCTCGACCTCACACCAGATCCAATCCGAACAGCGGACAGTGACTCTGGATCCTATGCGGCCGAACATGAAACAGCGGGTCCACCCACTAGGAACTCGTCCCCTACCCTCGACAGCAGAAGAGAGAGAGAGAGAGAGAGCGAGAGAGAGCGTCAGACTGGCGCGGCGCGATGACTACGACGGGGCGGCTGCGGTGGCAGAGCGACGTCAGTACCACGGTCGGGAAGCGACGGCAGCGACGACAACTCCAGAGAAGAACGGGCTCTATTCTCTCGGTCAAAAATAGAGGCGACGGCGCTCGCGACTCCGGGGTTCGAACGGTGGCACTAGGGGCTGCACAGGCGCGGCGAGAGATGACAAAGGCGATGGGGGTGCACGGAGAGGGAATAGGGCGATGGTGAGGGAGTTTACGACGAAGGTGAACTCGACAATGGGGACACGATGATGGAAATGGCGAGGACGGGGGACGAGCGATGGTGATGAAGATGAAGAGGGGATGGAGACGGTGATGATGGTGGTGATAGTGGTGAAGGATAATCGGAAATGTGATGGGGGTCGGGGTTGAGAGCGGTGGGTTTTGGGTTCAGCGAAAAATAGATAGAGAGAGAGTATGGGGAGAGAGAAAGCGGCGGAGAGAGAGAGGGGGGTATTAATTAGGGTTTAGTTAATAGGGTATTTATAGGGATCAAGGAATTTGGATTTTGGGTCGATATATTGGGTTCTGGGTATCGGTTTTGGCTCCAAAAAGAGACAAATAAATGCAATGAGATGAGACGAGTGCAAAGGAGAACAAATCAAATTCAAAATAGAAAAGAGAAAAAATCACAAAAGAACAGAATCCAATCAAAGAGCACAGATTGATAAGAGAGAACAAAAGAATCCAAGAGAATACAAGTTACTCCATAACAAATGAATTCAAATACAATAATCAAAGAATACAAAATACAATAAAATCTGAAAATAGGGCTTACAAATGCTACCCACCTTACAGGAAGAATTTCTTCCTCATAATTCATACAAGAGGTGCATAGGGCAAACCCCGAAATAAACAAAGCAAAATAAAACAACAACCACTACTCAAACAAATGAGGAAACCTCTCCCGAATCTCTTCCTCTAACTTCCAAGTAGACTCCCTGGTGAGCGAGGATCCCAGGAAACTCGGACCAACTTGATGACTATTTTTTAACACCTTCTATCGACGGTCTAAGATAGAGACGGGTCGAATTTCACAGGACAAATCCGGCCTCACAGATAAGTCTGAGTACTCAACCACATGACTGTCATCTCTGTTGTATTTCCTGAGCTGAGAAACATGGAATACATCATGGACACCCGCTAAAACTGGCGGTAATGCGAGCCTGTAAGCTACCTTACCCAAACGTTCCACAATATCGAATGCACCGATGAATCGAGGACTCAACTTGCCTCCACCGCCGAAACGGATAACACCTTTCCAAGGTGATACCTTAAGGAACACATGCTCGCCTGCCTCAAACTCTAGAGGTCTCCGACGACAATCAGCCCACCTCTTCTGCCGATCCTGAGCATCCTGTAAATGCCTACGGATCTGAGCCACGACACCAATTGTCTTCGTGATCAACTCAGGGCCTAAAAGCTTCCTCTCGCCGATATCATCCCAACAGACTGGTGATCTACACTTGCACCCATACAAAGCTTCGAATGGAGTAGCCTTGAGACTCGCCTGGTAAATGTTATTATAAGGGAACTCGGCCAAGTGAAGATGATCCTCCCACGAACCTCCAAACTGAAGAAGGCATGATCTTAACATGTCTTCTAGGGTCTGAATAGTCCTTACTGACTGCCCATCAGTCTGAGGATGGAACACTGTACTGTAGCTCAGCTTAGTACCCTAGCTCCTCTACAAACTCTCCCAGGACTGAGACCTGAATCTCGTATCCCTATCCGATACGATGCTGACAGGAACTCCATGCCGACGAACAACCTCCTGAACGTACTGCTCGGCCAAACTTTCCGTGGACTGACCCACACAGAAAGGAATGAAGTGAGCACACTTCGTCAGCCGATACACTATCACCTAGATAGCGTTATGACCTTTAGGACTCCTCGACAAAGCTGTCACGAAGTCCATCGTGATATTCTCCCACTTCCATTCAGGGATAGGAAGGGGTTGCAAAAGTCATGCGGTCCTCTGATGCTCCGCCTTCACCTGCTAACAGATTAGGCACTAGGCGACGAATCGAGCCACATCCCGCTTCATACCATGCCACCAGAAATGCTGTTTCAAGTCCCTTTACATCTTGGTACCACCAGGATGTATAGAATATGGGGACCGATAAGCTTCCTCGAGTAGCTTCTGCCTGACTTCTCCTCTAGGTACACACAACCTAGAGCCAAACCGAAGTGACCCATCAGTATGAACAACAAAATCAGATCTCAAACCAGCTTCAACCTCGCTCTGAAACTCCTGCAATTTCTGATCACTTCCCTGAGCTGCCTTGATCTGCTGTACCAAGGACGACTGCAACTGCAACAACATAAGCTGCCGATCTGATCTGGGAAGCAACACATCCAACTCTAGCCTCCTCATGTCCTCCACTAGCTCCTTCTGCTGAGTGAGGAACATAGCGGCAGGCCTCTGACTCAAAGCATCTGGCACCGAATTAATTTTCCCCGGGTGATACTGCAAATTGATGTCAAAATCTGCCATCAACTCCAGCCATCTTCTCTGCCTCATGTTCATCTCCTTCTACATGATCACATACTTGAGGCTCTTGTGATCTGTGAAAATCTCAACTCTATCCCTAATCAAATAGTGCCTCCACAACTTCAAGGAAAAGATCACAGCAGCAAGCTCCAGATCATGCGTAGGATAGTTCTTCTCGTAAGGTCTCAACTACCTCTTTGCATAAGCAACAATCTTGCCTCGCTGCATCAGCACTGCTCCTAGACCTCTCCCCGAAGCATCACAAAAGATCACAAAACCACCCGAACTGTCGGGTACAATCAGCACTGCTACTGACGTCAACCGATGCTTCAACTCGGCGAAAGCTTCATCACAAGCTTCATCCCAGACGAACTTCTGCTCCTTCCTAGTCAAACTGGTCAAGGGTCCAGCGATCTTGGAGAAATCCTGAACAAACTTCCGATAGTAGCCAGCCAAACCAAGGAAACTCCGCACCTCAGAAATAGACTTCAGAATAGGCCAATCATTGACCGCAGAAATCTTCGAAGGATCCACAGAAACACCAGCACCGGAGATAATATGGCCAAGAAAAGCAACCTGATCCAACCAGAACTCGCACTTATCGAGCTTCCCATACAGCTGGTTCTCCCTCAAAGTCTGCAAAACCACCATCAAATGCTCGGCATTATCTACCCTGTTCCGCAAGTACACTAGTATGTCGTCGATGAAAACCACAACAAACTGATCCAAGAACGGCGAAAACACACAGTTCATCAAACTCATGAACGCTGTCGGTGCATTAGTCACTCCGAAAGGCATCACCAAGAACTTGTAATGCCCATATCTCGTTCGGAAAGCCGTCTTTAGAACATCCTTTGACTTCACCCTGACTTGATGGTACCCGGAACGCAGATCCAACTTCGAGAACACCGAAGCACCACCCAGCTGGTCGAACAAATCGTCGATCCTCAGTAATGGATACTGATTCTTGATGGTAACATTGTTCAACTCTCTGTAGTCCATGCAAAGCCTGCGACTTCCATCCTTCTTACTGACAAACAGAACTGGGACTCCTCATAGCGAAACACTAGGTCTGACAAAACCCTTATCAAGTAGCTCCTAAACCTGTACCTTCAGTTCTGCTAATTCAACCGGCACCATACGATACGGACTCTTGGAAATAGGGGTCGTACCAGGCAGAACATCAATGCTGAAATCCACATCTCGGACTGGCGGCAAACCGGGCAATTCCTCAGGAAATACATCAAGGAAGTCCTGCACAACAAAAGGTGCAATAACCCTATCAGAACCCAGCGACGCAAGAGAAATAACCTCGGAATCCAACAAGTTCTTGACACGCCCTGACGGTGTCTCACCCGCATGGAAAATAAATTTTGGCTAACCAGACGGCCTGAAAGTCACCTTCTTCTGCCGACAATCAATCACGGCACAGGAAACACCCAACCAGTCCATGCCCAGAATGACATCGAAACCGGAATTGGGAATCACAATCAAATCTGCCGAGAAAACCACACACCAATCAACAACAAACTCTTCTTGCAAACCCTAGAACAGACAACGACACCTCCATCTGTGGTGATGTCCCAAGCTGCGGGCATAGCATCGCAAGCCAAACCATGCTGATCGACAAAGCGAGCAGAAATGAAAGAATGGGTAGCACCCGAATCAAACAACACATGAGCAGGGAGAGAGAAGACACTAATCACACCTAGAAGAAGATCAAACAAAGATTAAGGTGCCAACAGGATATATACATGAATAATTGTACAAAAGAGGGGAAAATAAAATTAAAAAAATAACAATAACATGCAAAAAACTAAAAGAAAGAAAAGAAAGTACAACTACTGTGATATACCTGCAACCACTCCAATAGCAACTGTCGCTTCCTCGGTTGTCAGGTTATAAGCCTGACCACGACTGCCAACCTGACCTCCTCTAAAAGCCACATGCCTCTGATCAAATACTTGCCTCTGCGGAGGAAGAGACGGCTTGCCTGACCACGCGTCGGCGCTCCTAGCTGAGCAGCACCAGTAACCGGCGCAAAACCTCTGCTACTCAGACAGTCACGAACCATGTGCTCACTGCTCCCACAGACTAAACCTCCGGTTGGCCCTTCGACAGTCTCGCTGTAAATGCCCAGTCTTATGATAATAGCCACAAGTCTCAACATTCCTCGGGACAACAGGTGCGTACGGCTGTGTTCTCGCAGGAGGGGGCAGAACTGGCCTCCGAATAGGTCCTCCGGAAGGCCGGGGTGCGAAATCGTCCTCTGAGGAACACCAGATCTGCTAAGAGTCTAGTATTGGATCCGAGCTGCGTCCAGAACATCGGAGTAAGCACAAAGCTGAAGAGCAGCCAAACGGTCCTGGAGGGGAAAGCTCAAGCCCGATAGAAAATAGCTAGCCCGAGCTTCATCAGTGGTAATGAGGGTAGGGGCAAAGCGACTAAGCCGAGTAAACTCTACAGCATACTCGTCCACAGAATGGGTTCCCTGATTAAGATAATGCTCAAATTAATACCGTCACAAGTGAAGTAGGCAACAACAAATGACAATTAAGAACATTATCTAGCTGACCTGAGTTAGGGAAACAAATTATCGCTCCATCTCTGCCTTGGTGACACTGGGAAAGAACTTTGCCATGAAGCTCTAAAGAAAGTGGCCCACTCAACGGGGTGCGACATCCCCTCAGATTCAACCCGCCACCAGATATAAGCGAGATCCACCAGCTAGATGCGAACCACATCCACACAATCTGCCTCAGCAACACAAGCAGCGACCAGCAGTTGCTCCGTCCGGATAAGCCATTTCTCGGCTTCCAACGGAGACTCAGTAGCTGAAAACTTATCCGGGTGCAGCCTTGTAAAATCCACTACCGTACCAGGACTAGGTGGCAGAGGCCCAGGAGTAGGTCCAGCGACATTCACATTGGCTGCCAAAGTGGCTCTCATCAGCTCATTGTGCTCCTACTGCAGAGCCATCATCTGCTGAATTGTCTGAAGAATAGCAGCGTTGTCCGGCTGCTGATCCCCCGAGCGAGAAAAAGAATTCCCACGAGCCATAGCTTGAAACACGATCAAAAGATGTTCAGTATCCAGATCGTATGTTGGTTATTATACATGCATTCATGTGATTTTCGTGGTGTGCAATCACTGAGTTAACCTGGTTAGAGCCAAACTCGACTAATATACCAATCAAAGCTAACCCTCGTAAAGATAGTCATGTTTGATTGATATATTACTCAACCCTAGGCTCTGATACCACTAAAAACCCTATCATGCCTCGCTTCCCAGGATACGGGAGCACGAGTACGTAACGTAGGCCCAGCGAATGATGTATACACCATCCATAAGCTGTACCAGACTGACTCAGCAATAAGAACAACAAAGATACAACCACGCCGAAAAATATAATCACATGAAACAAGATGAATTCCAATAATAATGAAATAAGCCAACAGTATAAATATCCAACATCCGGGATCAAAACAAAACTACGGTTCATAGAGCCCAAACAAAGTACAAGTTTTAACAATATTCAAGAAGTAAATAGCAATAAATAAAATTACGCAGCAGAGATTGGATCCATCTCTAGAAACATTGCTCACCAATTCCTTCAGAAATAGATCCTTCAGCACCTGTAAATTCCTGGTCTAAAAATAAATAAGAGAGTGCCCTTAGAGCAAGTCGTGGACAGTAAGTAGAGAAAACAAAGGATAAAGGAAACATGAATATCAGATAATAAGGTTATGGTCAAAGACAAGAAACAAAGCAAAGAGCAGGCGATATAATCAAAGGTCTACAGTAAATCACGCATGTAATAAGTGATATCAGGATCAAGCAGGAAATGCAGGTTATTAGGTGTTTTATTAATCTATCTAGTGCATGTACTACTGCGTCCCATTCCACAAGTTCCGCGCAACACACGATGAATGCTTTAGACTGATGGTGAATTCACGGTTCATGTACTCAGCCCAGAAATCAGTGTTCAATGTTCAGTATCAGTATTTCTCGAGCAGTGTTTATGGACATACAGTACAGTCAGTACAGTAGGGCCTGACCGAGTACAGTCTCCGATTGTTCACTACCACGTCATCCCATATAATCCCGGCTTGTTATCATTTTATTTCATCCTATATGAGCATGAAAGAGGGTGTCAATGTTGTACGTTACTATGTGTGACTAATTCTAAGAGTTACAGACAAAGCATGGGACAAACACATCATATAAACGTATTTCGCAAAATCAGGACAGCATGACCTTGCTGTACCAAATCATGGATTACAGGCACTACAAATTAGCAAAACTGAATCTGCCGGAATATCTGGAAAATAGACTTCCACACGGTTCCAGCGAGTATAGTTCAAGTATATAAAAGATATAGGAACTAGAGTGAAAACTCTATTCTAATCAGATTTTAAGTCCAGGCAACATGCAGTAGGTTGTATTCTACTAATTGTTTCGGGTCAAAGAACTCATTATTAAAATCTATATAAAATCTGGGTGATACCTATACATGTCTAGGTCCAGCATAAATTATTTCAGATATTTCTTGTACTATTAACAGGGTCAAATAAAATATAGAACAGCGAAGAACGCATGAAATTATGGGTATGAAATTACTAACACAATTGCATTAAAGTAATGATAACTAACAGATGACAGAGTGGAATTTAAATCCAGACTAGGGGAAATTTTTTAGACATCAAGGACTACATTTTATGTTTCGCAACTTCTTTCAATTATGTCCCTAGCATGGTCAAAAATCTATTTCAAAATGAAACATATAGCGGTCCAGCAATTGTCTTAACATGAATAGGCAAATAATTAAATCATATGATCAAATAAAGCAGGCAAATTTGTATCAAGTGAATCCTAGGTGTCAACATGCAATTTCTAAGGTTCATGGTACATTCATTACAGTCATGGTGTCAATTCATCAATTAAAACTGAATCAGTACATTCATGTCTATTTCATCATGCAGTTCTAAGTACAAATCTAGTTATTTTAATTGTGCATATGCATGAAACATTGAGGACTGGGTTAAAGATCAAGGAGATAGCACGAAGTTAAGAGTATTTCGGGTTAGCTCGTGTAAACCCTCGATAATCTTAACAGAATTGTCAAAAGCAGATTTTTGATAATAAAATGGACGAATCTACTTGCATGAGATCAATTAATCTTGAACACAAACAATAAAAAGGGTTCAAGAAGAGACTTGCCTGTTATTGCAGATATAATTTAAGTAGAATAACGGAATCAGAAGTCCGGGCGAAATCTCCCAAAAATATGGTGAAGAATCAACAGCAATAGCAAGATCCTAGAGCAATTTCCTCACACCAGATCAGAAGAGACGGTAGAACACCAGAACTAGATCTGGCGCACACAGAACAAGGAACATGGAAACAAACCAATAGAATCTCGGCTCCACACCAAATCCACTCCAAAACAGGGGACAGCAAAGTGCGATCAGGTGCGGCAGAACACGGGACAGCGAGAACCAACCAATCGGATCTCGACCTCACACCGGATCCAACCCTAACGGCGGACAGCGACTCTGGATCTGATGCGGCTGAGCACGAAACAGCGGATCCACCCACTAGGAACTCGTTTCCTACCTATCGACAGTGGAAGAGAGAGGGAGAGCGGTGGACTGGCATGGCGCGACGACTGCGACGGGGCGGCTGCGGTGGTAGAGCGACGTCGGTACCACAGTCGGGAAGCGACAGCGGCGACGACAACTCCAGCGAAGAACAGCTCTGTTCTCTCGGTCGAAAACAGAGGCGATGGCACTCGCGACTCCGGGGTTCGAACGGCAGCACTAGGGGCTGCACAGGCGTGGTGAGAGATGACAAAGGCGATGGGGGTGCACGGAGAGGGAATAGGGCAATGGTAAGGGAGTTTACGACGAAGGTGAACTCGGCAATGGGGTCACGGTGATGGAAATGGCGAGGATGAGGGACGAGGGATGAGCGACGGTGATGAAGTGAAGAGGGGATGGAGACGGTGGCGGTGGTGGTGACAATGGTGAAGGATGATCGGAAATGCGACGGGGGTCGGGGTTCAGAGCGGTGGGTTTTGGGTTCAGCGAAAAACAGATAGAGAGAGAGTAAGGGGAGAGAGAAAGCGGCGGAGAGAGAGAGGAGGGTATTAATTAGGGTTTAATTAATAGGGTATTTATAGGGATCAAGGAATTTGGGTTTTAGGTCGATATATTGGGTTCTGGGTATTGGTTTTGGCTCCAAAAAGAGACAAACAAATGCAATGAGATGAGACGAACACAAAAAAGAACAAATCAAATTCAAAATAGAAAAGTGCAAAATTCACAAAAGAACAGAATCCAATCAAAGAGCACAGATTGATCAAGAGAGAACAAAAGAATCCAAGAAAAGACAAATTACTCCATAACAAATGAGTTCAAATACAATAATCAAAGAATACAAAATACAATATAATTCAAAAATAAGGCTTACAGAAGGACATGGTGAGGCGAACAGAGAGGTGGAGGGGGTGTGTTGGAAGAAGGACATCGCGGCGGTCGAAGACGACGGAGATGAGGAGGAGGATGGAGGAGTGTAGGGCGGCATTGGGGAGGGTGTGGATTTAGAAGAGGGAGGGGAGGAAGAGAATGGTCGAGATGAGGTGGACCAAGACCTAGGTATTGTCAGTCAGGATGCACACAAAGGCCGAGTTGTGTGCGTATTTTTAGGATAAATTTTACTAACTATACCCTTGAAGAGATAATTCTTTCCACTCTCTCACATATTTTTAAAGCTTCATATCATTTTATAAATCGCTCAAAATTATCTTAGTCTGTGATTTGCACAGGAAAATACTAGTAAGTTTTTGTGGTATTCTAAAACTTTTAATAACAACTATACTTTAGTCATGTTTTTCTAAAAACCTGTGGTGTTAGTTAACCCCCGACCTTGTAATACAGGTCTGTCTGGTGCTTACCCTGTACTTTCCAAACTAAATCTTTGTTGCTGCTGATTTTGGTACAAAAGCAAACAGATGTACTTTTAGATTCTTTTGGAAACAAATAAGGCAAACCTGTTGACTTCTGGCCGGCATTTGACTGTTTCTCGCTGCTTTCGTTAACCTGCAAAAAGTTCGATACATCGGGATGGATCCCGGCGACGAACCCTCCAATGCTCAAGTCAGTAATCAGGAGGATTATGAAAGAGCGCTTTTGTGGAAAAATATTGATTACCTTTATTATGATGGGGGAAGAGGGGTATTTATAGTCGCCTTTAGAGACAGTTTAGAGATAGTCATTTATCTCAATGTTCGAGTGTGTTTGGATAAGATATAGAGTTTAAATCGTTTCATGATAAGAGATTACCATGAATTTAAATTACTCTTTAAATGACCTAGGCTTGTTTGTAATAGGTTTTCACCCTGACCCAGTAGGACAGATCCGTTTTAAGGTTATCAGGCTTTGAAGAAAGACCCAATTCCCATTTCAGTCACGTTTGTAGGTGAAATTACCATTTTAACCCTGAGAGCTTTAAGATTCATGCCCGATTTGAATGTTCCCCGTTTGGTTCTATTTTTAGCCATATCACAAGCCCCCCACTCCTGGAAACTGAGTTTCACAGCCTTTGAGGAGTAGTTCGCCTATTTTTAATGGCATATAGAATTTATCAGCGTTCTCGGCGGAGTTTGGATCTTGCTCGACGTGTAACGGTGTTATTCTGAGCTTTTAAAATGCCCAAAATTATTTTTAGAATTTTCTACACTTTTACAGATTTTTCTAGATTAGTCTGAATTTTTTCCAATTTTTAATCATTTTGTGAATTTTTTATTCAATTTCCGAATTTTAATAATTAATTTTCAAAAATTTTAATTAATTATTCTAATTTAATAATTATATTTTCAGAATTAATAATTATTTTTAGAATTTTTAATTAATTTTGTTTATTTTTAATTATTTTTTTCGAATTTTTAATTAATTAATTCAATTTAATAATTAAATAAATTAATTAATATTTACTTGTACATGTGGCACAATCATGTGCGTTGATCACAATCAAGCGAGCGCAGATCTTGGGGTAGGGTGTTTTTTCCCATTTCAGCATCGGTAGCAGGTTTGCTCGGATCACGCCGAACGTGCACTGAGAAGGCTCAAGATGGCGCCATGTGGCGGTCAACGTTGACCGTTGTGCCGTTGACTCAGTCAACGTTGACCCCATACTTTTTTTTCCTTTTCTTTTTCTTCTTCTCCCTTCGTCTCCGATTCCCCCTTCTTCTTCGAGTGCGAGGCGAGGGGTTCAGATTACAGCGAGGGGAGCTCGGCGAGGGGATGAGCTCATGGAGTTTTAGCGACGGTGGAGTTCGGCATTGGAGGCAGCTCGACGAGGAGCTCGACAGGGAGTCATCTCAGCGGAGTTTTGGATCTTTAGAGCTCGGTGATGGAGCTCGGCAGAGATTGAGCTCGGCGAAGGAGCTTGGCTCGGTAGTGGTAGCGGCTCGATGAGGAGCTTGACTGGGAGTTAGCTCAGCAGAGTTTTGGAGCTTTGGAGCTCGGTGATGGAGCTCGGCGACATGGGGTCGAGCTAGCAATGGGTTCGAAGCTTTCCAACTTGGCAACGAAGAAGCTCGACGAGGGATTCGGAGCTCAGTGGCAGTCGTGAAGGAGTTGGCGCTCGGAGCTCAACGAAGAATGAGTTCGTCGATGCTTCTTCAGGCGAAGGACGAGTTCAGCATTGGAGGCAGCTCGACGAGGAGCTCGACAGAGAGTTAGCTCAGCGGTGTTTTGGAGCTTTGGAGCTCGGTGATGGAGCTCAACAGAGATTGAGCTCGGCGAAGGAGCTTGATGGCGGCAGTGGAGGCAGCTCGATGAGGAGCTCGACAGAGAGTTATCTCAGCGGTGTTTTGGAGCTCGGTGATGGAGCTCGGCAGAGATTGAGCTCGGCGAAGGAGCTTGATGGCGACAGTGGAGGGAAGGTCGAGCTCAGCAAGGCTTGGAGTCGAAGGAGCTCGATGCTTTGGGTTTTTTTGAGGTTTTGAAGAAGACCCTTCTAAGGAAGAAGAATATGAGGGTGCATGTCTGTTCCCGACCCGTTAACCTCCTCAATTTATTTTTTTCGGCGAATCTGAGTCGTCGATCATGATTTGAGCACGAATCGGGAGGAGTTTTTCTCCATTTTCCAGTTCGGGGACGCATTTGCTCGGATTTTGGATCCGAGCGACGAGGCAAGATCTGAGCTGTCGATCTAGATCAGGCTCGCATCTGGAGGCAGATCTGTTCGGATTTTGGATCCGAAGGACGTGGCAAGACCTGAGTCATCAATCAAGATCAAGCTCGCATATGGAGGCAGAGCTGTTCGGATTTTGGATCCGAAGGGCATGGCAAGATCTGAGCCATCGATCTGGATCACGCGCGCATCCTAAGGCAAAGATTTTCCCCAATTTTACGTTCGGAGACACGTTTGCTCGGATTTTGGATCCAAATGACGTGGCAAGATCTGAGCCATAGATCTAGATCAGGCGCACATCTTGAGGCAGAGATTTTACCTAATTTCACGTTCGGGGTCACGTTTGCTTGGATCCATTCCACCAAAGAGCTGTAGGGGTTCGGCTGATTGACACGTGTCCACTTTGACAGTTAACCGTTGACCAGTCAACAATTTGTTGGCTTGGCGCAGCTGTGTTGTAACTGGCATTCCCAGTGCTACGGAGGTCAGATTGGGGCGTGTGACGCCTCTTTTCGAAGCTGACCTGAAGATCTATAATTTCTCTTTAGAAGTTAATTGAAGAATCATCCTTCTTCATGGTCAAAATAGTCCCGCAACATCTTTGTTTTCATGAAGTTGAGAAGAGCTTTGTATACTACTGGGAAGATCCCTGCTTGGAGGTGAGTTGAGGGATGAGTTAGGCTCTGAACTCTCTTGGAAGAAGGCTGCTCAGGAGGTGAGTGGGATGAGAGAAACACCAGGTTCTAGGAGAGATTCGTTTGGGAGACAAGTTAGAGGAGCAACACTAGGGGAGAGTTGAGCTCCGAACTCGTTGAAAAGAAGGCCTCTCGAGAGGCGAGCGGAGCGAAGAGCATCACCAGGCTCTAGGAGAAAGTCGTTTGGGAAACGAGTTTGAGGAGCGACTATAGGAGAGAGTTGAGCTCCGAACTCGTTAAGAAGAAGGCCGCTCGGGAGGCGAGTGGAACGAAGAGCTTCACCGGGCTCTAAGAGAGAGCCGTTCGGGAGGCGAGTTCGAGGAGCAACTCTACGGGAGAGTTGAGCTCCAAACTCGTTTGGAATAAGGCCACCCGGGAGGCGAGCAGAGCGAAGAGCTTCACCGGGCTCTAGGAGAGAGCCGTTGGGGAGGCGAGCGGAGCGAAGAGCTTCACCGGGCTCTAGGAGAGAGCCGTTGGGGAGGCGAGTTTGAGGAGCAACCCTAGGGGGGAGTTGAGCTCCGAACTTGCTTGTTGCAAAATTTAACCAGTAGTGGGAGTAGTATGAATGTTCATTTTGGGCCCCAAAACCGCATACTTGCAAGCTGTGAGGACAATTTCGAACCAAGATTGTGAACTTCGAACTAGTTGTTACGGGGTTATCAACGAGTTGTAGGAGAAATTCTGAATTGGAGCTGCTCCGCACTTACTTGTTCGCAAGCGGCTAAAGCGGCATCGAACCAAGTGTTGGACTCTGAACTTGTTGTTTTAAGAATTTCACTGAGTTGTAGGAGCAATTTTGAATGGTGAGCTGCTCCGCACTTTCTTATTTGCACGCAGCCAAAGAAGCGTTGAACCAAGTGTTGGACTCCAAACTTGTTGTTTGAGGGGGTTAACGAGTTGTAGGAGCAATTCCGAATGGTGAGCTGCTCCGCACTTGCTTATTTACAAGTGGCTAAAATGGCGTCGAACCAAGTGTTGGACTCCAAACCCATCTTTTGAGCTTAGTAAGTTGTGGGAGCAGCCCTGTAGGACAAGCTGGACTCCGAACTTACTGTTTAACAAGTCGTAGATATGACTCAGAGAGATAGAAATGAGGCAAATACAATAATTTTCAATAGAAAAAAGCTAAGTTTTACTGAAACAAACTAAGTGGCCGCTTCAATGGGGTGAACCATTATTACATGCTTTTAGGCCGTGCTACAAGCATCGGTCTTATATTGAAAACTGAAAACCTACTTCTATGATGGGGTGAAGGCTTTTGGGGAGGAGTTTGATTCTCCCCCCATTGGACCTCCATGGATAAGGTGGAGGATGGCCCCAGGTTCGAAGTATTGGAACTCGACGGGTCTCTCGGTTTGCTTGTTGGCTCCTCGGGGTGGAGGATCGGCTTCGTCCTTTCTGACCAACTTGGCCAGGTGTTCCCGCTATATGAGTTCTTCGATCTCCTCTTTGAGAGCCCGACAATCATCCGTGTCGTGGCCGTAGTCCCCATGAAAGCGGCACCACTTATCCCTCTTCCTTTACTTGCCAGGGATATTCATTCTAGGGGGACCGCGTTGTAGCCCTTCATTGTCCACCTCCATAAGAACTGCTTATATACTAGCATTGAGGGGGGTGAACTTCTCAAAACAAGGAGCTGGGCGGCGCTGGCCATTGTCGTCCTTCTGAAATTTCTGAGACCCTTCTTTGCTTGTATTCTTCCATTTGTTCTCGGAAGATGACTCCTCTTGACTTGGGGGGGGGGGGTGGGGGTTAAGAGATTCTTCCGCTCGGATGTACTTCTCGTTCCTAAGCAGGAGTTCCGAGAAGTCACGAGGAGGCTTCTTGGCAAGGGATGCCTTGAGGTTGGCGTTAGGACGTGGTGCCTGAATACTGTAGAGGCCACTGATTGGTTGAGAAAGGTAATAGACCGGGCCTCGGCGGTAAAGCGTCGAACGTAATTTCTTAGGCGTTCACCCTTTTTTTGGCTGAGGGCTAGCAAAGATGCACTTGTTTTCTCGGCTTGGCGACTGCTAATAAAGTGGGTGAGGAAGAGATTCTCAAAGTGTTCGAATGAGAAGATGGAGGCTGGGGATAGGCTGGAGTACCACTCGCGCTGGTTCCTTCAACGTTGCCGAGAAGGTCTTACAGAGGAGCGCATCCAAAGCTTAATGAATCATCATGAGAGTTTTAAAACTCTCGATATGATCGGCCGGGTCTGACTCCCCATTATAGAATTCAAAGCGGGGCAGCCTAAAAGTTTTGGGGACCGGAGCTTCCATGATGGCCCCAGAAAAGGGGGTCTGCTTGGGCGGAATTTATTAGTCTGTTGTTCTTTTTCGGGATTGATCTTGTTGAGGCGCCTCTCCATCTCGTGGAGACTGCGATGGACCGAGTCATCCCTCCGGTCGGGACTCTCCTTCATGAGTGACGGTATGGCGAGGGCTAGGCGCACGCTGATCCTGACTCGTGGCAATATTAAGAGCTCGCAGTATATCTTCTTTGAAGTTCTAGAACTCGGCTTGAGTGACTGGTGCCCCTCCAAATCGGCAGTCCCCTGATGCAGCTTGGCTTATTGGAGTATGACTTCTCCGCCAATAGCGTGGAGGGGACTGTCTTCGCCTCCTAGGGGGAGGGAATCCTCTGGTCCTCGGCCTGCGGGGGGTCCGGACTCTCATGGCCCCTGGGTGCTCGGGTTGAGGGACTTCTTCAAGGGCTCGCCTTTAATTCAAGCGAGTTCGGAGGTCGACCCCCTGCAGACGGTTAACAATTATTTGACAGAAATCCTGTCTGGGAGGACCTTGAGAGGCCATGGAGTTGGTCGAAGGATTATGAACGAAGATGTGGTCATGAAGAGGGTGTTGCCTTGGACGACTTCGACGAGAGCCCCCCCGGGGCAGCCCCCCGAGACCCTGGAGGGGCCTGCAGAGGAAGAAGCTGTTGAGAAAGGGGTTGTTCAGGCTGCACTTGCTGAACTTGTTGGTCGAGTTGAAGAAGAAGATCTTGGAGTGGAGGATAGGGAGGAAGAGGAGTGGCTCTTCAGCTGGACGCCACTGCTTTTCCTTTCCCTTTCGGAGGCATGACTTGGAAACTAACTTCACCGGCAAAGTAAGGTTGGATTGCTCTTTCTGTTTCTCACAGACGGCGCCAATCTGTTGCTGCTGATTTTGGTGTGGGTGCAAACAGATGTATTTGTTGATTCTCTTGGAAACAAATAAGGCAAACTTGTTGACTCTGGCCAGGGTTTAATTGTTTTTCGCTGCTGCAGTTAACCTGTAAAAAATTCGATACACTGGGATGGATCCCTTTGACGAACCCTCTGATACTCAAGTTAGTAATCAAGAAGATTATGAAAGAGCGCTTTTTGTGGAAAATTATTGATTACTTTTCTTATGGTAGGAGGAGAAGGGTATTTATAGTCGCCTTTGCAGACAGTTTAGAGATAATCATTTATCCCTATGTCCCGGTATTTTTGGATAAGACGTTGAGTTTAAATCGTTTCATGATAAGAGATTAGCATGAATTTGAATTACTTTTTAAATGACCTGGGCTGGTTTGTAATGGGTTGTCATCCTGACCCAATAGGACAGACCTGTTTTTGGGTTATTGGATTTTGAAGAAAGACCCAGTTTCCATTTCAGACCCATTTGTAGGTGAAATTACCGTTTTACCCCTGAGAGCTCGTGCCCGATTTGAACGGTCCTGATTTGGATCTATTTTTAGCCATATCAATCTTAAAATCATATTAGGTCCCTAGTTCAAAACTTCATTGCATGTAAATTTATCACTTGATAATATTTACCGTGTGCACGTAAAAATTATTACCATTGATGATGCCTATTTTATGATAAATTTCTTTGTCCACCACTGGTAAGTTACCGACTCAGCTTTCACTTCATGTGGGACAAGAGATTTAGCTGAAACCAAAAGATTGTTTTATCCTTTCTGTATTTGTCCCTTTTGTCACCACCTTCGTTTTCTTCAATGACCTTTTTAATTTATTTTTAATGACACTTGAGTGACTTAATTAGTTAGGATCGGATCAGATCATCTTAATGAATTGACTAGTGTTACCCTATGCAAATTGTACAAATTAAAAAAATTTGAGGACTCATGAAATTATATATTACTTAAAATTTTAGAAATGCCTCTTAGTTATTTCAATCACAATATAATGAAAAGATGACAAATTCCAAATTAACTAATTCATACTTTCAAACCAACCAACATCATTCTATATTTCTATTCAATTAAAAGAAAATAAAAAAAAATAGTTGAATAATTACCGAAATTTAGATATGCTAAGAAAGAGACTTACAATCTTGTCAGATTCCTCTGTTCTAAAGCTTGCTTGCAAATACTCATATTGTCTATAAAGTTCCACAATATTTGCCTCCAACTGTTATATATTACTCTTCAGTTGTGTCTCTATAAAATGATCAAACTATAAAACACACATACAATACAACAATTCACCAAAACTTTTCAAACAGAACAAAAGATGTAGAAAAGATACCACTATCTGCATGTTGTTTTCCTTCTGATTCCGGCATATTCCGAAGCTTCTCTTACTTCATCAAATTTTCATCTTCTTATTTCATCAACCATTTGATGCAAGTCCTTAGCTTTATTATATATTCACTCATTTGTTCACTTTCACCATAAGAAAATAAAAATAATAAAATACAATAATGATAAAATGGACCAAACTATTCAACTTTCATGCTTTTTACCATCATCTACAATCCATTCTTGTAATTGAAAATTTAATGATAATATTACTTAGAATACAAAAGTCCAAATGAAAAACAGATAACAATTAGAAGAAAAAGACCTCATATGCAAGTCAGTTCGTTTCTATCTCATACTTGACGATCCCCCTTCTTCTAATCCGAAACCCGACATGATTAGGTTTGCATCTGATCCCGAATCTCAAAACTTGACCATACTATCATAAAAAAGCAGAAAAATACTCAAACGAAAACAGATTAAATATCACCCGAAAAAGGATATAAAAACTAAAACAACAATTCTAATTGGAGAAAGATTGCTAAAATAATTATGAGAGATTGCTAAAAATAAATGAAAAGTTGAAGAACTTACAAAAGTAATTTATCATGAGAAATAATTATGAGAAGTAGTGAACACAATTACCATCAAATTGAAGAATAAAGGTTGATCTTCAGGTAACCTAGCTATGGGCCAATTGCAACGACGGCATGACATACAGGCCTAACTGCCATTTTCATAATCTCTGGGAGTACACATTGGAGAGACTTAGCATGAATCAGTGAAAAAACAAAAACAAACATATAATAAACACTTACATTATCTCTTACTTTCCCATAGTTTATTCTTTCCTTCATTTTTTCGCCTTCCGAAATCCCAATTTCAGCCATGGCCTCTAAAATCTATTTGGATCCGAAGAAACAAAGAATCAAGAACAGAACATTAGTCAGGATTTGGTCTGAAAATAATCAATCTTTATTTTTTTAATCCATAATTAGGGTTTGGATTCCGAAATTTCAAGTATTGACACTACAAAAGAAAGTAGCTTTCCCGGCCGTTTTTTCCGTATATACCGGCATTTTTTTACGCCGGGGAAACTTTCACCGGCGTTTACAATAACGCCGGTCCAACTGCCGCCGAAGCGGGCGTCGCTGAAACGAAGGGTCCTACACCGGCGTTTTTTGGGGACGCCGGTAAATACTAGGACTACACCGGCGGTTATAAAACGCCGGTGTATGTCCATTTCTGGGTGCCGTGTTTGTGTGCCTATATACATACGCCGGCGGTCGTAAACCGCCGGTATTTATCCATTCACCGGCGTAAATAAAAACGCCGGTGTATATGGAAAGTATACCGGCGGTCATAAAACGCCGGTGTATGTCCGTTTCTGGGTGCCGTGTTTGTGTGCCTATATACATACGCCGGCGGTTGTAAACCGCTGGTATTTATCCATTCACCGGCGTAAATAAAAACGCCAGTGTATATCGAAAGTATACCGGCGGTCATGAAACGCCGGTGTATGTCCGTTTGTAAGCGCCTGTTTTTCCCTGTTTACGAACACCGGCGCGACTAAAAACGCCGGTGTAGTTATATATACCGGCGTTTATAAAATGCCGGTATATACCTGTGCCGTTACAGCTGAAAACTTTCACCGGCGTACGTTGAAACGCCGGTGTATCATACACTCCAACAATTAAATTATATACACCGCCGTTTTTTAAAACGCCGTTCTGGCTATGCCCGTTTATTTTCGATACTCCGCTTTTCCGTTCGATTTCAATTCACAGTTTCATTTACATAACCTGTAAACTAATTCTCACAACTGATTCGATCAATTTCGTTGCATACTACTGCGCAAACCACAGCCAAACACAAGAATAATTAAAGATAATCAAGTTTCACACGTGTCATATCAACGTCCAAATTCATTGATTAATTAACAATGTCATAATTAACAAATTAATATAGAGACTAACATCCAAAATATCTAAACAAACCAGTCTGACAAATATCCAAAATATCCCAAATTCAAAGTATGACATAACTCTCATAAAAAAAACCAGTCTGACATAACAACGGCAAGGAGGAGGACATAAGAACAACAACCATACAGCAAGGAGGACATAAGAACAGCAAGGAGGACCGCAGATTCATACCCCTCGAGTAGCTTCAGCTCTGATCATCTGCATTTCCTTCATCTTGACGACCACTCTGTGAATAAAAAATAATAGTTTAATTGAACAGTAGATCACAATACAGAATATACATATTTTTTGAACTTGCAAAAAGAACTACCTGTGTCTCGAATTATAAGATGAAAGTGCCAACTGCAAATGGAATTGTTAATGCTATATACAGAGGTAAAATAATTACATTGCAATGCTAAAAATTTCGTACTTAATTTTGTTTTTAAATATATCTAAAATAACAAAACAAATGAAAATTCAGTATCTAACTTGAAACCTTTATATTCTCCTCTGATTGGGAATATCAACTATCTAAAACAATAAAACAAATGAAAATTCAGTATCTAAGCATGTCCTTCATGGATTGTTCAGACAATCCATGAAACTGTCATCGTGGACGGAAACCAAATATAAGAAAAATAAGAAAAAATAAGATAGGGCTCATATCAAGTGTATTTTTAGGAAACTGTCATCGTGGAAGGAAACCAAATATATATAGAAGCCAGAAATGGAAACAGAAAGAAGAAAGGTAGAGACTTTGGATACACTAGGCTACCATAGCGGCATTTTCCTCATCTCTCTCTCATCCCTTGTTTCCCTTCAGCACACGAACAGAAAGAGACATCAGCAACCACCTTAAGAGCGACAAGAACAACAATAATAATAAATTATTATGAACAAGATGTCTCTATATGGGTTTCCAGTTCTCCACTCGAGCCCACTCTTTCTAATCACAGCCCAATTAAGAACATAGACCACATCCACTAAACAATCCAATCATAGCCCAGTCAAAATTTGCCATCCTGGATCTTAATGAAATACGCTTCATTAACAGTGAAAGAAAATGAGGATGCTAGCAGCATACTTAGTTTGGAAGTGAACCCATTTTTGTTCAAAAATCATGCCAAAGATGGCAATCAGCTTCATTAACAGTATCTGAAAATGAAAATTTGCATTAACTGAGCTTATATGTTGCTCTACTAATTCACTGTGCCCAACTAAATCTAAAACCCAATTGTTGTGCGTATCCGGAGGATTTTGGCATACGTACCTATAGCATCCTCAGTTCACAGTAAACCCATTTTGCTCAAAAAAACATGCCAAGATCACAATCAGATGCATGAAAATAAGCTTCACTATCAACAAAAGAAGAACTGAGAATGCTATGCAGCATACTTAGTTTGGAAGTGAACCCATTTTGTGTTAAACAATAAGGTTACATTGACAGTATCTGAAAATGAAAATTTCTCCATTATCTGAGCTTATATGCTGCTCTACTACTTTTTCAGCACCAACTATATCACAAAACCCAAGTGTGGTGCATATCCGGCCGGATAATTTTGGCATGCGTACCTATACAATATCCTCAGTTCACAGTGAACCCATTTTTTGGTATAAAAACATACATGCTAAGAAGACAATCAGGTGCCTGAAATCAGCTTCACTAACAGTTAGTGAAAATGGGACCACAGAATAGCTTAAGAAGACCATCAGGTTTGTGAAGTAAGCTTCACTAACAGTGATAGAAACTGGGGATGCTATGCAGCATACTCATTTTGGAAGTGAACCCATTTGGTGTTAAAAAAACCGGTTACATTGACAGTATTTGAAAATGAAAATTTCTCCATCATCTGATGACCACAGTGAACCCATTTTTGGTTTAAAAACATACATGCCAAGAAGACAATCAGGTGCTTGAAATGAGCTTCACTAACAGGTAGTGAAAATGGGACCATACAATAGCTTAAGAAGACCATCAGGTTTGTGAAATAATCTTCAGTAACAGTGAAAGAAACTGGGGATGCTATGCAGCATACTCATTTTGGAAGTGAACCCATTTTGTGTCAAAAAAACCATGCCAAAGATTGCAATCAGGTTACATTGACAGTGCCCGAAAATGAAAATTTCTTCATTATCTCAGCTTATATGTTGCTCTACTACTTTTTTAGCCCAACTATATCGCAAAACCGGCCGGAGAATTTTGGCATACGTACCTATACAATATCCTCAGTTCACAGTGAACCCATTTTCGGTATAAATACATACATGCCAAGAAGACAATCAGGTGCTTGAAATGAGCTTCACTAACAGTTAGTGAAAATGGGACCATAAAATAGCTTAAGAAGACCATCAGGTTTGTGAAGTAAGCTTCACTAACAGTGATAGAAACAGGGGATGCTATGCAGCATACTCATTTTGGAAGTGAACCCATTTGGTGTTAAAAAAACCGGTTACATTGACAGTATTTGAAAATGAAAATTTCTCCATCATCTGATGACCACAGTGAACCCATTTTTGGTTTAAAAACATACATGCCAAGAAGACAATCAGGTGCTTGAAATGAGCTTCACTAACAGTTAGTGAAAATGGGACCATACAATAGCTTAAGAAGACCATCAGGTTTGTGAAATAAGCTTCACTCACAGTGAAAGAAACTGGGGATGCTAGAGAATGAGGATACACCAGGCACCAGCCTATGCACCATCCTCAGTTCATGGAAGAAAAATACGAATAGGGCTCATAGCAAGTGTAGTTTTAACTGGAATTGTCATCGTGGAAGGAAACCAAATATAGAAGCCAGAAAGAGGAATGGTAGAGAATGAGGATACACCAGGCTAACATAGCGGCATTTTCCTCATCTCTCTCTCACCCCTTCTTTCCCTTCTCCACTCCAACTCGTCTCTTTCTAATCACAGCCCAATTAAGAACAATTGTTCACAGTCACTGCTAAAGAAACATATATGCTCAGATTATGAAAAATTTATATGCTCAGATTATGGAAATTTTCAGTCACTGTTAAAGAAACTAAGTAGGCTACATAGCATCCCCAGTTTCCTTCACTGTTAGTGAAGCTTGTTTGGAAAATTGTTCACTCAAACATGCCCCTTGTTTCTGAACTCAAACATGACATTAATAAACATCTTTTCTAATAATGGCTACACTTGTGAAATAGTCTGACAATGAATGAGAACTTAGAAAATTTGGTGCAGTCGCGGTACAACGGGATACTAGCATCTTCAAGTAACTTAGCGAAGGATTCTTGCTGCTTATTATTTTCATGGGTGGGGCCAGACATTTCCTCGTCCACCCCACCACCAATCTGGTTTGTTTCTATTGACTCATTGTGAACTTCGGTTGTTGGGTCATTGGTGTGGAAAGGAACATTATGATTCCCCATGGCATCTTGTAACAAAGCATGCATCTCATCGGGAACGCTTAAGTCTTCGTTCACTAAGGGCTCAGCCTCATTTTCTAATACAACCGGACGAACAGGAGCTGCCGTATGATCCTCTCCATGACAAAACCACCTTGTGTACCCTTGAAGAAAACCGTTGACAGCCAAGTGTGTATGTACTACGTCACATGTCCTCAGCATACAATTTGTACAGCGAAGGCATGGACAAAGGATTAGGTTGGGATCACGGGAATGTCGTTTGGCAAAGATAATAAAATCTTTAATACCATCACGGTACTCCTTGGATAATCGTGGTTTACTAATCCAACTTCTATCCATTATATCAATAGCACACAGTCTGAAATTAAAATTTTATATATTAAATAGTAATAACAATAAAAGGCATTTTGTATATTAAATTTCACCTATTTGAAAATCAACCCTAGCTGCAAATAAATGAACGATATAATCTCTAACTGTAAAATAAAGAAATTGTGGCTCCAAAAAATGTACAAAAAAAAACTACTTCTTAATACAATCTACTCTATTCACCAAACCCTAAACGACCTTTTGTGGAAATGATCACAACCACCTTAGACGGTATTTTATCACACACCCTGTGTTCGAGCATAAAAAAAAATCGACTATAGTCTCCCCTGTATTTGGCTTTCCGTTCAAGGAGATGATGATGGTAAAGGGTATTTTGCTGATGAAGAGGAATCGGCCGAATAATGAGTGCGTCCTGTTGTAACTACGGTAACAAGAAGATCTGATGACTCATGAACTATTCTGTTCATGACTACTAATAATCACTTATCTCATAATAATAATAATAATAATAATAATAATAATAATAATAATACTAAACAAAAGAAACAGTAAAAGAAAAATTAAAATGTCTAGTATGTAAGCATATATTTTGCAGACTGAACCAATTGTTGTACATAGCCGGAGAATTTTGGCATAGAGCTATAGCATCCTCAGTTCACAGTGAACCCAGTTTGGTCAAAAAAACATGCCAAAATGACAATCAGATGCAGGGGATAAGCTTCAATTAATTAACAGTGAAAGAAACTGGGGATGCTATGCAGCATACTTAGTTACGAAGTGAACCCATTTTGTTAAAAAACCATGCCAAGGATTCCAGTCAGGTTACTTTAACAGTATCTGAAAATGAAAAATTTCCCATTATCTGAGCTTATATGTTGCTCTACTACTTCTTCATCCCAACTAAATCTAAAACCCAATTGTAGCCGCATATCCGGCTGGAGGATTTTGGCATACGTACCTATACCATCCTCAGTTCACAGTGAACCGATTTTGGTAAAAATAATTCATGCCAAGATGACAATCAGATGCATGAAAATAAGCTTCACTAACAACAAAAAAAGAAAATGGGGATGCTAGCAGCATACTTAGATTGGAAGTTAACCCATTTTCGTATAAAAAACCATGCCAAAGATTGACAATCAGGTTACTTTAACAGTATTTGAAAATGATAAATTTTCCATTATCAGAGCTTATATGTTGCTATACTACTTCTTCAACCCAACTAAATCTAAAACCCAATTGTTGTGCGTATCCGAAGGATTTTGGCATACGTACCTATAGCATCCTCAGTTCACTTAGTCTGGAAGTGAACCTATACAAACTGGGGATGCTATGCATGCAGCATACTCATTTTGGAAGTGAACCCATTTTGTGTAAAAAAACCATGCCAAAGATTGCAATCAGGTTACTTTAACGGTATCTGAAAATGAAAATCTCCCATTATCTGAGCTTATATGTTGCTCTACTACTTCTTTAGCCCAACTAAATCTAAAATCCAATTGTTGTGCGTATCCGGCCGCAGGATTTTGACATACGTACCTATAGCATCCTCAGTTCACAGTGAACCCATTTTGGGTAAAAAACAATCATGCCAAGAAGACAATCAGATGCATGAAATCAGCTTCATTAACAACAAAAAAAAATGGGTATGCTATGCAACATACTTAGTTTGGAAGTGAACCCATTTTGTGTTAAAAAACCATGCCAAAGATTGCAATCAGGTTACTTTAATAGTATCTGAAAATGAAAATTTCCCATTAACTGAGCTTATATGTTGCTCTACTAATTCACTGTGCCCAACTAAATCTAAAACCCAAGTGTGGTGCATATCCGGCCAGAGAATTTTGGCATACGTACATATACAATATCCTCAGTTCACAGTGAACCCATTTTGGGTAAAAAAACAAACATGCCATGAAGACAATCAGATGCATGAAATCAGCTTCATTAACAGTAAAAGAAGATGAAAATTTCCATTATCTAAGCATATATTTTTCTATTAATTCTTCATCTCAACTAAACCGTTCATGCTAAGGAAATCGAACACGTAACAGGCATATATTTTTCATTATCTAAGCATATTTTTTTCATGCCAAACTGAAAAAAGCTGCCTTTTTTGGAAAATAAGGGAAATCAAGAGATCATACCGAAGAGAGAGGGAGGGAGCGGGGCGACGAGGGCGGGGGCGTAGGAGAGAGAGAGGGGGGGGGGGGGCGACCGCCGATTCACCTCCAGATCGAGAGAAGGAAGAACGAAATCGAAAAGGACGAAGGGAATAAGGGACGATTTCGAATGGTCGAAGGCCGTCGAAGAGGACGAAGCGGCGGAGGCAAACGCGCGGGAAATAGAGCGGGGAAGGAGGGAAAGGAAGCGCCTTTTTTCGCTTTTTTTTTTTGGGGGGGTAATGGGTAAATGGCGAGCGAACGATTAGGGTTCGCGGGTTTTATTCCCAGTTATTCACCGGCGTTTTAATTGGAAACGCCGGTGAATGTGCCAGTATATTCACCGGCGTTTATAATAAAAAACGCCGGTGAATAATAAACTTCACCGGCGTGTTCAGCTAAAACGCCGGTGAATACTAACATTCACCGGCGTTTTAAATCGACCGCCGGTGTATGACCATCCCATCTGGCGCCCAATTCCTACTGGCTCCCTACCCCGGCGCTACTAGTAAAACGCCGGGGAATAATCGCCGGGAAAGCTACTTTCTTTTGTAGTGTGAAACACCCTAATTAGAAATTAAGAGTAAACACAGATGGTAAATTAGGATTTCATGAATACAATATGAAAAAACAAATTAGGAATTCGAAAACCCTAATTTCTCATAGGAGAAGTTTTGCCGATGGTGTCATCACCCATGGCGGGCCAGCGAGCGTCAACAGCGAGGATTTGAGTGGGCTGGCAAACGACGACTGTTGAGATTTGGGGGAGGAGGGTTTGCGGGATTTTGGGGGAGGCAGAGTTGGGAGAGGAATGATTTTTTTATTTTTGTATTTGTTTTTGTATTTTGTTTTGTTAAATAGTAAAGTGTAGTATGCACGTATTAAGGTAGGTGTGATTTTCTACTTTTGCTCTCCCTTCTCCATTTCAAAATGGAGAAATGAGAGAGGGGGTAGGTCTATTAGCTTACGATATAGTATAATTCAAAACATGATCTTTTAATAAAAACTAGTGTTACCATATGCAAATTGTATAGACTAAAATACTTTTAACAGACTCGTACAATTATATGGAACTTAAACAATACAATGATGATATGCTGTATGTCTTTTTTTCCAGTTTATCTTATTTAATAACATGTGCTACTCTTGTCTGGAAAACCCAAATATGATATTTTATCTATTTCGGTCATATTCTTTAAAACCACTAAGTGAGATTTCATTAGTTCATATTCTTTTATTATCATGTACATGCACATTAACTTTAGTTCTTAAACAAAAACATTAAAAGTCATTAAAGGACGGAGGTGACCCTATTCAACACCGATACAACACTAAGACATAGTTAAACCCTAGATCCCTAAATTTAGAGATGTCCCTTAACTATTTTGATCACAATATAATTAAAAGATGAATGGCCCCGAGATTGTGCAGCAAACATCAGAGAAGATCGAGCTGATTCGTAAGAGGTTGGTCGAGGCTCAGAGTCGCCAGAAGGGTTATGCAGACACTCGACGAAGGGACTTGGAGTTTGAGGTTGGGGATGCAATCTTTCTCAAGGTGTCTCCGACTAAAGGAGTGATCAGGTTTGGAAAGGGAGGCATGTTGGCGCCAAATTACATTGGGCCATACAGGATTTTGAGGCGGATTGGTAAGACAGCATATAAATTGGAGTTACTGGAGGAATTGGTACAGGTGCGTGATGTGTTCCATATGTCAATGTTGAGGAAGTATGTGCGGGATCAGTTACATCAGCTCGTGGAAGTGCCCGAAGGACTACAGCTGAACTTGAGTTACAAGGAGCAACCTGTAAAGATTATTGACTGTCGGGACAAGGTGTTGAGGAATAAGGTGATACCTATGGTCAAGGTATTGTGGAGGAACCAGCAGTTTGAGGAAGCTACTTGGGAGCCGGAGAATCGCATGCAGAAAAATTTTCCTAAGCTCTTTGTATGATTGTATTCTTTTGGTTAAATTATATTCTATTGTATTACTCTATTCTTTAAACTATATTTTCATTTATGTGATTGCATTTTTTCTTTTTGCTTATATCGTTTGGTCCCTATTAGCAGTAGTTATGAGGACATAACTATTCTGAGAGAGTTATGTAACACCCTAAAATTTTAAATAATTTTTTTGAGATTAATAAATGAATTAAAGTGAATTTAGGTGATTTAATAAATATTTTTCTAAAAATTACCTTTTTGCACGTACAAAACACGTGCAAATATTTTCTTGAGAAACTCAAAGTCAGAAATTATTTTGGGAAAACCTAATATTTATTAGTAGGTATTATTTGTGAATTTTCTAAATTTTTTTGATATTTATTTGGCATATTTGCAAATATTACAAAAAGATGAGTTTTTTTTTTGCAAAATTGCCACTTTGAGGCAAAAAGTTACAAAACTGATTTTTCTGATTTGATATAGGTGCCGGCCAGATCTGGGAGGTTAATTTTTTTTTTAAAATCTCAACTAAATTGGTTAATCTAATTACCTAGTATAAATGATCCATATATGTAAAGATATATTCTACAGGAATATTTCGTAAAATCTTCTCAAAACCCTAATACCCAGATTTCGGCCTATATTATGGCTGCTACAACCATTTTCCTTCTACACAAAAACAAAGGTTTTCTTTATTATTAATTTCTCGGAGTTTCAAAGCGATGATCTTGGATTTTTGCAAAAGGATGAGCTTTTACTTATCTTTATTATCTTCGTTGATTCTTCAATAAGGTGAGTAACATATGTTTGTTTTCTTGTTGTTCAATGCATATTATATATGATGATTTGTCTAGTAGAATGCATGATGGATGATTGTATGATGATATAATGAATTTATTGATGGATTAATGATTAAAAATAGAACTTTTCATGAAAACTATGTAATTGATGAATGAATTTCTATTTAGATGACTTAAGAATATTAAGAACTTAGTAGGAATCATGGGTATATTGTTTTCTTTCACATTCTTACTGATTTGAGTATATATATTAAGATTGAATGATATTTTATGCACAAGAAGAAATTAAAGGAGAGTTCTTTATTGTGTATACATACATATAATCTGTTTTGATGTTTTGAATGAGTAAAATTTGACGAATAATTGTTTTAGACGCATATAATCATGGCTAATGGATCTAATCAGTTGTACATATGTTTAATCAATTGGTAAGCGAGTTTTTGAATAAAAAAGATCAAGTTTTGAAGGTTGAATAGGGTTTTGAATTTTCGGGTCTGATGGTTTGGGTTGAAAGTGGAATTTTTGTATTTTGCGAAGATTTCGATTGGATCTTTGGTTTATAATGTGACTAAGATTGAATTGAACATTTCACTACTCTCATACCACGATTCTTGTTGATTTTACCGATATATATTTACACATATCTATATAATAAAACAGAAAGAAAGCTATCAAGTGGCTCTCCTTCAATCCCCCCAAAATCAAAGGCCCGGATCAAACCTCACAAAACACATTTCCCCCCAAAAGTTTCCCCCCAAAATAACTCATTTATTTATTTTATTATTTCTCTCTCTCTCTCTCTCTCTCTCTCTCTCTCTATATATATATATATATATCTATCTATCTATATAATAGGACACTTGAGAAGCTTGTTCTTGAAGTCCTTCCATGCCTCGAAGAATAAATCGCCATCTTTTTGTTGAAAGAGTAGAATTTCCCTTTTTAGTTGTCTAGTTTTCTGAGCTGGAAAGAATTCCTTCAAGAATTTTGTTGCCAATTGCTCCCATGATTGAATTGATCCTGGTTCCAAAGAATTATATCATAATTTAGCATTAAGTTTTAAAGAAAATGGAAACAAGATTAACCTGATTTGTTCGGGGGTAAGCCCTTGGACGCTTTGTGTTCTGCAAAGATCAAAGAAATCTTGCAAATGTAGATGCGGATCCTCGTCTAGTCTGCCACTAAAATGGGGAACCATGCTGAGTAATTGAGGTGATAGATGCATATTCCCTTTGACATTAGGTTCAAAAGCTATGCAAGAAGGTTGCTCAATATTCTTCGGAGTGAATTTGTCTTGCATTGGTACTCGATTTGGTACTTCCTCACCCATTGTTGCTTTTGGAAAAATCCTCTGTACAGTCGACTGATCCTTGGAGACAGTCGACTGGTCTGTCTGTGCAGAGTGTAACCTGAAAGAAAATGTAAGAAAAGAAGAAAGAAAATAAAAAAGAAAAAGATTTGTATTGATTTTGCAAGTTAAAATACTAACAATCTCCGGCAGCGGCGCCAAAAACTTGTTGTGCAATCCAGCTATCTAAATAAATAGATAAACTAGACACAAATTAAAACCTCGCAAGTGTACGAATCGTTTATAGAAGCGTAGTGAAGTGCAAGGGTCGATCCCACAGAAATTGTAGTACTTAACTCACTAATCAATAAAACAAAGAAAAATGCAAATCATAAAGTTTTGTTCTAAAAGTCTGATTGAAAGGAAATGAAAAGATTAAAAACTAAATTACGTAGAATCAAAATTTGAGTCACGAATATTTATTAAAGTAGTTGGACTTTGATTTCCACCTGTAGTCAAGAATGCTAAGTCACTTTCTATACTACTCCAATTACTCATGTTTGTTCCTTTAAGGGCATGGTATCTACTCCTTAAAGTTAATGTTTCCCTAAGCCAAGAATTAGGCATGGTATCTACTCTAATTCGTTTCTCTCCTTAAGTATTTAGCATGGTATCTACTAAGTTACACTTAAAGAAAACATAGGAACAATGGAAACGAACAAACACTCGAAGTTCTAGAAATTGGTATCAGATCTAGATCCTTCAAGTTGACTAAACCAAGAACCCCTAAAGATTCCTGTGTTACAAGTTATGGGCACGAGATACGGGTCGTCTCTATGCTCAAATAACAGATTCAGTTTTATAATACGCAAACTTGATAATCTCAGGTTCTGTATGGCAGTCGACTTGCTGTCACTCTCAGTCGACTGCTCTTAGAACTTCTGAACAAGTTTAATTCATATTATAAATCTATACCAATACAATCAGGTTTAATCAATAAGTAAAAGAGTAGCATTCAGAAGAATAAAGCATTACATGACTATGGTTTCAATCTACCCAACTATGAAATTAGTTCCACATAATAAGACTTTTATTGATTAATAAAATAGAATTCATGACTCTACAATAAAAATAAAAAGTAGAAGGAAGAACAGAAGAACACTGATTTGTATGATGTTGAAATTGAGCCCAATCAGCAGTCAACTAGTTTTCCTCCTTCTTTGATGCTGGTCTCTTGATGCTTGCTGTCGATCGTCCCCCCAATGGTAGATGATTCTCTCTTCTTTATAGTTTCTCTTGTCCTTGTCTGCAGATATCAAGTTCCTGATTTCTTATCTCTTCACGCATAGGACTGAGTCCATCTTCTTACTTGCCAATCCCGGTTCTTTACTTTATTAATGAAGAGTTGTTATTCGCAGATAACTTGGTTTTGGATAACTTAATCTTGCTTCGGATTTGGATGAGGATGAATCTTCAATTGTTCTTATCTTCTAACTCTGCTGAATACCAGTCGACTGGTTTGGAATCAGTCGACTGTGTCGAGACACCTGTAGATTCACAATCACTCCGTCAAGTCGACTGTCTTTGGAGTAAGTCGATTGTTCTGAGCAGCATCAACATCTCTGTCCAGTCGCCTGTTTGAATAACCAGTCGACTTATGCTCTGCAGTTTCTGTGTATCATCCTCTCAGTCTGTATTAGTCTTGAATCTGCTTCGTTTTGCTGCTTTAGGCTGTTTCCTATGGAAAAGAGAAAATAAGAGTAAAATACCACATATAGAGCTTTTAAATGTCCAATTGCATTAAGATTATTGCTCCTAAATGTGAATATTATTGGGTTCATCACTACCCGCACTTGAATATTTTCCTTGTTATTGTATTTTAGTAATGTCTTCTCTTTTGTTAGTGTTTGTATGAATTTATTAAGTTGCATTTTTATGCGGAGCAATTTAAGTTTAAATTGTTTGGAATGAGATTTGTGGTATGAATGTTTGGTGGATATGGGTAAGTTTATTGTAAATAAACAATCATCACAAAACATGCACAGAAAACATGCACAACTGTTCATACAACAGATGCCGTTCTTGGGAATAACAGCATCTTCTTTCTATGCCGTTATTCGCAAGAACTACTGTGAAGACAAAAAGTTTGGCAGAAATCTCAAATTGTGGATTTTTGACGCTAAACTGATGCCGTTATTCTGGAGAACGGCATAGTTAATAGATGCCATTATTTTGGAAAACGGCAGGAGTAGAAGTTGCCGTTATCTTGGATAATGGCATACTTATGTAGATCTTAAGATATGCCGTTATCTTGGAGGGCAGGGGATTATATGAATATGTCGTTATCTTCAACAACGGCATCAGTTTAGGATGCCGTTATCTTGGATAACGACTGGAGACAGAAAGATTGGCAGCCATCTCCAACTTTGCTAATTTTTCCTCTATGCTGATGCCGTTATTCGCAATAACGTTAACGACATCTTTTGATCATGTTTTTCACATCCAAACATGTACAGACCACATCAAGTGTTCAAAAATCACTAGCACAAACCATCCACATACACACACTACATTCCATCCACATCCACATACTACAAATACAAAATTCAAATCATCAACCCATCCACATACACATACTACATTCCATCAAAACATGTTTTCCACACCAATGCACACATCTATCATATTTTCAAAATCAACATTGCAAAAAAAAAATTAGGGTTTTTGGAAACTTACAACAAATTCGGATTCCGATTGATTTGGAATTCTCAATGAGAGATTGAAGAGTAAACTCTAAGTACAAATCAATTAAGTACTTGGGATTTTAGGATTTTTTTTTTTTTTTGGGTTTAGGGATTTCAGAGTCGGAATGAAGAAGGAAACAATCGCAAGGCAAAAAGGGGAAGGAGAAGGGTTTTTTTATTATAGGAAGCTGTGCAAACGGATTATAACTGATGCCGTTATTCACAATAACGGCATCAGTATAATCGATGCCGTGTTCTCTGAGAGAACGGCATCAGTTACTTTCAATTTGCAATTATCTCTCGTGTCACAATTGATACTGTACGATCTTTAGACAAAAATAAGCTATGCCGTTATTCCCAATAACGGCACGATACTTTTTTTAAAAAGAGATGCCGTTATTGGGAAGAACGGCATCGAAATAACGTATGCCGTTTTTTCCAATAACGTTTGTTGCTGACGTGTCCTAAATAAAGGTATATCGTTAATTGTTTTGAAAAGTAGGGCGGGCAAGTCACTATATATTTTTAATAAAGGGGACAGTACGGCAAATTTTTCTGTTATTTTACCAAGGGAAAAAGACACTTAAGTCAAAATCTTTCAAGTTTCTAGTGCATTGGGATCTCCAACATTTTTTTAAAAAAAATGTTTATTTTACTTTATTTATTATTAACATTTTAACAAGAGTATAACAGCATAACATTTTAAAGAAATAATAACCGCTGGAATGAAACTCCGAACCTCTTGATAACTCTTGATCACTATAGTTGAATCCTACACAAAATATAATCGAACCAGAAGTCATCCAAGGCAAATCAGAACATAAAAAAAAGGAATCTGATGAAATCTTTTAAAGCATCTCAACCGAATCTTACCACTTCATCCAAAATATCAATGAACCAATCCAAACAAACAAAAAAGGATCAGCTTCAAACATAAAGCATAAAGTCAGCCTGACCAATCCTAATAGAAGTAGTATAAAAATGCAAATCCCCCTCATTGACTTGTATGCATCCATTAATATCCTTCAATTAATTAGCCAACCAGATCATCTGTAGTCGTTTCCTATACTTTCAAATTTTGAAAAATATCAGAAACGAATCCTTATAGTCATTTTCTATATTTCTAAATTTTGAAAAAAAATAAAACAGTAGCTTTCTATTTTTGAAAGACGATATAGATTTTTTCCAAATATAGGAATCGGAAGATCATCTTGCGTCCGTCCAAAAAAAAAAATTTCGGACGCAAGATGATTCTACGCATGAAGAATTTAAAAAAAAGATACAGGTCGGACGCAAGATGATCTTGCGTCTGATCAATTTTTTTATAAAAAATGTGTCGGACACAAAATCATTTTGCGTCTGACTAAAAAAACCCGCTGAAATGGGAAATCCAAACTATTAGCCCTGGTGAATATTGGAAACAAGCTATAGCGCTTACTCTAGGTAATTATATTGAAGTATATAATTGGTTGAAGATCACGAGACGTTTCGTCAAATTCCTTAATAGGTCGGAAGGGTGGGGAAAGGAGAATCGCCGTTTCACTGCCGCCCCTCTAAAAAACTGGGGAATGACCTTTCCTTTACCTCTGGGGGTAAGAAAATAATGATCGGGATAGCGGACGCAAAGCTATTGAACTTGGGGCAAGAAATATGCTAATTTGGCTGCTTTTTGTTCAATTTCTCGTGGAAATACGAAGTATTCCGACGATCCCCACGATCCGAGTCCGAGCTGTTGGAATTGCAATAATTTGAAATAAATTATCGAAACGGAAATATAACATCAAAATAATCAAAAGAAGTTCTTTATTATACACTACATTTTGATGCTGCCAATTGAACACAATCAAATTGAATCGTTTATTTCTCTTGAAATTCGTTTCATTTTTCTTTTTACACACGTCTTTTTTTAGGAGGTCGACACCCATTATGTGGCAACGGTGTTACATCACACCGTCGGATCACTATGGCCGGCTTTCGTCCCCCTTTGTTTCGGTACAGATTGAAAGGATTGTTGACCCCTACCTCCGAATCGACTGGAAGACCTAGAACTAACTATCGAGACTTTGGCTATTAGGAATTCCTCGTATCCAATGCAGCTTCCCACAAGTTCCGACTGATGGTCAGAATTTCTTCGAATATGTCCTTGAATTTATTCGAAACTTGAGCAAAACTCTGCGTTATCAAAGGATTTCCCGTGATTCTTTCATCTTGCGTCCGAGCGAATTTAAAAAAAAAAAAAAAAAAAGGACGGACGCATCACCACCATGTTCCGTAATTGAGATTTTTCCCACATTTTGTATTTTTAATTTATATGAAATAGAGTCTATAGAATTATTTATTCATATAAAATTAATTTGAGATTTGTTTGATTATTTGATCAAGGAATGAGATGGAATGGACATATAAGAATAATTATGTGCTCATATGCGTACAATTTTTTTAAAAAATGTTTTGGACTCAATTTTTTTTTATTTTACAAACGGTTGAGATTGAAAATTAAAACGATCATCCACCATTGGACCAAATTTTAAATTTTAACTATTACAAGTCCAACGCAAAAATTCTATTTCTAAAAGCCAAAGACGAAAATTTTGGATGTTAATAACTACAGATGCTCTCTACGCACACACTTCCTATTTAAAATTCACCAATCTAGCATAGAGCCGAGTCAAAGTAGCTATCCCTCCTCCTCTCCAGTCCTCTCATTTCCAAATTCCCACCCAACCAATAAACACAGATGGCCACAACCATTGACTCCACCACCAACCCAGCCCAATCTCCAGATCTTGACTCCCCAATTGAACCCAACCTGGAGTTAGCTCAGTTCGCCGCAGGTTGCTTCTGGGGCGCGGAGTTGGCGTTTCAGAGAGTTGAAGGGGCTGTGAAGACTGAGGTTGGGTACTCTCAGGGCCACTACCATAATCCAACCTACCCTACTGTTTGCAAGGGAGACACTAACCATGCTGAGGTGGTGAGGATCCACTACGATCCTACTGTGTGTCCATACACTAATTTGCTTTCTCTCTTCTGGTCTCGCATTGATCCCACTTCTCTCAATCGGCAAGTGAGTTTTCAGTCTTTGTTTCGTTATTTACATGGCTATATTCTTAGAGTTTTCTCTCAAAGAAAAATAAAAGAATAAGTTCAGTTATTATTTGATCATTTTTCTGAATTAGACTTCTATAGCAAGGCTCCGTTGTGGAAATTAAGGGATAAATATCCAAGCAAAACTCACTTGACGATTTAGACTTATAGCCCACTGTTTTCTCCCTACAATTATTGTCAATTTAAGTTTATATGTTGTCCAAAAATAATTCGGTTTATTTAGTTATTCTTTGTTGCCTTATTTTCTTTTTATAGGATGTATTAATGAATTAAATCATCAATTATTTCACATGTTCTGTGACAACCAAAATGGATTAGTTAGTAGAATAATGTTGCTGCTAACAGTGGGTGCTAATTTTAGTGTGGGAGCAAACAGATGATTCGTGATTTCTTCTGAAACCAATTAAAGAAAACCTAGTTGACTATTGACAAGTGTTGACCGTTCTCAACGCTGCTGACCTGCAAAAAATTCCAAAAACCGGGATTGATCCCGGCGACGAACCTTCCGACGCTCAAATCAGTAATATGAAAGATTAGGAAAGAGCTTTTGTGTAGAAAAAATATTGATTACTTTGTTCTAGTGGAAATAGAGGGATATTTATAGTCTCATTTGAAAACAGTTTAGAGATAATTATTTATCTCTCATCCCATGTGTTTTTTGATAAGTAGCATAGTTTAAATTTCTTAATGATAAGAGATTTGATTTAAATCATCTCTTAGGGATATCATGAATTTAAATAACTCTTTAAATGACCTGAGTTTATTAATGATGAGTTGTCACCCTAACCAGTAAGGCAGACCAATTTTTGGGTTATTGGGCTTGGAAAAGACCCAGTTTCCATTTTCGGACCCGTTTGTAGTAGAAATTACCGTTTTACCCCTGAGAGCTTTGAGATTCGGACCTAATTTGGACGGTCCCGATTTGACTCTATTTCTAGCCATATCAAAAGCCCCTTACTCCTGAAGATTGAGTCTCACAGCCTTTGAGGAGTAGTTCGCCTGTTTTTAATGACTTATAGAATTTATCGGCGTTCTCAGGTACGTTTAAATCTCGCTCGGTGTGTAACGATGCTATCTTGGGTTTATAAAATACCCAGGATTATTCTTAGAATTTTCTGGATTTTTTGTAATTTTCCAGATTTTTCTGATTTTTCCCCCAGTTTTAACCATTTTTCGAATTTTTTATTCAATATTTGAATTTTAATAATTAGTTTCAAATTTTTAATTAATTATTCTGAACATGAAATTATTTTTTCCGGAATATAATTTTTTTCCTAGAATTAATAATTAATCTTAGAATTTTTTAATTAACTATTTCAATTGTATATTTTTTGGAATTTTTAAGTAATTAATTGGAATTAATAATTAAATAAAGAAATTAATTACAAATAAAATACCTTGATCAGATCACAACTGTCCATTACGATCTAGCACGAAGATCTGGGAGATCGGACGACAAACCCTTCTCATGAGTTTGGATCGTGGGTAGCTTGGAATCACCCAAAGCGGGTGCGTCGCCGAACCCATGTGGGCCAATGAGGAGGTGCCACATGGCGTTGACTGGTCAAACGATTGTTGATCGGCACGAATGTCCTCAGATCTTGGCTGTTCATCTTGATGACACGATTTTTGAGGAGATTGGATGACAGACGCTTCTCATAGGGTAGGATCGAGCGTAGCTCGGAGTCACCCCGAGCTGGTGCGTCGCCGAACCCACGTGGACCAGTGAGGAGGCACCACATGGTGTTGACTGGTCAAATTTTGACTAGTCAATGTTGGCCGTTGACCGGGGTGAATGTCCTCAGATCTTGGTCGTTGATCTTGATGGCACAATTTTTTAGGAGATTGGATGGCATACGCTCTCACAGGGTTGGATCGAGGGTAGCTCGGAGTCACCCCGAGCTGGTGCATCGCCGAACCCATGTGGACCAGTGATGAGGCACCATGTGACGTTGAATGGTCAAATGTTGACAGTCAACGTTGACCGTTGACCGGAGCGAATCTCCTTAGATCTTAGCTGTAGATCTTGATGTCACGATTTTTTAGGAGATCGAACGACAGATGCTTCTCACAGGGTCGGATCGAGGGCAGTTAGGAGTCACCCCGAGCTGGTGCGTCGCTGAACCCACGTGGACCAGTGAGGAGCCGCCACATGGCGTTGACTAGTCAAATGTTGACCGTTGACAAGGGCGAATCACCTTAGATCTTGGCCGTTGATCTTGATGGCACGAATTTTGAGGAGATCGGATGGTAGATGCTTCTCACAGGGTCGGATTGAGGGTACCACGGAGTTAACCCGAGCTGGTGCGTTGCCGAACCCACGTGGACAAGTGAGGAGGCACCAAGTGGCGTTGACCAGTCAATGTTGACCGTTGATCGGGGCGAATCTCTTCAGATCTTGGCCGTTGATCTTTATGGCACGATTTTTTTAGGAGATTAGATGGCAGTCGCTTCTCACAGTGTCGAATCGAGTGTAGCTCGGAGTCACCCCGAGCTGGTGCATCGCCGAACCCACGTGGACCAGTGAGGTGGCACCACGTGGCGTTGGCTGGTCAAATGTTGGCAATCAATGTTGACCGTTGACTGGGGGCAAATCTCCTCATATCTTAGCCGTTGATCTTGATGGCACGATTTTTTAAGGAGATCGAACAGTAGACGAGTGTGTTTGGCTTTTCCAAGTTTTTAGGGGCCCAAGGGTTCGAAAGGCGAACCGTTCTCTTCTTCAGCTATAAATCCCCACCCTTTCATTTTTCCCCTTCTTTCTTCATTTATCCTCCTAAAAGATTCTTCTACGACGAGAATTGGCTCAAAGTAAACTTTGGCCGAATATTTCGATATTCAGCGAGCGATTCCGACCGTGGTCATCACATCGAAAGTAAATTATATATATATATATATATATATATATATAGGGTTTCTTCAGGCGGAGTGACCTGCCCTACGAGCAGAGGTGAAGGATCATCTCACATCTCCTCATCTAAAGCTGTTCGAGGCAAGGGGCTCGCCGAGCCATCCATTGTTGTGGAGACTATTGTAGAGGCATATAGAGCTCCGAGTGAGCTTGGGAGATATTCGTGCTCTTTATCGCGCTGTACCGGCATTAGAGACTACCTCACTGAATTAGGGGCATAAGTTGAGCGCAAGATGGGGATGTTTTATGAGGAAAATGAGTATTGGGAGTCCATGGAGGCTGATGAGACGTCTTCCATTCTTTCCGAAGATGATTTAGGCCTTATTCGAGAGTGCTATCAGATCCCATCGGAGTTCGATTTATTGCTTCCTGATCCTGGAGTTAGAGCTTGTTCTCCGATTTCTCTGGATCTATGCGCATTTCCTTCCGACGCTTTTCTTGCAGGTCTCCGCCTCCCTCTACATCCCTTTGTAAGAGAAGTCTTGAGGTGTTTTACTCTGAATCCTGCTCAGTTCGTGCCGAACATTTGGAGGCACGTGAATAGTTTCATTTTGCAATGCCAGGCGGCGGGAATCGAGCATTGATTGGATGTGTTCAGGAGGCTTTATAAGCTCCACCAAAAGAGTAGGGTGGAGTTTAGATACTACCTTAGCTCCTGTGCTAGTGTGAAGTTGGTTGACAACCCTGATACGAACAAGCATTGGAGGGGAAAGTACTTTCTAATTCGTAGTCGCGAGCCGTGGGGGATCCCTATTGCCTGAATGGAGAGTACCCCGGCGAGGGTTAGGGCGGATCCGAGTTTGAGTATTGAAGAACAAGGCATGGTAGATATCCTTCTCAGGAGATCGGCGATGAAGTGGTAGGATCTGTCTGAGAAGGTGCTCTTTAGAGGGGGTCTGAGACAGATCGATCCTAGTACGCACCTTTCATTCTTATATCGCTTATGTGCATTTCCTTTATATTCTCCTTTTTTTAAACAACTTTTATCTCTTATCGTAGGTGCTGTCGGGATGGATTTCGATGCAATCATGTCTAAGCGCTCAGGCCTGAGAAACAAGGCTCCTGAGGAGAAGAAGAGGAAGAAGACTGTCACGAGAGCCTCTCATGCGAAGGTAGCGAAGAGTATGCCCATGGATTTGGGATCTCCTTCAGCCACCTCGACTACCATCGTCGAGGGTTGTTTTACTCTGAGCGTGGCCCTAGCTCTTGAGGCTCCTCCTCTTACCGCAGAGGCTGCTGTGATTCTCACCGATGAGCACAAGAAGATTTTTGTTCCCGATTGGCAGGTGAGGAAGCACAACAATTTTTTAGGGGATTCAACCATCATTATGGATGCCATTCGTCATCTGGCGACCTCGAAGGATAAGTCTGCGTTGAAATGGGACTGTCGGAGACTCTGCCTTGGAGGTCTCCTGAGACACTATGGCAGTAAGTTGTTTCTTATGTTTTGTCCTTGCACTTCACTTTTTTCGCTTTTTGGTGAAAGGTAGTCACCCTTTTCGTAACTAGGGGTTGTTTTATATTTGCAGATTGCCTTCTACTTTAGCTATTTATTGGAGCAGATTGCGGATCAAGAGAAGGATTCGAAGTTAGCTGTTGAAAAGGCCAGAGCGGAGTAGTCGACATCTGCTAAGGAGTTGAGGTGGCTACGGTTAAGGTTGAGCCACAGGTCGTTTGAATTATGCAGTTGGAGGCGGCGTTGGCAGAGGAGAAGGAGAAGACGACTCAGGAGAAGGAGAAGGCGACTAAGGAGAGGGAGCAGGTGAGATAGGGTCTTCTATGGAGGCCGGGATAGCAAAGGGGAAGGTCGAGGTGGAAGAGTTCCTAGCGGCGAACATGGAAAAAGCGTACGTTAGGGCTCTTGATGAGGTTAGTGAGCGGGTTCCTGGTTTCGACCGTTCGGGGTATGTCTTATTCGAGGAAGCCCCCTGCTGCGATGAGGAGGAGTCCAGAGTGGATCCTTTTGTCACGATCGTAGGGGGACCGTGTGCTACAGAGGGAGGTGGAGAGGAGACACATGCTCCTGAGGTTTATTCTACTGAGGTGGACCCCTGATGCTTCTTCTTAGTTGCTTTTTGCTTTTGTTTAGTTTAGAGCTTTTGTGTGGATGCCTAATATTGGCCTGGCCATCGCTTGATGTATCTTCATTTTGAATCAATGAAATCTCATTTTGGTTCTCCTAACTTGTGTTGAAAGTTTAGAAGCTTTGCGTTTGCGTCTTCGACCTTTCTGTGATCACGATCGTTCTTATTGATGTAACTATTTGTTCTTTTGCACTGGCAGATTGTTGTGTATGACAGGGGAACTTACTCTTCCAGTGAGATTGCTCGCCTCCGTACTAAACTCCGAGTGGTGGAGTTGGGGCTTAGTTGCTCACGAAACAAGATTTTTAAGGCAGAGACGGAGCTTGGTCACTTAAGAAGGGTGTTGACCAGCAGGGAGACCGAAGCAAGGCATTGCGGCAAGGTTCTTCGAGATCAGTTCGGAGCTAAAGTGGAGGATTGTTCTAGCGAAAGCGAAGACCCTTCTGCCAAGGCTGCAGTTGGAAAGGATTCGATAGTTGAATCTCTTCAGCGCTCTTTACTCGTGGCCACCACCAAAAGGGATGAGCTGAAGAACATGGTGCTCGAGAAGAGCTTAGAGGTGATTCTCTGGAGGAAGGCCTCTTCGAGACTTCGGGGGAAACATATCAGGCCAGTCTAGCGCGTGCTCGGTTTGGTCATTTAAAGTTTACGGTGAAGCACAATACTCTTAAGGAGATTCTTATCGAGCGAGAGGTGGAGATTAACCGACTGAAGCGGTTTCTCGAAGGAGTAAAGACTAAGAGCACCTCCTGTTCTTATGAAGAGTACAAGCAAGGGCGATCGTTCCACGAATTAGCTCTTCGCTCTTATGGAGAGACGCTCAGAGCGGACTGGTGCTTCGAGCACTTCTTCGGCTGGAGAGGCGGCACATAGTATAGATCATGTGGTTCAGACTCGATTGTCGGGTTGAAGTCCTCTTAGGTGATCCGAGGGAGCGGGGAGGCGCTTCAGGCACCGAAGGGAGCCACAGACACCGAATGTCTCGCAGAAGGAGCATCCCCCAGCCACGAGGGGGTGAAGGTGGTTCTGAGGAGAATATCTAAGGTCGTTGGGAGTCATCATTTCGTTCTCGTTTCTTTGAGCTTTTTTTAATTTGAATGAAGAGATTCTCTAAGTGTTAAAATGTTATTTCTTTTCATTGTATCCCCTCTGTATTCTGAGTATTATTTATGAGTTTCAACAGTTGTGGGAGCAATTATGAATGATGAGCTGCTCCGTACTTGCTTGTTTGCAAGTGGCTAAAGCGGTGTCGAACCAAGTATTGGACTTCGAACTTGTCATTTTGAGAGTTTCAACAGTTGTGGGAGCAATTTTAAATGATGAGCTGCTCCGCACTTGCTTGTTTGCAAGTGGCTAAAGCGGCTTCGAACCAAGTGTTGGACTACAAACTTGTCATTTGAGAGTTTCAACAGTTGTGAGAGCAATTCCGAAAAGTAAGCTGATTCGCACCTGCTTGTTTGCAAGTGGCTAAAGCAGCATCGAACCAAGTGTTGAACTACGAACTTGTCGTTTGAAAGTTTCAACAGTTGTGGGAGCAATTCCGAATGGTGAGCTGCTCCGCACTTGCTTGTTTGCAAGTGGCTAAAGCAGCGTCGAACCAAGTGTTAGACTCCGAACTTGTTGTTTTGTGTTTGTGTTCATCGTGACTCGGACATGTATGCTTTAGGCTAGAACAACAATTTTGCAGAAAATAAACTAAGTTTTTTTTTATAAAAGAGAAATTAAGTGGCTGCTTCTATGTTGCGAGCCTTTATTACATGCTTTGGCCATGTCACAAGCATCGGCCTTATTGGAATAAAACAATTAAAAAATGAGGGAAGCTAGCTTTCTTAGTACTTCATCAAATGCTTGGCGTTCCAGGTTCTTGGCACCTTCTCCCCCCTGGGTCTTCAAGTTGATATGCCCAGGACGGAAAACTTTAGAGATCCTGTATGGTCCCTCCTAATTTGGAGCTAGTTTTCCTTTCTTGCTTGGGTAGGAGATTTCTAGCTTGCGAAGAACTAAGTCTCCTTCTCTGATGTTTGTGAGGCGGACCTTCTTATTGTAGTACTGCTTGATTCTTTGCTGACAGATCTTTTGTCGAATGGATGCTCTCTCTCGGATCTCATCAATTAGGTCGAGGTTGCCACAAAGGTTGATAGGGTTTTGTTCTTCACTAAAAGCTAGTAGGCATGGAGAGGGTAGGCCGACCTCGAGAGGTATAAGGGCTTCGGCACCGTATGTTAGATTGAAGGGGGATTCTCCTGTTGGGGTTCTCTTAGTTGTGCGGTAGCTCTAGAGCACATTGGGGAGCTGTTCGATCCATAATTCTTTTGCGGATTTATTAAGTCTTTTCTTGTGGCCATTGAGAATTTGCCGGTTGGCGTTCTCCGCTTGACCGGTGGATTGCGGGTGGGAAATCGAGGAGAATCGTTGTTGGATGCCGAGGTTTGTACAGAACTTGCGGAAGGTCGCCCTGTAAATTGAGTCCCGTTGTCAATCACCAGGATTCGAGGTATGCCGAACCGACAAACAATGTTCTTCCAAAAGAACCCCTGGACCCTATTCCCCGTGATCTTTCCTAAGGGTTCGGCTTCAATCCATTTGGAGAAGTAATCGATTGCCACTATAAGGAATTTTCTCTGACCGATTGCTGGAGGGAAAGGTTCGAGCAGGTCCATCCCCTACATAGCAAAGAGGATTGGACTCAACATGGAAGAGAGCTCGGCTTGAGGTGTCCGTCGGATGGATGAGGGAACCTTTGGCAGGAAGTGCATTGTCGAACATGTTGTTGGGCATCGCTTAAAAGCGTAGGCCAGAAGTAGCCATAATTCAGGATCTTGCGAGCGAGGGATCTAGCTCCCATATGAGTGCCCCCGATCCCTTCATGAACCTTCCTGAGGCGTGCTGGGCTTCTTCGGGAGAGAGACACCGCATGTAGGGTCTGCTGTCTATGGCAGTGTAGGAGCGCTTGTACATGACTCCCTCGATGAGCGTATATCGCTCGGCTTTCGTTCGAACTTTTTTAGCTTTTTTAGGGTTTTAGGGGAGGGTTCCCTTTTCGAGGAACTCGAACAGATGCTTCATCCAGTTCTCCCCGTGTGCTGGGGGAGGTATTACCATGAGCTCGAGACTCTCTTCTTCAATGCCGGGCCTTAGGAGGACTTCAATCAGGATGATGTGGTCAAGCCCTTGGAGGGAAGAGGAAGCTAATTTTTATAGGGCATCTGCTTGCCCGTTTTCTTCACGAGGGATACAGCTGACTTCTGCCTCTTGGAAGGTGGCTAGTAGCTCCTTGACCTTGGCTAGATATTTGATCATGTGGTCATCTCTGGCCTCATAATCTCCTAAGACTTAGTTTACCACAAACTGGGAGTCACTAAATATTTTGACACGTCGAGCCCCAGCTTTTCAGGCTAGGAATAGGCTGGCGATGAGTGCTTCATACTCCACTTCATTGTTGGAAGCTCAAAAGTTGATGCGGAGTGAATACTGGAGAATAAAATCATCTGAACCAGTCAGGATGACTCCCGCTCCGCTCCCCTCGATGCATGAGGATCCATCTACGTAAACGCTCTAAAACGGAGGGTCTTTGCTTTCCTCGCGGGGGTCAGGGATGGTGCTTTCCACAATGAATTCCGCTAGAGCTTGAGCCTTAATGGCGGTCCTTGGCTGATAGTTTATGTCATGCCGGGTCAATTCGATAGACCACTTCATAAGATGTCCCGAGCTCTTTGGCCTGTGCAACACTTGCTTGAGGGGTTGGTCGATGAGAACGACCATTGAGTGGTCCGGGTGGAGCTTACGAGCAGCCATGATCAGTGCCTAAGCTATATTCTCTGTTTTTTGAATAACGGAGCTCGACATCCCGGAGGACTACTTACGTAGTAGATCGGTGTCTGGACCTTGTCCTCCTCCCTCACCAGGACGGCACAGAGGATCTGATCTGAAGTGGCGAGGTAGAGGTAAAGGACCTCTCCCAGCTTGGGCTTGCTCAGGAGCGGGGGATTGACTAGATTCGCCTTGAGTTGCTCAAAGGACTCGTGATGTGATCATCCTCACTCAAAGCCTTTTGCCCCTCTTAGGGCCTTGAAAAAAGGGAGACACTTCTCTCCTGATTTGGAGAGGAAGTGCACGATGGTGGCAAGGCGCCCTGTAAGTCTTTGGACTTCTTTGATGTTGGATGGGGGAGCCATATCCAAAATATCTCAGATCTTTTCCGGGGTAACCTCTATCCCCCTCTGGCTAACCATAAACCCGAGGAATTTTCTGACGATACGCTGAAGGTGCATTTAGATGGATTGAGTCTCATATTGTGCTTCCACAAGACATCGAAGGATTCCTGGAGGTCGGTCACAGGATTTTTTTGCTGAGGCTTTTTACCAGCATGTCATCTACATAGACTTTCATGTTCCTGCCGATATGTTCCTTGAAGATCTTGTTGACGAGGCGTTGATAAGTTGCTCCGACGTTCTTTAGCCTGAAGGGCATGACATAGTAACCATAAAGGCTTAGTAGTAAAAGAGGTCTTCGGAATATCAGGGGGGACATTCTGATCTGATTGTACCTTGAGAAGCATCCATGAAGCTTAAGAGCTCATGACCGAAGTGACATCAATCAGGGCATTGATGCTGGGAAGGGAGAAACGGGTCTTTTGGCCATGCCTTGTTCAAGTCTGTGAAGTCGATGTAAATTCTCCACTTACCTTTGGACTTTTTTTACCATTACTACGTTTGTAAGCCATTCGGGGTAATTGACCTATTGGATGAACCGTGCAGTTAGGAGTTTTTCTACTTCCTTCTTGATGGCTTGTTGTCGGTTCAGGACAAATTTGCGACGCTTCTGCTGAACTGGCTTAGCTTCAAGGGCTATGCTGAGGTGATGCATGAGTAAATCTTCTGAAATACCGGGCATATCGGCAGCGGTCCAGGCGAACAGGTCTTGGTTCCCCCTAATGCAATTGATGATCTCTTCCTTGACCTGGTGGGGGAGGACTTTGCTTACTTTGAACGTCTTGGTCGGGTCCTCCTCAGAACAGGGGATCTCTTCTAGCTCGTCCACTGGCTCTGAGATGGCTTGGCTTCTCCCTTGGGGAAGCTCTAGCGCTTCGAGAGAAAGGACCGGACCTCCCATTGAAGTCATATAGCATTTCCGAGCGGTCTCCTGGCTTCCCTTGACTTCTCCCACCCCTGACGAGGTTGGGAATTTTATCTTCATGTGAAAGGCTGAGTGCACGGCATGAAGCACAGCTAGGCCGAGTCTGCCAAGGACGGCGTTGCAAGCAGCTTTCACATCGACGACCATAAAGTCCATCAGGTTGTCGGTTCTTTTCTAGTGGTCACATCAAGAGTGACAACTCTCTCGATTGTTACTGGCACTCCAGAGAACCCATGGAGAGTGTAACCAGCAGGTTTTAGGCCATCTTGGGAGAGCTTGAGACCTTCAAAGGCTTCCAGAAGAGGATATTGACAGAACTAGCGTTGTCGACCAAGATCCGACATACTTCGTGATTGGCCATGTTGAGGCGGATGACGAGGGCATCACAGTGGGGCATTTAGATGCCTTTCAGATCCTTGTCCGAGAATGTCACCAGAATCCCTAAGCTCTTGGGCGGTGGAAAATTCTGCACCGAGTTAACTTCTCGGATGAAGGCCTTGCGGGAGGAGTTCGACTGTCCCCTCATTGCCCCTCCATGGATGAGGTGGAGGATAGCCCCAGGTTTGGAGTCTTGGGACTCGACGGGTTTTTCAGCTCACTTGATGGCTCCCCAAGGTGGAGGAGGATTGGTACTGTTCTTCCTGACGAACTTGGCCAAATGCCCTCGCTGATAGGGGTGGACAACTATTATCCGAACCGACCAATCCAACCCAATCCAAACCGAACCGACCGGTTTTTAACCGAACCAACTGGGAGTTTGGGTTGGCCCGGTTCTTGATCTTCAATAACCAACTGGACCGGTTCGGTTGTTAGATGGGGCTTTTAAATAACCGATAAAACCATACCGACCATACCTCTATGCATAAGTTCATAAAAAATCTAGTTCTCCTTTAATATCTTGAATATACAAATAGTCATTTCTTATTTTCTTGGAGATGCAAACAGTCTTCTTTAATTTCTTTAATACAAACCGAGCAGCTGTTCTACCTATGTTTTGATTCTCCATAATCCTGTGTGTTATGTTGTTGAGAAATACTTGATTTACAGTGTGGCTCAACTTAATAGTTACAAGAAGTTGATGTAACATTTAGTAGTTACTTTAATCAAGTCATGTAGAAATTGTTTTCTTAATCTTTTTTTATTGTACTTGAAATTCAATTAGATATGGTTATTGATATTTCTTTTATGATAATAAACTAAGATTACAGAAGTATGCAAGTGAAAAAGTAGTTTATCTCACCCATTTAAATGTCATCATCTCAAACAATTAATGCAAAATTCATTAACAATTTGTGGTTTTATGAATCTTCATTTTAAATTGATTTCTGAATAACAAATAGTAGGTTGTTTCTTAAGTTTGATTGAAGTTGATCTTTTAAATTTCAACAAAATTATGAATGATGTTGAAGGTGAAAAGTAGCACGCCAACCGACCATCCAATCCAATCCAAACCGAGCTTAATTGACTTGGATGGAAACCGATCCAATTAAGGTTCGGATTGGTTGCGGATGAGAAAATTAAAAAACCAATCTTCTTTGGATCGGTGATGGATGATCCATATTAGGTCGGATACCGACCGATGCCCACCCCTACTCGCTGAATGAGGGCTTCGATCTCCTCTTTAAGGGCCCGACAATCATCTGTGTCATGACTGGGTCCCTGTGAAAGCGGCACCACTTGTCTCTGTTCATTTTCTTACCAAGGGTATTCATTTTTGGGGGAGGTTGGAGCAGTCCTTCCTTGTCCACTTCCATAAGGACTGTCACGCCCCGCTTCCCAAAATACGGAATACGAGTGCGTAACGAAGCCCAACGAATGATCTTTACATCATTCATAAGCTGTAGGATCGACTCAGCATCACAATAAGAATATCACGAATATGTATACAACCAAGCATGCATGAATAATTTATTAAGCAACAGAAAACAATTGAAAACAAATAATAATGTCCACATAGTTTTCAAGTCTGGATCAAATGTAAAACTCGGGAACGTAACCCGTTACAAGTCTTAAGTAGCAAGAATAAATAATTCAAGAAAAACAATTAATCTAAACAAGTCCTGCCTCCACTTGAAAGCTAGAACCTTTGTTCACCAATTCCAGCGGGTAGCTCGTCTTCAAAGTCTGCTTAATAAATATCAATGGGAAAAACAGGAAAAAACAAGAGAATATGCCTTTAGTGCAAGCTAGGACCATAAATAGTAAAAACGAGTACAAGTAATGGGGAACAAGAATTGGAATCAAGAATGTAACAGGGATACAACAAGTACTGAATAAACCAAGAACTAGCTAGCAAGAGGGACATCTCAGTAAACGGCTGGATAACAATTGCTAATGGTAAAACACATGACAAGTGAACCTGTAGGGGTATCTAACGTCAAGTGACAAGTCTCAAGTCTAGTGTCAAGTATCAAGTTGTCAAGTCTCAAGTAACAAGTTGTCAAGTATCAGGTAACACGTATCAAGTTCAAGTTTCAGGTTTCAAGTCTCATGTATCATGTTTCATGTATCATATCATCAAGTATCGAGTAATAGGTGTCATGTTCAAGTTTCATATTCGAGTCTTGTAGTTATTACTATCTAGGTAGCACTTCATGCATCCATACTTTTACTACATGGTTGCTACAGTCAAAGCAATTTCGTTTAGACCTAGTAATGGAGTCTATAGGGCGGTGTACTCAGGTATCAAGTATCAAGCAGGCACGGTTCATGAATACGAATTAAATAATAGGTTCACGAAGCAAGTTCGTGAATACTAACAGGTTCAAGACCCACACAGTGAGTTCATGAATACAATAGGTTCATGAGCCAAGTAACTGACTCCATGAATACATCAAGTGCAACAGGTTCATGAACCGAGTACTGGGAAACACGGGCCCCCTTCCGAATACACTTACCTATATTGTCTACCACTATGGTATTTCCCTTAAACCTCGGCTTGTTACTTTTATTAATTCTTATCAAGCAAGCATGCAGGAGTGAAAACAAGGTACGAGAAAGTGGTGGGAACATGTGCCCAACGAATTACATAGTTAATGTGTTCAGGCAGAATTTATGAATCGAAGTTCAAACATGTGAAACATGGTAGAAATATCATTAATTAATTCTAAGAAAAATTGGGGATGTCCCATAGTGTGTCCAACAATCGCATATAAAATTTTAAGTCAAACGCTTGCTGTTCACATAGCTAAACTAATTCGCAAAGTAAGGGTGTGCAGACAGTTTTGCGAATCTGCGTCTACCGACACAGCTGCAGTAAAACTGCAATAACTCCTAGACTGTAACTCCAAATTCAAAAATTCCGGAGGCTATCGACATCTAGACATCTAGAGCTACATTTTCTATTCAGGGCTCGGGTTCAGATTCTAATGTTAAATGGGTCGAAACAGCAAAAGAAGATTCAGGACACCAACATGTGGGAATAACTTACTAGTATAGATTTCATGGAAATTATTATTAGGCGTCTAAGTTATTGTGTGATATAAATACATGATATTGGTGGTCCAAACAGCAAGTAATAATTATTTTCCAAGTCAAATGGTTGCAAGTTCATCAAATACAAAATATACCATGTGTCTACAAATTTAGGGCTCCTTAATCTCATGTGTTCATGTGTTCAAGGGGTAAAAGAGTCCAAGTAATTATAATTTAATACAATGAAATTTTTGTGACTCTTAGAATTATAAAATTTTGGAGGATTGATATTGATCAACAACGATAGTCAAGGAGGAGTCGCAATTCTAACTATTTGTAGTATTTTTCAAGGGATGCTTGTACTAGAATAATTAAAATCGTACAAGGGGTACTTGCCTTAGGGGAGTAGTCGACGAATCCGATGGAGGAATGGATTGTGAGCGACGAGCACGATCGGCACGGATTTCGACAATGATCAAGATGATGACCAAGTTGAAGATCAAGCATCAAGTAGAAGACGAACGAGACGATCAATGGCCGCGATCAAGTGTGATTGGTCGATCGGACGGCTGAGATCAAAGATTAAGATCAAGATCAAGATCAAGATGATGATCATGATCGCAACGATCAAAAGAGATCCGACGGTCGAGATCAAGATCTTGATGATGATGGAGACGATGATCACGATCGCGATGATCAACGATCGGACGACCTAGATCCAATGGCTTGGTGATGATCAAACGGAGGATCGGACGGCTGTGATCAAGAGTTGATGATGATGATGATGATGATGATGATGATCCGATCAAATCGGGAGGAGATCGGGCGACTGGATTTGCTTGATCTGAGTTGATGAGATCAGATCTGATCAAATTTGACCTTGATCGGATCCGACGGCCCTGATTCAACCTCTTTTTCCTTCTTCTTCTTCCCTCCTTCAGAACAGAGAAAGAGAGAAATAGTGGCGGCTAGCGGCGAGGCGGTGAGGCGACAGCGGAGGACGGCAGAGGGCGGCGACCATGGCGGGAAGCGCTCGTTGCCGCCGCTGGCTGTTGCTGTGGAGGCCGCTGCGGTGCAGCACGGTGCTGTACGTCGCGAGGCTGACGGCGGGGACAGTGCAACACGGGTGGAGGGGGCCGACCAGGGGTTGGCGTCTGGCCTGCAGGGCCAGTGTGGCTGCTGTTGGCGGCCAAGGGACAGCGCAGGGGGGACGGGGGCGCACACAGGTGGGATGGCATCGCACTGGCTGTTGACACTGCACACACGCAGCGCGGTCGGGCACGACGCGAGCAGGCAGGGAGGGTCACAATGGCGTGCTGGTGATCGGGGGGTGGGCTGCTATCGGAGAACAAGGAGGTCGGGGTTTTGCTGTCGATGTTGACGCGATGAGAGGCGGGGGATGAGGTGAAGCGCGACCGGCGAGGATGTCGCAGGAGGGGAGGTGTCGACTGAAAGGGTGGCGATGGGATGGGTTTGGGAGAGAGAGAGACGAAAGAGATGGGTGGGAGATGGAAAGTCGGGAGAGAAGGAGGGGAGTAAGGGGTTGGCGGCTGTAGGTTTAGAATAGGGGTGATAGGGTTTAGGTATAACAGTAGATAGGTTTTTATATATAGGGTAACGGGTTATTGGGTTGGATCCAATAGGGTTTAGGGATGTATTGGTAATGGATATTGTTGCCGCTAAATTTGGTGTGGGGGCAAACAGATGAATTTGTGGATTCTTAGGGAAACTGAATAGTAAACCTGTGTACCTGTTCCGTCGGGCTTTGGTCGTCGATCCCGCCGTAGACCTGCAAAAAGTGCGAGACACCGGGATTGTTCCCGGCAACGCACCCTCCGATGCTCAAGTCAGTAATCTAGGAAGACTATGAATGAGCGTAAAAACTGGTGAAAGATTGATTACCTCTTAATGGAGATGGATGGGGGGTATTTATAGGCGTCTTAGAGAACAGATCAGGAATGTAATCCCCGTGATCTGATAAGGAATATTCTCCTTGTAAACAGATTAGGAATGTAATCTGATAAGATATATTCCCCGTAATCAGATAAGGAATTTAATCCCCAAATCCCAGTGAAAAGATAGAAGTATATCAGGGCCGTTGATCAAGATTGATCAGGGACCCCGATTTTATCTCGTTGGATTGGGTGCGCGGCGGTTAAGGACCTGCACCCTCTTGTTGGCGGACCCATTCGCGGGTTATTGGGTCCTTGGGGAAAAGATCCAATACCCATTTTGTGCCCTTTTGTAGGGGAAATTACCGTTTTACCCCTGGGTTTCAAGATTCGTATCTGATTTGGACGGTTCCGATTAAACCCTGTTTTTAGCCATATCACGAGCCCCCCACTCCTAAAGGCTGAATTTGGTCGGCCTTTGAGGAGTAGTTTAACTGTTTTTGATGGCTAGCGGAGTTGTATCGGAGTTCAAATGATGGGTTTGCGAATCTTGAGGGAGGTAGTGTGGTAATTCCTTATGATCGGGCGGTGTTCTTGTGTGAATATCTTCTTAGCTTCCTAATCTCTCGGTGAACAGTTCTGTCGTTTCCCTCTGTCGAGAGTTGCGTTTACCGGTGCCACAACTCCGACCCTTTCCAGAGCTCGACGACCAGGATGCCGAGGTCGGGGATCGGTTCGGCGATTCTTTCCGATGGGGAGAGGGACCTCGGCGTGGTCGCGAGCCTGGAGAGGGGGCTCGTCGAAGTCCGAAGGCCAGATTTCCCATGTACAGGGGGTCGGAACCAAGGGCGTTTGGCGGTCAATGCCGACCTTAGGCTTATAATTCGGTCGATGGCAAAAATGCTCGGCGGCTGGTGCCGAGGCTCGAGACGACATTTTTGGAGATTCTGACTGCCGAACTCGAGCCCGTAATACGGTCGGTGGCAAGAACGCTCGGAGCGGGCGCCGAACTCAAGCCCGTAATACGGTCGGTGCCAAGAACGCTCGGAGCGGGCGCCGAACTCAAGCCCGTAATACGGTCGGTGCCAAGAACGCTCGGCAGCTGGTGTCGAGGCTTGAGACTTGGAAATTTTTTGGAGATCTTGACTGCCGAACTTAAGCCCGTAATACGGTCGGTGGCAAGAACGCTCGGAGCGGGTGCCGAACTCAAGCCCGTAATACGGTCGGTGTCAACAACGCTCGGCAGCTGGTGCCGAGGCTTGAGACTTGGAAATTTTTTGGAGATCTTGACTGCCGAACTCATGCCCGTAATACGGTCGGTGGCAAGAACGCTCGGAGCGGGCGCCGAACTCAAGCCCGTAATACGGTCGGTGTCAAGAACGCTCGACAGCTGGTGCCGAGGCTTGAGACTTGGAAATTTTTTGGAGATCTTGACTGCCGAACTCAAGCCCGTAATACGGTCGGTGGCAAGAACGCTCGGAGCGGGCGCCGAACTCAAGCCCGTAATACGGTCGGTGTCAAGAACGCTCGGCAACTGGTGCCGAGGCTGGAGACTTGGAAATTTTTTGGAGATCTTGACTGCCGAACTTAAGCCCGTAATACGGTCGGTGGCAAGAACGCTCGGAGCGGGTGCCGAACTCAAGCCCGTAATACGGTCGGTGTCAAGAACGCTCGGCAGCCGGTGCCGAGGCTTGAGACTTGTTGATTTCGACAAAACAGAGGAAGTTGAAAGAGTTTTTGCTCTCTTCGAAAAAGTTTCGGGAATCTGCCGAACCCACGCCCGTAACGCGGTCGGTGGCAGGAACGCTCGGCAGCTGGTTCCGAGGCTTGAGATTCGACGGTTTTGACGAATGTGACGGCCTCTGGGTTTCTGACAGATGTGACGGCCTCTGGGTTTCTGACAGATGTGACGTCCATTAATGCTACGTCCCCTGGGCTTCTGCTGACGTGACTGTCATTAATGAGCCGTTCGGCTAGGCGTGGCAAACAAGGCGACGATTGGAGTCGCCTTTTGTCGTTTTGTGGGAGTGGGCCTGTGGTAAAGGCCCGTTAACCTCGATTGACGCGCTGGCTTCTCTATAAAACCCCCACCCCCTCTTCATTTTTCACTTTTCAACTCTTCGCTCTGTTGTTTTCGTTCGAAATTGCTAGAGCTCCAGGTGATCGCTGACCTTTTTCCGGTGAGCTTTCCGACGACATCTCCGTTCAAGGTAACTTATATTTTAGTTTCTAAACATGTCTGTCTCCGTCTCCTCTTCTTCGTCCGAGCCCTCCCTTGAAGTCGCCGAAGCTCCGACTTCCAGCCGACCTCACAAAAGCAAGGAGGTGTTCGGCAAAGATTCTGTCGTGGTGGAGCCGAAGCGCATGCCGGAGTTCGGCAGATTACCGGGGCCGCTGACTGGGCTTCACAGGGTTCGGGAACTTCCGGAGGAGGACGCCGAACGCATTGTGTATGGGAGGGCCCGGTCGTTCGAGGAGAATGCGGCGAGGGAGACGACAGAGGCTGACGAGACGGTGTCGATCCTCAGCGAAGATGACTTGGGAGTGATCCGGGGTTGCTTTCAGATCCCGGAGGAGTACGAGCTTATGTTGCTGGGTCCCGGGATTAGGGCCAACTCGCCGCTGCCGGTGACCGTGTGTTGCTAGCCGGTCGACGCCTTTATCGCCGGGGCTCGGCTGCCTCTCCATCCGTTCGCGGTTGCTGTATTAAGGTGGGTTGGGGTCAGCCCCATCCAACTTATGCCGAACGCATGGAGAGTAATAAACGGCTTCGTACTTCACTGCCAAGCCGCTGGGATTCAGCCGGAGCTGAACGTGCTTCGGACCATCTACCAGCCACATCAGGGGAACAGGTCGGCGTACCGGTACTATTTGACTCCGAGGCACGGAGGCAGGCTCGTCGTGTGCCCTGATTCCATCAAGTACTGGCGCGAGAAGTTTCTTCTGGTGCGTAGCCCGGAGGCCTGGCCCATCCCTGTTAGTTGGGTGGAAGGTGTGCCGAAGAAGGTGAAGGCGCTGCCGACACTTCGGCCCGAAGAGGAGGAGGCTGTACGGGTACTCCTGGGTCGGCCGAAGCTTGACTGGAGGGATCTGACCGAGGACGTCCTGTTTAAGGGAGGGCTCGTTCATGCCGATCCCAGTACGCAGCTTCCTTTATTTATTATCGTTGTTTTACTTCTTGCGCTTCATTCTTCATGGTTTGTTCCGAACTAATCAACTTGTCTTATGGTGCAGAGTCTATGGATTATCAGGCAGTGTTGGCGCTGAGGGCAGGCCTCGCCAACAAGGCGCCGAAGAAGAGGAAGAGGGTGGTCTCCAAGCTGTCCGCGGCAAAGGCTCCGAAGGTTACCGAGGTGGCTGAGGAGGTAGTGATCCTGGAGAGCCCCGCTCCTGAGGGCGGGGTTGCTTCGTCGTCGACCAAGGTCGGCGAATTTCCCATCGCCGCGGCCCTCACTATGGCGACGCCGCCGCTGACGAAGGCGGCCGAGGAGCTTCTGACCGAGGCTCACAAAAGGATCCACGTCCCCGACTGGCAGGTTCGGAAGCACGACGGGTTCCTTGGCAATTCTTTGGCGAGCATGGAGGCCATCAAGCACCTCGCCACGCCGAAGGATCGGGCGGCCATGGAGGCCGAACGGGAGGGGGACGACGTTATCGAGATAGCGCGCTCGGTGGTGTCGGTGAGTGTTGGATCTATTCCCCCCCTTTTTATGCCGAACTTCTTAAGTTATAATTTTTATGAATTCCTTGCCTTCTAATCGCAGATCGTCGTTCACTTTGGGCACCTTACCGAGAGGTTGGCGGCCCAGGAGAAGGACATGAAGAAGGAGAACGACCAAGCTCGGAAGGAGAAGGCCCAGATAAGGAACGAGCTCGACAAGCTCGAATTGAATTTCGAGGCGAAGTCGGCGAGGGTTTCCTACCTCGAGGACAGGGTTGCGACGCTGGAGGACAACCTTCGTCAGCAAAAGGAGGAGGCGGCCAGGCAGTTGGCGGAGGCTGCCGAGGCCAAAGCGGCGGCGGTGAAGCAGGCGGAGGATGCGACCTTGGAGAAGGCGCAAGGCTTCCTTGCCCAGAATATGGCCAAGGCCTTCGCCGACGCTATCGCCCGGGTGATGGAGGCCTACCCCCACGTGGACTGCTCGGGTTGGAGGCTGTTCCCGGGGCACGTTGAAGGCTTCGACCCCGAATCGGAGGGAGAGGAAGAAGAAGAAGAGGAGAGGGGTGACGACGATCCGGTGGCGGATCCTCCTGTCGGAGTTCAGGGGTCGGTGGTTACCCCATTGGCGACGGTGGCCCCTTCGGAAGTGTCGTCCCCGACCCCCGCTCGCCGCCCCGGGAAAGAGGTCGAGCCCTGACTCCGTTTTGTTGTTTTCTCTTTTTTTTGTTTTTGACGTGTAATGCCTAATAGCGGATTGGCCACCGCTACCCCTTTTTCCTTTTGAAATGAATGAAAAACACAACTTTTTGGGCTCGCTCTCGTGTCTTTGTCTGTTGACTGTTGAACGCTCGAGCATTTGTTCGAAAGAACTCCCGAGGTCTGGGACTTAGACGACGTCTGAATTTTTGTTGCTTGTTTGTGTTTCTTTTCAGATCGCGGTGGTAACTCGTGACGTCGAGCGCCCTGGCTCGGATAGTAGGGTCGGGACCGAGGTTGGTTTGAAGGCGACGAGGTTGTGCTTGGCGAAGTGTCGAGAGCGGCTTTTCGAAGTCGAGCTCGGATTGCGCCGAGCCGAGGAAGAGCGGAGCCAGCTTCAGCTCATACTTGGTCAGCGAGATCTCGATATCCAGTGCTTGGAGGGCAGGATTGCCGAGATGACCACCTCAGGAGGGGAAGGTGGTTCGCAGGTTGCCTTCACCAAAGGGCTTCGGACCAAGTGTTTTCGCCATACTTTGTCGAATGTGACGGCGGAGAGGGATGGCTTGCTCTCGGAGATCCATCATCTACGAACCGTGGAGGCGGGGCTTCGGACTGAGGGGGAAGTGTTAGCCTCGACGGTGGCCAAGTTGACTACCGAGCGGGATGAGCTTACTGCCGAGGTCGATGTGTTGAAGAGGGCCACGGTGGACAGGGGCATCGAGGTTACCCACCTTTGGCGCCTCGTGGCGAACCGCTCCGATGCCCGGAGTTCCGCAACGCCGCCTCGCTTCGGGGTCGACGTCGGGGACGGCTCGTTGCGAGACCGGATCTCAGAACTAGAGGCGGAGGTAGCCCGACTCAAACCACGTTCGGGGCCAATCAATGTCAGGAGCACTTCATGTACTCGTGCGGAGAGCGACCGCGGCATTTCATTTTACGAGATGGCGACCCGTCCGCCCCTCGGCCATCCAAGCCCGGGAGATGCGCAAAGTTCCGTGGCCATTTCGTCGAGCGGCGCATCCGTCGGCGTGGCTGCCAGAAGCAGTGCCGAGGACACGTCCCAACTTGCTGGCCTGGGATCGAGTTCCGGAGGCAAACGTCGCCGAGCTCAAGTGTCCTTGAAGAGGAGCATCCCTGCGCCTCGAAAGTGTTGATGGCTCCGAGTTTGGTGTCTTGTAATCGTCGCTTTTCAGCTCCTTGTAATCTTTAGTACCTTGCAATATTGATGTATGTAAGGGTTGCTTTTAATAAAATTGGAATTGATTTAATCGTCGCCGTATCGTAGTTGCCCAATTTTTGCTCTAGTCGTGGAGTTGTGGAACCGAGGTTTGAGACTTGGCGTTTTTTGACTGGTCTTGATTGCCGAGCTCAAGCCCGTAATACGGTCGGTGTCAAGAACGCTCGGCATCTGGCGCCGAGGCTTGAGACTTGAAAATTTTTTGGAGATCTTGACTGCCGAACTCAAGCCCGTAATACGGTCGGTGGCAAGAACGCTCGGAGCGGGCGCCGAACTTAGGCCCGTAATACGGTCGGTGTCAAGAACGCTCGGCAGCTGGTGCCGAGGCTTGAGACTTAGAAACTTTTTGGAGATCTTGACTGCCGAACTTAAGCCCGTAATACGGTCGGTGGCAAGGCCTTTATGAGCGGGCGCCGAACTTAAGCCCGTAATACGGTCGGTGTCAAGAACGCTCGGCAGCTGGTGCCGAGGCTTGAGACTTAGAAACTTTTTGGAGATCTTGACTGCCGAACTCAAGCCCGTAATACGGTCGGTGGCAAGAATGTTCGGCAACCAAGTGTTGGAGTCCGAACCATTCAACGGCTGTGGGAGCAATCCCGAACCATTGTTAATTCAGGAGGCGAATTCCGAATGGCGAATCACTTCTAGCTCGCTTAGTAGCGAACTTGCGAAGTGGAATCGAACCAAGTGTTGGACTCCGTACTATTCAACGGCTGTGGGAGCAATTTCGAATGGCGAACTACTTCTAGTCCGCTTAGGAGCGAACTTGCAAAGTAGAATCGAGCCAAGTGTTGGACTCCGGAACCATTGTTAATTCAGGAGGCGTAGGAGCAATTCCGAATGACGAATCACTTCTAGCTCGCTTGGTAGCGAACTTGCGAAGTGGAATCGAACCAAGTGTTGGACTCCGTACCATTCAACGGCTGTGGGAGCAATTCCGAGTGGCGAACTACTTCTAGTTCGCTTAGGAGCGAACTTGCAAAGTAGAATCGAGCCAAGTGTTGGACTCCGGAACCATTGTTAATTCGGGAGGCGTAGGAGCAATTCCGAATGGCGAATCACTTCTAGCTCGCTTAGTAGCGAACTTGCGAAGTGGAATCAAACCAAGTGTTGGACTCTGTACCATTCAACGGCTGTGGGAGCAATTCCGAATGGCGAACTACTTCTAGTTCGCTTAGGAGCGAACTTGCAAAGTAGAATCGAGCCAAGTGTTGGACTCCGGAACCATTGTTAATTCAGGAGGCGTAGGAGCAATTCCGAATGGCGAAACACTTCTAGCTCGCTTAGTAGCGAACTTGCGAAGTGGAATCGAACCAAGTGTTGGACTCCGTACCATTCAACGGCCGTGGGAGCAATTCCGAATGGCGAACTACTTCTAGTTCGCTTAGGAGCAAACTTGCAAAGTAGAATCGAGCCAAGTGTTGGACTCCGAAACCATTGTTAATTCAGGAGGCGTAGGAGCAATTCCGAATGGCGAAACACTTCTAGCTCGCTTAGTAGCGAACTTGCGAAGTGGAATCGAACCAAGTGTTGGACTCCGTACCATTCAACGGCCGTGGGAGCAATTCCGAATGGCGAACTACTTCTAGTTCGCTTAGGAGCGAACTTGCAAAGTAGAATCGAGCCAAGTGTTGAACTCCGGAACCATTGTTAGATTAAAGAGTTAAAAGCAGAGAGATGTAAATAGCAGTGAAAATATGAAAAAACTTTATTTATTAATATCTAATGCTCGGCCGCTTCTAAAGTTGCTAGCCGTTATTACAATGGAAAAAATAGACGAGGAAATCACTACTAGCAAAAGGAAGGAAATGGTTCGACATCTCGAGTTACTTAGGGAGGCGTAGGTGCCTTCTCTTGGTATTTCAAAAGATGGTCGGCATTCCAAGTCCTGAGAATTTCTCTGCCTTCGAGGTCTTCTAGCCTTGTACGCAGCGGGGCGGATCACTTTTGAGACTTTGTACGGTCCCTCCCAATTCGGGGCCAGTTTGCTTTTCTGTCCGGGGAACGAGATGGCCAACTTTCGGAGGACTAGGTCCCCTTCTTTGAGGTCCGTTGGGCGGACCCTTTTGTTGTATGCTAGCTCGATCCTCCTTCGGTAAGCTTGTTGCCGTATGGCTGCTCTCTCTCGGATTTCATCTATCAGATCTAGGCTTGCTCTGAGCTCTCTAGTGTTCTGTTCCTCTTCATAAGCCATCAGACGAGGAGAGGGTATCCCGACTTCAAGGGGAATGATGGCCTCGGCCCCATAGGTGAGATTAAATGGGCTCTCGCCTGTCGGGGTCCGCTTGGTGGTGCGGTGATTCCAGAGCACGTTCGGCAGCTGATCGACCCACAGTCCTTTGGAACACTTGTCTAATCTCTTCTTGATACCCGCAAGAATCTGTCGGTTGGCATTCTCGGCCTGGCCATTCGACTGAGGGTGGGAGACAGAGGAGAATCGGTGTTGTATGGCGAGGTCCTCACATAAAGCTCGGAAGGCGGCCCCAGTGAACTGTGTTCCATTATCCGTGACTATGACTCGGGGAACGCCGATCCGGCAAATCACATTTTTCCAGAAGAATTGAACGACTCTATGCTTGGTGATTGTACCCAGGGGCTCGGCTTCTATCCATTTAGAGAAATAGTCGACTGCCACGACTAGGAACTTTAGCTGCCCGGGGGCTGGTGGAAACGGTCCTAGTAAATCCATCCCCCACATAGCGAAGGGGATCGACTTGATAGGGAGGTGAACGGTGCTTGTGGAAGGTGTCGGATGTCTGCATTCTTTTGACAGGAGCTGCATTGCCGAACGTGTCGTTCGGCATCCCGTAGGAGAGTGGGCCAGTAATATCCGTAGTTCAACACTTTGCGCGCTAGAGCCCTGGACCCAGAATGAGCTCCGCCGATGCCCTCGTGGAGCTCTTGCAGGGCGTAGTCGGCTTGCCTGGGGGAAAGGCACCTTAGGTAAGGCCGACCGTCCACCTGGGTGAAGGAGCGTTTATACAAGATGCCTTCAATTAAAGTAAAACGCTCGGCTCGGGTCCTGATTCTTCTTGCTTCCCTCGGATCTTCAGGTAGGAGTCCGTCCTTTAAGAATTCGACAATGGGCTTCATCCAGTTGTCTTCGAGGAGGACGGGCAATGTTTCAACGGAGTCTGATGCTTCGTCCTCTATGCTTGGCTTCAAGAGGACTTCTATCAATACGGTCTGCTCAAGACCTTGAAGGGAAGAGGAGGTTAATTTGGATAGGGCGTCGGCCTGAGCATTTTCTTCTCGGGGGATCCTTTGGATTAGGGCCTCTTCAAACAGCGCCATGAGGCTCTTGACTTTAGCCAAGTATTTGACCATTCTATCATCGCGGGCTTCATACTCGCCGAGGACTTGATTGATGATCAACTGAGAGTCACTGAAGATCTGTAGCCGTTGTGCCCCTGCATTTCGGGCCATTCGAAGTCCAGCTATTAGTGCCTCGTATTCGGCCTCATTGTTCGAGGCTTTGAAGTTTATACGGAGGGAATATTGGAGGACAAAGTCATCTGGGCCTGCCAGGATGACCCCTGCTCCGCTTCCTTCATTGCAAGAGGATCCGTCGACATAGACCGCCCAGACGGGTGGTCCCTTCATCGCTTGCTCGGAGTCGGGGATAGTCGTTTCCACTATGAATTCGGCCAGTGCCTGAGCCTTGATCGCGGTCCGAGGCTGATAAGTTACATCATGTTGGCTCAGCTCGATCGACCACTTCATGAGGCGGCCGGAAGTCTCAGGCTTGTGAAGGACTTGTTTCAGCGGCTGGTCGGTAAGGACGACCACCGAATGGGACTGGAAGTAGGGTCGAAGCTTTCTCGCGGCCATTACCAGGGCATAGGCTATTTTCTCAATCTTCGGGTACCGGAGCTCGGCGTCCCGGAGCACTTTGCTGACATAGTAAATGGGCCTCTGAGCCCTTTCTTCTCTGACTAAGACCGCACTGAGCGTCTGTTCGGAAGCTGCCAGGTAGAGGTAGAGTGGTTCGCCGGGTATTGGTTTGCTAAGGAGAGGTGGATTGACGAGGTAAGCTTTAAGCTGGTCGAAGGAGTCTTGTTGCTGCTGTCCCCACTCGAATCCTTTAGCCCCCCTGAGGGCTTTGAAGAACGGGAGGCACTTCTCCCCGGACTTCGACAGAAAGCGCCCTATGGCGGCTATGCGACCAGTCAATCTCTGAACTTCTTTAACATTTCTGGGAGGGGCCATGTCCAATATGGCCTTGATCTTCTCCGGATTTGCTTCAATTCCTCGTTGGCTAACCATGAAGCCGAGGAACTTCCCTGATGAGACGCCGAACGCACACTTGTTCGGGTTGAGTCTCATATTGTGCTTCCTCAAGACATTTAACGCTTCTTGGAGGTCAGCCACATGATCAACGCCTCGGACGCTTTTCACAAGCATGTCATCGACGTACACTTCCATGTTCCGGCCGATCTGGGCCTGGAAAACCTTGTTGACGAGGCGTTGGTATGTTGCCCCTGCATTCTTTAGGCCGAATGGCATGACTCTGTAGCAATAAAGGCCTTGGTCGGTCACAAAAGATATCTTAGGGATATCCGGGGGGAACATTCTTATCTGATTGTAACCCGAGAAAGCGTCCATGAAGCTTAGGAGCTCATGTCCCGAGGTTGCGTCAATCAGAGTGTCGATGCTCGGCAGAGGGAAGGGATCTTTGGGACAGGCCTTGTTGAGGTCGGTGAAATCAATGCAAATTCTCCAAGTCCCATTGGACTTCTTCACCATTACTACGTTTGACAACCATTCAGGGTAGTTTACTTCCTGTATGAATCGGGCCTTTAACAACTTGTCTACCTCTTCTTTGATAGCGAGCTGACGCTCGGGGACGAACTTGCGCCTCTTCTGCTGAACCGGTTTGGACCCCGGATCGACGCTCAGGTGGTGGACTAAGAGTTCTTCGGAGATACCAGGCATATCTGCTGCGGACCACGCGAAGAGGTCTTGATTGGTTCGGATACATTTCACAATATCTGAGTATAGGGCGGACGGGAGGGTCTTGCTTACGAAGAATTTGCGGGTCGGCTCTTGTTCGGAGAAGAGCACCTCCTCCAGTTCATCCACCGGCTCGGAGGTCGGTCTTGCAGTGTCTAGGGGAATTTCCAGAGTTTCCAAGGAGAAGACGGGCCCAAGGGTTGAGGTCATGTAGCACTTTCGGGCCTGCTCCTGATTGCCCCTTACTTCTCCGACTCCCGACCGGGTGGGAAACTTCATCTTAAGATGGTATGCTGAGGGGACAGCTTCCAGAGCTGCGAGGCCAGGTCGACCCAAGATGACGTTGTAGGCGGCGGGAACATCTACCACCATGAAGTCCATTGGCTCTGTCCGGGTGGTAGGAGTTTGTCCGGCAGTTACATCGAGGGTGATCACCCCTTCAATAGTTACCGAAACCCCCGTGAACCCATGGAGAGTGTAGCCGGCGGGCTTGAGTCTGTCTCTGGAGAGCTTTAGGCCTTTAAAAGCGAAGAGGAAGAGGATGTTAACGGAGCTGCCGTTGTCTACTAAGATCCTTTCCACTTTGAAATTCGCCATGTGGAGGCTAATGACGAGTGCGTCACAATGTGGGGTGCGGACCCCTTCTAGATCTTCGTCTGAGAACGTGACAGGCACCCCGAGGCCTTTGGGAGGAGGTGTGGCTCGGACTGAATTGACTTCCCTGATAAATGCTTTCCGAGAGGAATTCGAGGAGCCTCCCATTGGACCCCCATGGATGAGGTGGAGGACTCGCTCTTCCTCAAAATCTGGCGTCTCTTCTCGTTCCGGACGCTTGTTAGCCCCCCGAGGCGGGGGAGGAAGTTCGGCTCGATCCTTTTGTACAAACTTCGCCAGTTGGCCTCTCTGGATAAGGGCTTCGATCTCGTTTTTCAGAGCACGGCAATCGTTGGTGTCATGCCCATGGTCCCGGTGATAGCGGCACCATTTCTCCCTGTCTCTTCTCTTGGCGGGGGTGTTCATCCTCGGAGCTGGAGGCAAGACCCCTTCTTTTTCGACTTCCATGAAAATGGCTGAGACGTTAGTGTTGAGGGGAGTGAACTTCTCAAATCTAGGGGGAGGTCGGCGCTGGCCGGCATTATCCTTCTGGAGCTTTTTAGCTCCTTCTTCTTCCGTTCCCTTCCTCTTAAACCCGGAGGTAGACCCCTCCCAGTTGGGTTGTTGTTCGGCCTCCTCTGCCCGGAGATACTTTTCACTGCGAAGGAGTAGGTCGGAAAAGTCATGTGGTGGCTTCTTGGCGAGGGAGGAGCTGTAATACCCCGATTTTCTTAATATATAAAGATTAATTCTTTTTTAGTATGCTTGTATAACACGTGGCTATTACTCCATGATGTATAAATTATATTTTTCCCTATAAATTACTTGCTTTAAAGCCCAATGTTAATTTGTCTATTTTTCTTTTAATAAAATTTATTTTGGCCCAATTTGGTTTTAAGCCCATGGATTGTAAACTCTCTTATTATTTTTCCACAACTTGTAATGTAATATTTTTCTTGCTCTTTTTATCCCGGGTATTAAATATGCTATTTGTAGGGTGTGGTTGTGTGTACACGTGCACTCAATGTACACGTGTATTAGGCACAACTCTTTGGCCGGTTTTGGGAGAGAGTGGGCTAGATCATGGGTAGTTACCCTGAGTTGTGGGTAGTTTTTGCAACCCCCAAATCAATCTCAGCCCTTAATCCTCCAACTCCCTGATAGATCTCAACCCTTCATCTTATTGGTCTTCTAGTATAAATACCCCCCCTACTTTCCCTATCTCTTTTACACTTAAAATTTCCTGAGTTTTAAGAGAGTATCTGTGAGTTGTGTGGGAGCTCTTCTGTGGAAGCAAGCAGCATTGCTGGAGATTTCGGTGTGGAGCAAAGGAACAAGAAGTGCTGTGTTATTGAAGGACTTTGCGGGATTTCGGTTTATTTCTTCATACAAGGTGGGTGTTTCTCAGGACTTCTAATGTAGGAATAATGCTACAATAGCTATGATTGATATTATGCTATAAAAGTGATTTAAATGCAGTAGAAATTGCTTGAACTTGCTATTAATATTGAAACGAGGCTGTCGGTACAGTCGGCTGCCATGTGAGCCAGTCGACTGGTACGAGACATTAATTCGCATGATTGCAATGATAAACGTGTGTATAAATGAACATGATGGTATGAATACTATTTGCATGGTTTCCCTATGACACATATGCTGGAGGGAAGGTAAATGAATAAAAAGAGCTCATGGTAATTAATAATTTTGGAATTGTCGAAGCAGTCGACTGATAGTGTGTTAAGTCGACTGGTACCTCAAATCTGACTGTGACTGTTGGGTAGTTTCATAAACTGATATATTTTCATCGTGTGGACCCAGTTTGATGACTTGGGATTTACATCTTTATTGTTTTAAGACATTATGGGCATATGTGAATGCATGTTTAAAGTATTTTCCTTAACGGAAAGGACATGGTAGTAATTTGATGATCCATGTTGTAGTGTTATTGAATGATAAGAGACCTTGTCTGTGAAACATGAACTTTTGTGTACTGTTAGTTGACATCATGATGAAATGCACGTAAGAACTGTAAATGATTTATTGAAATTAGATCTGTCCAGTCGACCGATTGCGTGTAGCAAGTCGACTGATCTGGACATAGAATTATGCTGTTGAAATTGTTAAGACAGACGACTGAGGTGTGAACAGTCGACTGTTGTGTGACTAATATTGTGAACTTGAAAGTTGCGGGACAGGCGACTGGTAGTGTACATATTCGACTATCCCGAGCCTTTTGATAACCCTGTATATGACTGTATAAGTCGACTGGTGTTCTTCCAAGTCGACTGTACAGAAAGGACTTTGACATATTTGAATTCATGTTATTTTGCTGTTGGTAATTGTGAACTGTATGATTAAAGTCAATGGATTCTGCTTATGGTTGCATGAATGGTGTAAATGAATCATAGATGAGAAATGGAAGATTAAATGAAATTATGAAATGTGAAATCATGATGAGAAAAGTCTGTGAGACTCAAAAATGAATGATGAGCTGATGATGCTCAGTTGGATATTGTGAATGTGAAATTGAATGGAAGAGTAGCTAAGTCTCCCCGGCAGTGAATGAAATGATATGGAGAATTAGACCAGGTTGGTCAAGTGAAATGAAATGATAAGTCCGGATGATGGAGAGGCTAACTCTAGAGATTGATTTTCATTCATGATTCTAATTAAATTAATACATAGTGTGGAGGTGATGAAGATGAGAGAAAAACATGAGTATGAGAGCTAGGGTACGGTGCGGGTGTGTGAGCCGCAGAATGCATGCTTGACGAGTCAAGACATGGCGCGGGCACAACTCAGTAATGATCGGACTCTAGTCACGCTTATGGGATGTTTTGGTGACTGCAAGAGGAGTGTGTTCAGGGAGGAGGCTGAATTGTCGCAGAATGCATGCTTGACGAGTCAAGACATGGCGCGAAATTCTACTCCAGGGGCCAGGATACATGCTTGTACTCATAGATTCATCTAGGATACTCATTGGAATTACAAAAGTAGAATAAGTCATGGCGGGGGATTGAATCCTACAAAAATGAAGATCGTTTAAGGGGCTTGCACTCGAACCTATGTAGTATGGGATGCATAGAATTCGAACAAGTGTGCATTAGTGTCATGATTAATTAAGTAAATTGCATTAAGGACTTAAGTGCACAATCACGACACGACATCATTAAAAGTTCCCCCTTATTTGCATGCTTATGTTGAACAAGTTTGTGATTTGTAAGAAATGAGACTCATTATACTGTTTCTGGCATAGAGAGGATGGCCATGTATAATTATCGTCGGTTGAATAAACTGACGTGCCCACAGTTTTTTATGCAGGATATAACTACATGTAAAAGGAATGGATGCATAAAGAGTTCATTATGCTGTTGTTCATTTATGTAAATATTGTATATTTCGCTTCCGCTGTGTAAATTCAAATGTAATGTGTTGTAAACTCTGATGTAAAAGAAAAGTTTTAAATTTCCTTGTAAAATTGTATGTGAAGAAAGTGAAAAGATCCTGTAGAACATCTCGAATTCAGTAATTTGGGATTCGGGGCGTTACAGGAGCGGAGGTTGGAATTGAGGACATTGGATTGGAATGCAGCGGTAGCAACTGACTGATCGAGGGATGCGATGGACCTGGCTTCAGCTGTGAACCTCTTCACATAATCTCTCAATTTTTCTCCCTTCTTCTGGTGGAGGTGCAATAGCGAGATGCTGGTCTTCTCAGTTCTTCGGTTGCTTATGAAATGGGTGACGAAAAGGGTCTCGAACTGCTCGAAGGAGAATATTGAGGCTGGGGCAAGGCGAGAGTACCATTCTCGAGCTGGGCCCTTGAGAGTTGCGGGAAAGGTTTTGCAGAGGAGGACATCTGAAGCTTGGTGGAGGAGCATCAAAGTTTTAAAACTTTCGATGTGATCGACTGGGTCGGTCTCTCCGGTATAGTTCTCAAATTGGGGAGGTTTGAAGCCAAACGGGACAGGTGTATCCACTATGGTTCGGGAGAAAGGGGGTCGGCCAGGACGTAGGGTCCTTCCTCTAAACTCTTCCTCTCGGTTCATCCGACCCAAGAGCCTTTCTACTTCATTAAGACGGCGGTTCATGGTGTCATCTCTCCGACGGTAATCTGCCGAGCCTCGAGACTCGTCTTCATATGAGGGGGAGCGAGGGCTACGGCGATGATAGCTCCGGGAGCGACGAGGACTTGGGGTACGCCGGGAGTTGGTAGGAGCAGGACGAGGAGAGGGAGACCGTCGTCGAGGGCTTCGGACCGGAGGAGGGGACGGGACCTTCGGCTCATTAGGATTTTGACGGAGGTTGAGAGCCTGCAGGACGGTCGCTTGGAACTGCTGGAACTCGGCACGGGTGATTGGTGCCTCATTGTTCCTGGGCTGTTGCCAACTTGCGGGGGAGTGCCTTCTTCGGTAGTAATCGGGGGACTCCTTCCTTCCTTTTCGGACGGGGGACCTGTGGTACCGGTGGCGAGGAGACCGCTCACCCGGATGGTGCTGGCGGGAGGCTTCCTCCCGAGCGCATTTTTCTTCCAGATGGCGGCGGAGGTCATCCTCTTTCTGGCGGTTAAGGGTGGCATCGTGGCGACCAGAGGCTCGGGGGTGATAGGAGGCTATAGAGTCCGTAGAGGCGTTGTGGATGGAGACTTGTTGGTGAAGAGGCTGTTTCTGAGGGTTCGGACCCTTTGGATCAGGAGGGGGAAGGTTCTGTTGGAGCGGGTCTTCCGTCGTAGGGGGAAGCTGTGCTTGTTGTTGAGCAGGATTGTTGGGAACTTCTTGTTGGTCAGGGTTGGGTGCTCGGTTAGACCCCCTTGATCTGACTTTGCGAGGCGGCATGGCTGAAGAAGACCTGTTTTCGGGAAAGATGAGAGGTTTCTATTCGTTAGTTTCCCACAGACGGCGCCAATCTGTTGCCGCTAAATTTGGTGTGGGGGCAAACAGATGAATTTGTGGATTCTGAGGGAAACTGAATAGTAAACCTGTGTACCTGTTCCGTCGGGCTTTGGTCGTCGATCCCGCCGTAGACCTGCAAAAAGTGCGAGACACCGGGATTGTTCCCGGCGACGCACCCTCCGACGCTCAAGTCAGTAATCTAGGAAGACTATGAATGAGCGTAAAAACTGGTGAAAGATTGATTACCTCTTAATGGAGATGGATGGGGGGTATTTATAGGCGTCTTAGAGAACAGATCAGGAATGTAATCCCCGTGATCTGATAAGGAATATTCTCCTTGTAAACAGATTAGGAATGTAATCTGATAAGGTATATTCCCCGTAATCAGATAAGGAATTTAATCCCCAAATCCCAGTGAAAAGATAGAAGTATATCAGGGCCGTTGATCAAGATTGATCAGGGACCCCGATTTTATCTCGTTGGATTGGGTGCGCGGCGGTTAAGGACCCGCACCCTCTTGTTGGCGGACCCATTCGCAGGTTATTGGGTCCTTGGGGAAAAGATCCAATACCCATTTTGTGCCCTTTTGTAGGGGAAATTACCGTTTTACCCCTGGGTTTCAAGATTCGTATCTGATTTGGACGGTTCCGATTAAACCCTGTTTTTAGCCATATCAGATATCAAAATATATTGGGTATTAAAATCCAATAGGGTCAAGATAACAAAATCAAATAGGGTTTATAACAAAATATCATTTGCATTAAAATATAGAATTCATTTGAAATAAGTACAAAATGAGTAATATATAGAGGTAGGTTTTTAAATTAACAAACAAGGCTAATAAAAGAAAAATAATAATAACAATAATAACAACAATCATAATAAAAATAAAAATAAAATAACTGTAATAATAATAATAACAATAATATGATTCTTGTTATAATACAAAATCATTGGAAAATGGTCACAAATAAAACCATCGATTAAAATCAGGTTTAACAGAGGATCCAATAATATATTTTAACAAAAAAAATTTTGAAACCCGAAAAATATATTACAAATATTTTAAATACATAAAATACATAGAAAATATGGATTTAGGAAAACAAGGGTTACAAGGACAACTGAGATGTTGGCATTGATGGGGGTGAACTTTTCAAAGCGAGAAGGAGGGCGATGCTGGCCGTTATTACTTTTTGGAGCTTCTTGGGACCGTCTTCATCTGCACCCTTCCGTTTGTTCCCGGATGGGGGCTCCTTCTGATCATGGGGATCGAGGGCCTCTTCAGCCCGGATGTACTTCTCACTCCTCAGCAGGGGTTCCGAGAGGTCCCGAGGCGGCTTCTTAGTGAGGGATGCCTTCAGATCATCATAGTTGATGTTTTGTCGGAATGCTGCAGAGGCCACTTATTGGTCATGAAAGGCGATAGACCGAGCTTCGGTGGTAAAGCACCGAACATAGTCTCTTAGGCGCTCGCCTTTTCTTTGACCGAGGGCTAGCAAAGATGCGCTCGTATTCTTCGGCTCGGCGGCTGCTGATGAAGTGGGTAAGGAAGAGCTCCTCAAACTGGTCAAACTAGAAGATAGAGGCTGGGGACAAATGGGAGTACCATTCTCTCGCTGGTCCCTGCAACGTGACAGGGAAGGTCTTGCAGAGGAGTGCATCCGAGGCTTGATGGATCATCGTGAGAGTTTTAAAACTCTCGATATGATCGGTCAGGTCTGACTCCTCGTTGTAGGATTCAAAGTGGGGCGGCTTGAAGGTCTTTGGGACCGGAGCTTCCATGATGGCCCTGGAGAAGGGGGTCTGCTTGGGCGGAAATTCTTGGTCCGTTGTTCTTCTTCGAGGTTGAATTTTCTAAGGCGCCTCTCCATCTCTCAAAGGCGGCGACGGACCGAGTCGTTCCCCTGGTCAAATCTAATCGACCCTCAGGACTCTCCTTCATGAAGGGTGGCATGGTTAGGGCTAGGTGCGCGTCGGTCATAACTTGGCGCAATGTTGAGGGCTCGCAGGATGTCATCTTTGAAGTTTTGGAATTCCGCCTAGGTGACTGGTGCCCCTCCATCCGGGAGAACTCTTGGTGCTAATCGGCTCGTTGGGGTGAGGCCTCTTCTCTGACGACCAGGAGGGGACCCCCTCTGCATCCTCGGGGGGGAGGACCTTCTGGGTCTCGGCCTTTGGGGAGAACGGTCCTTCTGGCCTCTCTGGTGCTCTGGATGAGGGACCTCATCGTGGGCTCACCTATCATTCAAGCAGGTTTGGAGATCGATCCCTTGCTGACGGTTGATGATGACTTGACGGAAGTCTCTTGACCCCTAAGGACTATGTGAGGTCATCGAGTCGGTTGAAGGATTGTGGACCGAGACATGGTCATGGAGAAGGGCTATTTTTTACGGCTTCGACGGGAGCTCCTTTGCGCAGCCCCTATGGACGCGGGGCGAGCCTGTTGGGGAGGCGACTGTTCAGGTTGAGGCTGCTGAACTTATTGATCTTGTTGAGGGGGAATATCCTGAAGTGGAGGAGGTGGAGGAAGAGGGGTGGCTCTTCGGCTTGATGCCGCCGCATTCCATTTTTCCTTGGGAGGCGTCGCTGGAAACTGCTTTCACTGGTGAATATGGCCGGATTACTTTTTCTGTTTTCCACAGACGGTGTCAATCTGTTGCAGCTAATTTTGACGTGGGTGCAAACAGATATTTATGAATTCTTCTAAAACCAATAAAAAGCAAACCTATTGACTACTAGCCGGTGTTGACCGTTCTCAACGCTGCTGCTGACCTGCAAAAAGTTCGAAACACCGGGATTGATTCTGGCGGCGAACCCTCCGACGCTTAAGTCAGTAATCTGAAAGATTATGAAAGGGCTTTTATGTAGAAAAAATACTGATTGCCTTATTCTAGTGGAGGTAGAGGGGTATTTATATTCGCATTTGGAAACAGTTTAGAGATAATTATCTATCTCTAATCCAATGTATTTTTGGATAAGAAATAGAGTTTAAATTCTTTTATGATAAGAGATTTGGTCAAAACCGTCTCTTAGGGATAATCATGAATTTAAATAACTCTTTAAATGGCCTAGGTTTATTTATGAAGGGCTGTCACCCTAACCCTGTAAGACAGACCCGTTTTTTGGGTTATTTGGCATGGAATCCCATTTTCAGATCCATTTATAGTGAAAATTACTGTTTTACCCTCTGAGAACTTTGAAATTTGTACTTGATTTGAACGGTCCCGATTTGACTCTATTTCTAGCCATATCAAATAACTTATTTATGAAGGACAAATTTGAACAATAGAATGAAATACTCATTTATAGAAGGTATATGGTTCGGTATCGGCCACATCAGTAATGTATATGAATTTGGATATAATGTTTTTTTAATAAAATGAGGAAAATAATATTCAAATATTTTATATTATCAAATAAATTATTTTAATCATTTTGGAAGATTGGTTGATCAATTTGTTTTAATATTTTTAATTTTGCTGGATTAGTCGTATTGTTACGTGCCGATCTAACCAATCCCACGTACTCCGGTCCAGTCAATCCATATTCGGATTGACCAATCCTTTAAACTATGCTATTTTATCTATACTCTTGTTTTACTTGGCTTAAATTTTGATTTGACTAAGTAATGATAACCATTCACACTAATAGATAAATTTAATTGATTTAAGTGAGGTTTTACGTTATTTGGTTTCTCCTCAATTTAAGCTTTCGGATGAAAAAAGAAGAAGAAATAATAGTGTAGTTTGTTCAAATGAATTAGCCCCGACCAAAGAAAGAACAATCGAAAAAGCCTTGATTTAATTTGAGTGTATAACTATATAGACTGATATATGAATTTAATCTAAATTTTCATTTATCTCTACTATTATAATGGGAGAAGGGGTTAGTGTCATTTGTCATCGACTGTCATTTTGTCAATACGTGCAGCGCACGTGTTGGCTTTTTTAAATATTTTTTATCCTTTTCATTCCCCTTCCCATTTTTCCACGTGCAACGCACGTGTATAATACTAAATTTTTTTTTTGGGGTTCTTTTCATTCCCCTCCCCATTTTCCACACGTGCGAAAAAAACACGCGGAGCGCACGTGTGGGTAGTTTTTTTTTTTTTTGTCTTTTTCCTTCTTCCTCCACGTGCATCGCACGTGCTAATATTATAATGGGAGAAGGGCTTAGTGTCATTTGTCATTGTGTCATTTTGTCAACACGTGCAGCGCACGTGTTGGTAGATTCTTTTTTTTTTTGTCCTTTTCATTTTCCTTTTCCATTTTTTCCACGTGCAACGCACGTGTATAATACTAGATTTTTTTTAGTCCTTTTCATTCCCCTCTTCATTTTCCCCACGTGCAACGCACGTGTATAATACTAGTTTTTATAAAGCTTGGAATTAAACTTTGGAAAAAAACTTGTGTCATGTTTGTGCATCCCAGTTGACGCGTTCAAATGTAATGTATGTTTTATAAACAGCATAATAATTAATAGCTTTTGGTCGACCATCTTTAATTTTCCAGTATCTTTTAAAATTAATCTTTATCTAATATATCTGCTGCCTCTGTCAGAAATGATTAATGCGACCATTGGGTGTACCATTTCAGATGCTACTAAATGGCTTGAATGTAATGTATGTTATTTGAATGGGAATATGTGTGTGTTGGTGGGTGTCGGGTAAAGTAAAACCAAGCAACGCCTGACACAAAATTTTAAGCTGAAGAGAGCGATAGGGAAATTGGATATATAATTTTAACTGCATTAATACTACCTCTTAATTATAGGCAAAACATTACCTACTAAGTTGTTCCTCGTAAATGAGAAAGTACGATCAACGGTAATTTATATTTATATATATCTTAAGCTAATAGGCCTACCCCATCTCTTCTTTCTCTATTTTATGATTCTCTCAAAATTATTTTAGTCTGTGCAATTTGCACAGGGTAAGACTAGTAGAAGTAGTATAAAAATGCAAATCCCCCTCATTGACTTGTATGCATCCATTAATATCCTTCAATTAATTAGCCAACCAGATCATCTGTAGTCGTTCCCTATACTTTCGAATTTGAAAAATATCGGAAACGAATCCTTGTAGTCATTTTCTATATTTCTAAATTTTGAAAAAAAATAAAACAGTAGCTTTCTATTTTTGAAAGACGATATAGATTTTTTCCAAATATAGGAATCAGAATATAATCTTGCGTCCGTTCCAAAAAAAAAATTCTCGGACGCAAGATGATTCTATACATGAAGAATTTTAAAAAAAAATACAGGTCGGACGCAAGATGATCTTGCGTTTGATCAATTTTTTTATAAAAAATGTGTCGGACACAAAATCATTTTGCGTCTGACTAAAAAAACCCGCTGAAATGGGAAATCCAAACTATTAGCCCTGCTGAATATTGGAAACAAGCTATATATCTTAAGCTAATAGGCCTACCCCATCTCTTCTTTCTCTATTTTGAAACAAAGAAAGGAGAGCAAAAGTAGCAATTAACACGTGTAGCTTACATCACTTGCCAAAACAGAATTAATTAAGAAACACACAACAAAAATCTTTCTTCTACCACATCTCCCCAAACCCACAAACCCTAACCCCCCCATCCCAAAACCCACCCAAATCTCCTCACCCGCCCGTCGCTTCCCCCCGCCCGTCGCTACATTCCATTGCCACCCATCACTTCCCCGTCGCCGCCCGTCCATCTCCTCGCCGTTGCCGCCCGCCGATCATTCAAATGTACGTTGCATTAAATTTGCCTTTTCCAAAAAAAATTTCGAGATGTTAGATGATTGTGATTTATTTTGGATAGTCAAGATCTATCACTATTTCTAATGTTGGTAACTGAAAAAAAAATTTTAAAATCCATTACTCAGATTCGAAGAAAGGTCATACCTTGAGCCACATCCATTTGGGATCAGAAGAGGAAAAGAAGCAGAGATGAATGATAGAGTATATGTAGGAGAATGGTTTAATACAGTATATCAATAAATTAATTAACAAAAAATAATTCATGGAATTAAAGAGAATGAATCTTATTTGGTTTAACAGAGATTGAGTCCAAAAAAATAATAATAATAAAGAGATGAGAAGAAGAAGAAGAAGAGAAGAGAAAGCGAGCAACACAAAGTCTCAATCCAAAAATCCTCTCTTTCTTTTGCAATGTTTTTTTTAATAGAGGTAATCCTCTGTTTATTTATTTCTATTCAATTTAAAGAAAGATAGAACTCATGAAATTAAAGAGAATGAATATACAAATAAACAGACTAAACAATAATTTATCAAAATTTTGGTGTCTTTTTATTTTTCTTCAAATTTCGCAGTATTTTTTGTAAATTATTTTTTTGTGTTTGATTTGATTTTTAGGGTTTAGGGTTTAAAATTTTGGGTGATTGAAGTACGCGATTGTTATAGAATTGGGGGGAAATCAAGTCTTTGGAAACTTTATGCAATATGGTTTGAAAAGAGTTTCTCTTTCCATGTGTATTTATGTAATTTTGCTTTGATTTTATGTTAGTTACATTGTTGTTTAAAATTAAATATTTGGGTGGAGTTTTTTTACTCTATGTAAGTATAAATTTCAAAAGTTGTGGCTCTATATGGTTAATAAGATTTGTTTTACCATTTGTAGGAAGTGAAAAGTGATGGTCTTAGTTTTTGAATGGTACAGGGTAAATATCATCTTTTCTTCATCTTTTGTTTTGTTTAAAAAGTTTTTGTGAATTATAGTATTATGTGTGTTTTATGGTTTGATCATTTTGTAGAGCCACAACTAAGGAGTAATATAGAACAATTTGAGGTAAATATTGAGGAACTTCGCAGACAATATGAGTCTTTGCAAGCAAGTTTTATAATGGAGGTGCTCACAAGATTGCAAATGATCTTTGAAAATATCTAATTGTTTGGTATTTCTAAATTTAGAGACCTAGGGTTTACCTATATTTAGTACTGGAATTGTTGGAAAGTTACACACATCGAGAATTTTTGGTTTCCTTTCAACTGAATAGAAAATATAGAATGATGTTGGTTTGGAAACATGAATTGGTAATCTATACATTTGTCATCTTTTGATATAGCTAATTATTACTTATTGTTTCCTCCATGTGTTTCTGATGTTGATTATATTTGATTTGAGAGGGAAGACCGATGAGAAGCACACGGCCAATAAGGAGATAACAGAGTACATCAAGGAGTCTGAGAAGAGCCGCAACCCAACTTCGATAATTATTTGACGATTTTTTTTTTCTTTCCTTCAAATTGAATAGAAATATAGAATTATGCTGGTTGGTTTGGAAGTGTGAATATGTTAATTTGTAGATTTGACATCTTTTAATTATATTTTGATCGAAATACTTAAGGGACATCTCTAAATTTTTTAATTCCATATAATTTTATGATTCTCTCAAAATTATTTTAGTCTGTGCAATTTGCACAGGGTAAGACTAGTAGAAGTAGTATAAAAATGCAAATCCCCCTCATTGACTTGTATGCATCCATTAATATCCTTCAATTAATTAGCCAACCAGATCATCTGTAGTCGTTCCCTATACTTTCGAATTGAAAAATATCGGAAACGAATCCTTGTAGTCATTTTCTATATTTCTAAATTTTGAAAAAAAATAAAACAGTAGCTTTCTATTTTTGAAAGACGATATAGATTTTTTCCAAATATAGGAATCAGAATATAATCTTGCGTCCGTTCCAAAAAAAAAATTCTCGGACGCAAGATGATTCTATACATGAAGAATTTTAAAAAAAAATACAGGTCGGACGCAAGATGATCTTGCGTTTGATCAATTTTTTTATAAAAAATGTGTCGGACACAAAATCATTTTGCGTCTGACTAAAAAAACCCGCTGAAATGGGAAATCCAAACTATTAGCCCTGCTGAATATTGGAAACAAGCTATAGCGCTTACTCTAGGTAATTATATTGAAGCACATAATTGGTTGAAGATCACGAGACGTTTCGTCAAATTGGATATATAATTTTAACTGCATTAATACTACCTCTTAATTATAGGCAAAACATTACCTACTAAGTTGTTCCTCGTAAATGAGAAAGTACGATCAACGGTAATGTTTGTTTGATTTAATAAGGGTAACGACGTGGGCACACAATACCAATCAGGCATCTACTTCTACAATGAGACGCAGGCTAAATTAGCAAAGGAATCACTGGAAGCCAGGCAGAAAGAGGTGGGCAGTACGAAGATTGTCACCAAGATTCTTCCTGCAAAAAAGTTCTATATAGCTGAAGAGTACCACCAGCAGTACTTGGAGAAAGGAGGTGGCAAAGGTCTTAAGCAGTCTGCTGAGAAAGGATGTACAGATCCAATTAGATGCTATGGCTGAATGAATCTTTCTTCTGATCATTGAGTTTACTATTTCTACTTGTTTCAATACTACTCTACTATGTGTTTGAATAATTAACTGCTACTTTGGTGCTTTAAACAGTTAATGAATCTTTCTGTAACCCATGACATTTATCAAAACATATGTATTAGTTTATTCGATGTTATGTCTATGAAGCTTGATAAAGTGTACATCAATATTTTCTCTTTATTCTTTGTTTTCTTCTCTCGGCTTTGTGTAGTTTCTTTTGTGATATCTACTCAATTAATTTTAGGTTGCATGAATCTTTCAAGTCCACAATTGATGAGGACATCGGTTCGAGACGATTCAAGCGCTTTTATCAAGGCATGCATCGTATAGGATGACTGTTCTATTAGCCTAGTATTTTTATTTCAGCATTTATAAATATTTATGGCAATTTTAGGCCTATCTAGTAGTTTTGCGATTTGCACCCTTTATTTTATGCATCAGGATATTTTAAGAATTTGTTTTGAGCCTATATATAGGCTTCTAGATTAATGAAAACATTATGTTTTTGATTGATTAAAAATGATTGTGATTGAGTTTGGGCTCTTCATTCCACTACAAAACATATAGTTTTTTCGGGCGCTTTTGCACCGGCGTTTTTAGTAAAACACCGGGGTAGATCATGACATTTTCTTGAAAAATGGCGGGGTAGAAACCCCTCCTCATAAATCACCAAATCCCCACCCCCCCCCCCCCCCCCCCCCCCCCACTCCCACCCACCCACCCACAATTTCTTTTATTAATTTTCCTTCTCTCTCAAAACCCCCAATTGAATCTTGAGCTCCAATCCCCGTCGCCGTCTCCTCACATCGCAATCTCCATCGTCGTCTTCTCTCTCCTTCCTCCTCAATCCCCGTCGCCGTGGTGCCCTACCTCCATCTCTCAAACCCTAGTTTTGATCCCCATCGTCTCCCTTCCATCTCTTATTCTCCGATTCGACATCTCAAAACCCTCATTCGTCGCTGTTGTCATTATCTTCGAAGGCGTTGAAGTCGTAATCCCTTTCCTCGCATTGTCGTCGCTGTCATTTCCTCCTCGAATCCCGAGCCCGACGCCAGTCTCTACTAGCCATGGGTTCTCCAAGTTGGACTTTTGCAGCAGTAACATATGGTAAAGTTCTCATCTTTGGTGATTTAGTTGGTAAAGTTTGAATTTTATTCATTTTATATTGTTTGAGATGGATTATATGTGGGTTTGGATTTCAAAGTTTGGATTGTTTGATTTTCCATTTGAGAAAATTTTCTCAGCAGGACCTTGCCACATGACACTTCAAGTAGTTCCAAACACCATTTATTTATTTTGTACTCTTTCCTAGAGTAAAATTAAGCTTATATTTGAAGTTGTTTTCCTGTTTGAATAATTATTTACATAAGATGTTTACTGTTTTTTCCTTTGTGTTTTTTCTCCTACAGACTCAGCGATATACAATGACAACAATAAGAATTTGACAGAACTTAGTCCTAACTTGTTTGAGGAGCAACACTAGAGGAGAGTTGTGCTCCGAACTCATTTAGATGAAGATCACTTGGGAGGCGAGCGGGACGAAGAGCATCACCATGCTCAATGAGAGAGCCGTTCGGGAGACAAGTTTGAGGAGCAACTCTAGGGGGAGTTGTGCTCCGAATTCGCTTGGATGAAGGCCACTCGGGAGGCGAGCGGAGCGAAGAGTCTTACCAGGCTCTAGGAGAGAGCTGTTCTGGAGACGAGTTTGAGGAGTATCTCTAAGGGAGAGTTGAGCTCCGAACTCATTGGGAAGGCCACTCGAGAGGCGAGCGAAACGAAGAGCATGAGCAGGTTCTATGAGAGGCCGTTCGGGAGACGAGTTTGAGAAGCAACTCTATGGGTGAGTTGGGCTTTGAATTCACTTGGAAGAAGGCCGCTTGGGAAGCGAGCGAGATGAACAACATCATCAGGCTCTAGGAGAGAGCCGTTTGGGATGCGAGTTTGAGGAGCAACTCCAGGGAAGAGTTGAGCTCCGAACTTGACTGGAAGAATGCCACTCGGGAGGCGAGTGGGATGAACAACATCACCAGGCTCTAGGAGAGAGCCATTCGGGAGGCGAGTTTGAGGAGCTACTCCAGGGGAGAGTTGAGCTCTGAACTTGATTGGAAGAATGCCACTCGGGAGGCGAGTGGGATGAACAACATCACCAGGCTCTAGGAGAGAGCCGTTTGAGAGGTGAGTTTGAGGAGCAACTCTAGGGGAGAGTTGAGCTCCGAACTTGATTGGAAGAATGCCACTCGGAAGGCAAGTGGGATGAACAACATCACCAGGCTCTAGGAGAGAGCCGTTCGGGAGGCGAGTTTAGGAAGCAACTCCAGGGGAGAGTTGAGCTCTGAACATGATTGGAAGAATGCCATTCGGGAGGCGAGTGGGATGAACAACATCACTAGGCTCTAGAAGAGAGTCGTTCGGGAGGCGAGTTTGGGAGAAACTCCAGGGGAGAGTTGAGCTCCGAACTTGATTGGAAGAATGCCACTCGGGAGGCGAGTGGGATGAACAACATCACCAGGATCTAGGAGAGAGTTGTTCGGGAGGCGAGTTTGAGGAGCAACTCCGGTGTAGAGTTGAGCTCCGAACTTGATTGGAAGAATGCCACTCGAGAGGCGAGTGTGTAACGCCTCGAAATGGCTAAAAATAAGGTTAAATCGGAACCGTCCAAACTAGGCACGAATCTTAAAGATCAGGGGTAAAATGGTAATTTCACCTACAAACTGGTCTGAAATGGGCACTGGGTCCTTTTTTCAAAGGCACAATAACACACGAACGGATCCATCTCATCTGGGTGCGGGTTCTAACCCGCAAGAAATCCAGTCCAGCTGGATAGAATTAGGGTTTTATGTTTATACTTAATCAACGACCCTGATTCCTTCTATCCATCCACTGGGAAGTAGGGATTTATCCCGAAGCTGGTTCCTAAGGCGGCTATAAATACCCCCCATCCCCCATTATTAAGAGGTAATCAATCTTTTACCAATCAAAGCTCATTCATAATCTTTCTGATTACTGACTTGAGCATCGGAGGGTGCGTCGCCAGGATCAACCCCGGTGTTTCACACTTTTTGCATGTCAAAGGCGGGAGATCACAGGTCAAACTCCGGTGGAAAGGTTTCAGGTTTGACTATTCAACATCCCAAGAATCCACAAATCTATCTGTTTGCCCCCACACCGTTTTCAGCGGCAATAGATTATCGCCGTCTGTGGGAACCACGAATAGCACCCCATCCTCTTCCATCGGTTAAGATCACCTCCAGCCATGCCTCCAAGAAAACTGAAATCCAGAGGGTCCAACCATGGGCCCACTCGTCCTCAACCGCAGCAGGAGGCTCCCCTCCAAACCGTCTAGCAGCAGGGACAAGTCCCTCCTCAGCCTGATCAGCCTTTCTAGCAGGAACAGCCTCCTCTTCAGAATCTTCAGCACCTAGCGGGCTCTAGCCGGGCCCCAGAACACCGGTATTAGGACCTCTCGTCCTCCTCCTCAGAAGCAACCCCTTCATCGTGACCACATCTCCATACACAATTCTTCAACCGACTCAATGGCATCTCACAACCCCCGGTCTTCCGAAGACCTCCGCAACATCCTTATCAACCGGCAGAAAGAAGAGGACCTTCGCCGCCATTTGGATGAAAGGCGGGCCCGTGAGGGAGCCACTCGCTCAGGACGTCCAAATAAGCGATCTCCTCGTCACCGAGATCACAGGAGGTCTCCCCTTCACAGGAGGCGGAGGGAGTCCCCTGAGTACCATCGAAGAAGACATCGTTCTCCCGCTGGTCGGCAGCCCCAGAGGGATGAGAACGGACCTATTACCCGAGCCGAATTCCAAGAGTTCCAAGCTACAATCCTGCAGGCCCTCAATCTCCGACCAAACAACAAAAATACTCAGAGGGTCCCCACTCCTCCTCCGGTCCAAAGTCCTCGCCATCGGTCCCTAACTCCTCCTCAAGCCCCGAGCCACCGCCATCACATCCCTAGTCCTCACCATTCCCCTAGCTACCATTACCGAAATCCACGCTCCCCTTCGTACGAAGATGAGTCCAGAGGCTCACCGGGGTACCATCGAAGAGATGATGCGGTCTACTGCCATCTCCACGAGATGGAGAGGCGCCTCGGCCAACTGGATAGAGAAGAAGAACTGAGAGGAAGGACCCTCTGTCCGAGCAGACCCCCATTTTCTCAAACCATCATGGAGGCACCCGTTCCAGCAAACTTCAAGCCCCCGCAGTTCGAGACATATACGGGGGAGTCAGACCCCGTAGATCACATCGAGAGTTTCAAAACTCTCATGTTGATACACCAAGCTTCCGATGCTCTACTGTGCAAGACCTTCCCAGCTACTCTCAAGGGTCCGGCTCGGAAATGGTACTCTCACCTCGTCCCATCCTCCATCTTCTCCTTTGAACAATTTGAGACCCTCTTCGTCACCCACTTCGTGAGTAGTCACCGAACCGAGAAGACTAGTATTTCACTACTCTTCCTCAATCAGAAGAAGGGTGAGAAACTAAGAGATTATGTCAAGCGGTTTACCACGGAAGCCCGGTCCATTGCCTCCCTCGACCAATCAATCGCTGCAGCCGCCTTCCAGTCCAATGTCCTCAACTCCAACCTTCGATCCTCCCTAGCCAAAAAGCCCCCACGAGACTTCTCTGACCTTCTTCTCAGAAGCGAGAAGTATATCCGGGCAGAGGAAGCTGAACATCGCCCCACTTTCGAGGAGTATTCCTCCGGAACCAAAAGAAAGGCAGCCGAAGATGAAGGAGCTAAGAAGATCCAGAAGGACAACGGGGGTCAGCGCCGCCCGCCTCCCAGATTTGAGAAGTTTACCCCTCTCAACACCAATGTTTCGACTATTCTCATGGAAGTTGAGAAAGAAGGAGTCCTGCCTCCGACCCCGAAGATGAATACTCCCGGAAAGAAGAGAGATAAGGAGAAATGGTGTCGATATCACAGGGACCACGACCACGATACCAATGACTGTCGGGCTCTGAAGAACGAAATTGAAGCCCTCATTCAGAGAGGGCAGCTGTCCAAGTTTGTGAGAAATGACCGGATCGATCTTTCCCCTCCCCCCAAGGGGCTAAAAAGCGTCTCAAGAGGCGCGACGAGACTCCTGAGTTTGAAGAAGAACGCGTCTTGCACCTCATCCATGGAGGTCCAATGGGAGGAACATCTAACTCTTCTCGAGAGGCTTTAATCAGGGAAGTCAACTCGGTGCACGGTATACCCCCTCCCAAAGGCCTCGGAGTCCCGGCTACTTTCTCGGATGAAGACCTTGAGGGCGTCCGAACCCCCCATTGTGATGCACTAGTAATTAACCTCCACATGGCTAACTTCAAAGTGGAGAGGATTCTGGTGGACAATGGCAGTTCCGTCAACATCCTCTTCCTGGCTGCCTTCCGAGAACTCAAGTTATTGCATGACAGGCTCAAGCCCGCAAGCTATATGCTCCATGGGTTCACGGGAGTGCCAGTGACTATCGAAGGGGTGATCACCCTGGACGTAACCGCCGGCAAAACTCCTACTACCCGGACGGAGCCAATAGATTTCATGGTCTTCGACATCCCAGCTGCTTACAATGTGATTCTAGGCCGACATGGCCTTGCTGCTTTAAAGGCCGTCCCCTCGACTTATCATCTCAAAATGAAGTTCCCCACCAAGGCGGGAGTGGGGGAAGGGGTAGTCAGGAGATGGCCCGCAAGTGTTACATGACCTCCACCGGGGGACCTGTCCTCTCCCTGGAGACTCTCGAGATTCCCCAGAAGAACACCCAGCCTATGTCAGAACCAGTAGATGAGCTGGAGGAAGTGCTCTTTTCAAAGCAAGATCCGAACCGCAAGTTCTTCATCAGCAAGATCCCTTCCTTCTGCCCTATGTTCCGACATAATCTGATGCATCAGGAAGAACCATAACCTCTTTCCCTGGTTGGCTGCCGATATGCCAGGAATTTCCGAGGAGCTCCTCGTCCACCACCTAAGCGTTGCTCTGGGGTCCAAACCGGTCCAACAGAAAAGGCGCAAATTTGCCCCTGAGCACCAGCAAGCCATAAAGGAAGAAGTGGACAAACTCCTCAAGGCCCGGTTCATACAAGAAGTCAACTATCCTGAATAGCTCTCCAATGTTGTTATGGTTAAGAAGGCAAATGGAAGTTGGAGAATTTGCATCGACTTCACTGACCTGAACAAGGCGTGCCCTAAGGATCCTTTCCCTCTCCCTAACATCGGCACCTTGATTGACGCCACTTCGGACCAAGAGCTTTTGAGCTTCATGGATGCCTTCTCCGGATATAACAAGATCAGAATGTTCCCTCCAGACTCCTGAAGACCTCCTTCGTCACCGATCAGGGCCTCTACTACTACAGAGTAATGCCCTTCGGGCTCAAAAATGCCGGTGCCACCTACCAGCGCCTCGTCAACAAGGTCTTCCAGAATCAGATCGGCTGAAACATGGAAGTGTACGTTGATAATATGCTAGTCAAAAGTATCCATGGGTCCGACCATGTCGCCGACCTACAAGAAGCCTTCGACGTGTTGAGGAAGCATAATAGAAGACTAAACCTGAACAAGTGTGCGTTCGGGCTCTCATCTGGAAAGTTCCTATGCTTCATGGTCAGTCAGAGAGGGATCGAAGCCAACCCCAAGAAAATCAAAGCCATACTGGATATGGCTCCTCCTACAAGTGTGAAAGAGGTCCAAAAGCTTACAGGACGCCTCGCGGCCATAGGAAGCTTTCTGTCTAAGTCAGGAGAGAAGTGTCTTCCTTTCTTTAAAGCCCTCAGGGGAGATAAGGGCTTCGAGTGGGGCCAACAGCATCAAGAATCATTCGACCAACTGAAAGCCTATCTGGTCAACCCCTTACTCCTCAGCAAGCCTATTCCCGGGGAAACACTCTACCTCTACCTTGCCGCCTCCGAGCAAACCCTCAGCACTGTCCTAGTGAGGGAAGAAGACAAGGCTCATAAGCCTATCTATTATGTGAGCAAGGTACTCAGAGATGCCAAGCTCTGCTATCCGAAATTGGAAAAGATAGCCTACGCCTTGGTAATGGCGGCCAGGAAGCTCCGCCCCTATTTTCAATCCCACTCGGTGGCCGTTCTTACCGAACAGCCGCTCAAGCAACTCCTACAAAAGCCCGAGACCTCCGAGCATCTAATGAAGTGGTCGATCGAGCTGAGTCAGTATGACATATCCTATCAGTCTCGAACAGCTATCAAAGCTTAAGCTCTGGCTGAGTTTATCGTAGAAAGCACCATCCCGAAAGTGAGTCAAGCTGCAAATGGGCCACCCATCTGGACAGTATATGTAGACGGGTCTTCTTGCACCGAAGGGAGCAGAGCCGGAGTCATTCTGGCAGGCGTAGATGACTTCATTCCCCAATAATCCCTCCGCATCAACTTTAAAGCCTCCAACAACGAAGCTGAGTATGAGGCCCTAATAGCAGGCCTGGGTATGGCTCGCAAGGCAGGGACACAGCGTATCCGAATATTCAGTGACTCGCAGCTGGTTGTGAATCAGGTCTTAGGAGAGTACGAGGCGCGAGACGACCTAATGGCTAAGTACCTATCCAAGGTCTGAAGTCTCATGGATTCATTTGAAGAGGCACAAATCCAGCGGATCCCTCGAGAAGAAAACTCCCAAGCAGATGCCCTTTCCAAATTGGCCTCCACCTCACTCTAAGGTCTCGAGCAGACCGTCCTAATCGAAGTACTCCTAAGACCAAGCATAGAAGAAGAAGCTCCTGACTCGATGGAGTCGCTGCCCTTCCAACTCCGAAACATTTGGATGAAGCCTTTGAAAGAATTCCTCAGGGATGGGACCCTTCCCCAAGATCCAAAAGAAGCTCGTCGAATCTGAACGAGAGCAGAGCGGTACACCCTTGTTGAAGGAGTCTTGTACAAACGTTCCTATACCCAAGTAGATGGCAGAACCTACTTGAGATGCCTCTCCCCGGAAGAAGCCTCATATGCCCTGTAAGAACTCCATGAAGGCATAGGCGGCGCCCACTCGGGATCAAGGTCCCTCGCCAGGAAATTTTTAAACTACGGGTATTTTTGGCCTACACTACTTCGAGATGCCGAGCAACACGTCCGGCAATGCGGCCCTTGTCAGCAGTTCTCCACAATCCGTTGCCTACCCCAAGCACAACTCACATCTCTCTCAAGCCCGATTCCCTTTGCAATGTGGGGGATGGAATTGCTAGGTCCATTTCCGCCAGCTCCGGGCCAGCTCAAGTTCCTAGTCATTTCAATCGACTACTTCTCTAAGTGGATCGAGGCCGAACCTCTGGCTACAGTTACTGATAACAAAGTGCTGAAGTTCTTCTGGACAAATGTAACCTGTAGGTTCGGCGTACCTCGGGTTCTAATAACAGATAATGGAACACAGTTTACAGGGGCAGCGTTCCGATCTTTGTGCGAAGACCTCGGCATTCAGCAACGCTTCTCCTCCATCTCCCATCCTCAGTCCAATGGTCAAGTAGAGAATGCCAATAGGCAGATTCTCTCTGGCATCAAGAAGAGATTAGATAAGGCCGCCAAAGGCTTATGGGTAGAACAACTTCCTAACGTATTGTGGAACTAGTGCACTACGAAACGAACCCCCACAAGAGAGTCGCCTTTCAATCTAACCTATGGGTCCGAGGCTGTGATCCCTTTAGAAGTTGGTCTGCCATTCCCTCGCCTTATTGCTTATGATGAAGAGCAGAACGCCAGAGATTTCCGGGCAAGTTTGGACCTGATTGACGAGCTCCGTGAAAGAGCTTCAATTCGCCAGCAAAATTATCGGAGAAGAATAGAGCATGCCTACAATAGAAGAGTCTGTCCTACGGACCTCAAAGAAGGGAACTTAGTCCTCAGAAAGCTAGCTATCTCGTTCCCTAGCCAAAAGAGTAAGCTAGCTCCGAATTGGGAAGGACCGTACAAAGTTTCCAAAGTAGTCCGCCTCGGAGCGTATCGTCTTGAAGATCTTGAAGGCAGAGAGATACCCAGAACTTGGAATGCCGACCATCTACTGAAGTATCAAAAGAGCGCCTGAACGTCTCTCCGAGTACCTTCAAATGTCGAGCCATCCCAACTTCTTATTTGTACTTTATTTTCTCATTGTAATAACGGCTTGTAACTTAGAAGCAGCCGATTAGCAGCTATCAATAAAGAACTTATTTCCTCTCATATTTCTCTTGTAATTATTTTGTCTCTCTGTTTAAGACCTTTGATGACACTTATTCGAACGACGTGTTCGGAGTCCAAAACTGGGCTCGATTCCCCTTTGCAAGCTCGCTCCTAAGTAGTTAGAAGAGGTTCGCCATTCGGAACTGCTCCCACAACTGTTGAAATTTACTCGAACGACATGTTGGAGTCCAAAACTTGGCTCGATTCTGCTTCGCAAGCTCGCTCCTAAGCGAGTTAGAAGTGGTTCGCCATTCGGAACTGCTCCCACATCCGTTGAAGTTTACTCGAACGACGTGTTTGGAGTCCAAAACTTGGCTCGATTCCCCTTTGCAAGCTCGCTCCTAAGCGAGTTAGAAGAGGTTTGCCATTCGGAACTGCTCCCACAACTGTTGAAGTTTACTCGAACGACGTGTTCGGAGTCCAAAACTTGGCTCGATTCTCCTTTGTAAGCTCGCTCCTAAGCGAGTTAGCAGTGGTTCGCCATTCGGAACTGCTCTCACAACCGTTGAAATTTACTCGAACGACGTGTTCGGAGTCCAAAACTTGATTCGATTCCGCTTCGCAAGCTCGCTCCTAAGCGAGTTAGAAGAGGTTCGCCATTCGGAACTGCTTCCAGAACCATTGAAACTTACTCGGACCACGCATTCGAAATCCAAATCACTTGGCTGGACAACTGGGTTCCTACCACTATACTTGACATGGGAGAAGAGTACTTAGAAGAGCTAATCTTATGGTTCATTTAAGTTGAAATGATTCTTCTAGAGACTGCTCTCCACTGCAAGAACCATAGCACCGCTTACCTCAAGCTCATAAGGTTGACATTCCCTGCCTTTAAGAAGGAAGACTGGCTTCTGATTTTGAGTAGTTGTCAGGTTGAAGTTGTACTTCTCACTATGGGACCTCGGCACGCCTTGCTGAGCGCTCTTGGCACCGACGTCCAAACGTGGAAAAAATTCTCACTTTGGGACCTCGGCATGCCTTGCCGAGCACCCTTGGCACCGACGCCCAAAAGTGGAAAAAATCCTCACTTTGGGACCTCGGCATGCCTTGCCGAGCGCTCTTGGCACCGATGCCCAAACGTGAGAAAAAACTCTCGCGTTGGACTTCGGCACGCCTTGCTGAGCGCTCTCATAAGCGTGTATGAAGTGGCCCGCCCTTCAAAAGTGCTCCTACTACCACAGATGACTAACAAAACACACAAGTCCAGAAGAGGGAATAAGTTTCGCTGATATAAAGTTAGGGAACAAATCAAAATTATAAGATGGTACTTGGCTTTACAACGAAGTTACAGGAGTTAACAAGCTAAAATGACAAGTACTTCTCTTTACAACGAAGTTACAAGAGTTAAAAAGCAAAATTACAAGACCGACTCCTCGTACTCAGACGCAGATTCAAAACTTAGAAAATAAAACACTGCCTCAATGCCTCCTAGGCGCAGGAATGTTCCGCTTTAAAGACACCCGGGGGCGGCGGTGCCTGACCTCGACGCTCGTCCCTAGACCGGCGAACTGAGATGTACCTTCTGCGCTACTTCTAATAGTCGCACCAACGGACGCTCCGCTGGACGAAACTGCCACCCCACTTTCGGCAACACCTGGACTTTGCCGAGCAACAGGCGAACGAGTCGCAAGCTCATAGAACGAAATTCCTCGCTCGCTCTCTTCACGGGTATACGAAGTGCTTCTGACGTTGATTGGTCCCGAATGGGGCTTGAGGCGAGCAACTTCCGCCTCTAGCTCGACTATTCGTTGCTTCAGAGAGTCGTCCTTCACGGCTATCTTGAAGCAAGGGGGCGCAGCGGAGCCCGCGGCACCAGAGCTGTCGACAATAATTCGGCGGAGCTGAGTAACTTCGATACTCTTGTCGATCGTAACCCTCTTCAACTCGTCGACCTCCGCCATTAACTCGTCGCGCTCGGCCATCAACTTGCCCACCGCTGCTGTTAATTCTTCTTCCTCGGCCAAAAGCTCTTCTTCCACTATCTGCAAGTGGTGGATTTCAGCTAATAACTCATCCCTCTCCATTGTCATCTTCGACAAGGAGTGGCGAAGACAATTAAACCTCAAGCCAAAGGTAAAAGACGTTGACGAGCCATCATCATCGCCTTCGGGGGTCATCTCAGCAAGCCTCCCTTCTAGTCTTCGAATCTCGATGTCTCGGCGGCCTACAATCAGCTGCAGGTGATTTCGTTCGCTTTTGGCTTTGCACAGCCCCAACTCAATTTCATAAAGGCGCTCTCGGCACCTAGCGAGGCACAACTTCATCACCCCTAAGCCAACCTCGGAACCTGACTCCTCTGCCGCATGAGTTGCTTCGACAGGTTGGGTCACCTCAACGAGCTGAAAAAATTAACGAATTTGGTTAACACGAAGACAACTCCTGAACAAGACAACGTGAACACTTAGCCCAATTTCAAGAACTTTTGTAAACTCATTGACACGGACTCACAAACACTTAGCCGAACTCAAAAAGATGGACTTTTCATTCATTCCAAAAAAGTGCGGTGGCCAGTCCGCAATTATCAGTACATCGAAAGGTACAAAAGAAAGAAAAAACAGAAGAGGTCAGGGGGCGACCTTTTTCCCAGGGCGATGGGATTGGACGGGGTCGGATTCCCCCGAGGGAGGAACCATCGCTAGCGGAGTCACCTCGGACCCTTGGCATTCGCCGATAACCTTGACCTCGACGTCCTCGTCGTCATCCCCTCCTTCCCCCTCGAACTCGACGTCGAAGCCATCGACGTGGTCAGGAAAGAGCCGCCACCCAGAGCAGTCGACCTCGGGGTACCACTCCGACACTTTCTCGATGGTGTGAGCATATGCCTTGGCCATGTTGGCTGCGAGGAAGCCCTGCGCTTTCCCCATGGTCGCAACTTCGGCCTCCTTTGCCGCTGCAACCTTGGCAGCTTCCACCACCTCGGCCTGCTGCTTGGCCGACTCCTCCCACTGCTGAAGCAGATCGCCCTCGAGCTTCGTAACAAGGGCTTCGAGGTATTCAAGCCTCGTCATCTTCCCCTCGAACTCGACCTTCAATTTGTCAAGCTCGTTGGCGAGGCGCACTTTTTCAGCCTGAGCACGGTCGGCCTCCTGCTTGAGGTCCTTCTCGAGCTCCGTTATCTTCTCCATAAGATGACCGAAGTGGACGGTTATCTGCAGTCGAACAAAAAAAAGGGGGGGGGGAAGTTAGAAAAACAAACATGCAGGTTATCTACAAGGAAGGAATCAATACTCACCGATACCACCGATCGAGCGATCTTAAAGGCATCATCGCCCACGCTGCTGGCGTCCATGGTGGCTCGATCCTTCGGCATCGCCAGGTGCTTCACCGCCTGCATGCTCGACGTCGAATCGCCGAAGAAGCCATCATGTTTCCGAACTTACCAATCCGGAACGAAAATTTTCTTGTGTTCCTCGGTGAGGAACACCTCGGCGTCCGCAGTCAGCGGGGGCGCCTCCATCCCGAGCGCAGCGGCTATCGGGAACTCGCCGTCCCCGGTCGATGGCGAGGCCGCTGCTGGTGCACGCCTCGGTGTCAAAATTGTTGAAGCCTCCGTCTCCGGAATGGCAGCATCGACGGTCTTCGGATTCCCCGAGGCCAACTTCGTGGCGACCCTTTTGCGCTTCTTAGGCGCCTTGCTTCCGAGGGCCGCCTTCTGCGCCAGAATTGCCTCGTAGTCCATAGTCTCTGCAGCAAGAGAAGTTGGTCAAAACACAAGTTATGATCAAATAAAAATAAAAAAAATAATTAAAAAAAATGGATAAAGCCACGTACTGGGGTCTACGCGACAGAGCCCTCCCCTGAAGAGTGCGTCTTCGGTCAGATCTCTCCAATCGAACTTTGGCCGGTCAAAAAGAATCCGAACCGCCTCTTCTTCGTTGGGGTGGAGCACTGGCGACTCCCTCACCCTCTTCGTCACCTCCTCCACCCAACATGAGGGTATTGGCTACGCTTTGCGACTCTGGACTATGAAATACTTGTCCCGATAGTGCTTTATTGAGTCGGGGCAGCTGACGAGCCGAGCACCATGCCTCAGAGCCAAGTAGTATCTGAACTCGGCCTTGTGCTGTTGATGAAGCCGATAAAGTGTCCGGAGCACCCTCACCTCCAGCTCGATCTCGGCTGCTTGGCAGTGGAGCGCGAACCCGTTGATGACCCTCCACGCGTTCGGCATTAGTTGGATGGGGCTGACCCGGAACCACCTAAGCACTTGAACTGCGAATGGGTGGAGAGGAAGCAGCACCCCGGCGATGAAGATGTCGACCGGCTAGAAACACATGTTTACTGGAATCGGCGAGTTGGCCCTCACCCCGGGACCCGGCAGCATCAACTCGTACTCCTCCGGGATATGAAAGCACTCCCGAATCGCGGCCAAGTCTGCCTCGTTGAGAATGGAGACTGTGTCGTCTGCTTTCGAGGTCTCTCGCTGCGTTCTCCTCGAAGCTCTGCCCCTTCCCATGTACTATGCGCTCGGCGTGTTCCTCCGGAAGTTTTCGAACCCTATGGAGCCTTGTCAGCACCCCAGGCAGTCTGCCGAACTCCCCCATATGCTTCGGATCTTCCACTTTTGTGTCTCGACCATCAACTCTCTTGCCCTTGTCGGTGCGAGGTCTCTGACTCGGAGACGGTGCTTCGTCAGCAGAGGGGGAGGGCTCCGAAACAGGGGAAAGGGACATTTTTCTACTTGAAATAAACTAAGTATAAGTTACCTTGAAGTGACAGTCGCGTCGGAGTATTCACTGAAAAACGGTTGACGATCGCCAAAAGCCCTCGATAGTAAAAAATCACCGCTTGAGTAAAAATTTGAGAAGTGAAAAAATGAGGTGGGGGTTTGAGTTTTATAGAAGCTGGCACACTAAACGAGGATGTTGGGCCTCAGAAGACCAACGGTCAGGGCCATTTACGCAAAACGACAAAAGTCGTACCGTCGCATTAATAACTAACGGTCAAAGTCGTCAGAAGATCAACGGTCAGAAGGCCAGTTGTCATCTCCACGCTATCATCCTCACTTTGGGACCTCGGCATGCCTTGCTGAGCGCTCTTGGGACCGACGCCCAAACGTGGAAAAAATCTTCACTTTGGGACCTCGGCATGCCTTTTCGATTGCTCTTGGCACCGACACCCAAACATGAGAAAAAACTCTCCCGTTGGACTCCGGCATGCCTTGCCGAGCGCTCTTGGCACCGACGCCCAAACATGAAAAAATCCTCACTTTGGGACCTCGGCACGCCTTGCCGAGCGCTCTTGGCACCGACGCCCCAAACGTGGAAAAAATACTCACTTTGGGACCTCGGCATGCCTTGCCCAGGGCTCTTGGCACCGACGCCCAAACGTGAAAAAATCCTCACTTTGGGACCTCGGCATGCCTTGCCGAGCGCTCTTGGCACCGACGCCCAAACGTGGAAAAATCCTCACTTTGGGACCTCGGCATGCCTTGCCGAGCGCTCTTGGCACCGATGCCTAAACGTGAGAAAAAACTCTCGCGTTGGACTTCGGCACGCCTTTCCGAGCGCTCTTGGCATCGACGCCCAAACATGAGAAAAAAATCTTCCGTGGGACTTCGGCACGCCTTGCCGAGCGCTCTTGGCATCGATGCCCAAACGTAGAAAAAAATTTCACTTTGGGACCTCCGCACGCCTTGCCAAGCACTCTTGGCACCGACGCCAAATGTGGAAAAAATCCTCACTTTGGGACCTCGGCACGCCTTGCCAAGTGCTCTTGGCACCGACGCCCAAACGTGGAAAAAATCCTCACTTTGGGACCTCGGCACGCCTTGCCGAGCGCACTTGGCACCGACGCCCAAACGTGGAAAAAATCCTCACTTTGGGACCTTGACATGCCTTACCGAGCGCTCTTGGTACCGACGCCCAAACGTGGAAAAAATCCTCACTTTGGAACCTCGGCATGCCTTGCCGAGCGCTCTTGGCACCGACGCCCAAACGTGGAAAAAATCCTCTTTGGGATCTCGGCACGCCTTGCCGAGCGCTCTTGGCACCGACGCCCAAATGATGAAAAAATCCTCACTTTGGGACTTCGGCACGCCTTGCCGAGCGCTCTTGACACCGACGCTCAAACGTGGGAAGAAAACTCACTCCGGACTTCGGCAAAGACTCGCCGAACCCCTTGTTTACACGTTTCGCCGTGCCGAGGTATCTCTGCACCTCGGTAGGAGATCCCGAACCCCCCTAGACTTCGGCCTCCTTCCTTCACTTATTTGGAGGGGGTCGGCAACGTCGCCGAAGCGACTTGCCACCGGATGAAGAAAAACACACCTTCGAGAAACCACAGGCCTCAAATCTCCCCAAAATTCGCGCCTAATGCTGATGAAGAGCCCAGATCTTGCCACGTCACAAATGGGATTAAAAATTAATTTTCTATTTATTAAAATTGAATTATTTATTTAAAAAATTGCTAAAAATGATTAAAAATTCGGAAAAATTAATTAAAAATTCTAAAAATAATTATAAATTCGGAAAAATATTTTTGAGCCCCTGGGTAAATAATTATTGCTTAGAATAATTAATTGAGACCCCTGGACAATAAATCACCACTTCGTAAAATTAAATAAATGGTCCGAAAAATAAATAAAAATTAAGAAAAATCACCAAAAGTTCAAGAAAGCTCAAGAACAACCTTGAGTGCGCAACTAACTCTGAAAGTCACCATAATACCTCACATAAAGATTCGTCACGCCTCATTCGGACCCCGATACAACTCCGCAGGCCGTTAGAACAGTAAAACTACTCCTCAAAGGCTGACCAAACTCAATATTCGGGAGTGGGGGGCTCGTGATATGGCTAAAAATAAGGTTAAATCGGAACCGTCCAAACTAGGCACGAATCTTAAAGATCATGGGTAAAATGGTAATTTCACCTACAAACAGGTCTGAAATGGGTACTAGGTTCTTTTTCCAAAGGCCCAATAACCCATGAACGGATCCATCTCAACTGGGTTCGGGTTCTAACCTGCAAGAAACCCAGTCCAGCTGGATAAAATTAGGGTTTTATGATTATACTTAATCAACGGCCCTGATTCCTTCTATCCATCCACTGGGAAGTAGGGATTTATCCTGAAACTGGTCCCTAAGGCGGCTATAAATACCCCCCATCCCCCACTATTAAGAGGTAATCATTCTTTTATCACTCAAAGCTTATTCATAATCTTTCTGATTACTGACTTGAGCGTCGGAGGGTGCATCGCCGGGATTAACCCCGGTGTTTCGCACTTTTTGCAGGTCAACAGCGGGAGATCAAGGTCAAACTCCGGCAGAAAGGTTTCAGGTTTGACTATTCAACATCCCAAGAATCTACAAATCTATCTGTTTTCCCCCACACTGATTTCAGCGGCAACAGCCCCGAATTCCAAATAAGACCGAATTCGAGATTCCATAGGATCTTTACACTTCACTTAGTACAATTTTACAAGGAAATTTAAAATTTTCATCATACATTAGAGTTCTTTACATTTTCTTACACAGCAAAAAATAAAATGAAGTACAACAATGAAAATAATATACAACTTGCAACATCATTAACATATAATTAATCAACAACATCAAAATCAACTTTATTCCTTCTTGAAAATTCAACTCCTGCATATAAGACTGTGGGCATGTCAGTTGCTTACAACCGACGAAAAATGTTATACACGGCTATCCTCTCTATGCCGGATATATAACGATCTCCATACTTCAACAAACCACAAAACTTGAATGCAATTAAAGTGTTAAATGTGACTACACTAAATATGTAAGTGTATACGATGCCTTAATGCCTAATGCAGATATTTTATACTAAGACGACACAAATGCATACTTGTTCGGATTCTATGCATCCCATACTACATAGGTCCGAGGGCAAGCACCTATGTACTCCACATTTAAGGGTTCGATCCCTTGCCATGAAAACTACCCAGTAATAAATCAAGGTTTAGATCATTCCACGAGTACGGATCCCCGTTCCGGAGTCCACCGTCTGACTGTTATAACAGACTCCTCATCGTGCGAATCATCCCGCAAGTGCCTCTCTAGCCCTGGTATACGTATATCCATTGGAGTACAACAAACTATCCGCCCGACTACGTATAGTCCCAGATTTAAAATAAAAGCTCGTATCCCACGAAGTAACCACAGTCCCGGAATCCACCGCCCGACTGGGTCTATAGTCCCGGAATCCACCGCCCGAGTATATAGAGTGCCCCACTTACGTTTGCCCAGGTTTACTACATCTTCACTTAGTGCCTAGTTCTTAAGTTCAAGACATGAATAAATTATCATACCTAGAGTTAGTTTTACCCCCTACCGGACTTAATCACAAATACCGAGATCGCTCCATGGCAAATCTAAAAAATATAACTCAATTCTTTTTATTTCAACAATGCCAGTACCCGAGGTCTTACTAACTCTAAATCACAACCTTTCATGTACAAGAATCCATGGGTACTCATACCCTTCAATAATCATGTATCAAACTTAAATATTCTCATCTTCAACTTATTCACAATTTGATAAATGTCTTGTTCTAGCACCTATTCATGTTTCATTTATTCATTCATAATCTTTAGAAGCAATAATTCTTTTCATGAATATAAATTCATCACTTTAAGTCTCTTTAGCAACTTAAGCACATATAACAAATTTATATCTCAACCCATATCAAGTATTTCCTACACCAAATAAGTATAAAATTCTCTTCAAGAGAAAAATCCATTTACACAACAATATTTTACTCTTCTTTTAAAAGAAATAAATGTCACACTCTTAAAGGAATAATTTTGTAGTTATCAATTCATTTTCTATCTCAAATCTCCTTTTAATTTCTCAAATATACATGAAAAATTATGAAACTAACTTTAATAAATTCTTTATCATTTTATAAGAACATTATATATTTTCCCCAAATTTTATTTGCACCCAAACTCCTTCAAATTTATTAAAAACACCAAAAAAAAAAAGAAGTGTGGCCACTCGGTTTCGAACCCACGCCCGACTGAACCCCAACAGTGAGCACCCAAGACAGCCACCGAAAGCCACTAAGCCCATGTGGCTTAGTTGTCACAAGGCCGAACCAAAAACCCCATATATTAACTTTCGGGTTTGGATTTAATTTAACAAAATAAAATGTGCCAACAAGTTTTGTACCCAAGATCTTCTACAAGCACAGTAGCGCTCTGTGGTGCACTGGCTAACCAATGAGTCCAAGTGTAATTATTGATTAGGAATCACGCCATTGTAGTTTTGTTCATAACGTTCTGAAATTAGTTATTTTTCACAAACTCGACATATGATCGATCTCATCTTTTTTTTTTATGAACTATAATTTTCTTATTCATACTAATTTTTCCTTGAAAATAATGGTTCACGAATTTCCAAACTTGTGCTCTAAACATTGTATCTATATTTCAAATTATCTCATTCTTTTTAATGAACATAAGTTTCATTTCTTCATTTTAATTAAAATAGCATATTGTATCTCATACAAATAATTTAAAAAATGATTCTATGTATATCAATTCAATTTCAGCAAAAATTTAATTTTTATCAAAATAGAATAATCTCAACAAGTGTTCATTTCATTATATTATTTCTACATTTGTGAAATTAACATGCATATATTACCATAACTCATTATCACTTTTTCTTATTTCTAATTAACATGTTAATAACAAAATTTTACTACTATTCATAGTACAAACAATGACATGGATTTGTTCTCTTTCTTTTTTCTCATTTTCAACCAACATGATGACTATAACAAAATCTCTACAATTCATAAATAGCATGGATTTGTTCTCTTATTATCACATCAATTTTATCTTTACTACTCATGTAATATATTAGCATGCATGTCTTATATTTAGAAAAATACAAGATTACCCACATCACATCAAATTGATCTATATTACTAATATCATATTCTAGCATGCTCAACCTATGAATTAGAAAATATAGAGACCACCCACCTCTTATGAAGAATGAACAACCAAGATGAATAGACAACTTCTTCTAGCAACAACAAGCACTCCTAGTCCTTCTTCTAGCAAGAGCTTTCCAACAAGGTTCCAAAGCACAAGAACACTCTTTTTCTTTTTTTTTTCCTCTCTCTAAAATTGTTTATTTTAAGTGTGAAATGAGCAGAAACAACTAGGGTATTTATAGGACAGAGTGAGGATCTAAATTGCAAATTTCTCCACCTAATAAATTACTCAACTCGTCATTATCTTAACTCCCATAACCCCAAACTCTTCACTACTCCACCTCTTCAAAAATCCTAACCCCCAACCTTTCATGTACAAAACCGGCCATTCTCTCTATTGACTTGCACGTGCACGTGTTGTGCACTGGTGCACACACATACACAATATTTAATACAATTCCTATAGTTCTAAAATGTGTAAAATGTGTATTAAAAGTTGTTACATCTCATGTGTGAGTCCATGCACAATTTAAAAATAATTTAATTAATGGGCTTATCTTGTTGGGCTTTCTTTTAATCAATTTAATTAATTAGCTTAGTGGGCTAGAATCTAATCTTAGGTCCATGGGTTTAAAGAAAGGCTAAATAAAAATAAAAAAGACTCATGCATGCTAAAATAGTAAATGAGAGTTAGAAAATAGGGATGGAAAAATTATCACGTGCATCATACGTGCAAAATTAAAAAAAATGTATTTTTAATTAAAATAAAAAATATGGGGTGTTACAGAGTGGGAGGAACAACATCACCAGGCTCTAGGAGAGAGCCGTTCGGGAGGCGAGTTTAAGGAGCAACTCTAGGGAAGAGTTGAGCTCTGAACTTGATTGGAAGAATGCCACTCGGGAGGTGATCTTGAGGAGCTACTCTTGGAGGGAGTGGGCCTACAAACTTGCTATTTGAACCCAGCAAGCTTGTAGAGGCAACTCGAGGACGGAGTTGGAGTCGGCCTTACCGTTTGGACCCGACAGGCTTGTAGAAGCAACTCTTGGAGGGAGTTGACCTCCAAACTTGTTGTTTAAACCCAGCAAGCTTGTAGAGACAACTCGAGAAGAGAGTTGGATATTATATCTGATGCTTGAAGGTTAGCTATTTGTGAGAGAAGCTCTACGGACGAGCTGGGCTCCAACACCGTCACATGGAGCGAAGGAGTTGGTGGTGTGGCTCGAGAAAGGAACTGAGCACGGAGCTCATTGATGAGGGTCGTCGAGCTGCATGAGCAACTATAAGGGCGAGCTAGGCCCTACATCCAATATGATTGAGTCAAGTTTTGGGGATAGCCCTGGAAAGGAGCTAGTCTCCTAACTTTCTTGTTGGAAAATCAACAAGTTTCAGGAGTAGTCTGAATGGTCGTTTCGATCCCCAAACTTACATACTTGCAGGTTGTTAGAGCTATTTCGAGCCATGATTACGAACTGCAGACCAGTTATTAAAAATTCATCAACAAGTTGTAGAAGCAATTTTGAAGGGTGAGCTACTCCGCACTTGCTTGTTTGCAAGAGGTTAAAGTAGCGTCAAATCAAGTGTTGGACTCCAAACTTGTTGTTTGGGGATTTCAACAGTTGTGGGAGCAATTTCGAATGGCGAGCTGCTTTGCACTTGCTCGTTTGCGAGTGGCTAAAGCCGCGTCGAACCAAGTGTTGGACTCCAAATTTGTCGTTTGAGAGTTTGAACAATTGTGGGAGTAATTCCGAATGGCGAGCTACTTTGCACTTGCTCGTTTGCAAGTGGCTAAAGTGGCGTCGAACCAAGTGTTGGACTCCGAACTTGTCGTTTTACGAGTTTCAACAATTGTGGGAGCAATTCCGAATGACGAGCTACATTGCACTTGCTCGTTTGCAAGTGGCTGAAGCGGCGTCGAACCAAGTGTTGGACTCCGAACTTGTCATTTAAAGAATTTCAACAATTGTGGGAGCAATTTCGAATGGTGAGTTACTTTGCACTTGCTCGTTTGCAAGTGGCTAAAGTGACGTCGAACCAAGTGTTGAACTCCAAACTTTTTGTTTGAGAGTTTTCGTACTTAGAGTGTACATTTTGAGGCAAGCTTTCGTATTTGTAGTGTACGTTTTTAGGCAAAACAATCAGGTTTTTGACAATCGCTTTTCAGAAAAGTAAACTGTTTTTATAAAAAAGAAATAAGTGGCTGGTTCTAAGTTGCAAGCCTTTATTACATAGAAAACATGACTAAGTCAAAGGAAAAACATTGAGACATGCTTTAGGAAGTAGTTGCTTCGAGCGGTATTTGAACACCCTCTTGGTACTTCATTAGGTGCTCCGCATTCCAAGTTCTTGGTATCTCTCGGCCCCCCCAAATCTGCAAATCGGTAAGTTCATGGACGAACCACTTTGGAGATCCTATATGGTCCCTCCCAATTTGGAGAGAGTTTGCCCTTGTTGCGAGGAGCTGAGATTGCTAGTTTCCGAAAAACTAGATCTCCTTCCTTCAGATTGGTAGGACATACTCTCTGATTGTAGAATTTTTCAACTCGCTATTTGTATGCCTGCTGTCGTATGAAGGAACGCTCGCAAACCTTGTCTATAAGATCGAGATTGCCTCTAATACCATTGGAGTTTTATTCTTCGTCAAACGCGATCAGGCGAGGGGAGGGTAGGCCAACTTCAAGAGGAATAACATCTTCAGAGTTGTATGTGAGGTTGAAGGGAGACTCTCCTGTTGGGGTTCTCTTAGTGGTCCTGTAGGACCATAGAACATTCGGGAGTTGCTCTACCCACAACCCTTTGGATGCTCTATCGAGCCTGCGGTGGAGGCCCGTTAAGATTTGTTTATTTTCGTTTTTCGCTTGATCGTTGGTTTGCGGGTGGGAGATAGAAGAGAATCGCTGCTGAATGCCCATGTCGGTGCAAAGCTGCTGAAAGGTTGCCATTGTGAATTATGTTCCATTATCAGTAACTAGAATTCGGAGGATACCGAATCGGCAGTTGATGTTTCTCCATCGGAACTACTGAACCTTGTTCTCAGTAATCATAGTAGGTGGTTCAGCTTCAACCCACTTAGTAAAATAGTCGATTGCTACTATGAAAAATTTCCTTTGCCCGGTAGCCGGTGGGAAGGGTCCGATGAGATCCATCCCCTACATAGCGAAGGGGATTGGGTTGGATAAGGAATGGAGCTCGGCTTGGGGCGCCCGTTTGATGGACGCGAACTTCTGAAAAGAAGTGCAGTGGTGGACATGTTGCTGAGCATCTCCGAGGAGTGTGGGCCAATAGTAGCCATGATTGAGGATCTTTGGGGCGAGGGATCTCGCTCCAATATGAGCACCACCAATCCCTTCGTGGACTTCCTTAAGGGTGTACTGAGCCTCTTTAAGAGATAAGCATAAAAAATATGGTCGGCCATCAGCTGGAGTATACGAGCGTTTGTACAAGACCCCTTCGATGATAGTGTAGCGTTCTGCCCTTGTTCAAATTTTTCTTGCTTCTTTCTGATCCACTGGAAGTACCCCCTCGAGGAATTCGAACAATGGTTTCATCCAGTTCTCCCTGGGTGGTGGGAGAGGAATCATCATGAGTTCATAATGTTCTTTCTCGATGCTGGGGAGGAGGAGAACTTCAATAAGGACAATATGATCGAGTCCTTCAAGAGACGAAAAGGCTAACTTGGACAGAGTATCTGCTTGCCCATTCTCCTCTCGTGGTATGCGGATAACTTTTGACCCCTGAAACGCGCTTAGAAGCCGCTTGATCCGGGCAAGATATTTAACCATCCGATCTCCTCTAGCCTCGTATTCCCCAAGGACCTGATTAAATACTAGCCGAGAGTCGTTGTACACTTTTATGTGGCGAGCCCTTACTTCGGGCTAAGAGCAAGCTGGCTATTAGGGCCTCGTACTCAGCTTCGTTGTTGGAGGCTCGAAAATTTATATGGAGAGTACTGGAGGATGAAATCACCCAGTCCCATTAGAATAACACCTGCCCCGCTTCCCTCGAGGCATGAGGATCCGTCAACATAGACGCTCCAGAATGGGGGGTCTCTGTCTTCCTCAAGAGGGTCCGAAATTGTGCATTCGACTAAGAACTCCGCAAGGGCTTGGGCTTTGATGGCTGTTCGCGGCTGATAACTTATGTCATGTTGGCTCAGCTCGATAAACCATTTCATTAGTAATCCTGAACTCTTCGGTTTTTGCAATATCTGCTTCGGCGATTGATCGGTGAGAACGGTGACGGAGTGGGCTTGGAAGTAAGGTCGGAGTTTGTGGGTGGCCGTGAGCGTAAGCCATCTTCTCTCCTTTTGAGTAGCAGAGTTCGGCTTCATGGAGGACTTTGCTGACGTAATATGTGGGCTTCTGCGCTTTGTTCTCTTCTCTTACTAGAACTGCACTTAGAATCTGTTCTGAAGTAGCAAGATAGAGGTAGAGTAGTTCCCCTGCCTCCGGCTAGCTTAATAACGGGGGGTTAACTAGATAGGCTTTGAGTTGTTCAAAGGCCTTTTGCTGCGGTTGTTCCCACTCAAGACTTTTAGCTTCTCGAAGAGCTTTGAAAAAGGGAAGACATTTCTCTCCCGACTTAAAGAGGAAGACTCTGATGGCTGCGAGGTGACCCGTGAGCCTCTAAACTTCTTTATACTGGCGGGAGGTGGCATGTCGAGAATGGCTCGGAATTTCTCGAGATTGGCCTTTATCCCCCTGTGGCTAACCATGAAGCCCAGGAATTTGCATGACGATACTCCGAAAGCATACTTGGATGGATTGAGTCGCATCTTGTGTCTCCGTAGAATGCCGAAGGCTTCCTGTAGGTCATGGGCGTGGTCTGCTTGGGTGAGGCTTTTCACTAACATGTCGTCTACGTAAACCTCCATATTTATGCCGATCTGCTCTTGGAAGACCTTGTTGACAAGGCGCTGGTATATAGCCCAGTGTTCTTCAGCCCAAAGGGCATGACTCGGTAACATTACAGGCCTTGGTCGGTATCAAAAGAGGCCTTCGGGATATCAGGAGGGAACATTCTAATTTGGTTATATACGAAGTAGGCATCCATGAAACTAACGAGCTGGTGACCAGATGTAGCGTTGATAAGGGCGTCGATGCTAGGGAGAGGGAACGGGTCTTCGGGACAGGCCTTGTTCAAATCCGTGAAGTCAATACACATCGTCCACTTTCCATTAGCTTTCTTTAGCATTACTACTTTGGCAAGCCACTTGGGATAGTTGACTTCTTGGATGAAGCGAGCCGCGAGGAGTTTATCTACCTCCTATCTGATGGCTACCTAGCGAATGGGGGCAAACTTACGATGCTTTTGTTGAATGGGTTTAGATTCGGAATTGACACTGAGACGTTGGGTGATGAGGTCTTCTGATATACCAGGAATGTTAGCTGCTGTCCAAGCAAATAGGTCTTTGTTGTCTCTGATGCACTCGATGATCTGTTTCTTGATTATTTGCGGGAGGACCCTACTCACTCGGAAGGTCTTAGATGGGTCTTGTTTAGAAAATGGGACCTCCACTTACTCGTCGAATGGTTCCGAGATAGTCTGGCGGGCCATCTAAGGGACCTCTAACGGGTCGAGGGAGAGAACTGTCCCTCCTATAGCCGTAGTGTAGCACCTTCGGGCCGTCTCTTGATTTCCTTTGACTTCTACCCTGCAGGGGTTGGGAACTTCATTTTCATATGGAAAGCGGAGGGGACGGCACGCAGTGCGACTAGGCCAGGTCTGCCGAGAATGGCGTTGTACGCAGCTTTCACATCTACTACCATGAAGTCCATTGTTTCTATTCGGTTTGTTGGGGCTCTTCTCGCGGTCACATCCAGGGTGAGCACCCTTTCGATCGAAACTGGGGCCTCTGAGAATCCAGTCAGAGTGTATCCTGCTGGTTTAAGGCAGTCTCAGGATAGGCCAAGACCTTAGAATGCCTCTAAGAAGAGGATTTTAACAGAGCTCTCGTTATTTACAAGGATCCGTCGTACGTCATGATTGGCCATTTAAAGGCTGATTACAAGTGCATCACAGTGGGGCATTCTGACGCCTTCCAAGTCCTTATCAGAGAAGGTAATTGGGACACCAAAACTCTTGGGAGGAAGGAAGTTTTCTACGGAGTTGACTTCCCGGACGAAGGCTTTGCGGGAGGAATTAGACTCTCTCTAGGGGCCCTCCATGTATAGAATGTAGAACTGCCCTTGGGATTCAGCTGGCTTCTCGGTTCGCTTATTGGCTCCCCCGAGGTGGTGGAGGATCAACTCTATCCTTCCTCACAATCTTGGCAAGTTGTCCTCGGTGGATGAGGGCCTCGATTTTGTCCTTCAGGGCTCGACAATCATCTGTGTCGTGGCCATGGTCCCTATGGAATCGGCACCACTTGTCTCTGTTCCTCTTCTTGCCAAGTGTATTCATTTTCGGGGAAGGTTGGAGTAGACCGTCTTTGCCGACCTCCATGAGGATGGCTGAGGCACTGGCATTTAGAGGAGTAAACTTTTTGAAGCGGGGAGGAGGACGGTGCTGGCCGCTGTTGTCCTTCTGGAGTTTCTTAAAATCTTCTTCTTCTAGACCCTACCGACTATTCCCGGAGAGGGGTAGCTTCTGGTCCCGAGGGTGGAAGGCTTCTTTTGCCTGGATATATTTCTCACTCCTTAACAAGAGCTCCGAGAAGTCCCGGGGTGGCTTCTTGGCGAGGGATGGTTTTAGGTCAGCATGATTGATGTTATGTCGGAATGCTGCAGAGCCCACCGACTGATCAAGAGAGACGATAGATCGTGCCTCGGCTGTGAAGCGCCAGACATAGTCCCTTAGGCTCTCTCTATTCCTTTGGGCGAGGGCCAATAGGGATGCACTCGTCTTCTCTGTTCTGCGGCTATTGACGAAGTAGGTGAGGAATAGTTCTTCGAACTAATCGAATGAAAGATCAAACTAGGAAATAGGCAGGAATACCATTTCCTCGCAGGTCCCTTCAATGTGGCTGGGAAGGTCTTGCAAAGAAGCGTGTCTGAGGCTTGGTGAATCATCATGAGAGTTTTGAAACTCTCAATATGATCAGCTGGGTCTGTCTTCCCATTGTAGAATTCGAAGTGAGGGGCTTGAAGGTCTCAGGGACTGGGGCTTCCATGATGGCCCTGGAAAAGGGAGGCCTACTCAGGCAGAAATTTCTCGCCCTTTGTTCTTCTTCCAAGTCAAGTCTGCTAAGGCGCCTCTCCATCTCGTGGAGGCGGCGGTAGACCGAGTCGTCCCTCTGGTCCGATCCAGTCGAACCTCGGCACTCTTCTTCATGAGCGGCGGTATGGCAAGGGCTAGGTGCACACTGTTCATGACTCGGGGCAATATTGAGAGCTCGCAGGATGTCTTCTTTGAAATTCTGGAACTCTACTTGAGTGACTGGTGCCCCTCCAGCTTGGCGGTATCTAGGTGCCGATCGACTTGTCGGGGTGAGACTTCTTCGCTGACAACGTGGAGGGGACTCCCTTTGCCTCCTCAAGGATGGGGTTCTTCTAGGTCTTGGCCTGCAGGGGGGGACCAGACTCTAGGGGCCCTTTGGCACTTGGGGTGAGAGACTTCCTCAAGGGCTCGCCTCTCATTCAAGTGAGTTTGGAGGTCTACCCCTGCTGACGGTTGACAATTACTTGAAAGAGATTTGGCCCTGGAGGGCTTTGAGAAGCCATGGAGTCGGTTGAAGGATTGTGGACTGAGATGTGGTCATGGTGGGAGTGTTGTCCCTGATGGCTTGATGGGATCCCCCTGGACCCGGGAGGAGGCTGTTCAAGATACAGTTGCTGAACTTGTTGGTCTGGTTGAGGAGGAAGATCCTGGAGTGGTGGAGGAGGAAGAGGGGTGGCTCTTCGGCCGGACGCCGCTGCCTTCCCTTTTCCTTTCAGAGGCATGGCTCAGAAACTACTTTCACCGGAGATATGTGACTGGATTGCTTTTTCTGGTTCCCACAGACGATGCCATTCTGTTGCTGCTAATTTCAGTATGGGAGCAAACAGATGATTTAATTCTTCTGGAAACAGTAAAAGCAAACTTGTTGATTTCTTGCCAGCGCATGACTGTTTCTCGCCGCTGCCATTGACCTGCAAAAGTTCGAAATACCGGGATGGATTCCGGCGATGAACCCTCCGTCGCTCAAGTCAGTAGTAATCAGGAAGATTATGGAAGAGTGTTTGTGGAAAAAATATTGATTACCTTCTTAGGGTAGGGGGAGAGTGGTATTTATAGTTGCCTTCAAAGATGGTTTAGAGATAATCATTTATCTCTATGTCCCGGTGTTTCTAGATAAGAAACAGAGTTTAAATCGTTTTATGATAAGAGTTTTGGTTCAAACCGTCTCTTAGAGATAATCATGAATTTGAATTACTCTTTAAATATCCTGGGCTGGTTTGTAATGGGTCGTCACCCTTACCCAGTAGGACAGACCCATTTTTGGGTTATTGGGTTTGGAAAATACCCAGTTCCCATTTCTGACCCGTTTGTGGAGAAAATTACCGTTTTACCCCAGGGAGCTTCGAGATTCGTGCTCTATTTGAACGGTCCCTATTTGGTTCTATTTTTAGCCATATCAATGTAGAAGTAGAGTTGTACATGAAGCAACCCTCAGATTTTGAAGTCAAAGAAAAGGAAGACATGGTTTGTCGACTAAAAATATTCTATATGGGCTCAAACAGGCACCATGGCAATGATACTTGATGTTAGATTGTTTCATGCGAGGAGAGGGATTCGAAAGATGTGAATCAGATCATTGTTTCTATGTGCGCAGGTATGGCGATAATAATGTCGTAATTTTAGCTTTTGTATGTGGATGCTATGCTGTCGACATGTTCAAGTATGAAGAAAATTAATAATGTGAAAAAGATGTTAGCTTCTCAGTTTTCTTTGACAGATTTCGGGGAGGCAAAACCAAATTATTGACATGAAAATCACTAGGGATAGGCAGAGTAAGAAGCTTTGGTTGTCACAAGCAAACTATGTGAAGAAACTGTTGAAGTGATTCAATCTGAATGGTGCGAGGCCAGTTACTCTTCCCTTGGGTGCACACTTCATGTTGTCTATGGACTTGTGTTCTACATCAAAGACAGAAATGGAGGAAATTGTTGCAGTTCCTTATGCCTCAGCCGTTAGTAGTCTTATGTATACGATGGTGTCCAGTAAGCTAGATATCGCACATGCAGTGAGAGTTGTTAGTCGGTATATGAAGAATCCACGTAAAGAGCAATGGAATGAAGAACATATTAGAGACTTCGTGTATATGTCTCCATGTCGGAGATTGTTGGGATTAAATGGTTTCAATACATAAGCACAAATGGGGGAGAAGGAGCAAGCAAGGAGCAAGCAATAGAAACACTCCATTTAATTGACAACTGACTGCATTTAAAAGCAGGATACAACAGCAGCGACTTGACAACCGACTACGTTTAATTACAATCGATTGCTTGGTGAGTTGTCATTCGAAACCTACATGCTGACTCTGTGACTTCTCTCGACTGTCAAGCAGTCGACTGCATCTTTTTGCAGTCGGTCGTAGTGGTGCCAGACTGAAGATTGGATCTACGACCGAGATCTAAACTTGTGTAATTCTAGATATATGTGTGGTGTAGACTATTAGGGTTAATTCCAACATCATTTGAGTGAGAGGGTTGGCGTTCTTGAGAGATTAGACAGGAGAGAAAATCTTACATCTTGAGGGTAAGATCTTGAATGATTGTAAATCTGTTTCTTTATATTTTTTAGTGGAAATCCTATGAGTCCCTCTGCGCGGGGAAGTAGTCATTGTAATGGGTGAACCTTGAAAAAATTTCATGTGTTTGCATTTGTTGGCTGTGTTTCTTTGATTTCGATTACTTGTTTGTATCTCGTTTGGGTATTTGATTCATCATTTAAATCACTCCATGCACTCTTTTTGTGAGAAGCAGCTTCTTCTACATAAAAGCAATAATGTCCTTAGCAGCAACGTGGTGTGTCATTGGTTATTATCAGTATCTTCACCGACTTACATTCACCTGAGGAGGCTTGGTGACCCGTTGTCTCTGTGAGCATTTACCCACGGATGGAATTCCTTCCTGTATTCTCTTTCCATTTCTTCTATATTTATGTTAATGATCAATAAAAAATAAAATTAAAAACTATTAGCACGTATATTTTTCATGTTCCTAACAAGAAACCCTGCGTATGCGAGGGCCAAATAATGAATGTTAATTTAAGCGTGGAATCAGGTTTCTGGTGTATTTCCTTTTTGAGTTTTAAGGGAAGTGCAGTAAGCCTAAGTGTGAAGTTTATATCAAACACAGTCACACAGTTATTTTTTTCATTTAAAGTTTTATTAAAAGATGGTAATAACCATTGTATGCATATATGATATATACATATACTTCGTACACGAAAAATGGGCAAGGGGCACCCTGATCCGATTTTTCACCACAAAATAATCCTAAATCAAAGCACAAGAGAAAATAAGCATGAAATGTAAAAAACTGAAAAACCAAAAACTAACGTAGCCACAGACATTAGCACGCCAGCCACAAATGGCGCAGTCCGCAACTACAGTATCCCAGCATCACAATGAATTGATGTTAGAGACAGTCATCACCTGGTACACCTTACCTGTCGCCTAACGACCAAACTGCTAGCAAACAAAGTACACCAGATCTAGAGACAGCAGAAAAATAGCGGACGAAGAAGACAACAAAGAAACTCAACAGAGAAGCAGCAAACTGAGACATTGCAGAAAGAATATATCACATACATCAACAAGAGTTCCTCAGCTCATCAATTAGTCTTAACACAAACACCTACTGATCCATGACCTCTAAAGTAATTACAACCCATATTAGTCTTAACAAAAGAGTTTGCATAAATCAGCATATAACAGTCAAGTACAAGTGACCTACGACATGACATACACAACTCACAAAATTATATCCTTCCTCCCCCGATGACTATAGACAACTTTCTAAGCCATTGTATCTTCTACTATGAGTTCGTCCCCTAAATCTGTACTCCTTCCAAATTCATATGCATCGTCCTTTCCTTCCTGCTATTGCATTCACCCTGTTTTTCTTTTTTGCGGCCACAATGCTATTTTTTGGCAGTCAGTCCTAGTACGAGCGCACACTTTGAAGACCTGAAAGGCTCCTCTTCAATTTCAAACAAAGGAAGCCTTTCTAGATGTCAAAAAGAATTAAGAAAAAAAAGGGAAAATTTCCAGTGCAATGTTATTGGTGCATAAAGATGTTTAATGTGGAGAAACACGAGGGGAAAACCGGTGAAAAGGAGTTTCATTTTTGGTTTAGCTAAACCTCACATCTAAAATTTAAGTGGCAAATTAAAATGATTTAACAGGTAGATAAAAAATTAAAGAAAACTTTGTTAGAACACTGTAGCAATAACTGTACATCATCTGATTAACTAAAAAAAATTGGAGTAAAGTGTGGGTGTGTGGCTACGGCCTTGTTAAAATAATAAAAAAAGGCCGGACGTTCTATCTCCGCCTGCATCAATCCTTTATTATGTGATTATTGTGAGTGTGCACGTGCGGTGTGAGTATGTGGCTACAGCCTTGGTTTTTTAGCAATTGCCACCATGATAGAGTGGTACGCCTCTTAGGTAGTGAGCAAGAAGTCGGGGGTGATTGTTCAATCACCTAGTGTATCATACCTGTATTATGAGATTATTGTAAGTGTGCATGCACTGTGCATATGTGGCTACGGCCCTATTCCGCCCAAAAAGGGGGAAAAAAATGGTACATCATCAAGATCGTTGTTGCTCACAGGTAAATTACAGCTGAGCTCATCAGGTAGGCGAACCAATTATAGTTTATAGGTTCACAACAACAGCTGCAGTAGAAGACACAAGGGAGCAAATCATGTTCCGCACTGGAGAAAGATAGCAATTCACAGCTAAAAAAAGTCTACTATGATTTCGCCCTTGATCAGATGTAATCATTTCACAAATAAGCATATTTTAGTAGTCAGCCCAATTTAATGTAAAATCAAATTTAAACAGAAGTGTGTTTAGTAGGTGAAAGGTCAAGTTTATCTTTTGAAAGTTGGCATAGTAAAGTATGGGAAAATTTTGCCGTACTACCCCATTTTTTGAAAATATTTAGCGCTCTGCCCCACTTCCCAAAACAATTAGCGATATGCTCTTATTTAGGACACGTCAGCAAGAAACGTTATTGGGAAAAATGGCATAGGTTATTTCGATGTCGTCATTCCCAATAACGACAACTGTTTGAAAAAAAATGTCATGCCGTTATTGAAAATAACGGCATAGGTTGTTTTGTTTTTCGACAGCTTGTAGTCTACACTTAGAGAAAAAATTGTAAGTGTGAAAACCTTATAACAGATGTCGTTATTTCAAATAACGGCATTCTCAATACCCAAATAACGGCATCAGTTATAAATTTTTTAAATAAAAAAGTAACTTATTATTCATCCTCTCTGATGAATAAGTTAAAAAAAAAAATAAACTGATGCCGTTATTTGAGCGGCATCAGTTATAATTTTTTATTTTTTTTATTAAATTTTTTATTCATTCTCTCTGTTTCCAAACAACGGCAAGAGTTCATATTTATATATAACTGATGCCGTTATCTCCAATAACGGCATCAGTCATTCTAATTCCGTTATTCAGGATAACGGCATTATTTATACTTTTTTTTCACACTTTAGAACTTTTTAAAGTTAGAAGATTCACACCTGTAAGAGAAATATACTGATGCCATTATTCCAAACAACGGCATGAAAAAAATATATAAAATAGATGCCGTTTTTGGGAAGAACGGCATCGAAATAACCTATGCAGTTTTTTCCAATAACGTTTCTTGCTGGCGTGTCCTAAACAAGGAAAAATCGCTAATTGTTTTGGAAAGTAGGGTAGAGCGCTAAATATTTTCAAAAAGTGGGGTAGTAGGGCAAAATTTTCAAAGTATGGTTAGTCGAATTATAGTGATATTTTATAGAGGAGATGCATCCCACATATATGTGGAAATGTAGAGATGATTGATATATAAGTTTCTAATGGATGAGGTACGATTGGTCGAATGAAAAAGACAGCTGCTTTCAAGGTTAATGTGATGGAATTTTATATAGACTTTAAGAACATCCATAAAACATTAATAACAACCTAAAGTATGTTTCTATGATTCTTGATCTTAATCATGTTGCAAAAGTGCTTTAATATAAAAACCTAAATTATGAAACTATAGATCTTTGCTAAATCAAAAGAAGAAGAATATTAAAAGCGGAAGCACTAACCTGAAGGCATTGATGGAGATTGCGCAGAGGGTTTGGATCTTCCTATATGATACGCACTTCTATGAGAGGCCGTCTCTTTATTATTCTGTTGATGGGATTGACAGATGGAATAAGAAGATACATACATATAGGGGACCATAACCCTAATTAATAATTATTGATTTCCAATTTTGCCCATCACAAAATGAGAAATTTACTTTACGGTCTCTACACGTGTTATATCACACTTTAAATTATATGCTGTTAACCCATTACTTAATCTTGATCAGATCACTTTAATTTGGGTTAGACTTTAGAATAACAATTATACATTTTGTCACATATGTGAGCCCACATAGATTATTTTCCAACAATCTCCCACTTGGGCCACATATATTACTCCTTATAAATGTACATACTTTATGATCTCAAAATTTTGCTATCATAACCAAAAGCATAGCCAAACAATCTCGTCCATTAATCATGTAAATATAGGATCAAAGTAATTTTCATTACATTTATCGTAACTAAATTCATCAATGGTCACCTTTATCAACATGATCAAACGACATAGATCAAGTGTGACTGTGTAGCATGAAAATTTCATGCAATGTGATCTATACACATGCCTATTTTCAACTAGTCCTCTTTAAAACTTAAGTGAGGTCAGAATCAAAACATGACAAAAGAGTGAGAAAACTAAATTCTTTATTTCTGATCAGAAAATAACCAAATGTATAAATGCCCCACACAACCATAATGCAAATAAAATACAAACTCCCACTAAATCATGATGTCCTCAAATAATACAACACCCATATGAGCAGTATGCTCATAAAAGACCTTGGGTGGTAATCCCTTTGTCAGCGGATCCGCTATCATGGGGTTTGTCCCAATGTGCTCTATGGATATCTATCCACTTTGCACTCTTTCTTTCATAACTAGGAACTTTATGTCAATATGTTGTGACTTTGTCAAACTCCTGTTGTTGTTGGAATACATCACCGCTGACTTATTGTCACAAAATAACTTGAGTGGTCTTTCTATATTCTCCAAAATACGCGGTCCAGTGACAAAATTCCGCAGCTATATTCCATGATTCGATGCCTCATAGCATGCTACATACTCTGCTGCCATAGTGGAAGAAGCTATAAGTGTCTGTTTGACACTTTTCCAGGATATAGCTCCTCCAGCTAACAGGTAAATATAGCCTGATGTAGACTTTTTTACTATCTTGGCACCCTACCGAAATCAGAATCAGAATACCTTACGACCTCCAAATGATCTGATTTCGTATATGTGAGCATGTAGACTTTTGTTCTCTGAAGATACCTCATGACCCTCTTGGCTGCTATCCAATGGTCCATACCAAGTTTACTTAAATACCTGCCTAACATCTCAATAATGTACGCAATATCCGGACGCGTACATACTTGAGCATACATTAGACTCCCAACAACTGATGCATAGGGATCTTTTTGCATTTCCTAAATTTCGAGGTTACTTTCAGAGCATTGATTAAGACTAAATTTATCTCCTTTAGCAATAGGGGTATCCCCTGGTCTACAATCTTGCATGCCAAACCTTTTGAGTACTTTATCGATGTATCCCTTTTGTGATAATCCTAGAATACCTCGAGAACGATCTCGATGTATCTGAATTCCTAATACAAAAGAGGCATTCCCAAGATCCTTCATCTCAAAATGCTTGGACAGAAACCTTTTAGTTTCATGCAATAAATCTATATCATTAGTGGCAAGCAATATGTCATCGACATATAGAACTAGGAATATATGCTTACTCCCACTGAACTTGTGATACACACAATCATCAACTACATTCATCTCAAACCCAAATGAGATAAATACTTGATGAAACTTGCGGTACCATTGACGAGAAGCTTGCTTGAGTCCATAGATGGATTTTGTCAATTTGCAAACCATATTTTTTGGATCTCCCGACACAAAGCTTTCTGGTTGCACCATATAAATTGTCTCATCAATGTCACCATTGAGAAATGCCGTCTTGACATCCATCTGATGTAGCTCAAGATCAAGATGAGCAACAATTGCCATAATTGTCCTAAACGAGTCTTTCGATGAAACCGGAGAGAAAGTCTCTGTAAAATCAATGCCTTCTTTCTAAGTATAGCCTTTAGCTACAAGACGTGTCTTATACCTATCCACATTACCATTTGCATTCCTCTTGGTCTTAAATATCCATTTACAACCAATTGGTTTTGCACCTTCTAGTAATGGGACAAGTTCCCAAACCTTGTTGTCTTGCATAGACTTATACTCCTCATTCATGGCATTCGTCCACTTTTAAGAGTTACAACCTTTCATGACCTGATGAAATGTGATTGGATCATCTTCCATCATTCCATTGTCATCATCATGTTCTTGGAGAAATACAATATAATTATCCGGAATAGCATTCCTTCTTTCTCTCGTGGATCTCCTTAATGACACTAGTTCTTGAGGTTGTTGAGTTTGTTCTTCTGAAACAATTACCTTATTTTGAATGGCGGTTTGTTCAACATTGTCTTGTTGAGGTTCCGGATTCACTTCTTGATCAATAATAGGTGCGGGAACCTGAATACTGTCAAAAGTGACAGTAGGAATTGAGTTTGTAATTGAATCCAATTCCCCCTCAAAAGTAATGCCCCTAAACTTATTTCTCTCCCAAACTCAACTTCCTCAAAAAAATTTGCAGTTCCCGTCCAAAAAAATATTCCTAAGTGTGGGATCATAAAACTTGTAGCCCCTAGATCGTTCAGAATAAACAATAAGGTAGCTGCTCACTGTTTTGGAGTCCAGTTTCTTTTCATGTGGCCTGTAAGGCCTTGCCTCAGCTGGACATCCCCAAATGTGAAAGTTTTTTAGACTAAGCTTTCGACCTGTCCAAAGCTCATAAGGTGTTTTTGCAGCTGCTTTAGTTGGTACTCTATTGAGAATGTAAGCTTCTGTCTTTAATGCTTCTCCCCAGAGGGACTCAGGTAAGGTGGAATGAGCAGTCATACTCCTTACTATATCCTTAAGAGTCCTTTTCTAATCTTTGAAATTTGTCCCATTAAGCATGAGAATAGAATTGATGTTAGCAGTTATTGAGGCAGTAGATGATAAACTAGCTGAATATAGAACAAAAACAAACAAAATAAGCTCACACGAGAATCCATATAAAACAATAAATTCAAATAATGGTTAATCCCATCTCAAGATTCCAGGCACAACGTTAATATCAAGTCTTTGGACAGTAACATTAATTGTAAGCGGTACTCTTGTTGTAGTAATCAAATATTGACAATAAATCCTGTCAAATAATAAGCTATTCTTTGGACTGACTTATTGTTCACATGGAATACCTTATAATTGTCACATATTTATTACCACAGATGTGTATGAAATTCGGTTAAATATCAACTTACCTTTGGGTCAGTTAATAAACGCATAAATTACAAACACACAATCATCTTGATATTTTAAATAAATTAATCTATAAAAAAGAGGTCACTTTGACAACATTCTATTTCAATTAATATATTCAAATATTAGACATTCATAAGAAAATCCAAAACCAAAATTTGAATTTAATTATTTCCCAAAATTTTATCTTTTCCTTAATTTTTGTAATTTTACTTTATTTTAGATAGATAAATATCACATTTTTGATAAACAATAACAAAACCATAACTGAACCATATCTATCTACTGTTTTGATAATTTCAAATTAATCAAAAACATGACAGAAAATTGAACAACAATATATGCATGCAATACTTTTGAAGAATTGAAACAGATTTGTGAAGCAAAACATGGAAAGATTTAGAAAAATTTCAATATACTAAGCGTATGGAAATTTCAATATGCCCACAGCCAAAACCGCAGCATACCGTACCTTAATCCATTGGGTCCCACTGTATGACATGTAGGCAGCAGCAGCAAGCAGCATTGCTGCTGTCCCTAACCCATGGGACCCCTCCAACAGGTAAAAAAAAAAATTAATCACGTATTTTAATCCATAGACTTGTGGATTATTCATATAATCTATATACAATTCTTTATTAATAATCTAAAGGCATCATAAAAAAAAAAACAAAAAAACAAAAAAAAATCTGATGCCAGAGAAGATGATATTGTAATGGGTAGATGCACAGTTTGATTATTCATCTCTGAAGCTGTACAAGTTTCTCATAAACTATAATAAATTCAGTTTGATGGAGTCCTTCACATATATACCTTATGGATACACAAACAGTTGCCAAAATCACAATGAGACGTCTACATGTTCAACAAGTCATGCAGTGCCCATATTCAACATCTCAATTAATTAACTCTGTCAAATCAACTCTATCAATAATTCATATCCAAAAAATCTTTACCTGAAGCCAAAACCATAATTAAGCAACAGGCTTACGTTTTTTTTTAATTTTTTAATTTTTAATTTTCAATTTTTTATTATTAAATCTGAAATTATGAATTTGAATTTCTTAAATAGGAAGATCAAATACCATGTAAAGAAGATCAAAAGAAACCCTAAATTTCTTAAATTTCTTAAGCAAGAAACCCTAAATTTCTTTAAACAAGAAACCCTAAATTTCTTCAATTAATTCAGCAAAGATGGCTCTGATACCAATCGATGGAATTTTATATAGACTTTAAGAACATCCATAAAACATTAATAACAACCTAAAGTATGTTTCTATGATTCTTGATCTTAATCATGTTGCAAAAGTGCTTTAATATAAAAACCTAAATTATGAAACTATAGATTTTTTGCTAAATCAAAAGAAGAAGAATATTAAAAGCGGAAGCACTAACCTGAAGGCATTGATGAGATTGCGCAGAGGGTTTGGATCTTCCTATATGATACGCACTTCTATGAGAGGCCGTCTCTCTATTCTTCTGTTGATGGGATTGACAGATGGAATAAGAAAATACGTATATATAGGGGACCATAACCCTAATTAGTAATTATTGATTTCCAATTTTGCCCATCACAAAATGAAAAATTTACTTTACGGTTTTTACACATGTTGTATCACACTTTAAATTATATGCTTTTAACCCATTACTTAATCTTCATCAGTTCACTTTAATTTGGGTTAGACTTTAGAATAGCAATTATACATTTAGTCACATATGTGAGCCCATATGGATTATTTTCCAACATAATGAACATCGTGGTAAGTTGCTTAATATTAGTGATGCAAATATGGAAACACTTTCTAAGAAATTCGGTATAAGAGCATCCACCATGGTTTGCAATTTTGTCATTTTTGTCATTTTTTTGGCAAAACCACAGCTGCAATGGTTTCATATTTTTTCATATTTTGAGAAACTGTGAACAATTTCATTCTCAAATATGAGAAACAATTTGTGAATTCTCGAAATATGAAGAACAAAACATGTTTTTTTTCTCAATCGGACGCAACAACATGGTTCGTCCAAGAACTTTTTTATTTTATTTTAAAATATCGGAAGGAACATGTTCCATCTTAAAAAATTTAAATTAAAAAAAAAGGACATCAATGACACCCAAAAAAATTTGGACCGGACAACATGTCCCTTTCAAGGCTTTGCAATTTTTTAATCAAGGTTAGTGTTAATTTAATCAAATAATCACTTGGTTTAATGTTGTAAATTTGATTTAGTGTTAATTTAATCACTAATTTAATCACTAATTAATCATACAATCTTTAAATATACAATATTTAATTATAAAAAATTTGCGAGACGGAACAACTTGTTCTGTCTCACAACCAAAAAATAAAAAAAATAAAAAAAATAAAAAAAATTGGAGCAAATGAGACAGACAACATGTCCCGCTCTCATTTTGCCATATTATAGCAAACAACTGGTGCAAACAAAGTTCAATTTTGCGATTTTGTCAAATTTGGCAAAAACTATTGTAGATATCTATATAATAAAACACAAAGAAAGCTATCAAGTGGCTCTCCTTCAATCCCCCCAGAATCAAAGGCCCAGATCTAACCTCACAAAACATATTTTCTCCCAAAATTTCAAACCCTAAAACTCAAATTCAAATTTCCCCCAAAAAAATATCTCACTTATTTATTTAATTATTTTTCTCTCCCTCTTTCTCATTCTCTCTCTATTTACTAAAAAATTTGGATTTTCAGATTCCAGGATTGTAAATTTTCAGATTTTTTATTTTTTTTATTGTTCGTGTTACATTGGAAATAACAAATATCTCTTCAATAATTAAATTTCATCATTTTCCACCCTCAAAGTACTAAAAAGTTGAATTTTATACTCTCATTTATAATTATTTTTCAACATATACTAATGAAAACATGGACTTTTATTTACAACTAATTATTGTCATACTATTCAAACTTGAGCTATATAATTGTTGTTTTACTGTTTACAAGGCTTTTGTATCGTTACGAAGACGTGCCGTAGGCACGTGCCCACGGGCAAGTCTAGTTCTCATACAAAATCTAATTGTGTATGTATATATATAATGGAATTCTTCTCAGTAGAAGTAATATTCTCATGATCAATATGCCTAAGGAAAATAATATTTCCTTTGTGTTTTCCTCTGAACCAATAAAATCTATGTTCTTGTAAAATCACGATACGTTCATGGCATTATGGTCGAAGCAACTTTTTGTGAAGTTAGATAAAACTAATAGCTCACTAATTTGAAAGTCGATTTTAAAAGACATCTAAGGAAAAAAAAAACACAATTAACTACGGAAACGTATAAAGAGATACTAGTGTTACCATGTGCAAATTGCACAGACTAAAATAAGTTTGACATACTTATAAGTCACTCGCTATCTACAGATTCTAACAAAAAATATTAACTACAAAATCCTAACTTAGATAGAGAGAGAAAAAGAGTAATAGGTACCTATGATGGTGATGTAAGCAGTAGTGGCATTTTTGAGTTTGATCGAGACCGTCTCGTTGTTCAGCTTCATTAAAAACGTAAAACCCCCCAAATTCCATACTCAGAAAGGAGGCAAATTGCACAGGTTTTATATATATGCATAATTTTATTGCCATTCATGTTAATTATAATCTAAAATAATTTTATATATGTGTTACGATAAGCATCGTCTTTATAGTTCACGTATGTGCAGTTTGTGTTTTGTTTGTTTTGAGAAGTAAAATGACCAATCAAACCTGATAAGGCCAATCAAACCATATCCTTATCACTAGTATATAAGTGTGTGAAGTATACAAACAACCTGATAAGGTCAACCATAGCTTTATCATGGTTTTACTCAAAATAAAAATTCCTATCACAATATGCTATGTCTATTAATAGCATATATACACAATATAACCCTATGCAATATTGTGCATAACTTAGGGTTTGTTCTTTTGATTTAGGTAAAATACACACTCGCACACTTGGGAATTTTTCTTAATATAGTAGTTACTAAAAGTATCTCTTGTTCTGAGATTGAATTCAATATATAGCTTAAGCTCAGAACCCTCAACAATATGATACATTTCCTAGAAAAGATTAAGCTAAAAGCTTCTGGATCAATGGAATATCCACCAAAATTTTGCACATAACTTCAACAATACTTGTAGTCCACTACCTAATGCAACTGTGAACCTCACCACTCCATCCTGCAGATGATACCATAATTAGAACATGACATTGGCAATTTAGAACTTATCCAAGTATGCTCTTTTATAGGTAATTCAGCCACAATTCTAATATAAGTTCCCTCCAATCAGTCTCGATAGAGATGAGAAGCATGCACTTTCACAAATGCCATCACATAGGCTCATATGCTTGTTTAATGTATATGCCCAAGCTTAATTATGAAACTTTACAGGCAAGAATATTATACATATAAGATAAATAAGTCTTCATGTATACACAACATAATTTCTTTTTAAGGCTAGAAGCCCATCATTACAAAAACTAACCGGGGTGTATTGGATTGGAATTTGAAAAGAATTTAAAAGAATTGAGAATCCCAGTACTTAAGGAATTTATGGGGAATTCACCTAAAACTTTGACTGAGATTTTTAAGGATTTTAAAATAGTTTGATGGAATTCTTATTATGAATTTGATGGAATTCGAAGGAATTCGATGACAATTGAACTTTCATAGACTTTATAATTAGTTCATTTCCTAATTATAAATATGATTATAGTATTTAAGTTTTTGAAAGTGTACTAATTTCTCCGTTACGTAAATTAAAAATATATATAGTTAAACAATATAATGAGACCGATTTTATTGTCAGGTAAATTTCTACTACATAGACAAGCATATGGTCCTAAGATTATTCCACTCTTTTCATTACACATAATGAATTAAAACAACACAAATAAATAACATGAATTTGCACATCTGTGTTTCTTCTTTATACAACTTATCTAGAGAGACTTGACAAAACAGATGAAGGGAACGTTTCTGAAAATCTAGTTAAGAAAAAAAACCAACTAATGTTTTTTTTTTCTTCAATAAATTTCCGAACTTCTGGAGCAACGGCTTCTTCTTATTCTTCTTTAGCTGCTTGGTGTGTGAGATTACTGCGTTTTCAGTAGTCTCGGGTACTAATCCATTTTTAAGATCAACACTACTATTCTCCATCTTCAATTCTAGTTCGTCATCGACGAACTCCTCTTCATTCCCAATGGCTTTGTCACCTTCTTCTGCCGTCTCTTCCTCTTCTAGACTTTGTTTTTCATCTCCATGTGCTTCTTTTGCAGTCAAGTATTCGTCATTAGCGTACTCTTGTTGAACTTCATCTGAACTCGATAGTTCATCCAACTCTGTTTCAGTGTCTGAACTTGGTAAAGTCAAAGTTTCCACCTTTACCTTCTCAGAATCTTCATTCCCTTCAATCTCCTCTCCTCTCTCTTCAATATTGATCTCTAAATTAGGAAATTTGGGCTTATTTTGTTCGTTCTCATACTTCTCAATTGCATTCTTCCAACAAACAATCTCATACCTTGCCTCGTCAAGCATAACCTCATAGTTCTCTTGAGTATTCTTCAAAGCTAATCTCAGTTGCTCAATTTGAGCATTTGTATCTTCATGTTCAACCCTCTTCGACAACAGTTTCTCTTGTGTTCCTCTAGACTCTACAGAGACCTCATGCAAAGCCAAAGTTAAAGCCTCCATTGCCTTTTTCACCTTCTCGTCTTCCCTTTTGGCCATCTCGAGCTCTTCAAGTAGTTTCTCCCTCTCCTCCAAAAACCTATTTGCATACAAATATGCAACCTTCTCAGTCTCTAATGATTCTATCTTGATTCTTTAGTGTAGAATTCTCGGTCATAACATCAAAAGAGGAATGGCTCTCCTATAGTTGTTCCTTGACCTTTTCGGCTTCTAATAATTGAAATTGTAAGGTCTCGGTTTTTTTCTTCCATTCATTAACTAGCTTACCCATATCTAATTCTCTCTTCTTTACATCAGCCACTTCGATCTCCAATGATTACTGAAGAGGACAAGAGCGGAGGAGGGCAGAGGTTGCAGGCAGCGAGGATGAAGGGCTTCAGGGGGGGGGGGCGCAGATTTTGGCGAGATGGTTTGGGGGATATCGGCAACGGGATGTTGAAGGAGAAGAGGATGGTTTTGAGAAGAGGGTGGCTTGAAAGTTTCTACGAAGAAGGTGAGAATTGCAAAGGCTTTTGGTATTTATACCTCAAACCCTAGATTCTATCTAAATCCTCCAAATTCCCAATTCTACCAAAATCAATAACTTTTTGAATACACTGAGAATTGAATGGAGCATTTAAAATTTTAATTGAATACACCGAGAATTGAATAAAATCACTTAAAGTCTCAATTAAATACACTGTGACTTTTATAAACTCCTTTAAAATCCTAATTGAATACACTAAGATTTTCACATTCTTTTAAATTGTTTTCAAATTCCAATCCAATACACCCCTGTAAATTAAAAACAGGGAACCCCCGGAATCATCAAACTGGGGATGAATGCAAAAAAAAATGTACTTTATAATAGATTCGATCTTTCGAGCAAGAGTCTCCTTCTAGAATTATCAAATTGGGGCTAAATTGTTTTTTATGTATAAAAAAGGGTAACCTAATAACAGATTCAAGCTTTCGAGCGAGAGTCGCCATATTCTCCTTCACCTCATGAAGAGCAGTGGAGATGCACCAGAGCCGGGCGAGCTCCAACTACAACTCCTCCCACTCAATTATCTTCTAGTTATCAGATCCGATCACCACTTCCGAACCCGAATCTGATACTGGTGCTGCCGTATTGGCGTCCATTCTTGAACACGATGGACCTTATTAGAGATTCACCGCCGACTGGACTCGGATTTTGAGGCAAAGAAGAGTTCGGTGGTTTTGGGAATTGATCAAAGTTGGAAGTTTTGAAGAAAGGGGGGTTAGGGCAAAATGAAGATTTTTTTTTATTTTTTATTTGGTTGCATGTTTTGTTTTATAAAAAACTGTGTGACGCAAGTGATAGTTTCCTACTTTTGTTCTCATTCCTCTATTTTAAAATAGAAAAACTAGGGTGAGGATAGGCCTGTTTGTATTACAAATGTATAGTATAATAATATTGGGTTCTGAGTTCGAGGGTGGACTTCTATAGAATAAGCTTGGTAAGTTTCTCTTGTATGTGACAATTGCTTGCATAACCTGAAATGAAAAAAAATATCGAGTTAAGTATTTGTTGTCAACAATCAGCAAAGAATCGAATTTATACTTGAAAATAGTATTATGTATTAAACCATTGTTTTGCACATACATTTTATTTTCCTTGTCTTTTTCGATTTTCATATATATAATATTTATGTGTGTTGCTGCTTATTTTGGTGTGGGAGCAAACAGATAGTGAATTTATATTTTGAAGGAAACTACTCAAGATTTAACATTTGATTATCACCGTAAAAGGTGATTAGAGCTCATAAGATTATATCTGGATCGTTGAAAGTGCACCTTGATATGAATCTGGCAGTTGCTGAAGCGGTCGATGGACCTGTAAAAAGCCTGAAACACCGGGGATGACCTCGACGACAAACCCTCCGACAATTAAGTCCGAACCAGAGAGAGAGAAATTGATGATTACCTTCTAACTGAGGGAGGGGAGAGGACATTTATAGGCCTAAGAAATAGTCAGGAGATTGATATGAATCTATTATCTCCTGTTGATTCTCCCTCTTTAAAGAGATAGAATAAGTTACTCTCTTGTTGGGAATAAGAGATTTGACTTACAGCTCTCACGAGTTGGGTGTCTCTCATAATGGGCATAGTCGCTTTTAATGAACTTGAAAGCAACCCATGTCTTGTTAATGAGCATGAAGAAGGCCCAGACCTGTTAAAGAGGTTCGTTACTGTTAATCTGTCTGTAGAAGCTTTTAGATCTGTGTTGGAATCGTAGGACCCTGATTTGCTGTGATTTCTACCATTATCATAAGCCCCCCACTATCGGAAGACAATTTTCTCGGTTTTCAGGAAGTAGTTCGCCTTGATTTGGAGTTTTGGAGTACTATCTTGACTTATAGGGACGATTGGAGATACATGAAATTTGTTGAAAGTTTCTGGAGGGGGTGAATATTTTCCTAAACTTCTCCAATTTTTTGAATTTTCCTTAACTTTTTCAGTTTTTAATAATTTCCCCCAATTAATAATTGCTTTTTCAAAATTTTAAAACTAATTATTCCAATTTTAACTATTTTTTGGAAATTTAATTAATTTTTTTGAGTTTAATAACTAAATTTGGAAGTTTAATTAAAATTTCAAACTTGAAATGATTTTTGGGCTATTTTTATTAATTTATCAGCTTGGACGCCTTTTTTGGAGCGATCTGGGGTGTTGTTCATGCCCTTGCTCACCTGCTAATGGGATCGGGCAGTCGCGATTTGAGCGCTGTGATTAGGGGGTGATGTGGCACAATTGGAAGCATCGGTCAGAGAGGGGGCACGCCTGCTGAGTGGAATGGATGGCTGAGAAGTGAACGGAAGGGAGATGGCGATGTGGCTTCACTTGGGGCCTCATCACGATTGGGCTCGCATTTCTGAGTGATCCGATGACCAATGTTGACTGTGACACCACCTTGGTTGCCCAACCGTTTGGGCGACTCTTCTTATTCATCGTCGACCAGGTTATTTTTGGGGTGACCAAGGCGACTAGGCAACCAAAGAGGCTTTGTCGACCACAAGACTTCGTCTTCTCCCTCAAGCACTTCCTCGTCGAGCTAGCTTGTGGCGACCAAAGTTCGGCGACCAAGGCTTCGATCGAGCAAGCTCGTGGCGACCAGTCTAATGGCGACCAAGTTTCGGCGAGCAAGCTTTTTCGGTGAGCCAAGCTTCAGGCGGACAACTCTCTGGGCTTCATTGTTCTCATGTTTGTTCGAGGTTCGAGTTTAGTTGATTTTGAACCCTTGTTCATCTCTGAAGTGGGTCGGATTTTGGCAAGGGCTTGAGGTTGAGTTTTGTGGAGTGAGGGTATCATTCAAGCTAGGGTTAGGCGAAGCTTGAGATGGATTGAACGTTTTGGAGTTGGAGTTCTTCGAAGCCTCTCATTATAGCCGAGGTTCAAGGTAGGGTTTGGAGGTTTAGTTTTGAAGCTTTGGTTTTGGAGCTTTGGGTTCAAAGCCCTGTCATTGGAGTTGGATTTATGCCAATGAGGTGCTCCAAGTTGGGTTGATGTCTTCGTAACTTGGAGTATTGTAATGCCCCGAATCCCAAATACACTGAATTCGATATGTTCTACAGCATCTTTCCGCTTCCTTTAGTACAATTTTACAAGAAATTTAAACTTTTCACTTTACATCAGAGTTTACATCAATATTACACTTTACATTGCACAGCGGAAGTAAAATTTACAACAATGAAACAAATGTACAACAACATTGAATAATCTTTAAGCATTTGTTCCTCTTTAATCTGTATCAAGCCATTTACCTGCATATAAGACTGTGGGTACGTCAGTTTATTCAACCGACGATCATTATACACGGCCATCCTCTCTATGCCGGAAATAGTATAACTTATTTTCCATATTTAGCAAACACAAACTTGTCACATATCAAACTAAAGGGACTACCCTATTGATATCGTGTTGTGATTGTGCACTTAGTCCTCAATGCATTTATTTATATTACATGACACTAATGCGCACTTGTTCAGATTCTATGCATCCCATACTACATAGGTCCGAGGGCAAGCCCTTAATCGTTCTTCATCTTTGTAGGGTTCAATCCCTCATCATGACTTAATCTACTACTGTAACTACGGTAAGTATCCTAGATGCTTTCTGACCTACGAACTCATGTCTAGGCGCCCTGGAGGGAATCCCATCGCTGACATGACTCATCATGCAGACATTCTGTGGTAATTCAGCTCCTACCATAGACATGACACTACCCGTAGTCTTCAAACATTCCACGAGCGTCACCACCGGGACGGTACTCTGGAGCAGTATCCTCGCCTAGACTCATCATGGGTCATCCTGGGATACGCTCTCGCCGCTATCCAATGGCCCTCATACTCAATGTTTTTCTCTTACTTTCATCACGTCTTCACTATGTACTAATCCTTAATTTTTATTAAAATCATGAACAAAAATTAAAGCTCTAGAGTTAGCCTCTCCACTAAACCGGACTTATTCATTCATTCAAACATGACCAACCTTGGTCTTTCTTTTCAATTTTCATTTCATTTATTTCCAAAATGCCGGAGGAGACTTAGCTACTTTTTTTGTTTCAATTTTCAGTTCACAATTTTCAATTTGAGTATTTCCAACTCATAAATTCATTTGTTGATTTGTCATACTCAAAAGTTTTTCTCTTTTCAAATCATGATTTCTAATTCGTTCAAATAGTCCATAACTATACATGAATTTCAACTATTCATCATGTAACTCATGAAATGTTATTTTTCACATAAAAACCCACATCACATCACAAATTTTTCGATGAAAGGTGAACATTTACAACTTCATAATTTCCACACTATTCTCAATGAGAATAAATTGCATCACATCACGCAATAAAATTTCTTTCTCGACTATATTAATCTTCTAATCTTTCATTTCAATTTCCTTTTGCAAGATATAATTTCACAACAATATACATATAGAACCATAGTTCTATTTATGCATTTTATTCCCAAATCATAGTTTATTTCATGCAAATAATTCCCAAATTATTTTTATAAAGTCCCATATAATTTTAGAAGAATAGTCATATTTTTTTCATAATTTTTGGACCACCAAAACACCAAAAAAAAAATAATTTCCCTAAGCTGCCGATGTCAAAAATCGAACCCAGCACCAGGGAGAACACAGCCGAAGGCACAGACCAACCGGCCACTTGCGTCAGCGGTATGAAGGGGCGCTGAGAGTATTAAATACTCTCGGCCTCTGATTTCTATAAATTTAAAAAAATTTGTGAAACTAATGTGTGCCACAGGGATTCGAACTGGCCTTCACAGGGAACCCAACGCACCCTCTGACCACTTGAGCTACGTGCTCAGGTTGTCAAAGTACAACTTAGATTCTTTTTGAACCAATTTTCTCTGTTGTTAAAACGTCTCGATGTTCAACTAGTCCTCATTTCATTTTGCTTTCATGAAAATTACTGTAAAATTCCAGATTGATTATTTCTTGTCTAATTTACATATCAGTATGAAAAAATAATTTTTTCAACAATTAAAACATATTTTCATACCATTAATTCGAAATATGAACTATCACTACCACATTTTCTTCTCTTTTCGACATTTCTTAGCAATTAGCATTCTAATCTCTTTATCAACAAATTTCACATTAGTTCTCTGTCCTTAATCATTTATCCAACATACAAACTCATATTTTAATTTATTCGTGCCCACATTAATACAAAAGATCTATTTAACACATGAAATAGCATTATTAATCTACTAACTTTTGTATGTAATCCTTGATGGCAATAAATGTGTTTTCTTCAATCAATCCATGATCATAATCAATTCACATACACTCAAATAATAGAACCACATATAAATTTGTATATCCACAATTCAATCATTCAAGAGGTCATTTTTCCCAATTAAAGTGTGCTCTTCTTAATCATTTTCATGCTTCATTCATTCATTTCTAACATGTATTTCTAATTTAGAAATATGGAGAATTTACCCACCTCAATGGAGAGACAAACACAATTAGCAACTTCCTAAACAAAAGTCCTTGCACACGAACAGTCCTCCTCCTAGAAGCGTGCACTCGAGCCTCCAAAAGCACCACACCCGAGCACCACACAAGCCCACCGAGCATTACAAAGCCGGCCCTTCTTCTCCTTGGTGTTGCAGGAACAATCCCACACACAATCTTTTAACTCACACAATCACTAAGGTATTTGAACTATAGGTTTGGAAGAGAATAATTGGCACAAGAATAACTAGCCATGGGGGGGGGGGGGGGTATTTATACTAAAATCTTGATGGAATGGAGGGCTAGGATCAAGTAGTTGGTTATAAGATGGAGGGCTAGGATGAAAGTAGGAGTTACATTAACTACCCACAACCTAGTAACCACCACACCATGATCACCACTCAAATATTCATTTCCCTCCAAAAAGATCACAACCGGCCTACTAGGAGTGTGCATATTGCACGTGTACGTGTAGTTCACGTGCATGCAACTTGGCCCAAAAATTGTACATTAAATTTTGTATAAAACTAAAATAGTCTTTAAATTGTATTCTACATGACAAGTTGCTTAAAAAAATAGTCCATGGGCTTTAGTTTATGGGCCAAAATAATTATTATAAAAATGATAAATTAAATTAACTTTGGGCTTTTAAAGAAAAGGCTTTTTGTCTAATTAAAAAGAAGGCTTTTGTATAAAATAATTGAAAGCACATATTTAAATATCTTTACTCATCTTGATGAAAATATTTATCAAAAATATTGCACGTGCACACTACGTGCAAATAAATATACTTTTTCATTAAATGAAAAAATCAGGACATTACAACACTCCCTCCTTAGAATAGTTCCGTCCCCGGAACTACAGTCAAGAGTGAGAAACAAAATACAACACAACAACCAGAACAAAAGATACAAAGATACAATCAAGCAAAAAGGTCAGGATAGTCCGTCAACATTCTCTCCTGAGACTCCCAAGTAGCCTCTTCAACCAAATGGTTCCTCCAGACTACTTTGACCATCGGTATCGTCTTATTCCTCAAGACTTTCTCTCGACAATCAACAATCTCGACTGGAGACTCGATGTAGTTCAGATCCAATTGCAAACCTTCCGGCACTTCAGGCAAATGATGACTCAGATCTGGAATATAACCTCTCAGCATAGACACATGAAAGACATTGTGCACCTGAGATAACTCTTCCGGTAACTCAAGCCGGTAAGCAGTCTTCCCGATCATTTTCAATATCTTGTACGGGCCTATAAACCTCGGGGCTAACTTCCCGCCTTTGCCGAATCGAACCACACCTTTACTGGGGGATACTTTCAGAAAGACGAAGTCACCGACCTCAAATTCGAGGTCCCTTCTCCGGTTGTCTGCATAGCTTTTCTGCCTGCTCTGAGCTTCTACCAACCTTTTCCTGATCAGATCAATCTTTTCAGAGGTTTGCTGCACAAGCTCAGGACCAAACAACTGACGCTCCCCAACTTCAAACCAACAAACAGGCGTCCTGCACTTCCTGCCATACAAAGCTTCGTACGGCGCCATCCCGATGCTAGTCTGAAAACTGTTGTTGTAGGCAAACTCTACCAAAGGTAAATGCCTTTCCCAACTGCCTCCAAAATCTAGTATACAACACCGAAGCATATCCTCAAGAATACGATTGACTCTCTCGGTCTACCCATCGATTTGCGGATGAAAAGCAGTGCTAAAATCTGTCTTGGTACCCAAAGCTGTCTGAAGACTCCTCCAAAAATGCGAAGTAAACCGCGCATCTCGATCAGACACAATAGTTGACGGAACACCATGAAGCCGGACAATCTCGCCAACATACAACTCAGCTAACTTGTCCGTCGAAGCAGTGAGTTTCATCGCCAAAAAGTGAGCGGACTTGGTTAGTCGATCGACTATAACCCAAATCGCATCATTGCCTTTAGGACTCTTAGGCAATCCCGTAATGAAATCCATACTGATGTTATCCCACTTCCATTCCGGAATAGGTAACGGTTGTAATAGACCTCCGGGTCTCTGATTTTTGGCTTTAACTTGCTGACAAACCTCACACTTCGCCACAAATTCAGCCACATTCCGCTTCAAACCTGACCACCAGAAATGCTGTTTAATGTCTTTGTACATCTTAGTACTCCCAGGATGTACTGACAAAAGAGAAGCATGTGCCTCCTAAAGAATACTCTCTTTCAGGTCCGCCTGATTTGGAACACACAACCTATCTCCGAACCACAGCACTCCATCTCTAATTTGAAATTCGGGCAACCTCCAGCACCAACCTGCTCCTTCATCTCCAAAATATCAGCATCAACCTCCTGACTTGCAATGATCCTTGCATTCAGTGTAGGCTGAAGCCTCAACTGAGCTAAAGATGCTTCCAATCCTTGCAAGACAACCTCAATACCTGCTCGGTCCAATTCCTCAATCAGATGCTTCTGAGTTGTAATCAAACTGGCTAAACTGCTCTTGCGACTAAGTGCATCAGCAACAACATTAGCCTTCCCAGGATAATACTTGATCTCAGGTCGCATGTCCTCAAGCGCTTCCAACCATCTCCGCTGCCTCAGATTCAGATCCCTCTGCTGATATATGTACTTCAAACTCTTGTGGTCCGTGTACATGTTCAATTTCTCACCGTACACGTAGTGCCTCCATTGCTTCAGGGCAAAGATAATCGCAGCCAACTCTAGATCATGAGTCGGGTAATTCTTCTCATGTGGTCGTAGTTGCCTAGACCCATAAGCGATTACTCTTCCTTCTTGCATTAAGACACAACCAAGCCCACGATGTAAAGCATCGCTATAAATATCATACTCAACACCTGCTCTAGGCAAAGCCAAAATAGGTGCAGTAGTCAGCTTCTCTTTCAACTCCTGAAAGCTCGCCTCACATTGCTCAGTCCACTTGAAGCTCACATTCTTCTTGGTCAGTCCAGTAAGCGGTACGGCTATCTGAGCATAACCTTGAATGAATCTCCTGTAGTATCTAGTCCTTCCAAGAAAACTTCTGACTTCCTTCACTGTAGTAGGCCTAGCCCAATCTCTCACTGCCTCTATCTTCTGAGGGTCAGTTGCCACTCCCTCCTTAGAAAGGATGTGACCTAGGAATGCCACTTCAGATTTCCAGAAATCACACTTGGATAACTTGGCATACAACTTCTGCTCTTCCAGCTTCTTCAAAACTGCTGTCAGATGATCGGTGTGCTCCTCCTCTGACTTGGAGTACACGAGAATATCGTCGATAAACACCACGACGAAAGAATCAATGAACGGCCTCAGAACTCTGTTCATTAAATCCATGAAGATTGCGGGTGCATTCGTCACTCCAAATGGCATAACTAAGAATTCGTAATGCCCATGTCGAGTTCTAAATGCAGTTTTGTGCACATCTTCATCTTTCACTCGAACCTGGTGATATCCTGATCGAAGATCTATTTTGGAGAAAACAACTGCTCCTTGTAGACGATCGAACAAGTCATCAATTCGAGGAATAGGATACTTATTCTGAACAGTGACCTTATTCAACTCCAGGTAATCGATACACATTCTCATCGATCCATCCTTCTTCTTTACCAAAAGCATTGGTGCTCCCCAAGGTGACGCACTAGGTTGAATAAAGCCTTTCTCCAACAGTTCCTCAATCTGCCGTTTCACCTCATCCTGTTCCACTGGAGCCATCCTATACGGTGCCTTAGAAATGGGTGCACTTCCCGGTTGAACAGTGATGCTGAACTCTACATCACGAGGCGGGGGTAACCCAGGAAAATCATCCAAGAACACAGTCGGATAGTCCCGAACCACAGGAATCCCTTGCACTTCCACAGGAGTCTCTTCCTTGCGGATAGTTGCCACCAGCTTAGAACACTTCTTCTTCCCTTGGAAAGTGACTTCAGGTCCACCTGGAGCCTTCACTGTTACCGTCTTGGTCTTACACTCGATGCTTGCACTGTACACGGACATCCAATCAATGCCAATGATAACATCGACTCCCAAGATAGTCAGCTCGATCAGATCAATCCCAAAGATTCGATCTCCAATCACAATCTCGCAATCAGCATAATGCCAATCAGTGGTTAAAGTTTTCCCTGATGGAGTAGCTACTGCCAAGATCTTGCCTGGAAAAATCTTCGGTTCAACTCCCAACACTTTAGCAAATTTAGGAGACACAAAAGTATGAGAGGATCCAGTATCGAACAACACAACAGCTTTCATTCCATTAAGATAAAGTTCTCCTGTTACATAATACACACTCATTACGTAACAGTTTCACTAAATAGCTGGAAAAGAAATGACAAAAACCACTAAACATCAGCCCTTGTACCAGTGATGATGTGATCAACCTCATCAGCATCAGCTTCCGTCAAGGCAAATACTCGCCCTGGTTGGTACGGTCTCTTCCCAGTTTGCTGCATTGGTGCATTGCTATTACCACTCCGTGGCTTGAGACATTGAGATTTGTAATGCCCCGTATCACCACAGTTGTAGCAAGTTACCGCAGGAGGTCTCACCACATTGTTCCCAGGTCCTCCAGCCACACTAATAGCATTTGCCCCTGTCGGTTTGAACCTTTGTGCAGATGGTTGCCCCTTGAAACTCCCAGAATTGGCGGGCCTCTTCCCAGACTGCCAGTTGTTCCTCCAGGTTCTGAACAACATGAAACTGCTCCATGTCTGCTTCCGTCGCTGCTGCTCTCTTGACCAACTTGTCAAATCTCCTGATACCAAGAGGTATCATCCGGGACCTCAAGCTCGGCCTCAATCCATGCTCGAACTTACGAGCCTTCTTAGCTTCATCCATCACTAATTCCGGAGCATACCTAGAGAGCTGAGTAAACTTGGTCTCGTACTCTCTCACTGACATGCTACCTTGCTGTAGTGATAGAAATTCCATAGCCTTCTTCTCTTGAACATCGGAGGAAAAATAGTGAATGCGGAATTCTTCCAAAAATTCTTCCCAGCCAAGCACTATGCCTTCCATTGTCCTCTTCATCGACTGCCACCAAACAGCCGCATCCTTCTCAAGTTGTAGAGTCGCCAACTTGACCTTACTGCCTTCAGGGGTCTCTAGCACTTCAAAGATTGTCTCTACTTGACGAATCCAGTTGTCAGCCGCATCAGGGTCTGACTTCCCTTCGAATACAGGCGATTTCATTCGCTTGAACGATTCCACCAGTTTAATCGCTTCGGGCACCGGATTCGCAGGTACCTTTCCTTGGTTCTGATTCATAGCCACGGCGTTGAGCGTCTGATAGACCCTCGCAAGTTCTGTTTCTAGATTCAGACCTTCCCTATTTCTAGCTCCTCTTCTAGCCATATTCTGATGCAAAAGATCCATTAAGTTCGAAGTATAAGACACGAGTTTTAAATCAACTTGCATTTCATTGAATTCCAAACTTTATACATTCGAATTGAAAAATATTTCTTGACATCAGAATGAAAGATAGTAGAAGCTACAACAGTATAACTCCTACGGTTCCTCTTCGCTTCTCAAAGTTCTCCCCGTAGTTCATCAACTTCATCCTTCAGTACATCTGTCAAATTCTTCCTCTTCTCGAGTTTCCATATACGATGACTGAGAACAGAATAGTCGTCCTTGCACTTTGCTAGCTGAGCCTCCAATAATCCGACTCTCTCTCGCAGTGTTTCTACCTGTCTCTGAAGAGAAGTCACAAGACTATTTGGAACTGGTTCTTCTTCTTCGTCAGAAGAAGAGTCATCAGATGAATCCGGAGGTGGGGTAATCTCTCGGGATTCAGGCCATTCTTCTCCGTCAGAATCTGCTTGCCCTGGATAGTACTCGTCCTCGGAATCTGCCTGTCCAGGATGGTACTCTTCCTCAATGATATGCCAGTCGTCGTCTCCAGCAGGGTCGAAGTGGTCAGCCATCTTAGAAAATAGGGAGGAAGAAGCATAAGTCATAGAGCAACACAAATGTAAGTCACTTACATTTAAATCTCTAGACTCAAACACACACTCTAATGTCCACTTCTAGGGTGTCGTTCCTTATAAATTTGTACAAGTGTGGAAACCTGGATTTGATACCACTCTGTAACGCCCCGAATCCCAAATACATTGAATTCGAAATATTCTACAGGATCTTTCTGCTTCCTTTAGTACAATTTTACAAGGAAATTTAAACTTTTAACTTTATATCAGAGTTTACATCAATATTACACTTTACATTGCACAACGGAAGTAAAATTTACAACAACGAAACAAATGTACAACAACATTGAATAATCTTTAAGCATTTGTTCCTCTTTAATCTGTATCAAGCCATTTACCTGCATATAAGACTGTGGGTACGTCAGTTTATTCAACCGACGGTCATTATACACGGCCATCCTCTCTATGCCGGAAATAGTATAACTTATTTTCCATATTTAGCAAACACAAACTTGTCACATATCAAACTAAAGGGACTACCCTATTGATGTCGTGCTGTGATTGTGCACTTAGTCCTCAATGCATTTATTTATATTACATGACACTAATGCGCACTTGTTCGGATTCTATGCATCCCATACTACATAGGTCCGAGGGCAAGCCCTTAATCGTTCTTCATCTTTGTAGGGTTCAATCCCTCGCCATGACTTAATCTACTACTGTAACTACGGTAAGTATCCTAGATATTTTCTGACCTACGAACTCATGTCTAGGCGCCCTGGAGGGAATCCCATCGCTGACATGACTCATCATGCAGACATCCTGTGGTAATTCAGCTCCTACCATAGACATGACACAACCCGTAGTCTTCAAACATCCCACGAGCGTCGCCACCGGTACAGTACTCTGGAGCAGTATCCTCGCCCAGAATCATCATGGGACATCCTGGGATACGCTCTCGCCGCTATCCAATGGCCCTTATACTCAATGTTTTTTTCTTACTTTCATCACGTCTTCACTATGTACTAATCCTTAATTTTTATTAAAATCATGAACAAAAATCAAAGCTCTAGAGTTAGCCTCTCCACTAAACCGGACTTATTCATTCATTCAAACATGACCAACCTTTGTCTTTCTTTTCAATTTTCATTTCATTTATTTCCAAAATGCCGGAGGAGACTTAGCTACTCTTTTTGTTTCAATTTTCAATTCACAATTTCCAATTTGAGTATTTCCAACTCATAAATTCATTTGTTGATTTGTCATACTCAAAATTATTTCTCTTTTCAAATCATGATTTCTAATTCGTTCAAATAGTCCATAACTATACATGAATTTCAACTATTCATCATGTAACTCATGAAATGTTATTTTTCACATAAAAACCCACATCACATCACAAATTATTCGATGAAAGGTGAACATTTACAACTTCATAATTTCCACACTATTCTCAATGAGAATAAATTGCATCACATCACCCAATAAAATTTCTTTCTCGACTATATTAATCTTTTAATCTTTCATTTCAATTTCCTTTTGCAAGATATAATTTCACAACAATATACATATAGAACCATTGTTCTATTTATGCATTTTATTCCCAAATCATAGTTTATTTCATGCAAATAATTACCAAATTATTTTTATAAAGTCCCATATAATTTTAGAAGAATAGTCATATTTTTTTCATAATTTTTGGACCACCAAAACACCCAAAAAAAATAATTTCCCTAAGCTGCCGATGTCAAGAATCGAACCCAGCACCAGGGAGAACACAGCCGAAGGCACAGACCAACCGACCACTTGCGCCAGCGGTATAAAGAGGCGCTGAGAGTATTAAATACTCTCGGCCTCTGATTTCTATACATTTAAAAAAATTTGTGAAACTAATGTGTGCCACAGGGATTCGAACTGGTCTTCACAGGGAACCCAACGCACCCTCTGACCACTTGAGCTACGTGCTCAGGTTGTCAAAGTACAACTTAGATTCTTTTTGATCCAATTTTCTTTGTTGTTAAAACGTCTCGATGTTCAACTAGTCCTCATTTCATTTTGCTTTCATGAAAATTACTGTAAAATTCCAGATTGATTATTTCTTGTCTAATTTACATATCAGTATGAAAAAATAATTTTTTCAACAATTAAAACATATTTTCATACCATTAATTTGAAATATGAACTATCACTACCACATTTTCTTCTCTTTTCGACATTTCTTAGCAATTAGCATTCTAATCTCTTTATCAACAAATTTTACATTAGTTCTCTGTCCTTAATCATTTATCCAACATACAAACTCATATTTTAATTTATTCGTGCCCACATTAATACAAAAGATCTATTTAACACATGAAATAGCATTATTAATCTACTAACTTTTGTATGTAATCCTTGATGGCAATAAATGTGTTTTCTTCAATCAATCCATGATCATAATCAATTCACATACACTCAAATAATAGAACCACATATAAATTTGTATATCCACAATTCAATCATTCAAGAGGTCATTTTTCCCAATTAAAGTGTGCTCTTCTTAATCATTTTCATGCTTCATTCATTCATTTCTAACATGTATTTCTAATTTAGAAATATGGAGAATTTACCCACCTCAATGGAGAGACAAACACAATTAGCAACTTCCTAAACAAAAGTCCTTGCACACGAACGGTCATCCTCCTAGAAGCGCGCACTCGAGCCTCCAAAAGCACCACACCCGAGCACCACACAAGCCCACCGAGCATTACAAAGCCGACCCTTCTTCTCCTTGGTGTTGCAAGAACAATCCCACACACAATCTTTTAACTCACACAATCACTAAGGTATTTGAACTATAGGTTTGGAAGAGAATAATTGGCACAAGAATAACTAGCCATGGGGGGGGGGGTATTTATACTAAAATCTTGATGGAATGGAGGGCTAGGATCAAGTAGTTGGTTATAAGATGGAGGGCTAGGATGAAAGTAGGAGTTATATTAACTACCCACAACCTAGTAACCACCACACCATGATCACCACTCAAATATTCATTTCCCTCCAAAAAGATCACAACCGGCCTACTAGAAGTGTGCATATTGCACGTGTACGTGTAGTGCACGTGCATGCAACTAGGCCCAAAAATTGTACATTAAATTTTGTATAAAACTAAAATAGTCTTTCAATTGTATTCTACATGACAAGTTGCTTAAAAAAATAGTCCATGGGCTTTAGTTTATGGGCCAAAATAATTATTATAAAAATGATAAATTAAATTAACTTTGGGCTTTTAAAGAAAAGGCTTTTTGTCTAATTAAAAAGAAGGCTTTTTTATAAAATAATTGAAAGCACATATTTAAATATCTTTACTCATCTTGATGAAAATATTTATCAAAAATATTGCACGTGCACACTACGTGCAAATAAATATACTTTTTCATTAAATGAAAAAATCAGGGCATTACAAGTATGATCAAGTGGTGCTCGGGTTGGAGATGGTCGTTCTCTGTGCTTCATACAATTATCTATACATATGTATAACTATTATATTGGGAGAGTTGGTGTCATGCCCCGTTCCCAAAATACGGGAATACGAGTCTGTGATGAAGGCCCAGCAAATGATTTTAACATCATCCATAAGCAGTATCAGTCTTAACTCAACAACATGAGATGGAATATCACAACCACGCAGGAAAAAGCATAATCACATAAACAATTACTGACATAAAACATGTAGTTGTCCAACATAATAACCAACAACTAGAAATAAACAACAAATACGAGTTAACAAAGCCCGGGATACAAAGTTCAACAAAAGTAACAATGCAATATAAAAATAACATGGAAGAAACAATTTATTTCAAAGTAACTCCTGCTCCAATCCTAGAAGAACTGCTCGCCAATGCCTTTTGGCAAATCTCCTTGTGCACCTGTTGTTGGATCAACTAGAGTCGGGAAAAAAATTCCTTAGAGAAAGTATGAACTGCAAGTAGTGAAAAGAAAAAGGTAATGGAATATGGTACATCAAGGGATATGAAGCAAGATCAAAATTCAAAAACAATAACAGGGACTGATGAAAAGTCTAGATTTAATAATGCAATTTTCAATAACAGTATTTGGTAAACAATGTCAATGTCAATATTCATGATTCAATGATGCAAGTCTCAATCTAGTCTATTAGTATTTAGCCTAACTAATGCACGTACTACTGCATTCCATACCACAGGTTCGGTGCATGCAAAACCGTGTTTGTTTTAGACTTCGTGATAGGATCTACAGAGCGTGTACTCGGCATCGATAACAATAATTTACAATCAACAATTGACAATCAATAATTCACAATCGATACTCTTCCTTTCATGACAATACAATATAACAATAAGGCCTTACCGAGTACATTTTCTGAGATTATCCACTACTAAGTCAACCCTTATTACCCCGGCTTGTTAATATTTTATTAAATCATTCATAATCATGCACTGTGTATAAGAGTGTCAAGGAGATGATAAAGATGCAATAAAATGATCCGATGCATGATAAAATACATGTAATTGTGAATATGAAATGAGCAGACACAGCAGTACTAAAACAACAATAACTCACAAACTATAACTCGGAATTCAATTCCATCAAAAGGATTGTAAACTAGACATCTGGGGCTAAAATTCATATTTCGTAAGTTCCAATTAATTATGACCATAAATAGGTCAATTATCCTAATCTTTACAGCTTAAGGGTTCTGACAACAGCTTATAGTCAAGGTTCTATGGGTGAAAACAAGGTGTAAAATCAATAAAAATATCTATAAAAATTAGAAATGGATCCTAAGCATGTCTAATAAGTTTATGGAGAGTTTCATGTCATTACACTACTGTTACTATGGTGTTTCAACTGAAAGGTGTGTCGATATTTCACTAAACTGCAAATCTGGAAAAACAGACCAGCAATGACTAAAACTGCAATATCTAACAGCTCACAGACAGATATCTAGATCTGTATAGTGTTCTGGAAACTAGATTCATCAGACTACAATTCCCTTTTATATAGTTTTTGTTGATTCTTATTATAACATGGTCAAAACCTCAGTGCAAAATAGAACAGGTAGCATGAAGTAATAAAAGGCCATCATATATATTCATCAGAGTGAATCATCAACATGTTCTTTTATCATGAAATGCATTAACATTAAGGTACAACAATTAGGATGGATTTTACAGTGTACAAGACAAGTTATCATGTCACGATTCGATTCACGATATCTTAATCAATCAAGATGTATTCAATCACTGTATATTTCTATATACAAGTTTTTAGTCAATTTATTCATGTCGTGTGTGCATGCAAGCTTGGGTTTGAATCAATGGATGTTGGCACAAAGTCAAGGATACTTCGTGTTAGCTCGTGTAAATCCTAGATATCCCCAACGGAAGGTACACAATGCAATATTATGATAATTGAAGGAGAACTACTTACGGAGATCAATAATCTTGAACTAGAGTAATAAACGAGTTCAAGTAGACTTACCTTTAGATGACGATTAGATTAATCCGAATGAGCAAAGAATAACGGGATCGGAATCTCGGTGGCACGGCGACGAGCAAATGATCACGATGATCACAATCGGGCATAAATCTTGATGGCAATCAAGATTAAATGATCGGACAGCTTAGATCGAAGATCAAGATCAAGATGATGATCACAATCGCGATGATCAAAGAGATCTGACGGTCGAGATCAAGATCTTGATGATGATGATGATGGTGATGATGATAATGCAAATCCAATAGCCAAGATCAACGGATCAAGAAGTGATCACGATCGCAATGATCAACGATCGAACGGTCGATAATGATCTTGGTGATGATTAACTCAAGAACATAGCTTAGTAAATAAAACAGAGAGCGAGTGATCGGCTTGGGCTCGGTGGCAGGAGCAGGTGACAGTGAGCGGGAGATGTGCTGTGACGCTCCACTTCCCAAAATACGGGAATATAAACACGTAAAGAAGGCTCAGTGAATGATTATATATCATTCATAAGCTGTAACAGATTAACTCAATAATATAGAGGAGAGTACAACCACGCAAAAAAAGAATAACCACATAAACAATGAATAAACTCCAAAATAATCATGAAATAAATTCAGCAAATAATAATCCAACATCTGGGATAAAACAAACTTCGGGTCATAAAAGCCCAAAAATACAAAGTATGATAAAAGCAATACAATAAGCAAATAACAAGAGATAGCTAAGTAGTCTAATAGTCCAGCTCCGATCTTCTGAGAGTTTGCTTACCAAGTTCTTCTGGTATTGCTCCTTTGGTAACTGTAAATGCTTGATCTAAAAAGAAAGAAAAGAATGTCCTTACAGAAAGTCGTGGACAGCAAGTAGAGAAAAACAGTGGATAAAGAAAACATGAATATCAAAGAGAAAAGGGACAGGATCAAAGTCAAAGAATAAAGCAAAGGCAGACAATAATATCAAAGGTTTACAATTAATCACACATGTAATGAGTGATGTCAATTCAAGTTCAAGCATGAGATGATAAATGCAGGTTATTAATTATTTTATTAGCCTATCTAGTGCACGTACTACTGCATCCCATACTACAGTTCGGTGCAAACACACAATGAACGTTTTACACTGATGGTGAATTCACGGTTCGTGTACTCGGTCCAGTGATTAACAGGCAGTATTTTATGTTCAGGGATAGTGTTTATCAGACAGTGTTTTATGTTCAGGGAATTACAGGTCAGGCAGGTCAGGCGGTAGGGCCCGGCGGAGTACAGTTTCCGATTGTTCACTACCAAGTCTATCCATAATACCCCGGCTTTTTATTAGTTTATTTTCATCCTATGTGAGCGTGCAAGAAGGTGTCAATATTGTATAATACTAAGTGTGACTAATTCTATTCGTTACAGACAAAGCATGAAGCAAACAAGTCAATTACATACGATTTGCATAATCAGGACAGCATGACCTTGCTTTACTAAAATATGGATTACTGCTACTAAAGAAAAGCAAATCTAGATTCGTCAGAAGTTCTAGGAAGTAGACTTCCACACGGTTCCAGCTAATATATATAAGGCATATAAAAGATACAGAAGCTAGGGTGAAAACTCTATTCTATTCAGATTTTATGTTCAGGCAGCATGATGAAATCTGTGTTCACCTATTCATTTCGGGTCAGAAAACTCATCAAATAAATCTATAAAAATTCTGGGTGATTCCTACACATGTCTAGGTTCAACTAAATTTATTTCAGATTTTTATTTTACTGTTAACATGATCAAATAAATAATAGAACAGTAAGATACGCATGCATTTGTGAATCTGAAAGTTCTGACACAGCTACACTAAAATGATAATATCTAACAGATTACACATCGGAATTCAAATCCACAAAAAGAGTAGTAAACTAGACATCTGAGGCTAAATTTCATGTTCAGAAAGTTATTTCAAAATATGACTGCAACATGGTCTAAAATCTAATTCAAAAAGAAACATTATCTTGACATGAATAGGCAATAATTAATTCATACAATCGTATATTTCATGAAAATTAATAATCAAAGTGTTCTTAGGTGTTTAACATGCATAATTTCAGTTCTAAGATACAATTTCACAGGCATGGTAATCGAATCATTTAATCACATCAATCTAACATGTATACAATTCATCAAACAAGTCTACAATATAGATCTAGTTATTTTTCATGTAAGTGCATATGCACGAAACAATAGGGACTAGGTTTTAGATCAAAGACAGCGGCACGATGTTAAGAGTATGTCGGGTTAGCTCGTGTAAACCCTCGATAAACTTAACAGAATTGTCAAATACAGCATGATAAGAAAAGGACGGGATCTACTTGCAGAGATCAAAGGGACCATGAACAAAATAAAATACTAGTTCAAGAAGAGACTTGCCTATTAGACGGTTAATTCGAATAAATAGAATAACGGGATGAGAATCCCGAGCGACGAACCATAAGAACACGAGCGAGACACGTGCAAAATGCCAAAACAACAAAACAGCAAGATCCACAGCAGATCCAAAGCAAACAACAACACAACTTCCCTCCACAGTGGATCCAACTCAAGACAGCTAACACCAGTGCCAAATCAGAACACCAAACAGCAGACACACCAAGATTAGATCGCAACTCACCTAACAGAAAACACCAAAACTCGGATCCGCTACGCCCAGAACACTAAACAGCGGAACCGCCCACTACTGCTTCGTCTTCTTATTCTCTTTGACAGCAAGAGAGAGCAGGAGAGGGGACGATGAAAACGACGGCATTGGCAACGGCAGCGGTGACCACGACAAAGGCAGCGACGGCGGCACTGCGGTCTGGAAGCAACGCAATGACCAGGGGCAGCGCGACGAGCGAGCTCTGTTTCGCAGAAAAATAGGGGAGAAGAGATAGGGGGTGTTCGGGCTTGGACGGCGACGGCGAGGCAATGGTGGTTTTTTGGCAGTTGTGACGGTGAGCGGAGAGGGATTGACGGGGCGGCGGCGCTGAAAACGGCGAGGAAATGGGTTCAGCGAAGTTGGCAATGACGATGGGATGAGAGGCGCTCGACGACTGACGGCGGATGGCGGCAGCACGTGGATGACGAGGTTAGGTTGACAAGGGGGTTGACGATGGTGCTCGGAGAGGACGGAAGGAGCGACGGAGAGGTGATGGGTAAACAGGGAGAGAAAGTGAGAGGGATGGATGAACAGGAACGAGGTAAAGGGGAATGCACAGTAACGGGGTAAAGGGTTAATGACGGCTAGGGTATGGGTTTTTAATTAGGGTTAAGATATAAGAGATTAGTATATATAGAAGATAAAGTAGGATATTGGTTTATTGGGTAATTGGGTTAAGACCCAGTAAATAAAAATACATTGGATATGAATATAATTGATCAATATAAACCCGAAATATAAGATAATAGGATATCTGATAAAATATGGTTCATAACAAAAATACAATTTGTATCACATTACATAAATTATTTGAAATAATTAAAAATACAGTTATTAAACAAAAACGGATTTGTTTTAATAATTGACCAACGGAGAAAATAATAATAACAATAGTAAAAATAAATAATTCCAAAACAATAAGAATAATAAAAACCATGTCAATAAAATAATAATACTAATAATATCAATTAATAATAACAATAACAATAAGAATAATATATCAACAACCACAATAGAAATTATCAGAGCAATATCATTATATAAAAATAGGAATTTGTTGAAATAGTCGAAACAGTAACAATATCTTTGAAGGTTAAACTGTGAATAGTTGATCAAGCAGAAATGGAAGCAAAGTTTATTCGAAATAATTGTAACTATGGATTAGAAAAATGTTTTAACATGAAATTCAAAACGAATTTAACAAATAACGAAGTTATAAATATCGAGATACGGAAAAATACTCATGAAAATACGTATTTGCAGAAATGGGGGTTACATGTGACTGGTGGGGTTGTCGTAGCAAGGCATGAAGGTCGACGGCAGCACTCAAGGCAGCGATGGTGCAGGGAGTGATGGCGCTCAGGGTTGACAGCGAGGCTTGCGGCAGGGCATCGACGAGGGAAAGCAGAGGACAGAGGTCGAGGTGACGGATGACGAGGGGCTCGAAGAAGTAGGCGATTAGTGAAGCATCTGAGTTCGGTAATGGCATTGAGGAGGAGCAGGTGAAAGGGATGGTGGGATTCGGCAATGGCGAGCAGTTGGCTGAGACAGGGTGAGGACGACGAAGTCGTTGAGGTGCTCAGGGGATGAAGTCAACGGTGCTGCGGTGTTTGTCGTGGCTCTGGTCGCTGGTGGGGTGAGGGCGACGAGGCTCCGACGGAGGGGACGATGAGGAGGGTAGACGTGGCGGTGCTCTGTTTTTCGAAGAACACAGAGGAGAGGAAGGAGTGGGATAGAGGTCGTCGGCGTGACAGGAGCCACTGGAGGCGGCACTGGCTATGTGGATGCTACTGCTGGCATGCGGTTGCAGAGTCGAAGACGAGGAGGGCGTGGTGCAGTCGGGAGGTCTATGGAGGTGCGCGAGGTTGAAGGCAGTTGCAGAAATGACGACGGGGTAGATGGGCGAGAACGAGGTCAGAGGTAAGAGGAAGATGAAGGGGGTGTTCGCTCTGTTTCGTTTTGGAACAGAGGAGGGAGAGAGAGAGTACGGGGGGAGAAAGAGTAGGGAAGGGTTTTTAATAAATATAATAAATATTATAATGGGGGTAGTTGAGATAGTGGGGAGCTTGAGGAGTAATTTTAGGGGATACAGGGAGGTGTGGATTGATCTGGTCAATACAGATTAAGGAGAAAGTTGGGTTAATGGGTTTGGGCTTGGGATCCAATAAGATGCAGGTTTGGGTTTAGGGTAGGCTAGGATCCAATAAGAGGTGGATATGGGTTTGGGTTAGAATCTGATAGGAGATGGGCTTGGATCGGGCTTCAAATTAAATAATTAATAATACAATGTAGATAAATCGGGCTTTACAAAAATAAGTACAATGATAATAAAATAATAACAATAATGGTAACAACATCGATAATAATAATACTACTAATAATAACAACAAATGTTGATAATTAAAATATTAATAACAATAACAACAACAATAATAATAATAATAATTGTAGCGCCCCGAATTTCCAATATAATATCTCAGAAATACGTGGCACAATTCCAGAATCAACTTCAATGTAATCATAAACATAACAACCAAATTTAGGGAAATATTAAAACTTTTTATTACATCAATTGTTTACAAAGCACAGCGGAAAACAAAACACCTTGAATTACAATTCTTTTCTTTCCTTTACAACACTTTCTTTTACAATTTACATAAGCCATATATCATTCTACCCCATGCATCCAAATCCCAAGCTATAAGCATCTACCTGTAAAACATGAAGCTAGAGATAACCCTAACCCCCAAAACTACAGGGGTCAGCCATAACGGTGTGAGTGACATCAAAAGAAAAGCAACATGAATAAAACATAAGACATAAAATCATAAACAACATGTATCAACAACAAGAATAAATGAAATAAAAAATAAAAATAAATAAAACATGAAAACATCAAGTGAAACTAGACTAAGTGTCAAGTGTAGGAAAACAGAAAACAACATGCATAAAACCAAGTCAAGAAAGCACAATGCTATATGCTAACTCTCTAAAGCATACTTGTCGAATTCTATGCATCCCACTCAACATGAGTCCGGTGCAAGCACTTAACGTTCTCCACTTTACAGGGTTAGATCCCTCGTTATGCAACTAATCCTACTACGGTGATGGAAACAAGATGTAGAATACTCTGCAAATAGGCATCACAGTCCTTGAAGCGCAAGCATCATGTAAGAATAGCTAAAAAATTGGAGAATCAGCTCCCTGCCACGTACCCCACGAATAGGCTTGCGAGGCCCTCGACGTGCAGATACACCAGGTATATTTCGTGAATCGGCCTACCGACCCTCGACACGCGAATGTCCCTCTTTAACACTGAGTTATCCAGCCATCAAGAATAGCCCAGAAATTAAAAAATTTCGGATTTGACTCAAATTGGTAATTTTGCACAAAAGTCCCTCTTTTTGTAATATTTGCAAATATGTCATAATATTTGTAAAAATCCAGAAAATTCAGAAATAATATCTATAAATAAATAATAGATTTTCCAATTAAAAGTTTTTGACTTTTTACTTTCCAAGAAAACATTTGCACAAGATCCACTTAAATTTCATATTTGCAAAAACACTATATTTGTTTAAATCTTTACCAAATCATCTCTAAATAAAACTTAAATAGATTTTATTTTCTATGATGACCATGAAAAGCCCAGAAATCAGTAGAAACGAATTTTCATTATTTGTTTGTGTTGCCGCTGGATTTGGTGTGGGGGCAATAGACAGAATTTGTAGGTTCGTAGGAACTCAAATGGACTGAATCCTGCTTCTTCCTTGTTGACCAGTTGACTCTTTAGTGCTCTTATGGACCTGCACAAATGTTCGAAATACCGGGATGGATCCCAGTGACGAACCCTCCGACGCTCTTGTCAATACCAGTAAAAGTAAAAGGAAAGAGCTTGAGGGACAAAGATTGATCACCTGTGACAGTAGGAGGTAGGGGGTATTTATAGCCGCCATGAGGATCTCCTTCAGGATCAGGATGGATCCCTACTTCGCAGTGTGGCTGGATCGGGGTGGTTATAACCACCTACTCAGGATAAGGACGAGCCAGGATTTCCTCTTATCCTATTGAACTAGTCCCTAACGGGTTGAGACCCGTTCTCAGCTGAATAGACCTGTTCATGGGTTAGTGGGTCCAAGAGGAGAGACCCGGTTCCCAATTTGGACCCGCCTGTAGGTGAAATTTCTATCTTGCCCCTGTAACTTTAAGATTCGTGCCCACTTTGAAAGGTTCTGATTTAAGCCCATTTTTAGCCATATCATGAGCCCCCCACTCCTAGAGACTATGTATTACAGCCTTTGGGGAGTAGTTTTGTTGTTCCAGTGGCGTATATGGCTTTGTCGGAGTTCTCGAAGGGTGTTCGAATCTCGTTTGAGTGGTGATGGTGCTTTTCTGAGCTGATAACTTGCCTATTTGTGTTCTTAGGTCCTTTTGGATTTTTGGTGATTTTTCCCAATTTTTTAATTATTTTTTCGAATCATTTATCTAATTTTGCAAAGCGATGATTTATTTTTCGGAAGGGCCAATTAATTATTCTAACCAATAATTATTTACCCAGAGGCTCAAAAATACTTCCCCAAATTTATAATTATTTTTTATAATTTTTAAGTAATTTTCCTGAATTTTAATCATTTTTTCGCAATTTTTAAATAAATAATTCGAATTAATAATTAAAAAATATAATTTTAATTACCTAGTTATGACGTGGCCGAATCTGGGCCCTTGATCTCGCAACGGCAAGTATTTCAAGGGGATCGAATGGCTGTGAAGAAGGGGAGCTTGGCCAGTTTGAAGGTCGGCGACAACTGACTTCGGGAGGCTTGCCGAAGTCTAGATGGGCGTCGTGCTGCGTCTGGGCCCCTTCCTCTTTGCTTCCTAGACGTCGGTGACAATTGACTTCGGAAAGCTTACCAAAGTCCGGGGGGCGACACGTGGTATGTGGGCCCCTTCTTCTTCCGGTTTTCGACGTCGTGGCAATTGACCTCGGGGGGATGAATAGGAGGGCACCACGTGGCGAGTGGGTCCCAGTCGCCGTTGACCAGTCAACGCATTTTCTTCAGTTTTGACATCGGTGACAATTGACTTCAGGGACGAATAGGAAAGCGCCACGTGGCCTATGGGTCCCAACCACCATTGACTGGTCAACGCATTTTATTGCGTTTCGATGTCGGTGGCAATCGACCTCGGGGACGAATAGGAGGGCACCACGTGGCGTGTGGGTCCCAGCCACTGTTGACTGGTCAACGCATCTTCTTGCGTTTTGACGTCGGTGGCAATCGACCTCAGGGACGAATAGAAGAGCGCCACATGGCTTGTGGGTCCCAGCCACCGTTGACTAGTCAACCCATTTTCTTGCGTTTCAACGTCGGTGGCAATCGACCTCGAGGACGAATAGGAGGGCGCCACGTGGCGAGTGGGTCCCCACCACTGTTGACTTGTCAACGCATTTTCTTGCATTTTGGTGTCGGTGGCAATCGACCTCGGGGACGAATAGGAGGGCACCACGTGGCGAGTGGGTCCTAGCCACCATTGACTGGTCAGCACATTTTCTTGCATTTCGATGTCGATGGCAATCGACCTTGGGGACGAATAGGAGAGTGTCGCATGGCCTGTGGGTGCCAGCCACGTTAACTGGTCAATGCATTTTCTTGCGTTTCGACATCGATGGCAATCGATCTCGGGGACGAATAGGAGAGCGCCACGTGGCCTGTGGGTCCCAGCCACCGTTGACTAGTCAACTCATTTTCTTGCGTTTCGACGTCGGTGGAAATCAAACTCGGGGACGAATAGGAGGGCGCCATGTGGCGAGTGGGTCCCAACCACCGATGACTGGTCAACGCATTTTCTTGCATTTCGACGTTGGTGGCAATCGACCTCGGGGATGAATAGGAGAGCGCCACGTGGCCTGTGGATCCCAGCCACCGTTGACTAGTCAACGCATTTTCTTGCGTTTTGATATCGGTGGCAATCGACCTCGAGGACGAATAGGAAAGCGACACGTGGCCAGTGGGTCCCAGCCACCTTTGACTGGTCAACACATTTTCTCATGTTTTCGACCAGATGGGCCAGGCTTTTGCTTCGTTGGGGGCCCCTTAACCTTGGTAACTGTGCCACCAACCCCAGTCTCTATAAATCTCCACCCCCTCTCACACTTGCTCACTATTCTGGTTTTTTACTCAGGCAAGATTTTTACTAAGTGAGAGCTTCCGACGAGTATTCGTCGTTTTTCGGTGTGTTTTCCGACCGTAGCTGTCAAATCGAGGTAACTTCATATTTAGCTTATTTTCTTTTAGAGAATGTCTATTGACCCTTCGAAGGAGACCTCATCTCTTCTCGCCCCCGAGGCTTCTTCCAGTCAGGTCCCTCCAATCGACAAAGGCAAAGCCGTAGTAGGGCAGACTTCGGTGATCGTTGAGACGAGGATCGAAGAGGATCAGAGGTTGGGAGAGTTTGGGAGGTTGCCTGGGGTTCTAACCGGACTACCAAGGGTTCAAGAGTTCTCGGAGGTTCAGGCAGAGCGGATAATGTACGGGATGGGCCGAAGCTTCAAGGAAAACGATGCCAGGGAGACATCAGAAGCAGTCGAGACGATCTCCATCCTTACCGAAGAGGACTTGGTAAGGGTTTGGCAGAGTTTCCGAATCCCTAAAGAGTTTGACTTAATGCTCTCTAGGTCGGAGGTGAGGGCCAACTCGCCAATGCCCGTTGACCTGTGCTTCTGGCCGGTCGACGCATTCTTGGCAGGAGTCCGGCTCCCACTTCACCCGTTCGTTGCCAAAGTGCTGAGCTGGTTTCGCGTCAGCCCCGTTCAGTACATGCTGAACGCGTGGAGGCTGATAAATGATTCGTTCTCCACTGTCAGGTTTCGAGCTTTGAGCCGAGGTGGAGTGTGCTCCAGACGATGTACCGAATGCATCAGCAGCATAAGGACATTTACCGTTGGTATTTGGCTCCGAGGTTCGGGACGAAGCTGGTCCGCTACCTGGACTCGATAAAGAATTGGAGGGATAAGTCCTTCTTGATCCGAAGTCGAGGGCCATGGGGGATCCCTACAGCTTGGGTAGAGTCGGTGGCGAAGAAAGTCAAGCAGAGCCCATCCCTCAGCACCGAGGAAGAGGATATGGTTCGGACGTTACTCGATCGCCCGAACTTCGATTGGAAGGACTTGACCGAGGAGGCGCTCTTTTGGGGGGGGGGGTCTTAGCTCCATAAACCCTAGTACGGTTTTGCTTCTTTTTTTTTGGGTTCAGGTCGGCGATAGCTTTTTCTTTCGTGTTGCTAGAAAAGTATGCCATTTTTTTCTAACTCTCCACCCTCTTCTTTGCAGAATCGATGGACTTCGACGACTTGGTTGGGAAGCACCGGGCTCTGAGCAGCAAGGCCCCGAAGAAGAGGAAGAGGGTCGCCTCGAAGACCGCCTCGGAAAAGGTGCAGGCACACCGTGCTGCGGCGGAGCAGCTGGCGAAGTGAACCCCCTTGGCTCCGAAGCCTCCAACCACATTGTTGGCTTCAGTTCCCACGGGCACGAGGGCCTTCCTGCTATCGGCATCCTTGGGGCTCGCGGCTCCGCCGTTAACTGCCGAAGCCTAGGTGTTCCTAGCCGAGGAGCACAAGAAGATTTTTGTCTCGGACTGGCAGGTCCGCAAGCTCGACGGGTTCCTAGGCGACTCGTCGGCATGTATGCAGGCGGTTTGGCACCTTGCCACACCAAAGGACAAGGCGGCCATGGAAGCGGGTAGTGTGGGGGACGACGCACTCGAGGTTGAACGCTCGGCGATGTCGGTAAGTTTCGAAGCCCGGGCTCTCTTTTGCTGAGCGCTTAGAGATTTTTCTTTTGAAGTAACCAAAGTCTTACTCTTCGCAGATTCCTTGCCACTTCGACCACCTCATGAAGAAGATAGATAAACAAGAAAAGGAGCTGATGCTCGAGGCGGATAAGGCTCGAGGGGAGAAGGCCCAGATCACCAAGGAGCTCGAGAAGGCGAAGGCCAAGGCCGAGTCGAAGAGCTCGAGGTTGGTGCACATCGAGGCCGTGGTCGCCAAACTGGAGGCTGACAACGCTCGGCTCCTCCAAGCTACCGAACAGGCGGCAAAAGAGAAGGCAGACGATATCGCCACAGCTAGGCTAGAGGCGGCGAAGGAGGCCGAAGAGTAAGCCATAGAGAAGGAGAAGGGGTTCCTCATCCTGAACATGGCGAAGGCGTACGCTCGAGCCATAGATGAGGTGAGGGAGAAATTCCCCGAAGTGGATTGCTCAAGGTGGCACCTCTTTCAGACCCTGTCCTCGGGTTCGACGATGCCTCCGAAGGTGACGAAGAGGGCGAAGAAGAAGAGGAGGCCGAGGGGGTCGAGGGAGGAGATGTTGAGGCCGAAGGGGATGCTCCGTCGGAAGCTACGCCCCTGGCCATCGTGGTCCCTGAGGAGACGCCTTCAAAGAGGACCGCTCGAAAGAGGTCGACCCCTGATTCGTCTCGCTTTTCTCTTTTCTTTTTTGCTTTTCGATCATGTAGTGCCGAACTGCGGACTGGCCACCGCTTGTAATTTTGAAATTTTAAGGAAAATTTTTGAACAAGTGCTGAAGCTCAGAATTGAGTTGAAACCCCCCCCCCCCCCCCCCCCCCCCCATTTTTTTTTGAACAAGTGTTGAGACAATTTTTTGAACAAGTGTTGAAACACTTTTTTGAACAAGTGTTGGAGTTCGGCATTACTCCGAAACGCTTTTTTAAACAAGTGTTGGAACACTTTTTTCGAACAAGTGTTGGAGTTTGGCATTGTTTGGGTCTGCCCCACTCCTAAGTCGTCTCGTGGTCGACTTGCTTAGTTTTAGCTTTGCCACATAGTGTCCTTAGTTGTGGATAATTTATTTGCTGTTGTGGACTTTTTCAGATTGTCGAAGCGCTACCACTCATCGATGTGTCTCGGGTGGCCGAAGTGGCACGTCTCAAGGCCGGTCTAGGGGCAACGAGATTGGGGCTCGCGAGGAACCAAGAGCGGCTTCGCAAAGTGGAGTCGAATCTCTGCAAAGCGAAATATGAGCTGAATCACCTGAGGTCAACCCTAGTTCGCCGAGACATAGAGATGAGGTGATTAGAGGAGCGGAGTAAAGAGACGACCCCTAAAGGCGATGACGTAGGCTCATCGGCGGCTACCAACCTCGGCCTGAAGCTTAAGCACCTTCGTCGCTCTCTGTCTAAGGTGTCAGCGGAGAGGGACAAGCTGAAGAAGGTGACCTTCGATAAGAACATGGAGGGTTCTCACCTTCGGTGGATGATCACCGAAGGCTTTCGAGGGGGAGGCTAGATGCGATTGCCTCGTTTGAAGATAAATGTGAAGGAAGACTCGCTTAAAGAGCGGGTTGTTGAGCTCGAGGCAGAGGTCGCTCGTCTTCGACCACGATCCTAAGGGAGCACCGTCAGAACCACCTCTTGCACTCGAGAGGAGCATAATAGGGGGATATCGTTCTGCGAGCTTGCGCTCCGCTCATCGCCCATGCATCGATACCCTGGGGATGCACAAACTAGCACGGCCACTTCGTCGAGCGGAGCATCTATTGGAGCCACCGTTAGATCGGGTGCGGACGATGCTTCTCAGCTTGTTGGGCTAGGGACATCCACAGAGGTAGGGCGTCAACAGTACAACATTCGTCGCCCCCGTGTGTCTCTCAATCGAAGTGCCCCTGCCCCTAAGAGGTGCTGAAGTAGCTTTCTGTAGTCTTGTAATTTTGGTTTAACCAATTTTGTATCTCGACATAAAGTTGAGTCGGTTGCCTGTAATTAGACTTGTCTCTCAAACTTTAATGAAATAATACTCATTTTGTGAACTTGGGTGCTTTGCTAGCATTTGCAATTGTCTACAGTCGTAGGAGCAACTCCGAAGGGTGGGATGCTTTATACTTACTCGTTTGCGAGTAGCAAGAGTTGCGTCGAATTAAGTGTTGGACTCTGAACTTGTTGTTTAGAGAATACCAATGACTGTAGGAGCAATTCCGAATGGTGATTCGCTTCGTACTCACTTAGAAGCAAGTAGTTAAAGCAGAGTCGAACCAAGTGTTGCACTCCAAGCGCGTCGTTTAGAAGATATCAACAGCTGTAGGAGTAATTCCGAATGGTGACCTGCTTCATACTCACTTAGAAGCAAGTAGTTGAAGCAGAGTCAAACCAAGTGTTGGACTCCAAGCGTAACGTTTTGAAAGTATCAACAGCTGTAGGAGCAATTCCGAATGGTGATCTGCTTCATACTCGCTTAGAAGCAAGTAGCTGAAGCAGAGTCGGACCAAGTGTTGGACTCCAAGCGTGTCGTTTTAATGCGAAAATTTTCTGTAAGTAAGGTTAGACTACCCAAAAATAGAGAACTTGCTAAGTAGAGTTAGACTACTCAAGAATAGGAAACTTGCGGGGAAAGATTACTTTTATTAAATAATTAGGCGGCCGCTTCTATGTAGCGAGCCGCCTTTACACTTTGATAAAAAGAAAATACAAGTACTTTAGACATGTCTTCTGGAGCGCTCTTGGGGAAGTTGCTTGGAGCGGTGTTTAGACACCCTCTCGGTACTTCATCAAGTGCTCCGTGTTTCAGGTCCTCGGTATCCTCCTGCCGCCGGGTCTTCGAGTTGATACGCGCTTGGGAGAACGACTCTGGAGACCCTATAGGGTCCTTTCAAATTGGGTGCCAACTTGCCTCTTTTGCTTGGATCGAAGATCGACAACTTTCTGAGCACCAGGTCTCCCTCTTTTAGGTTGGCTGGCCGCACCCTCTTATTGTAAGTATGAGTGATCCTACGGCGGCAGATCTCTTGCCGAATTACAGCTCTCTAATGGACTTCGTCTATGAGGTCTAGGCAGTTGCAAAGCTGGTTCGCGTTCTGTGCCTCATTGTAGGCTATTAGTCGGGGTGAAGGCAGGCCCACCTCTAAAGGGATGAGAGCTTCGGAACCATATGTGAGGTTGAAGGGGAACTCCCCTGTCGAAGTTCTTTTGGTGGTGCGATAGTTCCAGAGCACGTTCGGGAGTTTTTCAAACCACAACCCCTTAGTGGATCGGTCGAGCCTCTTCTTCAAGCCAGAGAGGATTTGTCGATTTGCATTCTCTGCTTGGCCATTGGACTGAGGGTGGACCACCTAGGAGAACCGCTGCTGAATGCCGAGGTCGATGCAAAAGTTGCGAAAGGTCGCTCTCGTGAATTGAGTTTCGTTGTTGGTTACGAGGATGCGAGGTACCCCGAACTGACAGACGATGTTCTTCCAAAAGAACTTCTGGCCTTTGTGCTCGGTGATTGTCGAAAGAGGTTCAACTTTGATCCATTTTGAGAAGTAGTCTATTGCTAATACTAAGAACTTCAGCTGGCCCGACGCTGGAGGGAAGGGTCCGAGCAAATCCATCCCCCACATTGCGAAGGGGATCGGACTTGCCAAGGAGGCGAGTTGTGCTTTGGGAAGGCAACGGATCGGGGCGAATTTCTAGCAGGAGTCGCACTGGCGGACGTACTCCTCGGAGTCACTCAATAGTGTGGGCCAGAAGTAGCCATAGTTCAAGAGTTTCCGGGCGAGGGATCTCGCTCCTAAGTGTGCGCCACAAAGACCATCATGGGCCTCCCTTAGGGCATAGAGCGCTTCCTCCGGGGATAGGCACCTCAGATAGGGTCGACTATCGATCTGGGTGTAAGAGCGTTTGTACATGACCCCGTCCAGGAGTGTGTACCGCTCGGCTCATGTCCTGATCCTCCTTGCCTCTTTTGGGTCTTCGGGAAGGACTCCGTCTTGGAGATACTCGAGGAGGGGCTTCATCCAGTTTTCCCCAAGTGTTAGGGGGTAGGCTTCCATTGGCTCTGGGCCGTCTTCATTAAAACTTGGTCTGAGAAGGACCTCTATCAAGACGGTCCGTTCTAGACTCTAGAGAGACGAGGACGCGAGCTTAGAGAGAGCATCCGCTTGCACATTTTCCTCTCGGAGAACCTGCTGGAGTTGAACATATCCAAATGAGGCTAGAAGCTCCCTGACCTTTGTCAAGTATCTGGCCATACGCTCGTCCCTTGCCTCTTATTCCCCCGACACTTGGTTGACGACCAATTGCGAATCGCTGAAGACTCTGACCTGCTTTTCCCCGGCTTTGCGAGCCATGCAGAGCCTCGCTATGAGGGCCATATACTCAACTTCATTGTTTGATGCCGGGAAGTTTAAGCGGAGGGAGTATTGGAGGACGAAAGCATCCGGGCCGGCCAAGATAACACCAACCCCACTTCCGTCGGCGCAAGAAGACCCATCCACATAAATGGTCCAAACGAAGGGATCGACAGACGATTTGCAAGGGTCGGGGATGGTGCTTTCCACAATGAATTCGGTCAGAGCTTGAGCCTTGATTGCTGTTCTGGGCTGGTAGCTGATGTCGTGTTGGCTCAGCTCGATGGACCATTTCATCAGGTGCCCGGAAGTCTCAGGCTTGTGGAAAACTTGCTTGAGGGGCTGGTCGGTTAGGACGACAACCGAATGAGATTGGAAGTAGGGGCGGAGCTTTCGGGCCGCCATGACCAAGGCAAGGGCCATCTTTTCCAGCTTCGGGTAACAGAGTTCGGCATCCCGAAGGACCTTACTCACATAATAGATGGGCCTCTGCATTCGATCCTCTTCTCTTACGAGGACCATGCTGAGGGTTTGTTCCGAAGCTACGAGATATAGGTAGAGGACCTCTCCACGGGTTGGCTTGCTCAAGAGCGGGGGATTAGCCAAGTATGCCTTGAGCTAGTCAAAGGACTTTTGTTGCTGTTCCCCCCATTCGAAGCCTTTAGCTCCCCTGAGGGCTTTGAAGAAGGGGAGACACTTTTCCCCGGACTTGGAGAGGAATCGCCCAATCACTGCGAGGCGTCCCTTGAGCCTTTGTACCTCTTTGACGTTGGAGGAAGGAGCCATTTTGAGAATGGCCTGGATCTTCGGGGTTGGTATCTATGCCCCTCTAGCTGACCATGAACCCCAAGAACTTTCCGGATGAGACTTCGAATGCACACTTGTTCGAATTCAGCCTCATATTATGCCTCCTGAGCACCTCGAAGGCTTCTTGAAGGTCGAGGATATGTTCCTGCCCTCGGGTGCTCTTGACTAACATGTCGTCTACGTAGACTTCCATGTTTCGACCACTCTGGTCTCGGAAGAACTTATTCATGAGGCGCTGGTAAGTAGCTCCCTCATTCTTCAAGCCAAACGACATTACCCTATAGCAGTACAGGCCCTGGTCCGTCATGAAGGAGGTCTTCGGGATGTCGGGAGGGTACATCCGAATCTGGTTGTACCCCGATAAAGCGTCCGTGAAGCTGAGGAGCTCATGCCCGGAGGTTGCATCGATCAGGGCATCGATGCTTGGAAGGGGAAATGGGTCCTTCGAGCATGCCTTATTGAGATCGGTGAATTCGATGCGTATCCTCCAGCTCCTATTGGTTTTCTTGACCATCACCACACTGGATAGCCACTCGGGATAGTTTACCTCCTGGATGAACCGAGCGTTGAGGAGCTTTTCGACTTTCGCTTTGATCGACTATTGTCGCTCGGGAGCGAACTTGCGGTGCTTCTGCTGAACGGGCTTCACACCCGGGGCGACGCTAAGATGGTGCATTAGGAGCTCCTCGGAGATCCAAGGCATGTCAGCCGCGGTCCAGGCGAAGCGACCGCGGTTCTCCCTTATGCACCGAGAGATGTCTTCTTTGATGGAGGGGGAGAGTGCCTTGCTTACCCTAAACGTCTTGGTGGCGTCTTTCTCTGAAAAGGCCACTTCTTCTAGTTCATCTGCCGGTTCGGAGATGGTTTGGCTACTCTCTGGTGGGAGCTTGAGGACTTCTAGGGAGAGGACTGGGCCTTCCATTGAGGTCATATAGCACTTACGACCTCTTACTTATTCTTCTGACTGAGCTACTTTTTGACCCCGCCTCTTGACTCCCCCTTACTTCTCCTACCCCTGTAGGGGTGGGGGACTTCATTTTCATGTGGTAAGCGGAAGGGATGGCTTGGAGCGCGGCAAGGCCTGGTCGACCCAGGATCACGTTATAAGCAGCCTTCACGTCCACCACCATGAAGTCCACCGGCTCGGTGCGAGTGACCGGGGCTTTGCCAGCGGTGACGTCGAGAGTTATAACTCTCTCGATCGTCACTAGAACCCCAGTGAACCCATGAAAGGTGTAGCCGGTCGGCTTGAGCCGGTCTCTTGATAGTTGGAGGCATTTGAACGCCTTCAAGAAGTGGATGTTGACCGAACTTCCATTGTTCGCTAGCACCCAGCGAACGTCGAAGTTGGCCATTCTGAGGTTGATGACGAGGGCGTCACAGTAAGGCATACGGACACCTTCTAAGTCCCTATCGAAGAACGTCACAGGGACTCCCAGGCCTTTTGGGGGAGGATGGCTCTGCACGGAGTTGACCTCCCTAACAAAGGCTTTTCGAGAGGAGTTAGAATCTCCCCCCATTGGGCCTTTGTGTATCAGGTGTAAGATGCCCTCTACTTCGGTCTCCGAAATCTCCGTGCACTGCTCTGTTCGCCTGTTAGCCCCCCTGGGCGGTGGAGGCAGATCGGCTCGGTCCCTTCTCACAAACCGAGTGAGCTGCCCTCTCTGGATGAGGGCCTCGATCTCATCCTTCAGGGCCCGACAATCATCAGTGTCGTATCCGTGGTCTCGGTGGAAACGGTACCACTTGTCCTGGTTCCTCTTCTTCCCGGGGGTGTTCATATTCGGAGGTGGCGGCAGGAGACCTTCGTTCCCAATCTCCATCAGAATGGCAGAGACATTCGCATTGAGTGGGGTGAACTTCTCGAAGCGGGGGAGAGTATGCCACTGACCGCATTATCCTTTTGGAGCTTCTTAGCTCCTTCTTCTTTTGCACCCTTCCACTTATTCCCGAAAGTCGACGCCTCAAAGGTGGGGAGGTAGAGAGCTTCTTCCGCTTGGATGTACTTCTCGCTCTAGAGTAGGAGCTCTGAGAAGTCCCGAGGGGGCTTCTTGGCGAGGGATGCCCTGAGATCTGCATTGAGGATGTTGGACTGGAAGGCGATCGTGGCCACCGAGGGTTCCAAGGAGGCGATGGATCTGGCCTCAGCAGTGAAACGCTTAACATAGTCCCTCAAACGCTTGCCCTTCTTTTGACTGAGGAACAGTAGGGAGGTGCTCGTCTTCTCTGTGCGACGACTGCTCACGAAATGCGTGAGAAAGAGACCCTCGAACTGGTCGAAGGAGAAGATAGATACCGGTGCCAGTGGAGAAAACCACTACCGAGCCGGCCCCTTGAGTGTGGCCGGGAAGGTCTTGCAGAGGAAGGCATCGGATGCATGATGGATCTCATGAGAGTTTTGAAACTCTCAATGTGATCTGCAGGGTCGGTCTCCCCGGTGTAGGTCGCGAAGTGTGGAGGTTTGAAGTTGTCTGGGACTGGGGCCTCCATGATGGCGCGGAAGAATAGGGGCCAGCTTGGACGGAGGTCCCTCGCTCGCCGTTCTTCATCTCGGTCGAGCTGGCCGAGGTGCCTCTCCATCTCGTGGAGACGGCGGTAGACCGAGTCCTCCCTTCGGTCTTGCCTGGTTGAGCCCCGAGACTCGTCCTCATGGTGAGGAGGGCTGGGGCTACGACGCCGATGACTCTGAGTAGATGGTGGACTGATAGATCGACGAGGGTGACTCGGAGTAGAACGCGGGCTTCGTGAGCGGTGGTGGTGATCGGGAGAAGGGCAGCGATGGCTCGGAGCCGGCCTAGGACTTAGGTTATGGCAGTGATGGCTCGAAGCTGGCCTGGGACTTCGGGAGCGGCGATGATGGCGAGGAGCTAGCCAAGGGCTGGGAGCCCGAGGGCTATTGTTGGGGGAGGCGTTGAGTGCCCGAAGGACCACCTCCTGGAATTGCTAAAATTCCACCCTTATGACGGGGGCCTCTTGCTCGCAATCGGCTCGAGGCGCAGGACGGCCAGCCGGGGAGTGGCTTCATCTTGGGCGATGCAGGGGTGAATCCCTCCGCCTCTGGAGAGAGTTGGACCCCCTACGGTCTGATCGGCGTGGTGACCGATCCCTCGGGTGCTCCCGGCGAGGGTTCGCCTCTCCTCTAAATGAGTCTGAAGATCAAGCCCTGGCTCGGTCTGCCGATTGTTGAGCATGTTTCGCAGATCCTTTGGCGTAGGAGGACTATGGGAGGCCATAGAATCTGTGGAGGCATTGTTGATGGACACCCGAACATGATGTGTAGGTTGCTTGTGGCGGCTTCGCTTCGAGGGCTCCCCCACGTATGCCTGGGGCCCTATAGGCTGCAGAATAGACTGAAGAGCCTGCTGCTCGAGCTGCAGGGTCTGCTGGACGGGTGGAGGGAGATCCTCTGGAGGAGGAGGAGGAGGAGGATGAGAAAAGGTTATTCTTCGGTTGGAGTTTGCGCGCTTCCTCTTGGGAGGCATGGCTAGGAGTAGCTTTGGCTGAAGAAGGTAGGTGGGGTTGCTTGTCGAGTATTGCCCACAGACGGCGCCAATCTTTTGCCAGTGGATCTGGTGTGGGGGCAATATACAAAATTTGTAGGTTCGTAGGAACTCGAACGGACTGAATCCTGCTTCTTCCTTGTTGACGAGTTGACTCTTTAGTGCTCCCGCAGGACCTGTACAAATGTTCAAAACACCGGGATGGATCCCGGCGATGAACCCTCCGACGCTCTTGTCAATACCAGTAAAAGTAAAGGGAAAGAGCTTGATTGGACAAAGATTGATCACCTGTGACAGTAGGAGGTAGGGGGTATTTATAGCCGCCGTGGGGATCTCCTTCAGGCTCAGGATGGATCCCTACTTCCCAGAGTGGCTGGATAGGGGTGGTTATAACACCTCCTCAGGATAAGGACGAGCCAGGATTTCCTCCCATCCTGTTGAACTGGTCCCTAACGGGTTGAGACCCGTTCATGGGTTAGCGGGTCCAAGAGGAGAGACCCAGTTCCCAATTTGGACCCGCCTGTAGGTTAAATTTCCATCTTGCCCCTGTAAATTTAATATTCGTGCCCACTTTGAAAGGTTCCGATTTAACCCCATTTTAGCCATATCAGTTTGACATCCAAACAACTTTTTACATGAAAGTCCCTCTCTTTCGAAGTATTTACAAAAATAGTTTTTTTATTCAGAAAAATTTCAAAATTTAGGATATACTTAATTATAAATAGTAGAATTTATTTAGAAATCTAAAAGTAGAGATATGCAACAAAAAAAATATTTGCACATGCTTTCCACGTGTAAAAATAAGAAATTCATAAAATGGTCAAATAAATTCAAACATATGAAAATTAAAATATCATAAATAAATGAGGAAACTCAATCATTAAACATAAAATTTTAAGAATTCAAAATATCCTAACTAGTGTTGTACGTGCAAAATTGCAATTTCAAGAAAATAGTCAAAGTAGTCAACTTTACCAATATAATATTATTTAGTAATGCAAAATAAATCATTTTATTTTGAACAACAACAACAACAACAACAACAACAACGATAATGATAATGATATGCATCAAAATAAGATTTGAGATTAACAAGTTCATTAAAAATCCAAATAGTAATAATATAAAATATAAATAGTTGACCAATTAGAAATAGAAAGTACATCGTTATTCAAAGTAAGTATAATTGTCGATTATAAAACACTTGGTAAAAGATTCGAAATCAATTTAGCACAAAATATGTTTATAAATAATCAATTTACTGAAAATATTCAGGGAATACGTATTTAAGGGAACGGGGGTTACAGTTGGAGTTGTTGTTTGTAAATCTACCAACTTATGTGCATCTTCCGTACATAACTAATATAAAAGACGTAGATTCGAGGCTAGACTATGTCAGAATTTTTACTCTTTAAAAATATAGTTATTAAGACGTACATCGTACATGTAAATTACTAGTGTATATTCATACAAAGTTTATTTTACAGAACTTGGTTTATGGATCAACAGAAGCTTTTTGGTGAATCATGGCTTCATATGCTTGTCAACTCATTTTGTTGAGTTTGGTTTAGAGATTTCTTGAGTTTTCGCCTACCAAGTGTTTGTTACGTGGTTTATCTCGTCGAATAGCTATTTCTTCGACCAAAGGTTGTGTCGTTTGCTTGTTTTGTCAATCAAATGTCCCTTTCATTTTGAACCGCTTTTTTGTTGACCAAGCATGGTGTTGTTCGCTTGTTTTGTCGATCAAGCATTTCGTTGTTAGGTGAGTGTTCCTGTTGATTTGGGTGCTGAGCACTTCATTAGCGCCCAACAAATTTGCTGTAACACCCCGCAAAATTGAGTAATGACAATTTTTCCCTCGTGTGTTACGCAAGTGTATTTTGTACCGTTACGAGTAATATTCGTAACGTATTTTTCTATAAATGTCATACGTATCTTATATTCTGATTATTTATATGTTTTCCATTTTCTCAAAACTCATTTTAATCCTATGTTTAGCCAACTCAAACATTTATTTTAATCATTGTGTTTTACGTACATTGCACGTGCGTTCAATACACGTGTTGATTACGTATATTTTCTGTTATGTAAAATATCCGTAAAATTATCAAAATAAATATTTTTCGTATGTTATATTCCGATTATTTATGAACATTTTCCCGTTACTTAAATCTATTTCGTATTTGAATATTTATTTTTATGCGTGCATTGCACGTAAAATATTATGTATTTTAATCCCTAAACTTTTCCAAAGTGATGTACAATTTTATTCTCATTTTATTTGTTACAAATGTATTATTTATTTTCTAATTAAAACACATAGGCCTAAAGTCTATTTTAAAGCCCAATAGAAAGTTAATCAAAAAAGAGGCCCATGGTTTCATTCTACACTTTAAATGTATACTTTTTAATCCTACATACTTTTCATATAACAAACACATACAAATGGATTATAAACAAATAATTAAAAGAATGAGAATAGTGTGCACGTGGGGTGCACGTGCATGTGTGTGCAACTCAATGGTTGGCCGGCCAAAGAAGAGGAAGAGGAGAGGGTTGTGAGTGGTTTTTTGTAATGGATGGGTGAGTGGGTGATTAATTTGGGTGAGTGGGTATTTATTTTGGGTAGTGGGGGTCTCTTCATTCACCTATTTAGCCCTATAAATACCTTCTATTGTATGGGTATTTTTCACAAAAATCAAAAGAAACAACAGAGAAGAAAAGAAAGGGAGAAAAGAGAGGTGCTCGGATTTTCTTCAAGAAAGAGGGCTCGGGTTTTGCTTTGCTTGGAGGAGAAGGCTAGCATCTTGTTGGAGCTAGGAGCAATCTTCTATGAGTTCCTAATTTTTGTTCATCAAACTAAGGTGGGTGATTTCCTTGCTTTCTAGAGATTGTAGTATGCATGTTTAATTGTTTTATGAGTGAAATGAAAATGTGGCATATGTCTTAGATTACAAATTTCTTATGTTGCATGGTGTATTGATAAATAAAGTTTTAATATATATGAAACATGAAAAGGAATGCATGCTAGTTGAAAGATTGTCATGTAGATAAGTTGAAATTTTTAGGAAAAGTTGTTGTAGTGTTGTTATGTGCATAGTTATACATCATGTTTAGATCAAATGAATTGGGTTTAAATTCATACGCAAGTTGTTAATTTATGCTAATAAAGTTGTTGTTTTATTTAGTTGCACTTCAGAAAATCTTGTCTAATAAACTAGGTAGAATCTAAAGCTCATATTTTTATAGGAACATCTCGTATATGTCATGAACATCTTTTCAAAATTTCATAATTTTTGGATGTCGTTTACTATTTTAATAAAATTCAAACTTAGGACTGGTTGGCAGTGGACTAGTTGCTGGAAATTTGTACACATTTTGGATTTTGATAATTTCAACATTTTAGGTGAATTAATTTGAGGAAAATAAAAAAAAAAGAACTTGAAGTAGACTCGTTAACATTTCTGTAAAGTCTAAGAAATCAAATTTTCACAAATAATTGAATTTATAATGAATTTTACAAGATTGAACAAGTGACAGTATTTCAATATTTCGACCCTACTATAGATTTCGAAGAATTCAGGGTTATAAATACAATATTTTGGAGAAACTTATAACTAAGAAATTTTATTAGACTAGTATACCACTATTTTTATCTAAAGAACACAAAGTTTCATGAAGTATATAATTTTTTATGATTTTTACAAGTAGCATGAGCTGGAGTTTTCTGATTTTGAACTTACTGTTTTGCAAATGAATTTAGACGGAGTAATTGAGGATGATTTTAGGTGATCTTAACTATAAAGATATAGCAGACTCGTTTATGAAACTAATAAATCTATCTTTTGAATAGAATTGAGATTTATAATTGAAATATAGATGAATATGAAAAGAGTTTATTTAATCGAAGAAACTTTGTAGTTTATTAAAGTGATTCGTTGGTTGTGTGATCAACCTAGAAGTGTTTACTTCCTAGTTGGTAAATAAGAATGAATGAAATGATTGATTGAGATGTGAATAAATGAAATTGAAAATATAAATTATAAGGGTATGAGTACCCCAAGATTTTTGAACATGAAATGATGTTAATTCTAGAGGCTTAGTGAGAACCAGGTACCGGCAAGTAATGATAATGATTAATTAAGTTTTGAGAAAGGGCCAGTATGGGCTATCGTTCTCAGTATTTTGTTTAAGACTGGTAGGAGAGTAAGCTAGCTCTAGTAGTATATTTATTCATGTTTCAAACTTAAGGATAGGAACTAAGAGAAGTCGTAATAAAATGTGGGCAAACGTAAGTGGGACGCCTCTATATAGTCTGACAGTGGACTCCAGGACTATAGACCCAGTTTGACGGTGGATTCCGAAACTATGGTTGCTTGCGATGGAGACGAGCATTAATTAAATTCGGGACTGATTGGTTTGACGGTGGACTCCAGGATCATGAATAGTCGGGCGGATGGGAGGTCATTCTCGAGTGTATATGCGTATACCGGGGCTAGAGGGGCACTTGCAGGATGTTCGCACGACGATGATTTCCGTATAAGCTTGACGGTGGACTCGAGGGCTGGAGTCCGTACTTGTGGAATATCTAACTCTTAATTTTGTTACCGAGTAGTTATTCATAGCTTGGGGTTAAACCCTATAATGTGGAGTACGTAGGTGCTTGCCCTCGGATCTATGTAGAATGGGATGCATAGAATCCGAACAATTATGCATTAGTGTCATAGTAGTATAATATCTGCATTAGGCATTAAGTCATATCATACACTGACATGTTTAGGATATTCACTCTTCTACACGTTATTGTGCATTCAAGTTTGTGTTTGCTAAAGTAAGAGAATCGTTATATTACAACATAGTGAGGATCGCTGTTTTATAACATTGTGTCGGTTGTAAGCAACTGACGTGCCCACAGTTTTTCAGTACAGGATTTGGATTGGTAGGGACTTAAAGATGAATTGATGTTAAAGACTATTATCATGATTTAAGTTGTTGATGTTAATGCTATATTTATCATGTTGTTTCTTTTTATTTTCTGCTGCGTTGATGTAAAGAACTTATTATAACTGAAAAGTTTTAATTTCCTCGTAAAATTGTACGAAATGAAGTAAACGATCCTGTTGTGCTACGAATAACATGTAAATGGAATTCCAGGTGTTACATTTGCAGAGACAACTCTTAGACGAAGTTGAACGTTTGAACTTTCCGTTTGTACCCAGCAAGTTTGTAAAGACAACTCTGAGATGGAGTTGGACGTAGAGCTTGCCGTTTGATCCCAGTAAGTTTTTAGAGACAACTCTGAGATGAAGTTGGATGTTTGAAGTTGCTATTTGCGCCCAGCATGTTTGGAGAGAACTTTGAGACGGAGTTGAACATATAGTTTGCTGTTTGATCCCAGCACATTAATAAAGACAACTATGGGTCGAGTTGGATGTAGAGCTAGTTGTTTGATCCCAACAAGTTTACAGAGACAACTCTGAGACAGAGTTGGACGTCTGAACTTGCTGTTTGTACCCAACAAGTTTGGAGAGGCAACTCTGAGACAGAGTTGAACGTAGAGTTTTCCGTTTGATCCCACCAAGTTTATAGACACAACTTTGAGATGAAGTTAGATGTTTGAACTTGCTATTTGTGTCCAACAAGTTTGGAGAGGCAACTCTATGACGGAGTTGAATGTAGAGCTTGCTATTTGATCCAGCAAGTTTATAAAGACAACTCTAAGATGAAGTTGGACATTTAAACTTGTTGTTTGCGTCTAGCAAGTTTGTGGAGGCAATTCCGAGATGGAGTTGACGTTGGAATTTGTCGTTTGTGCCCATCAAATTTGTGGAGGCAACTCTGAGATGGAGTTTGACTTTAGAACTTGTCGTTTGTGCCCGCAAGTTTTTCAAGACAACTCTGAGATAGAGTTGGACGTTTGACCTTGTTGTTTGCGCTCAACATGTTTGGAAAGGCAACTCTAGCCCGACGTTGGATGACGAACATATTGCATGAAGCTAAGGAGTTGTTGGAAGGACTAAAGTGAGAAGCAGGGAATCGAACTCGCGTTATGGAATTAACATGTGTATGACAGATCTCGAGCAAAGTGCGAGGCATTGAATTCATTACGTGGAGTTAACAAGTTGTTGACGGAGCTCGTGCGAAGAGCAAGATATTTAACTCATTTTGTGGAGTTAACAAGCTGTTGCGGGAGCTCGAGCGTAGAGCAAGGCATTGAAATCATTCTGTATAGTTAACTAGTTGTAGACGGAGCTCAAGCGAAGAGCGGGGCACCAAACTCGTTGTATGAAGTCAACAAGTTGTTGAGGGAGCTCGTGTGAAAAGCAAGGCATTGAACTCGTTGTATGGCGTTAACGAGCTGTTAACGGAGCTCGAGCTCGAGTGAGGCGTTGTACTCATTGAATGGACTTGACGAGCTATTGATAGTGCTCAAGCGAAAAGCGAGGAACAGAACACGTTGTATGGAGTCAACGAGTTGTTGATAGAGCTCGTGCGAAGAGCAAGACGTTGAACACACTGTACGTAATTAATGAGTTACTGATGGAACTCGAGCTCAAGCAAGGAATTGAACTCGTTATGTAGAGTTAACGAGTTGTTGATGCAGCTCGAGCGAAGAGTGAGGCATTGAACTCGTTGTATGGAACAAATGAGTAGTTAACGGAGCTCGAGCGAAGAGCAGGGCATTGAATTGGTTATTTAGAGTTAACGAGTTGTCGTTGGAGCTCGAGCGGAGAGCGAGGAACCAAACATGTTGTATGAAGTCAACGAGTTGTTAATGGATCTCGAGCGAAGGACAAGGTGTTGAACTTGTTGTACGGAGTTAAGGAGCTGTTGACATGGCACGAGCGGAGAGAAGGGAGACGAACTTATTGTATGTAGTCAACGAGTTTTTGATGGTGCTCGAGCGGAAAGCAGAGCGTTGAACTTGTTGTATGGAGCTAATTAGTTGTTGACGGAGCATGAAAGGAGAGCAGGGCAACAAACTCGTCATATGGAGTTAATACGTTGTTAATAGAGCGCAAGAGGAGAGCAAGCTACTGAACTCTTTGTTTGGAGTTAACGAGTGATTGACAGAGCTCGAGCGAAAAGCAATACATTGAAGTCGTTATATGGAGTTAACGAGTTATTAATGGAGCTCGAGCGAAGATTAGGGCGTTGAACTCGTTGTATGGAGTCAACGAGTTGTTAACAGAGCTTGAGCGATGAGCGTGGCGTTGAACTCATTGTACAAAGTTAACGAGCTGTTGATGTAGCTCGAGCGAAGAGCGGGGTACTGAACTCATTGTTTGGTGTTAATGAGTTGTTGACAAAGCTCGAGGAAAGAGCAGGGCAGTGAATTCGTTGTATGGAGCGAACAAGCTGTTGATGGAGCTCGAGTGAAGAGTGGGGTCGCAACTCGTTGTATTAAGTGAAATGAGTTATTGACAGAGCTCGATCGGAGAGCAAGGCATTGAACTCATTGTATGGAGTTGACGCGTTGTTGACGGAGCTAGAGCGTCACGCCCCGCTTCCTTGTAATCCCTGTTTCCGATTGTACGGGTTATTATCCTTGTATTTCTATTTATGTCTTTTTCCCCCTAATTTATTCTATTTTTGGGCCTTGTCATATTGTGGGCTCACTAATTCCAATTGATTATTATATTATTGTATTTTGGCCCAACTACATTAAAGCCCAAACTCAAGCCCACCTCCTATTGGACTCTACCCTAAACCCAAACCCACAAACCCATACACACACCCGCATACAATTTCCCCCACTCTTCCCACATCCCCGTAACCACATCCCCACTTTCTCTAACCACCCACAACCTTAAATATTATTTTATTAAAACCCTACCATTACTCTTTCTCTCCCCCCGTTACCCCCTCTGTGTTTTCCCCCAACCAAAACGAAACGAAACCAACCAAAACAAACAACCCAGAACAACTCCTCTCCCTCCCGCTCATCCCTTCCGTCGAACCCACAAAACCCAACACTCCATCACCTTCGTCACCACCACCACAACACCCCCTCGCCGTCGTCCTCAAACCATCGAACCCAACCCCACCATTACCCATCTTCTTCATCCTCGCAACCCATCACTCGCGACCTCCTCCATTACCCAAAACCAACTCTCCAACCTCCTCGCCTCGCACCCTAGCCTCCGCTAGCCGCTCGTCGTCGCAACCACCGTCGCCGCCTCCATCCTCATCAACCCACAGCACCACCACAACCTCTACACCTCCGTCGCCTCCGCCATCAGCCAACTCCGAACCCATCCTTGACCAAACCCACCTCCGCCATTACCCATCGCCTCGCCGCCTCCAACACATCTCTCGACCGCCTCCACAACCTCCATCACCGTCGCCACCGCCATCTCCCCATCCATCGAACCCACTCCCCTAACACCTCCCCTGTTCTTTGAACCCAAACAGAGCGCGTCGCCCTCCTCAGTCGTCGCCGCTCCGTCACCGCCGTGCTACTCCGTCACCGCCGTTGAAGCCATCACCGTGCATCGCCGTCACACCTTCTCCCTCTCGCACTCTGTTTCGAAAAAGCGAACGAAGAAGAAGAAGAAGGGGAAAGGGCGGGATCAGATCTCTACCGAAGGATCGTGCCAAGATTCGCGCCCGTGATCGCTGTCCCGTGTTCCCCCACAGCGAATCCCAGTTCGGCTGTCCCCTATTCTGGCGCAGATCCGCTGCATTAGAGCGATCTGATTAGGTGGAATTGCTGTCCCGTGTTTTGCCGCGCCAAATCCCACGTTGCTGTTTGCTGTTTTGACGATCCGGTGTGGGAATTTTTGGGCTCTTTTATTGGATCTTCGCACGTGCTTTCGGAGGACTTCTTTCGGAATTTTTCAACCCAATTTTCTACTATAAGTGGAGCTAATCATCGTCAAATTAAGGCAAGTATCCTTGTACAATTTATTTGTTCTAGTACAAGTACCCCTTGAAAAATACTACAAACAGTTAGAATTGTGACTCCTCCTTGAATATCGTTGTTGATCAATATTGAACCTCCAAAATTTATAATTCTAAGAGTCACAAAAATTTCATTGTATTAAATCATAATTACTTGGACTCTTTTACCCTTGAGCACATGAACACATGAGATTAAGGAGCCCTAAATGTGTAGACGCATGGTATATTTTGTATTGGATGAACTTGTTACCATATGACTTAGAAAATAATTATTACTTGCTGTTTGAACCACCAATATCATGTATTATAACACACAATAATTTAGACTCCTAATAACAAATTCCCATGAAATCTATACTAGTAAGTTATTCCCACATGTTGCTGTCCTGAATATTCTTTTGCAGTTTCGACCCATTTAACATTAGAATCTGAACCCAAGACCTGAATAGAAGTTGTAGCCCTAGATGTCTAGATGTCGTTAGACTCCGAAAATTTCGAATTCGGAGTTACGGTCTAGGAGTTATTGCAGTTTTACTGCAGCTGTGTCGGTAGACGCAGATTCGCAAAACTGCTGCACACCTTTACTTTGCGAATTAATTTAACTATGTTAACAGCAAGCGTTGGACTTGAAATTTTATACGTAGTTGCTGGACACCCTATACGACATCCCCAATTTTTCTTAGAATTAATTTACATTATTTCAACTCTATTTCATATGCATAAATACAAATACCCAAATTCTACCTGAACATTTTAGTTGGGAAATTTATTCATGTCGACCCTCGATTATGCCATATAATTACCCTAAGCTCATCCCATGTACATGACCCTGATTTGTTGACTTGTTTCGCGCACATGTATGCTTGCTTGATAAAATAATAAATGTAACAAGTCGGGGTTTAAGGGAAAGACTATAGTAGTGGACAATTTAGGTAAGTGTACTCGGAAGGGGGCCCGTGTTTCCCAGTACTCGGTTCATGAACTTGTTGCACTTGATGTATTCGTGGAGTCAGTTACTTGGCTCATGAACTTGTTGTATTCATGAACCCACTGTGTGGTTCTTGAACTTGTTAGTATTCACGGACTCGCTTCGTGAACTTGTTATTTATTTTCGTATTCATGAACCGTGCTTGCTTGATACTTGATACCTGAGTACGCCGCCCTATAAAATCCATTACTAGGTCTAAACAAAATTGTTTTGACTGTAGCAACCATGTAGTAAAAGGATGGATCATGAAGTGCTACCTAGATAGTAATAACTATAAGACTTGAACATGAAACATGCTTACACGATTCTTGACTACTTGATACTTGGAACTTTACACATGAAACCCGATACATGAAACTTGAACTGCATACTTGTTACTTGATACTTGAGACCAGACAACTTGACACTAGACTTGAGACTTGATACCTGACACTTGAACTAGATGCGTGTCACATGAGGTTAGATACCCTATGTGTCCACTTGTCACTTGTTTTACCGCTAGTATTTGTTATCCATCCTGTTTACTTGAGTTATCCTTCTTGTTAGCCAGTTCTTGGTTCTTCTACTACTTGTTATATCTCTGTTACACTCTTGATTCCAATTTCCCATTACTTGTACTCGTTTTTACTATTTGTGGTCCTAGTTTGCTGTTGTGCTAATCTAGGTACCTAAATATATAGATAAAACTAGACACAAATTATAAACCTCGCAAGTGCACGAATCGTTAGAAAAGCGTAGCAATAGCAAGGGTCGATCCCACAGAGATTGTAGACTTTAACTTACTAATCAATAAAAAGAATAAAAATCATAAAGAGTTGTTTGGAAGTCTAAAAGAAATAAAAAGATTAAAACTAAATTAAGGAATGTTGAATCACAAATATTTATGAAGTAGTTGGGTTTAGATCTCCACCTATAGTTAGTAATGCTAAGTCACCTTCTGAATTTCTTCTTATTACTCATGTTTGTTCACTTTAAGGGCATGGTATCTACTCCTTAAAGTACTGTTTCCCTAGGCCAAGAATTAGGCATGGTATCTACTCTAATTCGTTTCTTTCATTAAGTCCTTAGCATGGTATCTACTAAGTTCTATTTAAGGAAAACATAAGATCAGTGGAAACGAACAAACACTCAAGGCTCTAGAAATTGGTATCAGATCTAGATCCCTTAAGTTGATTGAACCAGGAACCCCTAAAGATTCCTTTGTTACAATTACGGGCACGAGATACGGGTCGTCTCAATATGCTCATATAACAGATTCAGATGAATGGTAACACAAACTTGATATTCTCAAGCTCTGTTTGTCAGTCGACTGGCTCTCACCTCAGTCGACTGCTCTCAGGCTTCGAGAACAAGTTTGGTTATCACAAACCTATGTCAATTCAATCAGATTCAATCAATAAGTAAAATAGAAGAATTCAGGAGAACATAGCACTACATAACTACGGCTTCAATCTACCCAACTATGAAATTTAGTTCCACATAATAATAGTTTTATTAATCAACGAATTCGAATACATGATCAACATTAAAAACTAAAGAGAAGAGAAATAAACTAATGGAGTCCGGCAATAAGGTCGACTGGCTGTCACACAGTCGACTGCCTTCGAATACTGGATCTTCTCTTTCCTTCTTCGATGCTGATAGAATGATGCCTCTTGTTGATTTGACTTGATGGTTTGCAACTCTGTGATTCGGTGGTGGATGATGGGGAGATGACGAGAGTCGAGCGAGCGGGCCTGCGATATCTCTTGACTGATATTTATAGAGCGCGGCTGAAGAATTAGGGTTTTGCCCTTTTTCAGGAAAGTCCTTCTTTATTTGATTTGGTGATTTATATCTTTCTCTTTTCTTCTTTCCTTCCTTATCTGTTAACCACGTGCTCTTGGAAATCCCCAGTCTCTAGATTTGATTTGCATAAATCTGGATTCAGATAGATTTGAAATTAGATTTGGATGAATCTTCGAATATCTTATCTGTTTACTCCGCCGCAGACCAGTCGACTGCCTCTGGATGTAAGTCGACTGTGTCGAGACTTTAGTATTTTCATGATTCATCAGCCCAGTCGACTTGGTGTGTAAACTTGATTCCCTATCCAGTCGCCTGTAAGCATGATCAGTCGACTGATCTCCTGCAGTTTCCTGTGTTTCATCCTTGCAATCCTGAATTTGCTTCGTTTTGCTGTTATAGACTGTTTCCTATGGAAAAGAGAAAATAAGAGTTAAATACCACATATAGAGCTTTTAAATGTCTAATTGCACTAAAGTTATTGCTCTAAAATGTGAATAATATTGTGTTCATCAAATACCCCCAAACTTAGATTTTTGCTTGTCCTCAAGCAAACTAGAATTATGAACAAGGGTGTAATAATATCAGCCTTAATCACCAAGAGTTCTTATTATGTGGGCATCGATATAGAAAGGTATAAACAATTTCAGATAAAGTAAAATTAAGCATACCCACTTTCTCTAGTGCAATTGTTTATTCATAACTCCAAACTCAACCATACTTGTCATGCAATTAATTATAGTTATAGTATGTAATTACTCAATCTGTGATTATCCCCTTTTCTTTACTACAAACCGAGTAGCAAACTAGAGAGTTTTTTTTTTTTTTTTTTTTTTTAAGTCGCTTCTCCAGAGTTGTCACTTGCCTTTTTACGCGAATGCGAAACATTTGTGATGAATCCACCCAGTTACTCAGCAAGTCACAAACTTTAAAGTGCTTTGCATACTCATATTTCAAGTTGCCGTTTGACGTAAAAGTAAACATTGGTGATGAATACCCCTAGTTACTATGCAACTCAAAACATTGGAGTAGATTGACTTTATTCAAGTATATATGTATATATATAATTTTTTTTTTTTTTTTATCACTCTATTTACTTAAACTCAATTTAGGACTAGATCTAAAGGGAATAATAACCAGAAAAAAACATCACATTTGTTTATTATGTATAATTGCATGACTCATATAAATTTGTATGGAATTTATGAAACTCAACAATCCTAAAGTAAATAAGTATCCTTCTTCTTACTTTATAAGAATTTGTTTATCCGAAAAAAAAAATTCAAAAAGATGATCAACATAAATAACCCTAATACCCCCAAACTTAGATGGAACATTGTCCTCAATGTTCGAAAGAAAATTTAAAAATAGGCATATGTCACATCTAGTAAGGAGAGAAAAATAAAAATAACTAAAAAATAACTTGAAAGAAAATAAAGGGAAAGTGTAAATACTCCCCTGAAAAATTGGGTTGCCTCCCAATAAGCGCTGTGTTTTCTGTCTTCAGCTAGACTTGATGAGGTCATGCCATGTATTGAACGGTTTGAAGATTCACATCCTCCTCTTGCGGTTCTATGCTCATCTCTATGTATGGCTTCGCTCTATGCCCGTTCACCTTAAATGTTTGATTCTTTTCCTTGCTATGAACCTCCAAAGCACCATGTGGAAAGACTCTCGTGACAGTGTATGGCCCATACCATCTTGACATAAGCTTGCCTGGAAAAAGTCTCAATCTTGAGTTGTATATCAATACCTTCTGCCCTTCATAAAACTCCTTCCTTGCTAGCTGTTTGTCATGGTACAACTTGGTTCTTTCCTTGTACAATTTTTCATTTTCATAAGCGTCATGCCTCAACTCTTCAAGCTCATTTAGTTGTAGTCTTCTTTTGTCACCTGCTTGTTTCATATCAAAATTGAACCTTTTGATGGCCCAATATGCTTTGTGCTCCAACTCAACTGGCAAATGACAGGCTTTTCCAAACACCAAACGGTATGGTGACATGCCAATGGGTGTTTTGTATGCGGTTCTATAGGCCCATAATGCATCGTTCAAGCGCAACGACCAATCCTTCCTCCTTGTGTTGACTGTCTTCTCCAAAATGCTTTTGATTTCTCTGTTGCTAATCTCCACCTGTCCACTAGTTTGAGGATGATATGGGGTGCCCACTCTATGTGTGATACCATATTTCTTCATCAAAGAAGCAAATGGAAAGTTATTGAAGTGGCTACCTCCATCACTTATTATTGCTCGAGGTGTACCAAACCTAGTGAAAATGTTTTCCTGCAAAAACTTGACAACGACTTTGTGATCATTAGTTCTTGAGGGGACAGCCTCGACCCATTTAGACACATAATCCACACCAACAAGTATATATAAATAACCAAATGAGTTAGGAAATGGACCCATGAAGTCGATTCCCCAAACATCGAAAAGCTCGATTACTTGGATGTTTTGTAGTGGCATTTGATTTCTAGACGAGATATTCCCTGTCCGTTGGCACTTGTCACAAGTCCTGCAAAAAGAAAAAGCATCTTTGAATACTTTAGGCCAATAAAATCCAGATTGTAATACCTTGAGTGCTGTTCTTTTTGGTCCAAAATGTCCTCCACATGCATATTGGTGGCAATGTTGTAGAATACTCAATTGTTCTTCTTCTGCCACACATCTTCTTATAATTTGATCAGGGCAAAATTTGAACAAATAAGGATCATCCCAGTAGTAGTGCTTGCACATAGCCACCAGTCTCTTTCTTTCCTGACTTGTCATACCTGGAGGGAAAACATGAGCGGTTAGATAATTTACAATGTCAGCAAACCATGGAAAATTTGAGCAGTAAGATACCAGTCGACTAGTCCTGGTACCAGTCGACTGTCCCGAGGATGAATTTATTTCAAAGAGATGTTCATCTGGGAAAGTCTCATTAAGTGGCTGCACAATTCGTTCTTCCTCCTGCAGTAGCCTGGACATGTGATCTGCAACAACATTGTCGCTTCCTTTTTTATCTTTAATCTCAAGATCGAATTCTTGAAGCAACAGCACCCATCTGATCAACCTAGGCTTAGCATCCTTTTTAGCAAACAAATATCTCAAGGCAGCATGGTCAGTAAAAACAATAACTTTAGAACCAATCAAATATGATCTAAACTTCTCTATAGCAAAAATAACAGCTAACATTTCTTTTTCAGTAGTGGAATAATTTAGCTGTGCATCGTTTAAAGTTCGAGAAGCATAGTAAATAACATGAGGTTTCTTATTGATTCATTGACCTAAAACAACCCCTAAAGCATAATCACTTGCATCACACATAAGCTCGAAAGGATGGCTCCAATCTGGTGCCATGACAATAGGTGCAGAAATGAGAAGGTTTTTCAATGTATTAAAAGCATTTGTGCACTCTTCTGTCCATACAAACTCAACATTTTTAGCCAACAAATCACAAAGGGGTTTGGAGATTTTTGAGAAATCTTTTATAAATCTTCTATAAAACCCTGCATGTCCTAGAAAACTCCTAACACCCTTAACTGTAGTGGGAGGGGGTAGTTTTGATATTATGTCAATTTTTGCTTTGTCTACCTCTATGCCTCTTTTTGACACCACATGTCCCAACACAATACCTTGTTGTACCATGAAATGACACTTTTCCCAATTCAGCACTAAATTGCATTCTTCACATCTTTTAAGCACAAGCTGCAAATGGTTAAGGCATTCATCAAAACAAGATCCAAAAACACTAAAGTCATCCATAAATACCTCAATGAATCTTTCCACCATGTCTGAAAATATACTCATCATGCATCTTTGAAATGTAGCTGGAGCATTGCACAATCCAAAGGGCATCCTCCTGTATGCAAAAGTACCAAAAGGACATGTAAAAGTGGTTTTTTCTTGATCTTCTGGAGCAATAGCAATTTGATTATAGCCACTATAACCATCTAAAAAACAATAATGACTATATCCTGCTAATCTTTCTAACATTTGATCAATAAAAGGAAGAGGGAAGTGATCTTTCCTGGTTTCATTATTCAATTTCCTGTAATCAATGCAAACCCTCCATCCTGTGGTCACTCTAGTAGGAATAAGCTCATTCTCTTCATTTGTCACCACTGTGACTCCACTTTTCTTAGGCACTACATGTATAGGACTTACCCATTTGCTATCAGAGATAGGGTAGATGATGCCAACATCTAGTAGCTTCAGAATCTCTGCTCTTACCACTTCCTTCATGTTCGGGTTAAGCCTTCTCTGTGCCTCCCTGCTTGGTTTTGCATTGTTTTCAAGGAGTATTCTATGCATGCATTTGGATGGACTTATTCCCTTGATATCTGCAATGGTCCATCCTATTGCACTCTTGTGTTCTCGTAGTACCCTTGCAGCTTATCTTCTTCCCGTGCACTCAGGTTCGCAGCAATTATCACTGGTAGCGTCTGGTTTTCACCCAAATATGCGTGCTTCAAATGATCGGGCAGCTGCTTAAGCTCTGGGTCTGTAAGTCTTGGTGCAGTCGACTGGTCTCTGGTAGTAGTCTGGACAGTCGACTAATCCCCTTCACCAGTCGACTTGTCCAGTGCACCAGTCGACTTACCTGCAGAAACAAAAAGTTCATCAGTCACCAATTGTTCAAATGCTGGTGCAAACTTACCTGAGTGTGACTGTGAAGTGTCAAGGTAATGTATTGTCTCCGCAATCTCCCAGTCATCAGATTCCTGTTCATTATTAGATAAAGTTAGAGATTGTGTAATTATGGCCTGTAATGGTTCAACGCTATGTACCTGAAATGTTTGATCAATAATATCCTGCACCACATCAACATTATAGCATTCATGATCATCATGTGGAAATTTTAGTGTATCAAACATTTTAAATTCAACCTTCTCTCCATTTATTTTCATGCTTATGGTACCTTTTTTAACACAAATTTTTATATCAGCCGTACTCATAAAGGGCCTACCTAAAATGATTGGTAGATAAGATGGCATTGAAGATTCCTCCATGTCTAACACAACAAAATCAGCAGGCAAAATGAAATCGTTTACCTGAACTAGGACATCTTCCAAAATACCTCTAGGTCTTTTGATACTGCGATCTGCCAATTGCAACGTGATGGATGTTGGTTGGAGTTCCCCCAATCCTAACTTTTCATAGATAGTGTATGGGAGAAGATTGATGCTTGCCCCCAAGTCTAGTAGTGCTTTCTCAAAGAAGTGCTCTCCGATCCTACAAGGAATAGTAAAACTACCTGGGTCTTTTAATTTGGGGGGCAGTTTTCTTAGTAAGACAGCGCTTACTTCTTCTGTCAAGGTCACATCCTCCCTAACCTGAAATGTTCTTTTGTGAGTACAACATTCTTTCAGAAATTTAGCATACGAAGGAATTTGTTTAATAGCATCAAGTAGGGGGATATTAATTTCTACCTTTCTGAGAGTTTCAAAGATGTCAAATAAATGTTGATCTTTCTTTTGTTTGACTAACCTTTGAGGGAATGGTGGCAAAACTGTTCTTTCTTTTTCACTTACCTTGTTGGAACCCACAATTTTTGATGGTTGTTCCTCTTTTTCTTCGGTGTGTGTTCCAACTTTGTTGTCAATTATCTTACCACTTCTTAATGTTGTGACTGCCTTGAGCTGTTCTTGGCCTCCAGGGTTTGGTATAGTTTGTGATGGAAGTTCCCCTGCCTTTCGCTCGCTTAATTCTTTAGCAATTTGGCCAATTTGTGTTTCCAACTTCTGAATTGCTTGCCCTTGTTGGTTGCTTGTTTGATGTTGTTGTTGGAGCAATTGAAGAACGGTGGATTCAAAATCCAACTTCTTCTGTTCTTGTACTGGCCTATCCATCCCACTTCCCATTTGGAAGTTTCGTGTATGTCCTTGTGTGAATTGAGTCCCTTGATTATTCTGATTATTGCTCCATGAGAAGTTTGGATGGTTCCTCCACCCTGGGTTGTATGTGTTCGAGAATGGGTTGTTCTTTGGTGGAAAAACTCCTCGACCTATATAGTTTGCATGCTCCTGATCTGTGAAAGAAGACATAGGACAAGTATCAGTGGTATGATCTACATGAGAACAAATTGCACAAATTTCATTTGTTTGATTTTTAACTCCACCCATCATAGACATTGCATTAACAAGCATATCAATTTTCTTATTCATGTTTACCATTTCCAATTGAATGTTATTGCTACTAGAAATTTCATAAACTCCCTGTTTTTTCGAAGGGCCCCTCCTTGTTGAGAATTGTTGTGAATTCTCGCTGAGTTCTTCAAATAGTTCTATAGCCTCTTCGCCGCTTTTCCTCATCAAGATCCCGTTGCAAGCTGAATCCACAATTGCCTTATTAGTATCATTTAAACCTTCATAAAAAGCTTGTACCTGATCGTCTTTAGGCATGTTGTGTGTTGGACACTTGAGAAGTTTGTTCTTGAAATCCTTCCAGGCTTCAAAAAATAAGTCTCCATCCTTTTGTTGGAAGAGTTGAATCTCCCTTTTTAGTTGTTTGGTCTTTTGGGCTGGAAAGAATTCTTTTAAGAACTTTGTCGCCAATTGCTCCCATGAGTTTATTGATCCTGGTTCCAAAGAATTATACCATAGTTTAGCGTTAAGTTTTAAGGAAAAAGGAAACAATATTAACCTGATTTGTTCAGGGGTAAGCCCTTGGACGCTTTGTGTCCTGCAAAGATCGAAAAAATCTTGTAAATGAAGATGGGGCTCTTCATCAGGTCTGCCACTGAAATGGGGAACCATACTAAGTAACTGAGGAGATAGATGCATGTTCCTTGTGACATTTGGTTGATACGCAATGCAGGAGGGTTGTTCAATGTTCTTAGGCGTAAATTTATCCTGCATTGGTATGCGATTGGGTGTTTCTTCTGCCATGATTTCTTGTGACTGGGGTCTCTGAGCAGTCGACTGGGTTCGTGCAGCAGTCGACTGGTTGGTCGCAATCAGTCGACCTAACCTGTGCAAGGTGCGTTCTGTTTCTGCGTCAATTGGTAGTAGCTCTGGACGAAATGATCTCCTTCCGTGCATCCACCAAAATCCTGTAACCTAAAAGAAAAACTTATTAATAAACTAAAAGAAAGAAAATAAAAACTTCCTACTGATCTGTAAGTTAAAATACTAGACAATCCCCGGCAACGGCGCCAAAAACTTGTTGTGCTAATCTAGGTACCTAAATATATAGATAAAACTAGACACAAATTATAAACCTCGCAAGTGCACGAATCGTTAGAAAAGCGTAGCAATAGCAAGGGTCGATCCCACAGAGATTGTAGACTTTAACTTACTAATCAATAAAAAGAATAAAAATCATAAAGAGTTGTTTGGAAGTCTAAAAGAAATAAAAAGATTAAAACTAAATTAAGGAATGTTGAATCACAAATATTTATGAAGTAGTTGGGTTTAGATCTCCCCCTATAGTTAGTAATGCTAAGTCACCTTCTGAATTTCTTCTTATTACTCATGTTTGTTCACTTTAAGGGCATGGTATCTACTCCTTAAAGTACTGTTTCCCTAGGCCAAGAATTAGGCATGGTATCTACTCTAATTCGTTTCTTTCATTAAGTCCTTAGCATGGTATCTACTAAGTTGTATTTAAGGAAAACATAAGATCAGTGGAAACGAACAAACACTCAAGGCTCTAGAAATTGGTATCAGATCTAGATCCCTTAAGTTGATTAAACCAGGAACCCCTAAAGATTCCTTTGTTACAATTACGGGCACGAGATACGGGTCGTCTCAATATGCTCATATAACAGATTCAGATGAATGGTAACACAAACTTGATATTCTCAAGCTCTGTTTGTCAGTCGACTGGCTCTCACCTCAGTCGACTGCTCTCAGGCTTCGAGAACAAGTTTGGTTATCACAAACCTATGTCAATTCAATCAGATTCAATCAATAAGTAAAATAGAAGAATTCAGGAGAACATAGCACTACATAACTACGGCTTCAATCTACCCAACTATGAAATTTAGTTCCACATAATAATAGTTTTATTAATCAACGAATTCGAATACATGATCAACATTAAAAACTAAAGAGAAGAGAAATAAACTAATGGAGTCCGGCAATAAGGTCGACTGGCTGTCACACAGTCGACTGCCTTCGAATACTGGATCTTCTCTTTCCTTCTTCGATGCTGATAGAATGATGCCTCTTGTTGATTTGACTTGATGGTTTGCAACTCTGTGATTCGGTGGTGGATGATGGGGAGATGACGAGAGTCGAGCGAGCGGGCCTGCGATATCTCTTGACTGATATTTATAGAGCGCGGCTGAAGAATTAGGGTTTTGCCCTTTTTCAGGAAAATCCTTCTTTATTTGATTTGGTGATTTATATCTTTCTCTTTTCTTCTTTCCTTCCTTATCTGTTAACCACGTGCTCTTGGAAATCCCCAGTCTCTAGATTTGATTTGCATAAATCTGGATTCAGATAGATTTGAAATTAGATTTGGATGAATCTTCGAATATCTTATCTGTTTACTCCGCCGCAGACCAGTCGACTGCCTCTGGATGTAAGTCGACTGTGTCGAGACTTTAGTATTTTCATGATTCATCAGCCCAGCCGACTTGGTGTGTAAACTTGATTCCCTGTCCAGTCGCCTGTAAGCATGATCAGTCGACTGATCTCCTGCAGTTTCCTGTGTTTCATCCTTGCAATCCTGAATTTGCTTCGTTTTGCTGTTATAGACTGTTTCCTATGGAAAAGAGAAAATAAGAGTTAAATACCACATATAGAGCTTTTAAATGTCTAATTGCACTAAAGTTATTGCTCTAAAATGTGAATAATATTGTGTTCATCATTTGCACTAAGGGCATTTTCTCTTGTTTTTCCCTGTTTTTCCTTTTTATACTTATTAAGCAGACTTTGGAGATGAGCTACCCGCTGGAATTGGTGAGCAAAGATTTTAGCCTTCAAGTGGAGAAGAACTTGATTAGAATATTTATTTTCTGTATTATTTGTTTTCTTGGACTATTATTTCTTGCAAATTTAAGAAATTGTAACGGGCTGATGTTCCCGAGTTTTAACTTGATCCAGACTTGAAACTATTTGGATATTTTATTATATTTCAGTCATTTCTGTTGCTAATAAATTATTCATGCATGCTTGGTTATATATATTCCTCTTGTATATTCTTGTTGTGATGCTGAGTCGATCCTACAGCTTATGAATGATGATAAGATCATTCGCTGGGCTTCGTCATGCACTCGTATCCCGTATTTTGGGAAGCGGGGCGTGACAAGGTTTTTAGTGGTATCAGAGCCAGGTTTGGCTAATGTGTTAGTTAACTAATGCATTTGACAGGCCTAACTCAGTCAGGGTTAACTCACCATTGACAGGCCATGAGATTGCATTAAAAATTTTATTATCAACTTGATCTGGATCCTGATTGTTTTGGGTTTGTGCAGGACATGACTCGAAGGAACGCTTTATCCTCCCAGTCTGGGGGTGATCAGACAGACCAGCCCGCCATTATGCAGTTGTTACAGATGCAGCAAGAACAAAATGAGCGGCACATGCAGCAGATGATGCAAATGCAGCGAGAGCATGCTGAGATGATGAAGGCAGCCTTAGGAGCTGCCAATAGAGAGCCTCTAGCACCTGTGCCTGGGGTGTTGCCGCCTAGACCGGGCAATGTAGCTGATTTCATGAGGCTACACCCCGATAAGTTTTCAGGTGCTGAATGTCTATTGGAGGCTGAGTAGTGGCTCATTAGGACGGAGCAGTTTTTGATCGCTGCCAGGATAGCCGATGTGGATCAAGTGGATGTCGTAAGCATCCAGCTGGTGGATCTCGCCCACATCTGGTGGCGAGCTGAGATGGAGAGACTTGAACGCCCCGTAGCCTGGGCCCTTTTCAGGGAGAGCTTCCTCACAAAGTTCTTTCCTGATGTCATCAGGAACGAGATGGAGCGACAGTTTGTCGCGCTCACCCAGGTTCGTCGGATAGTGTTTTATATGCAAAATTTCATTTATCAATTAATGATATGTCAATGCTTAACTAAGACACTATCTTGAATCAGGGAAATCGGACCGTGGACGAGTATGTCGCGGAGTTTACCCGTTTGAGCCGCTTTGCCACGTCTATGGTGCCTAATGATGAGGACAAAGGCTGTCGCTTCTTGCTGGGCTTGGATATCGATATCCAGGATCGCCTGGAAGCTTTGAGGCTTCGTTCCTACGCTAATATCCTGGAGGCTGCCAGGAGCCAGGAACAGACCAGCCGGCGTAAGCGTGCCATTCAGCGGTCTGCCCCACACCCTGTCGCTGCTAGGCCCACTGGAGGGCCAATCAGGAGGCCAGTTCCAGCCCACCCTGCCAGGGCTGCTCCCTACCCTGCTGTTGCTCCACAGAGATAGGGTTACTGCGACTTTTGTCAGATTACAGGACATATGCGCAGGGATTGCAGACGGGCCAACCATCGATGCTTTGAGTGTGGTGCTGGTGATCACATCGTTCGGGATTGTCCGCAGAGGAGGTTTATGCCACCCGCTGGTGCGCCAGCTCAGGGTCAGGCCAGGCTGCCACTTCCCCCTCAGCATCATATCGTCGGTCAGAGGACCGCTGCCCCGAGGAGAGGTCAGGCCTTCAACCTGACTACAGAGGAAGCTGAGACCGCAGAGGAGGTCGTTGCAGGTATAATTGTATTTTATTGTTTGTAGAGGAGGTCGTTGCAGGTATAATTGTATTTTATTGTTTGTTATCTATTTCATGCTTTATTGTTTATCTTGCATCATACCTTGTGTAGTTCTTTTCACATCAGTATTTACTATCCCTTATTATCCTGCATATTCATCCCTTCCCATATTTTGACTCCATCATAGGTATCATCCTAGTCCATTCCTTCCCTGCCCATGTTCTATTTGATTCCGGGGCGACCCACTCCTTCGTTTCCTCTCGTTTTGTGGATCAGCATCAGTTGGAGTGCAGTGTTATGCAGACAGCTTGGAACATCACCACAGGTGGCGGTGTTGTCGTTTGCTCCAAGGAATGCAAGCAGAGCCCTTTGAATATTGGGGGCAGAGATTTCAAGGCAGACCTGATAGTATTGGCAATTCAGGTTTCGATGTGATACTTGGCATGGATTGGCTGGGGGAATCTCATGCCGTTATCAATTGCCGAGCGAAGAAGGTCGTATTCAGGATTCCGGAGCATGATGAGTTTGAATTCTATGCTGGGGAAACACCTCTTGGGCGTGGTAAGAAGGTGGCAAATGATGAAGATTGTGCAATGGAATTGCACACAGGCTGTGAGGCTGCGCCTCTTGTAGTGCGGGAATTCCTGGATGTGTTCCCAGAGGAATTGCCCGGGTTACCTCCAGATCGAGAGGTGGAGTTCGGTATTGATGTTCTGCCGGGTACAGTGCCAATATCGAAGAGCCCGTACAGAATGGCGCCAGTCGAGCTTGTAGAGTTGAAGGTGCAGATCCAAGGTCTATTGGATTTGGGTTTCATCAGGCCCAGTGTGTCACGGGAGCTCCTGTGCTGTTTGTCAATAAGAAGGACGGAAGCCGCAGGTTGTGCATGGATTACCAGGAGCTGAACAGTGTCACTGTGAAGAATTGGTATCCACTACCCAGGATTGATGATCTGTTTGATCAGTTGGGCGGTGCTACAGTGTTTTCGAAGTTGGATCTTCGCTCGGGGTACCATCAGGTGAAGGTGAAAGAAGCAGATGTGCCAAAGACTGCATTCAGGACCAGGTACGGGCATTATGAGTTCTTAGTGATGCCCTTCGGTGTCACAAATGTCCCAGTAGTGTTTATGAGCTTGATGAACAGAGTCTTCTCCCAGTTCCTTGACAGATTCGTGGTGGTCTTTATAGACGATATCTTGGTGTATTCGCGGAATCAGGAAGAGCACGCGGAACATCTGAGAATAGTCTTGCAGACTCTAAGGGAGAACAAGCTCTATGGGAAGCTCAGCAAGTGTGAGTTCTGGCTTGATCGAGTTCCATTCCTGGGACATATTATCTCGGGCGAGGGAGTCTCAGTTGATCCGTCCAAGATTGCTGCAGTGAAGGATTGGCCAGTGCCAAAGACAGTTTCTGAGGTGAGGAGTTTCCTCGGGCTAGCAGGGTATTATAGGAAGTTTGTGCAAGACTTCTCGAAGATTGCTGGGCCATTGACTAAGCTGACAGGGAAAGATCAGAGGTTTGAGTGGAATGAGGTTTGCAGTGAAGCCTTCGCCGAGTTGAAGAACAGGTTGACTTCAGCGCCCGTGTTAACTATACCAGATGGTTCGGGTGGCTTCGTTATTCACTGCGATGCTTTAGGCAGAGGTCTAGGTGCAGTGCTGATGCAGAAGGGTTGGGTGGTTGCTTATGCGTCCAGGCAGTTGAGGCCGCACGAGAATAACTATCCTACTCACAACTTGGAGTTGGCGACAGTGATTTACGCTCTAAAGTTGTGGAGACACTACTTGCTTGGAGACCGAGTGGAAATTTTTACTGACCACAAGAGTCTCAAGTATGTCTTCACTCAGAAAAAGCTGAATATGAGGTAGAGGCACTGGTTAGAGTTGATGGCAGACTACGACATCAGTTTGCAGTATCACCCTGGTAAGGTGAACATGGTGCCAGATGCATTGAGCAGGAGACCAACCGTCATGTGTTTGACCCAACAGAAGGAACTTATCGAGCAGATAGGGAGGTTAGATCTGAATGTGATTTTGCCGAGCACCGATCGTAGTTGCATGATGCTTCAGTTGCAGTCATCCTTGGTGGAGCAGATCAAGGAAGCTCAGGCAGGTGATGAGCAGTTACAGAAGTTCAGGGCAGAAGTCGAGGCAGGTTTGAGGACCGATATGATCATTCACCCCGATGGATCACATCGCTTTGGGGCAAGGCTGTGTGTCCCAAAGGGTGAGGTCAGGCAGAAACTGCTCGAGGAGGCCCATCAGTCAGCATACTCTATTCATCCCGGTGGTACCAAGATGTATCGGGATTTGAAGCTCCACTTCTGGTGGCATGGCATGAAGAGGGCAGTAGCCAGATTTGTGTCACAGTGCTTGATCTGCCAGCAGGTGAAGGCAGAACATCAGAGGACCGCCGGACTTCTCCAGCCTCTTCCCATTTCGGAGTGGAAGTGGGAGCACATCACCATGGATTTTGTGACCGCGTTGCCAAGGAGTCCTAAGGGTCACAATGCCATTTGGGTGATTGTCGACAGACTGGCGAAGAGCGCTCATTTCATCCCCTACAGAGTTGTTCAGTCTACTGAGAGTCTAGTGGAGAGATACATGCAGGAGATTGTCAGACTCCATGGGATTCCGGTCAGCATCGTATCCGACAGGGATACCAGGTTCCGATCTCAATTTTGGGAAAGCCTGCAGAACAGTCTTGGGAGCAAGCTAAAGTACAGTACAGCATTCCATCCTCAGACAGACGGGCAGTCAGAGAGGACCATTCAGACCTTAGAAGATATGTTGAGGTCATGCGTGCTTCAGTTTGGAGGATCTTGGGAAGATCACCTACACTTGGTCGAGTTCTCGTACAACAACAGCTATCAAGCCAGTCTTAAAGCTGCACCGTACGAGGCATTGTATGGTCGGAAGTGTAGGTCGCCAGTGTGCAGGGACGACATTGGCGAGAGGAAATTGTTGGGGCCAGATTTGATTATCAAGACAGTCGACGCAGTGGCTCAGATTAGAAAGCACCTTGTAGCAGCTCAGGACAAGCAGAGGAAGTGGGCAGATGTCCACAGGAGACCATTGGAATTTGAGGTGGGAGACCATGTGTTCCTCAAGGTATCGCCGTGGAGAGGCGTTATCCGATTTGGAGGTGGAGGCAAGCTGAGCCCCAGATTCATCGGGCCTTTCGACATTGTAGGGCGAGTAGGTAAGGTGGCCTATCGACTCGCGCTGCCGCCGGCTTTATCTGGAGTGCATGATGTTTTTCATCTCTCCCAGCTCAGGAGATACATCAGGGATGAGAGTCATGTGATTGAATACTCAAAGTTGTCGATACAGCCAGACTTGTCATGTGAGATTCCACCAGTTACTATCTTGGACAGGCGTGAGAAGGTGTTGAAGAATAAAGTTATAAAGCTTGTTCGAGTTGCATGGAATCCTCACTCGCCGGGTGAGCCTACTCAAAGAAATTACCTCATCTCTTTGAGTAGTTGTATGTTGTCTTGGTTGTTTGTTTTCCTTCTTTTCTTAGGGTACCTACGATCCACCGATTTGAATTTCAAGGATGAAATTCTTCTTGTAAGGTGGGTAGGATTTGTAATCCCTGTTTCCGATTGTACGAGTTATTATCCTTGTATTTCTATTTATGTCTTTTTCCCCCTAATTTATTGTATTTTTGGGACTTTTCATATTGTGGGCTCACTAATTCCAATTGTTTATTATATTATTGTATTTTGGCCCAACTACATTAAAGCCCAAACTCAAGCCCACCTCCTATTGGACTCTACCCTAAACCCAAACCCACAAACCCATACACACACCCGCATACAATTTCCCCCACTCTTCCCACATCCCCGTAACCACATCCCCACTTTCTCTAACCACCCACAACCTTAAATATTATTTTATTAAAACCCTACCATTACTCTTTCTCTCCCCCCGTTACCCCCTCTGTGTTTTCCCCCAACCAAAACGAAATGAAACCAACCAAAACAAACAACCCAGAACAACTCCTCTCCCTCCCGCTCATCCCTTCCGTCGAACCCACAAAACCCAACACTCCATCACCTTCGTCACCACCACCACAGCACCCCCTCGCCGTCGTCCTCAAACCATCGAACCCAACCCCACCATTACCCATCTTCTTCATCCTCGCAACCCATCACTCGTGACCTCCTCCATTACCCAAAACCAACTCTCCAACCTCCTCGCCTCGCACCCTAGCCTCTGCCAGCCGCTCGTCGTCGCAACCACCGTCGCCTCTTCCATCCTCATCAACCCACAGCACCACCACAATCACTACACCTCCGTCGCCTCCGCCATCAGCCAACTCCGAACCCATCCTCGACCAAACCCACCTCCGCCATTACCCATCGCCTCGCCGCCTCCAATACATCCCTCGACCGCCTCTACAACCTCCATCACCGTCGCCACCGCCATCTCCCCATCCATCGAACCCACTCCCCCAACACCTCCCCTGTTCTTTGAACCCAAACAGAGCGCGTCGCCCTCCTCAGTCGTCGCCGCTCCGTCACCGCCGTGCTACTCCGTCGCTGCCGTCAAAGCCATCGCCGTGCGTCGCCGTCACCCCTTCTCCCTCTCGCACTCTGTTTCGAAGAAGCGAACGAAGAAGAAGAAGAAAGGGAAAGGGCGGGATCAGATCTCGACCGAAGGATCGCGCCAAGATTCGCGCCCGTGATCGCTGTCCCGTGTTCCCCCACAGCGAATCCCAGTTCGGCTGTCCCCTATTCTGGCGCAGATCCACTGCATTAGAGCGATCTGATTAGGTGGAATTGCTGTCCCGTGTTTTGCCGCGCCAAATCCCACGTTGCTGTTTGCTGTTTTGACGATCCGGTGTGGGAATTTTTGGGCTCTTTTATTGGATCTTCGCACGTGCTTTCGGAGGACTTCTTTCGGAATTTTTCAACCCAATTTTCTACTATAAGTGGAGCTAATCATCGTCAAATTAAGGCAAGTATCCTTGTACAATTTATTTGTTCTAGTACAAGTACCCCTTGAAAAATACTACAAACAGTTAGAATTGTGACTCCTCCTTGAATATCGTTGTTGATCAATATTGAACCTCCAAAATTTATAATTCTAAGAATCACAAAAATTTCATTGTATTAAATCATAATTACTTGGACTCTTTTACCCTTGAGCACATGAACACATGAGATTAAGGAGCCCTAAATGTGTAGACGCATGGTATATTTTGTATTGGATGAACTTGTTACCATATGACTTAGAAAATAATTATTACTTGCTGTTTGAACCACCAATATCATGTATTATAACACACAATAATTTAGACTCCTAATAACAAATTCCCATGAAATCTATACTAGTAAGTTATTCCCACATGTTGCTGTCCTGAATATTCTTTTGCAGTTTCGACCCATTTAACATTAGAATCTGAACCCAAGACCTAAATAGAAGTTGTAGCCCTAGATGTCTAGATGTCGTTAGACTCCGAAAATTTCGAATTCGGAGTTACGGTCTAGGAGTTATTGCAGTTTTACTGCAGCTGTGTCGGTAGACGCAGATTCGCAAAACTGCTGCACACCTTTACTTTGCGAATTAATTTAACTATGTTAACAGCAAGCGTTGGACTTGAAATTTTATACGTAGTTGCTGGACACCCTATATGACATCCCCAATTTTTCTTAGAATTAATTTACATTATTTCAACTCTATTTCATATGCATAAATACAAATACCCAAATTCTACCTGAACATTTTAGTTGGGAAATTTATTCATGTCGACCCTCGATTATGCCATATAATTACCCTAAGCTCATCCCATGTACATGACCCTGATTTCTTGACTTGTTTCGCGCACATGTATGCTTGCTTGATAAAATAATAAATGTAACAAGTCGGGGTTTAAGGGAAAGACTATAGTAGTGGACAATTTAGGTAAGTGTACTCGGAAGGGGGCCCGTGTTTCCCAGTACTCGGTTCATGAACTTGTTGCACTTGATGTATTCGTGGAGTCAGTTACTTGGCTCATGAACTTGTTGTATTCATGAACCCACTGTGTGGTTCTTGAACTTGTTAGTATTCACGGACTCGCTTCGTGAACTTGTTATTTATTTTCGTATTCATGAACCGTGCTTGCTTGATACTTGATACCTGAGTACGCCGCCCTATAAAATCCATTACTAGGTCTAAACGAAATTGTTTTGACTGTAGCAACCATGTAGTAAAAGGATGGATGCATGAAGTGCTACCTAGATAGTAATAACTATAAGACTTGAACATGAAACATGCTTACACGATTCTTGACTACTTGATACTTGGAACTTTACACATGAAACCCGATACATGAAACTTGAACTGCATACTTGTTACTTGATACTTGACAACTTGATACTTGAGTCCTGACAACTTGACACTAGACTTGAGACTTGATACCTGACACCTGAACTAGATGCGTGTCACTTGAGGTTGGATGCCCTATGTGTCCAATTGTGACTTGTTTTACCGCTAGTATTTGTTATCCAGCCTGTTTACTTGAGTTATCCTTCTTGTTAGCTAGTTCTTGGTTCTTCTACTACTTGTTATATCTCTGTTACACTCTTGATTCCAATTCCCCATTACTTGTACTCGTTTTTACTATTTGTGGCCCTAGCTTGCACTTAGGGCATTTTCTCTTATTTTTCCCTGTTTTTCCTTTTTATACTTATTAAGCAGACTTTGGAGATGAGCTACCCGCTGGAATTGGTGAGCAAAGGTTTTAGCCTTCAAGTGGAGAAGAACTTGATTAGAATATTTATTTCCTGCATTATTTGTTTTCTTGGACTATTGTTTCTTGCAAATTTAAGAACTTGTAACGGGCTGATGTTCCCGAGTTTTAATTTGATCCAGACTTGAAACTATTTGGATGTTTTATTATATTTCAGTCGTTTCTGTTGCTAATAAATTATTCATGCATGCTTGGTTATATATATTCCTCTTGTATATTCTTGTTGTGATGCTGAGTCGATCCTACAGCTTATGAATGATGATAAGATCATTCGCTGGGCTTCGTCATGCACTCGTATTCCGTATTTTGAGAAGCGGGGCGTGACATTCCCAAAAAAAGATACGAAATACGAATACATGACTAAGCCCAGCGAATGATTTTCATCATCCATAAGCTGTCAGGATCTTTATAATATTTCACAAGAATAATCAGAGTCGGAAGCAAGAAAAGTCAACCAAGCAGGCATATATGAATCAAAATACGAACCGGATTACTTGAAACAAAATGTATTAATCTCAAATAAACCAGATCTAAATAAGTCAATATCCTGGGTCACATTGCCCAAATATAAATAAATCCAAATACAAGATACAATATTCAAATAGCAACAGGAAATAAATAGATATAGGAAAATCTCCAGCAACTAGTATCTCATCTCGCCTATTCCATCTGGCAGCTGATCTCCAAATTCTGCAATTTAATACATTACAGGAAAAGGAAAAAGAAAACAAACTCCCGTCAATGCAAGTTACGAGCAGCTTGTAGTGCAGGATACAAGTACATGGAAAAAAATAACTACTAATATGGAATAGGCATGATAACAAAATATAACCACTAGCATGACAAGATAAACAAATGCAAGTGGCATGCATCATGTGTCAAGTGAACAAGTATCATGTAAACAATTATCAAGTAGCAAGTGTCACGAATCAAGTACAAGTAGCAAGTATCAAGTATCAAGTATCAAGTGAACAAGTATCAGGTGTCATCATGTACAAGTGATCAAGTATAGAGTGTCAAGTGATCATGTTCAAGTCTTGTATTATTACTATCTAGGTAGCACTTCATGCGCCCTAGCTTTTATCACATGGTTGCTACATTCAAACAGATTACGCTTAGATTTCGTAGGGGATTCTATAGGTCATGTACTCGATATCACAGAATCACAAAACATGGTCGGTAAACTTGATCGATAAAATTGATCGGTAACTTGATCGGTAATAGAAATTAACTTGATCGGTAATTGATCGATAAACATGTCATACGGGAAACACGAGTCCCCTTCCGAGTACGGGCTTCTATATTGTCCACTACTAGATCTTTCCCTTAAATCCCGACTTGGTTATTTATTATTATTAGCAAACAGACATGTATGTGTCACTAAACAGGGCAATAATAGCATGGCATAAATCAGTAACAAATTCAGGTTGCAAGATAAACATGCACGGGTGAAAGATAACTCATAAAAGAACAGAGCAACGAAAATTCCAGTTCAGGACAGCAAGACAGTACTTCACTAAAACAAGGATTCCCGTTGTTACAAACATGCAAATCTGAATCCATCAAAAGTTTTAGAAAATAGACTCTCGGCCGAATCCAGTGAACATATATAAGTCATATAGTATTTCACAAAAGTATAACTCAAAACTGATTTGAATTCAAAAAATATGTTCAGCCATAAATCAGAAGATCGTATTCAAGGTCAGGAAAACAGCGTATAAACTCCATAATTAAATCCACGAAAAATCTGGGGTATTCCCCTATATGTGTAGTATCAGAATATAAAATACCATAATTTTACAATATAAATAGTTTAGTTAATAAAAATCAGAAAACATCAAGATGTGGTAGTTTTGTAAATCTCGAATTGTAAACACTGCAGTACGAAAATAGCAATATCTTACAAACCATAAATCAAAATCCAAATCCGCAAAAAGGGTGATAAACTAGATACAGTAGGCTAACTTTCATATTCAGAAATATTTTAGAAACAATAAGTAGAGTTAGGCCGAAAATCAGGTTCTTAACTGAACAGTAGTAAAATTCTGCATGTAGACGTTGCCTCGAAACTCGCGTCGCCAACTCAGCCCGTCTCACTCCTCTCTCTCTATCAGCGTCCCCCTCTCTATTCCTTTTTCTTCTTTATGCCGTTCTGTCTCTCTTTCATTTTTTTTAATGAGGTCAGCTGTCGCTCTCCCTCTCTCGTTAAGCATGTACTTCTCTGGAAGTTGTCTGTGGTATTTATAGGGACCCGAACCAGGGCTATTAGGATTTACTTTTGTATATAACCCCACATCTTCCTTTATTTCTTTCCTTTTTCTGATTTGCTCTTTATTTCTTTCTTCTTCTTCTTTTTCTTCTCTTTCTCTTTCTTGAAGCACGTGCTGCACACACAAAAATAATATCAGAATTTAGGATTTTAAAATAAAAATAAAATTAATTAGTTTAAATAAACTAAACTAACTAATAAACATATTAGCTCAATTAAACCCATTTAAATTTGTTTATTTTATTTTCACCCTCTATTGACAATTAAAATTTCTATTTTGCTTTCCGCATGGCTAAATTGTAAAATTCAAAATTCAAAAAATCAATTAAAATTAATCAATCATTCTCCTTATTTTCTTTGTTAATTTTTACTGAAAATATTTACCTTTTGCATCAAAAAATCATATTCCTTCAAAAAATAATTAATTAATTTAAATCTATGGTAATAAAATAATTTATTAGCAAGATAGACGAATACAAGTAACTTTTATGGGTAAATGAGTACAAATATTTATATAAAAATTAGACACACTAACTACCTAGACCAGCAAGTACCTCCTAAGTGCTACTCCTGCAACTTGCCACAACAAGAACGCGAGGATTCCAACTCTTTACTAGAACCACTCTAACTACTCTAAGACAAAGAGCCACAACTTAAAGGAGACAAGAGGCAGTCCTTGAACACTGAGAAGATTTTTCATTTCACATCTACGTTTCATTACAAGTTCAAAAAAGATACATCGGAGAAAAAGATCAACATGTTTACAAGTCTCTCTCAGAGTCATCTCCACTGCCTCAAGGCAAGGGGATATTCCAGTTGAGGAACACGTAGCTTACGGTTCCCCCTTGGTACGGAAGAACCGCCACAGTCTCTTAAATGACCTGAGGGAAGTGCCACTCTCGCAGATTGAGTCTGAATCGCACGACCCCGAACGTGTGCCACCCCCTTAATGGAATCCATGTTTGACGAACTAGCTACCCCACTCTGGGCATCTCACAGTTTCCTCGAGGTCCCTTGTGGACGTAAAGCAGTTCGTGGAACGACCTCCCTTGACTTATCTCATCGCGAGAGAAAGAGGTACTCCTGGTCTGAGTCCCATCAAGTAGTAAATTCAATTGATGGATCACCATCTCCTGATCGACAAGCCTCACTGTTGTGCAATCTAGATACCTAAATATATAGATAAACTAGACACAAATTAAAACCTCGCAAGTGTACGAATCGTTTATAGAAGCGTAGCAATAACAAGGGTCGATCCCACAAAGATTGTAGACTTTAACTTACTAATCAATAAAACCTAAGAAAATACCAATCATAAAGTTTTGTTCTAAAAATCTAAAAGAAATGAAAAGATTAAAACTAAATTAAGAAGTGTCACGATTTGAGTCACTAATATCTATTTAAGTAGTTGGGCATTGATTTCCACCTATAGTCAGTAATGCGAAGTTATCCACTACTCTTATTACTCATGTTTGTTCCCATCAAGGGCATGGTATCTACTCCTTAAAGTACTGTTTCCCTAAGCCAAGAATTAGGCATGGTATCTACTCTAATTCGTTTCTTTCATCAAGTGTTTAGCATGGTATCTACTAAGTTGTACTTGAAGAAAACATAAGATCAGTGGAAACGAACAAACACTCAAGGTCCTAGAAATTGGTATCAGATCTAGATCCCTTAAGTTGATTAAACCAAGAACCCCTAAAGATTCCCTTGTTACAAGTTATGAACACGAGATACGGGTCGTCTCAATATGCTCACATAACAGATTCAGATCTATAATACACAAACTTATAATCCCAAGTTCGGATCAGTCGACTGGCTGTCACTTCAGTCGACTGCAGTCTACTGGCTGTCACTTCAGTCGACTGCCCTAGGTTTCTGAACTAGTTTGATTACTATAAATCTATTCCAATACTCTCAGATTTAATCAATAAGCAATAAAGTAGCACTTAGAAAAATATAAGCATCACATGACTACGGTTTCAATCTACCCAACTATTAAATTAGTTGCACATAATACAACCTTTATTGATTAATATAATAGAGTTCATGACTACAATGAAAATAAAGAGAAGAATAGAAGAACACTGATTTGTATGATATTGATCTTGAGCCCAATCAGCAATCGTCTTCCTTCTTTGATGCTAGCTATTGATGGCCTTTCTTGGTTGGTCCAGCCGTCTTGAGATATTCCGAGCATAGCGCATCCCCTGCATCTTGGTTGGTATTTATAGAACACGGCTAGAGATTTAGGGTTTTTTACCCTTTTGCATAAACGCCCTCTTCTTTTATTTATTTCTTTCCTTATCTGATTGGCAATATATATATATCTTTCTCTTTTCTTCTTTCTTTCCGTATCTGCATTGATTTGTATTTGGATTTGGATGAATCTTTAATTATCTTATCTGTTGACTCTGCCGCCGATCAGTCGACTGATGTTGGAGATAAGTCGACTGTGTCGAGACTTTAGTAGTTTCATGATTCATCAGCCCAGTCGACTGTTGTTGGAGGAGTCGACTGTGCTGAGCGGCTTCAGCTTCTTTGTCCAGTCGCCTGTTGGCATAATCAGTCGACTGATCACTTCAGTTTCCTGTGTATCATCCTTAAAATCCTGAATTTGCTTCGTTTCGCACTTTTATGCTGTTTCCTGTGGAAAAGAGAAAAGGAGAGTAAAATACCATATATAGAGCATTTAAATGTCTAATTGCACCAAAGTTATTGCTCTAAAATGTGAATAATATTGTGTTCATCAAATACCCCCAAACTTAGATTTTGCTTGTCCTCAAGCAAAGAGTGAATTTATGAACAAGGGAATAGTAATAATAGACTCAACTATCAGACCAAGAGTTCTCATGAGCATCAAAGTACAAAGTATAAACAATTTCAGGTGAAGTAAAACTAAGCATACCCACTTTCTCCAGTGCAATTGTTTAGTCATAATCCCCAGACTCAATCATATTTGTCATGCAATTAATGTAAGTTTAGTATGCGATTACTCAATCTGTGATTATCCCTTTCCTCTACTACAAACCGAGTAGCAAACTAGAGGTTTTTTTTTTTTTTTTTTTTGTAGTCTCTTTTCTAAAGTGGTCACTTGCCTTTTGACGCGAATGCAAAACATTTGTGATGAATCCACCCGGTTACTCAACAAGTCACAAACTTTAAAGTGCTTTGCATACTCATATTTCAAGTTGCCGTTTGACGTAAAGGTAAACATTGGTGATGAATACCCCTAGTTACTAAGCACTCAAAACATTGGAGTAGATTGACTTTATTTGAATATATATATATATATATATATATATATATATATATATATATATATATATATATATATATATATTTTATCACTCTATTTACTTAAACTCAATTTAGGACTAGATCTAAAGGAATAATCACCAGAAAAAGGTATCACATTTGTTTATTATGTATAATCGCATGACTTATATAACTTTGTAGGGAACTATGAAACTCAACAATCCTAAAGTAAATAAGTATCATTCTTCTTACTTTATAAGAAATTGTTTATCCTAAAAAAAATTCAAAAGACTCTATATAACTAAATACCCCTAATACCCCCAAACTTAGATGGAACATTGTCCTCAATGTTCGCACAAAAATTTAAAATAAATAAATAGGCATGTGTTACCATCTAGTAAGGAGAGTAAAAATAACTAAAGGAAAATAATAATGATTAACTGAAAGAAAATAAAGGAAAAGTGTAAATACTCCCCTGAAAAATTGGGTTGCCTCCCAATAAGCGCTGTGTTTCTTGTCTTCAGCTAGACTTGATGAGTTGTGCAATGTATTGAATGGTTCAAGGCTCACAACTCATCGACTTATAAGGTCTCCCCCTCTGCCCATTCACCTTGAACGTTTGATTTTTCGCCAACGCTCCATGTGGGGGAAACCTTTGTAACATGTTATGGACCGTACCATCTTGACATCAGTTTATCAGCAATGATCCATCTTAATGCACCATTGTGGTTTTGCAAGACTCCCTGCAGCCTTGCTTCTTCGTTCATCTTGAAATTTGCAGCAACTGTCACAGGTACTGTCTGGTTGTTCCCCAAATATTCATGTAATGGTTTCAGCTCCACATCTGATGACCTTGTAGCAGTCGACTTATTCCATGCACCAGTCGACTTGTTATATTCACCAGTCGACTTATCCTGTTCATCAGTCGGCTGGTCTGGGAAAATACAAATGTTATCAGACACAAAATTTTTAAATGCAGGTGCAAGCTTACCTGAATATGATGTTGGAGGTTCAAGGTGATGTACTGTCTCTGCAATTATCCAGTCATCGTATTCCATTTCAGCTTGCGATAGTAGTGGAGGGTGTGCAATTGTTGCTGGTAATGGATCAACACTATGTTCCTGAAATGTTTGGTCACAACTTTCCTGAACCACATCAATATTATAACATTCATGATCATCGTGTGGAAATTGTGGTGCATCAAACATTGTAAATTCAATCTCTTCCTCTAGTGTTGTCCTTGATTGGAGCTGTTCTTGTCCTCTAGGGTTGGGTATGATTTGTGATGGGAATTCTCCTGCCTTTCTTTCACTTATCTTCTGAGCAATTTGACCAATTTGAAATTCCAATTTTTGAATGGCCTGTCCTTGTTGATTGCTTGTTTGCTGTTGCTGTTGGAGTAGTTGAAGAATGGTGGTTTCAAAATCCAACTTATTCTTCTCTTGTGCTGGCCTATCATACCCGTTCCCACCCTGGAATTGCTGCGTATGCCCTGGTGCGAATTGATTGCCTTGATGGTTTTGCCACCCTGGGTTATACGTGTTTGAAAAAAAATTGTTCTGGGGCGGGTACATTCCCTATTCTTCGTAGTTTGTGTGCTCCTGATCTGCGAAAGAAAACATGGGACATGAATTAGTTGTATGATTAGAATGAAAACAAATTGCACAAATTTCTTTTGGTTGACTTTTTATGCCTCCCAATGTTGAATTCACAAGCATATCAATCTTTTTGTTTATGGTTTCCATTTCTAATTGCATGTTATTATTATGAGAAATTTCGTGTACTCCCTGTTTTCTTGAGATGTTCCTCCTTGTTGAGAATTGTTGTGAGTTCTCGCTGAGTTATTCAAATAGCTCTATGGCCTCCTCAGCACTCTTCCTCATCAACATTCCATTGCATGCTGAATCAACAATTGCTTTGTTAGTGTAATTTAAACCCTCATAAAATGATTGTACCTGATCATCCTTAGGTATGTTGTGCATAGGACACTTGAAAAGCTTGTTTTTAAAGTCCTTCCATGCCTCGAAAAACAAATCGCCATCTTTTTGTTGGAAAAGTAGAATCTCCCTTTTTAGTTGTCTGGTTTTCTGGGCTGGAAAGAACTCTTTCAAGAATTTTGTTGCCAATTGCTCCCATGAATTAATTGATCCTGGTTCTAAGGAATTATACCACAACTTAGCATTAAGTTTTAAAGAAAAAGGAAACAAGATTAACCTGATTTGTTCAGAGGTAAGCCCTTGGATGCTTTGTGTCCTGCAAAGATCAAATAAGTCTTGTAAATGTAGATGCAGATCTTCGTCTGTTTTACCAAAGAAGTGGGGCACCATGCTGAGTAATTGAGGTGATAGATGCATATTCCCTGTGACTTTGGGTTGAAAAGCTATGCAAAAAGGGTTCTCAATATTCTTAGGAATGAATTTGTCTTGCATTGGTACATGGTTTAAAAAATTTCACCCATTGTTGCTCTTTGGAAAAATCCTCTGGACAGTCGACTGATCCTTGGGACAGTCGACTGGTCTGCCTGTGCAGAATGTAACCTGAAAGAAACTGTTATAAAAGAAGAAGAAGAAATAAAATAAAATAAACAGCAAAAGATTTTACTGATTTGTAAGTTAAAATACTAAACAATCCCTGGCAACGGCGCTAAAAACTTGTTGTGCAATCTAGATACCTAAATATATAGATAAACTAGACACAAATTAAAACCTCGCAAGAGTACGAATCGTTTATAGAAGCGTAGCAATAGCAAGAGTCGATCCCACAAAGATTGTAGACTTTAACTTACTAATCAATAAAACCTAAGAAAATACCAATCATAAAGTTTTGTTCTAAAAATCTAAAAGAAATGAAAAGATTAAAACTAAATTAAGAAGTGTCACGATTTGAGTCACTAATATCTATTTAAGTAGTTGGGCATTGATTTCCACCTATAGTCAGTAATGCGAAGTTATCCACTACTCTTATTACTCAAGTTTGTTCCCTTCAAGGGCATGGTATCTACTCCTTAAAGTACTGTTTCCCTAAGCCAAGAATTAGGCATGGTATCTACTCTAATTCGTTTCATTCATCAAGTGTTTAGCATGGTATCTACTAAGTTGTACTTGAAGAAAACATAAGATCAGTGGAAACGAACAAACACTCAAGGTCCTAGAAATTGGTATCAGATCTAGATCCCTTAAGTTGATTAAACCAAGAACCCCTAAAGATTCCCTTGTTACAAGTTATGAACACGAGATACGGGTCGTCTCAATATGCTCACATAACAGATTCAGATCTATAATACACAAACTTATAATCCCAGGTTCGGATCAGTCGACTGGCTGTCACTTCAGTCGACTGCAGTCTACTGGCTGTCACTTCAGTCGACTGCCCTAGGTTTCTGAACTAGTTTGATTACTATAAATCTATTCCAATACTCTCAAATTTAATCAATAAGCAATAAAGTAGCACTTAGAAAAATATAAGCATCACATGACTACGGTTTCAATCTACCCAACTATTAAATTAGTTGCACATAATACAACCTTTATTGATTAATATAATAGAGTTCATGACTACAATAAAAATAAAGAGAAGAATAGAAGAACACTGATTTGTATGATATTGATCTTGAGCCCAATCAGCAATCGTCTTCCTTCTTTGATGCTAGCTATTGATGGCCTTTCTTGGTCGGTCCAGCCGTCTTGAGATATTCCGAGCATAGCGCATCCCCTGCATCTTGGTTGGTATTTATAGAACACGGCTAGAGATTTAGGGTTTTTTACCCTTTTGCATAAACGCCCTCTTCTTTTATTTATTTCTTTCCTTATCTGATTGGCAATATATATATATCTTTCTCTTTTCTTCTTTCTTTCCGTATCTGCATTGATTTGTATTTGGATTTGGATGAATCTTTAATTATCTTATCTGTTGACTCTGCCGCCGATCAGTCGACTGATGTTGGAGATAAGTTGACTGTGTCGAGACTTTAGTAATTTCATGATTCATCAGCCCAGTCGACTGTTGTTGGAGGAGTCGACTGTGCTGAGCGGCTTTAGCTTCTTTGTCCAGTCGCCTGTTGGCATAATCAGTCGACTGATCACATCAGTTTCCTGTGTATCATCCTTAAAATCCTGAATTTGCTTCGTTTCGCACTTTTATGCTGTTTCCTGTGGAAAAGAGAAAAGGAGAGTAAAATACCATATATAGAGCATTTAAATGTCTAATTGCACTAAAGTTATTGCTCTAAAATGTGAATAATATTGTGTTCATCACTCACCTTGAGTTGGGCATCCTTGATCATAATATTCTAACGAATCGTACAAGTGCGAACAGTTTGGATGAGCTTCGACGGGGGGTGTTCGGGGACATTCTTTTTCAGATGAGCAACATATAAGCTATTCTCAAGAACCACATTCTTCAACTCATCTCTCTTAGTTGTAGTCATAAGCAACGTGCGACGAAGAAATTTAATCTCTAAGTCCCCCTCGCCCCCACGAAAGACTTCCCTAACCATGCAAACCTCTCTACGATTTGAGATAAGGTGTCTCACGTAGTCTACTACTAAGACGCTTGGCCATAACTTTTGTAACACCCCGAATTCCAAATACAACGGAATTCGAGATTCTACAGAATCTTTACACTTTTTTCATACAATTTTACAAGGAATTTAAAACTTTTCACTTTACATCAGAGTTACAAGAAATCTTTACACTTTATATTTTACAACGGAAGCAAAATTACAACATTTATATAAATGAAAGTACAACAACATTTGAATAATCTCTAAGCATCAGTTCTTTTTTAATCTTTATCATGTCATTTATCCTGCATACAAAACTGTGGGTACGTCAGTTTATTCAACCGACGAATATTATACACGACCATCATCTCTATGCCGAAAACAGTATAATTGATTTTCCATATTTAACAAACACAAACTTGTTCACAAATCAAACTAAGGGGAATATCTTATTGATGTCGTGTTGTGATTGTGCACTTAGTCCTTAATGCAATTGTTTATATTACATGACACTAATGCGCACTTGTTCGGATTCTATGCATCCCATACTACATAGGTCCGAGGGCAAGCCTCTTAATTGTTCTTCATCTTGTAAGGTTCAATCCCTCGTCATGACTTAGTCTACTACTGTAACTACGGTAAGTATCCTAGATGTCCTATGAGTACGAGCTCATGTACAGAAAAACTGGAGGGGAATCCCTGGTCATGTCACGACGCATTATGAAGACTATCTATGGATAATTCAGCCTCCTTCATGGAACACGATCCTCTCACAGTCACCAAACACCCCCACAAGCATCGCCAAGATCCTGATAATTCCGGAGTAATGCCCACGTCATGTCACGACGCATCGTGAAGACAAACTGTGAATCACACCCACATCGTAGACTCGAGGCCCTCATACTTGTGTTTTTCTCTCACTTTCATCACCTCTTCACTATGTACTAATTCTTAATTTAATGAAATCATGAAAAAAATCAATCTCTTAGAATTAGCCCTCTCACTAATACCTGTCTTATTTCTTTTATTTCACAATGACCCAAACTTGGTCTTATCAATTTCGATAATCATATCTCATCACTTTCACTTGCCGGTGTGAGTTTTGGCTACACCTTAATTTTCAATTTCAATTCACAAATTCACATATCTGAGTTGTCATACTCAAGAACATTTCTCTTTTTCAATTACATGATTTCCAATCTTTTCATGACTCAATAATCATACATGGAGTTCAATTATAAATCATGCATTCCACAACCAATATTTATTTCCACATTAAAATCATAATACGAAACATCTATTCAAAGTGAATATTCACAAAATCACCATTGTCACGCTACTCTTTAGCAAAATAACTCACATAAAAATTCACATTTATATTTTCTTTCCATCAATTTTCCTTTTTCAATACTTATCTTAATTCCCTCGTGAAAGCACATTTTTATGAAATTATACTAGTGTGAAACTATAGTTCCGAATACACTTTTACTTCCAAAATACACTTTATTTCATTCCAATTACTCCCAATAAATTTTCATATGTCGTATATGATTTTAGAATAATAACAGTATTTTTTTTCGGAATTTTTACACATCAAAAATCCCCCAAAAATCAAATTGTTTAAGAAAATTATATTCTGGCTACACCCAGAATCGAACCCGCAACCTCTAAGTAGTCAGCCGCACGCACTAGCCAACTGGCTATTTGCGCTCAGCGATATAGAAGAGAGCCAGAGAGTTTTATGCTCTCTGCTCGGATCTGTTTTGATTTTTAAAAACGTAAACAAAAGAATGGTGGACACAGGTATCGAACCAGCGACCTCAAGACGACACGCCCGCGCTACTGTAGCGCCAGGGGGCCCACCGACCACTTGAGCTATAGGCTCAGGTTGTCACAACTACACTCGAATTTTATTTAATTCAACTCTCTATTCATTAGAACATTTTGATGTTCAAAAGCTCTTAATTTTGTTTTGCTTGCACTAAAAACCCTGTAAATCTCTAGAATGTATATTTTAATTTATATTAACACTCCAGTATTTTTAAAATAATTTTTCGGTAATTAAATACACATTTCATATGCAATAATTTAATTTGCATACTATTCTTTTCATAATTCATTTTAACATTTCTCACATACAACTTAGTATTATTAAATTTTTACATTAATTCCTTGTTTTTCCCTCTTCATAAAACCAAAAGCATAGGATAATCTTATTCATTCTAAACAATATCACGATAGTCCATCTAAGCACACCTAACAATAATTTCATTTACTAGCATTTTGTACTTAATCTTGACGTTATTAACCATTCCAATTCATATTTCCACAACTACAAACGATTCGCATACAAACTTAAGATTTACGACAAGTTAACATGCAATCTATCAAACATTAATTTAATCAACTAGCAAGTCCCTTCTTTTTCTTTTTTTTTCCAATTAAGTGTACTCTTATTAGTTTCTTTCATGCATTATTACTTCAATCACTCCTAGCATGGTATCTAGTTAGAAATATAGAAAACCACCCACCTTATTTGGAGAGAAAAATTCACAACACCTCCTAAACGAAAATAGTCCTTCTCCTCCTAGATTGAGCTTGCCAAACGAGTGCTCCTCCTCTTTGCTTGATGTGCAAACCGAAAGCTTCCCAAGTGCAACCCGAGCCCTCCTAGTAGCCGGCCTCCTTGAATGCAAGCACAATACTCAACTCTCAATCTTTTATTCTCACTTCCTACTAATAATCCACTACTAATAATTGTATTCTTTCACTATAGGTTTGGAGAATGAAGAGTGCAAGAATAACTAGGCTGGGGGGGTATTTATACTAAATTTTGGGACAAATAGAAGGCTAGGATTGATCTAGGAGTTAAGAAACAAAGGCTAGGATTCAAGGGGAAGTTGTAGTAAACAACCATGATCACAAAAACTACCTCCCACAAGCTCCACTTCTCTTTTTCCCTCCCATTCAAATCTGGCCAAACAAGGGTGCACAAAACACGTGCACGTGCAATGCACGTGTCTCCAATAGTCCCCCATTTTAAAAGTTGTACATTTTATTCTTTAGAAAAATAATCAAAAAAAATTGTCTATATTACAAGTTGTATTTAAAAGGAAAATAAACTCATGGGCTTTTATTTAATGGGCTAATTTAGCCTACATTAAAAATAAATTAAGTTGGGCTATAAAATAAACTTATGTTTGTTAAAAAAATGGGCTTTAATAAAAACAAATAGAAAAGACATATATATATATATATATATATATATATATATATATATATATATATATATATATATTCTCATTTGTCTATGTAATGAAAATAATTATAAAATTTTATACTGTAAAATTGCACATGCACAATACGTACAAAAATAAAAATAACAATTTTCATAAATGAAAATCAGGGTATTACAACTTTCCTCTTGGTCAACACTTTCTGTAGATGAGAAAGTTATGCTTTCACTATAAATAACTTATCTCACAAACGAGTAAGCCCCAGCTCCGCCATGCACAACCTGGTACGAAGGCAGGTAATCTCACCGTCTCGAGAATCTCCCCTACTATATTCGACGATCTGCCAATGGAAAAGAGCAGGGGGTCACAATGGTTCCAACCCAATACGTCAAAATAGATTATCAACTAAGATAAACACAAGTGTTAAACACTAAAAGAGTTTTCATTCAATCCAAAGTAAAGATACATTAAGCGGTGGTCAATCCGCTATTAGGCATATACATACAAAAATAAAAAAAGAGGAAGACTAGAACAAAAGGGAAGAGTCAGGGGTCCATCTCAGTATAGGGAGCCATGGGAGTGGAAGTCCTAACAACCTCCTTCCCTTTCGCTCCATGCATCTCACTCGGGGCTCATCGTCTCCCCTACCGCAGGCTCCTCCCAAGCCATCCTCTTTCCCTCCACGTCCTCATCATCCTCCTTATCATCCAAGTTCCCCAGTACCACCTCCTCTCCTGGTTGCAGAGCCAGGTGGTACCCCTGCCTGTCGAAGCGGGGGACACGCTTGATGATGTCCTAAATGGCCTTGTAGTACGACTCCTTTATGTTGGCAAAGATGTGGTCCCCTACCTCAACTCCAACATGAGCGACCACCTCCTTCTTCCCCTCAATCGCCTCCTCCTTCTTCCACTTCAGCTCTGCCTCAAGCTAAACAAGCTGCTCGCCAAGGGCCTTCTACCAAAGCTCTGCTGTCTCCCAAGTTGTCATATTCTTTGCCTTCTCCGAGTTGGCCATGTCAACCAACAACCTCCAACGCCTCTCATCCACTACAACCTGTTCGAACAGGTTACCTGTTCGAACAGGTTTCTAAGGTGGCAGTTGATCTACAATAGGAAATAAGTGCTTCAGAACTAAGAAGAAATATACAAGAGCTTCAATAAATATACAAAAGAAACTGAGCTCACCGACATGTTGGCCCAGACAAGCTCCATAGCAGACGAGTCGGGTCCCTTAGCGACCATTCTAGCACTGTCCTTCGGGGTCGGGAGGTGCCAAATAGCTACCATAAATCTACTCTACCATAAGTCTGGTCTGGGGTGTGTAGACCAATTTAAGCCTGCAGGGTGGACCGCATCGGTCGTAGCGGTTAGTGGTGGGCGCTATCTCCCAAACACGGATGCCAGCGTGAGACCTCCTGGGGTGGGACTCCTAGAGGTTCCTTGGGGTGAACCTAGATCCGCCGTAGAGTTAAGGTAGAGGAGCTCCTAGCCGCCTCCGCACTCCCAGGCCTAATCACTATCTACTTCCTCTTTTTCCCCTCAGACGCTTTGGAGCTAAAACTGGTACACTTCGCTATTATTGCCTCAAAACTCATACCATCTGCCTCTGCCAAAGGAAAACAAGGGAATATTTGAGAAAAGATAAGAGCAAGAGGAAACAAAATACTAAGTACTAAAATAAAGAAAAATAATTAAAAGCTAAAGCTACACTAGGGTCTATCGGGTTCAGAACCATTTAGAGGAGAACGTCCTTCGTAACCTGCCTCCACTTCAACGGCTCTCGCTTGAGAAGTCTTCATACACCTTCTTCTCGACCTCACTCAGTACCGGCTCCGCTTTCACCCTCTTGGGAACAAGGGTTTGCCACTTAGTCGAGATCCCCCATGGCTCTAGGCTATGCACAATGAAAAACTTCTATTTCCATAACTTAAACGAGTCCAGAACGTCAATCAATTTCATGCCCGCACGAAGTGAGAGAGAGAGAGGGGGGGGAGGGGGGTAAGATAGAAATTGTGCTCCGAATTTCTCTTTTGATGAAGTTTGAATAGTGCTCTGAGTACACTCAAACTCGGCTAAACTCTTGCTTGTTGACAATGTAACATGAAAGTGCTCACTTGCCTCCGTACATTCTGCCAGAACTATGTCGGACTAACGGTGTACCATCTCAAAAATATCTGCCGACCGTCCTCAGCCGTTGGATTCTGTCAAAAAACGTGCTCGTCATGATGGACGGCTTGGATCTCGCCACGTCCACTAAACGACAAGATAGTGTTTTTTGGGGATCCGCGCTGAGATGGACGCTCAGGATCATGCCACGTACATCGGCTGATCCCGAGCTACGCGTGCCGACCTGCCGAGCCGAGGGGACGAGGAACCGACCCTCGAATATGGGAAAAAACTTGCCGACCATCCCCAGCCGTTGGATCTTGTCAAAAAGCGCACTCGTCATGATGGACGGCTCAGATCTCGCCACGTCCACTAAACGACAAGATAGTGTTTTTGGGGATCTGCACTGAGATGGACGCTCAGGATCATGCCACGTACTTCGGCTGATTCTGAGCGACCGAGCCGAGCAGCCGAGCCGAGGAGACGAGGAACCGACCCTCGTATATAAAGAAACTATCTGCCGAGGAGCGCGGATCGTCTGATCGTCTAGAAAATCGTGCTCGGCGCTGATCAAGGGCCCAGATTGCGCCACGCCATAAATAGGTAATAAAAATTAGTTTTTATTTATTTAATCATTTTATTTATTTAAAAATTTCGAAAAAATTGCTAAAAATTCGGGAAAATTAACTAAAAATTGTAGAAAATGATTATAAATTCAGGAGAATATTTTTGAGCCCCTGAACGAGCAGTTATTGCCTAGAATGTACTGTTAAGGCCCCTGTTGCCGCTAAATTTGGTGTGGGGGCAAACAGATATAACTTGTGGATTCTTGGGGAAACTGAATAGGAAAACCTGCGTACCTGTTCCGTCGGGCCTCGATCGTCGTTCCTGCCGAGCACCTGCAAAAAGTGCGAGACACCGGGGTTGTTCCCGGCGACGCACCCTCCGACGCTCAAGTCAGTAATCTGGTAGACTATGAAAGAGCGTAAAGACTGGCGAAAGGTTGATTACCTCGCAATGGAGATGGATGGGGGGTATTTATAGGCGTCTTAGGGACTGGATTAGGAATGTAATCCCCGTGATTAGATAAGTAATATTCCTTGTAGTTAGATAAGGAGAGTAATCTGATAAGGTATATCCCCTCTAATCAGTTAAGGAATTTAATCCCTGACTCCCAGTGGTGGGATGGATGTGAATCAGGGCCGTTGGTTAAGGTTAATCAGGGACCTTGATTTTATCTCGACGGAATGGGTGCGTAACGGGTTAAAACCCGCACCCACTTTGAGGTGGATCCACTCGTGGGTTATTGGGTTTTTGAGGTGAAGACCCGACACCCGGTTTAGACCCTTTGGTCGGTGGAATTACTGTTTTACCCCTGTGCTTCAAGATTCGTGTTCCGTTTGGACGATTCCGATTTAACCCCATTTTTAGCCATATCACGAGCCCCCCACTCCCGAAGATTGATGTTTAATCAGACTTCGAGGAGTAGTTTCACAGTTTTCACTGGCTATCAGGGTTGTATCGGGAACTAGATGGAGCATTGCTGAATCGCGAAGGAGGTGGTATGGTGATTTTTCCTGCAGATGGAACTCTTGAACCGTCGCCGTGCTCTTCTTAGTTAGCGGTTTGGCCGTCTCTGCTTGTTGGGAGTTGTTGCGAAGGGTGCCAAAGTCACGCACGTGACGCATCCGGCGCTGCGGACCTTCGGCGACTGACGCCGAACTCACTCGGTGCCGAACTCACCCCCGTAAGAGGGTCGGGGGCACGAGCGCTCGGTGGAAGGTGCCGAGCTGAATTAGTGCCGAACTCACGCCCGTAAAATGGTCGGTGGCACGAGAGCTCGGAGGGCGATGGCGAGCTAAATTAGTGCCGAACTCACGCCCGTAAAGCGATCGGTGGCACGAGTGTTCGGCGAACGGTGCCGAGCCGAAAAACGTGCCGAACTCATGCCCGTAAAACGATCGGTGGCACGAGTGTTCGGCGAACGGTGCCGAGCTGAAAACGTGCCGAACTCACGCCCGTAAAACGATCGGTGGCACGAGTGTTCGGTGAATGGCACCGAGCTGAAAACTTGCCGAACTTACGCCCGTAAAACGATCGGTGGCACGAGTGCTCGGTGAACGGTGCCGAGCTGAAAACGTGCCGAACTCACGCTCGTAAAACGATCGGTGGCACGAGTGTTCGGCGAACGGTGCCGAGCTGAAAACGTGCCGAACTCACGCCCGTAAAACGATCGGTGGCACGAGTGTTCGGCGAATGGCACCGAGCTGAAAACGCGCCGAACTCACGCCCGTAAAACGATCGGTGGCACGAGTGGTCGGCGAACGGTGTCGAGCTGAAAACGTGCCGAACTCACGCCCGTAAAACGATCGGTGGCACGAGTGTTCGGCGAATGGCACCGAGCTGAAAACGTGCCGAACTCACGCCCGTAAAACGATCGGTGGCACGAGTGTTCGGCGAATGGCACCGAGCTGAAAACGTGCCGAACTCACGCCCGTAAAACGATCGGTGGCACGAGTGTTCGGCGAACTGTGCCGAGCGGAAAACGTGCCGAACTCACGCCCGTAAAATGTTCGGTGGCACGAGTGTTCGGCGAATGGCACCGAGCTGAAAACGTGCCGAACTTACGCCCGTAAAACGATCGGTGGCACGAGTGCTCGGTGAACGGTGCCGAGCTGAAAACGTGCCGAACTCACGCCCGTAAAACGATCGGTGGCACGAGTGTTCGGCGAACTGTGCCGAGCTGAAAACGTGCCGAACTCACGCCCGTAAAACGATCGGTGGCACGAGTGTTCGGCAGCTTGTGCCGAAGATTCGGACTTGTTTGTTTCTCTTTGGGCGGAGTTTTGGCGGTTCTGGCCGATGTGACCCTCTGTGCTTCTGACAGATGTGACGTCGTCTGGGTTTTCTGACAGATGTGACGTCCATTAACGCTGCCTCCTGGGCTTCTGCCAGACGTGACGTCCATTAATGCCGCCTCCTGGGCTTCTGCCAGGCGAGATGGTCATTAATGCGCCGTCTGGATCAGCGCGGAGAACGAGGTGATGTCTGGGGTCTCTTTTTGTCGTTTTTGTGGGGGTGGGCCTGCGTTAGAGGCCCATTTACCTCGATTGGAGCGCTGGCTCCTCTATAAAAATCCTCACCCCCTCCTCATTTTTTACTTTCCAAGCTTTTTGTTCGCGTCTTAGTCTGCTGTGAGAGAGCTTCAGGTGATCACTGACTGTTTTCCGGCGAAGTTTCCGATGAGTTCCCCTTTCAAGGTAACCTTCATATTTATCTTCTAAACATGTCTGTTTCCCACTCTTCTTCTTCGTCCGAGCCCTCCCTCGGAGCCGACGGAGCTCCAACTTCGGGTCGAGCGTCCAAGGGCAAGAAGGTGTTCGGCAAGGACTCTATTGTTCAGGATCCGAAGCGCATGGGGGCATTCGGCCAGCTGCCGGGACCGTTGACGGGGCTCCATAGGGTTCGAGAAATCCCAGAGGATAAGGCGGAACGGATAGTGTACGGGAGGGCGAGGTCGTTCGAGGAGAACGCGGCGAGGGAGACAACGGAGGCCGACGAGACAGTGTCGATTCTCGCCAAAGAGGACTTACGTTCGATTCGAGACTGCTTCCAGATCCCGCAGGAGTACGAGCTTATGCTGCCGGGCCCCGGGGTTAGGGCCAACTCGCCGTTGCCGGTGACTATATGTTGCTGGCCGGTTGACGCCTTTATCGCCGGAGCTCGGCTACCTCTCCATCCGTTCGCGGTGACGGTCTTAAATTGGTTCGGGGTTAGCCCTATCCAACTTATGCCGAACGCCTGGAGAGTCATAAACGGCTTCGTACTTCACTGCCAGGCAGAGGGGATTCAGCTGGAGTTGAGTGTGCTTCGGACTATCTATCAGCTGCACCAAGGGAATAGGTCGGCCTACCGGTACTATCTGACTCCGAGGCATGGGGGGAGGCTTGTCCTCTGTCCGGACTCTATCAAGTTCTGGCGCGAGAAGTATCTTCTGGTGCGCAGCGCGGAGGCCTGGCCTATCCCCGTTGGTTGGGTGGACAGTGTTCCGAAGAGGGTGAAGGCGCTGCCGGCACTTCGACCCGAAGACGAAGACGCCGTACGGGCGCTTCTTGATCGGCCGAAGTATGACTGGAGGGAGTTGACCGAGGACGTCCTGTATGAGGGAGGGCTCGCTCATGTTAACCCCAGTACGCTGCTTTTATTTACTGTCTTCGTTTTCTTTTTGCTTCCTTTTCCTCGTCTTGTTCCGAGCTAACCAACTTGACTTTTGGTGCAGAGCAAATGGACTACCAAGCTGTGCTGGCGTTGAGGACGAGCCTCGCCAATAAGGCTCCGAGGAAGAGGAAGAGGGTGGCGTCGAAGCAGCCGGCGCCCAAGGCCCCGAAGATTACGCAGGTGGCCGAAGAAGTAGAGATCTTGGAGTCCCCCGTGGTCGAGGTCGGGGCTGCTTCGTCGTCGGCCAGGGTCGGCGAGTTGCCCGTCACCGAGGTCCTAACCATGGTGACGCCGCCGTTGACGAAGGCGGCCGAGGAGCTTCTGACCGAGGCTCATAAAAGGATCCACGTCCCGGACTGGCAGGTTCGGAAGCACGACGGGTTCCTTGGTAATTCCTTGGTGAGCATGGAGGCCATCAAGCACCTCGCCACGCCGAAGGATCGCGCGGCTATGGAGACCGGACGAGAGGGAGACGACATCATCGAGATAGCGCGCTCGGCGGTGTCGGTAAGTGTTGAGCCGAGCCCCCTCCTTTTCATGCCGACCTTCTTAAGTTTGTAATTTTTGTGAATTTTTGCGTTCTATTCGCAGATAGTTGTTCACTTCGGGCACCTTACCGAGAGGTTGGCGGCCCAGGAGAAGGAGATGAAGAAGGAGAACGACCAGGCCCGGAAGGAGAAGGACAAGATCCGGGGCGAGCTCGACAAACTCGAGCTGAATTTCGAGGCGAAGTCGGCGAGGGCAACCTACCTCGAGGACCGGGTCAAGACGCTGGAGGACCAGCTTCGGCAGCAGAAGGAGGAGGCGGCCAAGCAGATGGCGGATGCGGCCGAGGCCCAAGCGGCGGCAGTGAAAAAAGCGGAGGATGCGACCTTGGAGAAGGCGCAGAGCTACCTCGCCGTGAACATGGCCAAAGCTTTCGCCGACGCCCTCGCCCGGGTGACGGAGGCCTACCCCACCATGGACGTCTCGGGTTGGCGGCTTTTCCCGGGGTACGTCGAAGGCTTTGACCCCGAATCGGAGGGGGAAGAAGAAGAGGAGGAAAGGGGCGACGACGAGCCATTGGTCGATCCCCCCGCCGGAGCTCAGGGGTCGGTGGTTACCCCCTTGGCGACGGTTGCCCCTTCGGCGGCGTCACCTTCGACCCCCTCTCGCCGCCCCGGGAAAGAGGTCGAGCCCTGATCCTGTCTGTTTTTTTTTGTCTGTTTTTTTTTTGTAACGCCTAATAGCGGACTGGCCACCGCTACCCCTTTTTGTAATGAATGAAAAACTTCAACTTTTTGGGCTCGGATTCGTGCGCTTGTCGGTTGTCTGTTGCGTTCGAGAATTTGTTCAATAAAACTCCCGAAGTCTAGGACTTGGACCATGCCTGAATTTTTGTTGCTGGTTTGTATTTCTTTTCAGCTCGTCCTGGTAGCCCAAGAGATCGAGCGTGCAGGGTCGGATGCCAAGGTTCGAGCCGAGGCAGGGCTCGGGGCGACAAGGCTGAGTCTGGCGAGGTGTAGAGAGCGACTTTACGAGGTCGAGCTAGGACTGCGCCGAGCTGAAACTGAGCGAGGCCAGCTTCAGCTTATCCTAGGGCAGCGGGACAGTGATATCCGGCGTCTGGAAAGCAGGATTGCCGAGATGACCGCCTCGGGTGAGGGCGAGGCTTTGCCAGCTGCCTTCACTAGTAGCCTTCGGACCAAGTGCTTCCGCCACACGCTGTCAAAGGTAACGGCGGAGAGGGATGATCTGCTTTCGGAGATTCAGCATTTGCAATCTACGGAGACTAAGCTTCGGACGGAGGGAGAGGAGCTAACAACTAAGGTGGCCGATCTTACGGTCGAACGAGATGAATTGGCGGCCGAAGCCGATGTTTTGAAGAGAGCCACCGTTGATAGGAGCATCGAAGTCACCCATCTTCGTCATCTCATCGCGAGCCATGTTGGAGTTCCGACCTCGGCGGTACCGGCCTGCTTTGAGGCCGAGGCGCAGGATGGTTCATTGAGGGGTCGGATCTCCGAGCTGGAAGCAGAGGTGGCTCGCCTCAGACCGCGTTCGGGGCCGGTTAATGTGAGGAGCACTTCATGCACCCGGGCAGAGAGCGAGCTCGGCATCACCTTTTACGAGATGGCGACCCGTGAGCGCCTCGGCCATCCGAGCCCGGGGGACGCGCAGAGCTCCGTTGCCATTTCGTCGAGCGGTGCATCTGTCGGCGTGGCTGCGAGAAGCAGTGCCGAGGATACGTCTCAACTTGCTGGCCTGGGATCGGGTTCCGGAGGCAAACGTCGTCGACCCCAAGTGTCTTTGAAGAGGAGCATCCCTGCGCCTCGGAAGCGTTGATGGGTCCGGGTTCAAACTGGGTGTCTTGTAATCTTCGCTTTTCAGCTTCTTGTAATCTTTTAGTGCCTTGTAATATTGAGGTATGTAAGGGTCGTTTTTCTAATAAAATTGGAATCGATTTAACTGTCGTCGTATCATAGTTGCTCAATTTTTGCTCTGATTGTGGAGTTGTGAAACCGAGGTCTGAGACTTGGCGTTTTTGATTGGTGTTGATCGCCGGACCCGAGCCTGTTACACGATTGGTGCCGAAAAAAGCTCGGAACGGGTGCCGGACCCAATCCCTCGTTAAGGTCGGTGGCAAGAGCGCTCGGAGCGGGCGCCGAGGCTTCAGACTTGGGAATCTCTGGGGATCTTGAGCGCCGAACTTAAGCGTGCGACATGGCCGGTGGTACGAAGTTTCGGCGAATGACACCGAGCTAGAGATGTGCCGAACTCACGCCCATAAAACGATCGGTGGCACGAGTGTTCAGCGAATGGTTCCGAGCTGAAAATGTTCCGAACTCACGCCCGTAAAACGATCGGTGGCACGAGTGTTCGGCGAATGGTACCGAGCTGAAAACGTGGCGAACTCACGCCCGTAAAACGATCGGTGGCACGAGTGTTCGGCGAATGGTACCGAGCTGAAAACGTGGCGAACTCACGCCCGTAAAACGATCGGTGGCACGAGTGTTCGGCGAATGGTACCGAGCTGAAAATGTTCCGAACTCACGCCCGTAAAACGATCGGTGGCACGAGTGTTCGGCGAATGGTTCCGAGCTGAAAATGTTCCGAACTCACGCCCGTAAAACGATCGGTGGCACGAGTGTTCGGCGAATGGTACCGAGCCGAAAATGCTCCGAACTCACGCCCGTAAAACGATCGGTGGCACGAGTGTTCGGCGAATGGTACCGAGCTGAAAATGTTCCGAACTCACGCCCGTAAAACGATCGGTGGCACGAGTGTTCGGCGAATGGTACCGAGCTGAAAACGTTCCGAACTCACGCCCGTAAAACGATCGGTGGCACGAGTGTTCGGTGAATGGCGCCGGGGCTCCAGTCTTGGGAAATCTCTCGAGATCTTGACCGCCGGACTTAAGCGTGCAATACGATCGGTGGCATGAATGCTCGGTAACAAAGTGTTGGAGTCCGAACCTTTGTAAGAGTAAGGGTGGGAGCAATTCCGAATGGCGAACTACCCCTGGCTCGCTTGGAAGCGAACTGGCGAGGTAGAATCCAGCCAAGTGTTGGACTCCGGAACCATCGTAAGATTAAGGGCGTGGGAGCAATTCCGAATGGCGAACTACCCCTAGCTCGCTTGGGAGCGAGCTTGCGGAGTAGAGTCGAACCAAGTGTTGGACTCCGTACCATTCAACGGCTGTGGGAGCAATTTCGAACGGCGATCTACCCCCGGCTCGTCTATAGACGTGCCGAGGAAGAAGAGTCGAGCCGAGTGCTGGACTCCGAACCATCGTGTGGGTAGTTTAAGGGATGCAGGAGCAGTTTCGAATGGCGAGCTACTTCTAGTCCGCTTAGGAGCGAACTTGCGAAGTAAAGCCGAACCAAGTTTTGGACTCCGATCCATTCAACGGCTGCAGGAGCAATTTCGAACAGCGACCTACCCCCGGCTCGTCTATAGACATGCCGAGGAGGAAGAGTCGAGCCGAGTGCTGGACTCCGAACCATCGTGTGGGTAGTTTAAGAGATGCAGGAGCAGTTTCGAATGGCGAGCTACTTCTAGTCCGCTTAGGAGCGAACTTGCGAAGTAAAGCCGAACCAAGTTTTGGACTCCGATCCATTCAACGGCTGCAGGAGCAATTTCGAACGGCGATCTACCCCCGGCTCGTCTATAGGCGTGCCGAGGAGGGAGAGTCGAGCCGAATGCTGGACTCCGAACCATCGTGTGGTTAGAAAATTAAAGGCTGAGGTATGCGATAGTATCAAAAATATGAAAAACTTTATTTATTAATATCTAATGGTCGGCTGCTTCTAAAGTTGCTAGCCGTTATTACAATGAAAAAATGAACAAAGGAAAAATTACTAGTAGCAGGAGAGGAGTGGTCCGACATCTCGAGTTACTTAGATAGGCGGGGCTGCCTTCTCTTGGTATTTCAAAAGATGGTCGGCGTTCCAAGTCCTGGGAATTTCTCTGCCCTCAAGATCTTCTAGCTTGTATGCACCGGGGCGGATCACTTTGGAGACTTTGTATGGTCCCTCCCAATTTGGGGCCAGTTTGCTTTTCTGTCCGGGGAACGAAATGGCCAGCTTTCGAAGGACCAGATCTCCTTCTTTCAGGTCGGTTGGGCGGACCCGTTTGTTGTAGGCGAGTTCGATTCTTCTCCGGTAACTTTGCTGCCGTATGGCTGCCCTTTCCCGGATTTCGTCTATCAAGTCTAGGCTCGTTCTGAGCTCCCTGGCATTCTGTTCTTCTTCAAAGGCTATCAGGCGAGGAGAGGGTATCCCAACTTCTAGTGGGATGAGGGCCTCGGACCCATAGGTGAGATTGAATGGACTCTCGCCCGTCCGGGTCCGCTTCGTGGTTCGGTAATTCCACAACACATTGGGCAGCTGATCGACCCACAATCCCTTGGAGCACTTGTCGAGTCTCTTCTTGATGCCGGAGAGGATCTGTCGGTTGGCGTTCTCGGCTTGGCCATTTGACTGGGGATGAGAGACAGAGGAGAAGCGGTGTTGTATGGCTAGGTCTTCACATAAGGCTCGGAAGGCAGCTCCAGCGAACTGCGTACCGTTATCTGTAACTACGACCCGAGGAACACCGAATCGGCAGATTACATTTTTCCAGAAGAATTGGACGACTCTATGTTCGGTAATTGTAGCCAGGGGCTCGGCCTCTATCCATTTTGAGAAATAGTCGACTGCCACGACTAGGAACTTCAATTGTCCGGGGGCCGGTGGAAATGGCCCCAGTAAATCCATCCCCCACATTGCGAAGGGGATCGGACTTGATAGGGAGGAGAGTGGTGCTTGTGGAAGGCGTCGGATGTCGGAATACTTCTGGCAGGAGGTGCATTGCCGAACGTGTTGTTCGGCATCTCGAAGGAGAGTGGGCCAGTAATACCCGTAGTTTAACACTTTGCGCGCCAAGGCTCTGGAGCCGGAGTGGGCTCCGCCGATGCCCTCATGGAGCTCCTGCAGGGCGTAGTCGGCTTGTCCGGGGGAGAGGCACCTTAGGTAGGGTCGACCGTCCACCTGGGTGAAGGAGCGCTTATACAGAATGCCTTCGACCAATATATAGCGCTCGGCTCGGGTCCTTATCTTTCGGGCTTCCTTCGGATCCCTTGGGAGGAGTCCGTCTCTTAAAAACTCGACGAGGGGCTTCAACCAATTATCTTCGAGGGGGAGTGGCGATGTTTCGACGGAGTTGAAAGCCTCGTCCTCTATGCTCGGCTTGAGGAGGACTTCTATCAGAACAGTTTGTTCGAAGCCTTGCAGGGATGAGGAAGCTAATTTGGACAGGGCGTCGGCCTGGGCATTTTCTTCTCTGGGGATTCTTCGGATGAGGGCCTCCTCGAAGAGCGCCGTGAGGCTCTTTACTTTAGCCAAGTACTTTACCATCCTGTCATCGCGGGCTTCATATTCGCCGAGAACCTGGTTGACGACCAACTGAGAGTCGCTGAAGATCTGCAGGCGTCGCGCCCCTGCGTTTCGGGCCATCCCGAGGCCGGCTATGAGTGCCTCGTATTCGGCTTCGTTATTCGAGGCTTTAAAGTTTATCCGGAGGGAATATTGGAGGACAAAGTCGTCTGGGCCCGCAAGGATGACTCCTGCCCCGCTCCCCTCGTTGCAAGAGGATCCATCGACATATACCTACCAGATAGGCGGTCCCTTCGTTGTTTGCTCGGAGTCGGGGATAGTTGTTTCTACTATGAATTCGGCCAGCGCCTGCGCCTTGATTGCGGTCCGAGGCTGATAAGTTATATCATGTTGGCTCAGCTCGATCGACCACTTCATGAGGCGGCCGGAAGTCTCTGGCTTGTGAAGGATCTGTTTCAACGGCTGGTCGGTAAGAACGACCATCGAATGAGACTGGAAGTATGGCCGAAGCTTTCTCGCAGCCATTATCAGGGCGTAGGCTATTTTTTCAATTTTCGGGTACCGGAGCTCGGCGTCCCGGAGCACTTTGCTGACGTAGTAAATGGGCTTCTGAGTTCTTTCTTCTTCCCTGACTAAGACCACACTTAGCGTCTGTTCGGAGGCTGCCAAGTAGAGGTAGAGGGGTTCGCCCGGTATGGGTTTGCTGAGAAGAGGCGGATTGACGAGGTAAGCCTTAAGCTGGTCGAAGGAGTCTTGTTGCTGCTGCCCCCACTCGAATCCCTTAGCCCCCCTCAGGGCTTTGAAGAACGGGAGGCACTTCTCCCCAGACTTCGACAAAAAGCGCCCAATGGCGGCTAATCGACCAGTCAGTTTCTGAACTTCTTTGACGTTTCTAGGCGGGGCCATGTCCAATATGGCCCTGATCTTCTCCGGATTTGCCTCTATTCCTCGCTGGCTAACCATGAAGCCGAGGAACTTGCCTGATGAGACGCCGAACGCACACTTGTTCGGGTTGAGTCTCATATTGTGCTTTCTCAAAACATCAAACGCTTCTTGGAGGTCGGCCACGTGATCAATGCCTCGGATGCTTTTCACAAGCATGTCATCCACGTACACTTCCATGTTTCGGCCAATCTGGGCCTGGAATACCTTATTGACGAGGCGCTGGTATGTTGCCCCTGCGTTCTTTAGGCCGAACGGCATGACTCTGTAGCAGTAGAGTCCTTGGTCGGTCACGAAAGATGTCTTCGGAATATCCGGGGGGAACATCCTTATCTGATTGTAACCCGAGAAAGCATCCATGAAGCTGAGGAGCTCATGTCCCGAGGTTGCGTCAATCAGAGTGTCGATGCTCGGCAGAGGGAAGGGGTCTTTTGGGCAGGCCTTGTTAAGGTCAGTGAAATCAATACAGATCCTCCATGTTCCGTTGGACTTTTTCACCATTACTACGTTCGACAACCACTCAGGATAATTCACTTCCTGTATAAACCGGGCCTTCAATAATTTGTCCACCTCCTCTTTGATAGCGAGCTGACGTTCGGGAGCGAACTTGCGCCTCTTCTGCTGGACCGGTTTGGACCCCGGATCAACACTGAGGCGGTGGACCAAGAGTTCTTCGGAGATACCGGGCATGTCTGCGGCTGACCATGCGAACAGGTCTTGGTTGGCTCGGATGCATTTTACAATATCCGCGTATAGGGCGGATGGGAGGGTCTTGCTGACAAAGAACCTGCGGGTCGGCTCCTGCTCCGAGAAGAGTACCTCTTCCAACTCGTCTACCGGCTCGGAAGTTGGCCGAGCAGCATCTTGGGGGATCTCGAGTGTTTCTAAGGAGAGGACGGGTCCGAGGGTGGAAGTCATATAACACTTGCGGGCCTGTTCCTGATTGCCCCTAACTTCTCCCACTCCAGCCCGAGTGGGGAATTTCATTTTGAGATGATAGGCAGAAGGGACGGCCTCAAGGGCGGCCAGGCCGGGCCGACCCAAAATGACGTTGTAGGCCGCTGGGACATCTACGACCATGAAATCCATCGACTCCGTGCGGGTAGTAGGAGTTTTGCCGGCCGTGACATCGAGGGTGATTACCCCTTCAATCGTTACCGGTACTCCCGTGAACCCATGGAGCGTGTAGCCGGCGGGCTTGAGTCTGTCTCGGGAGAGCTTCAGCCCCTTGAAGGCGTCGAGGAAGAGGATGTTGACGGAGCTACCGTTATCTACTAAGATCCTCTCGACTTTGAAATTGGCCATGTGAAGGCTGATGACGAGTGCGTCACAATGAGGGGTGCGGACGCCCTCGAGATCTTCGTCAGAGAAGGTGACAGGCACTCCGAGGCCTTTAGGAGGAGGGGTGGTTCGAACCGAGTTTACCTCTCTAATAAAAGCTTTCCGAGAAGAGTTTGAGGAGCCCCCCATTGGACCCCCGTGGATGAGGTGGAGGACTCGTTCTTCCTCAAACTCTGGCGTCTCTTCTCGTTCCGGACGTTTGTTAGCCCCCCGAGGCTGGGGAGGAAGCTCGGCTTGGTCCTTTCTCACGAATTTTGCCAACTGCCCTCTCTGGATAAGGGCCTCAATCTCGTTTCTGAGCGCACGACAATCGTTGGTGTCGTGTCCATGGTCCCGGTGATAGCGGCACCATTTCTCTCTATCTCTTCTCTTAGCAGGGGTGTTCATCTTCGGAGCGGGAGGTAAGACCCCTTCTTTTTCGACTTCCATGAAAATGGTGGAAATGTTTGTGGTGAGGGGAGTAAACTTCTCGAATCTAGGGGGAGGCCGGCGCTGGCCAGCATTATCCTTCTGGAACTTTTTTGCTCCCTCTTCTTCCGTTCCCTTCCTCTTAGACCCAGAGGCGGTTCCTTCCCAGTTGGGCTGTTCCTCGGCCTCTTCAGCTCGGATGTATTTTTCAGTGCGGAGGAGGAGGTCAGAAAAGTCATGCGGCGGTTTCTTGGCGAGGGAGGAGCGGAGGTTGGAATTGAGGATATTGGATTGGAACGCCGCGGTGGCGACGGATTGGTCGAGGGATGCGATGGTTCTGGCTTCAGCTGTGAACCTCTTCACGTAGTCCCTCAATTTCTCCCCCTTCTGTTGACGGAGGTGCAATAGTGAGATGCTGGTCTTCTCGGCCCTTCGGCTGCTGACGAAATGGGTGATGAACAGTGTTTCGAATTGTTCGAAGGAGAATATCGATGCCGGGGCAAGTCGAGAGTACCATTCTCGAGCTGGGCCTTTGAGAGTTGCAGGGAATGTTTTGCAGAGGAGGGCATCGGAAGCTTGATGGAGGAGCATCAAAGTCTTAAAGCTTTCGATGTGGTCAACTGGATCGGTCTCCCCAGTGTAGTTCTCGAACTGGGGAGGTTTGAAACCGAACGGAACAGGAGCCTCTACTATGGTCCGGGAGAACGGGGGTCGGCTAGGACGTAGGGTCCTCCCCCTAAGCTCCTCTTCTCGGTTTATCTGTCCCAAGAGGTTCTCCACCTCGTTTAGACGGCGGTTCATGGTGTCATCTCTCCGACGGTGATCTGCCGAGCCACGGGACTCGTCTTCGTATGAGGGGGAGCGAGGGCTGCGGTAATGGTAACTTCGAGAACGACGAGGACTTGGGGTGCGTCTGGAATTGGTAGGAGCGGGTCGAGGAGAAGGGGACCGTTGGCGAGGGCTCCGGACCGGAGGAGGGGATGGGGCCCTCGGCTCGATGGGGTTCTGACGGAGGTTGAGGGCCTGTTGTACCATTGCTTGGAATTGCTGGAACTCGGCACGGGTGATGGGTGCCTCATTGTTCCTAGGCTGCTGCCGACCTGCTGGAGAGTGCCTCCTTCGGTAGTGATCGGGGGAGTCCTTTCTCCCTCTTCGAACGGGAGACCTCCTGTGCTCTCGGTGACGGGGGGATCGCTCTTGCTGGCGGGAGGCTTCCCCCCGAGCCCGCTTTTCGTCCAGATGGCGACGAAGGTCATCATCTTCCGGGCGTTTGGGAGGGGCATCGTGGCGACCAGAGGCTCGGGGGTGATGGGAGGCCATGGAGGCACTGGAGGCGTTGTGGATGGAGATGTTCTCTTGGTGAAGAGGCTGTTTCTGGGGGTTAGGCCCCTTTGGATCAGGAGGTGGAGGGTTCCGTTGGAGTGGCTCTTCCACGGTAGGAGGGAGTTGCTGAGCGGGATCAGGAATGACTTCTTGCTGGTCAGGGTTGGGCGCTCGGTTGGAGCCCCTAGATCTAACTTTGCGAGGCGGCATGGCAGGAGAAAACCTGTTCACCGGGAAGAGGAGAGGTCCCTATTCGTTAGTTTCCCACAGACGGTGCCAATCTGTTGCCGCTAAATTTGGTGTGGGGGCAAACAGATAGAACTTGTGGATTCTTGGGGAAACTGAATAGGAAAACCTGCGTACCTGTTCCGTCGGGCCTCGATCGTCGTTCCTGCCGAGCACCTGCAAAAAGTGCGAGACACCGGGGTTGTTCCCGGCGACGCACCCTCCGACGCTCAAGTCAGTAATCTGGCAGACTATGAAAGAGCGTAAAGACTGGCGAAAGGTTGATTACCTCGCAATGGAGATGGATGGAGGGTATTTATAGGCGTCTTAGGGACTGGATTAGGAATGTAATCCCCGTGATTAGATAAGTAATATTCCTTGTAGTCAGATAAGGAGAGTAATCTGATAAGGTATATCCCCTCTAATCAGTTAAGGAATTTAATCCCTGACTCCCAGTGGTGGGATGGATGTGAATCAGGGCCGTTGGTTAAGGTTAATCAGGGACCTTGATTTTATCTCGACGGAATGGGTGCGTAACGGGTTAAAAACCGCACCCACTTTGAGGTGGATCCACTCGTGGGTTATTGGGTTTTTGAGGTGAAGACCCGACACCCGGTTTGGACCCTTTGGTCGGTGGAATTACTGTTTTACCCCTGTGCTTCAAGATTCGTGTTCCGTTTGGACGATTCCGATTTAACCCCATTTTTAGCCATATCAGCCCCCGAACGACTGGTTAACACATCGCAAAATTAAGTAAATGATCCAAAAAATTAGATAAAAACCGTCGAATATTCAACAAGGCTTCGGAACAGCTTACAGTTTCAAAAATCACCTCACTACCCCCTTCGAGATTTAAAACCCTCCATTCGGACTCCGATACAACTCCACTAGCCACTGAAACGGTTAATCTACTCCTCAAAGGCTGATCACACTCAGTCTTTAGGAGTGGGGGGCTCGGGATATGGCTAAAATAGGGTTAAATCGGAACCGTCCAGATTGGGAACAAATCTTGAAGCTCAGGGGTAAAACGGTAATTTCGCATGTAGATGGACCCCAAGCGGGCACTGGATCTCCCCTTCACAGATCCAATAACTTGCAAAACAAATCCTGTAGAACCCTGTATTTTCAAATATTATTTTTATATTTGAAAATGAATTTAAATTTATTTTTGGAGATTTAACGAATATTTTCAGGATAATCTATCTTTGTACACGTGCAAATGCTTTTATGAGAAGTGTGAAAATTTAGTTTTCTTTATGAAAAATCTTTATTTAATATTTGAGATTTAATTAGTATTTTTCCAGATTTTTCCGAAATTTATTGGAATGATTTGCAATTTTTGAGAAAGGAAGGACCTTTTTGTAAAATTGACAATTTTAAGGGTTAAAGTGCAAAATGTGATTTCTGGACGTTTTGAACAGTATCAATTGAGATTTAGAAGTATATTTTCTCTTAAGTCCCAATTTAAATAAATTTTGATGGAATTTTCAAGAATAGAATCATATGTACAAGTTGTATTTTGGAAAGGACTGTTTTACAAAATTGGGTAAAACCCTAAATCTATTATCCGGCATATTTAAGAGAAATTTCTCCAGCCGTCATTTACAATACACAGATTTTGGAGATTTACTTTGGTGGAGAAAGAAGTTTTGGATCTAGCAAGGAGAAAAGTTTTTCGTGGATCTTCTCTAAATCAATGTGAGTGACATTTGTTTGTGTTGTTGCTTGATTTTGTGAATGATATGACATTGTTTGTTTTGATTTATGTGAATGACATCGTTTAACTTTATTTCGTTATATGAATGATATGATCCTTGTATTGTGATGTGAATGTATATGAACCATTGTTATTATTGGACCATATTTGTGAAACTTATGGATATTGAGAAGATCTTGAGTTATGAAATTATATTGTTTGAAAGCATGTTAAGAATTGATCATGGTTGTGATCGGATGGTGAACATCTGGATCTGGAATATACAAATCAGATTTTGATCTTAGTTGTGAAAGGAATTAGTTTTGAGAAACCCTAATGGAAAGATTAGTGATTATGGATCTTGAGAATTGAATTTCGACATTTGGGTGATTGAGAAATGTATCCTTAATGGAGATTAATTGAGGTTTGATTATTTTGCCTGAGAACGAACTATATTTCGTGAGCAATGAATCTTTAGAACTCCAGTGTGGATTTTGTATTTAGACCTAAAATATGAGAACTGTAGGCCGACAGTTGACTGGCCTACTATGCAGTCGACTGGTATGACTCTACTGATGCACCTTCAATCTTTGGAAAAGCGCTCTGGACAGTCGGCTTGACTTTTAACAGTCGACTGATCCACTGAGATTTATTTTTTGTAAAATGTGTTCTGGACAGTCGACTTAGACTGCTGTCAGTCGACTGGTCCACTGAGATGTATTTTTGTTCAGTCCTTTCGGGACAGTCGACCACTAACCTTTTTAAGTCGACTGTTATGACTTAGTTTATTTTCATAAAATTTTGGACATTGATCCCTGGACAGTCGACTGGTCTACGGTACAGTCGACTGGCACTGATGAATCTTTGTAATCTTTAGTGTTATTTCGAATGATTGGTTTTCAGATTATTCAGTCCATATTTGATCTTTTATTCAGTATTTGATTTTGAGATATTTAGTATTTGATTTTGGAGATATTCAGTATTTGATTTTGAGATATTCAGTTATGAATATGATTTTGAGATATTCAGTTGAGCCACTCTTGTTAGTGGAATTTGTTTAGACTTTTGAGTTTGAGTCTCTAGAGGTAGGTGACCCTAGTATACCGGTGTTGAGATATTTGTTGAGTTATTTTGTTGAGGCCCGTTGAGGCAATTCAGTTATTCAGTTTTGAGTTATCCCGGTAGGGTACACCGACTCTAGGAGATTTTGTTGAGTAATTCTGTAACCCAAAAACAATAAGAACAGGCATCAGTAGTGTTATGACGAATGGAAACATGAGTTATGCACCTCAGTATGACTTTAGATGCGAGACTTAATCTCCTGAATTATCCAAGGGATTTACTTGAGATGTGATACTTATCTCCGAAATTATCCAGGTTGACTGCCTGAGATGTGAGATATTTCTCCGGAATTATCCAGGTAATTACTTGAGATGTGGGATTGATTTCCGGAATGATCAAGGTCGAGGCGACGCTTGTGGGGTATTCATGTGATGATGTGTTTATGTCTAGATGTGAGATGATCTCCGGAATTATCCAAGTGGTTACTTGAGATGTGGGATCAATCACGGAATTATCGGGCATGGGCTAATCCTCATAGTCTATCTTTATCTCTTAGTACTCATCGTTGTCAGCATATGGAATTTGTGTTTTCTTGACTCATTTTCATGCATTTGGTTTCACTGTTTTCCACACTTGACATTCGGTTTTCGTATCACCTGTTTTCACTTCTTGTTACTTCTTATTTTGGTATATTTGGTTTACTACCTTTTGTTGAGAATATCATGATTTATGTTCATTTACGTTGTTTGTTTGATTTTATGTCACTCACACCATTTATGGCTGACCCCGTTAGTTTTGGGGCTTAGGGACTCTCTCTAGCCTCACATGTTGCAGGTTAATGCATAGAGTTGGAGATGGAATGCTTAAGTTGGTTTTGAGATATATTTGACTCATAAAAGATTTGTGTAAATTTGTATTAGCTGTGTTGAGACAAATGGGTATTATAAATAAAGAAATTATTGAGTTGAGTTGTTTGAATTCCGCTGTGATTTGTAATAGTTGTTGTAATAAATGTTGAAAACTTTAGTGGTGTTGTTTGTGTTATTATTACAATTGAAGTGGATTGCTGGGAATGTGCCACATATTTTCTAAGCTCTTATATTAGAAATTCGGGGCGTTACAGAGATTGGTATCAGAGCAACGCTTCAATAGTAATACTAAACACGACATAAAAATAACCTAGGTGTGGACACTAGAGTGTGAGTACCTAGGTGTGGACATTAAAGAGTGAGTATCACATAGAACTGAATATGATGTTTTACCTTTGGGATTCAAATGAGATTTTACCAAAGGTTATTGATGTGAGTTTGAATTGTGTGTGTGTGATGCTCTAACTTTTCCCTCGTTTTGCAGTATTCAAAATGGTTGCACCCAGGGGCAGGAATGGTGGCAATAATGAGGATGGATCTGGTAGTTCCCGACGAAATGGGATCGATCTTGAAGTTGAGTTTGCCAAAGTATATCAGACGTTGAATACGCTGATGGCACTCAATGTGGCGCAGCAGCAAGCGCAGCAGCAGAATCTGCAGCCAAATCATGGAGCTGGGCATGGATTGGTGAACGCCGATCCTATTAAGCAGATTGAATCCTTTAAGAGGATGAGGCCGCCAGTCTTTGAGGGGCAAGCTGATCCAACAGCAGCAGATGATTGGATTCGGAAGATGGAGACGATCTTCGAAGTATCGGAGACTCCCGCAGCCAGTAAGGTGAAGTTAGCGTCGATGCAGCTTGAGAAGGACGCTGGTGTTTGGTGGGAGTCAGTGAAAAGGGCTCTGGGAGATCAGCAGTTGACTTGGGAAGATTTTCTGGAGGAGTTCAGAGATCGGTTCTTTCCTCTAGATGTTCAGGAGAAGAAGGCAACCGAGTTCATGAACCTTCAGCAGGGCAGCATGACCGTGCGGGAGTATGAGACCAAGTTTGCTCAACTTTCGAGGTATGCACCAGAGCGGGTCGTGGACGAAGCGAAGAAGGCCAAAAAGTTTGAGCAGGGCTTGAGGCCAAACTTGAGGTCGAGGATGGTTCCGTTGGGTATCAGGAGATTCGAGAAGTTGGTCAGGAGGGCAGCTATGACTGAGGAGGATATGGACCAATTTCAGAAGAAACAAGATACATGGAACCGGAACAAGAGGCCAGCATCGGGCCATAGTGGGAAGGGATTCCCTGCGAAGCAGGCCAAGTTCAGTGGACCGGTGCAGAAGGCACCTGCAGCTCAGGGAGTGACCTGCTACTACTGCAAGGAGGCAGGGCATTACAGGTCAGCATGTCCGAAGTTGGCAGAGCATATTTGTTCCCAGTGTGGGCAAACAGGACATTCTAAGCCCCATTATCCACAACTGAAGAAGGATGGTTCAGGTGGGAGCAAAATCCAGAAGAGACAAGGGCGAGTATTTGCATTAACCGAGGAGGATGCGGGTAACTCGGAAAATGTAATACAGGGTATGCAAGAATTTTGAATTTTATTTTGAATCAATGTAATGAATAAAACCTTTATTTGAGAACAATTTAAGATTGAGTATCATTCTTATTGTAACAGGAGTTGTTTTAATAAATGGAATAAAGGCAAAGGTTTTGTTTGACACTGGTTCATCGCACACTTTTGTATCGCCGAATTTTGCAAGGACCTTAGGTTTGGAACCTAAATTATTCCCAGGCAGGGTTTTGTCAGTGGCAACGCCGTCAGGTGAGGAGTTGATTGCGGATCGATATTACGAGGGCTGTGATATCGAGATTGGTGGAAGGATGTTCGGCATCGACTTGATCGAGCTACAAGTGTTGGGTGTGGATGTCATCGTGGGCATCGATTGGATGGCAATATATGATGCCACAATTGATTGCAAGCAGAAGGAGGTGTTGGTGAAAGCACCAGGTGGACCTGCAGTGACCTTCCAAGGGAAGAAGAAGATTCCGAAGGTAGCAGCAATGGTATCCAAGATGGTTATTTCAGATGAAATCAAGGGCATTCCGGTTGTTCGAAATTTTCCTCAGGTGTTCTTGGATGATTTTCCAGGATTACCGCCGCAGAGAGATGTGGAGTTTGGCATCAATGTTCAGCCGGGGAGTGTGCCGATTTCCAAGGCCCCGTACAGGATGGCACCTGTAGAGCAAGATGAGGTGAAGAAGCAGATTGAGGAGCAGTTGAGCAAGGGGCTTATCAGGCCGAGTTCTTCTCCGTGGGGAGCGCCAGTGCTGTTAGTCAAGAAGAAGGATGGGTCAATGAGGATGTGCATTGACTATCGGGAGTTGAATAGGGTGACTATTCAGAACAAGTATCCACTGCCGCGGATCGATGATTTGTTCGATAGGCTTCGAGGAGCAGCTGTGTTTTCGAAGATTGATCTGAGGTCAGGGTATCATCAGGTGCGAGTCAAGGAGGAAGATGTGAGTAAGACAGCTTTCAGGACCCGTCATGGGCTGTCTGAGTTTTTGGTGATGCCATTCGGGTTGACGAATGCGCCAGCAGTATTCATGGATATGATGAATCGGGTCTTGAGGCCATTTATCGACTCCTTCGTGGTAGTATTCATCGATGATATTTTGGTGTATTCGAAGTCGGAGGAGGAGCATTCTACGCAATTGACAGTGGTATTACAGAAATTGCAGGAGCACAGCTTGTATGCCAAATTGTCGAAGTGTGAGTTTTGGAAGTCTGAGGTAGCTTTCCTTGGGCATATTCTTTCTAAGGAGGGAGTAGCTACTGATCCCCAGAAAGTTGCAGCAGTGAAGGATTGGCCCAGGCCAATGTCTGTGAAGGAAGTCAGAAGTTTCTTGGGTTTAGCTGGATACTACAGGAGATTTATTCAGGGTTATTCTCAGATTGCAGTTCCATTGACAGGTTTGACCCGGAAGAGTGTGGCATTTGTGTGGACAGATAAGTGCGAGGAGAGTTTCCTTGAGTTAAAGGAAAGGTTGACTACTGCACCTATCTTAGCTTTGCCGCAAGCTGGGAAAGATTATGATATCTACAGTGATGCGTCTCTCAGAGGTTTGGGATGTGTCTTGATGCAAGAAGGCAAGGTTATTGCTTATGGTTCGAGGCAGTTGCGTCCGCATGAGAAGAATTACCCGACGCATGATTTGGAGCTAGCAGCTATCATTTATGCCTTGAAGCTGTGGAGGCATTATGTCTATGGTGAGAAGGTTAATATGTACACTGACCACAAGAGTCTGAAGTACATTTATCAGCAGAAGGATCTTAATCTTCGGCAGAGAAGGTGGTTGAAGGTATTGGAAGACATTCGTCCCGTGATCAAGTATCATCCGGGCAAAGCGAATGTGGTGGCTGATGGACTTAGCAGGAAGAGTAGTTTATCAAGATTGATCACTACTCGAAAGGAGTTGGCAGCAGAGATTGATCAGGCAGGTATCGAGGTGGTACTGCAAGGTTTAGGGGCATCTTTGGCTCAGTTGAGGCTACAGCCGTCCTTGAGAGAGAAGATTATGGAAGGTCAGAAGTCAGACTCAGAGATTCAGAAGATGTTGCAACAGGTTTCAGAAGGCAAGCTATCAGAGTTTCGTGTCCAAGATGGAATTCTTTGGTTGGGTGAAAGGTTGTGTGTTCCAGATGATGCAGGTTTGAGAGAGAGTTTATTGCAAGAAGCACACAGTACCCTATTGTCAGTTCATCCAGGAGGCACGAAGATGTACAGGGACATCAAACAGCATTTTTGGTGGTCTAGTATGAAGAGGGATGTAGCAGATTTGGTGGCAAGGTGTCTGACTTGTCAGCAGATCAAAGCAGAAAATCAGAGACCTGGAGGTTTGTTATAGCCGTTACCCATTCCAGAGTGGAAGTGGGAGAATATCAGTATGGATTTCATCACAGGTTTGCCGAGGAGTTCGAAGGGCAATGACTCGATTTGGGTTATTGTGGACCGTTTGACTAAGTAGGCACACTTTCTAGCCATGAAGATTACTTGGTCGATGGAGAAATTGGCTAAGTTGTACATTGGTGAAATTGTGAGACTTCATGGAGTTCCTGTGTCGATTGTATCCGACAGAGATCCGAGGTTTACTTCAAGGTTTTGGAAGAGCCTACAAGCAGCTTTAGGCACCAGAACTGATTTCAGTACAGCTTTTCATTCACAGACCGATGGTCAGACGGAGAGGGTGAATCGAGTGCTGGAAGATATGTTGAGAGCTTGTGTTATGGATTTCGGTGGTAGTTGGGAGAGATACTTGTCATTGGTTGAGTTTGCTTATAACAACAGTTACCATGCGAGTATTGGGATGGCACCGTATGAGGCTTTGTACGGGCGGAGGTGCAGGACACCTGTTTGTTGGTATGAGGTTGGTGAGAGGCAGATGTATGGTCCTGAGATCGTGCAGCAGACAACAGAGCAGATTGAGTTGATTCGCAAGAGGTTGGTCGAGGCTCAGAGTCGGCAGAAGAGTTATGCTGATACTTGACGAAGAGATTTGGAGTTTGAGGTTGGGGATGCAGTTTTTCTCAAGGTTTCTCCGACCAAAGGAGTGATCAGGTTTGGTAAGGGAGGCAAGTTGGTGCCAAGGTATATTGGGCCATACAGGATTGTGGAGCGGATTGGCAAGACCGCTTATAGATGGAATCTTCCCGAGGAGTTGGCATAGGTGCATGATGTATTTCATGTGTCATTGCTGAGGAAGTATGTGCCAGATAAGAATCATTAGTTGGTAGAGGTTCCTGAAGATCTACAGGTGAACTTGGGTTATAAGGAACAGCCTGTTGAGATCGTTGACCGTAGAGAGAAATTTCTGAGGAGCAAGGTGATACCTGTAACGCCCCGAATCCCAAATCAATGAATTTGAGATGTTCTTCAGGATCTTTTCACTTTCTTTGAGTACAATTTTACAAGGAAATTCAAACTTTTCTTTTTACATCAGAGTTACAACATCTTACATTTAAATTTACACAGCGGAAGCAAAATATACAACATTTACATAAATGAACAACAACATAATAAGATCTTTATGCATCCATTCCTCTTTACATATAATTTATCCTGCATACAAAACTGTGGGTACGTCAGTTTATTCAACCGACGATAATTATACATGGCCATCCTCTCTATGCCAGAAACAGTATAATGAATCTCATTTCTTAACAAAATCACAATTTGTTCATAATAAGCATGTAAAAACAAAAGGGAACTTTTAAAGATGTCGTGTCGTGATTGTGCACTTAATCCTTAATGCAATTTATTTAATTAACATGACACTAATGCGCACTTGTTCGAATTCTATGCATCCCATACTACATAGGTTCGAGGGCAAGCCTCTTAATCGTTCTTCATTTTTGTAGGGTTCAATCCCCCGCCATGACTTACTCTACTTCTGTAATTTCAGTGAGTATCCTAGATGATTCTATGAGTACAAGCATGTATCCTGGCCCCTGGAGTAGAATTTCGCACCATGTCTTGACTCGTCAAGCATGCATTCTGCGACAATTCAGCCTCCTCCCTGAACACAATCCTCTTGCAGTCACCAAAACATCCCATAAGCGTGACTAAAGTCCGATCATTACTGAGTTGTGCCCGCGTCATGTCTTGACTCATCAAGCATGCATTCTGCGGCTCACACACCCGCACCGTACCCTAGCTCTCATACTCATGTTTTTCTCTCACCTTCATCACCTCCACACTATGTATTAAAGTTACATTAGAATCATGAATAAAAATCAAGCTCTAGAGTTAGCCTCTCCATCAAAACCGGACTTATCATTTCATTTCACTTGACCAACCTGGTCTATTTCTCAACATCATTTCAATTCACTGCCGGGGAGACTTAGCTACTCTTTCGTTCAATTTCAAATTCACAATATCCAATTGAGCATCATCAGCTCGTAATTCATTTTAGAGTCTCACAGACTTTCTCATCATGATTTAACATTTCATATTTTCATTTAATTCTCAATTCTCATCTATGATTCATTTCACATAATTCATACAGCCATAAACAGAGTCCATCGACTTAAATCATAAAGTTCGCAATCACCAACAGTAAATAACATGAATTCAAATATGTCAAAGTCCACTCTGTACAGTCGACTTGGAAGAACACCAGTCGACTCATACAGTCACATACAGTATCATCGTAAATGCTCGGGATAGTCGACTGTTGTACACAACCAGTCGCCTGTCCCGTAACTTTTCAGGTTCACAAGTTGTCCACCAGACAGTCGACTGTTCATCCACCAGTCGTCTGTCCTGGGATTTCAACAGCACAATTTCAAGTCCAGATCAGTCGACTTGCTACACGCATTCGGTCGACTGGACAGATCCACTTTTCAAATTAACGAATTATCTTACAGTTCTTACATGTACTTGTATCATGATATCAATTTACAGAATACATAAATTCATGTTTCATAAACAGAGTTCTCTTGTTCAGTAATGTTACAATCACGAAACTTCACGTTACGAATGTTGTCTCTTCCTCAAGGGAAATCTCTTAAACATGCATTCACACATATTCATAACTTCCTTACGAAGATAAAGATATAAATTTCAAGTCATCATGCTGGGTCTACATACTGGAATATCTTAATTTATGGAACTTCCAAATAGTCACAATCAGATTGAAGTACCAGTCGACTTAACACAACATCAGTCGACTGCTCCGACAATTCTAAGTTATTAATCATCACTAGTTCTTTTCTTCATTCATTTACCTTCCCTCCATCATATGTGTCATAGGGAGAAATATCAATTTAGTAGTCACACCATCATGTCTATTTGCACACATGTTTATCAGCACATTATGAAAATAGTGTCTCGTACCAGTCGGCTGGCTCACATGGCAGTCGACTGTACCGACAGTTCCGTTCTCAATATTAATAGCATGTTCAAGCAATTTCTACTACATTCAATTCACTTTTTATAACATGGCATCAATCATAATAATTATAGTATCATTCCTAAATTAGAAGTCCTGAGAAACACCCACCTTATATGAAGAAATAATCGAAATCCCGCAAAAGTTCCTCAAAGTAGAGAATGCCTTCTTGCTCCTTTGCTCCACACCGAGCTCCTCAGAAATGCTGCTTGTCTCCACAGAAAAGCTCCCACACACAAACTCACAAATAACTCTCTTACAATAATAATCTTAGAAAATTTTAGTGTAAAAGAGATAGGGAAATGGGAGGGGTATTTATACATAAACTAGAGTGAGATGGAGGGTTGAGATGCATTAGGAGGTTGGAAAATCATGGGCTGAGATCCATTCGGGAGTTGAGAAACTACCCATACCCCAAGAGTAACCACCCATGACCTAAGTCCATTACCCCACAATCCGGCCAAGTTTTGTGCCTTGTGCACGTGTACATGGAGTGCACGTGTACACACAAACCCCACTACAAAAATTGTACATCAATACCCGGAAAATATAAAAAGAAAAAGATGCTACACCTACAAGTTGTAGGAATTAAATTTATGGGCTTAAATCCATTTGGGCCAAAAATATTTAAAAGAAAAATAAATGAATCAACATTGGGCTTTAAGAAAAATACTTTATAGGAAACAATATACTTTATTCATCATGTGGAGAAAATAATAGTCACATGCTACGCAAGCATACCATATGAAAAAAAAAAAAAAATCTTTATGTATTAAGGAAAATCGGGGTATTACAATACCTATGGTCAAGGTATTGTGGAGGAATCAGCAGTTCGAGGAGGCTACTTGGGAGCCCGAGGACCGCATGCAGAAGGATTTCCCTGAACTGTTTGTATGAGTGTATTTCTATTATGTGATTGTAATTCTTTTGAATGATAGTACTTTGGTTTGAGTTGTATTCTCTTATTTTGATTGAATTGTCATATGCAATTGTTTGAACTATGTTTCCATTATGAGATATTTGAATTTCCTTGTTGATATATTGTTTGGACTATGTTCTATTTATGAGATATTATTTCTTTTGATGACATGTGTTTGGACTCACTAGTAGTAGTTCTGAGGACAGAACTCTTCTAAGGAGGGAGTGATGTACAACCCCGTATTTTCAAATATTATTTTTATATTTGAAAATGAATTTAAATTTATTTTTGGAGATTTAACGAATATTTTCAGGAAAATCTATCTTTGTACACGTGCAAAACACGTGCAAATGCTTTTATGAGAAGTGTGAAAATTTAGTTTTCTTTATGAAAAATCTTTATTTAATATTTGAGATTTAATTAGTATTTTTCCAGATTTTTCCGAAATTTATTGGAACGATTTGCAATTTTTGAGAAAGGAAGGACCTTTTTGTAAAATTGACAATTTTAAGGGTTAAAGTGCAAAATGTGATTTCTGGACGTTTTGAACAGTATCAATTGAGATTTAGAAGTATATTTTCTCTTAAGTCCCAATTTAAATAAATTTTGATGGAATTTTCAAGAATAGAATCATATGTACAAGTTGTATTTTGGAAAGGACTGTTTTACAAAATTGGGTAAAACCCTAAATCTATTATCCGGCATATTTAAGAGAAATTTCTCCAGCCGTCATTTACAATACACAGATTTTGGAGATTTACTTTGGTGGAGAAAGAAGTTTTGGATCTAGCAAGGAGAAAAGTTTTTCGTGGATCTTCTCTAAATCAATGTGAGTGACATTTGTTTGTGTTGTTGCTTGATTTTGTGAATGATATGACATTGTTTGTTTTGATTTATGTGAATGACATCGTTTAACTTTATTTCGTTATATGAATGATATGATTCTTGTATTGTGATGTGAATGTATATGAACCATTGTTATTATTGGACCATATTTGTGAAACTTATGGATATTGAGAAGATCTTGAGTTATGAAATTATATTGTTTGAAAGCATGTTAAGAATTGATCATGGTTGTGATCGGATGGTGAACATCTGGATCTGGAATATACAAATCAGATTTTGATCTTAGTTGTGAAAGGAATTAGTTTTGAGAAACCCTAATGGAAAGATTAGTGATTATGGATCTTGAGAATTGAATTTCGACATTTGGGTGATTGAGAAATGTATCCTTAATGGAGATTAATTGAGGTTTGATTATTTTGCCTGAGAACGAACTATATTTCGTGAGCAATGAATCTTTAGAACTCCAGTGTGGATTTTGTATTTAGACCTAAAATATGAGAACTGTAGGCCGACAGTCGACTGGCCTACTATGCAGTCGACTGGTACGACTCTACTGATGCACCTTCAGTCTTTGGAAAAGCGCTCTGGACAGTCGGCTTGACTTTTAACAGTCGACTGATCCACTGAGATTTATTTTTTGTAAAATGTGTTCTGGACAGTCGACTTAGACTGCTGTCAGTCGACTGGTCCACTGAGATGTATTTTTGTTCAGTCCTTTCGGGACAGTCGACCACTAACCTTTTTAAGTCGACTGTTATGACTTAGTTTATTTTCATAAAATTTTGGATATTGATCCCTGGACAGTCGACTGGTCTACGGTACAGTCGACTGGCACTGATGAATCTTTGTAATCTTTAGTGTTATTTCGAATGATTGGTTTTCAGATTATTCAGTCCATATTTGATCTTTGATTCAGTATTTGATTTTGAGATATTTAGTATTTGATTTTGGAGATATTCAGTATTTGATTTTGAGATATTCAGTTATGAATATGATTTTGAGATATTCAGTTGAGCCACTCTTGTTAGTGGAATTTGTTTAGACTTTTGAGTTTGAGTCTCTAGAGGTAGGTGCCCCTAGTATACCGGTGTTGAGATATTTGTTGAGTTATTTTGTTGAGGCCCGTTGAGGCAATTCAGTTATTCAGTTTTGAGTTATCCCGGTAGGGTACACCGACTCTAGGAGATTTTTTTGAGTAATTCTGTAACCCAAAAACAATAAGAACAGGCATCAGTAGTGTTATGACGAATGGGAACATGAGTTATGCACCTCAGTATGACTTTAGATGCGAGACTTAATCTCCTGAATTATCCAAGGGATTTACTTGAGATGTGAGACTTATCTCCGGAATTATCCAGGTTGACTGCCTGAGATGTGAGATATTTCTCCGGAATTATCCAGGTAATTACTTGAGATGTGGGATTGATCTCCGGAATGATCAAGGTCGAGGCGACGCTTGTGGGGTATTCATGTGATGATGTGTTTATGTCTAGATGTGAGATGATCTCCGGAATTATCCAAGTGGTTACTTGAGATGTGGGATCAATCACGGAATTATCGGGCATGGGCTAATCCTCATAGTCTATCTTTATCTCTTAGTACTCATCGTTGTCAGCATATGGAATTTGTGTTTTCTTGACTCATTTTCATGCATTTGGTTTCACTGTTTTCCACACTTGACATTCGGTTTTCGTATCACCTGTTTTCACTTCTTGTTACTTCTTATTTTGGTATATTTGGTTTACTACCTTTTGTTGAGAATATCATGATTTATGTTCATTTATGTTGTTTGTTTGATTTTATGTCACTCACACCATTTATGGCTGACCCCGTTAGTTTTGGGGGTTAGGGACTCTCTCTAGCCTCACATGTTGCAGGTTAATGCATAGAGTTGGAGATGGAATGCTTAAGTTGGTTTTGAGATATATTTGACTCATAAAAGATTTGTGTAAATTTGTATTAGCTGTGTTGAGACAAATGGGTATTGTAAATAAAGAAATTATTGAGTTGAGTTGTTTGAATTCCGCTGTGATTTGTAATAGTTGTTGTAATAAATGTTGAAAACTTTAGTGGTGTTGTTTGTGTTATTATTACAATTGAAGTGGATTGCTGGGAATGTGCCACATATTTTCTAAGCTCTTATATTAGAAATTCGGGGCGCTACAGATCCGCTCCAGCTGGGTACGGGTCCCGACCCAAGACAAACCCAGACCAGGAAGAGGAGATCAGGGTCACTGATTTGACTAAATCAACGGGCCTGATTTGCAGTTATCCTCTCACCAGGAATCAGGGATCAGTTTCCTAAACTAATTATGAGGATTTTACTCCTAACGGTTTCACAGGAAATCAGGTCCCTGATTAGACTCCCATGGCGACTATAAATACCTCCTACCTACCACTGTGACCAGGTAATCACTCTTTTTCCAACTTAAGCTCTTTCTTAATCATCACTGGTTACTGACAAGAGCGTCGGAGGGTGCGTCGCCGGAATCAACCCCGATGTATCGTACTTCCTTGCAGGTGAGCGGCAGGAATCAGCAGGCTTGGATCCGCTATTCAGGTTTTTCCGCGAACTCATAAATCTCATCTGTTTACCCCACACCAGAATCAGCGGTAACAGATTGACGCCGTCTGTGGGAAACCATATGAATAGCAGCCTCTCCTCTTCCCATCGACTAGCTCTTCTCCAGCCATGCCTCCCGGAAAGGTCAGGTCCAGGGGTTCCAACCGTGGACCCAATCCTACCGATCAACAAGAGGAAGTCCCCGTACATCCTGCTCCGCAGCCCGAACAACTTCCTCCCCCGGTCCATGACCATTTCCAACAGGGCCAGCCCCCTCTTCTAAATCAACAACCCCCTAATGGTCCCACTGGTCAGAACCAGCGGAGGCAGAAACAACCTCTCCACCAGGACCATGTCTCCGTACACAATGCCTCCTCGAATTCTATGGCCTCCCATAATCCCCGAGTATCCGACCTCCGCAACACCGTTTTAAATCGGCAGAAGGATGAGGACCTTCGCAACCGCCTAGATGAGAAGCGGGCCCGAGAGGGAGCCTCCCGCCAACATCAAGGCGAGCGATCTCCTCATCGCCGAGATGGCAGGAGGTCTCCGGACCGAAGAAGACGGGGAGAATCTCCTGAGCGTCGTAGGAGGAGGCCACTTTCCCCTGCTGGTCGGCACCATCCGAGGAACGATGAGGCACCCATCACTCGTGCCGAGTTCCAACAATTCCAGGCAACGGTGTTGCAAGCCCTCAACCTTCGCCACAAAAACAATAATGCCCAGAGGGTTCCAACACCCCCACGGGTCCCAAGTCCTCGCCACCGATCCATAAGTCCTCCCCCGGCTCCTAGTCACCAGCAACACCCTCATAGTCCTCGCCGATCCCAGGACTATCGACGCCGTAGTCCCCGCTCCCTTTCCTATGAAGACGAGTCCAGGGGATCGTTTGACTACCACCGGAGGGACGATGCCCTCTACCGTCGTCTCCATGAGATGGAGAGGTGCATCGGTCGAATGGACAGAGAAGGAGAGTCGAGAGGAAGAACCATCCGCCCCAGCAGACCCCCCTTCTCTCGGATTATCATGGAGGCTCCCATCCCGAGGGATTTCAAGCCTCCGCAGTTTGAAACGTACTCAGGGTAGTCGGACCTTGTTGATCATGTCGAGAGCTTCAAGACATTGATACTAATCCACCAAGCTTCCGATGCCATGCTTTGCAAAACCTTCCCCGCCACTCTCAAGGGTTCGGCGCGGGAATGGTACACCCGGCTCGCTCCCTCTTCCATCTTCTCTTTTGAGCAGTTCGAAACGCTCTTCATAACACACTTTGTGAGCAGCAGACGAATTGAGAAGACCAGCCTCTCTCTACTCCACCTCCGACAGGAGAGGGGAGAGAAGTTGAGGGACTATGTAAGGAGATTTACTGCGGAAGTCAGGTCCATCGCCTCCCTCGACCAGTCTGTGGCGACCGTCGCATTCCAGTCCAACGTCCTCAACTCTAACCTTCGGTCGTCCCTCGCCAAAAATCCCCCGCACAACTTCGCTGACCTTCTCCTTAGATGCGAGAAGTATATTCGGGCTGAGGAAGCCGAGTGCTTCCCGGGCTTCGGAGGATCCGCTTCCGGGTCGAAGAGAAAGACAGCGGAAGAGGAAGGGGCCAAGAAGTTGCAGAAGGATAATGGCGGTCAGCGCCGTCCTCCTCCCCGGTTCGAGAAATTTACCCCTCTCACGACCAACGTCTCCACCATCCTGATGGAAGTCGAGAAAGAGGGAGTTATACCTCCCGCTCTGAGGATGAACACCCCGGCCAAGAGGAGGAACAAGGAGAAGTGGTTCCGTTACCACCAGGATCATGGCCACGACACCAACGATTGCCGGGCGCTGAAGAACAAAATAGAAGCCCTCATCCAGAGGGGGCAGTTGTCCAAGTTTGTGAAGACAAACGATCGGGGAGATTGCACCACTCCGCCTCGGGGGGTTAACAAGTGCTCCGAGCGACGAGAAGAAACCCCCGAGTTCGAGGAGGAACGTGTTCTGCACCTTATCCACGGGGCCCAATGGGGGGCTCTTCCAACTCCTCTCGGAAGGCCTTCGTCCGAAAGGTCAACTCAGTTCACGGCGCCCCTCCCCCCAAAGGCCTCGGCGTCCCAGTAACTTTCTCTGATGAAGACCTCGAGGGGGTCCGGACTCCCCACTGCGACGCACTTGCTATCGACCTCCGCATGGCGAACTTCAAAGTGCGGAGGATCCTGGTAGACAACGGGAGTTCCGTGAACATCCTCTTCCTCTCGGCCTTCCGAGGGCTGCAACTATCCCGGGATCGCCTCAAACCGGCCGGCTACACGCTCCACGGGTTCACGGGGGTACCAGTAACTATCGAAGGGGTTATCACCTTGGACGTAACTGCTGGGAAGACCCCTACCACCCGTACAGAGCCGATGGACTTTATGGTCGTCGATGTCCTGGTGGCATACAATGTCATCTTGGGCCAACCTGGCCTAGCTGCCCTGGAAGCCGTTCCTTCGGTGTACCACCTCAAGATGAAGTTCCCCACCCGGGCGGGAGTGGGAGAAATCAGGGGCAGCTAAGAGACGGCTCGGAAGTGCTATATGACTTCCAATGGGGGACCGGTGCTCTCCCTCGAGACTTTAGAAATCCCCGAGCCGAACGTCTGACCCACGTCCGAGCCGGCGGAAGAATTGGAAGAAGTGCTCTTCTCGGACGAGGACCCGAGTCGAAAGTTCCTCATTAGCAAGTCCTTGCCAACTGCCCTATGTTCCGACTTGGTGCAGTGCATCCGGGAGAACCGCGACCTATTTGCTTGGTCCGCCGCGGATATGCCCGGGATTTTCGAGAAGCTTCTAGTGCACCGCCTCAGCGTCGAACCGGGGTGCAGACCGGTTCAGCAGAAGAGGCGTAAATTCGCTCCCGAGCGACAAAAAGCCATCAAGGAGGAGGTGGACAAGCTCCTAAAAGCTCGGTTCATACAGGAGGTGAACTACCCCGAGTGGCTCTCCAATGTCGTCATGGTTAAGAAGTCCAATGGTTCCAGGAGGATATGCATCGACTTCACAAACTTGAATAAGGCGTGTCCGAAGGATCCGTTCCCTCTCCCGAATATCAACACCCTCATTGATGCCACCTCGGGCCATGAGCTCCTCAGCTTCATGGATGCCTTCTCCGGCTATAACCAGATCCGAATGTTCCTCCCGGACATTCCGAAGACTTCCTTCATCACCGACCAGGGGCCTCTACTGTTATAGAGTTATGTTGTTCGGATTGAAGAATGCTGGAGCCACCTACCAGCGCCTCGTCAATAAAGTCTTCCAAAGCCAGATAGGCCGCAACATGGAAGTATACGTCGACGACATGCTCGTGAAGAGCGTCTGAGGTACCGACCACGTGGCCGACCTCCAGGAGGCATTCGGCGTACTGAGAAGGCACAACATGAGGCTTAATCCGAACAAGTGTGCGTTCGGGGTCTCGTCAGGAAAGTTCCTCGGCTTTATGGTTAGCCAGCGAGGGATCGAAGCAAATACTGAAAAAATTAAGGCCATACTGGACATGGCCCCACCCCGGAACGTCAAGGAAGTGCAGAGGCTTACGGGTCGCCTCGCCGCTATTGGGCGATTCCTTTCGAAGTCTGGGGAAAAGTGCCTCCCCTTCTTCAAGGCTCTCAGAGGGGCCAAGGGTTTCGAGTAGGGCGAACTGCAACAGGAATCGTTCAACCAGTTGAAAGCCTACTTGGTCAATCCTCCCCTGCTCAGCAAGCCCGTTCCAGGGGAAACCCTCTTCATCTACTTAGCTGCTTCCGAGCAGACCTTAAGTGCCGTCTTGGTGAGGGAAGAGGACCGGGCTCAGAGGCCCATTTACTATGTGAGCAAGGTGCTTCGGGACGCCGAGCTCCGCTACCCGAAGGTAGAAAAGATGGCCTACGCCCTGGTTATGGCAGCAAGGAAGCTCTGCCCATACTTTCAGTCTCACTCGGTTGTGGTCTTCACCGACCAACCGCTGAAGCAGGTCCTCCACAAGCCGGAGACCTCAGGCCGGCTTATGAAATGGTCCATCGAGCTGAGTCAACATGACATCTCCTACTAGCCTCGGACTGCGATCAAAGCTCAAGCCCTCACGGACTTCATCGCCGAGACCACCATTCCTGAGGTCAGCCATGTCCCGAACGGACCCCGTATTTGGACAGTTTTTGTGGATGGTTCCTCCTGCAACGAGGGAAGCGGCGCCGGTATCATCCTGACGGACCCAGATGACTTCGTCCTCCAGTATGCCCTCCGCATGAATTTCAAGGCCTCAAACAACGAAGCAGAGTATGAGGCACTAATCGCGGGCCTCGAACTTGCCCGAAGTGCCGGGGCGCAGCGCCTCCGAATTCATAGTGACTCTCAGCTGGTTGTGAACCAAGTCTTAGGCGATTACGAGGCACGAGACGAACGGATGGCGAAGTACCTCGCCAAAGTCCGAACCCTCATGGCCCGGTTCGAAGAGGCACTCATCCAACGAGTCCCTCGAGAAGAGAATTCACAAGCCGATGCCCTCTCCAAGTTGGCCTCATCCTCCCTCCAAGGTCTCGAGCAGACCATCTTGATCGAGGTCCTCTTGAAACCGAGCATAGAAGACGAGACCCTCGACTCAGTGGAGTCATTGCCGGTCCTACTGCAAGATAATTGGATGAAGTCGTTAGTGGAATTCTTATGGGACGGACTCCTCCCCGAGGACCCTAAGGAAGCACGCCGAGTAAGAACCAGGGCCGAGCGGTACGTCCTGATCGAGGGGATCTTGTACAAGCGCTCCTTCTCACAGATTGACGGCCGACCGTACCTGAGGTGCCTTTCTCCAGAACAGGCCGGCTACGCCTTACAGGAGCTCCACGAAGGCATCGGCGGGGCACATTCAGGGTCTAGGTCTCTGGCTCGGAAAGCTCTGAATTACGGATACTTCTGGCCGACTCTCCTCCAAGACGCCGAGCGACACGTTCGGCAATGTGGCTCTTGTCAGAGACATTCCAACATTCGTCGCCTCCCCCTAAGCAAACCTCGCCTCCCTATCAAGTCCTATCCCCTTCGCAATGTGGGGGATGGATTTACTATGGCCATTCCCTCCAGCTCCGGGCCAGTTCAAGTTCTTGGTCGTAGCCATCGACTACTTCTCGAAGTGGATTGAGGCCGAGCCCCTTGCCACTATCACCGAGAACAAGGTCCTTCAATTCTTCTGGAAGAGCGTCATCTGCCGGTTCGGCATCCCCCGTGTCCTCGTAACAGACAACGGAACTCAGTTTACCAGGGCCGCGTTCGGAGCTCTATGTGCAGACCTTGCCATCCAACAGCGCTTTCCCTCCATCTCCCACCCACAGTCGAATGGCCAGGCGGAGAACGCTAACCGGCAGATCCTCTCTAGTATCAAGAAGAGATTGGACAAATGTTCCAAAGGCTTATGGGTCGACCAACTCCCCAACGTGCTGTGGAACTACCACACCAACAAACGGACCCCCACAGGAGAGTCTCCGTTCAACCTCACCTATGGGTCCGAGGCAGTGATACCTCTCGAAGTCGGAATACCTTCTCCTCGCCTCGTAGCCTACAACGAGGAACAGAACGCCAGAGACCTCCGGGCGAACTTAGACCTGGTGGACGAGCTGAGGGAAAGAGCATCAATACGCCAACAGAACTACCGGAGGAGGATCGAGTTGGCGTACAACAAGAGAGTCCGACCCACCGATCTCAAGCAGGGGGACTTGGTCCTCAGAAAACTAGCCATCTCCTTCCCCAATCAGAAGAGCAAGCTAGCTCCGAATTGGGAAGGACCCTACAAGATCGTAAAAGTGGTTCGGCCCGGAGCTTATCGTCTAGAAGACCTCGAGGGCAGGAAGATTCCGAGGACCTGGAATGCCGACCACCTTTTAAAATACCAAGAAAGCGCCCCGGCGCCTCTCTGAGTATCACGGGGTGTCGAACCATTCCTCTCCTCTAACTTGTAATTCCTCTCTTAAGTTGTCATATGTAAAAACGGCTCGCCGTCAATTATCAATAAAGAATGCTTTTTCGTATTTATAAAGTTGCTTGTGTCTCTCCGCCTTTATTCTTTAATTCAATCAATGGTTCGGAGTCCAATACCCGGCTCGACTCTACTTCGCAAACTCGCCCTTAAGCGAGCCAGAAGTGGTTCGCCGCTCGGAATTGCTCCCACAATCGTTGAACAAATCACCGATGGTTCGGAGTCCAACACTCGGCTCGACCCTACTTCGCCGGTTCGCCCGTAGGCGAGCTAGAAGTAGATCGCCGTTCGGAACTGCTCCCACAACCGTTGAAATCACCGATGGTTCGGAGTCCAACACTTGGTTCGACTCTACTTCGCAAGCTCGCTCTTAAGCGAGCTAGGAGTAGTTCGCCATTCGGAACTGCTCCCACAACCGTTGGACAAATCTACCGATGGTTCGGAGTCCAACACTTGGTTCGACTCTACTTCGCAAGCTCGCTCTTAAGCGAGCTAGAAGTAGTTCGCCATTCGGAACTGCTCCCACAACCGTTGGAAAAATCGATCGATGGTTCAGAGTCCAACACTCGGCTCGACCCTACTTTGCAGGCTCGCTCCTCGGCGAGCTAGAAGAAGGTCGCTGTTCGGAACTGCTCCACAACCGTCGAGCAACTCTAGCGGTGGTTCGAAGTCCACCATTCGATTCGACCGCGCTCGCCCAATACCCCGAGCCGAGCGGACGAAGAACCGACCCTCGAATATGGAGAAAAATACGGCCGACCCGATTTCACCGTTAGATCTTTTCAAAACTTGCACCCAACCATGATGGACGCATCACATCGCGCCACGTCACCACAAAACGACAAGATAACGTTTTCTCGAAAGTCGCGCCTCCCTTCTTGTGATCCGCACCATGATCATGATCCACCGTCCAGATCAGGCCACGTGGCTCCTGCCTCGAAACAGAGCTATACATCTGCCGAGGTGCCGAGCCGCATCGGTATATATCGAGCAAGAGTCAGGACCACACCTAAAGCATGAGTTTCGTGGCTAAGGCGCTTGACGAGGCTAACACTCGCTTCTCACGATTCATTCCAAGAATAAAGCAACCACAGCACTACAACGAGCAAACAAGTTCTAATTTCATTAATATAACTGGATAAATTTACAAGACCCAAAGGTTACAACAAAAGACAGTTCGGAGACCCAAAAACATAGTACGACCCATTTAGTGCCTCCGCGGAAGGGGGATTCTTCGGTTTAGGGACACTTGGGGTTGGCGCTTCTTGGCCTCCGAGCTCATCTCTAAGCCGACGAACCGAGATGCCCCCTCGCTGCTGACCCTGACAGTCGCTCCAACCGAAGCACCACTTGAAGATACCGCTACTCCACTTTGGGCGTCGGCCGCTGTCCGACCTACGATGGGGGCACGGCTCGCGAGTTGATAGAACGTAATCCCTCGGTCATTCTCTTCGCGAGTACACGAGGTGCTGCGGACATTAGTCCTCACAGGCTGAGGTTTAAGCCGAGCAACCTCTTCCTCCAGTTCAACGATCCTGTCCTTCAACGTGTCTCCCTCACAATTACCTTGAACCGAGGAAGCTTCGCCGAACCAGGATATTCGACGCTATCGGATATGACACGGCGCAAGTGGGTCACCTCAATACTCTTGTCGACCGTTACCCTTTGTAGCTGCTCGACCCTCCTCGCGAATTTATCTCGCTCGGCCAAAGCCAGGGCCAATTCTTCCTCCTTCGCAGAGAGTTCGACCTCAACTAGCCGCAGGTGGTGCAACTCGGCCAACAACTCGCTGTTTCTCTTCTCTACGTTATACAGTATTCTCCTCGTCAGATGAACTTCGCCCTCAAGGCGAGCCTCACGGGATTGCTGAAACAACTCCGCACGGCGCCGAGCTGCCGCAGTGACATCAGTTTGCTCGACAATCTGAAATAGGAAAGCACCGTATTGAAGAATTACATGGCCGAACTAAACACTTAGACAAATTCGAAGCCAAAACAATCTTTTTCATTCATCATAAAAGCGGTGGCCAGTCCGCCAAAAGGCGTTACATCGTTTTTGGAAAAGAAAACAAAAATTACAAACATACGAGAAGATCCAGGGTCCACCTGCGTCGCCGGTTCGACCACAGGCGCTTCGCCAGATGGCCCCTCATTTCTCCCGTCGGCCTGGGAGTCTGTCACCAAAGCGTCGACGACCACTTCCTCGTCATCGTCGCCTTCTCCCTCGTCACCTTCGCTTCCCTCCTCCTTGCCGCCTGTAGCCGACACGCTCGAAGCCGGGGACGCGGTCCTGAACATGGTCGAGCGCCCTCTGGTAGGACATCTCCATGTTCGTGGCCATGTGCTTCTTTGCCTCGGCCTTGATCTTCGTTGCCAAGGCCTCTTTCTCTGCCTTCACTTCAGCCAGAGCCTTCGCTGACACCGCCAGATCCTCGGCAGCCTTGGCGGCTTTGGCAGACTCCTCAGCAAGCCGCCCCTTAACTCGCTCCAGGTCGGCCACAAGATCGGCAACCTGGACCTCCAAACCCTCAGCTCGCCTCTGCTCTGCTTCGAGCTGCCGAACCGCCTTCACCTTTTCTGCCCTGTCTTTATCACTGGCGGCCTTCAACTCTTTCTCCTGTTCGGCGAACGCCTCAAGGAGATGGCTGAAGTGACAGGTGGCCTGTGAAGACAAAACAACGGTGAGCACAAAGATAGGGGCCGGGGGATAAACTTAAAGAAATTCACAAGAAAAACTTACTGATATGAGCGACCGAGCCACTTCGTAGGTGTCGTCGCCGACTGTCCCCGCCAGCAGCGCGGCTCTATCTTTCGGGGTCGCCAGGTGCTTGATGACCTGCATCGACATCTGCGAGTTTCCAAGGAATCCATCGTGATTCTTCACTCGCCAGTTCGGCACGAACAGCTGCTTGTGCTGCTCGGTCAAGATCTCCTCGGCCGGACCGGTCATCGGCAGAGCCTCGAGCAACAACGCCGCAGTGACATCGAAGGCCCCACCAACCGGGGCAGATGCAACGGGCGCCGAGGGCTCTTCGGCGACAACCACCGACGAAGGCGCCTCGGTGGTCGGAGGAGGCGGAGTGGTAGTCGGAGCAACTTTGAGCTGCCGACCTGACGAGGCGGCCGTGGTCGGCCTCTTCCTCTTCCTACCATCAGCCACCTTGCCCTTATCGATCATCATGGCATTGAAGTCCATCTTCGGCGCTTCTGTACCGAATGACAAACAAATTGAGTCAGAAAGGCAAGCTAAAGACTTAAAAGAAAAACAAAATAAACGAGATGTCAGGAGTGTACTCGGGTCGATTGGGCTAAGGCCTGACCCAAACAGCACCTCCTCCGTCATCTCCCTCCAACTCAACATTGGGAGGGCTATGATCTTCCTCGCCATCTCCTCCTCGGCCGCAGTTAGCTCGGGATCGACTCTCGCAAACTTGGGCACCTCGGGCTTCCACCAGCTCGGAATTTGCAGTATTGGTGCCCCGCTCAATATGAAGAACTTTTCCTTCCAGCCTTTGATTGAGTCCGGGTTTTCTATGATCCGAACACCCTTCCTCGGCGCCAGATAGTACCGATGCTCGGTCTTGTGCATCCGGTTTATCCGATACATGCTTCGGAAGATCGTAAGGTCCGGCTCGACTTCAGCGTTGCGGCAATGGAGCAGGAAGGCGTTCACATGACGCCATGTGTTCGGCATAAATTGGGTTGGCGCGAGGCAGTACCATCCGAGGACCTGGCAAATAAAGGGATGCAGCGGAAAACGCAGTCCGGCATTCAAATAGTCGTAGTCGAACATGCATATATCTGACGACGATAGCTTGGAATTCGCCCGCATCCCAGCGCCAGGGAGGATTAGCTTGTACTTCGGAGGGATGGCGAACCCCTTTCTGATTCGGAGGAGATCCCTCTCGGATAGCACCGACCCAATCTCATCTGCCTCGGTAGTCAGTATCGGGTTGGGTTCCTCGTAAACTTCCGACTGACCGAAAATCTCTTTCTTCAAGAGGTCGCCCTCGTATTGCCAGACCCCAGCGTGCCCAGACAGTACAGAAGGGTATCGGCCCATCTCAGGGGCTTTCTTCGGATTCTCCACGATCACCTCGACCACGGGAGATTGGGCCACCACCCTCCTCTTTTTCTTCTCCTTCCTCGCCTCGGCCACAGACGGCTCGGCCACTTGCTTCCCCTTCCTTCGGATCTCCGCCTGCCTCCTCTCCTCGGCGCCACCATCGCCCGAGGACGAGGCCTCACTCCCCGAGTTCACTCTTGACATCTCTATAAAAAAGCTAAGGCAAATAGACTGACCTTGAAGTGACATTCACGGTCGGAATGAGCTCGCCGAAAATCGCCTGGTCCACGCGACAGCTAGCGCAACCGCCTTGGAGCAAAGATCGCCGCTAGCAGAGAGCATAGAGAGTAAAAGTGAAATCTTGGAGTGAAAAGTGAGAAATGAGCTTGGGGGTAGGGGAGTGGAAACTTATAACCCCAAAAGCAACGTTTGGGCTGCCTTGGGAATCTAAAAGGCCCACTAAGAAGCCAAAGCGCCAAAGCGCCAAAGCGGAACGTCACGACGTTTCAGTTTCACAACAGAGAATCCTCAAATCACTAAGTCTATGATTCGGCCACCGGCGTGCCTGGCCGAGCTATCGAACAGCTTGGCCATGCAACCGAGTTACTGAGTCTCTTCAAAGCGTCCAACTCCATACCTCGGCCAAAGGCACTGAGCCTCCGAACCGAGGGGACGAAGAACCGACCCTCGTATATGGAGAAAAATCCTTCCGAGGCGAAATCACCTTCGGATCTCTCCAAAATTCATGTCAAAACTCAATGGACGGTTCAGATTGCGCCACGCCCACAAAACGACAAGATAACGTTTTCTCGTGATCTGAACCCTGTCCTCGTGATTCACGCAGTGATGGACGCTCCAGATTCGACCACGTGTACCTTCCGAGATGCCTGCCACCGGCCTGCTTAACCGAGCTACTGAACAGCTTGGCAAAACAGCCGAGCTACTGGGTCGGAAGGTGGCGACCCTTCAAAATCAAGACTCTCCAAAACGTCTAACTCCATACCTCGGCCAAAGGCACCGAGCCTCCGAACCGAGGGGACGAAGAACCGACCCTCGTATATGGAGGAAAATCCTTCCGAGGCAAAATCACCGTCGGATCTCTCCAAAATACGTGTCAAAACTCGATGGACGGTTCAGATTGCGCCACGCCCACAAAACGACAAGATAACGTTTTCTCGTGATCTGCACCCTGTCCTCGTGATTCACGCAGTGATGGACGCTCCAGATTCGACCACGTGTATCTTCCGAGCTGCCTGCCATCGGCCTGCTTAACCGAGCTACTGAACAGCTTGGCAAAACAGCCGAGCTACTGGGCCGGAGGGTGGCGACCCTTCAAAACCAAGACTCTCCAAAACATCCAATTCAGCACCTCGGCTGACAACATCGAACCTTCGAACCGAGGGGACGAGGAACCGACCCTCGTATATGGAAAAAATATATGCCGACCGTCCTCAGCCGTTGGATTCTGTCAAAAAGCGTGCTCGTCATGATGGACGGCTCGGATCTCGCCACGTCCATTAAACGACAAGATAGTGTTTTTTGGGGATCCGCGCTGAGATGGACGCTCAGGATCATGCCACGTACATCAGCTGATCCCGAGCTACGCGTGCCGACCTGCCGAGCCGAGGGGACGAGGAACCGACCCTCGAATATGGGAAAAAACCCGCCGACCATCCCCAGCCGTTGGATCTTGTCAAAAAGAGCGCTCGTCATGATGGACGGCTCAGATCTCGCCACGCCCACTAAATGACAAGATAGTGTTTTTTGGGGATCCGCGCTGAGATGGACGCTCAGGATCATGCCACGTACTTCGGCTAATTCTGAGCGACCGAGCTGAGCAGCCGAGCCGAGGAGACGAGGAACCGACCCTCGTATATAAAGAAACTATCTGCCGAGGAGCGCGGATCGTCTGATCGCTTAGAAAATCGTGCTCGGTGCTGATCAAGGGCCCAGATTGCGTCACGCCATAAATAGGTAATAAAAATTAGTTTTTATTTATTTAATCGTTTTATTTATTTAAAAATTGCGAAAAAATTGCTAAAAATTTGGGAAAATTAACTAAAAATTGTAGAAAATGATTATAAATTCAGGAGAATATTTTTGAGCCCCTGAACGAGCAATTATTGCCTAGAATGTACTGTTAAGGCCCCCGAACGACTGGTTAACACATCGCAGAATTAAGTAAATAATCCGAAAAAATTGATAAAAACCGTCGAATATTCAACAAGGCTTCGGAACAGCTTACAGTTTCAAAAATCACCTCACTACCCCCTTCGAGATTTAAAACCCTCCATTCGGACTCCTATACAACTCCACTAGCCACTGAAATGGTTAATCTACTCCTCAAAGGCTGATCACACTCAGTCTTTAGGAGTGAGGGGCTCGTGATATGGCTAAAAATGGGGTTAAATCGGAACCGTTCAGATTGGGAACAAATCTTGAAGCTCAGGGGTAAAACGGTAATTTCGCATGTAGATGGACCCCAAGCGGGCACTGGATCTCCCCTTCACAGATCCAATAACTCGCGAAACGGATCCGCTCCAGCTGGGTACGGGTCCCGACCTAAGACAAACCCAGACCAGCAAGAGGAAATCAGGGTCACTGATTTGACTAAATCAACGGGCCTGATTTGCAGTTATCCTCTCACCGGGAATCAGGGATCAGTTTCCTAAACTAATTATGAGAATTTTACTCCTAACGGTTTCACAGGAAATCAGGTCCCTAATTAGACTCCCATGGTGACTATAAATACCTTCTACCTACCACTGTGACCAGGTAATCACTCTTTTTTCAACTTAAGCTCTTTCTTAATCATCACTGGTTACTGACAAGAGCGTCAGAGGGTGCGTCGCCGGAATCAACCCCGGTGTATCGCACTTCCTTGCAGGTGAGCGGCAGGAATCAGCAGGCTTGGATCCGCTATTCAGGTTTTTCCGCGAACTCACAAATCTCATCTGTTTACCCCCATACCAGAATCAGCGGTAACAATAATTGTCTACACTTTGAATAAAGAAGACCTAGCTACTCCATTCACCTTATCTTTTCTCAAAACACGAGGAGCAGGTACTTCTTCAACCGATCGGTTAAAGAAGAGGAGTCGTCATGCATGCAATCCAACCATTGATTTAAACAACCATACAAAACTATCTTCCACTTGATCGGCTAACAAGCACATCCAAATAATGTAGATTGCATATGGTGATTAACAACAGAAAATGGTTTAAACGGAAGTTGTAAATTGTTATGTCTTGTATGTAACGTAAAACACAAGCACATTGCTGAACTTTTTGTAATTTCCTTTTTCCCTCATGAAACCGGGCAGACGAATTTTCCATCTCTAGGTTCCATAATTGGAAAAATGAGCACCATGGAAGTACACGCCACTCAGCAAAAGAAAGATAATCGAGTTCAATTCTAAGATCCTCTTGATCTCACTCAAAATGTGTCATTCTGGAGTTTTGGGAGACAACTGCTAGTGGGGACCATCAAATCACACTCAAGTTGTAGCTAGAAGTAACACTTCTTAGTGTACAATCAATGGCCACTTGAATGTGAAAGTAGAAGTCTTTGTCAGGAACTCTCTTCCCCACAAAATTATGGATAATAGTCATATGCATTCGCGCCTGATATTATTAGTTCGCTGAACTGTCAAATGATCATGACACAGTTGTGGTGTAACAATCTTCCACTAATGGCGTTCACAACTCTTGAAATCAGAGAAGGGCAAAATCCTTTATTTTTTTGATAAAAAAGTGACTTTGTCACCTGTTTCATTAATGAACAGTTAACGAAATAAATTACAAAATATTACAAACCCAAAACAAAGTAGTCCACATCTAACTGAAAATAAAACAGTACAATCTGTTAGCAACTAAATATTACAAACCCAAAACACAGAAGTCCACATCTAACTGAAAACAAATAGTATAATCTGCCAGCAACTACCAAAAGTGTGGCTCACAAAATAACCCTTATCCCCACCCGTGTAAGCTCAGTCTACTTGAGTGGGTTACTTCTCCAAATCAGTCCGCGGCTTCTTCCTTGGCCCCAGTGCACCTGCAATCATTAATAAGAAGTAAGATTTTATGCAGCATCCTTTGAAATGTACAGTTATTATTACGAAAGCAAGTATTGTTTCTATCTAGCCATAGGCTCCACATACAAGTAGCTACCGTAACATCCCACATAAATGTACCCTCCTTCCTAATGACCCTGGATCTCCATGTCCTCCATACGTCATCAATACAGGACGAAACCTCTATTACCCCAAATCCCAATCCCATGATTTCCCAGGTCAGTTTAGCTTTTGGACAGGTCATGAAAATATGCTCAGTATCTTCCTCCCCTAAGTTGCATCGCGGGCAAGTCGTGTTAATTAGAATATTACGCTTTCTAATGTTCATCTTCGAGAGGATCGCATTTTTTCCACCAGCCACAGGAACACTTTCACCTTATTTGGGATATTTGCCTTCCAAATAACCTTCCCGCACCTACTTCTAATTCCCCCATCATTTAAGAATTGATACATTGACCTAACAGAGAACACACTATCAGTCTCTAGCCTCCACACTCTCTCGTCTTCATTTCCCCTTCCGATCTCCAATTTCTCTGCCAGCATACTCTGAATACTTAGGATTTGAACTTGTCTTTCAGGGGTATCATTTCCGCAGAACTGTAGTCTTAGTCTTTCCCGTTTCCAGACATCCGTCACCAATACATCTTCGTTAATAGAGTCCTCCGCTAGCTTTGGGAATAGAGATTTAATAGTGTTAGCTCCTCACCATTTATCCTTCCAGAATCTAGTGGTTTTCCCGTCACCTAGGATGGACTTAGTATTATCGTGGAACAGATTTCCCACCTTGTCAATCCCTTTTCATAGGTGCGGCACCTTTCCGAACTTGCTGCGGCCTCCGAATCTCATCCTTTTCCGTCGTCGGTATATCCTGAATGAGTTGCACCACCAAGATTGTTGTCGCTTATTCATTTTCCACCACCACATGGATAGTAGTGCCTTATTCATATCTCGAAGGTTCACGACCCCTAGTCCTCTAAATTCTTTCTTTCTACACACCTTGCTCCATCAAATCAGATTGATTCCCTTGTTATCCTCCCTTGCCCCTTTCCAAAGGAATTTCCTCTTACATTTATCAATTCTGGCTATCACCCAGCTAGGAATTTCATAAATTGACATGAGGTATGTCGGAAGGCTGTTAAGGACCGAATTGATAAGAGTAACTCTTCCTCCCAGCGAAAGGAATTTTCCTTTCCAACCTGCGAGTTTTTTCTCCACTTTCTCCACTAAAGGCATCCAGTCTTCCTTGATCAACTTCCCTGGTGTGATCGGGGTCCCCAAATATTTGAGTGGGAACTCCCCTTTCCTACACCCTAATGCGAAGGCGATCGTATCTATGCCCTCTTCCTGCTCTTTGCATAAGGCAACGACACAACTCTTATGAAGATTGACGACCAATCTTGACCAGTATTCAAAGCATCGTAGTAACATTCTAACTGCTATGGTTTCCTCCAACTTTGCTTCCCCAAATAGTAATGTGTCGTCCGCATATTGTAGGATTGATAAAGGCTCCACTATTCCTTTAACCCTGACTCCTTTGAAAAGTTCCGCCTCTCTTCCTCTCTTGATCATCTCCTCCAAACCGTCGGCAATAATTGTAAAAATTAGTGGTGATAGTGGATCTCCCTGTCTTAGTCCACGATGACAGCGGATTTCTTTGCCAGTAACTCTGTTCAGCATAATGAATGACTTTCTATTTTGAACACATAATCTCATCCATCTCCTCCATTTCACCCCGAACCCCTTTAATTCTAGTGCTTCATCCACCAAATCTCATTCCACCGTATTGTAAGCTTTTTCAACGTCTAGTTTCAATAGAAAACCGTTCACCTTATCCTTGTTACCTCTAAAGATCATCTCTTGAGCTGATGCGATGCTATCCATGATATCTCTGCCTTTAACAAAACTACTTTGAGTTTCGTCAATAATATTTGCTAAATATGGTGCTAATCTATTAGCTAGCACTTTAGTGATGATCTTGAAAGATCCATTCAAAAAACTGATGGGCCGTAAATCTGACATCCTCAGAACTTCCGATTTCTTCAGAATTAAAATAACATTTGCATAGTTTAATCTTTCCACTCGTGCAACTCCTCGATAGAATTCCTGGAATATGTGAATTAAATCTTTCTTGATGATAGTCCAATATCTAGAATAAAATAGGATCGAGAATCCATCTGGATCCGGTGCCATGTCCTGACCCAGAAGTTTGATAGCTTTTAGAATTTCCTCCTCTGAAAATTATTCTTCAATCCCATCACTTCCCGCAATTCTAGAATCACTCCACATGTCCGGTTGTAATTTACCTCGCTGAACTCTCTTCTTTCCTAGGATATCTCTAAATCCCTTATCTATGTGTTGCCTGATTTTCACGCTATCCTCGGTCCAGATATCATCTACGAGCAACCCCCCAATATGATTATGTCTACATCTCCTATTAACCACCTTATGGAAGAATGCCATGTTCGAATCACCTTCCTTGAGCCATTGAACCCTAGATCTTTGCCTCCAGTAACATTCCTCTATCTCACCTATTCTGTGTAGCTCCTCTCTACTCGATTTCATTTTGTCGAATTTGCCTCTTTCCAGGTTTCTATTTTCTTCAATAATTTCTATCTCCTGGTCCCCTAGATCCTTTCTCCTAAGCTTTCCTTCTTCCTATATATCTCTCCGAACTCCCGCTTTGCTCACTTCTTAAGGCATTTACAGAGCCTTCTCATCTTGTTGTTCAATGTGGATATCGTATCTGTCTCGTCCACGGGGCTCTCCTAAGATCTTTTAATAGTCTCCCTGCAGTTATCGGTGATGGTCCAAGCCTTCTCGAATCTGAATTGTGGCCTAGGTCTACATCTATCATTCCCACACTCCAGCAATAGTGACGAATGGTCCGATGTATACCTCGAAAATGATTTAACTGCCGCCAGTGGGAACAAATTTTCTCACTCTGCAGAAACCAACACTCTATCTAGCTTAGCAAGAGTCGGAGTCGCCTGCATGTTAGACCACGTAAATCTCCTATCCGCTGCCTGGATCTCCGTGAAATCCAGATCATTAATGATCTGTTGAAATTGTGTCTATCTCTGTCGTTTGGTCCTCTCCTTTGATGTTCGTATTGAAATCTAGTAATATGGAAGTCTCCTCCAAGAACCCACGGACCATCCCATCTACCCAGAATGTTTCTTAACTCCGTGAAGAATTCAATCCTTAGCGACGGGTTATATGGACCGTATACATTTGTGACCATATGTTCCCATCCATCCCATTTACGTCTGTCCATCACTTATTGCGGAGGCTGTCCATCACTTTTCTATAGTCATCTGTTAGATGAAACTGGTTGTAAGATCGGTGCTTCATTGACTTGGTTGGGCTTCTCATTGCGTGATTTTGGTGAAGATGATCAAATATGTTCACAACCCATATGTTGGAATGCTAGTCTAAGCGAATAACCATTCTTGCCGGACAATTAACTATTCACTACAAACAAGAAGACTAACCCCGGCGTTTTTTTCGTCAATCCCTGGCGTTTATAAACGCCGGGGTTGACCCCCCCGACATTTCGAAAAGTGCCACCGCAAGCGCCGTCCTTGCCCCCGCCGGGCTTGCGGAAGACTTTCCCCGGTGTTTTCAAGCGCCGGGCTATGTTATAAGGATACCCCGGCGTTGGTAAATGCCGGGCTAAGTATTTTTTATTTTTACATTTTTTTTCCTATTAAAAACCTTCAAACGCCGGGGTAAGTTTTTTTTTTTTTTTTTTTTTTTTTCTAATTTTTTATTTTATTTTAAATTTTAACCATGGATTTGTTCGTCGGTCATTTTATTTATTAGTTTTCTGTCAGAAACCTGGGTTTGCCATAACATATATTGGTTTAGGTATTCTGCAGGAAGTAAATCACCGCAACATTCAAATTCAAGCCCTTCTCTGAACTGTTCAAGGAAACATAATAAGAATGCTATATAACCACTAGCCAATATTTATGCGAGTTTTTTTTTTTGTTTTCATCACTGTTGCTAACCTACAAAAAATTTGAAATGAACCAGTTTCCAACATTGGGCACAGCAAATAGCAAATGCAGCTGAAAACAAATGCTCCTGAACAATGTAAATGTTCCACATGCTACAAGAAACATCGACATACTACAAAAAAGCATGGACAAAACACATTATGTTTGCCAAAAGGATGACTCTTTGAACAGACATGGCTTTCATGTCCAGCCAAGTAGATGGATGGATCATCTTCTGCCAGTCATGTACAAGTTTGCCTCCCTGATTACTCAATTCTGTCGTTCTCTGCATCAAGAATGGAGGAGCAGTGATGTTCAAGAAAAATGGCAAGGTACGGTTCACATTGAAGAGCTTTGGACAAGTAAAGAGAGACTGAAAAAATGATCTAGTACAGACCTGTGTTTTTGCCCTTGACCTAAAGATGGGCTCCATTTCAGTCTTTCATCCCAATGACTATTCAATCTCCTTTCAAACTCTGCAACTTCCCTGCAGCAGTTATGCAAACAAATTAGCAAGTGGCAAAATTGACAATAATGTGAAAGTAAAATAGCCATCACATTACCAAAATCTGGTACTAAATGATCTAACGATAATATGGTACTTGCTATATCGCGAAAGAGCTATGTAGTAAATTGAGTATAATAAAACTAATAAATGCATGAAGATCAAGTCATTGAACAGATAGCCAAAGTTTGCAAAATGAATCCCTACAACCATGTTCCTTTTCATGTAGTCTGATATAAACATCGATCTGACAATAGCTTAGGGTGTGATTCAGTAACTTTTCCAAGTTCAAGCTGCAATAATTTGATTTTTTTTTCCACATCAAACAGAGGAATCAATTATGTTGGCACTTCAAAATGATTAGAAGATTTGAGAGCAGTACAACCAATATAAAACCTGAAAAATAATATTTGACGGAATCTCTACCAAACTTTAATCTGCAATTTCATCAGTCATCTACACACTATTGCTGTGAAAAAATCTACATGCTATTGCAACCTGTGAAGGAATATTGATATTGAAAATGAGTGAAGGACCACCAATACAAACTTCTTACAGAAACTTTCACAATCCAAACATGTTTCTGAACAAAAACTTTCACAAGGCAAAGCAGAAGTAATTCAATAAATATAGATATTATGCAATACACAAGCTTAAGAAATAAGGACATTCACCTGTCAAGTTGCTCCCTCATTGCAGGATCTAATCCATCATCTATGTCAGCATCATCTTCAGCGCTTTCATGTGTCATGGAACCACCAGCTTGAGACGGATCTGAAGCATCCTGAACTTCAAACAGTACATCAAGTAAATGATTGGAAAACGTGTTTAGAATAATCAGCATGAATCTCTTAAGTTACTTACAGCAGTAGGGTTCATCATTCCACCAGTGACATCAGTACTCAGTAAATGAAGAAAAACTTTAGAAATGCTTTTTATCCAAGTTTTTGTAGCAGAACATTTGACATTTCTCTTCTTTAGAGCTAATGAAATTGTCACAATCACAAATGCAAGCAGTCCCTCAATTACAGTTCCTTGACTGATATCAACATTCAAATGGGGAGGATGAGCAGCTTCAGGAAAGATTAGCATTATTAACCAAGCAGTAAAAATCGTTTCTCGGTTTTTTACTTTGGTATATATTAGCAATTTAAGGGAACAAGTTACTGGATGTACCTTTATAATTTGAGATATCAAACCAAGAACTAGATGAGGCTGCAAAGAAATGATTGTATTTCAGAGCACTTAACTTAAAGTATAATATACAAATAAGGAATAAAGTACATATAACCTCTATCGCATTAATAAAAAGCACAAATCTCAGACTAGTAAAATAACGATATTACTTACCCTTCCTTCCACCAAGTCCTGGTTGCCAATGTTGACTACAGTGCACCCAATAGCTTTGGCGGAGTTGAGACATAGGGTGTGATTCTCATTTCTCTCCCATGGGTTCAGCACTCTCTTTGTATTTATTGCTCTCTCATCTATTGTCCCCGGCACTGCAACATTGATCAATTTACTATTAAATCAAAAGTAGAAATTGAATGTGAGATCTCTTACCTAGTTTCTAGTTCATAGTAATAATACACACTCAATATCCAAATGATATTGTCATGGAATGCTGAAAATTTACAATGTGTTTTTCTGATTCTACAGTTCCACCTTATATTTATAAACATAAAATGAGATGCAAAGAGAAGGAACACAAGATAAAAAAATATATATTTTTAAATTTAATATATTGAAAAAACTATGAGACTTACCAGAGGAGGACACCATCCTTTGCAAGATTAAATAAATCATTGCCAGTCAGATCTAGCGGGAGGTAATTCTTCAAGAATGGATCATCGCCAAGGTAACTATTGATATGTGCAACATATGATGATTTCTCCGATTCACTTATAGTATGAAGTGTTGTAGTAGTTGCCTTCAAGAATGAGGATGAGTTCTTACTCCCTCCCAATTTGGCTACAAATTTAATTGTGCCTCCCGAATTCATCAGTCTTACTTAATTCCATACATCAAACGTAGATATAATTCAATGATTGAAAACTATTTAATACCCGGAGGAATGCTTCAAACTCAATCTCTTCATCTGTATCGGGAAAGGACTCTGCTAAAATAGAAGAGATCTCCTCCTCGGTGAGAACCTCCTTGAGCCCCTTCAGCTTACTCATCACCGGTGGTAAATTTCCGATAGTAACATGACCTAATTTTCTCTTCAAAGACAATACAAATGAAAGGTGATTAAATGAACATCAGAACTTGGGAAGTAACAAGCCAAAGCAACAAATGATTATAGAAAGGAAAAGAGAATTTGATTTATTTTCCTACTTTGAGTTTAAATGGCCATAAATATACCTACGTTTGTTGACCATAGAAAAAGCAAATAGAAAGAGACTGAACAACTACCATCTTCAGCAAGTAATAGAACAAGCCATCATTTTACTATGCTAACTACCCGAAGAATCTGCAAAACATGGGACCAAAAATTCCTTACTGCATGAAACCAGAAAACAAGGGAAAATCATAACAGCTGCAGGCTACGAAAAGAACGACATATTTGAAGGCCCCTTCTAATCAAGCTTTCTATAACATGTTATTATGTACAAGAAATGATCAAATAGTTATAAATTTCCAAAGGTGGAACCAATTTCTCCTGGTCTCTCTAAATTTCCTAAAGGTAGACCATATCTTGCTTGTCATAAATCTTATGAAGTTTCGAAAATCTTCATAAGATTTCAAAAATCTTCAAAAACCTAAACTCTAGTTCTCTATCTTCTTCATTCTAAGAGAGGAAGAAAAAAAAAATCTTCTACTTACAATAGAGATTTACATCATAAAGAAAAGAACTTGGTCATTTCAGTGAAACCCAAATATTAGATTTATCTTGCAAAAGGGCCATACTAAAAGAAGTATAAATCATGCAAACACAGACAAGCAAACAGGAAATACAAACCATTGTTTCTTCTCATAGGAAATATATCAAATAGCTATTATACAACACAAAAAATAAACATTGAAAAAACAAACAAACAAAGACAGAATATCCAATGGGTTTTTTGGGGGGAAAAAATTCATACCCTTGATTTCTAGTTGAGTTACACCAAAAGATTGCATAACTCCACGGAATGTTCCTAACTATAGCTGCAAGATGATTCCTTAGTTGCATCTCTTCTTGCAACCCCTCTTGGATTTGTGGCTCTGCTGCCATTGCCGAGCACATAACCAGCTCACCCTACTTTGGAATTAGAATTAGGGCTAATTGAGGGAAACTGAAATTGAAATTAGAATTAGAATTAGGGTTTAAAATGATACCTTTGTGCTTCTAGGGTTTGGAATGATCGTTGAATCCGCTGGCGCTCGGGAATCGAAGAGGGGGATCGAACAGCGGCGGCTGGGGGCGAGCTCGAATGGCGGCGGAGCGGCGAGATCGAACGGCGGCGGGGGCGGCGATATCGAACGGCAGCAAAATCGAAAGAGGGAAAGTGGAGATCGAAATTGGGTTTTAGAGAGAGAGGGAAAAAGGAGTGGAAAAAGAGATCGAAATTGGGTTTTCGGCATGAAAGGGAAAAATAAAGAGGGAAAGCGAAATACCACGGCGCGAAAGGGAAAAAGAAGGAGGGGGAAATAAGTGGTTTTCCCATCATCAATGCCTGGCGTTTACAAACGCCGGGCTATTAACACACCCCGGCGTGTTTTAAACAACGCCGGGGTTTCTTCGCAACCCCGCTGGCGCATTTGTGAAGCGCCGGGGTTGAACTGCCGGATTTGTCTGTCTATTTTGTAGTGATTGTATTTACTTTTGCTTGACCTTTTTCCCCCTTATTTTT